>OX411554.1:34319603-35629603 GCA_948146395.1 Fragum whitleyi | reverse complement strand
TTCAGTTTGTAGCCTGGATGGTAGAAGATATGGTAGATGGTAGAAGATATGGTGGATGGCAGAAGATATGGTAGATCTAGATGGTAGAAGATTTAGTGGATGGCAGGAGATATGGTAGATCGTAGAAGATATGATAGATGGCAGAAGATATGGTGGATAGCAGAAGATATGGTGGATGGCAGAAGATATGGTAGATGGCAGAAGATATGGTGGATAGCAGAAGATATGGTGGATGGCAGAAGATATGGTAGATGGCAGAAGACATGGTGGATAGCAGAAGATATGGTGGAGTTCACTATCGACAACTATTGAATGTTAAGTACTGTTAATTTATCTAAATCATTAAAGTCAATTAGAATGTAATTGTTAATCAAAGGAGTGTCTCTTCTTTGGGCATAAAGATCATTATTTTTCAAAATTGATATCTTCAAAATTTAATTGAAAAATCCATATAGGTGAACGTATAAGAGAACTGGGCCCAGCTTCTACTTTCATCATAAATGAGGTAAAACAATTTTGTAAATGTATAGGTACCAATGGATTTCTTCAAGTTGTTTTGGTTAATAATAAATGATAATTAAGTTTAGATAAAATAAGAATTGATGACAAAATCAAGGTCAAATTCATCCCAGGTTTATTAGTTTGGTTTTAACAATGCAAGTTATTTGTTTGCTCCAGACGAAATTGTACAAAGTAAGTGTATATTACATGTAATATTAATTCATTTAATGGGGTTTCAATGTCACTTTCAACAGTATTTCAGTCATATCATGGTAAATCTCCTATAGCATTCAAACTCCTTATAGTTCAAACCCCAGTATATGCCGGTTTTCTTTTTTTTTCAATGTCCCAATCAACATATAGGTAGAATGAATGTGGTATTTATTTCTTCAATTTTCACTCTAAGTAAGTGAAGCGTAATAAGAGTACAGGTATGTCAGTATTTTCACACCACCTACTCTCCTAACCATGAATTCCTGATAGTTTTTCATTGTTAAATTTATGTCATTCATTTACTGCTCCAAAGTCTGGCAGACCTCTGTAAGTATATAAAGAAAAGCAGGTTATTAACACAATCCGACATATGGCTACTCTGCATACTTTCAATGGATTGTGTTTTTTTAGGGGATAAAAGTAAGTTGGGATGGTTTATTTGAATTTGTCAGCTGCATTTTAAATGGACAATGCATCACAGTTTCATACAATGTCTCTCTCATGGAAATTAGTTAATTAGTTCAGATAATGAATTCCAATTTGTTAACTGGACAATACACCATAATTCCAATCAATGTCTTTCTACATGTTCTTGTGAAAAAAAAGGAAATTATTAAGGATAATTTATTCCAAACTGTCAACATATTTGCAAAGGAATATGTGTCGTGGTTCCAACCAATTTCACATTTTTTGCTCTTACCAATATTTATAAGTAAGGTAATAAGTTACAATTATTTCTTGCAACCTGCCATTATATTTTAAATGGACAATGCAGCAGAATTAATACCATTGTCACACATTCTGTTTTCGAGGATATAAGTTAGTTAGTAAGGATAATTCATTTTCCAACTTGCCAAATTGTTAAACTGGACAATGCACAGTGATTCCTTCCAATTTTAGACTTTGAGTCCTTCCGGATATAAGTATATTAGTTAGCAAAATTAATTCCAACCTGTTGGCATATTTTAAATGGACAATGCATCACGTTTCCAATGAATGTCTCTGTGTTGTCGTGGAAATTAGTTAAGTAGTTCAGGTAATTAATTCCAATCTATCAACATATTTTAATTGGACAACACACCATAATTCCAATCAATGTCTTTCAACATGTTCTTGTGGAAACAAGTTAATAAGGATAACATTTTCCGACCTGCCAATTTGCCAAATTATTTTAACTCGACCATGCACCAGAGTTCTAATTAATGTCTCTGCCCGTTCTTGCAGATATAAATTAATTAGTTAGGATGATTTATTCCAACCTGCTTAAATGTTTTTACTGGAAAATGCACCACAGTTCCAATAAATGTCTGTATTTTGGTGGAAAGTTAATCAGTACCAGTAGGATAATTTTTTTTATCCGTAAAATGCATATGGTTCAAACCAATGTCTATCTACATAAACATGGAGGAAAAAAAGGGTAGTTTATTATGATAATTTTTAAAATGTTTTTATTGGAAAATGCACCATGGTTCCAATCAATGTCTCTCTGTGTTCATCTACATGCTCCTTGGGAAAGAAATAAATTTATTATGATAAATTTTCCTACCTGCCAAATCATTATATCTGGACAATGCATCACTGTTCCTATCAATGTCTATCTACATGTGCTTGTGGAACTAAGTGAATAAGTTAGGATAATATATTCCAACGTGCCAACATACTTTATCTGGCCAATGACCCAAGGTTCCAATCAATGTCTTTCTACATGTTCTTGCGGAAATTAGTTAATAAATTAGGACAATTCCTCCGAACTGCCAAATTTATTTTTTCCTGGGCAATGTTTAACTGTTCTAATCAATAAGTTTACAAGTAAGGATTATTTTTCTTATTTGCCAACATATTTAAACTGAGTGACAGTTACATGTCCATTCAAATTGATGTCTCTGTATGTGCTTCCAAATTATCTTATCAGGACAATGCATCACTGTTCCATCAATGTCTCATATAAAACATGTCCTTGTGAAAATAAAACAATTAGCAAGGATAATTTATTACAACCCGCTGAAATTATTTTTGCAGGACAATGCACCAAGGTTCAAATTAATGTCAGGCTCGTAGCTGCCTATACGCAAGTTCGCAGCTGAAGCCATGTTATTTTGACAACAACAACAAAAAAATGAAATTCAGCCGCGTTTGCCAGATCTGATAATTACAACACTGAATACTTTTTAAATCATATTGCCTAAATCACACACCACACATTAGTATTTTTTAAATTTGTCGGACTTTGCAGCTTTTCAAAGTCGGAAGTTTGCACCCGCCGCATCTTTCGAAATGTAAACAAATGTTTACATCAAGTTCTTAAGCAAGTCATCAGCAAAATCAGGGTAACTATAACTAAAATGTTACTATGTATGCCTAGTGTTTATTTGTTTCGGTCTATTTGTTGAGTATTGGCATGTTTGACAGTGAATTCATGATGCAAATGTGAAAAATTCTGGTAAACACAATGCTCGTCTTTTTTTCATCTACCAAAGCGAATAAAGGCCAAAAGTATTCTATTCATCTCCATTATATGGATTTTCATTGGTCAAGAAAGCTCTCCAGAGCCCCCAAAATGCACCAAATTGCACCATTTATTTCAAAACTTTCAGGGGGGGATGCCCCCAACTCCCTAGATTATTTTGAATCCACATTCTTCATAGGCTAGCTATGCGCCTGAATGTGTCTTTAGGCGTTATTGTGGATATCATTTTATTAGTTAGTATAATTTAGTTATTCTAACCTGCCAAATTGTGTCATCTTGACAATGCACCACGGTTCCAATCCATTTCTCTGTGTTCTTACAGAAATAAACATATTTTTACTGGACAATGCATCTTATTTTAAATCAATGTCTCTGTTTTCTCGTGGAAATAAGTTAATGGGTTAGGATAATCTACTTCAACCTTTAAGCAAGAATGATTTATTTCAACCTTTCATCATATTTTAACTGGACAATGCATCTCGGTTTGAATCAATATCTCTCTTTATGTTCTTGAAGAAATAAGTTAGGATAGTTTATTCAACCTTTGAAATAATGGGCAATGCAATGTGGTTCCAATCAATGTCTATGTGCTCTCTTGGATATAAATTAATCATTTAGGAAATTAATGCAACATAAATTATTTGGATAATGCATTACCTTTCTAACCACATTAACTGCTCTCCATAATAAGTTAATTAATATATTACAATAATTTATTCCGACCAGTTTACGTATTTTATCTGGAAAATGCATTGCGGAAGTCACATTACATGCTCTTGCGAAATAAAGGTATCAAAGTAAATAAGTTAGGATAAGTTAGGACCTTCCTACCAATTTTAACTGGACAATGCAACATGGTTCTGTTCAATGTCACACTATGTTTCTCATTGATATAAGTAAATTATTTAGGCTAAGTAGTTTGGATAAGTTTTCTTTAATCTACTAAAAGGTACCTACACTAGTCAATGTATCGAGGTTCCCACAAAAGTGCACTTCATGGTTTTACAGATATAAGTAAGTTCATTAGTTTTTTTCCAAAGTCCCAATATAGAGTTGCTGAACCAAGAATTTAGTTATTAAGTAAAGATAGTTTTTTTTTTCCTACTAATTTTGATTTCTGACAATGTCTCACTTAAATGTTGTTCGGGATATCAATAAGTCAATTAGTTAATACAAGTTTTCCAGTTTTCATTTTCGTAGATATCTTACTATTGTTCATGCTAATTTTACTCTGATATTCGCGGCGGCACCTGTAGAACAATTTGTTTACATAAGGTCCTGTATGTGCACATTTATCCTTTTCTCATACAGTTTTCTAATTGTAATTTAGTTCAGTTGATAATCATTAACCTTACTTATAGACTCTATTTCTGCTAGCTTTAATAATAGTATTAACATTGATTTGTTTAAAAATCACTACTGCATAATTTGTTATGGTAAGTCTATACTGGTAGTTAAGATGTAAGGTTAGTGGATTATCAAGATTAACAAACTCCCGTCTAAATGTTTCAATTGAAAAAGATTAATATAAAATTTATACGAAATTATCATTTTTTTTTAAAATCTACTCAATTTTTTTTCTCTTCTCCCAAAGTATCATATTTTCACAAACATCTGTTTTTTTTACCATCTAATGAATATCTTGTCATTGGCCAAAGCACCCTTTCATTATTACACCCATCCTATGCTATACCATTCATACAACATTATACTTAGGAAGGTCTTGTCCATGCTCATTTATCCATTTTACACACTACATTTGTACTTTATGATTGATGTATATCAGAGTTGGGCAATCAAAGCCTCATAATTACAGCTTGAAAGCTGGAATTTTGAGTTTTTAATCGCCCATTGACTATATGTCTATGTAATCTGCCTACCAGCTTCACTCTTACCAATATCCCTCATCCTTTGTGATGCCATTCATACAACATTATGCTTAGTTAGGTCCTGAATGTGCATATCCATTTTACACAGTTTTCTTATTGCAACATATATCTGTAAATAATGATTATCTAGGGTGTTTGTATTAGTCTATCAAATATGGCAGATTTACTAACAATATTAACAATAACAAACATGTTTTAGCCACATGATTAATCTTGTGTGTTTTAGATTTAAGATTTATGTGTCATTAAATTGGTAATTAGATTGTATTTGGCTATATAGTCTGGCAGCTTTACTTACAAAATTAATACTAATAACAATATATTTATATATCAATAAGCATTGGGGCCCCATTATTAATGTTATGTTTAAGGTTTATTAAAATTGGTGTGTCATTATATTTGCCAATTAGATTGTATTTGTCTACTCGTATATAGCCTGCCAGCCTTACTAACAATATTAATAAACATGTAAATAAGAGCATTATCATAATTGTTAAGTTAAGAGTTTAGATGTGTCTGCCAGCGTTACTTACAATATTGATAATAATAAACATGTTGATAAGAGCCTGATCATTGAGGTTATATGTTAAGAGTTTTAGATATGTCTGCCAGCTTTACTAACAATATTACTTTAATGAACATGTTAATTAGAGCCTCATCATAGATGTTATGCTTAAGTTTACAAATGTGTCTGCCAGTATAACTAACAGTATTTACTAACAATATTAATATTAATAAACATGTTAATTAGAGCCTCATCATAGATGTTATGTTTTAGTTTAGATGTGTCTACCAGCTTAACTAACAGTATTTACTTACAATATTAATATTTATAAACATGTTGATTAGAGCTTCATCATAAATGTTATACATTTATAATTTAGATGTGTCTGCCAGGCTTACTAACAAAATTAATCCTTAGGATTTTTTTTAATCTGCATGCTAGAGGTTATATGTTCATAGAATTATGATATGTCATCATATTGGCCAAGATCTTTCTCGCATGATTTTTTCAAAAGACAGTTAAATGTAAGATATACATGTATAAGGAATATAGCAAATTTTAAGAATCATCCATAAATTGAAGGTTCAACACAATTTTCTTGTAAGTTGAACCAATATATTTATAGGCACTTACAACAGTGTTACATCAAGCACTTGAAATACTTTTTCTCTTTCTTTCTTTCTTTCTTTTTCTTTTGATCAATGGCTAAAGAATCCTTTTCATCTGTAAGTACCAACATCAAGGGTCAAACCAATTTTTGCAAGTCATCAAAATATCAGGTCTCAAGATTTTAAAAAATTGGTAGCAAAATTCTCAAATCAAGTTTGAAAGCTCCCCAATGTGTACCCTAAATAAGTTCATTATTTCTGATTGTAGTAGTAGTAGTAGTAGTAGTAGTACTAGTAGTATTTATACAAATTTCACACTCATCCCTTCAATAATAGTATGTGCACATTCATTCATTTCACTTAATTTTTTTTTATTGTAATACTAATATATGTCTGTATCTAATGATATTCATTATTCTCTGCATGGTTCTTGAACTCTTTCTCCTTTAATAAAATTATTAACATTAAAATCAGTTTAACTACACACATATTATTATATTATTGTGTTTGTCAATGAGATTTATTAAGTGTTTGGAACAATGCTATTATGTGTTTGATACATATTCAGAAATCAAGCAACTATAAGAACCACAAAAGGGGTTTTCCTCTTCTTCTAATCTCATTAAGAAGTAATATCTTTGTCATTAGAATTTAAGATTTAAAGGGTTGTCTATCTCACGTTTTGTTTTGAATGACATTTATAAAATCTGCCATTATCATCTTCATGGCCCAGCGCAAAACAGTCGTAACTGTATATGTTTATAGGCAGTTGATTGTTTTGCAATGAGCCTCAATCTATTTTGTGATACAAATGTACCAGCTAACTTTGTGTTTTCAATGACTGTTAATTATAATAGGATTCATACAGCAATTAACAAATAAAGGGAACCTGCGATAATTTGGCATTCCTTTTCAAATATTGAATCATTATTTCTGTAAACATCTTCAATTCTCTCTTTGGTACATTGTCTAGTTCTGAAGCAAATTCTTCTAAACATGCGCAGCGCTTTCCATTATATGCACACTGTCAACAATTCAGTTAGAACTGTAAGTGTTTTAGTGTATATATTGATATGTATATAGGATTTTGAGATGTACAGTATAAAATTATGGACTGACCATCTCAAATTGTGTTCTGAATGTATATTAATTATAGGATTTATAATGCAATTTACAAATCAAAGGAACCTGCGATAATTTGGCTTCCCTTTCCACTATTGCATCATTATTTTAGCAGACATCTTCAATTCTCCCTTCAATTCTCCCTTGTGTGCAATGTCAAATTCCTGTAAATATCGGCAGGGAAGTCTTTTAAATAGTCAATAAGTTAATTAGGTTGTATTTTAAGAGTTTAAATATTTTAAGTATTTATATTTATGTGTCAGTAAGTTTTAGAGATGAGTGATCAACCAGCTCACATTGTGTCTTCAATGATTCAGTTCTTTATAAGATTCAAATGGCAATTAAAAAATTAAACCTGCAATTGAACCTACAATTTAGCTTTCCCATTGTGTTATTGCATAGTTATTTTATCCAACAGCATCAATTCTGCCTTGTATGCATTGTCTAGTTGTCAAGGAAATTATTAATATTTGCATTAACATCCATTTCATAGTCAATAGTAAGTCTATATTGTACAAGTTTTAGTATGTATATCAGTATTTCAATAGGGTATTAAGACATACTGTATAATACGGATTGACCAGCTTACATTGTGTTTTGATTGACTCGATTAATTATAGGATTCATGTGGAAATCATCAAATTAAAGTGACCTGATGTAATGTCTATTTTTTATGCCCCCGATAGGGAGGCATAATAAATTTGACTTGTCCGTCCGTCCGTCCGTCCGTCATTCCGTCCGTCCGTCCGTCATTCCGTCCAAAAACTTTAACATTGGCCATAACTTCCTTATTACTATCAAAGCGGTGTCGGGGGCATTGTCATCTTACAGTGACAGCTCTTGTTTCTTTATGTTAAACATTGTTTTATCTTCCTTGGCTGCATAATCTGCATTGTCTAGTTTTAAACACATTATTTTAAAATATTCATGGTGACTCCTATAGGATAGTAAATTAGTTCAGCGGTATTATCAGAGTTCATGAGAACAATCAAATAAGATTTAAAAGTTTATGGTTTATGTATTGACCAACGTGCCTAATATGGATTTATCCCCTTTCTGCTTATGTATTCTAATTTCTTCCAATAATACTCTGTTACTCAGATTTTCCTCACATTGCATTTTCTTGTTTTTAAGGACTTAATTCTTTTTCTTTGATGCTTGGTATTAATCAGTTATACTCCTGCTTAAATTAAAACTAATTGAATAAACCTGCCTAATGTGGATTATTTGCCCTTTCCACTTTTGCATCATTATATCTGCTAAACATTAATTCTTCCTTGTGTGCATTGTCTAGTTTTCAAGCAAATTATTCTAAATATTTGGGGCGACGTCAATTATAGACAATTTAAGGTTATATTGTAAGAGTTTAAGTGGTAATATAAGTAATTTATTAAGATGTGTAAAAAAGGAACCTGTGAAAATATATTATTTATATTTTCATCTTCTGCTAATGTAAGGTCATTTTCATTAATTCTTCCTTACATGCTTTGTCTAGTTATCGCTGTAAAATATTTAAATTATTGCTAGTTGTAAGTTTTCGCGTCGGTTTAATTTAACATGTTTTTGCTGATGGCTGAGGTCTATACATGTTGATATAAAGTAAGGGGGTAAGATTTATTAGTCCCCCACCGGTTACCGGTTGGGGGACTATAGGTTTGCTCGATTCCGTCTGTCCGTCTGTCCGTCACGCTTTTGTCCGGGCTATATCTTCTAAACCATATGTGCTAGCAACTTCAAACTTGGTACACTTATAGATCTCATTGAGAAGAAGTGTCATGTTCAAGAACCTTTACTCTGCCACGCCCACTTTTTGAGTTATTGCCCTTTGTTGTTTTTACCCTTACATTCTTGTCCGGAACATATCTCCTAAACTATGTGTGCTAGCAACTTCAAACTTGGTACACTTATAGATCTCATTGAGGAGAAGTGTTATGTTCAAGAACCGTTACGCTGCATTGCCCACTTTCTGAGTTATTGTCCTTTGTTGTTTTTACCCTTACATTCTTCTCCGGAACATATCTCCTAAACTATGTGTGCTAGCAACTTCAAACTTTGTACACTTATAGATCTCATTAAGGAGAAGTGTCATGTTTAAGATCCATAACTCTGCCATGCCCACTTTTTGAGTTATTGCCCTTTGTTGTTTTTACCCTCACATTTTTGTCCAAATAATGTCTCCTAAACCATAAGTGCTAGCAACTTCAAACTATGTACACTTATAGATCTTATCAAGGACAAGTGCCATGTACAAGAACTGTTACTCTGCCATGTCCACTTTTTGAGTTATTACCCTTTGTTGTTTTTAGTCTTACATTCTTGTCCGGATCATATCTCCTAAACTGTAAGTGCTAATAACTTTAAACTTTGTACATGTATAGATCTCATTGAGGACAATTGTCATGTACAAGAACTGTTACTCTGCCATTGCCACTTTTTGAGTTATTGCCCTTTGTTTTTACCTTTACATTTTCGTCCGGAACATATCTCCTAAACTATAAGTGCTAGAAACTTCAAACTTGCTACACTTATAGATATCATTGAGGACAAGTGTCATGTACAAGAACTGTCACTCTGCCATGTCCACTTTTTGAGTTATTGCCCTTTGTTGTTTCTATCCTTACATTTTTGTCCCTTACTTATCTCCTAAACCATAAGCCCTAGCAACTTCAAACTTTGTACACTGGTAGATCCCATTGAGAAGAAGTGTAATGCACAAGAACTGTTACTCTGCCACATCCACTTTTTTAGTTATTGTCCGTTGTTGTTTTTTATCCTGACATTTTTGTCCGGACCATATCTCCTGAGCCATCAGTGCTAGCAACTTCAAACTTGGTACACTTATAGATCTCATTGAGGACAAGTTGCATGTACAAGAATCATTCTTCTCCGCCCACTTTTGGAGTTTTTGCCATTGGTTATTTTTACTCTTATATTTTTGTTTGGGACATTTTGTTCAAAACCTTATGTGCTAGCAACTTCAAATTTTGTATACAGTTATAGATCTAGTTAGTAGGAGATATATCATAAGAAAGGATTTTTTGTTATCCGGTGGGGGACTCCTGTATTGCATCCCAATACGACATGCACTTGTTATTTCTATATTCTACCTTATTTAAGAGAAGTTCTTAATATAAGGTGTTCAATCAGCTGCAAATATTCGAAGACCTATGTGAGATAGTAGCTGGAGGCTCGGAAAGGATGTGATGGTTGTACTGGTGAGCGAGATACCAGGATTCCATCGTTAGATGCTCCAGCCGACCAGATATAACTGGAAAAATGTTGAAAGCGGCGTTAAACTCCATTCAATCAATCGGCTGCAAATATTGATATTAGCAGATTAAAACTGATCGCTTTAAAAAGTAATTAATTCACTCTCTAGGAGTTAAGTAAATATTTCTGAAATTGGCCACAAAATTCTTTTAACTACAGCACAACATACTATTAGGTATGAGAGTTTTAAAGCCAATGGAAGATATATTGATCTTGTTTATAGCTCAAAATCTTTAGATATTATTGATTGGACCATTACATACAAGACATTGAGTAGGCCTGGTTGGTTAAAATAAATTTATTTCATCCAATTGGGATTGTTGTTTCAATTGGTACAATTTGAACAACAAATCTGATTGCTTGAATACGATATCTGGTCTTTATTGGTCATCTATACAACTCGGTAAATGTATATCTTTTAAAAAAGGTGAAATAATGTATCATCATTAGGAATTTGAGTTATTGTGGCAACAACAAGAATATTGCAGTCTGCATAATAGTTTTATTTAGCCAAACGGGAGATGAAAATGTTGTAAATACCGCTTGTAAGTTGTGTTTATTCTATTTTGGTCTGCCAATGAAGTGATAATGCATTTCTGCTAATGATCATTTTTAATTAAAAAAAATGTGTTATTTCTCAATTCATAACTGTTGTAAGTACTTATATATATAAGGCTCTTACAAGAGTTTTGTATTGGCCTACCAAATATATATATAATTATATACCAAAAATTAATTGGATTATATGAATTGGGCATAATAAAAGTTTAAGGGAAATCTGGGTAAGCTTCCTGGTTCATTGAGTACACCATGCCTTAGAAGGCTAAATGTCATGGTTGGTAGCTAGGCTAGTAGGAGGTGTGCAACGGACAATGCTTGAACTTGGTGGTTGGCTGACTCATCTCAAGGTTTGGTGGACAATCAATGAGGGATTTGGTGTTTGGTGGACAATGCTTGAACTTGGTGGTTGGCTGACTCATCTTTAGGGATGGTGGACAATCAATGTGGGATTTGGTGTTGATGGACAATGGCTGTACTTAGTTGATGGCTGACTCAACTCGGTGGATGGTGGACGATCAATGTGGGATTTGGTGTTTGGTGGACAATGGCTGTACTTGGTTGTTGGCTGGCTCAACTTGGTGGATTGTAGAACGGTAGAAATGAAGCCAATCTGACATTAGTTATGTAAGCGAACCCATTTCCACTTGACATATAACACTAGTCCAGATTCAAAGAATTTGCAAACAACAAATTTTAATTGTTGAAATTTTGAAAACCATAGAATTTAGGAGGAAAAGGTTGGGGGGGGGGGGGGGTTAAACATTGTTAACAATGAAGATATTGTTTAATTGCTATATAACATATTAGAAACTTCTTTTCCAAATTGTTTTTCAAAGTTTAAAATCTTCAAAAACTGAAAAGTGTGGTAAAAGGTTAAACTCTTTTCACATATTTGCCAGTTATTATGAATCAGATTTTCTACAATTACAATGAAACTTTGTAAGAGGTCACATTTACTGTTTTGCAAGAATCCATTTTGAAACGGCTTTTTTCCCAGGTTATTGATTATATCCCTTAAAATAGATTTACCCTTAAAATAAATTTATTCTTATGACATTCATATGGCAGCCCTGGTAGTAATTAGAAACAAGTTGCAGTTTTTACAGAGAAAGTCCAAAGCCCAGGTGATCTATGATGAATACAACTTTATGAAGGCCCTGATTGCTGTATTCATTGACAGAAAACCGGTATAGACCAGACTGGGGACACAAACTATCGGAACATAACCGACAACAGGTTGGTTACCTCTTTAACAGGGAACACACTGACAAAAATCCTTTATTTACACAAGTTTAGTTAGATTTCTTGTTTCATACCTTCATGAATGAACAAAGCCTCATAATGATAAATTGTCTCAACTTCAACCAGATAACATTTTAAAGACACTAGATATTATTCTCTAAATTCTCCTTTTGTTTCACTTCCTGCTTCTGATTGGAGGAAATATTTAGCAAGAATAGTTGAAGAGCCCAAAAATTAGCTATTTGTTCGAATAAAAATTCAATAGGATAAGGTTATGTCCAATTTAGTGAAAAATTTTTGTTTTTACAGAGAAAGTCATCAGTCAGGTGATCTATGATGAATACTTCTCTATATCAAGACCCTTGCGCCTGTAATTGAATGGAGACCAGACTGGAGTCACCTGGACGTAACAAACTGTGGAAATATCTTAATATCAGGTTGGTTAGCTCAAACAGAGAACATAATAACAAAATTTTTTGGAGGACTTTAAAGCTTGGACAAGTACAGTTGATAGGGCTCGTTCAACCACCTCTATTAAGCGACCATTTTATTAAGTGACCGTTGTAAAAAAAAATCCATTCAATGAAGCAAAGTCTCTGAAAAGGTGGACATTTTATAACATACAGTTGCACTCTCGTGCTGTTGAAATGCATTTTCATTGAGATGATTACAATGGATTTGAACATCATGTATTAAGCATCCATTTCCATGAGCACCAACTTTTGACTTTTGATTGGTCCCAAAAGTAGTGGTTTAACACAAGATTTACTGTACCTGAGTACCAGAATATCAGGTAGGGCATTACCTGGGTCCTGAATCATTGCCTGTTATAAGTACTATTTTGGGATCATCTTAAAACAAAAAATTGGTGACTTTTTAAAACAGTCTTCAATTCTTTTCTGAAATTGATTTCTAAATAATCCTACAGACAACATCTGATAGCTTTGAGAGTTCTGGCTACTTATTTGTGAGTCAAAGAATAACAACATCTATGCCAATTAAAACCATGTTGGAATTTGTATGTTCGAACCCCTTTTACAGAAATTCTGGATCCACCTCTGCAATTAGTTGATGATTAATATATGGGCAGTTATCATCTGGTAATCAAATACCAGCGGTTAAAGAGCTATCGGGTACCGGGGTACAAAGTTTCTACTCGTCCCAGCTCTAGATGACTTGTAGCTCCAGGTCTGTTTAGAATTTGAGTATGGTAAAGATATGATATATATGTTACTGTTGTTGGTCTGTCTGACTGCTAATTACTTAAAGCTTATTCAAGATTGAAGTTCTTTAAAAGTTTGATATTTTGGAGGCATTTGACTCACATCTTTTATATATAAACAATGCAATTGAAAATAGTGAAGGCCATTGACTAAGAAAATGGCATTCATTCCAAATCAAACAGTGAAAATAATTTCTTCTACCAAATTATGTCTCTCACCAGTGGGTCGAAAATCGAAGACCTATGTGGGATTGCAGCTGGAGGCTAGGAAAGAATATAATGGTAGTACTGGTGTGAGAAATACTAGGAATCCAATGTAAGGTGCTAAAGCCGCCATGATATAACTGAACAATTGTTGAAAGCGGCGTAAAACCCCTTTCAAACAAACAAAATATACCCAATTATCAGATTTTCATTGCCTTTTTTTCAATGTTCTTAAAAGATATTGTTTTACAATTCATTAAGGTATGAAATAAAAAGCTAATCACACTGTATAGATTAGCTTTTTAAGTTTCATACCTCTTTGAAATGAAAAAAATTGTTCCCTTGCCTTATCATATAGTAATTCTGTAAAGGTTTATCCACCATGAGACACGTTTCTCTACAAACTACTTAATGTGCCAGATCACATGTATCTATGTATTCAAACTATTGATAAATGAAACCAATTAAAGTATTTAGAATGTTTGTTTTATCCAGCACCTAAAGCTGAGCGTTGCACCCGTAGGATTGCTATTGTTTACTTCATGATATTAGATTATAATGTATGAAGATGGTATTTGTTCATTCTATTTAGGTACAACACTCAAAACCTAATCACGCTTATGTATGAATCTGCTTTGCACATCAATACGAATCAATCAATCAATTGATAAGGTTTTTAGTTTCATGACTCAATGAAATCAACAGGTAGTCTCAACATTAAAATGATGAAAAAAACATGGATAAGCTCATGAATCTTTTGGTTTACAGATATACCTATGTTTACCTCTTTTTTTGCAGAAAACATTTTTTGAAAAAAACACTCCATAAGATTATTGATAATCATCATATTGTGTATATCTCTACAGACATGCTGTTAAATTCTGCGCTCAATCGTCAGGTTGTATGACTCTTCAGACGTGCTGTAAGATTCTATCGACAATTATCTAGTTGGGTACATCTCTACAGACATGCTGATAGATTCTATGAACAATCATCAGGTTGTATATATCTTCAGATGTGCTGTTGGATTCTATGGACAATCATCGGTTTGTATGACATTTCAGACGTGCTGTAAGATTCTATGGACAATCATCTAGTTGGGTACATCTCTACAGACGTGCTGTAAGATTCTATGGACAATCATCTAGTTGGGTTCATCTTTACAGATATGATTGCTGTTAGATACTATGGACAATCATTGGTTTGTATGACTCTTCAGACTTGCTGTAAGATTCTATGGACAATCATCTAGTTGGGTACATCTCAACAGACATGCTCTTAGATTCTATGGACAATCATCAGGTTGTATAAATCCTCAGACGAGCAGATTCTAAAGACAATCATCTAGTTGGGCTCATCTCTACAGACATGCTGTTAGATTCTATGGACCATCATCAGGTTGTATGACTCTTCAGACTTGCTGTTAGATTCTATGGACAATCATCAGGTTGTATAAATCCTCAGACATGCTGTAAGATTCTAAGGACAATCATGTAGTTGGGCTCATCTCTACAGACATGTTTGCTGTTAGATTCTATGCACAATCATCAGGTTGTATGACTCTTTAGACGTGCTCTAAGATTCTGTGGACAATTATCTAGTTGGGTACATCTCTACAGACCCGCTGTAAGATTCTATGGACAATCATCTAGTTGGGTAGATATATTTCTCTACATATGTGCTGTAAGATTCTGTGGACTATCATCAGGTTGTATCAATCTTCAGATGTGATGTAAGATTCTATGGACAATCATCACTTGTGTACATCTCTAGTTCTCTACAGACATGATTGCTGTTAGATTCTATGGACAATCGTTTCTTCAGATGAAATGTTAACACTTTATGGACAATCATTGTTAATTTTTTTTCTTGCACCATTTATTGTTTAAACTGTGGAAAATTAAGTGAAAATGTATTGCCATCTTTTTTTGTATTTTTGTTTCTCACTTCTTGTAAACACAGTAAACTAAGCATACAAAGGTGCCTCTTAATACAATATATTGCTTACTAGTTAAATTTCATGTTTTTGAAGGTTTTTCTTTAAAGAATAATAATACAATGCGGTCATGTTGAATAAAAATCTTGGCAAAATTGCACTGAATGCATAGCGTTTTTTTTGTCATACAAAGAAAGACAGGAGGTAAAGCCTATTTTTGCAGGCTGATCATTCTTCTATATCTCCTGCCACAGTAGGAATATTTTGGAATAAGCATGACAAGGTTTAATTTTCATTTCATTTTAGATTCATCATACAAAAAAAGAACATTCTATTGTGCCTATCCTCTGTGATTTAGTTTTTAATCGAAAAAATAAAATCCTCTTCATGTCATGATTTTTTACATTATTTTAGAGAAATTACTTTATTTTTACTTTCCCTAAAAACAATGTAATTTTCATGTCGAAAATATGACCAAAATATTGTTTCTACAGCTGTATTGAGCTGTAAATACAATTTACCACATTTTTTGTTCTATATAATTATCAAGGCTCTGAATGTAGTGATATCCATTTTGAGGCTCAGTGTAAAACTACAGTAAATGTCTAAACATATATAGGCATTTGCAATATATTGATACTAATCACTTTAGTTTCAAAATTTTACACATGAATTCCATAATCTTTTTAACAATTTTTTAGCTTGCCTGGGACGAAAGTCTCGGAAGAGCTAATGTCATACCGTCAGCGTCGGTGTCTGCGTCCAAATTAGGTTAAAGTTATATATTTCTATCAATATTAATCCTAGAGGCTTCATCTTTTACATAAACACTTATTAGCGTATAGGCTTTCATTAAAGACAAGCACCCATGTAAAAACTACCTTGAGACAGTGACCTTGACCCTTTAAAAAAAAACTTTAACCAAAAAAACTTTGACCAAAAACTTTAACTTTGGTTATATTTTCTGAATGCTTTACCTAGGGACATTATTACTTCATATATGTACTCACCAGGTGAAATGCTTTCACTGGTTACCAAGGCCCTTGACATTTTAACCTTGACCTTGATCTTTTATGGAATTAGAAAAACTTTAACCAAAAACTTTAACCTTGCTTATATCTTCTGAGTGCTTTTACCTAGGGACATTGTAACCTCATACACAAACTCACCAGGTGATAGGCTTTCACCAGTTACCAAGGTTCTTGACATTTTGACCTTTTATGGTCTTAAAAAAACTTTAACAAAAAACTTTAACCTTGCTTATATTTTCTTAGTGCTTTTACCTAAGTACATCATAACCTCATACACAAAGTCATCAGATGATAGGCTTTCACCAGTAACCAAGGTCCTGGATAATTTGATCTTGATCTTTTATGTACTTATGAAAACTAACAAAAAAACTATCAGACTGATATGTATATTAGATCATGGACTTTAACCAAAAATATTTACCTTGAACTTAGATCTTTGGTCAAGTGCTGTTTGTGACATTCAGCAGTTTGGGCGAGCTATGTTGTCCGCTGACAACTCTTGTTTTTTAAGTATTACAATGAAATTTTCAACATGGTATGAGCATTGATTAAGAACACATTGTTATTCAATATCCTATTTGAAATTAATTCATTTGTAAGATTTTCTATTTTCAAATTTTAGTAAAATGTTATAGATGTATTCCTTTATTTTTCTATACCCAACACTATACTTTGGTAAAAGCTTATGTTTATATATAGACACCTTTTCTAATTACAATAATTTCAGTTGTGCCCATCAGGGTTTGTGTATTCTGATTGGATAGGAAATCATTTTCATTTCAATTAGAATTTTTGAGTTTGCTTTTTTTTATGTAAACTTGAATGTATTCTATAAGAAATCTCTTGTAATTGATCAACCTTTACATGTTTACTTTTTGATATTAAAATTTATGATATAAAGATATCTTTAATTCAGAGAGGTATGAAACTGAAAACCTAATCACACTTATGTATGAACCCACTATCAGTCTGTGTATCAATACAGTGATAAGCTTTTTCAGTTTCATTTCCTACATGAATTAAAAATATACTCCCCAGGAGAGTTGTTGTCTTAATGAACTCAAATTTTATTTTAATTAAGTGTTGTGTTTGTCATGGATTACTTTATTTACCCCGCTCTTGAAAAGATTTTTTGTCTCAAATTATTTTGCAAAATTCTATTGGATAAATGTTTCTTTTTTATGAGTTTTCTTTTGGTACAGAGAGGTTGTGCTTATTTTCTACTTTAAGGCAATCTGAACAAATGGATTTGATTGAAAAGAATTTTTTTAGAAATATTGTACATATATTGACCAGCATAGAAAATTTAAAAATTGGTGACGGGTCACTTGTACAACTGACTCTGACTGACCAGTGTTATAAATGATATTACAGGTACTATTTGAACATGATTAATCATTATAAATGATTAAAGATCACTATGAAAGAAATACCTAAATATCCAGATGGGTGGGGGGACCTTGTCCACAAGTTTCCTCTACTTACACGACGACCTTCATCTAAAATGGAGTTTCACTAAGACCTGTGGCTGACTATTGAAAGTACTTAATCTTACTATCTGTATTTTATTTTATCTGCTTTCCACTTTTAGTACAAACACATGACAACCTTCATCTAAAATGGAGAGCTTCACTGAGACCTGTGGCTGACTGTTGAAAGGACTTAATCTTACTATCTGTATTTTATTTGATCTGTTTTCCACTTTTTGTACAAACACCTGACGACCTTCATCTAATAATTGGGAGTTTCACTGAGACCTGGGACTGACTGTTGAAAGGAATCAACCTTACTATCTATATTAGTCCCCTACCGGTGTTCACACCGGAGGGGACTATAGGTTTGCCCTCCGTCTGTCCGTCCGTCCGTCTGTCCGTCCGTCCGTCTGTCCGCTCAAATCTGGATCCTGCGATAACTTAATAACTAAGCAAGCGTTTTTGATGAAAGTTGGTATATGACTAGATGGCAATGTGTAGATTATGCACATCATTTTATTTTTGTTTTTCACCTTAAATTGAGGTTGCTATGGTTACAGAAATAGTGAAAATATGGCCAAAAATGGGATCCTGCGATAAGATAATGACTAAGCAAGCTAGTTTGATGAGATTTGGTATATGACTATATGGCAATGTGTAGATTATGCACATCATTTTATTTTTGTTTTTAGACTAAAATTGTTGTTGCTATGGTTAAGGAAATAGTGAAAATATGGCAAAAAATATTGGATCCTGCGATAAGTTAATAAGTAAGCAAGCTAATTTGATGAGACTTGGTATATGACTAGATGGCAATGTGTAGATTATGCACATCATTTTATCTTTGTTCTTTGACAAAAAGTGCGGTTGCTATGGTAACGGAAATAGTGAAAATATGGCAAAAAATGGATCCTGCAATCACTTAATAACTAAGCAAGCTAACTTGATGAAACCTGTTTTAGAATGTAAAAAAATTTATAAGCCATGTTAGTCAGGGTGGTGATGCAGCAGTATTAATCACCTCCAGTGAAAGTTCTCATTTCTTACCAACAAGACTGAAGAAAAACATCTTGGATCAGACAAGGTAACTGTTATTGATACTATTTCTTGCATCTGTCTATTGCTTCCATGAATTGTATAGTGGGCACAGTAGAGACAACAACTCATGTAAGTCTTGTTTAACCCTTTAACAAGACCTGGTTTTGACGTCCCTGATAGAATTGGCGTGGGAAAACATTGAGACAAACAAAGACGGTAGGGGACTTATGCCCATGTCCAACATGGCTCTTGTTTTATTTGGTCTGCTTTCCACATTTTGTATGAACTTTTTTTAAAAAACAACTACATCATTTCATAAGTATCTGAATGATTAGTTCAGTACTAAAATCTAACTAAATAATTAAAACTAAAGTAATAATATCAAAACTTAAATAATGATAATAATGATTAAAATTACTTAATTCTCAATAATCTAAATAATATCAAAACTCAAATAGGTATAATTATAATTAAAATAACTTAATTCTCAATAATCTAAATAGATGAAGAAAATGATAACAATATATATGAGGGCTAAATTGAAGGCTCAGTGCAGTTATGGGTAGTTACATCTGTTTTGTGCTAAGCCTTAGAAATGATTTATCATTTGATATTTTATTTCTATAAATATGTTGAACATATTAATAGAAATACAAGATAAATATATGTATAACAGGTATCATAGAATGGATAAAATAAGGCTAAAATTAGTGCATTTCTTTTAGTGACATTAAAGGAATGCTCTAATTTTGATTGAAATCCTATTGATCAATAGGTAACTATAGAATAAATCTTAAGTGTCTAGAACTGTATTCTTCTAGGCTCTTTTACTAAATATTATCTGACGTAGTGTAACTAGGTACTTGTGAATGATGTAGTTATTGTAATAGTTTGTTATTGCCCCAACCCCTCCCTTCTAATGAATGATGTAGTTATAATCATAATTTGACTGTTGTTACACCCCATCCCCCTGCCCTCTCAACACTTATGAATGTTGTAGTTATTATACCCAGCTTGACACACACAGCCTCCCTCAAAAATGACATGGTTATTGTAATATTTGTAATTAGACCATTGTTACATCCACACAAACATGTCCTATGTTACTGCAACGATTTGAAATATTAAAGCCTTTTTAATTTGTAGTGACTGATTCCTTCTAATTGACAACTAGATTGACCTATATCTTTGACTTTGACTGATGCCTTTTTCAAGTCAAAAAGTTGACATAAAGTTTAAACCAAGGACAAAATGACCCTTGTGTACCATAGACATGAAGCTATGACACTACAGACTGGATACCATGGCCACGTCAAGCTTCTTTGAACTCTCATATTAAAAAACTTATCATTTCAGATCTAAATATCCACATGGGTTGTTGGGACCTTGTCCACAAGTTTGGCGGCAAATATCCTTTCCGACGTTTGTCTCTCACCAATGGGTAGATAATCGTAAACCTATGTGAGATAGCAGTCGGAGGCTAGGAAAGGATGTAATGGTAGTACAGGTGAAAGAAATACCAGGAATCCATCGTTAGGTGCTCCGGCCGCCGCGATATAACTGAAATAATGTTGAAAGCGGCGTTAAACTCCATTCAATCAATCAATCAATGTCGACAAGTTAACTCTACAGTCAGGGGTCAGTGCAAAACTATTGTAAGTGCCTATTTATTTACAGGCACTTACAATAGTGTTGCACTGACCCCTTGAGATACAGTTATTTGAATTATTAGCAAATGTTGTCATTTCTCCCATTTCATTGTAAAATTCAATACAAATTCTTAGAAGATATTACATTGTTATATCAGAGGAAGTTCTCATTAGGGGAAATAGGGTTTCCTATGGCAAGCCCTTGTTAAGTTAGTAATATTTAATATCTACTTTTATTGTATGTTTAACCAGTTTAGAATCTGATTTTTTTTGTCACCTTTCCTTGTATTCATTATATCATTCATCTATCATCAATAAGATGACTGCAGACTGTCAGTATAAAAAGATATTTGCAAACTTTTACATATGATACCCACTTTTCCATGCAAGTGCACATGCACAGTGGGTATGATTTTACAAGGTTTTCATCCTAAATGAAGAAAGACAATTTTGTGATAATACAATATTGTTGGTAAGCTAACAAAACCTTTTTAATCATGCTATATTTACAATATTTTGTTGGCCTTATGTGGTAGTTTGACTGTATTAGATGTTTTATAGTAGTATTAAGGTTTTTATCTTTCACTTGTTAGCTCCACTGGCCAAAGGCCACTGGGGCTATTGTTATGGCGTTGTGTCCACCGTGCGTCCTTCCGTCTGTCAGATTCTAATTGATGGATACCAATTAGATTTTACATGAATGATCCTTGGGTGACTATCAGTCTTCCAAAAATTATTGTGATCGGATGAAAAATATGTATTTTATGGGCAGAGGTCATTTTTCTATGTTATATAGTGGAAACTTTTAAAATCATTTTCTCAGAATGTAACTTATGGGTATCAACCAAATTTCCCTGGAATGATCCTTGAGTGACCCTTTATCAGACTACAAAAATTATATGATTGAATGAAAAATATGTCTTTTATGGGCGGAGGTCATTTCTCTAAATGTTATTTAGTGGAAACTTTGAAAATCATTTTCAACATCAGTAAAACCTAAAATATCTGAAAATCTAGTCAAAACTTTGATTTGCTATTACAATAATTTCAAGCCTGTGGAGCAACTCGAGCCATTCATGGCTTTCTAGTATAAATTATGATATGATGTCTGTGTTATGATAATTTATACATGCTTCATGTTCTTCATAGCCTTGTCTAATTTATTATGCTTAAACATAATATTTATTCGATGCTATCTCAGGCCTATATAGTATAGGTATATCTTGGGCACTTGGAAATCAGTTTAAAAGGAGGCTCATCTCAATGTCTATTTGGCACAGATGTTTATTTATTACCTTCAAAGAAAACTTAAATAGATTATTCTTAGGAAATAGCAACATACATTGGAAAAAATGCAGTGCTCTAGAGCTTTTATTTAATATTTCAGTTAAAAAGAAAGAGTTGGATAGCAGTATGAATTCTTTGACTAAGTTGATTATTTTATTGTTAAAATCAATTATAAGCCTGAAAGTATATGTTTTCTTGTGCATTCACTGTTAAAATGGAATAACATGTCTTAAAAGTAAATTTTCCCCCGAAGTTTCATAGTTCCACTGTTTAAAAAGAATAACGAGTTTGATATATTTATTTTTGAATAGTCATTATATTTCATTGTTAGAAAAGAACTAAAAGTTCTATACAGTATTTACTTTTACTTTTGGGTAATCATTGTACTTCACTATTAATCTAGAATTATACTATTATTATGTGCATTCAATGTATCACTATTACAAGGGAATAATAAATAAAAACTTTCTTCATTGGATACACACATTTTTACGCCCCCGTATCGAGAGATCGAAGGCATATTGTTTTACTCATGTCTGTCTGTCTGTCCGTCTGTCTGTCCGTCCGTCTATCTGTCCCTCTGTCTGTCCGAAAAACTTAACCCAAAAACTTAACCTTTACCTTTTCTCCAAAAGTATTTGACATACAAAGCTGTACACCAAAGTCAAGGTCATGTGACAAGGTTAAGGTCATCTGTCAAGGTCGTCAAGGTTATGTGACAAGGTCAAGGTCATCTGTCAAGGTCAAGCTTAAAAAGAAAAACTGCTGTTACGGGGGCATTCGTGTTTCACAAACACATCTTGTTTACCCTAACATGCTTATTTTTTACGACTTTCTAAATAAGGGTTAAATATATAATTTGTAAGGCTTGTAAACATTTATGATATTAATTACCGGTAAATATATACATACCAATACTTTCAAGTTGAGCATAATGTGAAATCATTATGAGGGTTTTTTTAAATTCAGGCTTGATTTTACACAAGACTCATCATAAATTTTGAATTAAACATGAATTTAGAAAAAATGTATTAGATTTATGTAAGTCACAAACATTGTTATACTTTATTTGGTGCTTAATACTCTTGTAGTTTAAAGGTAAAATGTCTGGGTGCAATATACCCAGGGGTTCTGAGTTCAAATCTTAGCGGGGGTCAACTCGACACCAATTAGATACAATTTTGTGAAATATATAAATCTAATGATATAGCTACCTTTTACTCCGTCTGAGTGGAGGTTGGTTTAGGTCTTGTGTATTTCAAAATTCATATTTGTTAAAACACATGTTTGTCAAGTGCTACCAATATTAAATTCATCTTGTGTTATGCATAACAAAAGAGTTGTTAGTTTTGTTTTGTCAAAGGAGAATTGAGACTGGATTTATTATTCATCAGGCTAGTTAACAAAAAAACCTATTACACAAGGGGGCAATGCTCTTATGCGATCTAAAGATTTCTAGAGTGCAGTGAATAAACCATGACAATGCCTGAATCTCAGCAGGAAAGCAGTTGGAGAGTTATGTAATCTCCTAGAATGCCAATATTGAAAGAGAAGCAAAAACTGTATACAAATTATGCATCTCTTTCAATTTTGTTATCCACTTTCCACCATCTTAGCAGAATTGGTAGCTCATCTGACTGTAAATCTAGTTGTCACAGGTTTGATCCCCGGCAGCACTCATCCTTTCTGACTATTTGTCTCCCACCAATGGGTTGATAATCGTAGACCTATGTAGGATAGCAGCTGAAAGCTTATTAAGGATGTGATTGTGGTACTGGTGTGAGAAATACCAGGATTCCATTGTTAGGTGTTCCAGCTGCTTATCCACTTTCCAGCACTCAACAAAACAGGTAGGCATCCACTTGCAGTACTCTTCTTTAAGCATAATTTGGACATGTATAGATACAGAAGTTTAAGTGAGGATTCAAAGGTCAATTTTGTTTATATATGGTATAGTTTACAAAATTTACTCAAGATCACTCAATTAAACCTGTGCATCTGTACTGAGCTTACAGAGAATGAAACAAACTTTGTGATACATGTATAACTTCAATATGGTATTTTGACTATTTGAAAATACATTTGTATACAATCCAAGAGTCAAAATAGTGAATTCTACTTGTACATAAATGTACTAAAGTATGCATGGATTTGGTGGAGCAACCTTGGCTATATCTGCTTGAAACTTAGCATGTGTGTTCTGTCATAAGAGCATGCATTACTATCAAGGGGGATAACCCTATATACATTTTTGTCATCCCGTTTGCGATGTGCCAGACAAAGTTGTTACAATGATAGCTTGGTTTATGTTTGTGTGACTCTCCATCTTTCCATTAGTCAATCTGTCAGTTTTTGTCCAGACATCTACTCCGACATTCAGATAAATTTCAAAACAACTTGGTACAAAAATTTGTTTTCCGTCATCCTTAAAAATGCTATTTGAAGGAAAATTTCAGATAGTTCAAAGGTCAAAGGTTAAAATTGACCTTGTCACAGCATAGCTCTTACATTTAAGAGATGAAGAGAGTATTTTTTATTTCATTGAGGTATGAAACTAAAAACCTTATTGCACTGTATGAATTTACTCTCTTCATATCTCATAATTTAATTTCTTGAAGCGTAAATGTAAAGATTTACCCTCATATTCAGGGATTGTTTATAGGACTACCTTATGCAGAAGCTTACAAAAAAGCTGAGTGAGAAAATTTTTCAGCCAATCAGAATGCACAAATTCTGGTGAACTCAACTTGAATTAAATTATTTATGGATAGATTTCAAAACAGCTCAGCACTATAGGTTAACCACGCAATTTCGAATGTTTTTAAACAAACTTTCAATGAGTTAATTTTTGATAAATTTGGACCAACAAAATTTTTGCTGTCACGGTCTCTTGACCTATACTGAAAGATCAAAGAACTCAAAACTATTGACATTTTTGCCATCCTATGAATTACATCGGTAAACATCATGTGTCATAGTGAAAATGTATTAACATGCATTCTAAACCGACTTCATCATGAACAAACTAAAATAGAAACGACAAAAGCATTTAATATCAATAGTGGAAAAAGTGTTTTTCGTGATGAGCTTCTTTACTCTATCAGTATATAGGTGATTACATTTGTAATCAATGACCGTCATCTCATGCTTGTTAAATTTCAGTTCAGTCCACACCTACTCCTGGCTATACTATATTTTCCCGCGTTTTCGAATAGCCTGGTTAGACTATAATGTTCTGCATTATAAGTGGCTGTGCCATTTGACAAATACCCCAAAGGTCAGAAGAGCTATTGCGATATTGGTTTTCCTGTCCGGCATCTGTTCGTCCATTTACTTTTGCTTGTTAACACAGTTTTTATTCAATTATCTTCAAAATTGGTCAGAATGATTAGACCATCACAAGTGTCATGGGAAAAGGAGCCTAAGAAAATCCATGTTAGTCTTCTAGAGTCCAGTTTTCATCCTATTGTCATTAATGCCTTGAATGTTTGTACTTATACAAGCTAGCTCAGTTGGTAGAGCACCGGACTTCAAAACTATTGAAGTTCGAAGGCGTGCGTTCAAACCCTGCTGGCACACTAACAAACTATTTGTCTTTCGAATGAGACATTAAACGGAGGCCCCGTGAGACGGTGCTTTACACCAAGCACGTTAAAGAACCATGGCTGATCTCGGCAGTAGTTTCGTCATGTATCCTTGCACTATCCCCAGTAACAACTAACAGCCTTCCGGGGGCGTCGCTTATATGGGAATGTGCTATGGTAGTGACGATAAATAAACAGAAATACACAGCTCTAAAGTCCACAGTTTTCATCTGATTAAATTCAATCTTTCTCAGAAAGATTGTATCATCTCCATGATTTCTCATCAGAAAATTCTGATGGATTGGGCGTTACAAGAAAAAAGGACCTATATTTGATTTAAATTTTAAGAATTCCTTAACAAAATTTCTTCATAAATGCATGGAATTTATTGAAACCGTTTAAAAATTATGCCCTGCTTTGCACATGCTCTTGCTTGCAAAACAGGTATGATTTGATAATGGTTTGCAACATCTTGTCAGTTGGAACCCATGGCTGTTTTTTATAATTTGTGGCCCGGCTGAAAAGATACAAAATCTTGACAGGTTCAGGCCAGAAATAAGTTGGTTGATTGTACACTGGTCTTTCTGTCTTTCATGTTTGATACAGATTACTTCTTCGTGACTTTTCAATATTCAGGAGGGGTCAGCCAAAAAAAATTGTATGGACATTTACAATTTATAACTATGCATTCTCTGTAATATGTAACCTTTGATAATATCAGCACATCCTTCATTTATAACCCATCACACAATAAAGGACCATCTGGGAACTCCATAATTTTAATGTTTGAGAAAGAGATCTGTTCCAGTAGAGGTCAGTAGGGGAGGCACGTTTCAAAAGTTGTTATACTACTAGAAGGTAAAATGATCATTTGTTATTCAGAAAAATTAAGGTAGTGGACCGGTAATAGTTCCACATCGTTCAGAAATAATGAACTTTAAGGTTCATGTAAAGTGTTTGAGATCCAATTTTGAGGGCACTTCATTTGCCAAGAAAAACCAGTATGTCCAGGTATATTATATATCAAAATCAAGGTATTCATGAGCACAAGCAGTTGAGCAACATAAGACCGTCATAGCTATAGCGGTAAAGCCAAAACATTGTGGAAAAGGGTCACTTTGTAGAGAACGAGCAACTGCGTGACTGCTGTAAAAATTGGCTCATATTTTAACAAAGCACAGTCTAAAGTACGATCCAGGTAGTACTACAACCGTTGGTATAAAATTTGGGCCCAAAACGTAGTTATGCAAGCAATTAGTTTTGACTTATTTTATAAACAAATATGTCATACATGTCATTCTAATTTTGTAAACTTGTAGTTCTGTGTAAGGTATGGTGTGTTATCAAAAAATAAACAGACATAAATAGTTTATATACCTGCAAGGTTGTTAGCAATATATCAATTTCTATATAATAATAATAATAATAATAAAATCTTTATTTAAAGAAGGTAGCTCATTAAGCTGTCACCATACAAACAATACAATGAAGAACTTATTTACAATGAGGCCTTCTGAAAACAATTCAATCTAATACAAAACAAGAACGATGATATAATCCTAATGTTAATTACTGGATTATGATAATTCTGGGGAGGAATTCCCAGAAGATTTATGAGGTAGTATTATAACGACTTTTCATGTGTATAAGTATACAAAGAAATCCTTTTGACATCGATAAGGAACAAGTTCTTACAAAATTATGTTCGATTTAGCTTCCTAGATGATTAAATAGTATTCACGATGAATGAAGAGGCAAACGAATGAATCAAAATCGGCCACCTCTATCATTAATCAAACTAGGATAAATGGCTTTGGAAAACTAATGCCTTTATTGATTGTTAGTGTTGTAATGATGATGATTATGACGATGATGATGATAATTATGGTGATGATGATTATGTACATGATTTACATAACGTCTGTTTGATTAAGATGAAAATAATATACTTAACTGGAAAGACATACACAATGATGAATGGTGTATTTCACAACACAGTATTTAGTTATTTGGCATCAAATACTTTTTCAGCGATCGTTTAAAACATGAAATATTTTCAATTGTACGTAGTTTAAGAGGAATATCATTCCAACATTTCATTCCGTTAAATGAAAATGAATTCTTTAGAAACTCTTTTTTGGGAGCACATTTGTGAGATATCTGGTTCCCTGATTGTGATCTTAAACAATAAAATTTGTTGTTACTTACTTCTATAAATTCTGACATATACGAAGGAGCTAATCCATTAATAGTTTTGTAAACCATGAGAATCGTGAAATACTTACATCGATTTTCAAATGTTAACCATTTGAGGGAAATAAAATTTTCAACAGAACTAGATCTTCTTGGTTGACATAAAATGATTCGCGCAGCTCTTTTTTGGATTTTGCCAATTCTCTTAAGAAACGAAGTTTTGCTCTGGCTCCAAAAAATGCATCCATAGTCGAAATACGGAGTTATATAAGAGTTGTAAAACATTTGCTTCATCTCCATTGTGAGAAAGCTATTAACTCTTTTAAGAAGGTAGAGCTGTGATGATAATTTTGCGCACAGTTGATCAACATGGTTTTTCCAACACAATGTATTGTCTATGTGTACACCCAACAACTTTTGTGAAGTTACGTTTTCTATTTCCATATCTCGTATACTTAATTTCAATTGAATTAAAGAGTTTAACTTTTGTTTAGACCCAATTAACATGCATTTAGTTTTCATAGGATTCAGAACCATATTGTTATGTTTGCACCATTTTTCTACCTGAGTAATATCATATTGTAAAGATTCATTAATGAAGGTTACAGAAGAACTACATTTATGAAGTGTAGCATCATCAGCAAACATATCTAAATTTGAAGATATTTTAAACGGAAGGTCATTGACATATATCAAAAATAAAATAGGTCCAAGGATCGACCCCTGAGGAACACCACATGTGATTGTTTTCATATGGGATCGGATATTACCATGTTTGACTGTCTGACGTCTTTCGCTCAAATATGAACGAAATAAATTACACGCATTTGACGTAAAATGATAAAGTTTTAGTTTGAATAATAGAATATCATGATCTACAAGATCAAAAGCCTTTCGAAAATCAAGGAATACAGTTCCTACTACATTACCTCGGTCCAAGGCTGATAACCAAGTATCTACCAGACGAATAAGGGCAGTCTGGCACGAATGGTTCTCGCGAAATCCAGACTGATGTGAAAAAAGCACGCCTGTTTGTTTCAGATATGTTTTGAGTTGTTCAGCGATATGTCTCTCGAAAACCTTAGACAAAGTTGGTAAGATAGAGATGGGTCGATAATTATTAGGATCGCTTTTATCACCTCCTTTGAAAAGTGGTTTAACACACGCGTCTTTAAAATCTTGAGGAAAAATACCTTGAGATATACACTTATTAATTATGCATGCTATTGGCGTTGAAATAAAATCTTTGCACATCTTTAAAATGTTTGGTCCTATTCCGTCAAGCCCAGTCGATTTATTGCTATCCAATTTTCCAATGATATTTCTTACTTCAAGGGGAGATATTAGCTCTATCTCAAAACATCGACCAGAAAGTTTACTATCGAGATGGGTTCTAATGGTTTTAAAGTAATCTATATCAATCGGAACCTTATCAATTATTTGAGATATATTAACAAAATGGCTGTTAAGGGCGTTAACGACATTTACGATGCCATCAATCTCAGATGCTTGAAAGTGTAGTCTAGAAGGTAATTGTTGTTCATTTACATTTTTAAATGTTATGTTGCGAAGATTTTGCCAGAGAAGCTTGGGCTCCGATTTGCTTTTAATTGCTTCGTTAAAGAAATCTTTCTTGCTTTTTCTTATCATTGAATTAACCTTATTTCTCCAAATTTTATACATGTTCAAATTTCCGGAATATTTATATTTGTTTCTACTCTGAATTGCATTTTTTATATTCTCATTATACCATTTTGGTTGTTTTATTCTCTTTACGCGTTTTTCTTTAAGAGGAAGATGTTTAGAAATAACTCCATTCAATACCCGGTAGAAAAATTCTAATGATTTATTAGGATCTGATAATGTTTCAATGGTATTGAAATTTATGCGAGTTAAATCAAACATGAAAGTTTCCATATTTAGGCTTGAAAAGGACCGGTAAAAAATTGATTTGAAATTATTTTCGTTGTTTATCTTAGCATGGTTTTGATATGTTAACGCGATAGGAAAGTGATCACTCAATGCAAGTTTCGAGACTATAATCTCAGAAATAGATTGTTCGCAAGTACTATAAATGTGATCTATTATAGTTGAAGATTTATTTGTTACTTTAGTTGGAATATCAACATGCTGATACAGACAAAAATCTTGTACCATTTTAGACCATTTTGTATTGCTGTAAGTACATTTAGATGTTAAAGAATACTGGATGTTAAAGTCCCCTAGTAATATGAAATCTAAACTAGAAGCATCGGCAGAATTCAGTTGCTCTTCATACTTTTCAATCCATGCCTGATTGCTGTTTGGTGGTCTATATGCAAAGTTTAACAAAATCGGTTTGTTCATTGGAAATTTTACTTCTAGCCATATGCTTTCTAAATCACCTAGTTCTAAGTCTGTTCTTCGTTCATAAATAACGTTTCCGGCTATATAAACGAGTAGCCCGCCACCGGCCTTGTTTACGCGATCTTTCCTTTCGAATACATATCCATTTACACTAATATCGGGATCCTTGACCTTTTCAGTTAAAAATGTTTCAGATATACCTAGAATGCAAAGAGATGATGTTTTGCTAAGTAATATACGAATTTCATCTTATTTCGGTAATAAGTGCTGGATATTTAGAGAAGCAACATGCAATCCCCTTTCTTTGAATTCTAATGTAAAAAAGTCATTGTCCACATCACTATCCGTATTTCGACTATTCTTATTAGAATAAACATTGTACTGCTGTTTATCATTTAGTAAATTTTGTGCAATAGGATCAGGGGTAAAGTTATCAGGAGTTAAAAACAAATTTTTAGTCGGACTTTTTCTGTTTAACTTAGATGAATGGTTGTAAGATAAAGTATTCGAAAAATTATTAAAACAAGATGGCGAACTTTCATGATAAGAATCAGATAAATCACATGTGCAATTATACAGTAAATCATATATCTGTTACTACAATTGACAGAATAGTGTATGTCTAATTTGTCCTATCTAGTTAAAAACCAACACTCCGATATTTTATGGTTTGACAGTCCACAGTTCCAACATTGTTTCACTCCATGGTTTCGATTCAGGTTGTCTCTATTAGACATGTCCGATTTTTGCCGATGCCGAGGACGGACTTGGATTTGATATAAAATCTGGGGGTTGTCTCAAACTAGTTGTAAATGAAATAAATGACACAAGAAAAGAACCCAAGTCTATTCAATTACATATTCATACAAACAAGAAAAATGTCAATTTTGGATGCATATTTTTCCTAAAATATTAATTCAATTTGTTTTCTTCGATTAACTAATGAGGCACAAATGAAAACAATGGGTGGAAGCATTGGTCTCCATAATGTACCAGCTGTCCTATAGCATTTAAGTTCAGCGATAGTATTTTCTATCAGTACGCGTTACTTTCGGATATATCTATTAAGTTTAATGCACTTTCGTCTTTGACTTCCCTGCTTCCTTGCTATTTGGGCAGCTGAAAATGGTGTCATAATCGGGTGTCGATTCGGATAAATCTTATCACCGAGCAAAGTACATTCAACAGGAAAAGGAAGCTTTGTACCGATTTGTTGCATCAAATGGAACTGCTGCGCATCATTCTGATGTCCCAAAAACCCACTTTCAATGTGCACAATTTTCCCACTATTGTCAACAACTACCTGCGAATGAATGGCATGAAAATTTCTATGGCCGGAATAATATTGTTCCTGTGCCTCATTTCCCGGTCTGTATACTTCATGCGAAGTGCCGTCAATGGCACCGACAGCCATAAACAAGTTTTCCCATATTCCGCGGCGTTGTAACCATTCCTCCTGCCGTGGCCAATCAATGAAAGGACTCATTCTAATCTCAAATGGTTCAACTAAATATCTTATTTCATCTGACACAGTACTTGTAATAATGTTGAAAATTGACGACAACAATGAATAACAAGGATATGATCTCAACCATATCATAAAGAGTAGAACTCTATTTCTTATAGATAGAGTGTGCCTATGTTCAACTACAGGATTTATGAAGGTCACCAATTGCAAGAATGTCTCTGGTGTCTCACCGGTTAATTAAAAAAACTGATACCGATGTTCTGAAAATATGGCGAAAACGTCACGGCCTGTATAAACGTCTTCATCGTGAGAGAAGAGCCGATGTCTAATATCCAAAGATGGATCAGGTGGAAGGCGTACAATGGCTAAAAGCATGTTACAGATGAGTGTCACATACTGCCAGGCGTCAGGTGGCGGTTGGACCAGTGCCGGTAAAACAGATAGGATAAACTGTCTGGTTGTACTGTCAATCATATCTGGAAATAAAATGCACAATCAGACAGTGGATATAAGTTAACCTCTTTTTTTACGGAATTTCCAATTCCAGTTGTAGCAATTTGGCGTCTGCAAAGGTTTCATTTTTACACATCCTATATTTTGTCATCTTTAGAAAGGCTTTATCCAAATTTTGTAGCAATCAACCAAACAAATAATTATCATTCATGATTGTTTACGAAACACCTTTTTGTATGCCTGCTTGTAATAGTAATGTTATATACGCAATGTAGATAATACCGCACGACTTTCGCGTGCTGCATGTACTATACTTTTAAAATTAGCTTATCGAATACAAACAACTTGAATCATGGATGTAGCTGGACCAAGTACAGGTAAGCTAAATCTTTTTTTCGTTTATCCGAAATAGTTTCAATATATTCCATTAAAACACATAATTTTGTAACAATAATTTTTAACACTTACTTTCGGTTGTAGAAATTTACCCAAACATACGGCGACAAATTGTGCTGATCTACTGTTATATTGGGGAAGGCCAGTGTAATTTTATTATGTGTTTAATGTACCAATAAGTGGATGTAAAGGGAGGGGAGTTTGAGTTTATTGGGGGTTTTATGCCGTTTTCAACTGCCAGGGTCATATCGCGGGGGCTGGAGCACCTAACCATGGAGGGGACGGGGTCTTGGTCACACTGAACTTTGCAAAAGAAAGGTGTCATCAAAATGACTTTGTATGATTTATTTATTCATTGACAGAGTTTGGCCAGACTCCTTGGAAATATGCATGTTGGAACCAACAACCCCGTCCCTACAAATTTAAATGTCTGAAGCCATGTATGATAAAATATGTATTTGTCCACAGGAACAATTCTTCAACGCCGCAGAAAGTCAGTTAAAGTGGACAAGACAGAGACCCTGCTCATCCTTAGAGCTTATCTAGCACATCCCAATGGTCCGACATACTAGATGAAGTGAAACAGAATATCGACCAACTACCGGCAACGGCTAAACAGCTCTATCAGACATCAAATTCAAGGCAGCTGAGGGACAGAATGTCAACGAAATTAGGAAAGCTGATAAGCCAAGATGCGGAGAACATAGAGGATGTTGATATTCGGTAAGTAGGTCTTTGTTTTTCAGGACGCTACCATTTGGCAGCCACTATATTATACATAAACATTGATGTAGTACACCCCATGACATTCGTGTACTGTAGGAGCAACGTTTATAAAACGCTAAAGTATGGTAGATCAACCGATAAAACTAATATGCGTCAAAGTAAAATTAATATGATTCCCACAGCGGGAACAATTTAACTGGTTTCTAAATGGTTCCACTACATTGCCTCTATTAACATGTAGGTCTTTTAATTTATATAACAGAGCAAATCTCAATAATATCAACCAAAGTATTTCTAAACAAGACCTGGCCCTAGTTTCTCGAAAAAACTTAAGTACATACTCATGAGTACATGCTCAACTTCAATGGAATACTCTCCAACGATGAAGGGTATTCGATTGGAGTTCACATGAATTTCGTGTGATTTCAGTACGGGGCTCAGATTTGAGTCGAGAACCTACTTAAGTTTTTTTCGCGAAACCGGGGCCTGGTTTTTACGGCTCCAATGGAATATCCTGGGAGAGCATTCAGGCAAACCCGGAAGGTTCTGATAACCAAATTTTTTCTCCTTTTGCCTAAATATTTTCTGTGTAGTAATTCACCTTTAATTTCGTTTTGTTGTCCGAATTGGAGCGGTCTGAATATATACCACAATGTATTTGGGAAAAGGTTTGAATAAGCTTTAGACTTCAAAGTATATATGAATGCATCTTTGTTTTACAGAACTGTTGTACAAGATATCAAGGGAATGGAAAAGAGGTTGGTCAGGAGACTGTCTCCTCCACGACAGCCCGACCAGCGGGACCAAGCGGCTGAGGAAATGACGGACTCGGCAGACGAAGTTCTAGAGGGGGAACAGAATGACCCTGATGAAGACCAAGCTGCCCCTCCACAAGACAATGGCCAACGGGAACGTCCCAGAAAAGCAAAGAAAAGGCCTCTGGTTGATATCATCAGGGAAAATCAACTGGAGTACAACAAATTTATTAAGAAAAAAGTGCCCAAGCTACTGAGGCAGCTAGGTGTCAGCAGCTCAAGTGATGAATCCGATTAACACGTTCAAAGGTATAATATAGTGTAGAAAATATGGAGAGAAAAGGAGAAATTGCTGAATATCAGCAAATTCTTCTTTCCTCTTCATGTTTTCGCAAGCTATCTCCACTAGGGATATCAAAACAAAGTAATGTTTTGGAAAGGTTTAATTCATTTTGGTAGAAGAAATACATGTATTAATAATTATTTGGTCTTAAGTTTTATTTACACCAAAAACACATATATTCATATATTTGGCCTTTTTTGGCACGAAACGCCACGAGTTTTTCTTATTGAAGTTTAAAGTTGTTTGAGACTTCCCCCAGCGAACCGTAATCGGGTGTCCGCTCTCGTAGTCCGCAAAAATCGGACATGTCTATTACGTCCTTTGTGCTTTGGATTGAAATGTCTATACGGAGATTTAGGATTGTTGTGCCAACGTCTCCCCCTGTGGACATTTTCCGTGGAATTTGTATCCTTTTTCTTTATGATACAGATTTCGTTGTTTATAGCCGCAACTAAAGTACTTGATCCATTTCTGTTTAGATGAATACAATCGCGGCTATACATACTTCTCACTGTTTTTCCATTTGCATATATAAATGACTGAAAGCATTCAACCAATTTTGCTTTTGTTTCGTCACACACTTCCTTAATAGCTTCATTCAATGGTACCACGTCAACATCTTTTCTCGGACAAACTGTACACAGGTAAACGTTGCATTTTAAATCAGATACAGTCGCCTTTAGTTCATTGTATACAGATTCAATGTGTCCATCAGAAACGTCCTATATAGATAACGATATTTTGGTAAGGATTTAGATTCATTTCTCCCAATTTGGTGTGGACATCGCTCGTCTTTCGTCCTGTTAAAGTTCTAACATCTATAGATGTATCTAATCCTTTTTTGCTTATGCCTTTTATATAGAGTCCCCAATTATCAAGGTTCTGTTAGACATTTCTTTAGCTGAGACCTTTTGATTTAAAACTGTAGATTCTTGATTATTGTCAGACGCGTAAATTGTATTGATATTAAAATGCAACGTTTACCTGTGTACAGTTTGGTGAATATATAGTAATTTATTATAGATAATTGAATTAAAAAACTATAATTTGAAATAAATCGCAGAAAATAATTCAAAATATTATGGTATGATGTTGCACCATACCTAACATTTATTTTGAAAACAGACCAAACTGGTTTGACATGTATGTTGACAAAATGAATGGAAATTGATTGTTTCAAAAAGGCCTTTTGAGAATGAGTCTTATATCAACAGTTGTAATACCGCCTGGATAGTACTTTAGACTGTACTTTGTTAAAATATGAGCCAATTTCATCCAACCGCCATGCAGTTGCTTGATCTGTACAAAATGACCCTTTTCCGCAATGTTTTGGCTAAACCGCTATAGCTATGGCGGTCTTATGTTGCTCAACTGCTTGTGCTTTTAAATAGCTCCATTTTGATTTATAATATACCTGGACTTACTGCTTTTTCTCGGCTAATGAAGTGTCCCAAAATTGGGTCTCAAACACTTTACATGAACCTTAACAGTATTGACCGAGGTTTCCTAATGATTTTTATAAGGAAACCTCAACAACATTGTGAAAGTTCATGAGTTCTGAGATATTGTGAACTAATACAGGTCCACTACCTTAATCAGCCTGTGCAGTCAGCTCAGTCTGACTAGCGTTGACACTTTATGCAAAAAACTGGATGGTCTCTATAACTGTGTACTGGTATGTTTGTAATTCTGTTTTATTAACCAATCTTTAAAATAGTGGCGCAATCATACCTGTACCAAGGCGATACCAAAACTATCACAATGAAATTTAAGTTTCTGGAAATTTCATATTAGCACTAAAAATTATCATGATAAAATTATTCGAATATTAATCCATCTGTTATCAGTCATTTAGCTGTTTAGCTGTTTTTTTTTTTCATAGAAAACCTGATGTATAGTGTGAAAATATTGACATGACTTGACCTTTATGCAATGAATAAATTAACCGATGAATACATTTATCATCGAGGATAGCCGCAAGCTTTCGAAAAACATCGAAAATTCCGTGTAGTGTATGGGTTTAAAAATGTTTGTATAATATAATAGTTCCAATGCACACAGTTTGACTGCGTGGTCGAGAGGTCTAGTCTGATGACTACAGGTGCAGGGATCATAAGTTCGAATCTGCTTTCATCCCACTATCTTTTTTTTCATTATTCTTATTTTCTTTTTTCTGTTAGCCCCCATTTAAATTGTTATCTCGTGTTTGAATGACAATAATTGTTATGCACAGCCCGTTTTATTTTTCGCATTCTATCTCCTTAACTCAAACATGGAAAACACAATACGCTGTCAAAAGGCCTAAAAAGCAAATTTGGTTGAAAATCGAAGACCTATGTGGGATTAGTCACTTGAGTCTCGGAAGAGTTGTCGTGGTAGAATTCGTAAGAGAAATACCAGTCATCCATAGTTAACCCCCCCCCCCCCCCCCCGCAATATAACCGAAAAAAATTGAAAGAGGCGTTAAACCCATTCAAACAAATAAAAACAGAAACTAACAGGAAAAACAAATACATGTAGTTTATAACATTCATCAAATCTCTTTGAGAATCGAGTGGTATTCAACATTATTCCAAAGAAAAAAAAAATCTATAAAATGGATTGAAACCTAGAGGAAAAATAAATATGCTGTCATAGTGACTCGAACCACTGTCTTTCGTCTTCTGATTCTTTAATCTTTCCACGTGCAATGACAAGTGTCTACTCATCACAGTGTCATTTAATAGGTATATATTATGAAACTTGGTTCACGAAGTTTAACGAAACCTAACGGAGATACCATGTGACAATCAGTCTAGCATGTAATGTATGCTAGTAGAGGTTACGGTCAGTCATGTCAATAATTTTACACTATATTGATGTCAGCATTGGCATTGAGGTGACTAAATTTAACCTTGATCATAATTATCTCTGTTGTTATGGAAGATATCTTCATGAAACTTGACAAGAGCTATCCAGACAAATGAAAGCATTTTTGTAACAGTTATGTCCCTTTTTAACTTAGAATCTTGCATTATCCAGCACTTACAGGCGAGCGTTGCACCTTTAGGCAGAGGTCTTCTTTAAGTCTTTGACCTTGACAGATGACCTTGTCACATGACCTAGACCTTGGCATGTGTAGATATCAGGGTTATACATTCACAATTTCAAGTGAGTGATCAAAGATCAATTTTGTCTATACAGTGTATGGACATTATTGACCTTAGATCACTCACTCAAACTTGTGGATCTATACTTAACCCTTTTCCTGCTGAAATTGAATTTTGTTTCTAATTAATTGCCATTTATTAACTCTGCTGTTTCAGAAAAGACCCAAAGGTATTGTGATCACATTGTCGTCGTTTGTGTTGGTATAGCCATTGGCATGACAAACTTGAACCAGACTATCAAGAGGGATAACTCTTGGAGAATACTTCACAGAATAGGATTCCAAGAAAATGTCTGGTTGCAATGGCAACAGGGTTTAAACTGTTTATTTGGCATGACATATTTGCCTAAAACCATTGAACAAAAATGCAAATAACTGCACCTACTTTAATATTAACCCTAAGTTTTTGAATCCCTGATTTAATATAGAAAAAAGAACAACATATCTATAAATGTTCTACTTCCAAACCAGATAGCTAGGTCTATTTAGCAGAAATTGATGGAATAGGTGTGCCAATTTGAAAATAACACCTGTGTTGTAGGTTCTTACACTTTACAATTGAACAAAGAAGGAAGAACCAACAATTTTCTCAAGTTATACATCCTCTAAATTTGGCCTAGAGACTTGGCATATGGCTCAGAACAAAACACTGCTTTCAGATTAATTGAGCTTTTGTTGTTGAGAATCTTTTCTATAGACAGATTTCAGAAAAAAATCTTGAAAAATCTTTTCCTCTAACACATTTAGGCCTGATACTTTTCATTTTTTGTTTCAGCATTGATTCAGGCTTTCTTTTAAAGTATTGAAAATATCACCCTAAAATTGAAATAAGCCCTATTTAAGATAGAGGTGATATAGGTTTTAAATCATTAGACATAATTTTCAAAATTTTTGGCATTTTTTTTCATTGATCTTTCAAAACAATTCACAGTATTTTTCATTCATATATTCAAAGTTATAACTGTGTTATTTGTGTGCCATGGGGAAATCAAAAAGACTTAAAAATTGGAACTCACATACTCAGGTGAGCGATATAGGACCACCGTGGTCCTAATATTAGATCTTTTCCTCTGAAACTAATAATCACCCTAAATTTGAAAATAACCCTTGGTGGGTAGGGTAATTTTCACTCTTTTGTCGTTGGTGAAAAGCAAAACCAAGGTATCCTATTTAGTCTTAGACTTCACACATTATGTAAGCATTTGAGCAAAAAGAGATTTCTTTACAACATCTTCTTAATTGAAGGCAATGGCAACTCTTTTTTCTATGTGTAGGGAAATGGTTAGACCGAGTTCGAGCAAAGGCGCTTGATAAACAATGGTGACATTCGGTAATTGAAATTTAAATCTCAAAAAGAGTCAATTGCCTGTTTATAAGTTTAGAAGCTTGATAAACATTTCATTTTATAAAATATTACAACATAAAAAGCATTAAACATAATGTATTAAAATAGCATGATATACGAGGGATGATCCAAAAATTTGTATAATGGGCTTATAACTTCGGCAATTCTTTCTTGTTCAGCGTATAATTTATTGTGTGTTTAGTTCAGTATCTTCGAAGAGTACAAATGTTATCAGTTTTGCAAAATCATATAAATTGGCCTTAGATTTCGTTAACCTAGTAACATATGTATGCTTAGGCGGGGGAGCGTAAAAAATAATGAAAATTGTTACATTAATCAAATTTTCTGAAACTTTTCGCAAACTCTATTTGAAATTTCTTGCTAAAAGTTAATAAGGCTAAATATTAAATCAATTGTCATACTTTAAACATTTTTGGAAGAGTTTATACGGATTCATGATAAATTGAATAAGACTTAATATTCGAGTGAAAAGCAACCTGACGACTACACCAAATTGTGAATTCCGTATATATAAATATATATTCCTTATATTTTAAGAGTGCAAAGCTTTATCAAAGAATTAAGATTGGTGTAATGGAGTTTTAAGAGAATGTAGTTGCCTTAATTTATTCTCATTACTTTCCGAACTTAAAGATCACGCATCTCGGTCTCCATCTCACTAGAAATACTGTTCCTATAAAATTGTACTCCAATTTGAATGCCAAATGGAATGCGGATGGTTTCTGCAAGTGATTTATTAGGCACAGAAAGGCAAATAAGCAAAAGGAGACTATATAGAAAAGAGTAAATAATGAAGTCGCATTTGGCGTTCTTGCTTCCCTGCCTTAGTGCGGGGTTTATGTTTTAGATTAGATACTTTACACCCCTTATATAACCTACGCATTCGAAAATTTCCACATTTATTACACATGTCTTGCATTAAACGAATTCATAATTTTTTGTTACCTCGTATAATTTAAGATTGCCAAGCTTTATTTAAGAATTAAGATTGGTGTAATGGAGTTTTAAGAGAATGAAGTTGTCTTAATCGATTCTCATTACTTTCCAAACTAAGAGATCATGCATCTCGGTCTTCATCTCACTAGAAATACTGTTCCTATAAAATTGTACTCCAATTTGAATTCCAAATGGAAAGTGGATACTTTCTGCAAGTGATTTATTAGGCACAGAACACATGGCATTTTTAGCATTTTTTATGTCTTTCATGTATAAATAATTATTATATATACATGTAAGACATAAAAACGCTTTCGTGGCACAGAAAGGCATGTAACAAATGGAGATTATATAGAAAAGAGTAAATAATAACGTCGCATTTGGCGTTCTTGCTCCCCCGCCTTAGCGTGGGGTCTATGTTTTTTGATTAGATACTTTACACCCCTTATATAACTTACGCATTCGAAAGTTTACACATTTATTACACAGGTGTTGCATTAAACGAATGTATAATTTTTGTTTTGATAGTCAACTTTTCTAAAGTTTTAGAACCCCATTATACGAATTTCTGGATCAACCCTCGTAATGATAGTTACGTTACTATATTTATATACAAAGGATAACACAAAAAAGAGATTGAAACTCTCTCTCAATTGTGGTCCTTTTCTATAAAAATATAGTGCTACATAGGAAGACATGATTGAATACCTTTATCGTCAATAAAAATTTGAATTATGAAACTATCACAGTATTATGCTTATAAATTAAAGTAAAATAAAATATTGAGATGATTATCACAGGTTCTATAAATTGCAACTTCTGTTATCACAGCAAATTATTTTTCGCTCTTGTTTTAAAACGTGCACAGTTTTCAGCGTCCGTTATATGCTGAGTAAGGTCGTTCCAGAGAGAGACACCTCTATACGCAAATGATTTCTGACCAAAACCCTTCATCCTCGGGATAGTATAACGCTTACTATTACTGAATGAAGGATCTGAGTCAGAACCATTTGAAGATGCTTTAACTCTAAAACGAGTCTGTATTACTGTTTAAAGGAATAAAGTTTTAATGCATATACAAGGGGGCAATAATAATGTGTATTTTAAAGACATGACATAGTGTATTAAAGTCTACTCTTTTTGAAACAGGAAGCCAGTCTAGCTTAGAAATATGCATATTTTCATTTCGGGCTCTCAGGTCAAGGTTCATAACAAATGTGATGACTCTATTTTGTGTAGTTTGAAATCTATTTCTTAGAGACTGTGTTAGGGATTAGTACCAAATTGTAACAGCATAATCTAGATGGCATTGATATAACCTTGGCCATAACCAGCATTTTTTGGTGTAAAATGAGAGTTAACTTGATTTTCTAAATAAGACTTTTAGTCTACCATTAACCTTACTCAAAACAGACCTTGCCATTGATTCAAAGGAGAGACTTTGGTCTATAGTAGCCCCCAAATATTTACAGAGTCTTTAGCTTCGAAATGTTTTAATGAAACTGGCCCCAGGGGCATGTTTCGTCAAACTGTTTAGGACGTGTTTTTGTCTTAAAAACGTCCTATGACATTTTTTAGACAAAAATCGGGTTTCATCAAGATCGAGAAATTTAGGAAGTTCCTAAATTTTGTCCCAAACATAGGACACCGAATTCAGCGTCCTACGTGATACTTTTGTCTTAAATTTTGTATCTAAAGGAGAAATGGCTGCTCTTTTCAATATACTTTGGTTGAAGAAAAGGTCGAAGATGTGCGAGCGAAAAAATGGAAACTAGCGTTTATATAAGGGATATTATTCACCCTCTTGATAGAATAAGTTGCCTTATCACGTGTTACAAAAATAAAGCGAATGGCTTTAGAAATACCATAAAAATCACAAAATATAGAAGTTTACGCTCGACAACGTCGATGACGTAGACGAGGCTTTACTTTACCTCGGGTTTTCACCGAAAACAGCCGAGCTTAACCTGAAGAAAATATGGTGGCATTTTTCTGCCACGAGGTACGAAGTAGTAGTATGATGGTAGTTGGAAATATATTATTTTAAAAGAAACATTCTAGGAAAAAATATCTTTATCATTACTTTTTTCTTCTTAATAATAGTGTGATACTAATATCTGTTATCTCGCTTATGTAACGTTTAACGCCCACTACTTACATCAAGGTTATGTTATTACGATAGAAATTCTTACTCCTGTAAATAGATTCATCTTATAACTTCGCAAATATCCGTGTAAGTACATCCCATATGATATTTCTTATGATGTCACATGGGTATTTTTAGAAAAATGACATAATGCGGTTAGTTTTAGAAAATTGTATTTCTGTTAGAAACATCGACTAAAACAAGGCAAATAAAGGTTATAAGATAAATATAACTCGTACTTAGTGTATTGTATGAAAAAATATCTAAATCGGTTGCGTGAATTAGAAATTGTCTCGACAGAGCCTCGACAATTGTCGATTCCCCATACCTCGTTAGATAATTTTGTTATACAAAATACTAAGTGCGTATTATATATAACACTCGTTCTGATATTTTTTTCCTGTATGTAAATGCTGGAAAACTCTTATCCAGGGGAAATAATGAAATAAATCCGAAAGCCATAGTCTATACATAGTCATAGTGAATGTCATTTTTAGGTTCATAATGATATTTTCTGTGTCAGTAGTGGGCATATCGTAGAAAAAGTCAAGATACTAGGTACAAATATCACGTAAGTATTATTGAGAAAATTTTGACTTACGATTTAAAATAGCCTGGAAATGTTATCTTATCGTGATATTGTTTAAAATACAAATACAAATATTTTATTGGTCTAAAATCCAATGATAGGACTGTCACCACAAATACAAAACAGATCATACAATAGATAAAGATTAGCAAATGACATGAATTAAATGTAGTAGAGAGCAGCTGTTAAAACAAAAGGAACATCAAGGTCCCATCGACATTTTCATAAAAACATATTGGTGAGAAAGTAGCATTAAATTCATAAATGTAGTGAATAGCATGGCTTAAATAGTCATAAAGAATCACCTTATACAGCTAAAAAAAGCACTTATCACGATATTGATATCCTATATCTCATGGCAGAAATATGCCACCATAAGAAAGGGAGGAAAGTTTCATTCCCTTAAAAACAACAACAAAAAAATGTGACGTTCTACTTGCTCCCTTCAAAACCTATATATAGCATTACACGTCTGTGAATGATACAATGACGCGTTATTTGCGAGTTTTAAGGAAATGTCATACCAATTAAGGCATTCAAAGGTAAAGGGAAGTGACACTTTTGATCATATTTTCATTACTTGACGGACCTGACCCATTTTCTAAGGGAACCATTCTTAAGATGATTCAATTACTTTGTTAGAGTTTGAAGCAAATCGGGTAAAACCGTGAGCTCAATCTCGAAAACAAGGGGGAGCACGCCATCTCTACCGCTCTTCTGACCTTCAGTCAGTAGAGCTAAAAAGTAATACCTTCATCGTTTTGGGAAGTGCTTGAGAAGTCCGAATGACTGATAGTCCATTAATCAGTCAATCAGTCCGAAGTCAACGCTGAAATATTTCGATTTTTCTGAACATTTTCTTTTTGTAATTGATTTTGTGAAATGTTTTCTCAGCCAATCGAAAGGTAACGAAATATTACAGCGTCACCCAAGAAATCCACATGTCGAGTAGGTTATCTTTCTCGATTGCTTGTGTGCTTTTGAAGAGTTGGCCCTTCAATGATATTGATGGGTAGAACCCCAAAAGTGATTTGAAAAGTACAGCCCTTTAACGAAATTTATCAGAAACTACAAGAGAAGAAAAAAAGAGATTATTTTTTTTTGTATAAAAGTGAAACTGTATTGAAGGAAAAAATAACAATTAAAATTATCGAGAAAAAATGAAGAAAAAAACTAAGAGCGTCAACGTGATGAATTATGAAGAAAGAAAAAATGAAATCCAACTACATGTACATAAGAACCGGAATTTAATATTAGAAAATATATGAATAGCAAAAAGAATTCTGTGAAAATGACAAAATTAAGTCAAATTTATCTAATTTACCTAAAATCTTTTTTTTTTTTTTTTGGTAAAGACGCTGAACGGGCTCTTTCTTCTAAACTTAGAAAAAATGTTGAAAGCTCCATTCAATCAATCAATTTTCCAAATTTAATTATGAAATACACAGTCGCTATTGACTCAGTTCAGTCTCTTTCATAATAAGTCTTAACGACAGAGTCTACAGCAACTTTTCGTCTTAGCCACTTGTAAGGGATGACGAGATATTATAAACTTTTTTGTCGACCTTTTTGAGGGTAAACTTAGATTTTATCCCGTTTGATTTGAATTAAACTTAAATAGTTTTCTCTATACTGATAACTTCAAATTTAGGGAGAAATCAATCCACACTGCTATATTTAGCTGGCACGTTATTCTATCACGTGCGTTTTGGAGTTTTTTAATCGAGCGTAGTTAAAATAAGACACAATTTGATGGAGCGCGAATTTACGTCCTAGGAACTTTTCATGGTGTCTTGATGAAACCGACTTTCGAACATCCCAGGATATGTCCTACGATACTTTTAAGACACGTCCCAGGACATTTATTGATGCGACAGTCCCCAGATTATCACGACTCGGCTGACTACGTGTGTCTAGATCGACGACCAGAGACAGTTCCTCACAGTGGTCACTTGGATCACGAGAATCTGTGGTCAAAATATGGCCTGTCCACCTTACGTACACGGTCGTGAACTAGCTTGTGTTGTCTGTTCAATGTAGAAGGGGTAAAATTAATTATACCACGCTTGGAGCGAATTGGCCAATCAGAGAACAGTATTTCAAACGTATATATTAAAGATACAAGTTCGTGCGCTGTAAGTATAGCATAGAAAACGAGAGCCGTGCTATATGGGAAATAGACACGAGCTTTGGCGAGTGTCTATTTCCCATATACCGCGGCACGAGATTTTCTATCTGACTTAGACCACGCTTTTCTTACACTATCTGTATTTTTTTACCCGAACCTCTAAATAATAGAAAAAATGGTAAATCTTACTGTTATATTACTCTAATCAAGTGTGAATATACTAAAATCACTTATGGATCTATTTCCGTTACCATTTTCAGACCTTTTGCACTTTTGCGACTGTCGAAAACTTGTAGGAAAAAAACAAACTGTATAAAATACTCGTCATCTTTTTGAAATGACTCGGCCCCCAAAACCTGTCGAGATTCACGTGCAAGACACACTACCATCGTATACCTGTAAATACAACGCTCGGAGTTGTATCTGTGATATATACTTTTGAAATCCTGTCATCTGATTGGCCGATTCGCTTCAAGCGTGGTCTAATTACAGATATACGTAGTGTGTCGTGCACGTGAATCTCGACAGGTTTTGCGTACCGAGTCATTACAAAAAGATTACTAACATTTAATATGAGTGCTTTTTTCGAAAAGACTGTCTACAGTGACAAAAATGCAAAAGATCTTCAATAAGAAACAAAAATAGTTTTAAAAGTAATTTCAGTGTAATTACACATGGTTACAATAATACTACATCAAGTTTTACTCTTTTTTCAATGTTAAGAGGTTTCGGAAAAATACAGACAATGTTAGAAAAGCGTGGTCTAAGTTAGATAGAAAATCTCGTGTCGCGGTATATGGGAAATAGACACTCACTAAAGCTCGTGTCTATTTCCTATATACCACGGCACTCGTTTTCTATCCTATATATATATATATAGAGGGGAAATGGGTTTTTTTCAGTCCAAGACCGTAATTTTTGTGTTTTCCGATAGATTATCGAGAAATAACGAAATATACTGAGTGATTTTAAAAACGCAACAAAGTAAATTTTAAATTTTAGCACAGAAAAGTAGATTTATTTTAACTAAATTTAGCTAAAATAATAGAAGGAAGATACTCTGTTGTATCGATTTAATCTTTATTTGATCTGACGCTTTGGTTAATTTCGGCATAGCAATCTACTGTTCACTCTTTTTCCTCGTCATTGCACTTTTCATGTTTGATTGAGTTAACAAATTAGAAGTGTGGAAGGTAATGTGTGTAGTGTGAAATGAAATCAACTCACTCACTTTGCAAAGACTGTACTCTGAATCGAGTATGTCAAAAGGAAAATTGTTCTTTAGAATTGGAACGTCGTTAACCTCGATAAGACTAAAAATATTTATCTATTCCATTAATATTTGAACGCCAGTAAGGTAGGACCTTGCCAATAGGGAGTTTTAGAAGACTTTACGTGTTTAAATGGCGTTAGAGTCATTCCGTAAACACGCTCATATTGCCATCTCAGTCTTAAATAACATGTCTGGGGTAAAAAGCGTTAAGAGGCTTTGTTTGCCAAAACCGCATTCACATGAACAACGATTGTGGTCCTACAAAAGGAACGGAATAGCATGTAAGTGACGTCATTTCATATAAAAAAGACATTTTGATGTCGTCATAGGACCAAACTTACTTAAATGAGGTATTGATGATTTGTTTGACCCTTTGATTAATTCAACTTAACTCTGAAATTTGTTTGGCTTTTGTTACACTTGAAAAGAAAATTTCGTCTTAACAGTAGGGCTATGGAGAAATTCCAACTTTCGTGTGCATGTTTAAAGATTTTACCGTATTAGGAATACAAGCGATCTTTTCAAAATGACATTAATGTTGGATTTAAGGTAACTTGTTAAGATAACAAATTAAGTATATTTTAGTCCGAGGTTGTTCACTTATATTTGCATTTTAGTGATGTTTTTAAGTATTGCGTTTTTAAAGTCGCTCAGTATATTATCACTTGTAAACTTCGCCGCCAACCAGTAAACTTTATAAAAACTTATTACCTGCTTCGTTCATTTCACCCTTATTGACGTTATCTAAGAGAGGTCTACTAAACTAACTTAAGGAACTTGTCCAATTATCACGAAAAAAAGGGAGAAGAAAACACACACACACTCAAACACACACTCTCACATCCTTTGCCACCCTATTATGGTAGCATAAAATGGGTTTAAATTGGTTTTTTTGTTGTTGTTGTTTTTTTTTTTTTTTTGATTGATCTTTTATGTTTTCAGGTAGATTATGGGGGAATACGGTTGAACACCACTTGGTAACGTCACTGCCAACCAGTAAAGATTCTCTCTCACACACACACACTCTCACACCCTTGATGTTAGCTGTATTAAATGGTTGAAATAGGTTCTTCCACCAAAAATTAGGACCGAGTTTAACTTATCCACGTCACTTCCGTTTCAACCTTAGGGACGACGTCGATTTGTCTACGTCATGTCTGTTCATAGATTCGGCGTCATCTCCAACGTCATTGATGCACCAATCTCTAAATCCTTGTAAATGATAGAAACATGACGAACGAGAAAGCGACAGACGGCGTTGACTTCTATCCGAAAAGACTGTATCCGGATAATGCATCGAGTAGTCCGTATATCAAACGGTTAGATAACAGAGAGGAATCTTTACTTGGGACGGTAAACTTTTATTTATTTATTTATTTATTTGAAGTAGATGTATTGGCTTTTGAGTGTTCATGAGTCAGGATTTTTTAGACTGCACAACCTTAAAAAATTTTGTTTAATCGTTGACGTCATTGATAATCGCACATCTCAGTATGACTATCTAGTTTGCTCAACGTCTTAACTTCTGAAATGTGACCCGTCTGGAAACCCCATAAATAAAAATTTAAAAAAGAGAATGGTTCAGGCCAACCAGAGGTCGCATTTCCAAAATTCTTTCACAGGAAGGTAGAATGGCAATTTTAGATTCAGAAAATTAATTGATTGCGAAAAGTCTCGACCCTAGTCAGTCTGCGCAGTCCGAGCAGTCTGAATATGATCGACACTTCACACATTACCCAGATGGTCACAATGATTTAACCTTGTTGGCTAATGTTCATGTGATCTATGACGGCGGGAATGTGATAATTCAGTCAGAGGAAACTTGGCTTAACTGTCAATATTTTTTCCTTCTTATTTTACATCACTACTAGAGGCCTGGTCAATATGCATTATCAAGTAGGTGTTTATGTTTATTCACATTGTCTGAGGTCACAATTATCAGGAAGTGATTACAAAATCTTATGTAATATTGGATAACATAGTTGACCTGTCATTATTTTTAGCAAAATTTCGGTAATATTCGCGAAGACTTTATCAAAATTGTATTTTAAGGTCGAATAAAATTCTACAAATGTTGTATAATCGGGTTTTTAGCACAGTGGGCTTAACCGTTCGACAATTTGTGTCATTAAACTGACAAACTTGGTTCGAAAACCATTTTTGTGTTTTGCGTAGGCTACCGAGTAGTAGGAAATGCAGAATATCAAACGAAAAACCCGCCCAGAACGATGAACTAAATTAAGAAAACTGAGTCGTGTTTTTTTCAATGCTTGTAAAGATTTAACTAGCGTTTAAGTAACAACGTATTTAAAATTAAAGAAAAGATGTGAGTGAGTTTCGATCTTAGGACCTCTGCATTCCAAATTCCTAACCTTACACCTATAGCTATATCTGGTCATTAATACAACAGTGTATATTTGAATGTAATTGTCGTAAATTTTAGGAATAGGAATAGGAATTATAAATGAGCGACGGGTCAATAATGTTTCACAATACCATATGCATTTGGTTACCATATCTTCAATGCACAGAGATACTGAACTTAGTAAAGTCCGTTTGACTCCTCTATAGACCAATATTTGGCCAAAATTCTCTTCTATAAATTGGTGATAAAATTTTCTTGCTTGTCATTGACAATTTTTCAATCTAATACTATGAATTAAAATTAATATTATGTTTTTCAGAATTTTTGAGAGTAAAATGATTATTTTGTCTACATGTTTACTCCCCGCCCATCATACCTAATTGTTTCTATATTAAACGGAATAGTCACCCTAAAATAGTTCTGATTTGCATACAGGTCAAGTAAAAAATGAATGACTAAAGGAGCCGTTTATGTGTAAAATTTAGTTTTTTCTATAGAAGTAAATTTGTCCGTGTTATTTTCTTGCCAGTGATATGAAACACCTTTATACTGTCTTAAAAAAACATAACAAAACACATTTGACCAGGTATTGATAATCATATATCTTTTCTGAGATGAACCCCATACCCCCTTATTCAGGCCAATAAAAATGGATTATTGGGCGAAATCGTTTCGATTTTCACGAGGAGAGCACAGTGAATAGGCGAGTTATAACGGTACAAGTCACGTGATATTTAAGTTCAAAATTGCGTGACCGTCGATATGCGGTGTTTTATTGTGTCAAAAGTTAAGTATAAAACCACGTGTTTTTACTAGATGTTTACATTTTCTTACTTCTAAACGGCATTATCCACCCTAGTGTTTGAGAGCTAAAAATGCGAAAATATTAACATTAAATTGATAGACAAAAGCATAATTCTGAAACCATCTTATTCTCAAGAATTAATTTTTGGAATGGTATAAAGCTGTAATAATGATAATGCCAAATACAAAACATTTTTAACAGCGTATTTTTGGGTAATTTATAAAAACATTGGTCCTTAAAGTATTCAAACGGACTATAAAGGTAAATTTTGCGCGGTGAGCCAATAAATCTACTTTTAACTGTTAAATTCCCGTCCCATCTTTTCGAAATAGACCAAACAGGTTAAATCTTCACGTGAAAAACTAACAATATATCGGTTCAAACGAAAGTTATTTCTTATCCTAAATCGAATGGAATACTCATACATGCACTTTCATAATTCAAGTAAATGGGACAAAGTCAATAATAATTTTTTGAATATACCCGATATACCTATATGATAATGGACTCAGCGCCTACGCCAGAGCTCAGTTTTGAAAATACATTTATAAAGGACCAACCCGTGTTTTGATCGACACTGACTTTACCTGGTTTAAAAATACATTCGACCCACACCATTTTCACACGAGACATGGACAGATAGAAATCAGTTGCAGACGGCAATTTAATCAAGAAGCGTTCATGGGCCTTAGACGCTATAAGGACCTTCAACCTTTCCCAACTTTAAGGTAGTGGAACCGTAAAATTTCCACAACATTAAAACCTGGTGATATTCACAACGATGGCCGAGGTTTTCTAATGAAATCATGAGGCAACCTCGGTTGACACTGCTTTAGTTCATTACTTCCAAAACGTTGCGGAGCTATTATGGATCCACTATCTTAAACTAACATTTTGGAAACTATTAGGAGAACATATCAAGTGACAATAACTAAAGACCTTTCTTCGCTTAATCTTGTTCAAGCAACATTTCTAATGACTCCATTTACAGCGTTTTCATCAAATTTCCACACAGATTCTACTTAAACCATAGAATCAACATGTTATTTAAAGTTTCAAGAGAATTTTTTATCATATTTGTGTACCTTGTCGCGTAAACGACAATTTTTTGGCGCTTAAATCTGTAAGACCATTTTTTCTATGTTTCCAACAAATCAGTTTTATTTTCGTAAGGAAACCTGCTTATGTTCCCACAATCACTCTATGAAAGCTTCAAGTAAATCCGATAATATTTGTGGAGTTTATGGCGTAAACGTGAATATATTTAGTGCAAATCCGGAAGGCCCTTTCCCGTGTTTTATAAATAATCAGTCTCATTTAAAAAATGAACCTTCCTTAGGAACCTACGATCATCATGTGAATGTTTTAAATTAACTCGACAAATTTTATGGACTTAATCAGGTATATGATAATATTTTGAACGAAAATCCATAAAATCAACCTTGTCCCGATGTGTTCTGTGCACAGATTGATGCAGCCTGACCAGTGTCACATATTTACAATTCAGTTTATACAATGGGTTGGACCTGCCAAATGTAAAAAGCCCGCCAGATCGTCAGTAGACGATACTCAAGCTACAGGACAACTGAATGACGCAGCGGACGAAATTCTCAAAAAGTCAACAAGAGTGGAATTTATGAAACAAAAGCGTACCGAATCTCCGGGTAAGCTTTAACTTCAAATTAAACTTTCATAATACGGAACCAATTCAACTAAAATTTATTGCATTTATAGCATGAAAGATTTGCTATTTGCTCTACCAGAATAGTGGGTCGTAACGTATTTATCGAAACATGATCTACAGAAAAGGTGGTATTTATAATACACGTCTGTATACGAATTAACTTATCGCAAAGGGACTAACTGATTTAATTTTGAATAACAAACTTCATCCAGCTTTTTAGTAGTTGCAAGAAGTGGTGTAATAAAGGCATGAGTTACTCTTTACTTTTAAGTCCTAGATCGCTTTGTATAACGAAAGAGTTCATATTGATACATGTGTATATAGTGTCGTCGACATTGTACGAATTTATTCAAATCCGTTGTTTTCAACAGATATTCTGGCCAACTCGAACAAAGGTGACTGTTTGAATAAATTAAGTCTTACGACGAAGTTTCTTGAAGATGTTCATATATCAAGACCAGCGACGCCACAACCTCCTCCCAAACATACTCCAAACCAGAATACTCAATCAGACTTTGACAGTAAGTATTCAGACAAGTATACAAGTTATTAAACAAGGCGCGAAACTATAGAGCGACATATACTAAACATAAGCCGAACAAACATTATGAATCCAACATAAATTACTCTAGACGAATATACAAAATATGCAAAATAGAAAAGAACAACAGACACATTTCGACGTATTCTTTTTTTAAGATAGTGTGCCTGTATTGTTAGTCGGCTAACAACAACAAAACAGGCGATTTCGAAATCCGCCCCCCAGAATGATGTAAAATACCCATTTTAGACCGTTTTACAATAGAACTTAACTTTTTCTACTTTTAAGGCCCACTAGCCAAAGGACAGCGAGCTTACGTCATGGTGGCATTCCGTCGTGCGTACGCCACCGCGTCCGACTGTGCGTAAAATTTTTCTTCAAATTTCTTTTCCTTCTAAAGCAATGAGCTGATTTTATGAAACTTGACAGAAATGTTCCCTAGGTCACCCTCTTCTTCAACTCTTCAAGAAATATTAATTGACCCCTAAATATGGGCCCAACAGGGCGAGGCATATTTTCTGTTAAACTCTGTAAAAAAAAATCAATTTCCCAAACTTAAGCCGATTTAGATTAAATTTGGCAGAATTCATCCTTGTGCGTGTAGGAAAATTAATTTCAATAAAACTTGGCACGTATGTTACTTGTGTGACCTTATTCCTAAATTGTTCATGAAATTTTGTTTGACAGCCAAATATTTGCGGGGCTTTAATTCTCTGTTTAATTTTTGAATTTCTTACCGTTGGTCTAATCTTAATGCTGGCGACTCTCAGGATCCTAGGTCGTTTGATATCTATTTTGAGTATATCTTTTTTTTTCAAATCAGTAGAGGAGCGATACAGTCCTCTTGTTTAGATAATGTATCATGCAACTCCTAGTCCGTATTTTACAGAATGGGTTTATTTCGACGCTATTTTTTTCAGAATGAAGTATAATGCATTTTTTAGTCCGCGTATAAAAGCTACAACATATGCCCATATCGAATTTTTTCCAGAAATATCGTTTCACGTACAAGATAGTCTGCGTTGTACAACCTTTTCCGCCTTCTCCCTGTCTTTAGAATAACGTACTACACGCTTGTTAAACCATGTAAAACACCAACATGGTATTGTTTCAATATGTTCATTGTTTTCTATTTTTCAGAATATCGTATAATGTACTTGTTAGTCCGCGTAGAACAACAAGAAGAACATTTACGTCGTGTTATAGAAAATATGAAGAAACTAGATCATCCTAAATCAGAGACACTGAATATGGTACATATCTTAAAGGCAGTGTCTAAAAGGCATGGTTTATTGGTTGGTCTTCGGGACAATGATCGTGTGATTATTGAGCAAATTGGAAACAGGTAATATTAAGACTGGAAAAATGTTTTTTTTTTTAAACCAAAATCGTCTATGTTTTCTGAGATGCGTAGATTAATTGGATTTATTTGCTTATATATTTTTAAAACATTTACTATAACTAGATACAAGTAAAGGTTTTATCGCTTTCTTATGGATCTAGTTTGTGCACAAACATGCAAAACAGCGGGTTTTTCCCAATTTCATTTGTGGAGATAGAAATGAGCGATTTTCTTTTCCAGTCAATATGTTCGTTGAGTCATAATGGGCTATTAGACTAAAATCAAATCAAACTTTTTCAGAAACGACATAGAAGAGTTTCTGCTTACGGTCGAGAACGAATGTTCATCCGTAGAAGAGATACCAGTCCCTGGAACAAGTGACGATAAGATGGCACGATTATTGCACCATACAAGAAACACAATTGATAAGATGGAAAGAACTGGTAACCATCTAAGAAAACGGGGAGATATGACCAAACACGACAATACGTCAACAAAGACAGAAACAAATGAATCAAATTTACGGGTAATATTTATCTTATCGGCGTACCTATATTCAACAGAATTTTATTGGTAGTTATTGGTTTGGAATGGAAATAGTAGAAACACAATAAAGTCAAGAAAGTTTGCCACTCTCATTGAATTTATGCTATACCGTTCACAAAAAGTAGGGGATAATATGTTAATCCATAAGGTTATTGTGGTTGCAAACAATTTATGACAATCTAACTTATTTTTGGCCAACTAGCAGTTGTCTCATGGTAATATGGTAGTTATGGAATTCTCTTTTCTTATAATTATGTCCAGCAAATTCAGCATTTAAAAAGAAAGGGGTATAGCGCTTATTTTAACATGGCGTATGTTGTAATGGAAATTCTTACTTAAGTTGAGCATAACTTCGAGAAAGATTATTTGGTGTTTATCTCTATCATGTATTCGCATCTAATTTTGTTGGATTAATGTGATGTATAATGAACGCTCATCGTAAGTGAGTCAATGGTATGCTGGAAACCAGAAGAACGTGAGTCCAGACTGCTGTCAAACCCTGTGTCTCACAGTCAGATATTGTCACGATATCAAACAATTGGCTTCTTTATTGATGATTCAAAACCGGGGCCCTGAAGATGTATGGTTGACCAAGCTGACCAGAATACCACAAATCAAACTAACAATATCCTCTACTTTTTGTGAACAGTATATATCAAACCTTCTTACCGCGGTGTGTTGCTACATTGCATTAAGTATTATAAAGGTACACAGTAAGATAACAAAACTTCGATAACGCGCAAAATGTGATAAAAAAGATAAACAAGAAGCCCATGAGGGCCTGGGTGGCTCTGCTGACACTATTAACATGCCATGTTTAATAATTGGCTTTGTTACTTAAGGTATTAAAGAACAAGTCATATTTAAAAGTTGGTCAAAGGTAAAGTGTGAGGTCACAACATTTCATTTTGACATTATTATCAAATTATTTTTGAAATGTTATCATACTATAATATTAAAGAGGTATGGAAAGTATCATCATAAAATATTATATTTTCGTAGTGTGAAAAAGTAGTTCAGAAGTCAAGATTCAAAGACAATCTACAACGAACATATACTTTTGCTTAATTGCATTCCTAGACTTCATGGCTCAAAAGAAGATCAAAGGCTAAGTTCGGGGCAAGTGGTTTAGTATGATACAATACTCAAAGACAATTATTAGACAACTGTTATTTATGACTACATACAGTACTAGCCGCAATATTACAAATGTTTACAGAGGTCTAATGCCATGGTCATTGTCAAACATCATTCTTGAATCAAAGAAAATCATTTACTACGCTTCAATATTGACTAAATACACCCCGTTAAGCTATTGTGTTAGCTTTTTAACAGTCGGCGTCCGTCCGTCCCTCTGACCGTTTGTCTGTTCGCAATTTGTTGTAAAGACTCTAGCATCCACTAATATTCACTCATCTTCACTAAACATGGTCAAAACATGTATGCTCTCTAGAATGAGTTCGATTTTGGGTCAGATCGGACCAGGAAGTCAGGAGTATGTGCCCCTGACCGTCAAAATAGTTAGTTTTGTTGTATCCGCGTTTCGTTCTGATTGGTTATTAACAATTGGAGATGCTATAAAATTTGACCCTGTGACCTCATGTTTGACCCCACTTGACCCAATTTTGAACTCATCCAAGATTTTATCAAGACAATCATTCTGACCAATTTCCAGGCCTCGTGAGCAAAAAGTATGGTTTCTATAGTTTCTACAATGTTTATCTAAGATTTGACCCCGTGACCTCATTTTGACCCCACTTGACCCAAATTTAAACTTGACCTAGATTTCATAAAGACATTCATTCTGACCAAAGATTTTATCAAGACATTCATTCTGACCAATTTTCAGGATGATTGAGCAAAAATTATGTCTTCTATAGTGTCTACAAGGTTTTTCCTTGACCCCGTGACCTCATGTTCTATCCCACTTGACCCAATTTTGAACTCGTCCTAGATTTTTAAAGACAATTATTCTGACCAAATTTCAGGTTAATTTAGCTAAACATGTGGCATCTACAGTGCCAACAAGGTACGTGTTGACGACACACGACGGACATCATGCGCCATAAAAGCTCATATTGAGCAATTCGTGTGTATTCGTCTAAAAAACTTTCCAAGAGAATAATGCTCTGAAGGAATGTTTACGAAATCCAACTTAACTTTTTTTGCCATTTGCCATGCCAGCCAAGTAACTGATTCACCGGCAACTTAGGTAATCATTTTCATCATAGAGATGCCAGTGAACATGTAAATTGACTGAAAAGTGTTGCACGCAGTTGGGTTAGTCCGCTTCCTCCATGATCCGCAGTCTTATGCACTACCGAATTCCGCACACTTTTGCATTCGGTTTAAGGTCGTGACATTTTCCTATCTTCGACAAAACTGACCTTTTGAGAGTACGTAGACGGTTTGTCGTAATGCAGTCTCTATTCGTTGTTGCACTGCATCTTCAATCTGAACTCTACCGTTCGTCAGCGTTACATGAGTAAGCCAAGATACCCTAGACACGATCAAAAGATTTTCCTCTGAATTCAATTAGTATCTGATCAACATTTTTTCTCGATAAAATACAATTTGCTTATCAAAATTGATAACTTTACTAACAATTAAAACTGCATGAGTGGCAATGCTGTTTCCAGACTTGTCTACGTAAACCAATCAATGAATAATTTTCACCGATGTTGCGATTTAAACTATACAAATGCTCTTTTGTTGCGAGGACCTTAATCAAAGTATCAATTGAATCCGGAGACGAACGTGAGAATGCTCCTGATTTAAAATTGGAGTACTTGCAGCTTTTGCCAAGCGCATACATATGAACTCTGCTCATAAAAGGCATATTTTAATCTTATAAAAATGTTTTCAGCAGTTTGATAGAAAGTAAAACGGAATACTTCTGTGTAACTGAAAAAGGTTGAAATTCGTTATTTACATTCTGAGAAAACGATATTTAAAGTTTTCACTTTATAACATATATAAAATTCATAAAATGGACTGTCTGACGGGCGCACGACGGACCCAGTGCTATGACAATAGCACCATTGGCCTTTGGGGAACTAATTTCAATGGAACAGAATTTTTACCTCCACTGGCCGAACTACATGTATTGTCATGGCGGTTTGTCCGTCCGCTCGTGCGTAAACTTTTCTTTAAACATATTCTCCTCCTCAACAGATAAGCCGATTTGAAGGAAACATTGCAGACATGGTCCTTGGGTGACCCCCTTTTTAAATAATTCAAGACATTTTGATTGACCCTCAAATATGGGCGTGGCAGGGCGGTGCTTTTTTTTTTTTAAATATATAATGAGAATCTTTAAAAATCTTCTCCCGAACCATTGGCCCGACTTCATTGAAATAAGACACAATACGACATGAATGTTTCTTGAGTGACTATCTTCTTCAGTTGTTCAAGAAATTATGTTGCCCCCCCCCCCTTCCCCCTCCCCCCAATATGGGCATGGCTTCTTTTCATTGTAAAATCTCTGAAAATTTCTCACAAACCATTTGGCGGATTTAAAAGAAACTTGACATGATTTTTTCCTTGGTAAACCTTTAAGTTTATAGTTCAAGAAATAAAGATTTGTAAACTCCCGAATATGGTCGTTGCAGGGCAGGTGTTATTTTCATTCTTAAAATCTTCTTTTAAACTGGTGGCCCGATTTTCTCAAACTTGGCATGAAATTTCCTTTGGTGACCCTCCTTCTTAGTTGTTCAAGAAATTTTGATTACAAAAATATGGGCATGGCTTATTTTCAATGAAAAATCTTAATTTATCTTTGGAAATTTTAAAAAAAACCAAGTTATGATTACAATGCTGGTCTTTTAATATAGAACACATTACTCTTAGCTTTAAAACAAGACAAGAGCCGTCAGAGACGGACTATGCTCCCCAAATAAGGCATTGTCACAAAAACAAGAGCCATGCTGGACATGGCCATCCCCCACCACAAAAGCTTGATAGTAAACTGAAGCCTGCAAAGATTAAGGATTCTTTTGTACTGTAAGAGATTTACCTCCTATAAAATCTAAGTAATAAAAAAGGGCAATAACTCGAAAATAATGCAACCAAGAGTTGTAGTTCTTGAGCAATGCACTTCTCTTTCATGAGATCTATCCACCCATAAAGTTTTCAAGTTGATAGCTATTATTCTTAAGGAGATATGCTCCGTGGTCAGATTGCAAGGACTCAAATAAGGCGTTATCTAATACAGCTTATATACAGGTAACAAACATTAAACCCCCTTTTTGCAGGACATATTTTCAAATTGTTTATGGTAAAGGACATCTGATTTGCTACCCAAAAGAAAATTTCATCAAGTTCTGAACATAAGACTAGGAGAAAAGAAAGAATAACTATTTTACAAGCTAGGGTAAAGGTAACAAACATTTAGCCCCTTTTCCAATGATATATTTTTTGTACGAAAATTTCAATATTGTTTATAGTAAAGGGCATCTGATTTGCTACTCAAATGTGAAATTTCAATTCTGACCATTAGACTAGGAGAAATTTGAGAAAAACTATATTTTACCCCAAGTCTCCTTTTCCCTTGACGAGGCCTCAAATCCAAAACCCGTCACAGTGCATCAACACTATATCATAGGAAAATCACATGGTAAGTTTCATTTGATTTGGCCCAAGGGTTATGGAGAAATCGCTAAGGACGGACAGAATTACGGACGGACAGACGAAGCGGCGGCTATATGCTCTCCCTTAGGGCAGCATAAAACAAGAATACTTCACCTAGCTTTAAGAATGTAGACTTTTAGATAGGAAGAAAGTACGGTTTATGACTATGTTATTTTTAAGTTCAATGTTAACTATTTTTCATTATACAAGGAATGGTCTTTAAAATCTTACAATTACAGACGCAGCCTAAACTCCGACGACGTAGGAATACCCCGCCAAACTGTCTTGACATTATGAAAAGATTACAAACACGAAGTCCTTCAGGTAAGGCATTAAAATTCATGTGGTATAGCCACGACCCTTCATTAATTTTGATCGCTAACAAACAAGAAGTGCAAAAGTATCAATCCTTGTCACACTGTAATGTTTAGCAAGGCTGACCACTACGCGGCAAAATTAAGACTCAATCCATTTGTGAATATTGCCTCTAATGCCTATATTCCATACTTTTGTCAACAATCTTCTGTGTGGAACCTTGTCGAAGGCAGCCTTAAAGTCCATTTATATGACGTCAATGTCTCTATGCTCGTCTATTTCTTTGGTCCAGTCATCCATGCTCTCCAATAACTGAGTGATGCAAGATTTCCCTTTTCTAAAGCCATGTTGTTGAGAAGATAGTAATTTGTTTTCTTCTAGGAAGCTTGTCAGTTCTTTTTTGATTATTTTTTCCAAAATTCTACAGCAGATGGAGGTGACGCTTATTGGTCTGTAGTTTTCTGGTTTTGTTTTTGGCCCTGATTTGTATATTGGTGTCACATTGGCCTCTTTCCATTGAGTAGGGAGTTTGCATTCTTCGATTGACATTTTAAAAATGTCTAGAGACCTTGTATGGATACAGTTCACACTTACCAAAGGATTTTTTCATCAAAATTACATTCCTTCGATTAGTCTGAAAACTAGTTGTTCAGAGATCACTCTCGAACCTCTTATTTAATTCCACATGATTGTTTCTACGAAAATGATTCAAAAGTTTAAACTGAATGTGGTACTTTCAAATAACCCAAGATCGATTTATGGATTTTGATTAAAAATATCAACAAATGATCATCCCCTATACAGCCACGAGTTTTAAAGAAGATTTTAAGGGCAAAAAGTATACTAATTAAACACGCAAACATAATGGACAAATAGTCAACCGTATCATCCGAAAAAATAAAAATGTAGACATATTCACTATCTAGTTTAAACTTCTACTTTAAAACAAAATTTAAAAAATAAAAGAACGTTAGAAAAAATCTGATACCTTTTGTTTACTTGTGATGTGGGAGTAATAGATGTACTCCTATTTTGTTGTTGAGTTAGTCCGTCCTTAATTGTTCGGACCATTACTTCTACGGTAAAGTATTGATTTCAAAAAACTTGAAAACCCGAAGAACGATTTCATTATAATGACTAAATTGCTATTTGAAAGAGACTTTTAAGTAACTCTAAGGTCTAGATCACAGCTCAAGACCAAATGTTATTTCATTGAGATTTTCAGGAGCAATACTCCTAAATCTGTGGGTGGATGTATTTCGAAATAGATTGGCATGATAGTTCTCCACCATGGAAAGTTTTTAAATTGATTTGGCCAAAATAATCTCCATACTGAAATGTGTTATATGAAATAAATTTAAGATTCTTCACAGTTCAAGGTTGAAAATGTGATCATCCCAATAATACCACCTGCATTACTTTTAAAATGACGGATTTCAGAAACTTTTGACACAATTATTCTCCATTACGAGAGGATTGTGGTTAAAATTTTGTAGGCTCTACAGCATGTGTCGCAAAATTCATGTTGCCTTTAAGATACTCGAAATTCTACAGGATAAACCTTGTTGAAACATCATTTTGCTTATTCTGTCAAATCAATAAATTTCTGCAAAACTGTCTAAATTACAGAACAAGGGGTTAACTCCACACTGAAAGATTGCGTACATGATCAAACCAAGAACCAGCCAAATAATGTTACTACACAAGGTACAGTATCACTCCTTTATACTCAACAAAAACACTTTTTTAGCTCCACTGGCCCAAATATTAGCGTGGCAGGGCGGGGCTTATTTTCACTATAAGATCTTTAAAATCTCCTCCTCTAAAATGATTAGGCAGATTTAGACTTATTTTAGCTTATTTTCACTATAAAATCTTCTCCCCAAAATGATTAGGCAGATTTAGATGAAACTTGACATGAAAGTTCTTTGGGTGACCCTCTTCCAAAATTATTCAAGAAATTTTGATTCACTCCATAATAAGGCGTGGCAGGGCGGTGCTTATCATACAATTAAATCTTTAAAAAAAACCTTCCTCCAAAAGCATTGGGCATATTTCAATGAAACTTGGCATCAATATTCCTTGGTTGTTCCAAGAAATTTCAATTGACACTAAATATGGGTGTGGTGGGGCGGGGCTTATTTTTCTCTATAAAATCTTTTAAAATCTTCTTTAAATCCTACTTATTGGTAAATTTCAATTTAACTTGTCAAGAGTTCTTCGGTGTTTCATTTTTTTCAATTAGTCTTTAATCAATTTTTTTTCAATCCCCAAATATTGGTGTGGTAGGGCAGGGATTAGATTCACTACAAAATCATTATCAATATTCTCTTTCAAAAGCATCCGGGAGATTTTAATGAAATTTTGAAAGAATGTTTTTTAAGTGACCCTGCTCTTCAGTTGCACAAGAAATTTTGATTGATCCCCAAATATAGCCGTGGCTTATTTTCACCATAAACTCTTTAAAAATTGTCTTCTTGGAAAGCATTGGCCTGCTTTCAATGAAACTTGGGAAATACATTCCTTGGGTTAACTGGCATAAATGTTCCTTTGGTTAACTTATTTCAATTTTTTTTTTAAAAAAAAGTAGATTGCCCCCAAATATGGTTGTGGCAGGATTGGGCAAATTATCACTATAAATCTTCAAGCTGTTCAAGAAATTCGATCGATCCCCTAAATACAAGAATGGCAGGTTAGGCTTATCTCTTATAAAAAAAATCTTCTCCAACACCATTAAGCCTAATTTCAACCAAACTTTGTTAGAATTGTTCCTAAAGTGAATTTCCTCCTCAGTTGCCCTCCAAATTTTGATTGGCCTATATACATGGGAGTGGTAGAGCTGGGCTTATTTGCACAAAAATTATTGGCATTCTCCCATGCTAAATGAAACTGTGCATGACATTTCCAACAATTTCATATGTGCGTAATGAACAGCCATTGACCAGCCTGTACAATCACCGAGTGCAATGAAATTTTTTGGATTGTGGTCCAGCCTCCAAAGATGTTTTAAAATTTATGTTTTAAGTTGAGTAATGTGCACTCAAAGCACGCAGACGTGTCCTTGATTTTTACCGTGTTAACAAATCAGTTTATGACTTTGGAGCCTAAACATAACTCAATTCAATGTACTCAATTCAACTCTGTACCTCGAAAACTTAATTTGATTTCTACAAAGTTCTTTATTACCTCCTTCATATGCTGTGTAACTTGCCCAACTTTTATTTCGAAAGATAGATTCCACTGTTGCATGTTGTAAACATGTTTACCATACCTCAGTCTCTGCTTAAGAGTGTATGAGTCAGTGTGTATGGGTCGAGGAATACATTTTACCACATTTTTTTTTGCTTAAAAGTTGGCCAATAAAAATGACCAACAAAATTGATTGATTTCAAGGCAGAATTATGTCAGTGAAAGGTGATGTGTTACTATTGTTGTTCAGTTTATGAATTCAATACCGAAACATTATGTTTTTGTGAAATACAAATGGCCGTATAGCAGCATTTTTTCAAATGTTGACCTTGACAAATGACCTTGTTATATCATCTTGAAACTTACGGATGAACATCATTGACACCTTTAATCATGCAAAGGCTTGTACCCTTGGTAATCTTGTCACATGACATTGACTTTGTTATCACCAGATGTAAATTCTTTAGATCTATCATCAAACAAAATATGATCATTGTATATTATAGGGTTGAATGAATAAGTTAATTTTTGCAGACAGATAGACAGACTGATGGAAAATGGTAAAACAACATACCCCAGATCTTTAAATGCCGGCTCAAAAAAGGTCTTTTTATTAAACATTCATTGCAGAAGATACAGAAATTTGCAAAAATAAATGTACCAAACTATTTTCAAATTCACACATAATTATAGGAGCAATGCTCTTGACAAGTTCAATTTTACTGTTTGGCTTTCAACTGTGAACTTGAGCTTTAAGTTATCTGGAAATTTCTTTAAAATAGTACATTGACTTTATGATGAAGACCTTGTGACCTACCCTTTGACTCTCATTTGGTTGAAAACTAAAGTTTACTTTGGGAGATTTTTTCATCATTGTGAATGGAGACTCAGAAGAAAATGATTGATCAAATAGCTCACAATGAGCACTTTATGCTTGGGTGGCTATAACAAGAGGACCATTTAGGTCGGGTATCACTCACCCGAGTCTCCTTAATATGAATCAAATTAGGTAGACAGATGTCCACTTTTAAGAAGATTAGTTTTACCCTATACCAATGTCCTTGACTGATTTAGAGATTATTGTTGAAAGATTTCTAATTTATATTGCTGTGGCTGGAGCACCTAACAATGGATTCCTGGTATTACTCACACCAGTACCATCATTACATCCTTTTTGAGCCTCCAGCTGCTATCCTACAAAGGTCTACCCTCATCACTCGGTTTGTTGAAGACAAATAGTCGTGAGGATTAGTGTGGCCATAGGGGATTGAAGCCTGGACCTCTAGATTGACAGTCCAATGTGCTACCACCAGCACTATGACAGTGGCTAGAATTAAAAGTAATCAACTACCAACATTTACTGTTCTTTTATACAGTCTGAGGATTCCTATGTTGAAATTTAACTCAAAGGTCAAGTATTAAACACAATGTCAGAATAAAGGACAACCATCTACCAACATTCATTATCACCAATATATAGTCCTTGACCTAAATATTCAATATTTCAGAAAGTATGTCAAAGGTCAAGGTCAAATGTTTAACATGATACTAGAATCAAAAATAATTGTCGTCCAACTATTACTATTGACTTAATACAGTCCTTAACTTCAACCATTCTTACCAATTTGGAAGACAAATATAAATTCTTTGGACTCTTAAGTTGACAAGCAAAACTCACTGATACATCTTTTTCAACTTGCTTTTTTTCCATCTTATTTCTATAACAAATCAGTCAGTATTAGGCATATATATGCACATCACTCTTTTTATTTTCATCAATAACACCATTTTTTCAGATGTTTCTACAAAGGGTTCCAGTAGCTTACCGGAGATAGACAAACATGGCATGGAAGGATCTGAACTGAATACATTGATGAAAGAAATAGGTAATAGAGTTAGTGAAATTATGTGTAAGACGAGTGATATTTCAATTAGCATTTTTTTTCCTGAATACAAATGAAAGTTCTTTCACTTTAGTGACTAGGATGACATAAAGTTAACCCTTCTCCTGCTGTCCATACCATATACAAAACTTTAGAATACTTAAGAGCTTTCTGATCTTACCCTACTGTGGACTTGATAGTTTTGTGTAAAACTTCAGCCAGGCTGGTGTATATGTCCCAAAAATCGGTAATTTAGTTGAAACAAAATCTAATTTATACAGGACAAGGGTAAAACAATTCTATCTTTGTCATCTTTGTATATACTAGTACTGCTTTTATGAGATTTTTTTTCTAGTGAAGGTTATCAGGGACTGGAGATGGGATGAGGACTCCAATACAATGGTATCGAGTATGGTAGTGTTCTTACCCGGGTCCTGAATCATTACCTGAAACCTGACTATTGTATTAGCACTATGTACCTTCCGGGATAAACCTCAGAGAAGAATTAAAGGCTGTTTAAAACAGTCTTCAATTCTTTTCCAAAGTTGATTTCCAGATGTTCCTACAAACTTAAATCAGATAGTTTAAGAGTCCTGGCTATTATTGGAGTCACAGACTCACAACACCTTTGTCTCTTAAAACCATGTCCGAATTTTCATTTTTCAACCTATTTTACAAGGCCTTTGTATTCAGTTGTTTAGATGAAAATTTGAAAACAATAATCATTGGGTACTTGGGTAACCGCGGGTAGCAAGATCACTCATAACCCTGGAACAAAATTTCTACTCCTCCCAGCTCTACATGGGACCATTATAAAAAGACCTTTTTCAGAACAAAACTTATGAAAAGTGGTTTGAAATGATGTGGCTTAATCCTATGTTGTTGATACACCTCAATTCTAATGAAGAAAAATATTACAGAAATCAGTTATAAAACTAACTCATTTGATATACATTTTGATTGTGGTTAAGACATTTTTTTCTGTTCTGTTTAGATGACTTGATGGATGATACTGGCCTGATTACAGGTAAGCCAGACAACATGTTATCTTACGAAGTCATCATGCTTGGTGCAGGGGAAAACAAACATAAACAAACAAACCACAAACAAGCTGGCCACAAACGAATAAACAAACCAGATGTCTTTATTGAAGAACTGGACAAATTACTTGATGAATGTGAATCTGTATAATTTGTAAAATCTCTATTTATTAATTGTTATTTTTAGCATTTTCATAGGACACAGACTATCATTTTTAGAAAACCACTTTGTTATAAATGAAGCAAAAATTAGAAAATATTTACATGGAGAAATAATGATACAACACATTTTTGAATAAAGAAATTTTCTATTTCAGTTTTATTCAATATTTATGCTTTGTAAGTATGAAACAACAGCAAATCGAATTTTGTCTTACTTACAATATCCAAACTGCCAACAATCATTTAATTAAGAAAAAAGTGTTGCCATGTCCTCTGGAAAATGCCCATCTAGTTTACTAGACTGAGCTAGAGTTAAGATTGATTGATTGAATGGAGTTTTACGCCGCTTTCAACATTTCTTCAGTTATATCTAGGCGGCTGAAGCACTTAACAATGGATTCCTGGTATTTCTCTCACCAGTACTACGATCACATTCTTTCCTAGCCTCCAGCTGCTACCTCACATAGGTCTACGAATATTTACCCAATGGTGAGAGACAAATAGTCGGAAAGAATGAGTGCCACCATCGGGGATCAAACCCGGGACCTCTAGATTGACAAACTGACATGCTACAGACTACACTTTGACGGTGGCCAGCTAGAGTAAAGAACATGATGAAATTGAAAAGATAAAAGATATTGAAATGTTTTGGAATGAAATTGAATGAGCGAGAAGAGAGCGCTTTGAATGAAATTAAAGGGAGATAATCCAATATTGTTAATTATGTTCATTATGAACAAAATTAGCAATATTTATTATCTTCCTTCAATTAATTATGCATACAAGTTCTATAAAAAGCTTTTTGTGTTTTTCAGTCAGATGCTTCCAAAATCAATAAAGTCAATAAAATAATGGATTATTTCTAGCAATCTTTATTTTGAACTAGTATTTTTAGTGATTTTGGAAGATATTTTTTGAATGGTTTGAGTGAGTGCTTGGAATGAATGAATGGAGAGTGAGCGACTAAGTAAGCCTTTTATCAGAAAGAGAGTCAATTTCATGATGTAACTAACTGTAAATAACTTGTCTCCCCTTCTATGATCTTCAGGTAAAAGCTTGTTTTCCCTTTCTCTGGTATTCTTTTTAACCGAATTTTTGTAACTCCAACAAGTCTCTGTTAATACTTCTTGTGGTCTCTAATCTCCTGTGGTCTCTCTAAAATTGAAAGTCCCTGACAAGAGGCGACATCCTGGTAACTGTGATGCGTCAGTGGGCATAGCATAAACACCATTGTCTCCCATATACACAGATCTTTATAGGGTCAAAGATTGTAATGTTTTACACATGTATCAAGAATTTGCAATCATAAAGGAAATAGGATAGGGCTTGGGAAAATATGCCCTCTCTTAGGCTGTAGGGGCCTTTCCAAGATTATTGATGATATCAATTGGTGATTGAAGCATTGTAACTAAAGTTTTATCAAGTAGCAGTACTATTTAAAGATCACAATCAACTAAGGTAGTTAATTTTCAATGGACAGAAATATTTTCCATCAGACATTAAATTTCAAGCATATCAAGTATATCTTCATTTCATGATAAACACAGCTCATATTAATTCCTTTTCGCAATTTAGTTAGTAAGATCAAATGCATGAGAGAGAATCAATAGATTCTAACTATAGCTACTATCGATGTAGCCTATAAAAGTTGGTTCACTATAAAAGTGTGCCTAAAGATTTGCATAGGATCGTAGATAAGTAAATTCAAAACCTTAGTGGTGTGAAGCTATTCTCTTCATTGATATTTAGTGGTGTGAAGCTATTCTCTTCATTGATATTTAGTGGTGTGAAGCTATTCTCTTCATTGATATTAACTATACCAGTCAACTGTTTTAGCTACATATTACTACATCAATGTTTTCACTTACAAACACTTTTTTTTCTTACAATAATAATGATAAATAATAAGGGCAGAGAGGGTATATTACCAAGAATTACTAATATCACTTCCAATTGATGACATCACATGAATAAGATTGACATATATATAATGAGATACAATTTGAGCATAATATCAATGTTCTAAAATGATTTGACATAGGCTTGGCCAAAATAAAGACCCAAGTAGTAACTAACTTGATGAAGCAACATACAGAGAAGACAATTTTCGAAGATTTCCTTCATTGTTTTTGTGTGAAAATGTGATATTTCCAATGCCAAGCCCAAAATTCATGAGTGGGGTATGATATGAACAAACTTAGAAAAGGACAATCCAATTGATGCTACATACATGTAAGTTGTCTACCTTTTAGATTCGGAGGTTTTTTTTTGTCAATTTTTTTTACTTTTTTTTTGTATTTAAAATGGGATGCCCCATGGTGTAGCCCAAATTTGACCTAAACAGTATGACAAGAGCAAACTTGGTAAAGGTCAACTAGATGATGCTACAAACCAAATATGAAAGCTGTTCACTTCTGGTTTCACAGATAAATATTTTGAATTCTTTTCTTTATTCTCCTTTCAGTTGCTGTGGCAACCAGAATAGTTTTAATCTTTTTAAAAACTTTCGTAGAGCTTAGAGCAAAGGAACACTCCTTCCAAGTTTCATTAGTCTAGGAGGAAAGTCTAGATTTAAAGAATTTGTGGATGATTCGCAAAAGATGAGCTAATTATCAACTAGTGTTTCAGGATGATATTATTGAAATATTAGGCACCCATAAAATTGTAATGTAATAGGGCATTTTATACCTTCAATGTTCATCAATACTACATTTATAGTAAGCCTAAAATCTTCATTTATGTAGAGGTATAAAAATAGCTCTTTGGGTAGATTAACTGATGTCATATTTAGCATTATTATTTAAATGACCTTATATATGCTATCACAAACTAAAAGATACGGCAACCTCAATACCCAGATATGCCCTGGGGTCAGGTCTATCTCCTCTCCAGTCCCAGGATGAAATATAGGGCACGGTGGGGGATTGGGCTGTACTAGAGGGTTAACACTGACCTTGAGGGGTCCCTCAGGGGTCACAACATAGATCCTCATTAACTGGGCCATGTAACCTTTAGATGATCTGAAACAATTCAATGAATTACTATCAATATTGAGCACAGGCTAAGAAAATGTATCCAGAGGTTATTGCAAATAGATTCTTTTGCATAGACTTGTCCTGTCCTTCTTAGCATTTATTTTTTCAATATGAACACAATTTGGAGATTCATTTTTTTTTTGCATATCAAATTAAGAATAAGTCCAGAAATCTGAAGTTCTGAATAAAAGGATAAAATAAATCATTAAATTTTCATTTTAAAAACTTTTTTTGTTCTTCACCTGAGCATAGACCAACCAGTCTTACATTTAATTGGACACTACACATTATTTTTTATCAGTAACATTTAATTGCCAATGTTGGATGATCAATTAGTGGCCATGTTACAGTGAGAGAACACCAGGAATCCATGGTTAAGTACTCCAGCTACCGTAATATGACTGCAGTAATGTAATCCCCCTATAACTAAGTAATATCTTACCTACAATGACATTGACAATACAGAGGCATGTCCATCTTAATGAGTTTGTTTGCATTATCCTGGAATGTACAAAGAAAATATAATATATATAATTTTTCATGAGTTATCTTGCAGACAAGCAAAATTTAACATTCTTACATTTAAAAGCTACAACTAGTGATCCTTGATAGGCTGAAAACATTTTTCCTGTATATATATCAGACTATTTTTTGGCTTGTTTAAAGAAATTAAACTCTGATGCTTTTTGCCACAGAAATATAGTTGCACTTCCATAGACATTTTCTCAATTTCAAGCCAAACAAGATGTGTTTGTGAAATACAAATGCCCCTAAACACCAATTATTCTAAATGTTTACCTTGATACCTTGACCGTGTCACATGTCCTTTATTACTGTATTTGCACCTTGAAGTAATGCAATGTTTAGTTTTTGCAGACAGACAGCCAGACCAACAGACCACAGATGGACAACGGTAAAACAATATGCCCTAATCTTTCAATGCAGGGACATAAAAATAGCTTAATTTGATAAATCTTGATAAGATAATCACAGTGTCATTTCAAGACTGATTCTATTGAAATGAACAAGAGGCCCCGGATGGCTAGGTATTAAGTTAAATATACTAAAATTTCTATTGAGGAAACCTTCAGAATCAATAGATTGCTTCAAGAACATGAAAGTGATTATCCTATATCACTCACCTTAGTACGCAAGTTCCTTGTTTAAAAGTGTAACTCTATGACATATATGGGATCAAACCACATAGAGGCTATAACTTCCAATATCAGAATGGAAGGTACTGTGAATTAATTCAATAAATAAAAGTGAAACAATACCACAAATTTTGTAAATTGTATGTCTAAAGGTTTAGAATGAGATCTCTTTCAGAAGTCTTTCTTTTATCACCTTTATGATAAATGTGGCCCTACTTCATAGGGCTTCCTTCTTTATTCAGTTGTAACACCAGGGACCTCAAAACACAGGGCTGGCTTATTTTCTAATTGTCACACTAAAATTTCTTTGAATGCCAAATATCAGAGTTTTAGGTAAATGGATAGGGAGAAGAAGATTTTTGAAGATTTTATTCCTTATAATATTACTCTGTAAAATCCAGGGTACCACAACACAAGGCTAATATTCAAGTTGGTGCTATATTTTTGAAGTTTTGAGATGAAAAATAAATAGATCAAGCCGAATACAATAAGTCAAAGCCTTCTGGTTTTGGGAGAAATTTTTTTCCAAAGATGTTGTGTTTTATTTCTATAGAAGTAAAATATGTCTACTCACTTTGTAAGTGTATCCAGTGCTTTCAGGACATTGACTTTTATAAAGGTTTGTAATGTTTTTCTTCAGTATGATAAGGCTGAATTTCAAATGGTTAATTGTTTACATATATAATTTGTGTAAAGATAACATTCCCAGCACACTTTTCTTTATTTAACACTACAACTGTACACATGAAAAAGCACAAAATTCTTAAATTATTCCATATGCATTCCTTCCCTTTGACCATAAAATAAAGGAAAGGTAAAAAACCAGGACACACCCTAGACTACTGTTTGACAACAAAAAGAGAAATCAACAATCCAACATCATAGAAAAAGGGTATTGTCTATGGGGACCCTTTTCCCATGACATACATCGGAATGAAATCAAAATCAATAGGACTCTTTTTAATGACATGACAACATCCTGGGCTTGTTTGAGAAAGATTAAGCCAAAACTGTGACCTGTACAATAAAAATAATATTTGACCTTTTGATCCTTTTTTTACCCTATTTTTGAACCAATTTTGACATAAGTTTAAAAGCTTTGAGGTATTTTGAAAAATCATGACTCAAGGATCATATCTGTGAAATTAGGTCAAATTCTGATCATTAGTTTCATAGAAGTTTTTTTGGTTGACATAATAGTTGACAGACGGAAAGACAGACAGGCCTTGGACATCTACCTTTCACAATAGTTCACATTGAGCACTTCATGCTCAGATGAGATGCAAAAAGAAATTCCTATAATTTCAGTAAGAAGGTCAAGGTATTTGTACTATTCACCAATTCACTTAAAAACACAAAGCAGGTTATTGTACTTGATACTTTAATTATCGTTTCAAAAATAATCTGTGTCCTCTAGGACATTCATACTCTTCACCAATATACACAACCCTACTTTTACTGTACTGGTACTTGATACTTTAATTATCTTTTCTGGTCCACTACAGAAGAACCTGTGTCCTCTAGGACATTAAAACTCTTCACCAATATACACAACCCTACTTTTACTGTACTGGTACTTGATACTTTTATTATCTTTTCTGGTCCACTACAGAAGAACCTGTGTCCTCTAGGACATTAAAACTCTTCACCAATATACACAACCCTACTTTTACTGTACTGGTACTTGATACTTTAATTATCTTTTCTGGTCCACTACAGAAGAACCTGTGTCCTCTAGGACATTAAAACTCTTCACCAATATACACAACCCTACTTTTACTGTACTGGTACTTGATACTTTAATTATCTTTTCTGGTCCACTACAGAAGAACCTATGTCCTACTTTTACTGTACTGGTACTTGATACTTTAATTATCTTTTCTGGTCCACTACAGAAGAACCTGTGTCCTCTAGGACATTAAAACTCTTCACCAATATACACAACCCTACTTTTACTGTACTGGTACTTGATACTTTAATTATCTTTTCTGGTCCACTACAGAAGAACCTGTGTCCTCTAGGACAATAAAACTCTTCACCAATATACACAACCCTACCTTTACTGTACTAGTACTTGATACTTTAATTATCTTTTCTGGTCCACTACAGAAGAACCTGTGTCCTCTAGGACATTCATACTCTTCACCAATATACACACGCAGGTTGATCTCCATGAGCTCTGCAAAAAAAATCAAAACAAGTTACATATTGCATTTCTTAACAGATGTTTTTTGTATCAAAAACAAACTTATATAAATGTTAACAAAATGAAATTTCAGTCTCCAAAATAACTTGCACAAAAACAGTTGACAAGGTAATATTACAACAAGAGGCCCAAGAGGGCCTGTATCGCTCCACTGCCTTTCTACCCAATACTTTTGCCCTGCCACGTCCATATTTGGGAATAATTCAAAATTTTTAAGTAAAAGATCATCCAAGGAACATCCATGCCAAGTTTCATTTAAATCAGCCCAATGTTTGGGAGGAGAAGATTTTTAAAGATTTAAACATGAAAAAATGCCCCCCTCCTGCCACACCCAAATTTGGGAGTCAATCAAAATTTCCTGAACAATTTAAGTAAAGGGTCATCCAAGGAACATGCATGCCAAGTTTCATTGAAATCAGCCCAATGGTTTGGGAGGAGAAGATTTTTAAAGAATTAAACATGTAAAAATACCCTGCCCTGCCATGCCCATATTAGGGCTCAATCAAAATTTCTTGAACAATTTAAGTAAAGGGTCACCAAAGGAACATCCATGTCAAGTTTCATTAAAATCAGCCCAATGGTTTTGGAGGGGAAGATTTTTAAAGAATTTAACATGAAAAAATGCCCTGCCCTGCCATGCCAATATTTTGGGACAATCCGAATTTCTTTAACAATTTAAGAAGAGGGTCATACAAGGATCATTTCTACCAAGTTTCATTAAAATCTGCCCAATGGTTTGGGAGGAGAAGATGTTTATAGAAAAAGTTTACGGATGGCCAGAAGAACGCACAACAGACACTCCGCCATGACAATTGCTTGCTGGCTTTCGGCCAGTGGAGCTAAAAATTGAAACTGGCTTTACATTTCTGTGTTAGAAAAGAGATGTTCAAAATAGAAGTCAAACAAAGTAGGTTTTAGACTTTGACTGTTTTATCCAAGATGCCAATTGATTCAACAGTTTAGGTTCTTCAGTGCTAAAACTTCTGTCACTATTTTTAGCTCACCCTAGCACAAAGTGCTCAAGGTGAGCTTTTGTGGTTAGGTGGATGTCTGTCGTCCATGGTCCGTCATGTGTCGTCAACATTTACCTTGTATGCACTCTAGGGGCCACATTTTTGGCCTAATCAACCTGAAAATTGGTCAGAATGATTGTCTTGAAAAAAACTCTGACAAGTTCGAAATTGGGTCAAGTGGGGTAAAAAACTAGGTCACCGGGTTTAATCTTAGTAAAACCTTGTATGCACTCTATAGAGGTCATATTTTTTGCCTGATCTACATGAAATTTGGTCAGAATGATTGTCTTGATTAAATCTTGGACAAGTTCGAAATTGGGTCAAGTGGGGTCAAAAACTAGGTCATGGGGTTTAATCTTAGTAAAACCTTGTATGCACTCTATAGAGGCCATATTTTTTGCCCGATCAACCTTATATTCGGTCAGAATGATTGCTTTGATAAAATCCTGGACTAGTTCAAAATTGGGTCAACTAGGGTAAAAAAATAGGTCAAATCTTAGAAAAACCATGTATGCACTCTAGAGGTCACATTTTCTGTCTGATCAACCTGATATTTGGTCAGAATAATTGTCTTGATAAAATCTCAGAAGAGTTCAATACTGGGTCAAGTGGGGTCAAAAACTAGGTCACTAGGTCAAATCTTAGAAAATACCTTGTACACGCTCTAGAAGTCAGATTTTTTGCCTGAAATTAACCAAAATCTTTTCAAAACCTGCTTGAAACATGTTTTGGACATTTCACTTAGGTGAGCGATAAAGGGCCACTATGGACCTTTTGTTTTTTGTTGAATGGGACTATGAAGTCATGGGCAGTTGATCCAACTCCAATAACTATCAAGCTTATTTTGTTTCATCCATGACCAGACAATTTTGGATTTAACTGTATGAGTTCAAACAAGTTGTAGCAGACTACTAAAGAGTGCACCAAATAAAGTAAACAGCCTTCAAAGGGAATGAGAAATTGCTAGTAAAAAAAACTTTACCTACAAAGCTATTTCTAAATTATTGTCAGTCTATCAAAATGACTCACAAAAGGGATCTCTTCATTAGTACATCTTATCTCCCTTTAATCATTGTTATTTTAATAATAATGATATTTATATATAATAATAACAATAAAACTTTATCTAAAGAAAGTAGCTCATTCAGCTGCCATTGTACAAACAATACTATAAAGAACTTATTCACCATGAGGCCTTGTCTTACAGCATGAAGTCATGGTCATTATACATATATAAGCATTAATGGAGATAAAGATGATAATGATGATTATATGATGATAGTAATAACAATCAACAAGAGCTGTCACTGTAAGATGACAATGCCCCCGACACCGCTTTGATAGTAATAAGGAAGTTATGGCCAATGTTAAAGTTTTTGGACGGAATGACGGACGGACGGACGGACAGACGGACGGACAGACGGACGGACGGACAAGTCAAATTTATGATGCCTCCCTATCGGGGGCATAAAAATATAAATGATATCAATTAAAAACAAGAGGACCATGATGGTCCTAGATCGCTCGACTGCGTCTCTTTGACCCCTGGGACATCACATTAATTCAATATGCAGGTGTCAAAAAGGGGATAATTTCTATATAAGATCAATCCCATGAAAATTTTTCAGCCAAGAGCAAGACAGATATGTCTTTTTGCTCTTTGATTCTATGTAAAAATACTGGTTTCAGAGAAGATTTTTGAAGGTTTTCCTATTTTCACCCATCGTGCTCAGATGAGCTAAAAGAGATGTGCCCGGGTGGAGCCCCAATAGGACCCAAGGGTCTTGATATGAACAAACTTGTCAGAGGTCCATTAGATGATGCTACATTCCAAATATGAAAGCTGTGTGCCCTCTGGTTTTGGAAAAGAAGATTTTTAAAGATTTTCGCTCTTTGATTCTATGTAAACAGGGTTGCCCACGGGTGGAGCCCAAATACGATCCTAGGGTCTTGATATGAACAAACTTGGTAGAGGTCCACTAGATGATGCTATATACCAAATATGATAGCTGTCTGCCTTCAGGTTTCAGAGAAGAAGATTTTTGAAGATTTTCATTCTTTTAGCTTCATGCTCAGAAGAGCTAATGTGCCCTGATGTGCCCGGGCAAAGCCCAAATATGACCCCAGGGTCTTAATATGAACAAACTTGGTAGAGGCCCACAAGGTGATGCTACATACCAAATATGAAAGCTGTCTACCATCTGGTTTCAGAGAAGACGATTTTTTAAGATTTTCGCTCTTTAATTCTATGTAAAAAGGGTTGCGCCCAGGTGGAGCCCATATATGATACCAGGGTCTTGATATGAAGAAACTCGGTAGAGGTCCACTAGATGATGCTACATACTTAATATGAAAGCTGTCTGCCTTCTGGTTTCAGAGAAGAGGATTTTTGAAGATTTTCATATTTTCACCCTTTTTCACCCTTTTTGTTAATGGTAAAGGGAAAGTTAGGGGTGGATTTCATATATTTGAACAACTTTGGTAAAGCTTAACCAAAGGGACATCCCTGCCAAGTTTCATCAAGATTGGCCCACTGGTTTAGGAGGAGAAGATGTTTAAAGAAATTGTGGACGACGCACGACGGATGACGCACGACGGACATTGTCGGATCACAATAGCTCACCTTGAGCACTTCATGCTCAAGTGAGCTAAAAAGACAAACATAGTAAAGAACTGGGGAATCGTAGTGGTTTAATTCCATTTTTTGCAATCAAATATTTTTCAGATATCTTTTAAAGCAAATTTATACATTTTCCATCATTCATAGGTCATAAGGAATAACATTCCATAATCCCATACAAGATTATGAAAAACATTTCTTTAACTAGAAAGCCATGAATGGCTTGTGTCGCTCCACAGGCTTGAATTTCTTGTAACAGCAAATCTAAGTTTTGACTAGATTTTTAGATATTTTGGGTTCTACTGATGTTGAAATGGTTTTCAAAGTTTCCACTATTATAACATATAGAGAAATGACCTCCCCCCATAAAAGACATATTCTTCATCAAATCACAATAATTTTTGGCTGCATGATTATAGATCACCCAAGGATCATACTAATGAAGTTTGATTGATATCCATCAGTTACATTCTGAGAAAATGATTTTCAAAGTTTCCACTATATAACATATAGGGAAATGACCTCCGTCCATGAAATACATATTTTTCATCTGATCACAATAATTTTTGGTAGACTGATAAAAGGTCACCCTAGGATCATTCATGTAAAATTTGGTTGATATCTATCAATTAGATTCCGAGAAAATGATTTTTAAAGTTTCCAGTATACAACATATAGAGAAATGACCTCCGCCCATAAAATACATATTTTTCATCTGATCACAATAATTCTTGGTAGACTGATAAAGGGTCACCCAAGGATCATTCATGTAAAATTTGGTTGATATCTATCAGTTAGATTCCGAGAAAATGATTTTCAAAGTTTCCACTATATTACATATAGAGAAATGACCTCCGCCCATAAAATACATATTTTTCATCTGATCACAATAATTTTTGGTAGACTGATAAAAGGTCATCCAAGGATCATTTATGTAAAATTTAATTGGTATCCACCAATTAGAACCTGAGAAAAGTCACTTTTTACCATATTTGGAAATTAGCCACGCCCATTAAATCCATGTTTTTCATTGGATCAAAATTTCTTGAACAACTTTGAAAGAGGGTCACCCAAGGATCATTCCTGTGAAGTTTGGTTGAAATCCATCCAGTAGTTTCTGAGGAGAAGATTTTTAAAGAAAAGGTTTACGACCGCACGCACGGACGCACGGACGGACGGACGCACGACGGACACAACGCCATGACAATAGCCCCAGTGGCTTTCAGCCAGTGGAGCTAAAAACTATGTTTTAGGATCACATTTGTGAGATGTTTGTTTGCAGTATCCTGATTGTAATTCATAGAATTTGTTACAAAATCTTACATATCAGAGGGAGCTTACCCATGAATGGTTTTGTAAACTATTAGAATCCTGAAATATTTACATCTGTTTTCAAAAGTTAACCATTTCAAAGAAAGGAAATTTCTTTCTCATAAGTTTGGAAAGAATTATTTGTGCAACATTATTTTGAATCATATTAACTATTTGAATAGAAGTTAATATAACTGTGATGTTAATTTCCTACACTATTTTCAACATGAACCTTTAAGCCTAAAGTATTATCAATATGTACACCTAAAAGCTTTTGAGAAGAAACATTTTCTATTTGCTTACCGCTTAAACTTAGGTTAAACACAGAACTATTTTTCATTTTATTTACAGATATTCCAACACATTCATGTAAACTTACATTTCAAATTGAAACAAATGTCCATGTCTCAATTATGTGTTGTTGACCTAAAAATCCACTAGTTATATTAAGAAATTGTGGACAGTTTTGTTTGAATGGGGTTTTACACCGCTTTCAACAATTTAAATATATCAGGGCGGCTGGAGTACCTAACAATAGATTCCTGGTATTTCTCACACCAGTACTACCATTACATTATTTCCTAGCCTCCAGCTGCTATGCCACATAGGTTTAAGATTTATCTACCCATTGGTGAGAGACAAATAGTCAGAAAGAATGAGTGCTGCCGTTGGGGATTGAACCCAGAACCTCTAGAATGACAGTCTGACATGCTACCAGCTGGGCTATGACAGGGGCCTAAATTGTGAACGGACAACAGAAAAACACAGCCATCACAATAGCCTTCTGACAACATCTTTTGAGAGATAACTTTTCTAAGAGTTATTCACTCTACCAACCTTTCTAAACCACACTTAAATTTTCTAAGTTAGAATTGGATATTTCAAAGAATTCAAATTGAAATTAGCAGCTACCTCCTTTAATGCCCATATTTTGGGACCAAACAAAATTCTATGAACAATTTGAGTGAAGAGCCATCCAAAGAATCTTCATGCAAAGTTTGGATGAAACTGGCCAAATGTTTTGGGTTGAGAAGTATTTGTCAAGATTTTAAAATATGTGTAGACCATTTACTATGGAGATGTAGACCATTTACTATGGAGATGAAGATTTTCATGGATTTCAAAGTGAAAGCAACAGCAATATCAGACATGGCCATCCCCGCCCATCAAAGCTTGAAAGTAAACAGAAGCCTAATAGATTAAGGATTCTTTTGTACCAAGCTTCCTCATGATGAATTCACAAATAGTAAGAGTTTAAAATAACAAAGGACAATAACTCCAAAAATATGCAAGCAAGAGTTGTTATTCTTGTTCATAGCACTTCTCCTCTATGAGATCTATCCACCTTTAAGTTTCAAGTTGATAGCTATTTAACTCTCAGAGATATGCTAAAGACAGAATCTAAGTATTGAAAATAGCAAAGGGCAATAACTACAAAATTATGCTACCAGAGATCTAGTTCTTGTGCACTGCACTTCACCTTCATGAGATCTATCCCCCTTCAAAGTGTCTAGTTGATAGCTTTTATACTTAGGAGATATACTCCAGAAAAGTTTAGTGACAGAATGATGGACGGGGACCATTACTATATCTCCTTTGCCGAAGTGGCAAGGGATAATAAATAAGCCTTTCCCTGGCACACCTATAGGGGGTCAATCAAAATTTCTTGAACAATTTAAGTAACAAGAGGAACATGATGGTCCTATATCACGCACATTCATATCTTGGTCTCATTTGATACATCAAATTTTCCAGCAAAGTCATAATTGTACTTTTATGAATTCAAGCCTCGAGGACTGTAAACAAGAATCAATAGGATTCATCCTTGTGACCAGACAAACATTCTGACCAAGTTTCATGAAGATTCGACCATATTTGTGGTCACTAGAGCAAAACAAGAAATATTTCATTCAGGCCCCTTTTCCCATGAAACAGATCATTCCCAATTTTGATAGGGTTCATCCTTGTGACCTGTTAATCACTCTGACCTAGTGTCATGAGGATTCAACCATATTTGTGGCCTCTAGTGCATAAACAAGAAAATTGTCAATAAGGCAACTTTTCTTGTGATATCGCAGAGATCCTTCCCATTTTCAAAAGGGTTCGTCCTTTTAACCTGACAAACATTCTGACCAAGTTTCATGAAGATTGGAATATATTTGTGGCCTCTAGAGTGTTAACAAGAAAATTGTCATTTAGGCCCCTTTTCCTATGATAAAGCACACATCCTTCCCATTTTAAATAGGGTACATCCTTGTGACCTGCCAAATATTCTGACCAAGTTTAATGAAGATTGGACATGCTCGAAATTCTATCCAGATTTGGCCAATTAATCATTAGTGATAAAGCGTTATGTGAAATAAGTAAATGCAAATTATCGGGACGTTTAATATGCTCAAACATGCTAAAAACTGAAGCAGTTGGAAGTTGCAAACAAAAACTCACATGTATAAGGTGGCGGCTCACAGTACATGATGTTGGTAATGTTGTCAAGGAATTCAGACAATTACTGTTGTGCAATATATATTCGTTATTCATGGACGAAGGAAGACTATAATCTTCCTGTCATTAAGGTGTGGTGTTTATGATTAGTACAGTATTAGAATTGAATGGTAAAAAAACAAATTTTTCAGAATTGAACCCCTTTGAGACTCAGCATAGACTCGGCAATTGACGTTTCTACAGTTGCCCGAAGAAGCTTTTGTCATTCTTCACCTATCTTTTCTATTATATTTTGGAGCTCCAAAGCCTCTATCCTCTTGAAAAGAAAGGTTTTGGAATTATGATCCCTTCCTTTTCATCATGACCAGTTTTTAACCTTTATCTTTTATAAATTTCTTCTAAATTTCAGAAAAAATTTTTTATAGGCTTTAATTCCCAGCCATTAGGAAAGTTCACCCAGCCACTAATTAAGGTAACTGCGGACAGATAACATAGTCAAATTTTCGACTTTCATAAATCTCACAATAATTGCTGAGATTTATATTTGAAATGCGGGCATTAGCAAACACACATTGAAAAGGGTCCGAAGTTCGTTCATTTGACATCGTGACGTCATTAAGGGGCCAACCCCGTTTCGACCCGCCTAAAACAGTATTTGCAAATATTTTCTGAATAAATAGGCCAATTTTCACGAAAAAAGTTTCTTTAAGAAAGTCCAAGAACGCCCGAGCTAGTCATTTAGTTTCTTTGCATATTCAAATAGAAAAACAGGCCCGGAACGCTATCTATTTCGCGAATTTTAAGATTTGACGTTCCTTTTTTCATTTCATTTTTTGTAAATAACTAGATTTTTCTCAAAATTTTGTCCGGTGACCTATGCTGATTTTTTGTTATTTTGAAGCTAAAAGAATATGCTTTGCATTATTCAAATAAAAAGTATATGTCTTCGGGTTAGATTTTTTATTAAATTCGATTTTGTAAAGTTGTTGCAACATTTTCGTCGAATTCGACGTCGCATCAAAACGATCGGTACTATGCTTATTTGGGTCCAGTTTTCATGCAACAACATATTTTAAAGAAATTGAAAATAAAGTTTATTGTAAAATATAGGCTTCATAAATATTGAATCTGAATGTGATTTTAAGATAAACAAAATTCACTTAATTTTTCTTCCGTTTAAAAAGAAAGCTTTTGTGAACATTTTACGCGACGTTGAAATATCCTTTGATTTGCGATATCTTTGTGGAATCGAATTTTACAAAAAATCTAACCCGAAAACATATGGTTTTTGTTTCAAAAATCTTCAGCGGAATGGTTTGGCAGCAACATATCTAAATTTCAGCAGAGGTCACCGGACAAATTTTCGAGTAAAAAGGCAATATTTTCAGTAAATGTACTCGAAAGCAGCAACGCAGAAGGCATTTACATTTGATACGTTACATTTAATTGTTTTTCTTATGCTTACACCTTCATATCAATCAAAACAAAAGATCAGGGGTCTTTGTACGCAGCAAATGGCGTTTTCGAGATAAAAATCGGTTCATTATTTCCAAAAAATGGACAATTACTGAATTTGGTCCCTAAAAAAGGGATCGGCCCCCTTGATGACGTCAACTGTACGTTAAGAAATCCCTTTGTATGACCGAAATATTAAAGCGGGTACTTCAAAGTTCGGTTATATCGCATATGGCATGATTTGCAGACAATTTAAAATTTGGACCTAAAATGGCCTTCTATGTGTCCGCAGTTACCTTAAACAAGTCTTATCAAAAATTGCTTTGGCCAAACTACTACAAATTAAGTCAGGGAATACTTAATACTTATTCCTGCAATTCATTAAAATTTTCAACTTCGGGGTCAAAAAAGCCCTGCCCTGCCATGCCCATATTTGGGGGTCAATCCATATTTCTTGATCATTTTTAGAAGAGGGTCACCCAAGGCACATTCTGGTAAAGTTTCATTCAAATCAGCCATATGGTTCAGGAGAGGATATAGTTCAAAGATTTTGGGGTCAAAATAAGCCCCACCCTGCCACACCCATATTTGGGGGTCAATCCAAATTTCTTAAACAACTTTAGAAGAGGGTCACCCAAGGAACATTCTGGTGAAGTTTCTTCGAAATCGGCCTAATGGTTTAGGAGGAGATGTCATTCAAAAACTTTGGGGTCAAAAAAAGCCCTGCCCTGCCATGCCCCTATTTGGGGGTCAATCCAAATTTCTTGATCATTTTTAGAAGAGGGTCACCCAAGGAACATTCTGGTAAAGTTTCATTGAAATCGGCCCAATGGTTCAGAAAAAGATGTTGTTCAAAGATTTCGGGGTCAAAATAGTCCCCGCCCTGCAACGCCCACATTTGGGGGTCAATCCAAATTTCTTGAACAACTTTAGAAGAGGGTCACCCAAGGAACATTCTGGTAAAGTTTCATTGAAATCGGCCTAATGGTTCAGGAGAAGATGTCGTTCAAAACTTTCGGGGTCAAAAAAAGCCCCGCCCTGCCATGCCCATATTTGGGGGTCAATCCAAATTTCTTGATCATTTTTAGAAGAGGGTCACCCAAGGAACATTCTGGTACAGTTTCATTGAAATCAGCCAAAGGTTCAGAAAAAGATGTTGTTCAAAGTCTTCGGGGTCAAAATAAGCCCCACCCTGCCACACCCATATTTCGGGGTCAATCCAAATTTCTTGAACAACTTTAGAAGAGGGTCACCCAAGGAACATTCTGGTACTGTTTCATTGAAATCGGCCCAATGGTTCAGAAGGAGATGTCGTTCAAAGTCTTCAGGGTCAAAATAAGCCCTACCCTGCCATGCCCATATTTGGGGATCAATCCAAATATCTTGAACAACTTTAGAAGAGGGTCACTCAAGGAACATTCTGGTAAAGTTTCATTGAAAACGGCCCAATGGTTCACAAGGAGATGTCGTTCAAAGATTTCTGGGTCAAAATAAGCCCCGCCCTGCCACGCCCATATTTGGGAGTCAATCCACATTTCTTGAACAACTTTAGAAGAGGGTCACCCAAGGAACATTCTGGTAAAGTTTCATTGAAATCGGCCCATTGGTTCAGAAGGAGATGTCGGTCAAAGATTTCAGGGTCAAAATAAGCCCCGCCCTGCCACACCCATATTTGGGGGTCAATCCAAATTTCTTGAACAACTTTAGAAGAGGGTCACCCAAGGAACATTCTGGTAAAGTTTCATTGAAATCGGCCCAATGGTTCAGGAGGAGATGTCATTCAAAGATTTCAAGGTCAAAAGAAGCCCCACCCTGCCACGCCCATATTTGGGGGTCAATCAAAATTTCTTGCACAACTTTAAAAGAGGGTCACCCAAGGAACATTCTGGCCAAGTTTCGTCAAAAGCCACCTATTGGTTTAGGAGGAGAAGATGTTTAAAGAAAAGTTTACGCACGCACACACACACGCACGGACAGACGGACGCACGACGGACACCCCGCCATGACAATAGCTCGCTTGCCTTCGGCCAGTGGAGCTAATAATAGGGCACTTCCTTGGATCATGAGCAATATTTTCATAAAGTTTCATGCTTGTTGGTCACTTGGTTCTCGTGTTAGAGTCCGGAAAGGAAAATTGAACAAAGGCTTACTGTGGCCTTGACCTTTGACCTATGTAACCCAAAAGCAATAGTAGGTGGGGGTATAATAAACTTGAGAAACAAAATATATAATCTACAGTATTTGCCCTGTTATTTGCAATACAAGTATAATGCCCATTGAAATCCCCATCAAAGTGGCCATTCAGAAAGTGGATATCATAAATTCAACAGAGGTCAACAAGATAATGTTACTTACCAAATTTGGTAACTCCCCTTATGGTTACTGAGTTTTGCAATTTTAAATTTTGACTACTCCCCCCCCCCCCCCCCCCCTCCCCCCTCCTTTAAAAGTTCAAAGTGGCATAACTCTAAAACTAATGACTAGATCAGGATGAAAATTGCAGGTGCACAACTTTATATGATAGGAAACAACCTGATATAATTTCAGCAAATTTGGTCCAAAACTGTGGGAGGAGAAGAGGACACAAAATTATGTCTACTGACGGATGGACGGACAACCTGATTCCGGTATACCCCCCGTAACTTTGTTTTTGGGGGTATAACTAACAAAAAGTTCATGACAGTATGAACAAAGTTTTTTTCTGCAAATTAGAGCCTTTGATCTAGATAAGCAAAACTAAAATGATAATAGCCATATTTACCCTTTGTTCGTGAGGTCTTCTTCTGTTTACCCTTCTTACCCGTAGACTCCCCTACTGACGGCCATTTATCTTTCTCTGTAGTTACAGGAATGTCCCAGGGTAACAAGAAGTTACTTCCACTAAGGAATCCTGGCAGATCTAGTCCTGAAATTATACCTCATGTTGTTCCAATAATAATTGAATGTCTTTAGATACCCGAGGTAGCGCACTATGTCAAATAGAATGAATACAATAATTGCAATTAAATAAATATTCGTGTGATAACATTCCATATGATATTTTTTATATCACATGAATATTTTTTAGAACAATAAAATAATGCGGTTCTATTAGAAACATCAAGAGGACAAGACAAATATAGGCTATAAGATAAATATAATACAAAACTAGTGTATTGTATGAAAAACAAGATGTGTTTGTGAAACATGAATGTCCCCGACACAGCATTTTTTTCAAAGTTTGACCTTGACAGATGACCTTGACCTTGTCACATGACCTTGACTTTGGTACCAGCAGATGCGGATCATTGAGATCTATCATCATGCCAAATATTAGCTTTGTATCTTGAATAGGCTTGAAGATATTGGCAAGGTTAAGTTTTCAGGTTAAGTTTTCAGACAGACGGACGGACGGACGGACGGACAGACAGACAGACGGACATGAGTAAAACAATATGCCCCCGATCTCTTGATACGGGGGCATAAAAATTAACTTGGTTGTTGGAATTGATAAATGTCTCTGCAGAGCCTTGACAATTATCAATTCCCCCAACCTCGTTAGATTTTTTTTTTTTCATACAAAACACTAAGTATGTATTATATATGTAACAGATTCCCATTTTAATAGTCTTACCCTTGTCTAAAGCTGACTTTTGATAAAGATGATACCAATTTTCAGATTAAAACGGCTTAAACCTAGTTATGAGGTAAACAGATAACCAGAATTTGAACATGTCCCAGTGTTTAATTAGACAACTACTCTGACCAAATTTCAGGTTGATGGGGAAAAAATGGATTTCCATGTCTACAAAATTTTTTCTAAGATTTTCACCAAATTAAACTAGTTTTTGAACCAGCAGACAAAATTTTCAAATTGTTTGAGATTTTTTTCAAAATGATCATTCTGACAAATTTTCAGCTTGATTGGGCGGAAATTTGACTTCTAGAGTCAGAGTGTCTACAAAGTATTTCAAAACTTGGAATCAAGATATTTTCAAGACAATAATTCTGCACAATTAATTATCATTTTTAGGGCTGAAAACAAGACTTCAAAGACAGACATCAAATTAGCTCAAAATAGCCTAGCAATGTGTACTCAGATCAAAGTGTTTAGATAAAAAACATTTGGATGATTACCTTGATTATGATTGTACAGACTTCCTTTTCCTCGACATATCAGTGACCATGAGGGAAACTTGGGAAGGAGCCCTGTGGGTGATTCTGTGTGGATCATGCCAGGTAAATATTCCGTGGTTGAGTGTTGTCTTATAGGTCCAGGGCTTGGGGCTAATTAGTAAATAAAATCATTATATAAACTACTGAATTATCATGATCCATTCTGGTACAGTCCCCAGAATTTTATGTCTGTAATTATTACTGAAAATGAAGAAATTGACTGTAAAGCAATTACTCTTTTGTCACTATAAATGCTACCATAATTGGAGGGTTCAGTGCAAGACTGAACTGAGAGTATATACAGTGTATATACACTTAGTACAGTCTTGTGCTGAACCCTCAAATTATGAGTTTTTTTTTTCAAAACTGCACCTTTTTTCATTTTTTTTCTGCACAATACTCAATTTGGCAAGCCTAAATATTAAAAATCAGAAATCTGAAATTCTTTTGACAGAGATCAATTGTAAGTATTATCATTATTTTTATTTTTTCCAGTAGCTGGTATACATCACAATAGTTCCAACAAATAACAAACTTTTGCATTGACAAAATTTTCATAGGTAAAAGACTATAAACATGTTTTGACATGCAGGTTTTTCAATTTCATAATGTAAAATTTTCATCAAGGAAACCCATTTTTGTATGGGCCAGCAGATGTCAAACAAACCGGGCTTACAATTTGATAGTATTATTAACAAAATGAAACAACAAATACTTAAAGACAAAATGATAGCTACTTATCACTGTTAATAATCCAAAATTCTGTCCTTATGAAAAAATCTTTTCCAAAAATGTTTACAACTAGAACTGTCGCAGAGCGCTTTATACACCCCACCAGCACTTTGTCAAATTTTAAGTGCTATTAGTGCAGGATGTGTTTGTAACAAATATTGGGGTCATAAGCAACATTTCCATAAAGTTTCATGATTGTAGGTCCCTTGGTTCTCGAGTTAAGTCAGGAAACGAAAATTGAACAAAATTCGACTGTGACCTTGACCTATGCGACCCCAAAACAATAAGGCACTTCCTTGGGTTATAAGCAACATTTACATAGAGTTTCTTGATTCTAGGTCACTTGGTTCTCCAGTAAGAGTCTGGAAATGAAAATTGAACAAAATTTCACTGTGAACTTGACCTTTGACCTATGTGACCCCAAAACAATAGAGCACTTCCTTGGGTCATAAGCAACATTTACATAAAGTTTCATGATTCTAAGTCACTTTGTTCTCCAGTTAGAGTCAGGAAATGAAAATTGAATAAAATTTCACTGTGAACTTGACCTTTGACCTATGTGACCCCACAAAATAGGGTACTTCCTTGGGTCATAAGCAACATTTACATAAAGTTTCATGATTCTAGGTCACTTGGTTCACCAGTTAGTCCCTGAAATGAAAATTGAACAAAATTTGACTGTGACCTTGACCTTTTACCCATGTGACCCAATTACAATAGGGCACTTCCTTGAGTCATAAGCATCATTTGCATAAAGTTTCATGATTCTAGGTCACATACTTCTCAAATTAGAGTCCGGAAATGAAAATTGAACAACATTTGACTGTGACCTTGATATTTGACCTATGTGGCCCAAAAACAATATGGAATTTCCTTGGGTCATTAGTAACATTCGCATAGTTTCATGATTGTAGGTCCCTTGGTTCTCGAGTTCGAGTCCGGAAACAAAATTTGAACAAAGGATGACTGTGGCCTTGACCTTTGACCTATGTTACCCAAAAACAATAGGGCACTTCCTTGGGTCATAAGCAACATTTACAAAGAGTTTCATGATTCTAGGTCACTTGGTTCTCCAGTAAGAGTCTGGAAATGAAAATTGAACAAAATTTCACTGTGAACTTGACCTTTGACCTATGTGACCCCACAAAATAGGGTACTTCCTTGGGTCATAAGCAACATTTACATAAAGTTTCATGATTCTAGGTCACTTGGTTCACCAGTTAGTCCCTGAAATGAAAATTGAACAAAATTTGACTGTGACCTTGACCTTTTACCCATGTGACCCAATTACAATAGGGCACTTCCTTGAGTCATAAGCATCATTTGCATAAAGTTTCATGATTCTAGGTCACATACTTCTCAAATTAGAGTCCAGAAATGAAAATTGAACAACATTTGACTGTGACCTTGATATTTGACCTATGTGGCCCAAAAACAATATGGAATTTCCTTGGGTCATTAGTAACATTCGCATAGTTTCATGATTGTAGGTCCCTTGGTTCTCGAGTTCGAGTCCGGAAACAAAATTTGAACAAAGGATGACTGTGGCCTTGACCTTTGACCTATGTGACCCAAAAACAATAGGGCACTTCCTTGGGTCATAAGCAACATTTACATAGAGTTTCATGATTCTAGGTCACTTGGTTCTCCAGTAAGAGTCTGGAAATGAAAATTGAACAAAATTTCACTGTGAACTTGACCTTTGACCTATGTGACCCCACAAAATAGGGTACTTCCTTGGGTCATAAGCAACATTTACATAAAGTTTCATGATTCTAAGTCACTTTGTTCTCCAGTTAGAGTCCGGAAATGAAAATTGAACAAAATTTGACTGTGAACTTGACCTTTGACCTATGTGACCTCAAAACAATAGGGCACTTCCTTTAGTTATAAGCTACATTTACATAAAGTTTCATGATTCTAGGTCACTTGGTTCACCAGTTAGTCCCTGAAATGAAAATTGAACAAAATTTGACTGTGACCTTGACCTTTGACCTATGTGACCCAATTACAATAGGGCACTTCCTTGAGTCATAAGCATCTTTTGCATAAAGTTTCATGATTCTAGGTCAAATGCTTCTCAAATTAGAGTCTGGAAATGAAAATTGAACAACATTTGACTGTGACCTTGATATTTGACCTATGTGGCCCAAAAACAATATGGAATTTCCTTGGGTCATTAGTAACATTTGCATTGTTTCATGATTGTAGGTCCCTTGGTTCTCGAGTTCGAGTCGGGAAACAAAATTTGAACAAAGGCTGACTGTGACCTTGACCTTTGTGACCCAAAAACAATAGGGCAGTTCCTTGGGTCATAAGCAACATTTATATAGAGTTTCATGATTCTAGGTCACTTGGTTCTCCAGTAAGAGTCTGGAAATGAAAATTGAACAAAATTTCACTGTGAACTTGACCTTTGACCTATGTGACCCCACAAAATAGGGTACTTCCTTGGGTCATAAGCAACATTTACATAAAGTTTCATGATTCTAAGTCACTTTGTTCTCGAGTTAGAGTCCGGAAATGAAAATTGAACAAAATTTGACTGTGAACTTGACCTTTGACCTATGTGACCTCAAAACAATAGGGCACTTCCTTTAGTTATAAGCTACATTTACATAAAGTTTCATGATTCTAGGTCACTTGGTTCACCAGTTAGTCCCTGAAATGAAAATTGAACAAAATTTGACTGTGACCTTGACCTTTGACCTATGTGACCCAATTACAATAGGGCACTTCCTTGAGTCATAAGCATCTTTTGCATAAAGTTTCATGATTCTAGGTCAAATGCTTCTCAAATTAGAGTCTGGAAATGAAAATTGAACAACATTTGACTGTGACCTTGATATTTGACCTATGTGGCCCAAAAACAATATGGAATTTCCTTGGGTCATTAGTAACATTTGCATTGTTTCATGATTGTAGGTCCCTTGGTTCTCGAGTTCGAGTCGGGAAACAAAATTTGAACAAAGGCTGACTGTGACCTTGACCTTTGTGACCCAAAAACAATAGGGCAGTTCCTTGGGTCATAAGCAACATTTATATAGAGTTTCATGATTCTAGGTCACTTGGTTCTCCAGTAAGAGTCTGGAAATGAAAATTGAATAAAATTTCACTGTGAACTTGACCTTTGACCTATGTGACCCCAAAACAATAGGGCACTTCCTTGGGTCATAAGCAACATTTACATAAAGTTTCATGATTCTAGGTCACTTGGTTCTCCAGTTAGAGTCCGGAAATGAAAATTGAACAAAATTTGACTGTGAACTTGACCTTTGACCTATGTGACCTCAAAACAATAGGGCACTTCCTTTGGTCATAAGCAACATTTACATAAAGTTTCATGATTCTAGGTCACTTGGTTCACCAGTTAGTCCCTGAAATGAAAATTGAACAAAATTTGACTGTGCCTTGACCTTTTACCCATGTGACCTAATTACAATAGGGCACTTCCTTGAGTCATAAGCATCATTTGCATAAAGTTTCATGATTCTAGGTCACATACTTCTCAAATAAGAGTCCGGAAATGAAAATTGAACAACATTTGACTGTGACCTTGATATTTGTACTATGTGGCCCAAAAACAATATGGAATTTCCTTTGGTCATTAGTAACATTCGCAGTTTCATGATTGTAGGTCCCTTGGTTCTCAAGTTCGAGTCGGGAAACAAAATTTGAACAAAAGCTGACTGTGGCCTTGACCTTTGACCTATGTGACCCAAAACAATAGGGCACTTCCTTGGGTCATAAGCAACATTTACATAGAGTTTCATGATTCTAGGTCACTTGGTTCTCCAGTAAGAGTCTGGAAATGAAAATTGAACAAAATTTCACTGTGAACTTGACCTTTGACCTATGTGACCCCACAAAATAGGGTACTTCCTTGGGTCATAAGCAACATTTACATAAAGTTTCATGATTCTAAGTCACTTTGTTCTCCAGTTAGAGTCCGGAAATGAAAATTGAACAAAATTTGACTGTGAACTTGACCTTTGACCTATGTGACCTCAAAACAATAGGTCACTTCCTTTGGTTATAAGCTACATTTACATAAAGTTTCATGATTCTAGGTCACTTGGTTCACCAGTTAGTCCCTGAAATGAAAATTGAACAAAATTTGACTGTGACCTTGACCTTTGACCTATGTGACCCAATTACAATAGGGCACTTCCTTGAGTCATAAGCATCTTTTGCATAAAGTTTCATGATTCTAGGTCACATTCTTCTCAAATTAGAGTCTGGAAATGAAAATTGAACAACATTTGACTGTGACCTTGATATTTGACCTATGTGGCCCAAAAACAATATGGAATTTCCTTGGGTCATTAGTAACATTCCCATAGTTTCATGATTGTAGGTCCCTTGGTTCTCGAGTTCGATTCGGGAAATGAAAATTGAACAAAATTTGAAAGTGAACTTCACCTTTGACCTATGTGACCCAAATACAATAGGGCACTTCCTTGGGTCATAAGCAACATTTACATAGAGTTTCATGGTTCTAGGTAACTTGGTTCTCCAGTAAGAGTCTGGAAATGAAAATTGAACAAAATTTCACTGTGAACTTGACCTTTGACCTATGTGACCCCAAAACAATAGGGCACTTCCTTGGGTCATAAGCAACATTTACATAAAGTTTCATGATTCTTAGTCACTTTGTTCTCCAGTTAGAGTCCGGAAATGAAAATTGAACAAAATTTGATTGTGAACTTGACCTTTGACCTATGTGACCTCAAAACAATAGGGCACTTCCTTTGGTTATAAGCTACATTTACATAAAGTTTCATGATTCTAGGTCACTTGGTTCACCAGTTAGTCCCTGAAATGAAAATTGAACAAAATTTGACTGTGACCTTGACCTTTGACCTATGTGACCCAATTACAATAGGGCACTTCCTTGAGTCATAAGCATCTTTTGCATAAAGTTTCATGATTCTAGGTCACATGCTTCTCAAATTAGAGTCCGGAAATGAAAATTGAACAACATTTGACTGTGACCTTGATATTTGACCTATGTGGCCCAAAAACAATATGGAATTTCCTTGGGTCATTAGTAACAATCGCATAGTTTCACGATTGTAGGTCCCTTGGTTCTCGAGTTTGAGTTGGGAAACAAAATTTGAACAAAGGCTGACTGTGACCTTGACCTTTGTGACCCCAAAACAATAGGGCAGTTCCTTGGGTCATAAGCTGTATTTGTATAAAGTTTCATTATTCTAGGTCACTTGGTTCTCGAGAAAGAGTCCGGAAATGAAAAGGTCTACAGAAGGACAGACAGACAGGACAGACAGACATGATGAAATCAATTTACACCCCGCTACTTCGTAGATGTGTGTGTGGGGAGTTATAATAATCCAAAAGTATTAAATATTCACTTATCCAATCATATACTAAACATTTTAGTCACTACTTACTAATTCACATAAATCCAAATTAATCCCAGAATAGACATGTAACCAGCACCTAAGAAGTTTGTAGACCCCCCTGTTCTATCAATTTACATACTTATATAGAAAGTCAACCACTTCTACAATATTCTACCATCTTCTTTAAGCATAATTTAGTTTTTTTACTTTCATCATATTGGACCATTTTTCAGTGACACAACAGCCTGTGTCGCCCATGACATCAGCTCGATCAAAATTTTACGAAAAAAATCTGAGAAAGCATGTTCCAAGAATTATTTCTGTGAAGTTTGGTTGAATTCTGTCAAGTAGTTTTGGAGAAGATGTTTACAGAAAAAGTTAACAGACAGAAAGATGCACGAATGAACACACTCAAGACAGACACCAGGTACGGACAATAGCCCTCAAGGACTTTGTACAGCAGAGCTTACTAGAGCTGCTTGAGCAGTTGATTTCCTCCTCAGGCCTGAATCTGATATTATTAGAAGAGAATTTGATAATTTTCATAGAAGCTGGTTCCTAAGGATTTGGCGGCAATTTGTTTCATGTTAGAGGATTATAAACCAAGTCCCCAGACATTTGGGATAACCAGAGATTATTCCATTATTTGGAGCAAAGAAGAGAGAGAGAGAAAAAAAGTTATTCTGAATAAAAAAAAAAACTTCTGAGACTGACACAGGGAAATCCTACGTCAAAAAAATCTGAGTCATAATTTGATGACTTGCTTGACCACTTAAGGGGATATACAGTGGGTGCAATTCAGGCAATTAAAGGTGAAAACTGGCTTCATATGACAGATTGCCACTATTCAAAGTAACTATAAAGAGCAATTTTGCGCTGGCGGACCTGAGCTGGCCACATACGGTAATTTGAAGACTATTCTCAGGTGACCACGTACACAGCTTTGACTGTATGAATTTTGCATCTTGAATAGACTTAGAAATATTGGCAATGTTAAGTTTTTTGGTTATTTTTTTTATAAAGTTTGACCTTGACAAATGACCTTCACCTAATCACATGACCTTCATATCTTTGAGATCTATCACAATGCCAAATATGAGGCTTGTATCTTAACCCTTTGCTGTTTAATCCCTGCTTTTTACGTGCCTGTGATAATATGATTGAGAAAACATTGTGAAAAAAGAAGAGATTGCTTCTGACAAGCAATTTCTTCTTTTTCCACACTATTTTCTACCCTACTGAATGGTAATTTTTCAAATTAAATCCACTTTAATTGATTGATTGAATGGAGTGTAACGCCGCTTTCAACATTATTTCAGTTATATCGTGGCGGCCAGAGCACCTAACAATGAATTCCTGGTATTTCTCTCACCTGTACTACCATTACATTCTTTCCTAGCCTCCGACTGCTATCTCACATAGGTATTGGTGAGAGACAAACGTCGGAAAGGATATTTGCCGCCACCGGGGATCGAACCCACGACTTCCAGATTGGAAGTCTTATGCCTAACCAACTGCGCTATGGTGGCGGCTTAAATCCACTTTAAATGTTCGTCTGCAAAACCTTTGAATTTGGACAGGTCCAGAATTTTGTAAATAGGAAAGCGTTAAATAGGCTTCGAAATATTGGCAATGTTAAGTTTTTGGTCAAGTTTAGCAGACAGACAGACAAACGGACAATGGTAGACAAAATGTCCCCGATCTTAAATTGCGGGGGCATAAAAAGTTTACCACCGAACGCATTGATGCACGGATGCACGAAAGACATAGGGCCATGACAATAGCCCCAGTGGCCTTTGGCCAGTGGGGCTAAAAATGTGTTGACTTTATTATGTAAACAAAATTGTTTACAGAGACATGTACATGTATATTGCAATATCAACAGCTCTTTTGATAAAGTTACCAAAAGCATTGCAAGTTGAGGTCACAATTAGCTGTAGCTTCTTGATAGTGGAAAATTCTAGGAGCATCATTCTTATAACAAGAGGACCATGATGGTCCTACATTGCTCACCTGGGTAAGTCAATTCATAGCATGTCAACCATGTTATAAATTCCAGAGATTGTTTGATAGAAACAGACATTAATTTTGTCCTACAGAATTTGATTTTTTATAATAAATGAATTCTTTCAACCTCTCTTTTTCCATGAGTTGTTGAGGGAAATGAATTCTTTTAACAACTTTAGTAGACCGACACCCTTATAACATCCCTGCCAAGTCTAAGATTAATTTGCTTAATGGTTTAAGAGAAGATGAATTTTTTCTCAGATTTTCATCATTTTCTTTTCTTTAACCATGCAAACCAAAGTTTCATACGAAATTAAATGCCTTCAACTACTTTTGCAGAGGTTCAACCCCGGAACATTGCTGCCAAGTTTAAGCTTGATTGGCCCAGTGGTTTCTTGAAAAAAAGAAATTTTTCTACGATTTCAAGCAATTTTCCATCTTTCCATTACCATGGGAACCAGAGTTTTTGATGAAATTTAATTCCTTGAACATCTTTTGCAGAGCTTCACCCATTGAAAATCCTTGCCAAGTTTCAGCTTGATTGGCCGATTTGTTTAGGTGGAGAAGAATTTTTTCTAAGATTTTTGAAAAGTTTTTGATGAAAATTAATTTTCTAAAAAACTTTTGTAGCCCTTCACCTAAGGAACATTCCTACAAAGTTTCAACTTGATTGTCCAAGGGATTTAAGAGGAGAAGAATTTTTTCTAAGCTATTTATGCAATTTGCGGCCTTTCTGTTACCATGGCAACCAGAGTTTTAGATCAAGTTTTACTCTTTCAACAACTTTCAAAGGACTTCACACAAGGAACATCCCTTCCAAGTTTAAGGTTGATTGGCCCAGTGGTTTAAGATGAGAAGATGTTTAAGAAATTGTTGACAGATGGAAGGCCAAACAGACAGTCAGACAGACAAAGGATGGTTGACAGACAGTGAGTGATCACAGTAGCTCAACTTGTGCACTTTGGGCCCAGGTGAGCTAAAAGATAAATTTGATTGAATAGATTTCTGTTTGGATGATGTTAAAACATGTCAAGTTTCAAGCAAAAGTCTTCTAATATTCCTGATAATGAGAAACCATGATTACAGATAGAACCCAACATAAGTTGATTACCTGGTGAAGAAGGGGCAGACCCATCTTGTTGATCTGGGTTAGAGGCCATGTTGTTTTGATCCCCATCATTGAAAGGACTGCAATTACTCTGTCCACCATGACCATACATGTCACTTCCTCCTGATTGACCTGGAGTAAAAATCAACCATTGTTATGCTGAATAAAAATCTTGGCAAAATTGTATTAAAATTAAAGGGCTAAGGGCCCTGGATGTACTAACCTGGAGTAAAAATCAACCCTTGTTATGCTGAATAAAAATCTTTACAAAATTGTATTAAAATTAAAGGGCTAAGGGCCCTGGATGTACTAATTGTGAGCCAGTATTTAATTTGCCTCCCCTACCAATTTAATCTTTACTGATATAAAAAGGGAAAATGAGGAGGTAAAGACTATTATCAGAATGCAAATATGTGTAAGCTGATCTTTGTCCATATCTCCTGCCAAAGCAGGAATATTTAATCATGAGCTTTTACAGGACTCAAATGTTGTTTCTCAGTGCCTGAGTCATGAACATTGTTCCAAATAAATTCTCTGTTTACAAATTGTTAATTATCTTATCTATGGCTTTACCTCATTTGAACAAAATTTATTTGCCTGAAATAAATGTCAGCCTTTTTTTTCACTTGTAAGTTTACTAGTGTTTTGTATCCTTTTAGTTTTACTCCAACCCAATTTAACCAAATGTATTGGCCTTTTTTTAACAGATTTGGGAAGAAATCAATTTCTAAATTTATAATTCCATACTTTGATTGTCTTAAGGTCTTAAAACAAATTAAAGGGCTTTCATAACAGAATCAACAGCATATTCGGAAAGAGGAACTCAAAAGGTATATTATAATAGGGTATTTTGTAACTCACATGCATAACACTTTACAACATTATTTGAAATCTAGACTTGGGATATTCATGTTAATTTATAATTTCTTAAGTTTTTATTATATGTATCATATATGGAAGTTTAGTCAATGAAAGCTTTGTTTTAAGAAAGGAGGTCAAAGGTAATTGTCAGGGTCAAGGGTTAGACAGGATGCCAGAATCAAAGAAATTCATCTACCAACCTTCATTATTGATTTAATACTGATGTAGCCCTGATAATTCAATATTTAAGAAAGTATGTCAAGGGTTACAGTCAGGGTCATGATGCCAGCATAAAAAAATCATCTTCCAACCTTTCTTATTGACTCAATACAGTCCTAGATCCTATAATTATAAATTTATGAAAGTAGTCAAAAATCATGGTCTGGGTCAAATGTTCAACTTGGTGACAGAATCAAAGACAATCATCTAGAAACCATAATTATTGACTAAATACAGGCCTTGACCTTATAATTCAATATTCAAGAAAGTAGGTCAAAGATCACAGTTGGAGTCAAGGGTCCATCATGATGCCAGAATCAAAAACAGTCATCTACCCGTACTTTCCTTTATTGATTTAATACAGTCCCGGACCCTATAACTAAGAAATTAAGAAAGAAGGTAAAGGTCAAGAACTGGGTCAAGAGTTCAGCATGATGTCAGAATCAAAGACAATCATCTACAAAAGATTTTTATTGACTTAACTAAGTCCTAGCCCTAATATTTCAGTATATAAGAAAAGTCAAGATCTGGGTCAAGGGTTCCACAGGAGGCAAAATCATAGAAAACCATCAACAAAACTTAAGTATTAAACAATGGACTTTGAAAGAGCATGCCCTGAGAATCATTTCTGTAAAGTTTAGTTAAATTCTTTCCAGTAGTTTCAGAGAAGATTTTTTTTATATTTAACCATTTTGGGCCCTTTTTTTGGTTACACATCATACAGTATTGATCAAAATACCTGCCCAATCAGAATTTTACAAAAGGATCTGTAGAGCATTTCCTGAGGATCATTTAAGTAAAGTTTGGTTGAATCCTGACCAGCAGTCTCAGAGAAGAAGATTATTTTTATATTTCACCAATGGGACCTTTTTTGGTGACGCAACAGCCCATAGCACCCATGTTATCAACCCAATCACAATTTTACGAAGGAATCTTAGAGAGCATGTCTGAAGGATCATTCCTGTGAAATTTTGATCTGTAGTGCCAGAGGAGAAGATGTTTGAAATTAAAAGTTTGCTTTAAAATCATTCTTAACTTTTCTGAGAAAAGTTACTTTTTACCATTTATTGAAATAAGAAATCTGAGCAGATGCTCACTGAGTATACCCCCACTTTCTGAGATTTTTTTTCTCTCTCTATGCTGATTTAATATGAAAATGGGTTAAAAGTATAGGCAACTTATCTGATATATCAGTAAAAAGATTAGAACCTTCTCATCATGTTAAGTCCAAAAATTAAAGTCATAGAATAGGAGGTAGATACCAGATAGACCCATTCCATACTAAATATCTAAAACACAATATCAAGTTTTGAGTTGCCAAGATTCATAGTGGCTGAAAAAGTGTGACACCCCCCCCCCCCCCCCCCCTGAAGAGGGCTAGAAATTACCCATGCTTATTAAAGTCATATGCGCAGTGTATTATTTGTCTTTACTACCTGATTTCCCTACAAAAACCCAGGCAACTTTCAAAATATTTCAAAATAATTACTCAGCTTTCAGAACTTTCAATTTGTCAAGGTTTTTTATTCAGTATAATATTACACTCTCTTTGACCATCTTCAGGTAAAAAAATCATACAGTAGTTATGGTATTAGATTGGACATTGTTAATTTTATTCTGATCGACTTATTTTGTTTTCACCTCAATATCCTCAAGATAAATGATTAATTAAATTTGGCAATGATGTGAGGCACCAGAGAAAAAGTAATTCTAAGAAATAACTTACTGACCAACCCTTTTTTTTTATCTGGAAATCATCAACATAATGAACAATTTTTATAATGACTATGTAACTAAAATCTGAAATAGAGTAACTTTATTCAACTCACAACTAGAACAAAAACATTTTTGAACCTTACAGTATCAATAAAACAAAGTAAGAACTATATAAGAAACACAAAGTGTTTGTTGAACACTTATGCCCCAAACTAGAGGCACTTGAGCTTCACGGGCCTGAATCTACTCAAAAAGATAAGAAAGGTAATGTATGACATATTTCTGTTATAGGCAATTCTTCAGCAATACTTACTTTTGTAGTGATATGATCGATTTAATGGGATGATATAATTTTCAGTAGAATTCATCCTTGTAACAAGACAGTCATTCTGACAAAGCACTAAAAATATTGGCCAATAATTGTGGAAAATAAGAGTTTAAACAAGAAAATTGTCATTCCTGTGATTTCCATTGGATCAGGCCCAATTTTGATAGGGTTTATCCTTGTAACAAGACAAATATTCTGACCAAGTTCCATGGTTATTTCCAAAATATAAGATGGATCCTTCCCAATTTCAATAGGGTTCTTCCTTGAGATAAGACAAAAATTCCAACCAAGTTTCACCAATATTAAGCCATATTTGTGGCCTCAAGAGCATAAATAAGAACAAAAGACCCAAGACGGCCTGTATAGCTCCACTGGCTTTAACATCCCAAGAGTTGAAAAAGAAATATTCCAAATAAAAATCAATTTAGGAACATGGTCACATACAGAATTTTGATACTAATTTTCATTGAAATAGTGGTTTGGGGAGATTTTTTTAAATGATTTTAAGGTAAAATAAGCTCCCCCCCCTTTGCCATACCAATATTTGTGGGTCAATCCAAATTTCCTGAACAAGTTTGAAAAAGGGTCGCAAAAGGGACATTCATGCCAAGTTTCAATGAAATCAGCCCAAAGGTTTAGGAGAAGATCTTGAAGTGTAAGTAAGCCCTGCAACACCCATATTTGGGGGTCAATAAAATTTCTTGAGCAATATAAGTAAAGGATCATGTAAGGAATAGTCATGCCAAGTTTAGTCCAAAAATTTGGAGGAGAAGATTACCAAAGTTTTTATAGTGAAAATAAGCTTACCCTGCAATATTTGGGGGTCAATAAAAACTTCTTGAACAACTTTTGAAGAGGGTCACCCAAGGATCATTTATGTCAAATTTCATTTAAATTTGGCCACTGGTTTGGGAGGAGAAGATTTTTAAAGATTTTATAGTGAAAATTAGCACCGCCCTGCCACACTCATATTTCAGGTCAATCCAAATTTCTTGAAGTGGGTCACCTAAGAAATATTTCAGCTAAGTTTCATCAAAATCGCTCATCAGTTTAGGAGCAGATGTTTTAAGAAAAGTTTATGCACACAGACACACAACAGACACACTGTCCTGATGATAGCTTGCTGGCCTCTGGCAAATGTAGCTTAAAGTTATATTTAGGATCCCTTTTCCATGATATCAAATGGAATCTTCCAAATTTTATTAGGGTTCATCCTTGTGATCAGACAAGCAGTCTGAAGAAATTTTATTAAGAATGGTCCATTTTGTGGCCTCTAGATTGTAAACAAGCTTGTCATAAAGGCCCCTTTTCTGGTGATATCTGAGGGATTCTTCCAAGTTACAATCCATCCTTGTGAAAAGACAAACATTCTGAGTAAGTTTCATGAAGATTGGTTAACAATAATGGCCTCTATAGTGTACACAAAAAAATGTCATTTATAAGTATCTGAAAGTTTCCAATGACACATCTGTGTGTATCTTACTAAGACATAATCAAAACAATCAGATTTATGAAAGTTGAAGGGGGGATATAAACTAGGCTCATAGAATCAATCCAATGCCAAAAGACCCTGATTCTGAGTTCCTATTTATTATGCAATAAAGAAAATGTTTAAGAAACAGTCTCTAAGACCTCTTTGATTTTAATTCCAGTAAGATTCTCTACATTTTCATAAATAACCTTTCTTATATTCTTCTAACTTCCATTTTCCTGTAGTATCTGCTCATATTTATAAAGGAAACTTCTATTGGACAATATAATCGTCTTGTGAAAACATTATGAAGATTGGATACAATATTTTTGGACTTGATTACTGATGCAATTTTTGCTCAAGTGAAATATCATAACAGGGCTTTTTCATCTTATATGAATAATTGTATGCAGTAGGATTAAGGGTTGTAAAGTAGAATTCCTGTAAAGTATTGCTTAAATCTTTCTTTTAATATCTGAGATAAGTAAATTTTCACCATGGAATGAAATTCTCCCTGCCTATATAAGTTCTATTTCTGAAATCAAATCAAACTTTCTTGGACAAATCTGAAAGAGGGTTACCAAAGGACCGTTCCTATGAAATTTGATTGTAGTTCCTGCAACAAAGATTTTGAAAAATAAAGAATATTTAAAAGATTGGTAGTAAGATGTATGAAGGATAAAAAGTTATGACAATAGCCTTATTGGCCTTTGAAAAGAGTAGCTAAATAAAGAGTACAGTTTTTTTTCAAATTTTGACCTTGACAAATGGCCTTGATATAGCAAGATAATATTGACCTTGTTTGGTGACCTTTGCCTTATATATGAGAAATACCTTTATACTAAATATAAGCAATGTGCTTTATGTACATAGTAACAAAGTTGAACAAGAGCACTGCCAATGGGTGCTGGAATTTGGAAAAAAATCTAAGTAAAAGAGGGGTCTTAATTTGCACAAAATGCATCTAGTTATCCCCCTTGATAGTATATGTTGCTCTTTTGATGGTGAATATGTGTGTCAAGTTTCAAGTGAATGCCATCAGGATAACCAGAGATATCACAAAATGTCAAAGTTTTTGCACAACGCAGGGTTGGCAATTGACCGGTCAATTGGAGTATTGACCAGACCGGTGGTCAATACTGGTTTTAACTGGTCAATACTGGTCAATACCAGTCAATACTTGTCGATTGGTGGTTAATTTGTTAATTCATATAACCATCCCCCTACTATCATGCCTTTATGTGCCATATTCTTGTATTATGATAAAATAGACTAAAGCAATATTAATAAGTGACGTAGTAATGGTAAGAAAAAATTAACAAGTTATTCAATTTTGAAAGGCTAAAAGCTATCTGGTCAATACAGTGGTCAATTGGTGGTCAATTGGTCTTTTGAAGTCATTATAAGGTATTTCCTTAGATAATACAAATATAGTTTCTGTACTTTATTCTATTCATGAATAACTAAATAACCATACTGTAAAAGAAATGATGAAGAGTAATAGATAGACTTGTACAGTCATTCAAGGGCCAAAATATTTTTCTATAAACTGTATTTGGATCTCCCAGGGACCAACACATTATACTAATTGAGTCTGGACTGGCCTAATAATTGCATTGGTTGTGTTTTAGACTCTTAGTTTTATTAATACCTAATTATTGGCTATTGAATTGATAGTGATTGTGCTTGACATCAGATTGCAATTTGAAATGTGTTAAAGTGCGTTTCCAATTTGATAAGTGTGAAAGTCTGGTCAGTTAAGTTACCTATGCCAGTTCAGGGTTTTCATTAAAAGTGACATAATAGCCTTTACAATGACCATGGCCAGCATATTGATAAAGTAGTTTATCTGTGTATATATACAGTACATACATTATATACACTATATTTCATACTTTAATTAACACTAAATAGACAACTCACTCTCACTCAGCCAACTAAAATATTCAATTAACCAGTATCGACCACCAGTTTTTTTGTAATGACCAGTATTGACCAGTATTGACCACTTCCAGGAGTAATGACCGGGGCAGTTTTAACCGGTTAAAACCGCCCGGTTAAAACCGCCCCGGTCAATACTTGCCAACCCTGGCACAATGACAATGACAAGGATGCTAAGACTATAGCAATTCCTCTGATTTTCTCTTTAACAGCCAAGCTAAAAATTGAAAAGTACAACGGTGAAAACTTGTAGAGACAAATGGACAGATGGATGAACACCAGTAAAACAATATGCCCCTGATGTTATCAATGTGGGTTTATAATAATGAAACATAAGATTACATTCAGGATAAATCATATCTGAAAGTAGAAACATGTAAGTGAATAATTAGAAATGGGTCGCAGATGTAGATGACATTGCAAATATTTGAGTTTCCCCTCGACCCATTTGACATTTAGGCATGACCTTGACCATATCCATACAAACTTTTTGCATCAAACTAATTGTTGCCCATATTGTTGCCCTTGACCAATATAAGTACCCAGGCCAGGGTTATTCAGGCCAAAGGTCAAGGTCACAATTGAATTGTCAAAACAAGATATGTTTGTGAACCATGAATGACCAAAAAATAGATGCCCTTGACCTTGTCACATGACCCTGACCTTGGTACTAGCATCATCATGTCACATATGAACATTGTATTTCAAACAGTCATTGGCAATGTTGAGTTTCTTGGTTTAGTTTTACTGACAGACAAAAGACAAAATGCCCCAATCTTATCTGCTTGGGTTCATATAAAAACATTTAGACTCATTGTGCAGATGACATGCATTATACAACATCTTTCTAGATAGATAAATATAAAGGTGATTTAGCAAAGGGATCAGGACACAATAATTCTACAATTGATTGAAAGTTTCAAGACTCTAGGTCCATAAGTTCTCAAGTAAAAACATGTATATACATTAACATATACATGTATATATACAAAATAAACAAGTGAACTTGACCTTTGATATGTGTGATCCATAACAATAGGACACTTCCTTGGGTCATGAGCAACAACTATATAGTTTCATGATTCTAGGTCAATTGATACTTGAGTTACAGCACAGAAATGAAAGGTCTACAAAGAGACAGACAGATGTGGTGAAACCAGTATTTCCCCCTCTACTTGTTGGAGGGAGGTATAAAAAACTTCTAACAAAAATGTTTTTACAGTTATCCCCAATTACAGTTGAGCATAGATTTGCCATTTGGATAATGAAAGTTTATTTCAAGTTCCATGAGAACGTAACATAGATAAAAACTAGAGGCGCTTGAGCACCTGATTCGCTCCACAGGCCTGAATATCCTGGTAATGATTATTAGAGGATGATAAGGCTGTTTAAAATAAAGATCATTCCAGTGAATTTTGTTTGAAATCCAAAAATAAAAATTTCAATACTAACAGAATGTTACTGCATAATATATTTGTACTTTGTCCACAAAATTTTGATTGTAGATCTTTCCACTTTTCATTAAACACCACTATAAGGGTGTTGAATAATTGTTTGTCACAAAAACAAAATTCTATCTAAAGATAATAAGAAGTAAAATATTAAATCCAATATTTTTATTCTGCCCAATGCCTTAGAGTGCAGTCAACTCAGCTTTTTCTTTCCCACTCTGAACCTCAGTAGGCCACTTTACACCTCTTTGTGCAGAGTCACCCTTCGTTCAACTAAACCAACCAATTTTAAGGGAGTATCTCAGGCTCCCTATTTCACCTGATGTTTCTACACATTTGGATTCTAACAAAGCTTATGTTCCTTCTAACCTACAATCTTTACACCCATTAAATTATATGAGTCTAAAAAAATTCATCATTTAGGTGATACCAAAAGGGTGGTCAAATATTCACTTTATATGTTGAAATGTCCTCTGCCAATATAGAGCATGCTGTTCATCTAATCAAATATTTTTTGCAGCCTGATACAACTTCACAGAAATAAAATTCCAATGATATTTGGTTGAAATCCATCTGTTTGAACTTTGAAAAAAGTTTGTTTTACCCCATATTGGATATTACACCATATAACATATCAAAAGAAATGACCTCTGACAATAAAATACATATTTTGCATCTGATCACAATAATTTTTTGCAGACTGATAAAGTATCACTAAAGAATCATTCCAGTGAAATTCGGTCGATATCCATCAGTTAGATTCTGAGAAAATGATTTTCAAAGTTTTCACTTTATAACATATAGAGAAATGACCTCCGCCCATAAAACACTCATTTTTTATCTGATCAAAATATATATTTACAGACTTGTAAAGGATCATTAATGAATCATTCAAATGAAATTTGGTTGTTATCCATTGGTTAGGTTCTGAGAAATTAATTTTCAAAGTTTCCTTTCCTTAGCTTTGATTTTGAAAAAAGTGAAGAAAGAAATAAGCGTGCCATTGAACCATCTTCAATTTGGTTTTCAAAAGGGAGTTCATTGTACCATGACGTCATTCTTACTTAAAGAATCGATTCATTATGCAAAGGATTCTAGCAGTTATTTATATACATGTTTTTTAGACATTAAGAAAGCTTTTGACAAAGTATGGCACAATGGTCTTTTTTATAAATTATTCCAAATGGGTTTAGGTACAGACACACTTAAAGCAGTTATGAGTATGTACACAGAGTCTGAATCTTATGTGCTATATAGAGGGTACAAATCGGACCCATTCTCGGTTGAGGTTGGGACCAGACAAGGTGGTTTGACGTCACCATATTTCTACCTCTGCTTTATTAATGGTCTGTTATGTGAATTAGAACAAAGCAGTTTTGGTTTATTTATAGACGGGTCGCATTTACCTTGTATAACGTCTGCAGACGATATGGTTTTATTGAGTCTATCTAGACACGGTTTACTTAGGTTAATAAATATTTGCTATTACTACTCTAGGCAATGGCTGTTTGAATATAATGCATCGAAATGTGCAGTGATTGTTTTCAATGAGAAAAAACATAGTTTTTTGCAAACGAATCGAAGATGGTTTATTGGCAATCAGTCTATTCCTGAGACCGAAAATTATGTGCACTTAGGAGTTAACTGTAATAAATATATGTGTAACTCTGAAAATGTAAATGATATTTGTCTTAAGATACGAGGGTCATTCATGTCTACAACTCAGCTTGGTTTTGGTAGCGATGGTTTACATCCCTTTACACTTAAGAAAATTTACAATACGGTCGTCTTACCACGCGGGCTTTACGGAAGCGAATTATTATATTCGTTAACAAGAAACGAACTAATAAAATTAGAAAGATGCCATCGGTTTTGTCTCAAAAGTATACAAGGTATGAACGCCCAGACCCGTACAAATATTGTCCTTAGATTGATACAAATGTTTGACATGCAAACCATCGTCGAAAAACGCAAGTTGAACCTTTTTGGACAACTATGTTTATTAAACCCTAGCAACTTCATAAAGCAAATTTTTCTTAACTACATGTGTAGATTTTTCTCTTCAAGTCTGTGTAAATCGGGTTATTTTACAGATATATATCCAATACTAATCAGATATGATTTAAAGCATTTTCTGGAATCATTTTATAAAGATGGTATATTTCCGAAGCGTTTACAATGGAAAAGTATTATAAAACGCCAAACTTCTTTGCAATTTAAAACCCGATGGCTTGAAGATATCTCGAGGAGTCAAGATTTTTACTTATTTGCCGAAATACACCCTGCCTTTTGCGAAAGTATATTTTGGCATATAAGCAAATGCAAATTTAAATATTCTAAACATTGCAGAAATATGATAAAGATAATATCAGGATTAGGGCAGCGTAGAGAACAGAACTGTAGTAAATGTGGTTTACTCAATGCTAATGAAATTTACCATTTTCTTATTCACTGCAGTTATTTAAATGAGTCCAGGTCAAAGCTTTTTTATTCGATTGGGCAGAATTTCGGATTAGAATGTCATTCATTTTTCATTTCAGCTTCTTATGACAAGAAAATATGCATCTTGCTTGGTGCCCCAGACCCCTATTTCATAAGTCTATTGAATGTGTCCCATATTGATTTTGTGATGTCCATACTTTGTCACGTCAGTAATATGTGGTCAATTTTCAAAAGATAAAATGCCTTTGCAGATTTAGGAACCAATCACAGCCTTATAAGGACACTGACTGATGCACATTTTCCTTTATGTACATATGTTGTTGAACCCATTGTATTATCTATCTTTTCATTGATTTGATTTGTAGTTATTTATGCATATATTATTCATGTAAATCTTCATTGTAAACATGGAGGAAATAAAGATATGAAAGATATGAATGAACCTCCGCCCATAAAATACATATTTTCCATCTGATCACAATAATTTTTGGTAGACTGATAAAGGGTCACTCAAGGATCATTCATGTAAAATTTAATTGGTATCCATCAATTAGAATCTGAGAAAACTCACCTATTACCATATATGGAAATTAGCCACACCCACTACAGCCATGATTTTAAACCGATTTAAATTCTTTGAAGGAATCTGATAGAGGGTCACCCAAGGAACATTCCTGTGAAATTTGATTGAAATCCATCCAGTACTTTAGGAGGAGAAGATTTTTAAAGTAAAAGTTTACAGACGGACAACGGACACCACGTCATGACAACGGACCGCTGGCCTTTCTGCCAGTGGAGCTGACAGGAGCCATCAGTGTCGGGTTATGCTCCCTGAATAAGTGCTTGATAATTAAGTATGCTTTAAAGCAATAGTCAAAATTAACTTAAAACAGTTTACCATGACATCTTTTGTATGTGATTATAAATGCATATGCTGAAGGGTTCCAAGGGTTGTGGAGAAAAGATTTAAGACCGATTACTGAGAGAAATGTAAAGATATCACATCAAGTGCCTTTTAAAGACATAATTATTGAACATATGTTTCCAACCATTGATTGTCACTAGTGGATTACTTTGACAGTAGCTCATGCTTAGGTGAATTTATCATTTTCTTTAATACTTTTTGGTGGATAAACAAACAAGAGCACTGGCTATGGGTGTTCAGCTGTTAAGTGCTGGATGGTGAAAAACTGAGTCAAAAATGTAGCATTATTTGCACAAAATGATTTCAGAGACCACTTTTCACAAGTAAGTGTCTTTACCAACCAAAAACTACAGCAAATTGTTAAGTTTTTTGTTATAAATGAATGCTTTCACCAAATGACCTTGACAAATGACCTTGACATTGTTATGTATGTGATGCAATGCACTTGTGAAATTTCAAGGCTGTATGACTAACCAATCTAAAGTTACGACTAATATTAGTTTTAACTACTAAAATTTGACCTTAAAAAATTACCTTGACCTTGACTGATGACCTTGAACTTGGAACCAACAGAAAGGCCTTGTCCCAGGCATTCATCATGTGAACTATGAAGGTCCAATTATTTACCATTTAAAAGTCATGGCTTATGTTAAAGGTCCAATTATTTACCATTTAAAAGTCATGGCTTTTTTTTTCAAAAATTTGACCTTGAAAAATGACCTTGACCTCAAAAGATGACCTTGAACTTGGTACCAATAGAAAGACCATGTCCAAGGCAATCATTTATGAAATATGAAAGCCCTATCACTTACCATTCAAAAGTTATGGCCAATGTAAGAGTTTCATTTCTTTCACAAATTTGACCTTCAAAAATGACCTTGACTTTGACTGATGACCTTGAGCTGGATACCAAGAGAAAGGTCTTATCACAAGCAAAGCACAAGTAATAATGAAGACCCTATCTCATTCCATTTAAAAGTTATGGCCAATTTTGTTGAGTTTTTATGGTAGATTTTATTGACCTTCATAATTTGATCTTGATGTCGGGCCAGATCCTTGCCTAAGTTTTCTAAGGAAAGGTCTCAAGTAACAAACATTTGAAATATGAATGTTATATATATCTTACCATTGCAAAATTATGGCCAATTTTAGAGTTTTAATTTTCTAAATTTTGACCTTGACACATGACCTTGACTGATGAACTTGAACTTAGTACCAACAAAAAAAGCTTGTCACAAGAATGCACATAAGAAATATGAATAATATATCTGTTACCAATCAAAAGTTATGGCAAATATAAGTTTTGAATGACAAAAAGAGAGTTGACATAGAGCTAATGACATTAAGGCCCCGTTTCCCATGACACATTCTTAAAAACGTTTATTTTTGATAGATTTACTTCTAGAGTATCTGATTTGCTACTCAAATATGAGTCTTCTGACCAGTAGTTTCTGAGAAGAAGATATTCATATATTTTGCTTTGTCCAGTGAAGCTAAAAGTGCAGGAGTAATGCTCTGTACATAATCAGATGGATGGATAAACAAACTATCCCACTAATGGACATACACCAACTTGTCATGGTGACAACTATGTCTCACTCATTGCAAGCAAGCTAGGTCATCAGTCTCGGCACAACAGCCACCATGATAATACAGCACTATATTCGACTTGCATGACTTGGTTTATCATCAAATTTTTAAAACCTTGAATCTTACCTAGACTGAGTGCTAGACTAAGACTGGCTAGGTTTGATGTTACTCCAGTTACATCTGGTTTACCCGTGCTGGATGTAGAGTCCTTGTTGGTCACTTTACTATGCTGGGATTTGTGTTTAGGTGATGAGTCATGTAAAATATTGGCAGCCCTGACATCACTGGTACTGGGCTCAAATATGGGGAATATGAAATGTTCTAATTTTCCACAGCATGTATCCTCCAATTTGATGTAAAAATCATAATTGGCAGCCTATAAAAATACACATACACCATTCATAACAATGACTGTCACCTAGATTTGAAGAAAACAAGAGGGCCATAGTGGCCCTAATTCGCTCATCTGAATGAACTGTCTAAAATTTTCAAAAGAAGTAATAGAAATAAGATGATGCCTGACTAAGCTAAAAAATGCTGTTGCTTCTATACAACTTGAGAATCCTTTTTTACAATTTTCAGGTTGACTTACAATTTTCTATTATTTGACTGCTTACCTAGTTATTGACCCCAGTTGATCCAATTTCATACTCATCAAAAATTGCATCAATTCGATCATTCAGACCAAATTTTAGGTTGATCAGGCAAAAAATGTGGCCACTAGAGTGCAGACAAGGTTTTCCTAAGGTTTGATCCCGTGACCTAGTTTTTGACCTCAGTTGACCCAATTTGGAACTTGTCCAAGACTTCATTAAGAAAATCATTCTGACCAAATTTCAGGTTGATTAGGCAAACAATGTGGCCTCTAGAGTGCAGACAAGGTTTTTCTAAGATTTTCACCTGTTACCGAGTTTTTGACCCCAGTTGACCAAATTTTGAACTTGTCCAAGATTTTATCAAGACAATCATTCTGACCAATTTTCAAATTGATCGGGCAAAAAGTGTGGCCACTAGAGTGCATACAAGGTTTTTCTAAGATTTGACCCTGTGACCTAGTTTTTGACCACAGTTGACCCAATTTCAAAGTCATCCAAGATTTCATCAAAACAATCATACTGACCAATTTAAGGTTGATTTGGCAAAAAATGTTGCCTCAAAAGTGCATACAATGTTTTTCTAAGATTTTACCCTGTGACCTAGCTTTTGACTCAGTTGACCCAATTTAAACTCATCCAAGATTTCATCAAGACAATCATTCTGACCAATCTAAGGTTGTTCTGACAAAAAATGTGACCTCTAGAGTGCATACAAGGTTTTTCTAAGATTTGAATTGTGACCTAGTTTTTGACCACAGTTGACCCAATTTTGAGCTTGTCCGAGATTTTATCAAGACAATCATTCTGACTGAATTTCAGATTGATTAATCAAAAAATGTTGCCTCTAATGTGCATACAAGGTTTTTCTAAGATTTGACCCTGTGACCTAGTTTTTTACCCAAGTTGACCCAATTTCAAATTCATCCAAGATTTTATCAAGACAATCATTCTGACTGAATTTCTGGTTGATCTGGCAAAAAATGTGACCACTAGAATGCATTCCAGGTGTTTCTAAGATTTGACCCTAAGACCTAGTTTTTAATCCTAGGTGACCCATTTTCAAACTCCTGCGAGATTTCATCATGACAATCATTCTGACCAAATTTCAGGTGGATCAGGCAAAAAATGTGGCCTCTAGAGTGCATACAAGGTTTGTCTAAGATTTGACCCTATGACCTAGTTTTTAACCCAAGTTGACCCAATGTTAAACTCATCTGAGAATTTATCAAGACAATCATTCTGACCAAATTGCAGGTTGATCAGGCAAAAAATGTGGCCTCTAGAATGCATCCAAGGTTTTTCTAAAATTTGACACCATGACCTTGTTTTTGACCCCAGTTGACCCAATTTCAAACTCGTCCGAGATTTATCAAGACAATCATTCTGACCAAATTTCAGGTTGATCTGGCAAAAAATGTGGATTCTAGAGTGCATACAAGGACAGACAACTTCGTGCTCAGGTGAGCTAAAAATAAAGAAGCTTACATTTACCTCAATACTCTTAATCCATTAAAATGTTATCTTTTGTTTTTCAAATCTACTAAACGCAGGGTAGTCTTCGAGCAAGAAATATATTGCAGCAGTAATGGTTCCCCTGATTTAACACATTTTTATCCAAAAACAAAAGATGGCATATATCAATAGTTATATGAAACCAGGTAAGAAGTTTACAACTATTCAGTGACGGTAAGCATCAATTATGCCTTTGGTTAGAGTAAATTGGTGTAACTCACCAATGAAAATCCTTATTTCTTTAATGAGCTCTACAAGATTTTTCTAAAGTTTTGACTCTTGACCTGGTTTTTTACCCCTTTTGAACCAATTTACATAATTTGATTACTCATACTGTATCTTGAAGGATTTTCTAGGATTTGACCTTGTGACCTAGTTTTTGACCCCACTTGACCTAAATTCATACTTTTCCAGAATTTCATCGAGATAATTAAACTAACAAATTTCAGTTTGATTAAACAAACAATTTGGACTCTAGATTGCTTTCAAGGTTTTCACAACATTTGACCTCATGACCTGTCTTTTGACATAGCTTGACCCAATTTCAAGCAAGATTTGGCAAAAACAAATGGCTTCAATCCTTCACTTCTGACCTAGTTTCAAAGCCTCTTTTCCCAGGTCCAAACTTTTCAAGATTTCATCTAGACAATCAAAATGACCAATTTACAGGATGACTGAGCAAAACATATGGCCTGTAGAGTCTCTACAAAGAAAATCTTCACAATTAAAGAGTCATTCTGCAACCTCTTGATTTGAAACAGTCAAATTTACAAAGATCGGAAAGCATTAAATTATCTTTGTTTGTTACCTTGTGATCAAAGGGGTCATCTTTATCAGCCTGTGTTGTACCACAATTACATGCTGCCTTCATTTTAAACTGGTTAGAATGATTCATAACAGGGAGATAACCATTAGAGTCTGTCACTGGCTCATCTTCCGTTCTATGGAGCTGTAATATGGAATGGATCAAACCAACACTTGTAAATGAATGTCATTTCTTCACATAAAAACATTTTTATGCACAACTTTGAAATTGACCTGATGTTTTCTGCTTGGGATCACTTAAGATTACCTTTTATGACCACTTTCTCAAATTGAGAAGAACACCATCTATGGATGCAAAAGTGATTAAGTGGAAGAAGAATCTAAGATTAAAGGAGCATAAATCTTAGAAAATTTCATAAAGAATTCTTACCCTTCAAAGTATATGTTGAGTAATAGCAGGTATAAAATCAAGTTCTTTGGATAATGATGACATGGAGGAATTAACCTTCAATTGCAAATTTTGAGCAAAAGCAAGATGTGTTTGAAAACACTAACACCTTCATAAAGGCTTTTTTAAAGAAGTTTGAACTTAGTAATTGACCTAGACCTTATAAGATGAACTTGACAATCAAAGATGCATATTGATTGGATGGTCATCTGCCAAGGTTTTGCTAGCTAGGGGCCAATGTTGCCATTGTTCAGACAAAGTGAGGACATGTTAAAGCAAGATGTGTTTGTGAAACACGAATGCCCCCAGAACAGCATTTTTTTTTAAAGTTTGACCTTGACAGATGACCTTGACCTTGTCACATGACCTTGACCTTGTCACATGACCTTGACTTTGGTGTACAGCTTTGTATGTCAAATACTTTTGGAGAAAAGGCAAAGATTAAGTTTTCGGGTTAAGTTTTCGGACAGACGGACGGACAGACAGACGGACATGAGTAAAACAATATGCCCCCGATCTCTCGATACAGGGGCATAAAAATGAATGGATCACACCAACAAACTAGCTACCAGGGCTAAAGAACCAATGGTGATATTGTCCTAATGGTCTGAAAAAACAAAAATATATATATTTTTGGGGGGACAATGGCGCAAAAATACAGCCTGATGGGCAATGATTCAAAAGATATTATGAGTAAATATATAGTTCTGGTACACTGCACTTATCCTTAGTGAGATCTATCCACCTGTGAAGTTTCATGATTCCAGCTTGCATACTTTTTGAGATATGTTCCAGACAAAAAAGGTCTCTGGACAGCTGAACTACCAATGGACCAACCGGCTGACAAGGGGGGCATAATAAGAGCATTGTAATGGAACCAGTAAACACATGCCCCTGATCTATTGATGAGAGGCATAATAATTGCAAAATTAAATCAAAATGAGATAAACCTGATTTACTGTAGTACTAAAATTAAATAATTTTTTATCTTGCATGGTCATTTAGCCATAAATATTTGTGAAATTACAGTATAATGGTATTCTTATTATGATTTCCTATGATCAAAGGAAAAGCATTAAAATGAAAGCCCCCTTTACTGTAATGGTGCATCGTTAAAATGCATCTGTTTACAAGAAGATTAACCTTTGAAAGTATCAACCAAATCAAATCTTAAAAAGAGAGTTGTTTTCTTTCAATTTTACAATCAGGCAACTTTTTCAATCTGCACATAGCCCCTTTCTCCATGACTGGCTGAATTGCACCAAACCTTGACAATATGCAGAAGGTCAGGTGACAAGAATCATTTTGTGAAAGTTTCATTAAAATCAGTCCATAAATGAGAAATTTGACATAAAGGACCCCTTTTTAATGACAACGGTGAATTCCAACAAATGGTGACAATATGTGCAAGGTTTGGAGACTAGGAACATTTTGTAGAAGTTTTATCCAAATTGGTTCATAAATGAAGGAGGATTTGGGTTCACAAATTTTTTCATTAAAAGGCCCCCTTTTCCATGAGGCGGCTAAAAATCAACAAACCCCGACTATATGCCCAAGGTCAGGTGACCAGGAACCTTGAGGGAATGTCACAAACAAATCCAGCCATATATAAGGGAGACCTTTGGTGGCGTATAATTAACATTGAATTGTTAGAAAAATATTTCTTCTTTTCTCACAATGTAATCTTACCTACAGTATCCCATCATAATCCTTTCAAAGTTTCAAGTGTCATAACTTAATCTTTACTGGGCTGTTTGACATCAGTGCAACACCACAAAACTATTATAAGTACCTATATATTTAAAGCTCTTACAGCATTTTTGTGTAGAGCATTCCAATCAGGTAGTCATTATGAATATGCAATTGGACTTGTCAAAAACATTGAAAGGTAAATACAGACTGTTAGAATCTTACAGGGTTAATACAAGGGTTCCCAGTGAGACTGATATCCTCACATAATTGTTTGCCGTTCTTCCAGAACCTCTCACATGCCTCCTCCAGCTGCTTTAGATACTTGTCACAGGCGGGGCCTCTTGCAAATTGACTAAAAACTTTCTTTGCTTGGGCAAGCTGTAAATTACATGATACAATTTTACTGATATATTAAGGTAGGGTAATTGACATTAACATTAAAACTTATATTTGTACTTACTCTCAAATATTACTGACACTATCCTAAGCCTGTTCAAAATTGACGGAGTACCTCTCTCATAAAGCATTTGATAATTTTTACAATAACAAAAGTATGTTTCTTGAGAACTGTCTTTTTTTTTAAACTTAATTCTTGTCAGGCTGAACCCCGGAACATTCCTATTTTGGCATGGGACTTACACACAGATCAGCTTGCTGTTTGATTTCTCAAAACATAAATTGGTGTTCAAAACAAATTTTTATTCCTAAACTTTTGCATCTGGTTCTTTCAGACCTTAGATTTTAATGCAAATTCAGAAAAGACCTATATCTATCATGACAAGAGTTAATATATTTATGTATCTTAACCCTTTGCTGTTTAATCCCTGCTTTTTACATGCCTGTGATTTTATGATTGAGAAAACTTTGTGAAAAAAGAAGAAATTGCTTCTGACAAGCAATTTCTTCTTTTTCCACACTATTTTCTACCCTACTGGATGGTCATTTTTCAAATTAAATCCACTTTAAATTTTCGTCTGCAAAACCTTTGAATATGGACAGGTCCAAAATTTTGTAAAACAGGAAAGGGTTAAGGTATTTACATATACAAAATATTGTTAACTTTAACTGACCTAAGTCTAAGTATGACCAAAAGTATATTGTTATAGATATATTTTTTTGCACGACTTTAAGTGGATACTTAAAATGTTCAGCCAGTCTGTATGTATTAGTACAGACCAAACTCAATCAGTATATACACACCTTCTGTAGATGGTAGTGAGTTGTATAATTAGCTGGCACACCTTCTTGATAGGAACTCTCAGCTACAGGGACTACTTTATTACATCGACTGAAGATACATATCAATATAGTATTAATATCATTGTCCTTATGTAAAACTAAACCAAAACTTGGAAGTGTGAAAGGTAAAAAGCTGGTTCAGATTGTTGTCATTGTACATCCCTATATAATAACTTTTAGTATACAGCCCCCCCCCCCCCCCTAATTATTTCATTTTTGTACAGAAATTGAATAAAAACAGTAACAATAGAAAGAAACATTCTTATTTTCCCTCTTTACTAATCCTTGATCCACAGCAGTAGAAGGCAGTGTAGACTTAGATCAGACTGCATGGCAGTGCTGGCTGAATTTTAGCCAACACTGTCTGCCAAAGCTATGTATACGATAGAAAAAGCCATGAACAGTAGGAGAAGGGTTAAACAAGATGGAAATGTAAAGGGAAAAGGAATAACTTACTTTTCTGAGAACCTTATATCTGTTTCCATCAGTGATTTGAGTGTATTAAAATGTGGCTGTAACTTGCTGTCTAATCTCTCCGCAAAGAAAAACTCGTACAACTTGGATGCTACAGATATCCATGTTTTACTGGAAGGTAACTGAAATCCAGTATATAAATTTAAAATACAAACTTAGTGTTTTGTATGAAAAAAAATCTAGCGATGTTGGGGGAATTGATAATTATGCCGAAACAATTATCAATACCCACAACCGAGTTAGATGTTTTTTCATACAATACACAAAGTACATATCATATTTATTGTTTAACCTCTATTTGCCTTTTTTTTTTCATCCATGTTTCTAACAGAAATGCAAGTTTCTAAAAATAGCTGCACTATGTCATTGTTCTAAAAATATCCATGTGAAATCATAACAAGAGGACCATGATGGTCCTAGATCGCTCACCTGAGTCTATTTGATCCCTGGGACATCATATTAATTAAATAGGCAGATGTCAACAAGGAGACACTTTCTACATAAGATCAATACCATGAAATGCTTTCAGCCAAGAGCAAAACAGATATGCATTTTTGCTCTTTGATTCTTTGTAAAAAGGGTTGCATCCGGGTGGAGCCCAAATGTGACCCCAGGGTCTTGATATGAACAAACTTGGTAGAGGTCCATTAGATGATGCTACAAACTAAATAAGAAAGCTGTCAGCCTTCTGGTTTCAGAGAAGAAGATTTTTGAAGATTTTCTTTTTTTTACCCTTCGTGCTCAGAAGAGCCAAAAGGGATGTGCCCGGGCAAAGCCCAAATATGACCCCAGGGTCTTAATATGAACAAACTTGGTAGAGGCCCACTAGGTAATGCTTCATACTAAATATGAAAGCTGTCTGCCATCTGGTTTCAGAGAAGAAGATTTTTTAAGATTTTCGCTCTTTGATTCTATGTTAAAAGGGTTGCGCCCGGGTGGAGCCCAAATGTGACCCCAGGGTCTTGATATGAACAAACTTGGTAGAGGTCCATTTGATGATGCTACAAACTAAATATGAAAGCTGTCTGCCTTCTGATTTCAGAGAAGAAGATTTTTAAAGATTTTCATATTTTCACCCTTTTTGTTAAGGGTGAAGGGAGGGTTAAGGGTGAATTTTATTTATTTGAACAACTTTGGTAGAGCTTGACCCAAGGAACATCCCTGCCAAGTTTCATCAAGATTGGTCCACTGGATTAGGAGAAGAAGATGTTTTAAGAAATTGTGGACGAGGGACATTCTACGATCACAATAGCTCACCTTGAGCACTTCGTGCTCAGGTGACCTAGAAAATATCATAAGGGATGTTATCACATGGATGTTGGTATAGTTATCAGATATTTTATTATTACAAATATATAGTTAACCTTTTACATGACTATGAATTTTTAGTTGGTCCAAATTGATGAAAGTTGCAGAATTAATGAAATGTTATTTCTTTTCTATTTTTCTTTAGGGTGAAAAACATCGTAGAAATTGAATTCATTGTTGTTGGTCTTATAGGTTTCAGCAGTGACCTTGATCTTAAGCATTTCTGAACAATCTATTGAAGTAGAGCATAAACTTTCCATCTGAAGTTTCTTCTTGAGAGCATATTCTGAAGTTTCTAAATGAGTTTTTAAGGTATACCAGAAAGAAAGCTTGCTCAGCGTTGATTTTAAGCCTTATTTACTGAAATGTTTTCACTTATAATATATATCTAGATAATCAAGCTTTGGGATGTCTAAATAACCCCTTTTCCGTGGTTTTTTTTTGTCTCTTTGTAAAAAAACACCTCTGATGACTGGTGTAGAAATATTACCTCAAATGTAGCAGCCACAGGATGTCTTCCAACATTATCATCAAACCCTTTTGTAAGGGCTGTTTCTACATGTTGCCATAAAAACTCTTTAAAACTGAACTCCCCACCACCCTTACCCATGATGGGTGACCGGGATTTATCTAGGGGCCCTGTCTGACCTCTACGACTAGTTTGGTAGCTCCGGGTCCTTGGGGAGTCTGAATCTACAGAGGAATATGAAACATATATTAGATACATCAGGCAAAAAAACCCCATCTGTTAATAGGAATAATTTAAGGCAGTGGACCCATAATAGTTCGGCAATGACTTTACAATGTTGACAGAGGTTTCCCAATAATTTTCATTATGAGTTCAGAAATGTTGCGGAACTATTCAGGTTCCACTACCCTAAGGGTAATTATCCTGACCTAGATGCATCCTTAAGTACAGAGGGATTTTCCACTGTAAAAACAATGTCGGAGAAGTAAATTGATTAGTCAATGAAACTTTAACTATGATAAGGACGATTGGTCTATTGCCTAGTACCTTTTTAGAATAACCTAACATAACATAACATAACCTTTATTCACCCAGTAATGTTTGCAACATTAAGCATGGGGATAATCATTATAAGACATAGTACAGTTCAGTTTGGTTAATTGGGGAATTTCAAAATAGTGTTATAAATCAGAATTTTCAAGTTTCCCATTGGTACTTGTTTCAGATACCGTTCTAAGAATCCACGATGAGTAGCTAAGGATAGGTGCTTAAAATGGTATCGAATACATAAAATTATCAGTCAACATGGTGTGGTTGTCGTTCTTTGATCAATTACAAACTATCCCACGAAATCACTGATTGATCAGGGGATAGTGCGAACTCAATTTTAGACAACTGCAGGTGGAAGGTTTGTAAACTTGAGTCAACATTTCCATTCATATAATCAATTGAGCATATCAAATTGTTAGATTTACTCGTGGGATGTATATGTTACAGTGAATATGTAAAATTAGGGATTTTTTAAAATAACTGAAAACTTCAGGGATTTTGTAAAATCACTGATTCCGTCAGCTATTTCATAAAAAGACTGAAATTTTCAGTTAATACGTAAAATAATAGAATATTTTTGTTAGAAAAAGAGATAATATAATACGGTGTAAAAGTGAAATAGGTTTGGTTATTTTTAGAAAATACATTCAGGTTTTCTTCTTGATATTTAAATTTCTTGTCCAAACATTGAGATTGTTTGTAGTATTTGTTATCATCATTGATATTCAAAGTAAAGTTAAAGATGTACACACAGTGTCAGAAAGGAAGAAGAGAACACAGCCACTAGAGTAGTTGTAAAGCCTAAACATGTCATGTATGTATTCTTACAAAGGACTTCAGTTCTACGTTTTTCATATTCATCATGTATTCTAACTAAGGACCTCAGTTCTGCGTTTTGCGCATTCATAAGTGTGATAAGGTTTTTAGTGTCATATCTCCATGAAATCAATAAACATTCTCTTTGACTCTTAATTAAGAATATGAGTTATCAATATGATAGTCTGAAAAAATCTATCCGATACTTGCTATTTTAAGATGAAATTTGTTGCTTTATTTTATTTTTTTTTTTTTGTACTTTGTTTCAATGTCAATAAATAAATACTATTTTAATGTGAAATGTGTTATTGATTTTATCTTTCAAGCTTGAAATAAATAAATTGATATTCCTGCGATTCGGAATTCAAAACTGTGAATAAAACTGTTTCACATACTTATTGATTTCTTCAGATAATTTATGAAATAGCTTACCGATTCAATTATTTTTAAAGATCTCTGAAGCATGCAGTATTCTTAAAAATTTAAACATATAGATGTCTAGATAATAAATTTAAAATATAGTACATCTATTATTTGAAATGACACTGTATTATCCTATTTTATCACATATATTCCATCATTTCATATATTATCTGAAAATTTCAGTCATTTTATAAAACAACTGTTGGAATCAGTGATTTTACAAAATCTCTGAAATTTTCAGCTTTCTTACAAAATCACTGATTTTACATATTCACTGTAACATATATAATTAAACGGTCATAGTAATTTCTTTCATTAATAGTTTTGCAGGCTATTTATAGGTACAGGCACGATGTAAACAGTTTTTGTTGTGAGATGTGAAGGATAGTTTCACAATCAGTGGTGGTAGAGGAGAAGACGTTGCATGTTGGCGCCATATCTCTTTACAGCATTGTTTCTTAAATGATATCATAAGAGCTATGAATCAAATATATAAATCAATTATTTAGGGGACACAGTTTGCAAGTTTCAGGTAGAAAAATTGTTGGAATTAATGAGTTTGTATGGAGCTACAATTAATTAAAGATGGTGTATCCTGAATATTTTGTTGCATCTATCAACTAGAAAGCCATGAATGGCTTGAGGTGCTCCACAGGCTTGAAATTCTTGTAATAGATTTTAAGATATTTTGGGTTCTATTGATGTTGAAAATGATTTCAAAGTTTCCACTATATAACATATAGAGAAATGACCGCTGCCCATAAAGTACATATTTTTCATCCAATCACAATAATTTTTGGATGCATGAAAAGGGGTCACCCAACGATCATACCAGTGAAGTTTGATTGATATCCATCTGTTATATTCTTAGAAAATGATCTTCAAAGTTTCCACTATATAACATATTTAGAAATGACCTCTGCCCATAAAATACAAATTTTTCATCCAATCACAATAATTTTATGTATACTGATAAAGGGTCACTCAAGGGTCAATCAAGTGAAATTTGGTTGATATCCATCTATTAAATTCTGAGAAAATGAATTTCAAAGTTTCCACTAAATAACATATAGAGAAATGACCTCCACTCATAAAATACATATTTTTCATCCAATCACAATAATTTTAGGTACACTGATAAAGGATGGGTCAAGGATCATTCCAGTGAAATTTGGTTGATATCCATCAATTACATTCTTAGAAAATGATTTTCAAAGTTTCCAGTAAATAACATATAGAGAAATGATCTCCACCAATAAAAAAACATATTTTTCATCCTATCACAATAATATTTGGTAGACTAATAGAGGGTCAGTCAAGTATCATTCCAGTGAAATTTGGTTGATATCCATCAATTACATTCTTAGAAAATGATTTTAAAAGTTTCCACTAAATAACATTCAGAGAAATTATCTCCGCCAATAAAATACATATTTATCATCCTTTCACAATAATATTTGGTAGACTGATAGAGGGTCATTCAAGTATCATTCAGTGAAATTTGGTTGATATCCATTAATTACACTCCGAGAAAATTATTTTCAAAGTTTCCATTATGTAACATATAGAGAAATGACCTCTGCCTGTAAAATAAATATTTTTCATCAGGTCACAATAATTTTTGGTAGACTGATAAACAGGTCACCCAAGGATCATTCATGTAAAATTTAAATGGTATCAATCAATTAGAATCTGAGAAAACTCACTTTTTGCCATATTTGGAAATAAGCAACTCCCATTAAAAATTTCTTAAACAACATTGAAAGAGGGTCACCCAAGGATCATTCCTGTGAAGTTTGGTTGAAATTCATCCAGTAATTTCTGAGGAAAAGATTTTTAAAGAAAAAGTTCATGACCGGACAAACGAACAGACGGACAAACGACAGACACAACGCTTTCACAATAGCCCCAGTGGCCTTTTGCCAGTGGAGCTAAAATGGATAAGATAGGTTTACAAAATAACTAATAAAATGCAGGGATGTAAAATACAAGTTTGATCCAATTCCTTGTTCATAACAAAATGTATCTATAAACAGGATTTCTTGGCTTAATTAATCTATTTTCTTGTATTTTCAAAGAAAGGTTTATCATTTACCTGTTTCTTTCAAAGAAAAGCTGTCTCTTATCATTTGTAGAAAGAATGATGTTGGGTCTGCAGCTTCATTTTTCAACACATCTAAATAAACAAACTCTTGATTGGCTGGTACTGCAAACAGGGAGTTATTGCTGAAAGAAAGTAACTTAGGAGTATTTATTTCTAGAAAACTCTCACTAGACATATAATATACCTGAGATTGACATTGACATTTCTTAATTTGCAATGTCCTCCAAGTTAACACTCTCAACATTCTGAAATGGGTATCCACTACAAGATCTATATATAGACAGTGATGATTTTAACAAACTAATAGTAAATATGCTGAATACTATCAATTTACATTGTGTCCTTGTGCAAAAGTTCAGGAATGCTGTGTATATGTCAACATTTTGTAAAACAATATTTGAAAAGGGTTACCCAAATAACATTCCAATATAGTTAGGTTGGAATTAAAGCTTTCTAAATGATTAAAACTCCTTTTTGACAAGTACTATGGGCCTTACAAAATGAACACATTTGAGAATGGTCATCTAGCTTAATCATAGAAACAGTTGCTAACTTACTTATAATAAGCAATGTTATGCTTAGCATTTAAAATGAGTAGAAGATTTTATTTAAAATCTCAGTTGTGCATTACCTGCTGCAAGCATTAAAACACAAATGGGTCACTCTGCAGTTTTTTTCCATATTGATAAAACAATTTCAAACATTCTTGTGTCATTTTATCCACTTCTAGTAACTATATATTGGCACTGATTCTGTATTGGTCCAAAAATCTGGCCATTCTTACATATTGAATTGTGTGTTCATTTAAGCCCTTTACAACAACAATCTTGTTCCATCTTCCAAAATGACTAGTACTGTAGTATCCATCACTAAATATCGGAAATTTCTGAAGCAATTAACTAATGAACACTTATAGGCTTGAATTATTTTGAACTCATGCAATTAAATTTCTAGTCTATTCAGCAACTTGCAGACATTTTTATTAGGAGAAATACATCACCTTATATTTGTAATCACCCTGGATTTTCTCAGCAAATTATAGATTTGATCTTCCATTGAGTGCTGTAGTTTTTTTATAGGAGGAATTTTCTGTGAACATAAAACAATATGTTGAAGAATTATAGATTATTAAGGACATTCAAGAAGTTATTCAATTTACTTTGTAAAACATACAGACATTGGTGACTGCAATCATCATTCCCTTTTTAGAAGAAAAATCTCTTAAAAAGTGGACATTTACTTCTAAAAAATGTTATGAATTGTACGTTACAAATAAGCCTCCCTGGATCAATTAAGGTACCATATCAGTGACCAGAATATATAAGTTTCAATTCTTTCTTCCAATTCTCTATCACATATATCAGATCCTACATTATATAACAATAACCCCCCCAAAAATATGATGAGTACAGTTACGGTTCATTGACACTGTGCTCCTCCTAAATGAGATCTGTCCACCTGTTCACTTTCATGATTCAAGCTTGCATACTTTTTGAGATATGCTCCAGACAAAAAAAAGGTCTATGGAAGGACCAATATTCCTAGAGACCGACAAGCGTAAAGCGATTACGATATACCCCCCTTGTTTTGAAGGGGGAAGGGCATAAAAATTTACTGTGAAATGTTTGGGTAGATCAATCAAAGCAAGACAATGTGAATCAATACAAAGCAGAAATTTTAAATATCACATCTGTTTGAGAGGAAAAGATTTCTTTAGATTTCCTTTTGATACCTGTTTTCCAAATAACACAGGCTTAGTTATGACCTACAAGCAATTCATATCGTTTTGTTGAGGACTATATGGCAATTCTATAAGCAAAATTTGATAGATGTTTGCCTTGCAATTTAGAAAGAGAAGATTGTAGGTGATTTGTTCTTTATTTCCTTATAAAATCAAAGACCCTAGAAATCTAGGCTTATATGTAAGTTGTTTTGATTATTTGATTTTTTCTGATAAATGATTTCTGATTATGATTCTGTCACGCCAACTACCAAAGTTTCAAGATAAATGTATTGGGAGTAGATTTTTTTAGGATTTTATTCTTTATGTTTAATACAGATCCCACAAGTTAGGGCTGAAATTCAAGTTGGTGCCCTTTTTTTTTGATAAAGGGTCTTAGACAAATGTGACGTGCCAAATACAATATTTTAAGACTTTTTGTTTTGTATGAGATGATTTGGTAAGACTTTTGTGCTTTATTTCTTTGTGAAATCTGGGACCCCAAAAACATAGAGCTTAATTTCAAGACAGAGCTATAATTTGAAGTATTTTGGTATGCAAAGCCTTAGGTGACTTCATGCTAAATATGAAAACTGTTGGCCTAATGGTTTGCAAGGAGAAGTGGGTTTTTTTGTTAAGATTTTCACTCTGTTGCCAAGGGAACAAAAATTCTGTATAGATCTATGGATCTGTGTAGTATCTTGAAATTGCTTTGGCCAAAGGATAGTTCCTGTGAACTAAGTTGAAATTTGATGGATAGTTTGGGAGAAGATTTTTCTAAAATTATGTACGGTTAGACTGATGTCCAGACGTTGATTGTTTACAATAGCTCACCTAGCACTACTTGCAACATAAGATAAACACCAAATTAACAAGTTATCACCTTCTGCTATGTCAATATTGCCATATGAAACAAATGTTAAAAGTCTTGCATTCATAAATTGATGTTGTTTGGGTTTTGATGCCTCTTTATAACTGCTGCTGGTGCACCTATCCATTGAGTTGCAGTTGTTTCTAACATCAGTGCAACCACAACACTACATCCGAGCCACCAGCAACCCAATTTTGAAGTTACGTAGTTTAAATCTTCTCATGCTGTTGACAGATCCATCATCACAGATGTACAGTTAGATCCAAGCCTACACTGTCTGCTTGATTAAAGTGGTAAAAACTGGGATCGTTTGTCTCTAAAAATGAATATTTCTGATTGATTTGTAGTTCAGCAGAATAAGACAAAATTTTGTCTGAGGAAAAGCATGAAAATAATTTACAAACAATTATGCTTGGTTATACAAGATGGCACATTTATATAAAATGAAGAAAAAATATACCTCCATTCAGACAGATAAACTCACTTCAATGACTTTGAGGCACTACACTACTGCACATATGCAGAATGACTACCTCACCTCAAGTGGTGTAGATAAATAGGTTATATACCTGTCTAGACCTGTATCCAGATGGCTCTATAATTTCCTCTGGGTCATATTCTATTGTGGACATCTCAAATACAAACAGAACACGAGGTGAACACGGTCGTCCATTCAACTTCCAGTCCTTTGTGACGGGAAAATCTGCAAGCTGTTCTGTCATACATTTCTGTATCTTCAGTCTGGGGAAAAATAACCGTAACAGGGTTAAAAAAGAGGGGATACAAAAAAAAACTTAATATCCCCCAAACACATTATTATCTCTCAAAATTTAGGTCTTCACAGGTAACTTTGACCTAACCCATTACCTTGGCATCAAGTGATACAGATGCAAGACTCATTTATCATGTACCGGTAGGTGTTTGTTTCTTAAAAATGGTTTGAAATGGTAATAATTTAATTCCAGTTGTGTCTATCAGTATTCGTGCATTCTGATTTGCTGAAAAGTTGGTTTTATTTCCCAATGAAAACAATTTTGAGTACACAGCCGAATTGTAAACACAAAAAGTATATGGTAAGAAATCTGTTTCTTTACAGACAAATCTTTAAATCTTTAATACCTAATATAAAATAAAAAGATATGAAGACAATATTTGTTGATTTCAAAGAGATATGAAACTAAAAACCTAATCATAAAGTGTCATAAAGTTTTCAGTTTCATACATCAATGAAATCAACAAATACTCTCTTTATCTCATAAGAATTGGAAATGTTACACAGACAACTTCAAAACAAAATATATTTGATCATTTTATTTTTTCATGAGCAGTATTTCTAGACTAGAGCAATTTACAAGGCCCTATTTACCCTGTTATTATTCTAATCTTCTTGAGTTTTAAAAGAAGTGTTACTTTTGACCATTATAAGTTAACTGGAATTCATTGGTGTACAGACCTGATAGAATCAAGGATTCTAAACAATCTTATATAGGTCACATCAAACGAGGAACCTGGGTGGGATATCTGGAAAAGAAACAAATAAAATTCGCAAATCTTATCACGAGAGATTAAACATCTACAGCATGAGGAACCTAAAGGCCCTAAATTGCTCACCTGAGTAAATTATCATTAAGACTCCTTTTCCTGTGATATGACATGAACCTTCCCATTTTCAACAGAGTTCAGTTCATTCTTGTGACCTGGCAAGCATTTTAACCAAGTTTCATGAAGATTGGCAGATTTGTGGCTTCTAGAGTGTAAACAAAAAAAATTGTCATTAAGGCCCCTTTTCCCATGATATGACACAAATCCTTTCTATTTTCAATAGGGTTCATCCTTGAGACCTGACAATCATTCTGATCAAGTTTCATGAAGATTGGGCCATATTTGAGGCTACTAAAGTGAAAACAAGAAAATTGTCATTAAGGCCCCTTTACCCATGATAAGGCACTAATCCTTCCCATTTTCCATTTGATTCATCCTTGTGACCTGGCAAACATTCTGACCAAGTTTCATAAAGATTGGACCATATTTGTGGCCACTAGAGTGTAAACAAGAAAATTGTCATTAAGGCCCCTTTTCTCGTGATATGGCACAGATCCTTCTCATTTACAATAGAGTTCATCCTCATGACCTAACCAACATTCTGACAAAAGTCCATGAAGCTTGGACCATATTTGTGGCTTCTAGAGTGTAAACAAGAAATTTGTCATTAAGGCCCCTTCTCCAGTGATATGGCACAAATCCTTTCCATTTTAGCAATTTTCACAAGGGCCCACCCAAGGAATATTTCTGCCAAGTTTGGTTGATTTTGACTCATAAGTTTAGGAGGAGATGTCGTTTAAAGAAATTGTTGACAAAATTGTAATAAAGGCCCCTTTTCCCGTGATATGGCATGGATCCTTCCCATTTTCAATAGAGTTCATCCTCATGACCTAACAAACATTCTTACAAAGTTTAATGAAGATTGGACCATATTTGTGGCTTCTAGAGTGTAAACAAGAAAATTGTTTTTAAGGCCCCTTTTTCTGTGATATGGCATTGATCCTTTCCATTTTAGCAAATTTTTCAAGGGACAACCCAAGGAATATTTCTGCCAAGTTTAAGTTTAGAAGGAGATGTCATTTAAAAAAATTTTTGACGCCGTGACAGACAGACGGACGATGGACATTGATAGATAACAATAGCTCCACCTTGTGCTCAGATGAGTTAAAAAGTATCAAGTACAGGGGTTGGTATTTTGTAGACCAGAGACTGGCATTCAACATTGCAAAATCTTTAAATGTTTAACATACCTTTCAATATACTGACATAAATTCTGCTTGAATAAGTATTGTCTCTGTAAAATATAGATGATATTGAATGTGTGTAACAATGCATATTATCGATAATACAAGCCACCTTAAATCAGATGCATCTTTGACAAGGTAGTTAATTCACATAAATTCAATAACTCTTTTTTCGCAATAAATGTATGTATAAATTGATTTTTTCCCCATTTCTGGTTTTCCAAAGCATTAATCCCTGTCTGTGATAAGATGTAATCATATAAACTATGATACCATTTTCATAGTCACAAAAAGTCCTCATTTCAGGCTTTTTGTTAGGCCAGTATTGACTGGTACAAATTCAAAGAAGTTGCAGGCATCAATTCTTAGTTTATGAAATTTTGAGGACATTCAATTTTTGTGAATGAAAAAATAGTGGACAATGGTGTAATTGCTTAGAACAATCAATATCTTCATTGTAGACTATTTTGTCAAAAGTTTTTAACTTCAGCATGAATAGGAAAAGGATAAAATGTTAGTACAAGTACCAGGTAATGACATTTTATAGCAGAAAGGTTAAGATCTGAATCTCTTACCACAAGTATATGTGCTATTTGAAACAACAACAACACACTCTTGGCAAAATGACAGTCCTCTCTCAGCCAGATAGATTCAAAATCCTGTAAAAATAGTAAACATAATAACAAAGACTCTAATATTATTAATATTCACATTACATGAAAAATGCAACCTTAGGCATTCTCGTAAATTTTATACTTGAAAAAAATAATGTGGAAAAAGAAGAAATAGCTTGTAACAAGTAATTTCTCATTTTTCAAAAAACATATACTACAACATATGAGGACTTCTTTCCAAATTATGCCCATTTTTTATTGCCTTCTGTTATTTGACCAGTCCAATATTTTTAACAACAGCTTAGTAGTGGACAAAATTGCCTATTTGAGTTTTAATTAGTAATAATCATGTTATGTGCTAGTTCTCCAATCAAGATGATACCAATCATGTAAAAGCCAAATCTAAAATCATTTTTATAATACTGTAAAATTTACATTTTTAGCTCTACTGAAAATCAGAAGTGTGAGAGCAATGGCATGGTTCCTGTTTGTTGACTTTGTGATCAGGTTAGCTGGAATTGTTAATAAATCAAAATATGAACATGTTCACTTAATAAATAAGATGTGTTTGTGAAACACTAATGGCCATTTTTACAAGTTTAAACTTAATCCAAGATAGATAACCTTGAGATTTCTAGATGAGCTTTACTGATAACCTTGAGATTGTTAGATGAGCTTGACTGAGATAACTTTGAGATTGCTAGATAAGCTTTACTGATAGATAACCTTGAAATTATTAAATGAGCTTGACGGACAGATAACCTTGAGATTACTAGATAAGCTTGACCGATAGATAACCTTGAAATTGTTAGATGAGCTTGACAGACAGATAACCTTGAGATTGCTAAATGAGCTTGACCCAGACTATCCCCATACCTAATATGAACATTGTAGCGTGAATATGATAATATCAATTAACATAGGTTTTTTTTTTATTAAGTTTGCAGCAATATAAATTTCCTGCATTATATCCCCAAACAAGTAATCTGAGAGAGGGATATCCAGCAAATTAATTTTTCTTTCATATCAAAAAATTTGTTTCTGAGAAGAATTTTTAAGTCAGTTTTTTCAGACTCAACAGACTATAACAACAATGTTTAAGGCGTGAATCTGAGAGAGCAAAGTCCAAAGGACCATTCCTGTAAAATTTGGATGAATTTTCCCACATTGTTTCGAGGAAGAATATCTTTTATATATCACTATATCATACTTTTTTTCCCAATTCAACTGCTCATAGCACCAATGTTTTGAATCAGAATTTCTTGAAGGAAGTCAAAAAGATAATTCCTGTAAAATTCGACTGATTTGTCCCGAATAATTTCTGAGGAGAAAACTTAAGAGAAAATTTGATGGACAGTTGCATGGACTCAAACATTCATGGCCTACACGTGGTTCGGACAGTAGCTAAATTGTCATTTGCCAGTGGAGCCCATAATTTGAAAGGTTTTATTTGTCCTTCAGAAAGTCTAGTACTTTAACCTGTATTATAAGACCACTCTCAACCAATATACTACTAAACTTTGTTAGATTTAGTCAATCCCCATGTTAGGTTTCCACTGTCATGCAATCTGTAGCGTACACCATCATTGCCCATTCATGTCAGATAGTGGAATTTCTGTAAGAAATTCGACTTGATAATGACATGGCAATAATCAATATGTGTTTCAGTACTTTGGTGCATATTGTTTTCAATCTGTTAAATTCATTCTTTGTGATCTCCAGTCATCCAACTTAACCAATTCACATTATCCAAACTGAGTCAATGATGGGACTCCCATCTGGTGTTATCAATATTATCAGAGTTCCTGGTTTAGGACAATCAAAAGTATTTCAATTTAATCATATTCAATCATTTCAACTAAATGAGGACAGTTGTGACAGGTAATTGTGTGCCTTAGAATTTTGTAATTCATTTTGTCATCATCTTGAAAAACTAGCAATAACCATAATGTGGTAGTTGGTAAATCCTACAGGATAGAATACTAGTGGTAACGTACCTTGTTGTTTGCTTCATTGAGTTGTTGACAAACAGATGTGAGTCTATATGTATCATGTAAACACGTCAGATGTAGGTATATCACACTATTGTCTATATCATAGTAACATTCTATCTCACCCTGTAAAAACAAGAATTATAATATGACCTATGTTGCAGAAGTGAAATAACCTCTTTGAATATTTTTGATATTACACAGGTGTTATTATACTAGTGGAATAACTATGCAAATAAGCTAAGAATGTATAGCAAAGTTATATTTTTGTTTTGAATATGACATCATAAGGCATTTGATGACATCAATTCGTTAACGTTATATGTTTTGCAGAATAACTTGAGTTGATGAACTTCTGCATTTTCCCAGTTGAATTACAAAAATTTAGGCCCTATTAAAAATAGTAAATCAAATTAGTGCTCATTTAATACCAAATTTTTTAAACTTGTAATCTAAAACAAATAACAAGAAATACTTGAGGCCCAGGAGGGCTAAGCATGGCTCCACTGGAATTGCCCCTAGAAAACCAGAAGAAACATAAATTTGCTTATAGTGAAAATGAAATAAATGAAGACTTTAGAAAGTATGTCAAGGTCCGTGAAAATGTGATCTAAATTTAATACAGTCCTTGACTCTTATATTCTAAATCAAAGAAACAAGGTCAAAGGTCATGGTCAGGGTCAAGGGTTCTACAGGTTGCCAGAATAAAATACAGTCATCCCCTAACACTTATTTGTAGCAAAGTATAGTTCTTGACCTGAACATTCAAATTTTTTTTGAAAGTACAGTCAAACTTCAGTCTTTCGAACACAGGTACTTTCAAACATTAAAGAAAATTTGAACAAGAATCTTAGTCCCGGCAGATTTTACTCATAATTCATTGTGTTTGACATAGTTCATTGTGTTGACCTTGCAAAACTCAAACACAGGGACTGTCCAACTCTCCATACATTCTTCAGTCTGGAACTTAAAATTGCTTTATTGTTTACCTTGAAAATTTCAAACAAAGGGTATATCCCTAACTGTAAAATGGCATATTTAAGTAATTTCCTCACTTTTCCACTCCTAATCCTTTCGACATCTTACTGTTATTTAAGCACTGTGCATCATAATGAGTGTAGGACAAAACCCCACCAGGACAAAACCCCACCGGGACAAAACCCCACCAGACAAAACCCCACCAGGACAAAACCCCACCAGGACAAAACCCCACCAATATATATCATAGTAGTAATGTTCAAAGTGTAAGAGTTATGAAAAAGTATACATATTTATTCATGAAATTCTGTTCGTTCTTTACCACAAAACACCATTTTAAAGAGTGTAAGGGACAATTAAATTCATTTCTTTAAATATAAGGTTTGAAATAAAGCAAAAAACAATATGTCCTCTTACTGATTTGTTTCCTTGTTTGAATGAGATTTTACTACTTTTAAAGCAATTTTTCAGTCATATTGAAGCCTCTGGAGCACCTAACAATGGATTCCTGATATTCCTCACATCAGTATTACCATTATATCCTTTTCAAGCACCCAGCTGCTATCCCACATAGGATTCCAATTATCAACCCGTTGGTGGGAGACAAATACATGTAGTCAGATATCATGATTCAAGACATTGGGAATCAGAACTGGTTCCATATGAATTACAGTCTGCATGCAATACTTATCTTGGAGAGATAGAACTAGAGGCGCTTGAGCGCCTGATTCGCTCCACAGGCCTGAATATCCAAATAATGACTATATTTGAGGATGATAAAGCTGTTTAAATGAGAATTGAAGTGAATGAATGAGTGAATGTTTATTTCAAGTAAATAAGGGTCATATGCTGAAATATTTCTGCATAAAAAACTCATGATCAGTGAATAACAAAATTGACCTCTACCTGTTACACAAATATTTTTCATTTAATTACAATAATTTTGTGCAGTCTGATAATGGGTCACCCAAGGATCATTCTAGTGATATTTTGTTAAATCCAAATATAAGAATTTCAAAACTAACAGAATGTTACTGCACAATATACTGGTGTTGGTCTGCAAAATTTTGATTGTAGATCTTTCCACTTTTAATTAAACACTACTAAAAGATGTTACTTCACAATTGTTTGTCATCAAAACAAAATTCTAACTAATGATAGTATATGCTGTTCATCTAATCAAATATCTTTTTGCAGACTGATACAACTTCACAGAAATAAAATTTCCATGATATCTAATCCATCTGTTTAACCTTTCAGGATAGTTTGTTTTACCCTATATATGAAGAAATGACCTCTGCCCATAAAAGACATATCTTTTATCTAATCACAATATTTTCTAATAGACTGATAAAGGATCACTAAAGAATCATTGTAGTAAAATTTGGTTGATATCTATCAATAAGGTTCTGAGAAAATGATTTTCAAAGTTTAAACTATATAACATATAGGGAAATGACCTCCGCACATAAAATATATATTTTTTATCCGATCACAATAATTTTTGCTATACTGATAAAGGGTCACTCAAGTATCATTCATGTAAAATTTGGTTGATATCTATTGATTAGGTTCTAAGAAAATTTCATCTGATCACAATGATTATTTGTAGGCTGGTAGAGGGCCCCTCAAGGATAATTCATGTGAAGTTTGGTAAATATCCATCGATAAGTTTCTGAGAAAAGCCACCTATTACCACATATGGAAATTAGCCACGCCCACTACAGCCATGATTTTCAACCGATTAAAAATCTTTGAAGGAATCTGATAGAGGGTCACCTAAGGAACATTCCTGTAAAATTTGATTGGAATCCATCCAGTACTTTATAAGGAGAATATTTTTAAAGTAAAAGTTTACGGACGGACGGACGGACGGACGCACAGACGCACACACACACGGACGACGGACACCTGGCCATGACAATAGCCCGCTGGTCATTCGGCCAGTGGAGCTAAAAACCAACTGCTATATTCTATTTTTTTTATATAGATTTAAGTAAATAGCTATTAGTTTGTAACAAGAATTTATCTCAATGACAGTTTCAACAAAGTAAAGAAGGAGTCAAAATTAGCAGAAAAAATAAAAAAAAATGATTTTGATGAAATAATTAACAGCTAAATGATTATTTTGATTAAATGTATGAAAATGTAATTAAATCAAGATAGATTTCACTAAATATATTCATATGAAAAAGTGGTGGGGTTTTGTCCTATTTGCCAATAATAGTGGTGGGGTTTTGTCCTGGTGGGGTTTTGTCTGGTGGGGTTTTGTCCTGGTGGGGTTTTGTCCGTACCCCCATCATAATAACCCCTTCCATGAAAAATACACTGTTCGATTTAATTGATTTGATTAATTGTTTGGCAATCTGCTCTTCAAATCTTCGCACATTCATTACTTTTTATTGTCTCCTAATGATATTCTGGCGACTAGTTTATTTGGCAATTTCAAATAAAACATGGAAACGTAACATCTGCTAGAAAGTCTGACAAAAAGAGCAATGTCTAGTGACTCATGTCGAAATTCAGGTTGAAGATAACAAAGCTGGATTTACATTTTTTCAGAGACTGAGGTAGATTTATATACTCGACAAAAGCTAGAAGCTCAATATTAGAACGGTGTTGAAATGGGACCTTAATTTGTTTTTCACTTGTAATTGAGGCCGCGTAACGAAACAGGAATTATTAACCAAGTGCCTTTTTTGTTAACAAAGAGAAAGCAATAATATGATTCTCTAGTCAAATTTATTTTTCATCATTTTATTTCTTTATAAATTTTCACACACACTATCCTGCAGATCAATTGTTAATAACATTCAAGCAAGTGAATTAAATAGTAAAATTGAAGAACCAAATAAGTATACATATTTTTTAATACAATGCATTACTGATGTGGTGCATTCCCATTTTCTGGTACATAAAAGGTTCTTTGGATTGGTCGAACTACTGATCTTTCCAACAAATTATTTAGTCCCCAAGGTGTTCAAGCTAAAAAAGTTTATCTGTAGGTCAAAGGTTAACGTTTGGATCAAGAAATCATTAAGATGCCAGAATCAAGGACAATCATCTACCAACCTTTGTTATTGATTTAATACTGTTGTAGCCCTAATAATTCAATATCTAAGAAAGTAGGTCAAAGGTCAAAATCAAGGTCAAGGGTTAAACAGGATTCCTAAAAAAAATAATCATCTCCAAACCTTCTTTATTGGCTTTATAGAGTCCTAGACCATATTATTATAAATTTAAGAAGGTAGGCTCAAGGTCAAGGTAAGGAACAAGGGTCCATCATGATGCCAGAATCTAAGAAAATCATCTACTTTCCTGTATCATAGATTTAATACAGTCCTAGACCCTATTATAATAAAATTCAAGAATGATGGTCAAAGGTCAAGAACAGGGTCAAGGGTTCGACATGATGCCAGAATCAAAGACTATCATCTACCAAAGCAATACCTTTAGTTTTTTACTGAAAACTGCTTGTTTAGAAATGACAACCAAAACAGTTTTACAATGAATCAAGGATACAAATTTAAGATCTTCTTTACCTCATTCACTTTGTCCTCCAGGAAATCCTTCACTCCCTGTAATAAACAGAGGTTTATTATTCATAATACTAGAGCTAAAAATACATATAAATATGTTAAATCTTTTACAATTAACCCTGAGAAGTGATATACAATATACTCATTTGAATTGTGTCAAGACTATTCAAATGAGAACCCTATGAACTTCAATAATAGATTGAAGTTCCCTTTAGAGTACATAACTTGCCATGGCTCTTTGTATTTTCATGGTACAAACTAGTCAATTATGAACAGGCTTCAAATAAAAAATAAATCAAGAACTAATATATCATGCAATAGAAGCTAGTTCCCATATCTGTCAATCAGCAAAATTTTAGGGATCATGCTAGAAAACTATTACCTGTAAATGCTTGACCACCATATTGAGCCAGGATGTCATATTTCAAAATCTATCTTGAAATAATTTAGTTAGGTCCAAGCATTGGATTTGTTTGTTCTTGTACATTCCTTGATGACTATGCGCCCTGTATTGGTCAAAATTGCATTGTGTATACGTTTTCCAAACAAGAAAATGGAGGTAATTTAGAAATGGGTTGCTAAAAGCTAACAGAGGGATGCTCTCACAACAGACGCCAGGACACCTGGTCCTGACAATAGTGTCACTGAACTATGTCTAACAATGGTTATGTCTTCAACTTGTGATCAATCATTATTATTTCAGCAAAGCTATAGGTATTATTGAAGAAGACCTGTAGGAGGAGATTGTGATACAAAATTAGTATCTTTAACACAGATGGAGGGACACACGCCAGAATGAGGGACAGATAAGCTAAACAAGTATACAAACTCGAGGGCCAATAGACCTGGGGGTTTCACCTAAGAAAATAGACGTATAACCTGGATCTATCAAATCAACAACAGAAATTCAATCATTTCAGTTCTGTTAACTGAAACTCTTCCTAACTAATTGGTTTGAAATTGGCAAAATGGTTTCACAATTTTTGACTGTAAAGAGATTTCTATATTTATCTGAGATCTACCCCCTCCCTCAGTGCTCTGCCCCTGGTAGACCAACATTAAATTGCTTGATGTATTTCCATAAAGGTGAACTGATTATCCATGGCAAATACATGTATAAAGGCTGTCAGCCTTCTAGTATGGACAAAGAAATTTTAAGACTTTTACATAGCCCTGAGACCTACGTGCCCTCCCTTTGGTGCTTTGCCCCTGGTAGCCCAACAGCCATGATTTTAATTATTTTCATAATAGTATATTAACTAGAAAATTTACTAAATATAATGGCCATTAGCCACCTGGTTCAGGAGAAGAATTTTAAAGATTTTTCATAAACAGCCACTTGGTCCTATTTCCCCCCCCCCCCATTTTCTGCCCGATTGCTCACACTGATGATTTTAGCATTTTTGGTGAATATTTTCGTTCACCATTTTTACTACATAAGGAACAACCTGTAGGTTCTTAATAGCTTCGAAATAAAGTAGTGCCCTTTAAGATTCAATTTATTGTTTCTCAAGACTTATCTTCTCAAATTCATTATTTATTTCGTTGATGGTGTGATACTAGTGATACTAGAATTCTTTAACATGTCGAGATATTGCAAAATTCCCCTTTAAAATATAAATTGAAGTTTACATTTTTTATCAGGCAAATTGATGATCAGCGTAAGCTTATCGAGAGTTTAGATCAAAAACATAGTTTGTGTCTATACACTGTATAGGTAATTTGAAGGAAACATGTGTTTCTAGGCCTTTCTAGGCATGTTTTGCCGCTATAAAGAATCCCTCTGTAAAATTGAGGTGGCTGAAGCACAGGCGATTTTTTATAATTTTGGATTGTGAATCAATCACCTGTGGACTGGAGCACCTAAACATGGATTGCTGGTATTTCTCGCACCAGATCTATTATAAGCCTACATTCTTACCTAGCCTTCATCGTTCACCCTATAAGTTTTACAATTATCCACAACTACAACTATGTTTGGACAATCCATCAGCTGTACAAAATACCTACCTACCTCATTGTTTTTCTTTTATTCTTTTTTACACAATGGCATCAGATAATCATTCTTTCACAAAACTCTGTATATTACCAAAAGAGACCAAATAATTGTAATTACAGCAATTTGGTTGACGAAACAGCGACTTTGAATAAGGGGGATGGGGGGCCCCATTCTGGTCAATGGAGATCCAGAACCCTAGAGGATTATGTTTCACAATCAAAATGCAGAAAGACTGCTGTTTGATCTTGTAAAATTTGGGTTCCACATGTTGAAATTGAATAACCTTTCTGACTGCTTTTTTGAGTAAGAAGAAATGATGTTACAAATTTAAGAAGCACAACACTGCCACTTGGTGCATATAATAATTGAAAAAAAAAACTTAAATATTCAGCAAATAATTATTAACAAATTCCGTTTGTATCATGAACCCAAATGTAGATTAAACAACAACAATAAAACCCAAACAAAATCACACAATGTTTCCTGTTAAGTGGTCTTACATTTTTTTTTCATTTTCATTGTAATATTTGAGAACAAATTCAACATGCAAAACAAATTTGAATTTACAGCAAGAATTGCCAACTAAAAGGCCATAAATAGTTTTAAAAAAATCTGATGTGCTTACTATGTTTGGATTACATGGATGTCTAAACAATGAAATTAAGGTCATAGAAAAGCCATTCATGAATGGCTTGAGTCACTCCACAGGCTTGAAATTCTTGTAAAAGCAAATCAAAGTTTAGACTAGATTTTTAGATATTTTGGGTTTAACTGATGTTGAAAATGATTTTCAAAGTTTCCACTATATAACATATAGAGAATTGACCTCCACCCATAAAAGACATATTTTTCATCCAATGACAATAATTTTTGTTTGACTGCATGATAATGGGTCCCCAAAGGATCATACCAAGGAAGTTAGATTGATTTCCATCAGTTACATTCTGAGAAAATGATTTTCAAACTTTACACGATAAAACATATTGAGAAATGACCTCCGCCCATAAAATACATATTTTCGTTTGATCACAATAATTTTTTGTAGACTGATAAAGGGTCACTCAAGGATAATTCCATTGAAATTTGGTTGATACCCATATCTTACATTCTTAGAAAATAATTTTCAAACTTTACATGATAAAACATATAGAAAAATGACCTCTGCCCATAAAATACATATTTTTCATCAGATCACAATAATTTTTTGTAGACTGATAAAGGGTCACCCAAGGATCATTCATGCTAAAATTTAATTTGTATCCATCGATTAGAATCTGACAAAACTCAATTTTTACCATACACTGCAACTCCATTATAACGAAATCTGTTAGACTGCTGAATCCATTATAACGTGGGGTCTGCTTGGCTTCCGAAAATGTGGGGGGTCGACCATTTTGGGATGTTACGATGATTTTACCCGTTCTGCCGGTAAGGCTGTTTAGATCGCGATTTAAGATCGAATGGATGAAAACACTGAGATAAAAATTGATACTGCGCAAAGCCAGGTAAATCAATAAAAATGCTTTCACACCTCCCGCGGAGCATTGTGGCGATTATGCCAGGTGTCCGAGAGAATTGCCTAGTTTATTTGCTGACAGACGTAGCGTAGAAATGATTAAGGGGATAGATTGTTTGACATTAAGTTAGAAGTCTCAAACTAACGTCAAACACATCGAGTTGTCAAGATTTGGCTAAGTGTACAGTGAAACATGATTGTTTGAATGAAGTTTTACGCCGCTAATAGTCTGAAAGGGTGAGTGCCACCATGGAAGTTACCGGGATCCCAATATTGACAGTCCGACGCACTACTTACTTCGCTCTGTCGACAGCAGGGACACAAATGAACACCGAAAAGTCTAGCTCGCATAATCCACGTTAATAAACTTCAGAAGAAGCTGTGTTTTCGCAAAAATGAGCCAGACCCTTTTTTTATTCTCAAATCTGGAACATTTACTGCTGTTGATAAATAATTCAAATAGCGACTCATCCCTTTCCCAATTTATTGGTTTATTACCTCCCTTTGCCAAAAAGTCCCATTGAATTTTCTTATGAATATTACGTTTTTGTAAATGTATGATAAAATTTTGTGTTTTTTTTTTTCATTAAACTTATTCATATTAAGGTCAAGTTTAACAGAGTTTGAAAATTTAAAGCCTTTATGAATTATTATCATTGATTCTTATCTCACTAAATAGACAACTTCATTAAGTTTTAAACTGGAAGCTATATAAATACCGACATTTCCCACTTGAAAGCTTGAAACAATGTTACTAAAAATGGCGCGAAACTGATGGTGACCGCGTCGCTTCGTATTTGTCTGGACTTTCTTTCCTGTCGATCTACTAACTGTCAATCAAAGTGCATGTTTAACATGAATTGCCTAATGTTCCCAAACCGGCAATCCAAATGTCTTAACTACAGATTCATTTAATTGAAATTAAGGCATTTTTTCTCGCTCATTGAAGAATGCGGTCCTGTACTCCGAGAGATTTGATTACTTTGGTTTCGATCGTACGCAGGGTATTGTTATTTTGATTGCGTAGATAATCATTTTCTCCTATTTTCCAAAAGACAATATTAAAAATATGAAATTTGTTGCTCTATTGAGACTTTATGGATTTCCTATACCCTTTTGAGATCAATGTTATTGGTGTTTCTCATCTGCCGGGCGGATAGGCCTGAGAAATTGGGATTCAGAGAACTAAAAGGAGTCTGCGATCGTTTAACCCTACAAACTAGATTACTTTATCAAAGATAGAGTTTTGTTTAGCTTAGGTTCAACAAAATGATCTTAAAATAAAAAATATCAAAGTCATAGCCGCGTTTGTTGTTCGTTTCGTTCCCAAGTTTTAAAAATATAAAATACGATTGCCTAAATAAAATTGTAAAAGTACATGTATATTTAGATATCCAACATCGTGATCAATATTGACCCGTTGTCTGTTATGTTTCAGTGGTACATTATTTTTCACCGCGGGAGGGGGGAATCGGCGGCGCCCGGGGGTGGGTGGGGGGTACAGATACATCCACTTCTTCCACTGTTTCATTTCTTGGATCCCGACCACAGTGTTATAATGGATTTGCAGTGTATTTGGAAATAAGCCACGCACATTAAATCCATGTTTTTCACAGGATGAAATTTTTTGGACAACCTTGAAAGACGGTCACCCAAGGATCATTCCTATGAAGTTTGGTTGAAATTCATCCAGAAGTTTCTGAGGAGAAGATCTTTACAGAAAAAAGTTTAGGACCGGATGCATGGACACAAATATGGAAGGACGCATGACGTTCACAACACCATGACAATAGCCCCAGTGGCCTTCGGCCAGTGAAGCTAAATATGTGTCAAGACACATTCCCTTACTTATTTTTCACATATATAATTTCTCTTTTCTCAATGAATTCAATATATCACTCTAGAATGCCATCCTAAACGTTCACCATCAGCACTTTCAGTGCTTTGATTATTTAAGGTCTATCATCTCATAATATTAAACAAATAAAGTGGAATTTCTTTACGCAGAACTTTGTGGGACTTACAAGAAATTTTGACTTTGAAGCCTGTTTTCATTTCGACACCCATAATTGCTCCTAAACTAGTGTTAACTAGAACTGTCGCAGAGCGGACTTATACCCCCCACCAGCACTTTGTCAAAATATAAGTGCTTTAAATGCAAGATGTGTTTGTAACAAATATTGAGGTCATATACAGCAATTGCATGAAGTTTCATGATTCTAGATCCCTTGGTTCTTGAATTAGAGTCTGGAAACAAAAGCTGAACAAAAATTTAATGTGACCTTGACCTTTAACTTATGTGACCTTAAAACAATAGGGCACTTCCTTGAGTCATAAGTAACATTTACATAGAGTTTCATGATTCTAGGTTGCTTGGTTCTCGACTTAGAGTCCGGAAACAAAAATTGAACAAAAATTTACTGTGACCTTGACCTTTGACCTATGTGACCCCAAAAAATGAAAATTGCAGGTGCACAACTTCATATGATAGGATTAATTACCCAATTTGGTAACTCCCCTTATGGATACTGAGTTTTGCAATTTTAAATTTTGACTACTCCCCCCCCCCTTTCCACAAAAAGTTCAAAGTGGCATAACTCTGAAACTAATGACTGGATCAGGATGAAAATTGCAGGTGCACAACTTCATATGATGGGAAACAACCTGATAAAATATCAGCAAAATTGGTCCAAAACTGTGGGAGGAGAAGAGGACACAAAATTAGAAAAATGTACCCCCTCCTTAAAAAGTTCAAAGTGGCATAACTCTCAAACTAATGATCGGATCTGGATGAAAATTGCAGGTGCACAACTTCATATGATAGGAAACAACCTGATAAAAATTCAGTAAAATTGGTCCAAAACTGTGGGAGGAGAAGAGGACACAAAATTATGTCTACGGACGGACGGACAGACGGACGGACGGACAACCTGATTCCAGTATACTCCCCCATAACTTCGTTGTGGGGGGTATAATTATGAATGTAAAATAATATATCACATATCACACCATTTTTTACATTCTTATTTCTATACAAACAATCAAACTCATCAAGTAAATAAACAATATCCAATACAGTCATACCCTTGTGTTAAGTACTGGAATCTACAGGACCAAAGGTGTGAAAAATTGACATAATTGCATTTTTCATCATTCACGGTTTGGGTTCATTGTATTAAGATGTAAATGTGCACAAAAATGGGTGATAGGACCTTGAAATTGGTTTGACGTAGGGGTAAATTTCGAGCAAAAGATAATGACATATGGTGGTTAAAATATATATAAATAAAGGTTAAATAGATCAGGACTTGAAAAAAACTTTGACTTGGGGATAACTTCCTCTTATGGACATTCAATGTAAGGTTTATGAGTTGATAATCCATGACAAATTTTAAGGCAGTAGGGCTCCTGGTTCAGAAGAAAAGATTTTTAAGATTTCTAAATTGATCTGAGGCCTACCTCCCTGCCACCCATTCCTCAACTCTTGGGTGCTCTGCCACTGCTAGTCCAACAATCATAATTTTAGCTATTTCAATAAAGGTCTATGTGTTGATGATCCATGCTAAATTCCAAGGTTGTAGGGCTCCTGATTCAGAATAAAGGAAGATATCTTTAAAGATTTATAAATTGATCAGAGAAATCCCCTGGTGCATTGCCTGGTGCTAATCCAACACTGATGATTTTAGCTATTTTAATTAAGGGCTTTGAGCTGATGTCAAATTTTAGGCTACAGGGCTTCTGGTACAGGAGAAGGAATATATTTGAAGATTTCTAAATTGATCATAGGCCTACCCTTTCCCCTGGTGCTCTACCCATGGTGGTCCAACAGTCATGATTTTGGCTAATTTGATAAAGGTCTTTAAACTCATAACAAAGCCAGATTTCAAATCTATAGTGCTTCTGGTTCATCAGAAGAAGAATAATGAATTTTAAAGGCTTTTTTAAAAAAAATGTTTTTTGTTGCCATGGCATCCAGAGTTTTCAACTGATTTTAATTCTTTTAGCTATTTTTTGGAAGAGGATCACCTAGGGAACATTCATGTAAAATTTGGTGTAAAATAGCCATGTAGATTAGGAGGAGATTTCGTTTAAAAACTGTTGACGGACATCGGACAACAGAAGGATGCGGCAGAGGATGATCACTGATCACATTTGCTAACGAGCTAACAACAAAATTTAAAATCAATTGTCTATCTAGAGCAATGAATTCTCATATACATAAAATATATATTACCAGTAATAATTACCTTGAATTCTCATATACATAAAATATGTATTAATAATTACCTTGAATTCTCATATACATAAAATATATATTAATTATTACCTTGAATTCTCATATATATCTGTTTGACTTCTATATGGACCAACATTTTGCTGAAAATCTCAGAATGGAATGAATGAAACATATTTTTTTCTTGTCATATCAAATTTTTCATCTAATATGAAGAATTTTGTTTTTCAGCATGTAAAATACCAGTATTCTGAGATGAACCCCATATTTAGGCCAATCATAATGTATTATTTAAAGAAGTTGTTGGGATTCATGAGGAAAGCTAGACAAGCAGGAGAGTAATAACGGTACAAATTACCTGATATTTAAGTTAAAGATGACATAAAGGTCATTATGCTTATTAGCATTTCCATATAAGGTATAATGGACGATTCTTCTGTCAAATGTAAAGTATAAAACCATCTGTTTTTACTTTATGTTTTCATTTTCTTACTACTTAACAGCCTTTATCACCCCTTGTGTTTAAGAGCAGAAAATGCGAAAATATAAACATTAACTAGATAGACAAAATCATTATTTTGAAACCATTTTATATTCAAAAAATATTTTTTGGCATGGTATTAAGCTGAAATTAAGATTAAACCATATACAAATCCAAATCCTTCAATCAAACGCGATCTTATGTAATTGGTGAAAAGGTAGGTCCATTTAGAAGTCAAACGGACTTTACATCAAATATATATATATATTAATAATACCTTGAATTCTCATATATAATCTCATCAAAAATATATCAATGATTACCTTGAATTCTCATGTACATAAAATTAATCAATAATTACCTTGAATTCTCATATACATCAAAAATATATTAATAATTACCTTGAAAACATCAGCATCAAGTATGGGATTGAGTAATGAAGCCTTTGATGTAAAAATCTGTCGTCTTCCTTTCCCAAGTACAGCCACTACACAAACTTTACCTTCATTATCAAACTGTCTGCTGAAATTGACAAACATAAATGACATAAATAATGATATCCTAAATACTTTTCAATAGATAATTGAGATTTCTTAGTGGATGTCACTTGATTATTTAACTAACTATGCATGATCAACTCACTCTATAACTCCCTTACCTACTGGTTTGTCCCGAACAGAAATTCAAAGCAGGGACCCAGACTGCCATTCAAGTGTGCCAAATTTCATATATTGGGGTATTGGATTTTCTAAACAAGAGGCCCAAGAGGGCCTGTATTGCTCCACTGGCTTTATCATCTCAAGATTTGAAAGAGATATTAAAAATAGAAGGTATTGAAAGTCACAAGCATTTAGAAGGAATTCTCACTTTTTCCTAATTGATACTTATTTACAAGGTAACCAGAAGAGAACACATATAACTAATGTGTAGAATTACATGGAAGAAGACTTTTTATATATCACTTAAAAGAAACCTATTACATTTATTTAACTCAAAATTATTCATTAAATTTCATTTCAACCTTTTCCTGACAATTTGTCTTTGATTGATCTGAATTCAAAAAATTCTTAGCAGACTACATAGAGCAAAGCGGAATAATGCAGAAAACATTAATAGATAATGAAAAATTGCAAATTAAATCATCTTTAGCTAAAATGGTTGACTTGGGAAAGGGGGCAATATGCTAGGGGTATTCATTACAAATTATGAGGATGGGAGGAAATCAGTGTTTATTTTTATCACTTAATAAACTGTATTGATCTCCCTTGATCTATGTTATATAAAATGTACAGAGAGCTATAGATAGGGGGATATTTTGTTTTTCAAATCTAAATATTTCATTCTTCCTGACTTAAACCCTATGCTGTTGGTACTCATTTGAAATGTCTCATCAAGACGAGTCAAATGAGTACTAACAACATCTATAGTTTCATTGGCATTAAACACTTTTAGACTGGCTTTACCCATCTTATCTGGATCCTTATTTACCTATTCAGATATGCATACACTTACACAATATTTACATCTCTTTGAACAGACTTATAATGTTTAAATAGTGATACATTTGAACTTTCATAAAACAAAGCTGACTGATAGAAAACAAGACTTTGAAGTCTCTTCAGAACTATTTTGTTATAACAGTAATGACTAACTTGGTTTTGACCCCATTGCATTGAAATACTCAAACACCATTAGCCTGCATACCCTTTACTTTAATTCTTATCAACATAAAGGTGATTGCATTAAGTAACTATTCTTAACATAATTTCAGGTTTATGTTCATGGAACATTCATCACAAGATTCATATAAATTAAATTGATTGTAGGAAGATGATGTTCTTGTAAAGAATTCTTTGTAAAAAAGGAAACGCCTGAGCAGAACGCAATTATGGACATGCTTAAAACAAACTTGGTATAGTCCTTTTTTGGCAAGGAAATTTATTTCCTTGCCTCTAGCAATCATGAGAAAATTTCAAAAACTCTTTTTTAATGACATGGTGTCTAGTTTCATCCGCTTCAGGCAGTAGTTCCTGAATGAAAACTGCGCAATAATTTTTTCTATAACTAAAGTAAAGGTATTTCGAGGATCGATATTAAAAGATGATGCCATCAAGTCACAATCATATGACGCCATCGAGTCAAAGTCATTTATCCTAGAAATCCCTTACTAAACTGACTTAGACAGACTTATATGTCACTTATATGTCAGTTATATGGGGTATATCACTGACATATAAGCCACATATTATGTTGAGCTGAAATGAAACTGTGAGTTCTATGTATATGTCAGTTATATGTCTGGAATAAGTTAAGGTAGCGATTTCTTTCTAAGCCCCATATAACTGACATATTCTTGAGGAGTCAAATGAATGGAGAACATCTATGCCATTAAGCCACATAGTCACCTGACACCTTGGACCAATGAAACCTCTTCTTGTAATCTCAGTTGACGCCAATGAAACAAAGCCTATTCATTTATTCAGTTTAGTGGTAGTTTTGAAAAAAATCTGATGTGCTTACTATGTTTGGATTACAATGATGCCTAACAATGAAATTAAGGTAATAGAAAAGCCATTCATGAATGGCTTGAGTCAAAGTTTTGACTAGACTTTTAGATATTTTGGGTTCTACTGATTTTGAAAATGATTTTCAAAGTTTCCACTATGTAACATATAGGGAAATGACCACATTTATTATCAATTCACAATAATTTTTGGTAGACTGATAAAGGGTCACTCAAGGATCATTCCAGTGAATTTGGTTGACATCCATCAGTTCAGTAAATGATTTTCAAAGTTTCATCTTTATAACATATAGAGAAATGACCTCTGCCTATAAAGTACATATTTTTCATCTGATCTCAATAAGCAACATTTGCATAGTTTCATGATTCCAGGTCACTTGGTTCTCGAGTAAGAGTCTGGAAACGAAAATTGAACAAAAATTGACTGACCTTGACCTATGTGACCCCAAAACAATAGGGCACTTCCATAGGTCAAAAGCAGCATTTGTATAAAGTTTCATCATACTAGGTCACTTGGTAATGAGTAAAAGTCCGGAAAGGAAATTGAACAAAAATTGACTGTGACCTTGACCTTAAGCCTATTAGAACCCAAAACAATAGGGCACTTACTTGGGTTGTAAGCAACATTTGCATCCAGTTTCATGATTGTACGTCTCTTAATTCTAGAGTTAGAGTCCGGAAAGGAAAATTGAACAAAGGCTGACTGTGACCTTGACCTTTGACCTATGTGACAATTTGACTATCTGCAATTTGACTCTTAAAACGTTATTGCTACTGTTTCCTTAAGCTGTCATACCACAATGAGCCGTATATACGTAATTGAGATTGTAGACTTGCGTTATTCCTCTAACTGTGATGATTGCCATCCATTCTAGCAGTCAAACCTCTTATAATTTCACTAAGAAAACCCATTTCAGTTCCTTTGAAACATTTGACCAATATTGTTTGACTTCAAAAAGATACAACTACTTCTCAAAAGCTTGATATAAGCTAAAAGCAGGGATAATTCTGGCTCAGAATAGCATCATGCTATTAGCATGTGCAAAAATATCTCACTTAGCTGATTCTAATGTGAAATTAAGGATTTCTTTCAAGAAATTTTAACAAATCAATGGCAGTTACAGCTTTTTTGTGCCAAGACGACAACATCCTCCACTAAGATACATTTTTCTTTGAGAGTTTTCTTTCATTAAGCCAATTTCCATGACATTTCTGGCAGAAAATTGAGAGAATCTTCCAATATCTCATACAAAACTGACCCCTGTAATAGTATTTTGAGCAACAACCTTCAGGGTCAGCAGCCTTAACAATTTTTTATTTGTTTCTTTTCCATTGGTAGTATTTTCTAGACATTTTTTATGCAAAATGCTTTTAGGTAATTGCTAAGGGCTTTTTTACCACTATATAGATCTAGGATTTATTTGGTCTTTGATTATTGGGTCACAGGGTCAATCCTCGTCTGAGGTATGTGTTCTTTCCGAAATGCATCTCCCAGTAATAAGTGGTTATGTTTAGTGGGATTTCAACTCAGACTCGGAATAGAAAGGATGTAATGGTAAAATTTGTTAGATAAACTACCAATTCCAGTTGTCAACATATATGCTATATTTGCCTAATTCCGTGGGTATTTCTAAATATAGCTCTAGACAACTGTGATGACGTCATCAAAACAAAAGATTTTGGAGCTTGGAAATAACTTGTTCACTTTGTGTTTGTTTTGACACAGTCTACTTATGTGTGACTTCCTTGCTTTAGGAATAATTGAATATTATGTTAAGGAACTTGACACAACATATGAAAAACTCAGTTTTCCTTTATCTGTGGGCTGTCAAAAAGTAGGTTAAATTAAGAATAATACTGGGATGACACCTAAAGAATTTGGATGCTACACATGCATAGTATGTCTAGAGCCTCGTCCTTAAACTTGGACTTTAAAAAATGTAAATAAATACTTGAATGTGTTCATTTTAAAAGACAACCCTTTTGACATTTAGAAATTCCGAACATTTTAGATAAAAGATCGATTATGTTGAATTATGATGAACCAATCTCATTTTTCAAAGCAAATTTGATCAAAACATATGAATAATCCTTTCTCAGAATAAACTGTTAAGGAATTTAATGCTTCCTATCTTCTGACATCATTTTTTAATGGCCACGGATAAAAGACAACCCACGGCTTTAGGCATATCAACCATAACTAGGAATGTTAAAAGCGAAAATCCAGTTCATAGAAACAAAGTCTATCAGATCAGACACAACTTGAATTTGATGATTTATTGAGATGACTGTCCCTACAGTAAAATGCTTCCACTGATAAAACCCCCTGTCTACCGAATAACCCTACAACGTTCTTATCCGAATAACCCTACTCATCCGGATTTTACACTACCTATTACCTTAGCTATCTTCAAACACTAACAACATCAAAGAGTCCAATACTGCACTGTTCGCTTAAAGAAATTAAAATGACCAATATTCCCACTAATAAAAAAAAATAATCGCCTCAATTACTTACGTATGTTCGGGATCTAACGGGAATGTTACCGATTCCATTTGTGCAGACAAAATTTATAAATTCGATATAAGTAGCCTCCCTTTGGTAAGACTGGTAATCCTGTCCCATCTACGCTTAGACTGGTGAACCAGTCCCGTCTACGCTTTGACCGTGGCGAGGCTGTCTCGATACCAGTCAAATCTACGCTACCCTCCTATACTCAGAACCCAACGCACAACAAACATCATCTAATTAAAGCGAAGTATAAATGTAACCTATGAGAACCTATGACTTGTGAGCATTTAGGCTCAAATGGTTGTTTGATTCCCACAGTCTAGTTTAGCCTTGACTTTAAACAATTAAGGCTAATGGCAGAGACTATGTCTTCTGGTAAGGTTATTCCATGTGTTTACCAGCCTTATGTGTTTTTAGTTCACAATTGAACCTCATTTTGTACAGCCTAAAACTGTTGCATTTGGTACTATCAACGTCCCTTTTTTGAAGGTTGGTTTTGAGATTTTGTCAATACCCCTTAATATTTACAAAGTTTGAATTAATTCTGCTATGTTTCGTCTATATTCTAGTGTTTGGGGCCTAGTTTTCTTAAGGCTTTGAGCAACTAGGGCAGGTCACGTATTTCAGAACCATAAATACATAAATAGGTATGAGACAAGTTTTTATAACTCAATATTCTAGGAAAGTTCATACAAGACTAGTATTCTCCTTTAATCTATTAAAAAAAACTTTTATTAATAATTCACAACATCAAGAACAAATATATATAAAAAGTTATTATATATATAAGACTATAAATTGTCATATCAAATTAAAAATTGTGATACCACAATCTCTACCAATACGTCGTGGATGACCGCCACGGTTTTTAACGAAGAAACCCAGGAGTACAGCCTCAATATCAACTAGTGAAACAAATCAAAAGGGCCAAAAGAAGCCAGACGCTTATATAAACTACATCAAGGCCTCTACAAACTACGTGATATGTTGTCCCTTTCATGAGTGAACCAGGCGTGTACGTAGCCATTCTTTGAATAGCTTCAATTAGTTTGAGCTCTTTTTTTTTTATATCTGGTTGACCAAATAACTGATGCATACTCTAAATGTGGCCGAATCAGTGATTTGTGAAAAGTCACAAACATTTCTGGATCCATATATGTGAATGTTTTGCTGGTGATTACTAGATTCCTATTTGCTATATTAACCTTGTTACTGACATGTTCCTGAAATGTCATTTTGTTATCACATGTCACTCCGAGATATTTTCTGATTCACACTCGCCTATTCTTGTTACTTTTCCTGAGCAGTATTTCATGTAGTATTCACTTGAGTCACCATTCCCCATATGTAGAATCTTACATTTCTTTTGATTGAGCACCACTCACAACTTATGGGTCCTACAAACCTAATAATGTTATCCTGAAAGATATTTTCGTCTTCTGGTGAACTTTTTTCTTTGTATAATTTGGTGTCATTGGCGAAGATTTTTATTGGACAACTGATGGAACCTGGAAGACCATTGATAAAAATTAGAAATACGATCGGTCCGATACGTTTTCTTGGAGGACACTAACGGTAAAGTTTTGCCAAGATGAGTGCTGGCCATTTACAGTAAAAAAAAGGCAAAAAGTTCTTACGAAACGGCGTCTCTAGGTGAAAGGAGAATGAAGTTGGCCCAAAGAGAAAAATAAGTCAAATTCTTGTGATTTGTCATGTTAAATACCAAGCCTTGAGGAGTAGAATAAATGTGTGTTGATTTTATGATAAAATATTATTTTAAATTTCGAAAAGCATTGATCATGGAATCGCAATAGTAAAGTGTTGGAATGTGAATAGTAATGTAATAACGTTATTGAATTTCGTAGATTCTGAAGACTTAAAATTTTATTTTCGGACTTTAACTGTTCATAGTTAAGTACTACTGCAGTACAGCTTCAGGGATTTCAGATTTTTCGGGACGTTTCTACGCCCACCAGTGTTAGAACGTGAGAACATGATCCTGCCAGTTGTTAATACATTTTCAAAAAAAGTAGTGCAAACTTGGGTTCAATATTTTTTTTACAAGACTTACCTGCGCACGACAACTGCGCATTTTAAAAATGTCATTATACAAGAATTCTATACAATTTGTAGAAATTTCAAAGACTCCTCTTCCTCTTTTTTTTCGAACAAGAATGTTATTTATAGACAAGGTGGTGAGTCGCCTAATTGTTTTTCCCGTGGTGTAAGGGGAACAAAAACTAGGTGGCTGAACCTGTAGCCCGCTGTATGAGAGACAGCAGGTAGTGTATAAATATTCCTACAATCTAATTTGGTTATGTAATCTGCAGGTAAAGTGAAACAAATCTAAGCAGATGACACATTTGCATTACCTCGCTATGTACCGTAAGATGATTTGTCCATTAAGATATTGCAGTTCTGTTCTGTTGAATAACTTTCGAATTGAAATAAACAATCAACCAAAATGACAGATACCGATTTTTATTTTTGGAATGAATATATCTTAGCTCAAACCATTAATGTTAAGTACTCAGTAATGCGATCAGCACATAGTTACTGCAACTTGAAGAAGTTTGTGTTTGCCAGATTTTCTGCTTCCTTCTCAGCGACGGAATTGGTTCTCAATTTTTAAATACGGCGTATTTAACATCTTTACGAGTCAAGGGGTATCGAATCGATAGCTTCTTCTCGAATATCCCTGACTGAATGAATAGGTAAATTTTGTACGATTTATTTTTAGCCGGCCAATCAAGAGGTCAAACGCGATTTCTCTGACTGCCAATTAGAGAGCTTTTTTCAAACAGCATATGTACCATCCAATCTCAATGGCAACCTGTTGTATATATCGACGACTTTGTAGATAAACCCTCCATTCTTTGTTTAAAGGAAATGCATTGCATTTTTTAGTATATTTTTGATTGGTGACAGGTTGATTTATAAAATCAACAAAATATAATTCAATTCCTTTTATCATAATTAACTCGAATACTAAGCTTTTGTTTTCATTATTATTGAACGTTGTCATTATTTTTATAATATTTCTATGCAAACTAATATTACTCTATTTGCAATATATGAAAAAAGAAAGTATTGTTATTAAAATTACACCATGTCCTCGTTGTCGTGCATTATTATCAAAACTTAAATATATAAAACTAGTGGATGAAAAAAAATGTTAGACATTTTAAACTTTAAACACTTTCTCATTTTAAATAAACAAGACAAGAAATTTTATGTGATGTTTTATTCATCCCTTTACTATTTTTGTCGACTTAAAAATAACATGAAATGGTTTTGAGATATAGAGGTTCAATTATATCAATAAGCTTGAAACTGCAGCTGTACTTGCGATATTTCATTTGTTCCTCATCATTATAGGTGTTTGGTGCTATTTGTCGATGTGTACATTAAAGTTACTAATCTATCATTAACTCTCATATTTTAAGTTACTTTCAAACTTAGAGTCATTTAAGTTTACATAAACAGTTCATGTGAAAAAAAAGGGATCGGGGTCCTGATTATTATGTGACTCGCCATTCAAAAAAGAACGATTGCTTTTTTTAAATGCGACCTCTGGTTGATTGGTACTAGAACCGAGCTATTTCTTCGAATTCTTTTTCGGGTGCTCCCTTCATTGCGTGACGGGTCTCAAATTTCTCTTTAGCAAACAAACAAACAAAAATCAAACTAAGGTGTTAATGCTACATTCCATTCGAAATTTAAACCGTAAACATAGGCTTAAAAAAGACAGTATAATCTCTTTAAAGTTGCATTAACATTGAACTTGTCGTACTTGGATCGAAATATTTTTATATTTATCATATATTTTCGCGGATAGTTTCCTTTTTCGCCTCGTTTAATTTTAACCACAGTGCCATCAGAAACGTCTATCTCCAGTGCTTTTAGCGCTTTGATTTTAAAGAGGGGCTCTCGTCCGAACGGCTGGCAATACATTGGATTTTTAAGGCGATTGAACTGTAAATTTCATCAGAAATCTTAATATACAGTATATTTAGGGTCCGTGATTTCATTTACAAACCGGAAAGGCAGTTTCATTTATCAACATATTTAGTCTTGAAAGGAAAGGAAACATCAGATGCTATTTGAACCCTCGTTACGCTCGTTTTTTCTAAGAGATAATAAATAAAAAAGTTACGATGATTCTTAAGGTTTTTGGTCAAATTTTAAGTTTGTTTTACTGAAGTAGGCACCGTCCGCATTTCTTTTATAAGAATTGAAATTTAGTGATACGCTGGATGCATTTATTACTTGCATTCTCTTTCAATTTTAGATGATGATGGGCATCTTATTTCAGTACCATTCAAACATAAGCAAGTTGTAAAAAAAGATTTACTTTCATTATATCACATTATATAACCGTGTATATTCTATAAAATAATACATAGGCCTTCTTTGTATGTTAATACTGACGTCATTTAAAACAAGATGTGTTTGTGATAAACACATCTCTCTCTCTCTCTCTCTCTCTCTCTCTCTCTCTCTCTCTCTCTCTCTCTCTCTCTCTCTCTCTCTCTCTCTCTCTCTCTCTCTCTCTCCCCTTTAAATGTTGACCTTGACAGATAAATTTGAGCTTGTAACATGACCTTGTCATTGATAACTACGGATGCACATCATCGAGATCTTCATTATGCAGAGTATGAGAAAGGTATCTACAAAAGGCTTGAATGAATATGTTAAGCTTTAAAGTAAAGTTTTTAGAAAGTTTGGCCTTAAAAGACGACATTGACCTTGTCACATTACCTTAACATCTACAGATGCACATTATTGAGGTCTATCATTATAGGTTTTTTACTTATTTGACATTGACAGATGACATTGACCTTGTCATATGACCTTGACATGGTATCAGCAGACCTGCATCATTGAAATCTATCATCATTCCGAATATGAGAATTGTACCTTGAATAGGCTGGAAAATATTGGCCTGTGGATACTATTTTCTCGATTTTTTTATTCTAAGTTGTGATAATAGAAAAGAAAACTAGTATCGATTTATTCAAGTGTAATTATTGTTTAAGCTTGCTTTTTTTCAAATTTAAACGCTATCTTATACTTATAAATGCATTTACTCAAGAATATGACACACATTGCTTCTAACTTTCTTTTTAATCTGCGGATCCAAATGTTGTGGGGGATATGAAAGCTAATCATTATGCGGAGTATCAAATTGTTTAAGCTACAAGGTTGATCTTTTTTTACATTATATAGATAAAGGATCACATATTCTTTTGAAAAGGCGAAGCTTTTTTGCTTTCTGCAAGTACAGAAACCGTGACAATATAAATGAACTGGCAGGGCGGGGCTTAGTCGTGACGTAATTTGGCGAGTTTACTTTTCAATAGTTTGGGTTCATTGAAAAGTATGTCGACAATAATCGTGAACGCATGCAAATAACTGTATCCTAAAACTTAGAGGATTCACGTGCTCAGAGGGAGTGAACACATTTAATCGTTTAGTTACCAAACCCTCGTAACTTCAGCTGAATCGGACTTTGGGTACCAATCGACGATTAAAGGTATCTACAAATCAACCACTTCACATTGCAAGTGACGTCACTTTATGTTTATTTTTCAAAGGCAAGATTGAAATTAAATTGTCATTCAACACACACTAGGGCATCCGTCGTAATTAGCACAGTCGGTAACGCACCCTATACTAAGTAACGTGCTTCAGGGGTTCGAATCGGTGCAAAGAATGGATTTTTTTTCTTATTCATAAATTCAAGATTCAAAACTTGTTGCATTGTATTAGCATTTGCAATTTTACAAAAAAGGTTTCTGAATAAAAATCGTTTTCTTTTTTTTGTATTATGAATGAATATATGCGTATGAGTTGAAAACAGAAACATATTGAAATACTGGCACATAAGACCGTAGAGAAAAGAAAAAGAAAATATTATAAGATGAAAAGTTTTCTTTTACTTGAAATGAATAAACGAGTCAATTTTAAAATAATGGAATTAATTATTTTCTTTATTAAAAAATACATTAAAAAAGATCATAAGACTTAAAAAAAATACATGACAGAGATTCGAACCACGATAAGCAGTATCACTATACTTTCGAGGTGCGAGGCTTATGTCCGAACTCACTTATTACCTGAGCTATTTTCCCTCTTGTCTATTTCAAGTTGTTTTACTATTTATTAAACCTTACATATTTCAAACAGCAAAAATAATTTATAAACAAATAATGACGTCACTTGCAATGTTGGTCGGTCGGACTGTATAGGTGTATTTTCAAAACTGAGCTCTGACGTAGGCGCCGAGTCTATTTCCATAGGTATATCGGGTACTTGAAAAAGCATATGATAGGAATTGAACCTGATCCCTACACTTCTTTTATGAAAGTGCATATTTGAGTTTACCTTACGATTTAAGACAAACAATAACTTTCCTTTCGGAAAGGTAAATCGTTTCTTTTTTAATGAATTATTGAAACCTGTTTTATCAATATCGAAAACATGGCACGGGAATCTAACGGTTAAAAGTAGATTTCACGGCTCACCGCACAAAATCTACCTATAGTTGTTTTTATCGACTATCTTTAGAAGTATTATTGATCTATAATGACCTGGCACTCATTAAATTTTCCTTGGGGGAAATTCAAATGGCAGCCCGGGAGTCGCGTAAGATGATGTAATAATCTAAAATTGACTGTAATATGCATGCGCAGAAAGGGTATTCATGTGAACGGAGTTACCCACTGGTGTCAGTGAACAAACAAACATTTACCGCTACAATAATTAATTAACCATGAAATGTCGTTATCCCATTAAGAAATGTGGTAAACCCGTGCAAAATACTATTTAAAATAAGAAAAAAATATTTGTCGTTTAAAGTAAATGAGAACATTTGTTTTATTTAATCGAATAGTTGTGCACTATTTTTGACGCCATTTTGGAACCCAAGTAACACCAGCCTGACCCAGGATCAGAAGCGTCGAGGTTGAAAGGTTAAAATGACATCACTAGTGTCGAAACCGAGGTCGTTCTGATGGAAACCCGGTTAACTCGGGTCGAAACCGAGTCCGATATGAACTTACCCCTTTTGACCCCTATTGATAGTCGGGTGTTATGTTTCTTAATATAGACTTAAACTCGCGAAGTTTAGACCCAATAAAATGTATCATAACTTATCACCCATACGGAAATTTAGCGCAGGTGGTATGGCTGTTGTCCTATGCCCGAAATTGCCGTGAGTTCAAGCCGGGATATGATCAATTTCGATTCCATTCTTCACGGTAACACAGTTTTACCTTTTTTGAGACAATAGTGTAGCATTAGGCTATCTGTATTATGACAGTCAGACTTTTTTTTAAAGATTTGATCATTGCAAAGTCACTGTAAATAACAATAGTGAATTATGGAAACAATATCAATTGTGTATCTCGTTTTGTAGATAAAAAATACTTCCCAAGCGAAACTGAACAATTGAACTTTTGAAATGTATCTATATCTAAGAGATGAAGAGTCATTTTTTTCTTGTTCATATTACGATTTATGACGGTATGAAAATAAAAGCCTATACTTGGTTTGATTGCGTTTATCGAATTCCCTTTTAAACATGATTACGTTATTAATGTAAAAAAACAACGGATTCCTATCGAATCTTATGATTCAATATCATAAGGCAAATGAGGTTTCTATTGCGACTAATTTCTAGTGTAAGTTTACTTCATACTAAATTCATTTTCATTTGGGTATGAAATTTTTTTTCCGGGCGATCAGAATACAATAGTCTAGGTTGGTGCTACAACCAAAATTGAAATATACGAGAATGAAAAAACAACAACAAAACAATAATTGCATCTGACAAAAAATAATAACAAAGGAATAATTTAAAGGGTTAGTGTAAGAAATAAATGAAAAAAAAATATTAATAAATAATAATCACAAGGATAAAAAGATCAATCACTATCGGGTATCGAACTCGTCCCGACAAGTTGACGCGTAACGGGAAGGCGTCTGTAACCAATGTACTACAGAGACTTAGTTAGATTAAGTGAGATAATATGAATAAATCGGTAAAACGTAATTTTACGCTACGGATATACTCGAGCACTGACGGAAGTTAATGAGTGCTAGGTCATTTTAGATGAATAATAAGTTATTTTAAATAAAAGCTGATTTACCTTAACCTTAAGTACAACGACCCGTTACTTAGGCTCCGCCGTGCCAGGGCATCAATTATGGATTATAACAGGTCTCGGGGGGGGGGGGGGGCACCTGTGTAATTTCGTTTTAAAGAAACAACAATAATAATAATAATAATAATAATAATAATAATAATAATAATAATAATAATAATAATTTCTTTATTTAGAGAAGGTAGCTCATTAAGTTAACACCATACACAAATAAATGAATGAAAAAAACTTATTTACAATAAGTCTCGTGAAGAGGGCGCACGAGTTATTCGAAAATTTAGTGACCCCCACTAATTTTGACACATGGAAAGAGTGTTTTATTAAAGCTAGCCGCATTATTTTCATCCATGTTGAATGCTAGAAAGTACAGAAGGAACTCTCGAATTTTCACTTGAATCGTTTTTTTTCTTGACGCCACTATGCGAATAACCAACCCGTCTGTTTGGTGCTTGATTGTCTAACCTATCTTTTAAAGTAAATGGATCAACTCCACACGTCATCTTTTGTATTTATGATATTTACACACATCTTCGTCGGACAACCCACATAGACTTGGTAATTGCCCCTAGACCTTTCGATACTATGCCTTAAGTTACAGAACTTCCACTAAACTGAAAATGAAAATTCATCATCATCTGACAACTGCTCTGGGGAATCCAATTTATCACCCTCTGATAAAGACCTTTGATTGGGGGTAAGGGACGAACCCCTCGTTGGTGAGCAACATAGTTGTATTAGCTATAGCCGAGTAATTCCAGACGTAATTTCTGACGGTTTGGTCAATCGCCGACGTTTTACTTTTCATTTCACGTCCTGGAATGTCATTTAGCTTTAAAATGACTGTCCTTGTCATAGGGGTGTGGTCACCGATTCGTTGATTGACTATTCACAGCTGTCAATAAAAATATAGATTATCGATCAAAGCGACAGGGAGTAAACTCTTTCATATCGTCATAATCTGTTAAACATGTTTGGCAAACATTTAATAAAAAAACTCGATTTCAATATTTCGGCAAAAATTGCCTTTTTCAAGAATAATGAAACAAATCTTAATACTACTTCATTATAATGTAAATCGATACAGCCATTTTATTTCATCTCATAAAGTATAAGATGTCACCGTCGTTTTTCCACGTTCACGCGACATTGACGTTCCCACGAATAATTAGACTTCATTTAACGTTATGTGGAATTGTGCGTCTTTTACGTTGCAACCCAATGGCTGTACAGTTTGTAGCTTTTTGATCCATGCTGATTCATAGATTTGGCGCTCTGTCCGGTCTGCGGATAATATCGTGTTTAAAACCGTAAATCTCGCATCAGAGCTCGAATGTCCTCCCATTTATGAGGACAGGTCAGTTCCATATATACATGTATTGTGTTTTTGAATATTTGAAAAATCTTGGAACTTTGGTAAAATAAAAGTAAATGATGTAAACGATCCTTGTTTTCTGAGAAAGGTTTTGAAAATTTTCAATCAACATTTTGAAGAAATTACTCTTAGGTGGCATTTCCTTGGCTAGCCTGAGAAAATTGAGATTGCTGATAAACCTTGGATACATGTAATTCAGTACTTAAAAAGAAGCAATACATTTTATAGGCTGAGAATGGAATTGTTGTTTGTATGGGGCTTTACGCCACTTTAACGATCTTTCAGTTATATCACTGAAGCATCTAACAATCGATCATGTATTTCTCACACCAGTACTATCACAACAACCTTTCCTAGCCCCAAGCTGATATCCAACATAGGTCTACGATTTTCAACCCATTGGTGGGGAGAAAAAAGGTCGGAAAGGATTAGTCGGGGATCCGACCCCTGGACCTATTGAAAGATAGTGAGAGGCGCTACCACTGCAATATGACTGCGGCTACTGAGAGTGGAATTCCGATAAATATGTTGCTTGAACTGGAAGCAACTGTATTTAAAGAATGAGGCTTTATGGAGTTGTCTTTGTTATAAATGCCCGAAAACTACTCTCTTTTCATTCGCCCGCGACAGACAGGACGTATCAGGTGATCACCCGTGGCGTCCGGCGGACAGACAGAGTCCGCTTCTTTGTCCGGATCATAACTCTGTCACCGTAAGTACGATTGACTTGAAACTTGGCAGATATGTTACTCTCATGATTACGGAGTACAGCGCACACGAGTCAAAAACATACCTAGCTTATTTTTTGAGTTATTTCCGTTAGTCGTTTTTTATACCTGGACATCATTCAGTGTAAGGGGTTTATCTTGTGACAATTTGCCTTCTTATTATAATCATCAAAAGAGAAAGGCCTGTGGAGCGAACAAGGCACCCAAATGCCTCTGGTGACAGACAAATGACGTTAAAATATTTACACCATAACACAAACGTTTCCACTGTGTTCCCTTTGTAATTATGTAAATAAATGCCTTTTGATAAAAAAAACTTAACTGATTTTAACACAGAGAGCAATGGTGCATAAAATAGAGAGGAGATTGCAAGGAAATGAACTGTCTGATTAGATATTGCAAAGCATTTTCTTTATAATGTTGCTGTTTTACACAATAAAAATGATTATCTTAAACTAGCACTATCGAATTAACAAATGTCAAAGCTTTGATTATTGCATTCTAAGAGAATTGCTACGTTAGAGCTCGACTACTCGTAGAATAGAGGGGGGGGGGGGGGGGGTCTTGTGACGTGTTGCTGAGGAAAATTTCTGTTTCTACTACAGCGATTTCTGTGAAATTGATTCCAACATTCTGTGACAATAATATCAGCCTCTAGACAAAGGCTCATTTCTCACATATTGAATTAAATTGAATTTCAACTATTCTTATGACTAAGAAATTTTTGGCTGAGTTTTTCGTGCAACTGATATGTACGATGTTTATCTGTAATAACTCTGATTCTACTTAAGCTACTGCTTGGATACTTTGCACATCTTTCTCAGCCTCTAAACAAAGATGTTTCGCTTGCATATCTAATTTGTTGTCTACAACCATTTCGGACTTAAACATCTTGTTTAAGTGTGTATATGCAATTTTTATCTGTAATATCCTTGTTTCTAGTAAAGCTAGAGCTTGAAAACTTTTCCCATCCTTCTGTGACCTTAATATTCGCTTCTAAACATATTTTTCAATACTGGAATATTTGATTCAGTGGAATTGATTTTTTCTGACTTTGAATTTCAACGTTTGTAAATCTATAATATATAGGTTTCTACTTAAGTTATTGCTCGGAAACTTTGCACATACTTTTGTGACCATGGTATCATCCTTTAGGCATATGTTCAATACTCTGGTGTTTACTTAACCCTTTTCGGACTTAGAAGCCTCGGCTAAGATTTTACGAGCAACTATTGTATATCTGTTTTATCTCTGTTTCTACTTAACATAATAGACTCAAAACTAGTGTTGTAAAAATATTTAAAATTTCGTTACGTTTATGAATGCATGAAGCGTTCAAGGTGAGCTATTGTGATCCTGCAATGTCCGCAGTGCGTCGTCAACAATTTTTTTTTTCGCATCCAAAACCAGTGAAATCACACGGGGAAAGATAATAATTTCCTAACTAAAAGGACCAGGGGCCTGTTTCACTAAAACATTTAAGATGCATTTTTGTCTTACCGATGACTTTCCAGATATTAAGGACAAAAATCACTTATCACCATTCTATCAATACCTATGTACGGTGATTGTTGATGTTACTGTTTCGGAAGTCATCAGTAAGACAAAAATACGTCTTAAATGTTTTGATGAAACTGGTCCCAGAATCGTTAACCTATTTTGGATGATCAGCGGAATCCCCGACCCAGCCACACCAATTTTGAGGGTAAACAAAAAAAATTACTAACAGTCAACAGGGACATTTCGGTAAAATTGGTTGAATTCTGTAATTGGTTACTTGAAAAGAAGACGTTTAAAGATTTCAAGGTCCAAAATACACCCCCATTAGGCCCATATTTGGGGATCAAACAAAACCTTACGAACAGATTTTGAATAGGATTATCAAAAGAACATGTCTGCCAAGTTTGGTTGAAATCTACTCATTGGTTACCGAGGAGAGTATTTTCAAAGATTTAAGGATCAAATTAAACAAAGTAACAGCTATTTATTTGCTGAAATATAATTAATTTCATATTCTCTAATTTTTCTCTTGATATGCAGAAAACCAACCAAGAAATATTTGACAAACAGACTGGATTCAACAGAATATTACCTAACGGCAAATGATATCGACTTTGTACAATCTGTGCTTATCGCGCAGTCTGACAAGATCAATACTTGCACATTAAAATATTTTTTTTTTACCACACGACGGCTCACATATATACCGCAAGGAATTTTCGGAACCCGGAAATGAGCGTTGGTATTTCAAAAACAAATACTTGTATATAATGAGGTAGAATGGCATTTCTAGTGATCCTGATCAGCCTTCAGTAGTGGTCTCATGTCCGTCTTTAGTGCTTCCGTCCGTGTGTTAACTTTGTCTTTACACATCTCTGAAACTACTTGGCATTATTCAACCAAAAAAAGGAACGATTCTTTGGACATGGTCGGAATTTAACCAAACTCCAAGTTGAATGATGCTTTTGGTATGCTCTTTCATTTGTTTGTATTAATTTCTCATCGGTTGATGATACCGATTCTACGTGCTGTCACGTGACTGAAAAAATGAACCACACACAATTTGATCAAGCTTCCAAATTCACAAATTACTTGGATACAATGAAAGTCGTTTTCGATACTGCGTAGTTTAAAGGAGAGACAGAGAGAGGAGAGAGAGGAGAGAGAGAGAGAAAGAGAGAGAGAGAGAGAGAGAGAGAGAGAAGAGAGAGAGAGAGAGAGAGAGAGAGAGAGAGAGAGAGAGAGAGAGAGAGAGAGAGAGAGAGAGAGAGAGAGAGAGAGAGAGAGAGAAAGAGGGGGGAATAAAACAAAACATCTCACTGTAACAAAAAACATGTCCCGAATCCAAGGAAAGAGATAATAAATATATATATGGCGAGATTCTTTGACATTTCCTAAAAACTGCTTAATTAACTCGAAAAAATTATATTTTTCTGTTGGGTTTTTTTTCTAGAAAATATCTAGCAATTTCAATTCGAATTTGAAACATAGAATTAATCATAAGATAATATTCATATTTGTTAAAATTTTGTGTTTTTTTCCCAATCCTGTAGACTGTAAAAAACTAGAGTTATTCATTCATTCATATGAAAATCTAAATAATTGTAATAAAAACGGTTTGTTGGTCCAAGAACTGAGCTTCTCAAATTGTACTCATCGATTTAATACGAGAAAAAGCCTATTAAGGATAACCACTTTCAATGCTCCATGTTATATATCTATTAAAAGAAATTAAAACAAGTCAAAAGTCTTGAAAAAAAATGACACTGCATAATTCGATAAACGAGGTTCTGTCTTAGGACCTTATATTTAAGTGCGCGACAGCTAAAATATGTTTTCTCCGAATCCTTGATTTATATGCCCTCCTCTGTAGCTTTCCGTGTATTTGTAAGGTAAGCCGAGTCTGTTTTTGTTTATGTCGCTGTTTTGGTTTTCTTTTTCCTGCAATCAGAATAAGAAAAAAATGAAAGTAAAATGACTGTAAAACTTTCATTTTTTTTTTAATCAATTTAGAGTTTTCAAAGTCAACGAAAATATAGTGTATAAAATGTCCAGAGATACAAAGGTGTTTGAATCTAGATATATATTTTATTTCAAGCTTTCATGTTAATGACTTATAACTGTATTGTGTTTTATTCTGTGACGTGCGGAATTTTAGAATTGTCGTCTTGATTCAAGTATTTTTGCTACATGAATTTTCCTAAGCGTTTATAATTTCAACACAATCTGGTTAGAATTAACAATTATTTCACTTTTACATTTATGTCTTAATATAAAACTTGAATTAAGATAGGTTAATTTTTTCGCCCATTTTTTTCTTGTTCACAAATGTCCTATAAAATCATTGTATAGTCCATAACTTGTGAACGGTATGTGATTGGGCCTTTATATTTCACATGATGATTCGTTAGAACAAGGTCTTTCTGTTTGTACCAAGTTCAAGGTAATCAGTTTAAGTCAAGTCCATTTTAAAAGGTCAAATTGGTGTTAAAGATAAAACAAATTAACATTGGCCATATCTTTGGATTGGTAAGTGATCCAGCCTTGATATTTCACATGTGCGTTGCTTGTGACAAACCCTTTTTCTTGGTACCGAGTTCAAGGTCATCACTCAAGGTAAGTCAATGTCATTTTCAAGGTCAAATGTTTAAAAAAAATCATGTATAACATTGGCCATAACCATTGAGCATTATGTAATAGGGCTTATATTTTATATCATGATTACCTTGGACAAGGCCTTTCTGTTGGAACAAGGTCAAGGTCATTAACCAAGGTCATTTTTCAAGGTCAAATTTGTTAAGAAAAATAAAGTTTAACATGCCATAACTTTAAAACGGTAAGTGGTAGGGCATTCATATTTCAAGGTCAAGGTTCAAGGTCATTTTTCAAGGTCAACTGTATGGAAAAATTAAAACTTTAACATGAATCTAGCTTACGAACGGTAAGTTTTAGGGCAAATATATTTCAACAAGTTTTTTTTAATAAAAAATCAAAACTCAAGGTATTATTATCACCTTTGTGTCATAGGCTTTGGTGTTTCCGTTATTGTAAGCGTAGGCATGACAAACTTTAACCTTGGTCATATTTCTGACTTTATTGAAGATATCTTCATGAAACTTGGCATGTGTGTTCATCATCACCATAGCTATCTAGACTATCAAGGGGTTTAACTGTTGGAGCATTTTTGTAAGTGTTATTACCCTTTTTTGACGTAGATTTTTTGCATTAACCAGCACCTGCAGCCGGGCGTTGCATCTGTAGGCGGTGCTCTTGTTTTAAATAAAATGTTAATATTCGCGTTCACTTTTGTCCTGTAATAGCTGTATGCTAGCTGATAGCTGCAAAACATATACTTGGTGCTAAACCTGGTGAATTTATTGTCGAAGAACATTGATTAGTTGATACATACATATACATGTGGTACAACAAGGGTCAGCTGGTCTGCACTGTCTCTTACACTTTAATGGTGGATATTTCTTTTTTTTTTACACTTTATTTTGACACTCTGAAATTCAGATTAATCTTTATTATAGAATGTATAAGGATATGCTTTAGTGTGACTACATGTAGCTACTGCTAAAGCGTTCTTGCATTCCAGGAATAAAGCAATACGTCTTCAGTTTAAACATATTTCATTACTATCTTTACACGATAAACTTTGTGCATAAATGTAGCAAAAAATAGCATAGGGATTTCTCACAAGTTAGTATTTCGCCATTTCCGGTCGAACGTCCATATAATCAGTCTTCAATCATTATTCATTTCATGGCGAAAGGAGAAAGTATTATTCCGGTTACGCTACGCAATTGCCCAATTCGTTCGATGTATTGTATACGAAATGGACGAGCACGTTTAGCCCAGTCGGTAACGCGGCTATCAATCTCGGGACCGTGGACACGATCTACAGCTCAGGCACCTTTGACAACCGATATTTAGGAAGAGTTTTTGTGACATGCGTCATTTTCCTTCGACCCATTTGGCGACGAATATGAAGTATGCCTAGTGCCTAATTGCCTGATTTTTTATCTTTGTGACATATCTTTCACAAAAAGGTTAAACTACCCAACAACACTGTTACATGTCGTAGGTTTCACTCTTAACATCGACAATTATTGTTTCCCGCTTGATAAATAAAACACGCTCATTTAATGACACCATTTCATCAGTTAATTTTAAACATATCATTATTTACCTTACATGCGCAGATATAGCAAGCCATTTTACCAAAGGGAGAGAATACTTTGTGCCTTTTATCCCCATGCTTGTTGTGGGCTGTCCCAAACTTGCAGTCTTCTGGAAACAGCAGAATCAAAATTTAACAACAACGTGTATGCGAGGTATTTCTGAAAGTAAGACGATGAGCTTCCATGCATTTCAACGTATTTTGCAATAAATGACATGGATTTTGTTTTGTTTTTGTTTTCTGGGAAAAGCCATTGAAAACATAGTTCGATGCTACCATTAGATTGTAGCCAATATCACTTGTAAAGAATGAATTGATTAAAAAGGAATAGTCATTAGATGCACTTGCTAATGGAAACGAAGTAAGTGCTAAATGGTACCGGATATCATACTGACTTACGCATTGATAACGAATATGTCACCACCAGAGGTCACTGTGCATAGACAAAAACAAGAGGACCATGATGGTCCTAGATCTCTCACCTGAGTCTCTTTGACCCCTGGGACATCACATTAAATAAATAGGCAGATGTCAATAAGGAGATAATTTCTACTAAAGATCAATACCATGGAAGTTTTCAGCCAAGAGCAAGGGATGTGCCCCGGATGGAGCCAAAATGTGACCCCAGAGTCATGATATGAAAAAACTTGGTAGAGGTCCTCTAGATGATGCTACATAATAAATATGAAAGCTGTCCGCGTTTTGGTTTCAGAGAGGACGATTTTTGAAGATTTTCACCGACTGTGCTCAGATGAGCTAAAAAGGATATGCCCCGGTGGAGCCCAAATATGACCCTAGGGTCTTAATATGAACAAACTTGGTAGAGGCCCTCTAGATGATGCTACATATCAAATATGAAAGCTGTCTTCCATCTGGTTTCAGAGAAGAAGATTTTTGAAGATTGTCCTATTTTCACCCATCATGCTCAGATGAGCTAAACGGGATGTGCCCACTTGGAGCCCAAATATGATCCAAGGGTCTTGATATGAACAAACTCGGTTGAGGTAAACTAGATGATGCTACATACCAAATATGAAAGCTGCCTGCCATCTGGTTTTAGAGAAGAAGATTTTTTGAAGATTTTCCTTTTTTAACCTTCGCGCTCAGAGAGCTAAAAGGGGTGCACCCGGGAAAAGCCCAAATATGACCCCAGGGTCTTGATATGACCAAACTTGGTAGAGGTCCACTAGATGATGCTACATACCAAATATGAAAGGTGTCTTTCATCTGGTTTCAGAGAAGATAAGATGTTTAAAGAAATTGTGGGCGACGGACGACGCACGTCTCACAACGCACGACTGACGCCGGACATTTTATGATCACGATAGCTTACCTTGATCACTTCGTGCTCAGGTGAGCTAAAAATTGAGAATTCTTTTCTGCCTTTGTCAGGTAATAGGTGATTATTAGTCGTACATAATCGATCATCGTACTTGCAATAAGCAAAAGAATCATTCCAGTCATTTTGCGAAACCCCGAAATGAAACATCGATAAACTTGAAATTTATAATGAAATTTATAAATATCTCAATCTAATAATGCCATCGATTCACTCACGATCGTCGAGAATGAAATCGTCTGTTAAATGTTTTAGTAAATCGAAGTATGTGGAATGGTGCACTGTATATTCAGTTGCTGCTTCTCGAGCATTGGAGAAATTTCCGTCAAACACTAAAAAACAACACTTAAATCATATTCACCCAGACTTTGCCACTTAAGTTGAATGTCAACATGATAATACTGAAGGGTTTTGCCCCTGAATGGACCTTTCGATTGAACTTTTGTAAATAAAAAACAAAAAAAAAAAGGGGGGAAGCGTATGCCTCAGGAAAATAAGTGAAATCTTATTAAAATTTACTCTAAGTTGTTTATTTCATCCTAAATCGACTTAAAACGTCTACATCAGTAGCATACATGCAGGAGATGTGATATAATTAAATACTTCAAATAATGAAAACTGTGTTTAGACTATGAGATCTCTTACAAAAAAGATTTATTTATCTACCATTAAAAAAACCCCAACAAAATGGCCACGTAAATTTGATAACACAACCTTGGTTAGAGTTTATCCATAAACGCATACTAAAATCAGCAGTTAGAAGTATGTTTTTAGCACTTATCCTGTCACTAGCTATAAATATTGCCTGATTAAAGGGGATATGATAAACTTGTTGATATCAGGTCACTTGATCACGTGACAGCGTTACCATGTCACTTGGTCACGTGATCTGCCGGGTCTTCATTCGCGGCTGTTTGGTATTACAAAAAGTCCCCCCTAACTCATTTTCATATACATTTGCGTCAAGATTTCTATTAAAAATATTTTACTCGATTCCCATATTTCTTAAAATTCAAATCACGAAAACATTGATGACGTAGTACATGACTGATAAAGTAATCTATAACTTGACTCACATTCAACCTCCAAAACTCTCAGAATTAATGAATATTTATTTAGATTTGGAGATAATAGCTCTGCATCCGATCTAAATCTATGTCCAACTGATGATTTATTGCAAGGAAGGCATTGAATTGAGGTTTGCTTTTAGCTGCACGGCAACACAAGAGTGCCGTTTACACAAGATATGCCGCCTAAAGGATTATCATTAAAATGCAATCCCCCTTTACTGTAATGGTGCATCATAAGAATATTCCGGTTTACAAGATAAAGATTGCCCTTTGAAAGTATCAACCGATTCAATCCTTGAATGGGGAGAGTTGGTTCCTTGCAATTTTACAATGAGACAACTTTTCCCATGAAATGGCACAGTTCATTAAAACAGGACAATTTGTACATGACCCCCATTTTTCCACAATGTGGCTGAAATTTACTAAACCTCGATAATTTGCACAAGATCAGGTAACAAAATCATTATGTTAAAGTTACAACTAAATCAGTCCAAGAATGAAGGAGGAGTTGCGTTCAAAATAAATTTGACATGAAGGCCTCTTTTTCGATGTCTGTTTGAATGGGGTTCAACACCGCTTTCAAAAAGCTTTTAGTTTTACAGCGGCGGCTGGAACACCTTACAATAGCTTCCTGGTATTGCTTATACCAGTGCTACCTTTACATCCTTTTCTAGTCACCAGCTGCTATTCCACACAGGTCAGGGACTATTAACCCGTTGTAGGAAGACAAAAAGTCATGACGCCTTGAAATGGGCCTCCAGTGTTGTGGAACTACTAGTGCTCATACAGAGCTTGAATTTGATACCTTTGCTTATCTGAGAAAGCTTTCTTTTCTGTTGTAAAAAAGGAGCATTGAAAAGGGGCAAACATCTTTACACGAATCTTTAAATGCAGAATATTCAGATAGTTAAAATGACTGATTATACGATATGATATCGTAACCATAATGTTTAGCTACGGTGGCTGAAGGCCAGTTGGGCTATTGTCATGGCGCTGTACCGTTGTGCGTCCATGCGTCCGGTTGTGTTTTTTTTCTTTAAAAATCAGCTCCTCAGACCTACAGGAAGTCTTTTATCCGAAATCCAGAGGAATAATCATTGTGTTACCCTCTTTAAAGGTTGTTCAAGGAATTTTGATCCAATGAGAAACAATGCTTTAATCGGCGTGGCTTAAGTCCATATATGGTAATATGTAGGTCTCGCAGAATCTAAGTGATGGACGTCAACCAAAATTCACCAGATTTTTTTCCTAAGTAAGTCTACAAGTCTACAAGAATTATTGTGATTGGATGGAAAAATGATTTTTATGGACGGAAGTCATTTCTCTATATGTTATACATTTGAAAAAACATTGTCTCAGAATCTAAATTATGGATATCAACTAATTTTCACTTAAGTGGTCCTTGGGAAACCCTTTATAGACTTAAAGAAATGATATTTACAGATGAAAAATATGTCAACTCTCTATAAAAAATAAATTATATTTTCTAATATAGTGGAAACTGAAACTCATTCTTAGAGCCTTAAACAATGGATATCAACATATTTTCACTGGAATGTTCCTTTGTCAACTCTTTACCAGACCGAACAAAGTTATTGTGATTGGATGAAAAATATGTATTTAAGAGGCGGAGATTTGCTTTCCATATGTTTTTCATCGATAATGATTTTTTCTGTGCAGAAATATTTCAACATGTGACATATCATTCTATGAGAAAAAAAGGAGAGGGTGAATACACTTAAAAACACTTAAATTCTCGCCTGTTTAATCTAATCAGTACATCCAGTCCTGTTGAGCGAATCCGCCGCTTAAGCGGCCTAAGTTCTTTAATTTACATTTTTCCAGGTCCGAGGAATGAAGAAGACGTACTCCCCTACTCAGTAGCTGTTGCAGGTGTAGGAATTGAATTATTAATTCGTCATTTGTTTATTGGATAGTCCTCAAGAAAATAAGTCTTAATGTAATTCACACATTCAATTAATATCACTTCATAGGGGATATCACTTCAGTACTCGAAACGGAAAGCAGACATTGATGTCAAAGTAGATGGAATCGAAGACAGTATTTTTTTAAGAATACCAAAATGAATACATCCCATAATTTGAATGTTAATTGTTTCAAGGTAACCTAATGGCCGACATTGACATTTTTGCAAAAAACAAGAGCAGACGGAGGCGGGTTATACAATTTATATTTGAATATTCAAATTTGACTCTAATTTCCCCTTTCATTATGAGGGCTCAAATACAAAAAGCGAAAAAAAAATATCTGATAGTTCTCAATGAGAAAGCAAAATATTTCCGATAATTATATCACCATTTGGTAACTGTCTAAGGACAAGCATGCTTAGAAATCTAATTCATTTCTTATTAAATAGAGTGAGCTGTTTGTTAGCCCTGAAGAAAACTTTTCCTCCAAAAACAGACTTCTATAAGTATTATCTAATATATTATCTATCTATCTATCTATCTATCTATCTATCTATCTATCTATCTATCTATCTATCTATCTATCTATCTATCTATATATATATCAAATGAGTGTAAAGCAGAGTTGGTGTAATTGCTGAATTGTTTTTACGGTGCACGTCTCCCAAATGATGTCTATCCACCCTATAAGTCTAATTGGATAGCCGCTATACCCTTAGAATTATGCTAAGATCTATGGCATTTGGCATCATGTCTTTAAAACAGAAAAGGGAGATAACTTCATTTTCATTAAAGTAAAAGTTGTTACTCTTAAATAATTATAATAATTATAATAATAATTATAGAAATAATAATTAAAATTACAAGACATTTGTTCAACTAGTGCATGTTTAATTCTGTTAAAAGTATTTGATTGTCAGATCTGAAAAAAATGTGTTGAATGAATGCTTTTGTATAAACCGAAAATGCTAGACTTAAAGTAGTGGACCCGTAATATTTCTGCCACGTTTAGGAAGTAATGAACCTTAACAATGTTGACCGGGATTTCCTTATTATTTTATTTTGAAACCTCTGTCAACATTGTCAAAGATCACGAATTCCGAAATGATGCGGAACTAATACGGGTCCGCTACCTTAAGCTGTATTTTATGTTCATCGTCAGATCTACTCATGTATACACTGTTATCGTTGATATAATTTCATGGCTGCATCACGTGACTGTCAGACGAGAAACAATTAGTTTGAGTTCCAGATCGCCAGTTTTATGGCTAATTACGTCGTAATTACGTGAGAATATAGGCCACATACATAAATACTGGGGATACATCTCTAGTCCCCGGTGAGCGATAACGTCCGACATGTGATCTTTACTCTAGTATTCAGCTGATTACATTAGGATCTGTAACAAAGCTGTATCAAATTAACATGGTAACAGAAAAAACATCCATTTTAATTAGACTAATACAGTGAACCGGAATTCGTTGATCATTTCCTAATGAAAACGTTAATGCACTCCAAAGACGATTATCTTACTTTATATGCCTTATAATGAACTATGAAAATATTCGATGGTCCATAATTTAAACAAAGAGGTCTTGCCTAGCCTCGATTAATGTAGTCTTATAGTTTTGATTCATCGAGTAATTTAATCGACGTATAGCCAAAATTCGCTTTCGTGAGCATTTATGACAGTAAACTTGTATACAAATGGCAAGAATTCGGGTTGTAATTGCATCGACTTTAAGGAAAAGGGAAAAAACTATGCAACCAACTTAATAGTAAACTGGAAATTGTTATGGGCTAGTGAAAAAGTATGAATTGCTCTGATGATGGAGAGAGTATTGAATTTTTTTCTTTTTCTTTGTGTGTGTTTTTCAATTTCAATTACTTAAGAAGAAAAATAAATAACGTCATAACGATTACCTCAGTAAAGAGTCGATAGAGAGAAAACTAGGACCCTCCCCCCCCCGCCCCCCCCCCCCCAAAAAAAAAACAAAAAAAAACATATAGAAGTCGTTGAAATAGTTTTGGTTCCTCCGTGACGAATGAAATAAAAATTGAGGAAGTCACACAGTCCGTTTAAAGATTAGAACCACTCTGTAAGTTTGATATCTATGAAGTTCCAGTTTCATAGCATTACCGGTTTCTCTCTTAGTTATTGTGATATAATTTTAGTAATAGTGATTCTGTTGTAATGTTTCAAGTACAAAATCAAACTAGTCGAATAAAATAATCTTGCATAATTAATTGATGAAAAGCACACCAAAACCTATACATCATATAAAACCAAGGACAAACCGAACAATCAAGTATTATGATGACGCATTTAACAAATGGGTTTGCGTAAAAACGATACCGGTACATTTGTTTATCCAGAAACATAAGCTAAAAGAATAAAGTTCCCCCGCCCATTAATATGGACTCTAGGGTGTCGTTCGGATCTCTCATTCATGTCACCACAATTCTTCCAATGTTAATGATAATTTATCATGAGAGTTATATACTGAACCAAACTTTTAACAAGTGAAACCACTGTCAATAGATGTAGACGTTTTTTTTTTTTTCTCGCAAATTACAGATAGGAAGTCTTATACCGAAACGTTTCTCGAGGCTTTTCTCAGTACTTATTTCCTTTGTCTAGAAGCATTTGAAGTACCATCTTACATCATTTATGCTTTTTCTTTTATTTCTATGTCTATTTTTGTTTGATTGCATGTTTGTTCTTTATTTGTAGGTTTTGCTTATTTCATATAACGTAATGACGTTCTTCGTCCATGTTTAATGTCTTGTAAAATACATTTAAACAGCAAAAGCTTGTGATGTCCCCCTCTTAAAGATGAATTAATTTTCTTAGAAATCACGTACCTCTTTCTCTTAGTTAAACAAATATGTGCATTGCTATTTTAATCATGATTAATCTTTGGTTTAAAAATAGGTAGATAAACTGTCATGGTAACGAGAGCCAAGTAAATCTGTTTATATGAATAAATTGTTGACTATCTCTAAAACTTGCCTTCTCCCTCCTATATCTGTCTTTCTCTCCAGCCTTTCTTGTTTGTCGGTTAATTACGATTTTCGATTTTCTTAAGTGTTTATATTACTGTAATGATCATCGGATTTGCGAAAAAACAATTAAATGACAATGATTATTCATCGCAATTTATAGATATTCGCAATTCCAAAGAGAAAAAAGCAACTGCCGTTTTACCGAAATATTGCACACTTTTTTAATTCAAAAGCATGCAAGTTACACGTGTATGTACATTACTCTTTTTCTTTTTCTTTCATTTCATGAATGATAGTGAACCAATCAGTCAAATGTTTTACTATGGGAAGCATTGATTTAAGGTAACTGCGGAAAGATAACATGGTCGAAATTCCGACTTTCTTAAAATCGCACAACAATTGCTGAGTTTTATCTTATCCTTTCTATCAGTAAATATAATCTTACCTAAATATAATCTTACCTTTTGATTGTCTAAAACTGCTGCTTTTATCACTTTTCAACTTTTAGTCTTTTTACAAATCAAAAGTTATGGAAAGTTGTAAGGTTTTTTTGTATCATAAATGAATGACCTTCACTTAATGACCTTGATATTGCCAATTACATTGACTTTGTTAAATGAATAAGACTTGTCTAAAGTAATGCACATGTAAAATATCAAGGCTCTATGACATACCAATCTGAAGTGAAGACAATTGGTAAAATCTGAAAGCTTTCGTCTGTAACCAGAAGAATATGAAGGTTTACCAATCAAAAGTTTTAGATAATGTATAAGTGTTTGTGTTGAAAATTAGTCACCTTCACAAACTAACCTTGACCTTGACCGATAACCTTGACTTTGTTTTGCGCGTAAGAGTCCATTTACAAGCAAAGCACAAAAACATAAACTTGACCTTTAAACAAAATACCTTGACATAGGACCTGACAAAAATTGTTTTGCCCATCGGAAAGGTCTTGTCCCAAGCAACCATCATGTAAAATATGAGGGCACTATTACTAATCAATCAAGCCAATGTACAAGTTTTTATGTTGAAAATCGTTGAGATTCAAATATGACATTGACCTAGACTGATCACCCTTGCTATAGTTTCCAGAGAAAGGTCTTATCACAAGCAATAAACATGTAAAAAATCAAGGCTCTATGACATAACAAACTGAAGTTAAGGCGAATGTTTGAATGTTAATTTTACAACAATATGACCTTGAAAAATGACATTGACCTTTACTGTTGAATTAGAACTTGGTATCAACCAAGCCCAAGCAATCATTATGTGAAATATGACGGCTCTATCACTTACCATTCAAATATCATGGCCGGTGTTACTTTATGTAAAATTTCTATTGAAACATTTCTTTCAATGCACAAACTGTTTTTCCCACTTATGCGCACTATTTATTATTCGCCCATGAGACAAATTACTCATGCCGCAGTGACTTTAGTAGAATGTTGGCTGAAGGTTTGTCGATTTGCAATCCAGTGATCCAAATCCCTTCACGTTAACAACCAACCTCACCGGGTTTGACTTGAATAATTTTGTGCTAAACATCTAAAACAATATAAAGTTACTGGGTCAACCCTTTATATTTTTTATCTAAAGGGTCCATGTTGTCATTATCTCATAGAGTTATAAGAATTAGTGGATCGGCAACAGCTGTGTCTCCCCAGGACGGAGATAAGTAATGTTGATGAAATATTGAGACACCCGATGCCGATTTTAAAATTTAACTATCAGATGTACTGTCTTAAATAATTTTAATTCTTAATTTCGTAAATACATAGCTTTGCCAATAAGGTTGTGAGACCGCGCCTACTTTGTAAGCTTGTGCCCGAAGAAGTGCCATAAAAGAAATGGCTCCAACCGGCTAAATATTCTCTGTTTGATCGGTTATGTTAGATTATATAAATGAAAAAAGATTTGTTTTCACTATAAATTGAGTTGTGACACTTAAGATCTAATCAAACAGTTAATTTAAGAGTTGAAGAGACTACCAATTGTATATCTGTACTCGTTACGATACCATGTTTGGAATATTTCCTCCTTCGCAGTTTGACAAACGTAACACAGCTTCGTTCAAGATGTCTAAATCTCTGAATGGGAAGGGCGTAGTCACACACACCCATAACCTTCCATATATACCTTCATTTAAAGATATTGAAAATATATAGAAATTTGGGATCAGTCAAGCGACCAGGGTCTATCCTAGAACCCCGTAAAAATCATGCCAACGAAATCTAGCAATCTATCCAATCTAGCATAGGAAAGCCAGGAGTTTTAATTGGAAAACGACTTAAGAGAAAGGTTGAAACAACAGGACCATTGGCCCTTTCACCAGAGACATTTAGTTGACAAATGTGGCAAAGTGTCAAAACTACTTATTTGAAATTAATGACTAGCTCAACAAAAGTCCGAGATATCAAGATGATAAACATTTCGATTTTATTTCTAGAAATTTGAGTCAAATGTGTTGCCTCAAAGTGCCAAAAATGTGGTTTCTAGAGTGCGCACAAGGTTTTCTATAATTTGACCCGACCACCTAAATTCTGACCCCACTTGATCCAATTTCAAACTTGACCGAGATTTGATGGAGACAAACATTCTGGCCAAGGTTCAAGACAATAGGGCCTTTAGAATGCACAAAACGCTTCTGTAAGATTTGACTCTTGACCCCATTTTTTTTACCCCACTTGACCCCATTTCGAAATTGGCCTAGATTTGATGGAGCCAAACATTCTGACCAAGTCTCAAGACATTTGGACCATAAATGTGACCTCTCGAGTGCACACAAGATGTTGACGGACGACCGGACGACGGACACAGCTCGATCGCAGTAGGTAAAAAGACAATAAAGATTCAGTAAACATTTCCTCCCTAGTCGGCTAGTGAAGTCTAGCTCGGACCAATGCTTTAGCACTTCTACATATCTATCACTTACTTCAGTTTAAATAAAGGACAGTCACATCGACCAGACGGCTAACAAATAGACGAGTTATTATAACCTAGTACCACTCCGTGTAGGTAGAGGTGTGACAAACTTTTACCTTGTCCATATATCTATTATTTTTGAGGATATTTTCTTGAAACTTGGCATGTGTGTTCTCTTTCAAGCCTCCTTTTCGTTTTAAAATATTCCCATATTCAGTACCTTCAGTCGAGCGTGGCATATTTACTTTAAGACAGAAAGCAAGGTTCTTATCTTATCTTAACTGTCTGTTGCGAATACTCAATGAGATTGTATTTGCGCCTTGTCGACTTCATTCAGTATCCCTTACATAAAGCTTGATGCACCTTTAATGAAAGTTTACCCTTATAAAATGGCACCACTTTCTCTTTTAAAGCAGAAATAACGATGTATTTCTAGCCATCAAATATCTGGGGAGTTCCATTAGACCATTGTTTAATTATCAAACGACGTCAATATTAATCCGCCATGTTTATGTTGGCTATCTTCAACAAACCAATGTTTTCTCTAGGGTACGTCCCTAACAGAGATAAAATAATGTAACTTTACAATATTTTAGCAGTTTTCCACTGATCTGTGAATAGGAGACATTCATTGGGTGGCTATGGAATACAAAATATATAAAACGAGCTATCGGACAATCCTAGTTTTCTATCTCTTCTGGAGGGCGATTTTGATACATTCCCTTAAAGAATTAATATGACGCAGTTAGATGAAGTTTTGCACTGTCTATCACATAGTCATTAAGTACTAGGAAGATTGAATGTGGTGAATCTATTCTAGCGTCATTGGTTATATCAGAAAGAAAGATTTTTTTGGTGTGCCGAACACCTAGGATGCTAGGAAGATAAATGAATCTTTAGAATGTATTAATGTTCCACCGAAAACTCCTTGTGAGAAGCACAGTGCCGCTGCTTTTAAAGATCATCCGTTCTTCTCAAATAATATATTTAAAAATATCGTTATTGTCGTCAATTGTATGAGACTCAAAAAACATTCTGCTATAATGAAACTTATATTACTACTTGATGGGACCGCAGAAATATATCGTATTATCCGAAAGCTGTCATTATATATATATATATATATATATATATATATATATATATATATATATATATATATATATATATATATATATATATATATATATATATATATATATATATATATATATATATATATATATATATATATATATTTATATAATTATTATTTTCCTGACAGTGAATTCTTGGGATTTCCCAGTGTAATAAATTTTGATATCATCACTAGTGACGATTACACTTTTCAGTTTCACTGAAGGAACTATTTTTTCAAGCAGCTTAGCCTCTGCTTAGACTGCCTTGGTTATACATTCAAGCCAAATCACAGGTTCAGGATATCTGCATATGTGATTAAAAATTACAATAATGGGGTTGGTTTTCGAATGATTATGCAATTTTTATTAAATATCCATGCATAAAAGTAATTATTAGGCTACAGATGGGGGTGTTGATTGACACCCCTCATTCTCCCCAGGATCAGCTACTGAAGCTTCTCAATATCAAATTATCGATAGAATTTGTAAATCAACATAAACTAGAGAAACAATGTAACAATCATGAACAGTAATATAAACGAAGAAACATCCTGAAATGGTACTAAAATAACTTTCATAATCCATCCTAATCCAACTGTTTCTGTTTTCTGTGACCTTTGGGTGTTTTCCGAAAGCTCAAATCCGAAGACAAACACACCCACCCAATCTAATCCGAGCCTTAGTAAATTCAAAATGCTCATCTTAGGGGATTGAGTGATCACAGACTGCACAATTCTTACAGTGTGTCCATCTCGGTACTCTGTCGCTTTTCAAAAATCCCGGTGTTCTAATGTTTACATCGTTGACAAATTGTCGTTCTTTTATCGATAGAATTTGAATCTTCACCCAAATTATTTTCGTTACTCGTCTTAAAATTGTACAACGTCCAGAGAACGAATCTTTTGCTTCAAAGTATCTTTATTTTTCCTCGATTTTTTGGCGATAAGAAATTATTGTAAAGACGATTTTCATGGTATCAATACGCGAAATTCGCAAGGGCCGACGATAGAAAATGACGAAGAACATGATTTCAGGAATAAAAATATAGCTGTATGGAATATAATAAATATAATAATCAACTGTTTATGTCTGTTATGAAAAAATATGGATCTTTAGGAATAGGATTTGATTTCTGAAGATCCATTCAATGGTGAAACCCGTAGAATAACCTTTTTTATTTGCTTATTTTAATACTTTATGAATTTAACAAAATAAATAATACATAGGGCATAGACAACATCTCCTCCTCCATTTTTGTCCCTGTATTCGTACGTATTTGTTATCTTTTTTGTATTTTAATATATATATTGTACCGGCGAATTCAATGTGTTTTCACAAACCGCCCTTGGTGGATATATTTATTTAAGTCTCATCTTTGATATACGACGCATGTTAAAAATACAAAAATATATATACAAATATAAGTCCTATGATTTCATTCAAAGCCACTCTTAATTAGAGTTATAAGAGACTACCGCCAGAACTCATCTGACTCATTCTTGCTGCAATATTACTCGCAGATTCACTCACACAAACTCACACTCAAACCCACCCAAACACACACACACTCACAACCACACACACACACGCATAGACACACCCACGCACGCACACAGTCCTTTTAAAAAGATGCAAACCTAAAAACAAATATCAAAATTGCAATTACACAAAAATACTTAAAAGAGGATAAACTATTTAAAAAAAGTGAATTTTTTTATCGTTTTAACCATTTCACGATCGGCTAAGATATATTCATTTTTCCAAATCATTTATGATAAGAATTACAACTAACTGTAGCTGGCTCTTAAAAGAGCTCAGAACGGAGAGAATGATATTTGCTGCAATAGAGCAACACGCGTACTTCGATTTTCACTACATTACAGAACGGACATCCCATCACATTCCGGTAAATTTGCGTACCGCCCAATTTCAATCCTTATTGGCGCAACACCACAACGAAATTTGCATTGAGCCGACCTGTGTTATGTTGGCAAAATGACCTTACAATTTGACTCGACTTGAAATTTTGATTTGATTCTTCAATTATACCTTACTTTATTTCTTCCTCCGCAGTTTCCCTTACTTTCGTTCTGATTTATGCTTTCAAACCAATCTGAGGTAAATCTGATAATACCAGTTCTTATAAGATTTACTTGCCTTAACATACGCCCATGATGCCATCTTTTTATTGAGTCATGGTTCTCGAATATTCGCCAGAGTACCCTAATAATTAGATGCCGACTTCCATTGACGAACAAGGTTGGGCTCCCAGGCCATTTCATCTACTAATGTATCGTACTTACCTTATCCTAGGAAGAATCAAAATGCCCTATTTTGCACAGCATTTATGAAAGAGTACGATAAAATGCCCGAGTTTAGGGAACTGATCACCAACAATACTAGAGAATCGTATAGCTTACTAAAGCCACCCTATGAGACCCCACCAATGCTTTTGTACTTTATGATAAGCAGACATAGAGCCCGATTTATGATTTGGGCGACTACTTTTGCAGATATGTCAGATTAAGATGCTCACTGTGGACCAAACCTAATTAAATATATATCTTTTCACGATTTTTAGGTCACTGTCACCACGAGAGAAAGCATAAGTCCTGCAGATTCGTTACGAAAATGAACAACGTTGCTCTTGAGACTGCTGATACTCATATCATTGATATCACAGTGCATTTAAAAACATTGTAAATCGTTTTCGATGTCTGCAAGGAGTACATACTTTTTCGTTATTGACCGATAACTCTATATTGAACGACTTTAGGTACTTGATTAGGTCATCAATATAAAGATTAAATAGAAAGGGCAATAACAAGAACCCTGTCGCAGCCCAGATGTCGCTTCGAATCAATTAGTTTCTATCGAGCTTAAGCGAATACAGTAACTAACTGACGAGTTCAATGACTTCACAACCTGTAATAACTTTCCTCTTATACCCTTACTTTCAGTCTGGACCATAACATGTCCCTTTTAGCCGAGTCGTAGGAATTCTGGAAGTCAATGGAAGTGGCAAAGGTAGACTGCTTTCAGTTTTCCTTGTATCTACTCTTAAGCTCGAAATCTGTTCGAGAATACTTCTACCCTTGCGAAACAAAATTTGCTCATCGACGAGTTTTTTTAAGCCTTTCATTAAGTACATTGCAATAAACCTAATAAACTGAGGCCGCCAAACTTATTCCTCCGTAGGATAAGGGGTCTCTTGGGTCAACTGATGAGGATTTTGGGCTAGGATGTGTTATACCCTTGCTCCAAAAATTGGTATAGAGCCCATCCTAAAACAAGAATTGAAGAGCGAATGCAAAAACAAAACTGCTGCGTCATCTCTAGAGCTTAAGCATGTATCTCATCCGCAACGACTGCTTTACCATACTTCCTAAAATAGCCGAGCTAAAAAATCACCGAACCTGCTTTACAGGTTGTTTATTTAAGTGAAAACTGCTTTTCTACAAATGCGCATTTAAGGTCAGAATTATGGTTGTAATAGTTCCTAAGAAGTACTGTAGTCGGTATTCTGTTCAAATAAGTTAGTTTTATCTATCCAAGGTGTTGCTAGGTTTGAGAAAAGTTGATCATTCTTTAAATGGTTTCCTGTTCTGGTGCGAGATTGGTAATTATCCTGTGTTACTGCTAGTGCTTCTCTAGAGTTGAGATTTGGTAATTGTTTTAAGCTGACCGTACTGCTCACCATTGGCAATGTGCCTGAAACAGGGTCAATAAGTCTTTACATGAACCTTATGATTGCAAATTGGAAAATGTTTACTAGTATAAGATACAATTCTTCCTCGGGGAACCTTTGAAATAGTAAGTATTTCACACCCTAACCGTTTAGCACTAAAAATTTCAGATTCAATAGGGAGGAAATGAAAGTCGGTAAAAGTCGCATAATCTATGGCCCCCAATGAATTAAACATGCTTTTAGTAATAGCTCGTAAGTCTTGTTTACATGAGTTTAACTCAGCTACGTCAGAAATGAAATGTCATTGGGTAGAGTATAAATTCTCGTTCTTAAAGCTCTTAAGAAAAACTGTTGTTATGAGGTATCGGTCAACTACTCATTTTTTAACCTATACTTATGTGATGTTATTTTTGGAATACACTAATCTATAGCTGATAATATGTATAATAACATGCGAACGACAGCTTTTGACTGTATGGAACTGAATAGATAGGAAAAATATCAGTATGAAACGCCCTGTCTTACAACTATTCTAAATATTGTTTCAGTATAAATAGTTTACATTTGCCACGGTCGCCTTACGATATCGCAGCCTGCGATTTATTGTATATTTTTGACACCGTACGATTTTATTGTCTACGGCATATGTGTTCACAAAATCGTGCGGTGTCCGCACGGCTTTTCATAGATCTGTCACAAAAAGCATTAAATTGCCCGTGTGGCGATCGAAAGGTAATCGTGCGATTCCCGCTCGGAGACTGCGAGTTTTCAACTTAGTACACTGTAAACCGTACGGCCGACGTACAATCATCGCACGATGACCGCGTGGGGACCGTAGGATGATCCGTTTAAGAATCAATGGCAACAATATCACGGGGCCGTGCATGTCCGTTCAGCGATCGTGCGATGCATCTCCCAAGTGTCTACGGGCTACGGTCTCCGTGCGGTCTTGCGATTTTTACAAATTTGTATAACTATTTTTTATTCAAAATCGCATGGGTCTACGGCAACCATAAAACCGTGCGTTGATCGAACGGACACCGTATGCCGCCGCACGGGCACCGCACGATTATTCGGGTACGGCGAGTAACGGGCGCCGTACGGGCTCCGTAGCTAAATGTAAACTAGGCTTGAGCGATTGATAGGGTTGTTGTTGAATTTTGGAAGATTTATTTCTGAAGAAAAAAAGTTGTTCCGAGAATCCGACATATTTATTTCCGAAGAAAAAAAGACTATTTATCACAAAAACTGTAACTTGTTTAACTAATCAATACATGGTGACAACTTTTCATAAGAGAAAGGCCTTATATTTTGTATGTCGACAAACAACAGTTAACTGCTAAATATAAGCACTGCATCATAGTTAGGATACGATTGTAATATACAAACGAATGCCCCTCCATTCTTTTGGTGCGGTACATGAAAGTGGAAATAACAAGTGGTGTCGACAGTTTTTATGCTATATATCAATATGTAAGGCCTTCTGTATTGTACGTGTTTGTCAAGGTATAGTTCCGCAATTTAGAGTGAGTGATCAAAGGTCAATTTTGTCTATACAAGTATCGATAAAATTGACCTTTGATCACTCACTTTAACTTGTGGGTCTATAAAGTCCATGATAAAATGATGCCTCGTTTATTTTGAATATAAAATACATAAATAAATTAGTAGGACACGCTTAAGATTCAAATTGGCGGCATAGGCTAATTATTTGTAAAGCTTTAATGCTTTATTTGGTATATATATCAATTACAAGTTGAAAATTGTAGTTACAATGTTTTGGTAAAATACTCGTAGATAAATCACAGACATACAGTGGCTGTCGAAATTTATTCTCAAAAATAAAGCGACTACTAACGCCTAAAAAAATGTCTTCAATTTCAAGCCAACTAGTTACGCATGTGCTTTCCGCATATTTTTTTTTTTTAATCAATGATTAAGGTAAAAGTACTTGACAGCTGGGAACTTCATATCAATACGAGCAAATATGAAAGATTATTCACGGAAAATAAAGATTCTGTAATTTATAGACTCGAAATAAATAGACTTGATCCACTACTGATCTTGCCACTTCGAAAAAATAAGTTACAATTTTTTTGAAATATCTTGGTTTTTTGCCAAAGCCCTCAGGCCATTCTTAATTGTCTCAAACTGCACACATTTCCAAATCTAAGAACAAGTTTTCTATTTTTTTCTACGAAAAAGTGTGAAAGAGCAGCTTTAATAAATCCAGTAAATGGCGCTCGAGATCTATTCATCTCATTGTGCGTCAAAATAACGCCGGTAAGATGGAACACAAATTTGTTATGACTCCGTAAATGAACAATTATTGTCTGTTAGCTAGTGTTTTTCCTTGCAGATATAGTCATCGTTCCATTTTACATGATAATTTTCTCGGAATACTACATAAATTTCTTAAAAAAAAAAAAAAAAAAAAAAAAAAATAGAAGACGAAAAGGAAGGATTTAAATTTGAACATTAACGCGTGTTAATGATGATGATGATTGAAAACTTAGTTTCAAGTATAGTATCTTTCCACAAATTTCCTTACACAAAGTACATGAAGTTTTTATCTAGCGACGTGAAAACCAAATTATAGTTTATATAGGATCTTGATTTATATAAGTTTGAAAATATCTAGCCGCCATGTTTTTCACGTCGAAAAAAGATTCAAATATTGATACTAATGAAACGTTATTTAGATATCATTTTTTCGTAATTTCGTCACCACATACTTAAAAGACAGTGATTTATTAAAAAGGTACACATCATTACGAAAGTGATGATATATTTTTGTTCTAGTTATATGTAAATAATGAAATTCAATGAATTAAATTGTCTAGCCCCGATGTAATGCCCGTTTCTAAACAGACCTCAAATACCTGACTTTGTTAACTTACTAAATCGGAATAAGTGATTAACAATTCATTTTCATATTAGAAACGTTTTGTTCCCGTAAAGGGGCCGAAGAATTTATCTTTTAGTGATTAATACCTTTTCTCTGTAACGACTTAAACTATTTTGGCACACATGATCTCCGATTTTGATGAAATTTCATATACAAGAAGGGCATAATGAAAGGAGAAGAAATTGACCAAAATAATGTTTTTAGATCCTCTGATTACCATGGCAACGACCTTCAAAGCACGGAATTTTGCAATATTAAGCTTTTTTGAAGCTATATAAATTGGTATTTACATGAAGATAATGGTTGATTTTGTATGTATTGGATAATCTAGGACCGAAAATTTTGAACTAGATTTTTTGTTGTGTCAGTTAGTGTCTAAAAGGTTGGGTACCATGACAACAAATATGGCTAATTTTGATAAATTGATTTCAAAATGCTGTTTATAATTTCCAGTTTTTCCTCACTTATGACTGACTTTTGGTATGTAGATGGAATTCATTATATAAAAGGGGCAACTAAGATTCAAATTAATTTTGTTGTTGTGTACATTGGTTACCAAGACAACGGTAACTATAGCTCATAACTTGGCTGCTTTTTGGTACTTTGGAGTTGTTTTTTTTTTTTAATTTTTGCAGCATGGTAAACCGATGATGATTATTGTAACATATCTAACAAAAAGCGCTTTTTCAAAAACCACAAAAAATCATTGGGCCTTTTTGTTACCATGGCAACCATTTTTATTATTTTATTAAATCAGTTATTCTTAGTCCCTGACAGTTTATATGTGATAAGAAAAGAGATCAAATAAGCCTCTATCAAAATACAAGAAAAAAGAATAAAAAATTTAATAGTTGCCATGGTAATTTGTCGATACAACCCAAAATTAGGCACATTTGGGCTGATTTTGCAGCCTTTTTCCTAAAAAAATGGACCGATTAACACAACTATTTTGATATATAAGTTAGAGGAAAGTTTGAACTTTATTCAAGATTAAGAAATATTCCGATTGCTTAGTGTTGGATACCCGTATCAAAGGACTAAAAAAGGGCTTTTATGAATTATAACATAATTGTTCACATAGCAACAGGCTATTTCCTGCAAGTTTTTTAAAAAAAATCTCATATGTCCTAAAAGGTTTATTTGGGCAATTTTACAAATTATCATAACATTGAATTTGAGTTCAATTATCTAGTCATTTGAGGATTCTAAAGAGTTCTGAAGTTGCCTTTATTTAAGGGATTCGCGTTGCCATAGCAACGAACACAAAAATTATTTTTATTTGAAAGTTTATGTATTTCCTTGTTAAGGTGGCAATGGACAGTCGCTTCTCGACTCTTCAAACCGGAAGTGAGTTTTCGTTTATTTTACGGCTCTTTTTGCGCGTTGTTTAAAAAGACCGGTTTTCGTAAGGTTCTGCTTTTGGAAATAACGAAGAATAGTGATGGTAAAATTTCATAACTAAGCTTTTTTCAACATTTGATATCAATTGAATGACTGGATACTTTAATTTAACAATAAAAATGTGCTAAAATCGTCATTTAACTAGGAGGGGTCGATATAAAATAACGAAAATTTTTCTTATTTGCATGGAAAGGTATGCTGAATTTTATCCCAAATAAAGGAAAAACATGGTGTTTAAACATATCGAGAAACAAGAAAAATTCATTGGGTAATTTCTTCAAAAAATAGATTTTTGAGGCATTTTTACCCTGTAAAATTACAAAAATAAATGCATTTTTAACTTTTGAAGGCAAATTGTGCAAATGTTATTGATCAAAGAGAAATTTTCTTGGCAACAGCCATTGTGTACATGTATAAGGTCTATCAAAATGTATTTGTTTAAAAGCTCTAGCATGAAAACGAGCATGGAAAGGTACCTTCAAATTTTGATATAATGACTAGACAATGTTAATTTACAACATATATGAACAAGAAAAAAATTCATTGGGTGGGAAAAAATGACGCCATGTGTCCATTGCTACCTTAAACGGAAAACAATGTCTGTATTTTGTCATTACATTTGAAAAAATGCAAAAATCAATATTTAAGTAGGGTATGTGTATTGTTGCCATGGAAACATAAGTTAACAAAATAGGCCCAAAAATATTATTACTTCATTTGAGAGAACGATGATGAGGAACTTATATGTTGTGTGTTTTTATTTCAGTTTGTGCTGCATTACTGATATATTTGCCTGTAAAAACTAGCAAAAAGAGACTTTTTCAATCTTTAATGTCTGTTTCCATGGCAACCAGAAGTGATATCAAGATTTTTTTCATATTATTTTTACTTTTGGGTCAGCCCTAGCCTCATGTTTAAATTTTATCAAAATTTGAGACATAGCGTGCCACAACCCCTATTTAAAAGTGTAAGTGCTTACAGAGAATTGCTATTAATATGTATATATCATAAATGATGTAAAATTTTATGAATGTTTTCTTTAACAAACAAACAAACAACAATAACAACAACAACAAAATAAAAACAACATTTTCCTCTAATATTAACGCATTGTTTGTCAAGCACAATTCATTCTTTTCCTTACAATATTTTCAATTGCGTATTATTCTTATCTTATTACTTATGCGTGTTACGTTGTTATGGTAAAACAAATAAATAAACCGGACCATTATCAAAATATGCCCCTGACCTGGCTTTGTTAGGCTTAAACAAGGGTCGAAATATTCCGCTGGATTTTGAAATTTAGAATGATCTATACTTTTACCTTTCATTCTTTTCGAATTGCAGACTCTGGTTGATCTCCGAAAGGCTAAATACTTTTTTTATTATTTAATCTTATTATTTTTGACGGAGTTCCAAAATTTCTGTTTTAACGTGGTCGTATGGTTTGTCGTCTCCTTACGTACACAGAAAGAAACAGATTACTGTTCAAATGCAATGCAGACCATGAGCAAAGTCGGCTGCATTAAATTCGTTTTATATGAAAGAAAATGCCAATCCACGATTGTCCTTTTACTACCTCGATATTTTCAAATATTGATTCTCGCACTTTCCCGATTATTGTAAGTTTCATAGTTGTTGTTGTTGCTTCAGATAGGCTTAATTTTAATTACAATTTACCCAAAAAGAAATTTCGTTATCCATTGCTTCGATGAACTTCATATATTGTTATCATCTTTGTAGAATACAATTTTCTCTAAGCAATGACACGTTTTCTATTTTCTTTGTTACAAGCTTACTTATATTCGTGTCGTTACATATATTTTGTCAACAAAATGTGGCGAAATGACGTTACAAAAACATACGCCAGTATTGAGCACTACGTCTTTAAAAAAAATCTTAACGTAGTGAGACTATTCTATGAATTTTTATGATCATTTGTGTATTTTATGACTAAGTCTGTGGGCTTTTAAGCTTAAATGAAAACAGTGTGCTTATGTTGAGCTTTTGTGATAATTGCGTCGTCCGTCGTTGACCAACGAGTTTAGTGTTTGCACTCTTGGGGCCATATATATGGCAAATTCATCATGAAACTTGGTCAGAATATTTTGTAGTCACAAGAATTAAATCAATTGAAATTGGCAATGATCCATGTGAAATCATGGGAAAAGTGGCATTAATGACAGTTTTCTTCTTGACACTCCAGAGGCAAAAATAAGTATAGCCAAATGTTCATGAAACTTGGTCAGAATATTTGACTACATAGTAACAAAGATGAACTCTTTTGAATTTTGGAAGGATTCATCCGATATCACGGAATAAAGGTTCCTTAACATTTTTTTTCTTGTTTACATTATAGAGGTCAAATATATGGCAAAAACATCAAAAACTTGATTAGAATGTATGGCTAGTCACAAGGATAAACTCTTTTAAATTTGGAAAGAATCTTTGTGATATCAAGGGAAAATGGGCCTCATTGACAATTTTCTCGAGAACACTTTAGAGGCCACAAGGATGTACCCTTTTTGCTTAAAAATAGCCGTTAATGGTTATTAAATGATTTTTATAAACATTCATATTTAAATAGAAAAAAATAAAAATTAACCGACGGACAGAGGAAAAAATTTGTACTTGTAACGAATTTCGTAAAAGTCTTAACTTCGATTGGTCGTACCTAGTATCTTTCTCAAACAGAACACTGTTGGACACACGGTTTCAATACGGTATACTTGGTAGTACTCGTACGGAGTTCCAATCTTGCCTTTGGATGAGTTGGTACGATTTAAAGGCTTGGTCACATTTACGTTAATTAACGTGGTTGGTCGTAGTTACACATCAACGTAGTCAGCCGTAAAATGCACGTGCTTTCGCGTACTGAGTAACGTAGTGCAAACTCGTGAGTTTGACCGTAGTGTGTTGGATATTGTAAATAAATGTTCAAAAGTCTATTTACGGTATAGTACGTTACTTTGTCCCTAATTTGGCCGTACTGTCACAGTAGTTAATCCCTGCTTATCCGTAAATCAACCGTAGTAGCACGCCATGTTGTCGTAAACTTTTGTCCCCGATACTACGGTTAACCAAGGTTGAACTACTCTTGCAGTACGTGTATCTAATTTTGTCCACGGTTAGGTAGGGAAAAAGTACGTTGTAAAAAATCGCGGTCACATTTCACGTTGTAAACTTAATCTCGACGTAGTGAAAAAATGCCGTACTACAACGTACCCTACCGTAGACTGTATAGTTTAACCTAGTCGCCCGTGGACTGAACGTTCTTTTACCGTATAATCCTACCGTACTGGCCGCTCAAATCTTGGGCATGTTCAAAATCCCTACGGTAAAATAAGATTTTCTGTCGTAGTTTGAATGAAGTTCAGCGTAATAGGATCTTGTGGAATCGTACTCTTGCCGAATTAGAACGTATCGTTTACCCTAGTTTACTGTACAAACCGTTTATTAAACATCTGTCCAAGTTAATGCTACGACCAAGCAGGGAAACAGTGGGGTTGGACTACGTTCAGAGTACGAATAGAATCGGTGAAATCGGTAAAATCTAATCATGAAGTACACGTGAAATCAATGGTTTGAAACTCGTGTGTTTTACAACAAGTTAATTATAATACCCGAAATTGACTGACAGAAATGCTAGGTTTTAAACTTTATGATTTATTCAAAGATCGTGATTCTTAGCTACAGAATGGCAATCAAGAGATATCAGGGCTTGAGAAATAAATAAATGGCGATTTTCAATTAATTAAAATTAATAATGAATCTAATTGAACTTCTTATTTTTACGCAGTTCTTCGTAGTTGTTCCTACTCGCACGTACTTCTTTCTACGGAAACTGTTCGATGGTACCTTTGTTAAATGCACTTTGTCTTACTTCAACTTAGTTAATCGTATAAGTGACACGGCTTGCCTACAGTAAAATGGAGTACGACTTACTACGATAATTGCCGTAAATGTGACCATAGCTTAATCTCGAATGTAGCACGGATAGGTACGAACGAAGTACGGACATACTCTCTTAAGCAATGTTTGTCATGGTTTCATCACGATATTTAAACGATTTCATCGACTTTTGTTCGAGCTATACATACGTATATCTTTTGATATAAATTTACCCGTTTGTATGGCTTGGTTTTATTAAGCTGTTCTTTAAGTTATTGCAAGCGTGTTTTTCCAGCTTCTCAGTGTCAACAAGTTGAAGTAGGCTATGGTGGCCATTTTTTTAAAGTTTTTTATGTTATGTTTTTGAGCGTTGTTTAATCATATATGAGCTTTGTACAGACGTAGAGACCGTGCCTTGTCTTACACGAGTCTGACGACCATGTCTTGAACCGTATTGGTCATATGGCGATCGTATGAGATCGTATAGCTCGTATGGCAATCATATAAAACCGTGTTTACACTTGTGTGAATCGTACGGTGATCGTGTGACATTCGAATGTCATTCCGGGTGTTGGATGTAGCACTTTGGGTGGTGTCAAACGATTCAATACGATTATATATGACTGCCTCGGTGGCCTAGTGGTAAATGCACTCGACCCGTTACCTGGAGGTCCGTGGTTCGAGCCCCACTGTCGCCGGGGTGTGTTTATGGGCAAAACACTTAATAGCCAGCCCCAGTTCGTCCCAGCTGTAAAAATGGGGAGCAGTGGGTTTAAACCACTGCCTCTCTCTCGGCGAAGTGAAAACATCAGGATTGAGTGTTCGAGACCTATTCTATAAGCTTAAGTTTTCGTCGCAATCGAACTAAAATAAATTAGTATAAACTAATACGATTATATATGATAATGCCATGGTTGATCTTACTCTTAAAGTGAAGTTCATGTGAGATTTCATATATGGTTTTGTAAGGTCTTACAAAGACTTTCGCGGTCTTGTACGATCGCTAATCCAGTGTGTGTGGAAGAACATGATCGGTTTGGCGGGGGCTCAGTCATGGTTTGGGCGGGATTTATGGCTCAGGGGAAAACAGATCCCCACGTCATTGATAACGACACATTGATGACTCTCAGCTACGTAAATGAGATCTTAGATGTTAATGTTCGACTTTATGATTTAAGTGCAATTGGTGAAAATTTCATTCTAATGGATGGCAATGGCGTTCACATAGAGCCAACATAACAAATCAATATCTCGAGCAAGGCACAATCGGATATATTTGCAATCCAATAAAATAAAGAATTCTGATTGGTTTAAATCGCATCACGTGGGGAAATCCATTGCACTTTATTTCTGTATAAAATGCAATAGGTCTTTCGGAAAACCCCCGATCTTCGATCTGCAAGTCCTGTGTTGTAGGAACTCGAATTAACATAGTTCCCGATCATCAACGCAACATTGTTATTTAATCTAATATAAATTAAGATATTTTCCAAAGAAATTACGATTACGAGCATGCAGTTCTGATTCTGAGCCCACGTAAACGAAGAAAACAGCGAGTCGACGAAGACCATCAAGCAAGCCTCTCAACCAAGACCGACCACGCCGTTTTCTTTTAAAAATACAGATTAACTTGGCAGAAACAAGTTTTTGTCATAAGTATCTCTACGAATTTTAAAGTTGTCGTTTAATTGTGTATCATTTGTTTTACTTTATGATGTTTCACTTCGATAGCGACATAAAAAAATACACGATCTAAAAATAGATTGTGTAAATTATACGCGCAAAAAGTAGACTTGAAGCTTTAATGTTTGTCCGAGTATTTTAATAGTTTCTTCGATCTAGAGGATTGCAATTATAAGGGACGAGTGTCTTTTTCACTGCGTTTATTGGGGTATAAAGTGCAATTGCCTTAGCACATAGCTTAAACATAACGCCCTGCGGGCGTTATTTGCTATGTGCTAAGGCAATTGCACTTTATACCCCAATAAACGCAGTGAAAAAGACACTCATCCCTATACTAAATCTTGTATAGTTTGCCTGGGACATGTTACAGACAGCTGTTTCATCACGTCCGGTGCAACCGGTATCAATACAGGAGCTCTTGCAGGCTGTTCAAGAATGGGACAAAATTCCAGAATATAAGATCAGGAGGCTTAAAAGCAGTATGCAATGGCGTTGTTGTCAGGCCGTAATCGAAGCACGGGATAATCACACGCGCTATTGAAGTGTATGGATTTTTTTAAATTTTTTGGACAAACAAAATTTCTTTTTTTTCATGATGATATCGAAATTGTTGATTTTTAACCATTATATCCTTAGGGCAAGCCGAAATAAACCCTATATTGTATGTTCACATGTTAGCCCTTAAACCGAAATAAACCCTACAGCGTATGTTCATATGTTAGTAAATAGTATACTTGACATCGTTTGTAAAATGGCTTTATCGCATCCAAAATGACATTTTGATGGTAACAAATAGCGTTGCTTATTAAATAATTTCATTTTCGCGTTGAAGTGTCCATGAACTAAGTCTGATGGAGGAGGACCTATATATGCAAAAGGTAAAGTTTCAGGGCGGAACCCGAGGATCTTGCCCTGCATATATCCCATCCTCTATCAGACTTTATTCATGGATAAATCCGCTCGAAATGAAAGTCTACCCATTAGAACACGATCGAAATGCTGAAATTGGTTTAATTACCCTCCCCAGGTGTAAAAAAAAATGTTAAAACATTTTTCTGGGTGTAAAAGTAATGAACAAGTGGGAAACGTCAATTTTAAAAGAAAAAACGTATTTTAAACCCGTATTTACAAAGAATTGTGGAAAAAAGTGAATGAATGGATTCTTTGTGTAGAGCGGAACATTTTGGTATGTCATTTATAATTTTACAATGAGAATTAATATTTATTTTAAAGAAAAATGAGTTCACCAGCGGCGGCGGTAGCCGATTATAAAGATGTCGGAATTGCAAATAACGAACGATTTGAAATTGAAAAAGCAAGGAAGATGCTTAAACAAATGAAGGAGAATGAAAAGTCAAAAAAGAATCTAAATCCTGAAAAATGTGAAGGTAGAAATTATGAACTCAATCAAGTTAATGCAATGGAGAAAAAAACTAACGTATACACAGAGAGATGACATTTTGATTAAACAAACTGGAGGCGGAGTTAAATTAACATTGAGCAGTGGTAATTACGAGCTTTTTGGGAAAAAGTCGAAGAGTATTTTGTCTCGGAAAAATATGACTTGAGTAATAAACCAATCCTTGATAAAAACGGTTATCTAGTAGAAACACAGATTAAAGTGAGCCAAAATAAATCAAACCTATTTACCATAAATCTCTACCATACAAAGTGTTCAAGCCTCATCAATGGAAAATATGAAAAGAATTTCTTAAGAGTGGACTTACCGAACATAGTTGAACTAATGCAAAACAAGTTATTACATGACGGTAGCACAGTTGAAGAACTAAATGAATGTGTAAAATTCTTAGCTCTGAAATTCCTAAATGATACGCCTAATAGTAAGAAGGAAAACAAATCAAAGTTAAATGAAAAAACTGTGGATGTTTGTTTTAAAAAAAAGAATTGCAACATGGTCCCCACAGAAAATGTTGAAAACGCAGAATGTACTGACAACTTATCTTATGTCGAGGAATTGATTTTAACGGATCATCCAACCATTGACAAAGCAGAAACAATAACAGACGAAAACAATGATGTTTATAACGATGAGAGAAATGACATCACAATAGCAAATGAAATCAAAACATTGAAAACCCTAGTGCAAAGCTTGAAGGTCGAAGCTGTCGAATTCTATAGGAATACAACTACACAGTTTTCTCAAATAAGAGACGAAATAACTAGCATTAAGAAACAAATTTCGGTCAAACAAAATGAGACGAACGAAAACTTGGACAGCCTTATTCACAAAAATGATAAATGCTTTAGCGAATCAAGGCAAGCTAATGATAAGCTGCAGCAACAGATAAAAAATATTCAAGAAATAGTGAAAAGTATACCGCACGAAAAAGCTAGAAAGCCCGAAAATGGCGTCTCACGACAAGGTAGAAAGAGACAAGAACTCAACCGAGATCAATACCAATGTTTCGGCTATTACTCCAACGTGTAATTGTAGCAATCTTAACATCAATACAATTTGCGCGTCTGACAAAAATCAAGAATCTACAGTTTTAAATCAAAAGGTCTCAGCTAAAGAAATGTCTAACAGAACCTTGATAATTGGGGACTCTATATTAAAAGGCATAAGCAAAAAAGGATTAGATACATCTGTAGATGTTAGAACTTTACCAGGACGAAAGACGAGCGATGTCCACACCAAATTGGGAGAAATGAATCTAAATCCTTACCAAAATATCGTTATCTATATAGGAGGTAATGACGTTTCTGATGGACACATTGAATCTGTATACAATGAACTAAAGGCGACTGTATCTGATTTAAAATGCAACGTTTACCTGTGTGCAGTTTGTCCGAGAAAAGATGTTGACGTGGTACCATTGAATGAAGCTATTAAGGCAGTGTGTGACGAAACAAAAGCAAAATTGGTTGAATGCTTTCAGTCATTTATATATGCAAATGGAAAAACAGTGAGAAGTATGTATAGCCGCGATTGTATTCATCTAAACTGAAATGGATCAAGGACTTTAGTTGCGGCTATAAACAACGAAATCTGTATCGTAAAGAAAAGGGATACAAATTCCACGGAAAATGTCCACAGGGGGAGACGTTGGCACAACAATCCTAAATCTCCGTATAGACATTTCAATCCAAAGCACAAAGGACGTAATAGAGACAACCTGAATCGAAACCATGGAGTGAAACAATGTTGGAACTGTGGACTGTCAAACCATAAAATATCGGAGTGTTGGTTTTTAACAAGATAGGACAAATTAGACATACACTATTCTGTCAATTGTAGTAACAGATATGATTTACTGTATAATTGCACATGTGATTTATCTGATTCTTATCATGAAAGTTCGCCATCTTGTTTTAATAATTTTTCGAATACTTTATCTTACAACCATTCATCTAAGTTAAATATGAAAAGTCCGACTAAAAATTTGTTTTTAACTCCTGATAACTTAACCCCTGATCCTATCGCACAAAATTTACTAAATGATAAACAGCAGTACAATGTTTATTCTAATAAGAATAGTCGGAATACGGATAGTGATGTGGACAATGACTTTTTTACATTATAATTCAAAGAAAGGGGATTGCATGTTGCTTCTCTAAATATCCAGCACTTATTACCGAAATTAGATGAAATTCGTATATTACTTAGCAAAACATCATCTCTTTGCATTCTAGGTATATCTGAAACATTTTTAACTGAAAAGGTCAAGGACCCCGATATTAGTGTAAATGGATATGTATTCGAAAGGAAAGATCGCGTAAACAAGGCCGGTGGCGGGCTACTCGTTTATATAGCCGGAAACGTTATTTATGAACGAAGAACAGACTTAGAACTAGGTGATTAAGAAAGCATATGGCTAGAAGTAAAATTTCCCATGAACAAACCGATTTTGTTAAACTTTGCATATAGACCACCAAACAGCAATCAGGCATGGATTGAAAAGTATGAAGAGCAACTGAATTCTGCCGATGCTTCTAGTTTAGATTTCATATTACTAGGGGACTTTAACATCCAGTATTCTTTAACATCTAAATGTACTTACAGCAATACAAAATGGTCTGAAATGGTACAAGATTTTTGTCTGTATCAGCATGTTGATATTCCAACTAGAGTAACAAATAAATCTTCAACTATAATAGATCACATTTATAGTACTTGCGAACAATCTATTTCTGAGATTATAGCCTCGAAACTTGCATTGAGTGATCACTTTCCTATCGCGTTAACATATCAAAACCATGCTAAGATAAACAACGAAAATAATTTCAAATCATTCTTTTACCGGTCCTTTTAAAGCCTAAATATGGAAACTTTCATGTTTGATTTAACACGCATAAATTTCAATACCATTGAAACAATATCAGATCCTAATAAATCATTAGAATTTTTCTACCGGGTATTGAATGGAGTTATTTCTAAACATCTTCCTCTTAAAGAAAAACGCGTAAAGAGAATAAAACAACCAAAATGATATAATGAGAATATAAAAAAATGCAATTCAGAGTAGAAACAAATATAAATATTCCGGAAATTTGAACATGTATAAAATTTGGAGAAATAAGGTTAATTCAATGATAAGAAAAAGCAAGAAAGATTTCTTTAACGAAGCAATTAAAAGCAAATCGGAGCCCAAGCTTCTCTGGCAAAATCTTCGCAACGTAACATTTAAAAATGTAAATGAACAACAATTACCTTCTAGACTACACTTTCAAGCATCTGAGATTGATGGTATCGTAAATGTCGTTAACGCCCTTAACAGCCATTTTGTTAATATATCTCAAATAATTGATAAGGTTCCGATTGATATAGATTATTTTAAAACCATTAAAACCCATCTCGATAGTAAACTTTCTGGTCGATGTTTTGAGATAGAGCTAATATCTCCCCTTGAAGTAAGAAATATCATTGGAAAATTGGATAGCAATAAATCGACTGGGCTTGACGGAATAGGACCAAACATTTTAAAGATGTGCAAAGATTTTATTTCAACGCCAATAGCATGCATAATTAATAAGTGTATATCTCAAGGTATTTTTCCTCAAGATTTTAAAGACGCGTGTGTTAAACCACTTTTCAAAGGAGGTGATAAAAGCGATCCTAATAATTATCGACCCATCTCTATCTTACCAACTTTGTCTAAGGTTTTCGAGAGACATATCGCTGAACAACTCAAAACAAACAAACAAACAGGCGTACTTTTTTCACATAAGTCTGGATTTCGCGAGAACCATTCGTGCCAGGCTGCCCTTATTCGTCTGGTAGATACTTGGTTATCAGCCTTGGACCGAGGTAATGTAGTAGGAACTGTATTCCTTGATTTTCGAAAGGCTTTTGATCTTGTAGATCATGATATTCTATTATTCAAACTAAAACTCTATCATTTTACGTCAAATGCGTGTAATTAATTTCGTTCATATTTGAGCGAAAGACGTCAGACAGTCAAACATGGTAATATCCGATCCCATATGAAAACAATCACATGTGGTGTTCCTCAGGGATCGATCCTTGGACCTATTTTATTTTTGATATATGTCAATGACCTTCCGTTTAAAATATCTTCAAATTTAGATATGTTTGCTGATGATGCTACACTTCATAAATGTAGTTCTTCAGTAACCTTTATTAATGAATCTTTACAATATGATATTACTCAGGTAGAAAAATGGTGCAAACATAACAATATGGTTCTGAATCCTATGAAAACTAAATGCATGTTAATTGGGTCTAAACAAAAGTTTAACTCTTTAATTCAATTGAAATTAAATATACGAGATATGGAAATAGAAAACGTAACTTCACAAAAGTTGTTGGGTGTACACATAGACAATACATTGTGTTGGAAAAACCATGTTGATCAACTGTGTGCAAAATTATCATCTCAGCTCTACCTTCTTAAACTCTTATATAACTCCGTATTTCGACTATGGATGCATTGTTTGGAGCCAGTGCAAATCTTCGTTTCTTAAGAGAATTGGCAAAATCCAAAAAAGAGCTGCGCGAATCATTTTATGTCAACCAAGAAGATCTAGTTCTGTTGAAAATTTTATTTCCTTCAAATGGTTAACATTTGAAAATCGATGTAAGTATTTCACGATTCTCATGGTTTACAAAACTATTAATGGATTAGCTCCTTCGTATATGTCAGAATTTATAGAAGTAAGTAACAACAAATTTCATTGTTTAAGATCACAATCAGGGAACCAGATATCTCACAAATGTGCTCCCAAAAAAGAGTTTCTAAAGAATTCATTTTCATTTCACGGAATGAAATGTTGGAATGACATTCCTCTTAATCTACGTACAATTGAAAATATTTCATGTTTTAAACGATCGCTGAAAAAGTATTTGATGCCAAATAACTAAATACTGTGTTGTGAAATACACCATTCATTATTGTGTATGTCTTTCATGTTAAGTATATTATTTTCATCTTAATCAAACAGACGTTATGTAAATCATGTACATAATCATCATCACCATAATTATCATCATCATCGTCATAATCATCATCATCATCATTACAACACTAACAATCGATAAAGGCATTAGTTTTCCAAAGCCATTTATCCTAGTTCGATTAATGATAGAGGTAGCCGATTTTGATTCATTCGTTTGCCTCTTCATTCATCGTGAATACTATTTAATCATCTAGGAAGCTAAATCGAACATAATTTTGTAAGAACTTGTTCCTTATCGATGTCAAAAGGATTTCTTTGTATACTTGTACACATGAAAAGTCGTTATAATACTACCTCATAAATCTTCTGGGAATTCCTCCCCAGAATTATCATAATCCAGTAATTAACATTAGGATTATATCATCGTTCTTGTTTTGTATTAGATTGAATTGTTTTCAGAAGGCCTCATTGTAAAAAAGTTTTTCATTGTATTGTTTGTATGGTGACAGCTTAATGAGCTACCTTCTTTAAATAAAGATTTTATTATTATTATTATTTGACGTTTGGAGATTTTAACAGAAAGAGAGGCGCGTCATTTAGCACGTGTGTTATACTACGTCAAAAGCATAACCTTTCCCGCTTAAGATGATGTTGATTGTAATAAAAGGGCAGAGTTATCTGTGTACACAGTAATACACGTGACACATGAATTTTAATGTTATTATTTGGCTAATTTCGCCTGAGACTCTATGCATATTCCGTATATCTTCGGAATATCTCCGAGTTCTAATTACACAAACCGTTGGTAACATATTTATAAAATTGCAATTAAAACGATGAGTGAGAGCAAGAAAAAATAGCTCAGTCGGATAAGGTGTGTCGCTTTCAATCTGACATATGTGAGTTCAAGTCTCCGAGGTGCTTATTGTTTTATTCTATTTTTTATTTTTTTTTATTATTTTTTCTCAGTCTTTTCTTCGTCCCTATTACAAGTTCACAGTAAGGGAATTCATGCTGATTCATAGCGCGATGTCTGAGATGCAAAGGATCTTTTATTGTTGTATAAAGTGAATCATACACTGCACTTATTTGTCTTAAACCACGAGGAAAAGATGTTTCCTCATTTTCAGAAAACAGCAAAATTTCCCCATTAACCTAGTTTTCAACAAACCGTTGCCAAAGTAACCACAAAGGCACCTTGCTTCAGCAGAGCCAGCTATATATCAAAAGTAAAAGTAAAAAAAAATATGTTTTCAAAATTAAAAGAGAGTAGATAAACCCCAATAGACCCTCTTTCTAAAAAAAACATATTTGATTGTAAGACAAAAGAAAAAGAAAGAAGAAAATTTGAGGCAGAAAATTAAAGTGTCCTTCCCTCGGTTTGAACTTGCGTTCTCTTGTACCAGAGGCGGACGACTTAACCTCTACACCACAGGTCTGAGTACCAATCATGCTCCAGTAAACACTTACATATTAATGCTAATTGGCGGAATTCGTCGATCATCGATAATTTTCCGATTTCACTCACGGAAAATAAACAGAGTCACAGGCGAATTTAGCCAAGGAATAATAAACTTCTACGTTATTTCTTCTTATTTCATATATGCGTTTAACGCAATCGTGATATAATATACAACACTTTTAGCTATTTGGCAATGTTATTACACTGGTTGAATAACACCCGAGTAGGAGCAAAATATTAAATGGTGTAAATGTACATACAAGAGATAACGTTATTTCAAAATATTAAGTTGCTTATATTATATATGTTGAGGATGGGCAGAGAACCATTCTCTGTCGGACAACAATTCCACAGTAATTACAGCAGTAACGTGTTCGCGAGGTTTCTAAATGATATTTTTATAGTTGATTGAGAGATAACCTGATCAGTCTGACGCGTCGACCAATAATTACACCATTGTGTGATAAAATGGTCAATCTTTGACAGAATGATTATATTACAATATTGTAGAGCTTTGTCAGGCAACGCGACGGCCGACCAATAATAATGAAATCCGTCATAATAGATATATTCTTGTAGCTAGTGAAATTGAATGAGAAAGGTCATTAAATACCGAACTCATAATATTATTTTTTTTCAAGAATATTCGATCTTCTCCCAATATATATTCATGCTTTTCGATATAATATCTAAAATGATTTAGAATCATGCTAATAAAAATGAATATGATGATAATGTTTGATGATTTGGAATGATATTGATATTGATAATAATGATAACAATGATGATCATAATAATGATTAGATATGATACTGACATGAATTATTTATAAGACATACAGGAAAATAAATGAAGGTACCGTAGTGGTTATATCCAGATATTTGACATCAAAAAAGGTTTTAAAATATATTTAAAGCAAGATGAATATCATCCGTAATAAAAAAGGAATATCATTCTAAAGTACCGTCGCAATATATGAAAATGCATTTTAATAACTCCATTTTAGGAGCACATTCATGAGAATGTTTGGTTGCAGTAATCTGATCGAAATTCATAAAATTGGTTACAACTAAGTGTTACAAATTCCGACATATAAGAGGGGGCTAACCCATGAATGGTTTTGTAAACCAGTAGAATCGGTAAATAAATACATCTGTTTTCAAACGTTAATCAATTCGAAGAGAAGAAATGTTTCAAGATTTTTACTGGTATTTTGGCTTTGGTCATATTATAAATAGATTATCAATATCAAATTCTTGTTAATTAAATGGCAATTTTTCCAGGGGACTCTTTTTATAATTATTGTATTTCATGACCACCGATTCATTAGAACTCGTCTTTGTAATGCATAGAGTCCGGGACATACGCGGTCTTCTAAAGTTGACGCGATAACTCACAAAATAAAACAATCGAATACAGATAAGGACCTTTCCTTTTTGAAGCGCCAGAGAATGTAATTTTCGTAATGAAAACGTTGTCATTGTGAATGAATATTCCAAATGCCTTTACATTAGATACACACTCACGCCTTTAAAATTATACGATCCAAGGGACCTAAAAATGGTATTGTTTGATGAAACCAAAATTAACTACGACTCCGTATAGTTTTCTGACATCGAGCCTTTTTCAAATCAAAAGGGTTCATTGACACCTAAAAACTATACCATTCTTTTTTAGTATTATATACTTAAATGAGCACACTTTTTGAAACTTTCGGATTTAAATGTTTGTTTTTTTTTTCTGCAAAATTTGATGCAAGGCAATTTTAAAGCTAATCATAACTTTGTTTCCAAAGCCAAAAGCGTAATTGTCAAAAAACTATGGTACATGGCATATTTAAACTTATTTTTTCACGTAAACTTGTAGATTTATATTTGTGACCCGTCGCGCGAAAAGGGACCATCTGGGTAGTGCTTTAAGTCAGACTGCACGGACTGACTAGGGTTGAAGTTGTCTAGACTTTGATATACCTCTTTATCTAGAATGACCAATCTGTCTGTGAAAGGATTTATTGAAATCCGACCTCTGGTTGACCTATACTGTTCCATTCTCTTTTTCGATGTCTTTTTTACTTAGTTCCCAGATGGTCCCTATTTGCGTGGGGTAGAACAATTTAGAAAAAAATTACAAGAGTAATAAAGTATTTTTGCATAGATTTTGATTTACTCTCTTTTTCTTGTTTAGTATATTTAAATTGCTCCTTGATGTACAAACACTCCCAGGTTTTGATTTTATAGGCATTTAGACTATTTCAGTATTACACAACTATTCTTCCCACCATTTCAGGCCATTCACGTAGAAATTAGAAATAGAAAAGGCGAATCGAAAAATCGTTACTCGAAAACAAATAATATTTGGCCAAAACTCTGTTAAACAATGGATTTGAATGACCTATCAAGTCAACATAATGATTTTCTTAAACAAGTTTATTAAATGTAGAAGTAATAAATGGCCATTGTCCTCTAAACGCTTTTTCTGACTGAAAGGAAATCTGAGGTTCGGAGAGGTTAATCAGAATCTTCTAGAGAATTATGGCCTTCATTACAGTGATTATGTTAATATGAGATAATGAGATTTGGGGGAACAATTCGTTCAAGTCTGAAAATGTCATACAAAAAACGTATGTCTATTACATTCACATAGCACAACGCTGTCAGAAAGTCCTTTATATTCAAATATGAGCAAATGAATGACTTTTAAATGAATGTGTAAAGTTAAGGCGTTGAGCCGAATGGACAGCCATAAAGGACATATATAGATTATTACAAATCGTCCAGGGTATCTTTAAATCAGTATGTGTGTACAAAGCAAAGACTCAGGTCAGACTATACAACCGCGCATAATAATCTGCATCTTTCCAAATTACGAAAAAGCTGCATTTTTATCAATTGTCTTGTACACATTACTCCTTCTACATCAATGAATGGATTTCATCAAACTATTGATGGATTTGTAAGAAGGTTTCACATAATGTTCCTGATCATGGGACAAGCATAGCTCATTATTGTCCATGCTATATAGTTACTGTCTTTAAGGTCGGTTTTTGATAACACTTTCGAATTATACTTTATGATATGAACATGAGCATATATTCAACGTGTGTCCATATATAATGCTCCATCACAAAAAAAAGTAGTCATTCGATCTAAGAATGCTTTAGTGGGGCCTTTTGTTGTCAAACAGGACTCATTTTTTATTCAAAACAAATAAATCCAGATTTACAATAAAAAAAGTTATATTTTGGAATTATTCGATATAGGAAAACTTCCATATGGTCAAATGGCGGCCAAGTCTTCAAAGAAATAAATAAATTAATGCTAGGTAAAACGTCCTAAGCAAAGTCATGTAGAAGTTTCTAAATGTTTCAGCTGCATAGGAATTAGCACTGCTGAGCCCTTGAAGAGGAATATGAATAAAACAGATTTAAGCAAATTGAAAATATTGAAATTTATAAAGCAAATTTTGTAGATTTGTTTCGGTTTCTTTTACATTCATTTAATTTGGTGGACATTTTCGATCGCCATTTGAAAGTATTCCTACATCTAACTAAATAAATATGGAATTTCCGTATTAATATCTGGCCGCCATCTCGCTTTTATAATTAGGGAACACCAAATAAGCCCTAGATTACCAAGAAGAAAATTTCGAAAAATCAAATCCCTTTCAGTTTGAAAACGCTTATTAGCAGGTGAAACCAAAGATACATAATATTAATATAAATACACTATTTTATCTCGAAGGGTACAATTTGGGTACAATTAATTTGATAAATCTTTTTCAGATTTGAACTCTGGAAGGTCATATCAACGATATCATAGCACTTTGCAATATGGTCTATTGTGTAGTACATGGTGAACACTTTTATCTCATTGCATTCATCGAAAAAATAGCAAAATTCTTATCTAGAACAGACTGCCATCTCCCATTTCGGATGTTGGGATTTTAAATCAATTTTAAGCAATAAAGGGTTTTACCAGAATGCAAAATATACATGTTTAAGACCCTTAAAAAAATAATGAAAAAATCCATCTATTGTGTACCAAAGGTAATATGAATTTATTCTTGGCTGCCATCTAGATAACCACTCGAAATGGCAGTCGGGACCCAAATTACCACCTGTTAACATCTTGATTCTCACAAAGGGAGGTCCTTTGAACATTTTAATACCACTCTCGGAGAGCCCTTAGGGGGGGTGCATGGTGACCCCTCCTGGTCCACGGACTATAATAATGTTAAAATACAAGTGCTTGTCGAGTTCTAATAGCCCGTTTACTTGGTAGATAGCAAAACCCTAATTCAACGAAAATTTCTCCAGGAAAAGCAATTAAAACTTGTATGAGAACATCGGTACCCCCAATTTCAAAATTAAAATTGGTGGGTTGAGCGACTTAAACGAATTCGCTTCATGTAAGCAAATTAATGTCTTAAACAATATTTTCTTTACGTTCGCTAGTCTACTACCTATAAGGCGTCGAAAGGATAATAATTTTTCAACAATATATCGGTATTTCCTGAAATTTTAAAAATTCCCTACATGAGTATCCGAAAGACACTACAAGAATGTTTATTTCGGGTTTTCGGTATACTTTCGAACTACCCAATATTTGCGCATTCTTCTACTTTAGACTCGATGACGTCATATGATTATGACTTGGTGACGTCATATTTTAATAACGATCCCCGAAATACATTAACTATTGTTGTACAAAAAATATTGCGCAGTTTTCTTCGAGGATCTACTGCCTACTGCCTTTGACTGATGAAAGTGGACACCTAGTCCAACGTTTCTTTGAAGGTAGTTCTTGAAATGTCCTTATGATCGATATAGGCAAAGAAATCCCATGAAAGGGATTTCCTGGCCTCAAAATACTTAGCTTGCTTTAATTGATGCATTCATGATATCTTATATGAGATATCATAACACGATGGCGTAAAACGCATATATGTTAATGATGTACTCAAAATTAATCCCAATAAAAGCTTAATATAGCAAATTATCCCATTCATTCAATTGCACTAATCATTTCGATAAAAATTGTATAGTTTTCAGTTCTGTTGCCCGACAACCATTTCCCTGTTACTTTGTGTGGCCTTCCTGTTACCAAAAAAAAAAAACAAAAAAACACATGTTTATATTCATTTTAAAATGCAATTGAAAAAATAATAATGATTCTTTAGTGTTGATGTGGAAAGGAAGCATTTATAAATCTTATGTCCATAATGTGCATCAATATTAAAATATTTGAAATAGAAAAAGTTTCTCTGTAATAACATTGTCCATTATGTTATGAAGCCTGTCCTTTATGTTATTTGTTTCTTTTAAACAGAAGGGACAAAAAAAAAAAAAAGGATTAAATTTCTTGACAAAATTTTATAAAGCACAAAATACGCTAGGGCATAAGTTACAAACATTATTAATATTACTTGTATAATCAATTCTGTATAATATGAAATCTATTTTATACCTATTCCATTAGTAATCGAGAAATAAAATTAGAAACAGGAAGGAGAACGAAAAAGCGTGACATCCCAATCACTCCTCTTAAATTGGTCAGAACAAGTTGCTCGTTCATAAGTTCCCAAAACTTCTCCCATTTATGAACTCGGGGGATGTAAGTCCTTGTTCAGACTTTTTTTAGAGATAGGTTTATTGTATCTTGACAGAGTAATGCTTCCTTTATTACTGTAGTAACAGGGAGGACAAGAACTTGTGGGACAGGTATGAATTCATTTGCAACAATGTTGTTAAAAATGATTAGACGGATTTTCCTATGTAGAATTAATCTTTGATGACTATTTCAAGTATCTAATGCAAATTTGCTGGAAAAAAATATTAAAAAGTATCTATGCATTGATCTACCCTGAACGTGGGACAATGCACGTACATTTGAATGCTATTTTTGCACAAAATGAAAATAAAAATATTGCTTTTTACATTGTATATGACAGAAAATAATAAGAATTAGCTATAACAAAAACAAATCTAGTGATTTCCCAGCAGATGCTGATTTTATTACATTTGGACAAGAATTTCAAAAATTTTATAGAATGACCCATATATGAAATGAGAAGAAAGTATATAGAACTTTATTCGCAATAAAATCGACATGTCACGTGTTTTGTTGTGTAAACAGATAGCGCCGCCCATTTATGACGTCATAGGTCATCATTAGCGGGAACGTTGATGATTTTGACGTCATATAATCCACGTGCTAAAAACGGTTTTCCTTTGAAATTCTCTCAACGTCAATACCGTTACTTATTCATTAATTTTCATCCAGAGTAATGTAATTTTACTATTTCATACCCAGAATTGTGATCGTTTTATAATGGATATAATTTCATTTTCGCGTTGATGTGTCCACAGATAAAGTCTGATGGTCGATGGAGTTATATGAAAAGCAAGATCCTCGGGCTCCGCCCTCGAATGTTACCTTTTGCATGTAACTCATCCTCTTTCAGACCCTATTCCTGGACACATCAACGCGAAAATGAAATTATTTCACAAACAACGTGCATTTCCAAATTTAAGTCTATTTAACCACGGCATTATTGCAACAGCATGTACCACCACCTATAAATCACACTTGAAATATGATAAGAAACGTCATACTTCAATGTAAACAAGCCGTATCAACGAGTATTGTTTCTTTCATTTTTTAGACGACTCCTCTCCAAGTCCGAAGTCAGACATCCAATGTCCAAGTCCAATTCTACTTACAATATATATACCGACCGAGATTACAAGTGACGTCAAGTTTTGTTTATATCTTAATGTTTTGTTTGTAGATGACATACAAAATAGATAGGGATTGACAAACATTGGTCGAGATAATTTCATTTTTTGTAACGAATGGATGAATCACTCTAGTAAGCAAACAGAAACGTCGCAGTACTTCCAGTGCTTTTATTTTTGCTGATGCGTCGGTATTTTCTTTCTTTCTGTTTCTCAATTTCAACAAATACTAATATATCATTAAAAGTCGAACAGAAAATTAAAAAAAAAAAAAAAAAAAAAAAATAACACGCTTCAAGTAACTTCGCGTTAAATTCACCAAGTCTTGATTTTTTAAAGACAAGAGCCGTCAGAGACGGATTATGCTCCCCGAATAAGGACTTGTCATAAAAACAAGAGCCATGTTGGACATGGCCATCCTCCGCCGCGAAAGCTTGATAGTAAACTGAAGCCTAATAGATTAAGGATTCTTTTGTACTGTAAGAGATTTACCTCCTATAAAATCTAAGTATTAAAAATAACAAAGGGCAATAACTCCAAAATTACGCAAGCAAGAGCTGTTGTTCTTGTGTATAGCACTTACCCTCCATGAGATCTATCTACCCAAAAAATTTAAAGTTGATAGCTATTATACTTTAGGAGGTATGCTCCAGACAATATGTTAGTATCAAAAATAACAAAGCGCAATAACTCCAAAATTATGAAAGCAAGAGTTGTAGTTCTTGTGCATAGCACTTTTCCTCTATGAGATCTATCGACCTATAAAGTTTCAAGTTGATAGCTATTATACTTTAGAAGATATGCTCCGGACATAATCTAAGTATAAAAAATAACAAAAGGGCAATTACTCCAAAATTATGCAAGCAAGAGTTGTAGTTCTCGGGCACTGCACTTCTCCACTATAAGATCTATCTACCCATAAAGTTTCAAGTTGATAGCTATTGTACTTTAGGAGATATGCTCCGTGGTCAGATGTTATCTTATACAGCTAACATAATGGTTACAAACATTAAAACCCCCTTTTTGCATGACATATTTTTAGACACAAATTTCAAATAGGTAATGGTAAAGGGCATCTGATTTGCTACTCAAATGTAAAATTTCACCAAATTCTGAACATAAGACTAGGAGAAATGAAAGAATAACTTCATTTTAAATGCATTGTAAAGGTAACAAGCATTTAGCCCCCTTGTTCCATGATATATTTTTTTGTACGAAAATTTCAAATGGTTTAAAGTAAAGGGCTTTTGACTGCTACTCAAATATGAAATTTCATTAAATTCTGACCATTAGACTAGGAGAAATTTGAGAAAAACTGTATTTCACCCGAAGTCCCATCAACACTATATCATAGGAAGTTCACATGGTAAGCTTCATTTGATTTTGCCCAAGGGTTATGGAGAAATCGCTGGGGACAGACGGACGGACAGACGAAGCGGCGGCTATATGCTTTCCCTTCGGGGAGCATAAAAACGAAAATAATGACTACACCAACTTTGGCTGATTCATACCCCCGTCGAACGGTATCTGACTGAAGCGCGTTACCGACTGCGCTAATTAAGACTGTTTGGTTTCAACATAAGACTTCGAAGAGAAAAAATGACGTCACATGCAATTTTCGGTGATTGTTTTGTCCGTATACAACATCACTTATGTTTGCCGAGTTAGTAACGTCGCAAATAAATAAGATACGAAGGAAATGTTATACAGTCACTTTACTCAGCAAACTCATGTATTTTTCTACGAGCAAATAACAGAATAAAGGCGAATGACACCGAAATTGTGGCAAATGTTGTTAATCGAGGCTGCCAATAACACACGTACAATATCGTAAGCCGGTGTCGAATTCGAACCAGGTATAAAACAAGAGAGATGAATTACCGTATACAATGTATAATATATTAAGATACAGCGAAACTTTTCTGCGCAGGCCAGTCTTTGTGACATTGGAAAAATAACATACGCTGTTATTACGTTGTACGTGCACAACTGCACACGAGAAGTGAACAACAATGAGATGAAGTTATCGATAAACTTTTTATAAGATACGCATTAATCTGTTTGCTTAAGGAAATGTAGTTCTGTAAAAGGGTGTAAAATATGGTAGTGGTATACGTTTTCGTCTGTCATATGTTTTCGACCTATTTAATTTTTTGTTTATTTTATGTGCATGTGTAGGATTGTTGTATAATTTAGGTGTCAATATTTAGTTTGAAACTATAGCTATTAAATCAAAGTTAACCGAAAATGTTCAAGATAAATTCAAATAGCTTAAATATTATTTGAAAATGGGCATCCCCTTTTTTATGTATTTTTCTTAAGTCACTTTTATTAGTTTTGTAAACTTTCAATATGGAAAAAAAACAGAATGGTCACATAAAATCAAACGATTTCATCTTGCAATTTAACTTCTAAAAGTCAATGTCATATGACTGTCATTTAGTTGCTGCTTATATAAGGAGTTGAAATTTTGGGTTGAAAGTGGCATGTTTCGGCTCCGTATGTTTCCTATATCTATCTACTATTTTTTCTAAGTAGACTAAGGTAACGAAATATTTATAGCACAGATATCTTTACTTTAGAAATATTTTGCTACTCAAGCTCGTAAGAAATAAATATCTATGTTTATATATAAGATTTATAATTAGAATATATGAGGATACACCAAATATCACCTTCTGATTTATGTGACTTTGCAAATGTACAATATGGTAAGCAGAATTTCCAGTCAAAAATATGAAACTTCAATATCAATTTTCAAATGGTAAGTTTGAACTTGTTTTTGTCCAAACAGGAATAATTGGACATAGACTATCACATCAAGAATCTTATTTCAAAAACAGCTCATTTACACTGTTTATTTTTGTGTCCTTCTCTTTCAGTAGCCTATTTTTTAAAAAAGGACGAAAACATATGACACTTAATTTTCATAAACAAAATTCCTGGAAAAAAGCAAACTGGATTAAAACTTGGCAAACTTATTAATTTAAATTAAGAAACACGAGAATCATCAAAAGAGGTCATATTTTGAACTTTTATGCAAGATTTTCCTGTTGATAAAAGTTTTAGAAAAAATGCTAATGAAAAATTGTTACTAGGACGAAAACCCATACCACGAGGATATATCTTTGACCAAAGTGTCGTTTTTCTTCAGCTTAAGATGAGCTGACTCTGAGCCGTAGGTACTATTTTTTGGTTACCCAAATAAACGTTATATATCTTTCTGAATTTAACAGAGCCAGAGTCGAAAAGAGTAAATGCATTGACCGCAATAGAGATTAATTGCAGAATTAATTCAATTACAACAAAATTGGTCTCACTAATAGCATAAAATCTCACAGTCAAATATAAATGAAATAGATAAATAAATCAGACTTTTGATTCACAGGGGAATATTTAGATGTCGGCTCTTCCTTTAACATTTTGATGCTCTGTATTAAGATTATAGCATTTAAATTAGATTTAATTTTTGTGCCATTGCCATAAAAATGCCATTTGAAGACGCTGATGGGCACTGGGGAATAAACCTAGAATGATGAAGTCAAGCACAAGACTAAGAATATTATCTGACAGAATTCACGGGAGTCATGGCAACTTTAATCTTCTTAGAATTTTCTAAAATTACTCAAAATAATTCTACAAAATCGCATCAACATCAAGAAAAAAATGTTTTTCGTTTTGATTCTTAAAATGGTACATTTAAATGAAGTAACAGACAAAAAAAGTTTAACGCGATACATAAAAATGCTTTTATCGGATGACCTTGAAATTGACATTATGGAATCGGTGTGTACTATAAGATGACAGGTTCCTTCCTACATACTAAGAATCTAATACAAACAAGTGAACTTAAAAGGTTTGGTTTTTCGAAAGAGAGGCAGACGAACAACTAGGAAGACAAACACACATACATAGGCAAAAGAACATATATGCTCTCGGCATTGTCGCTGCGGAATTACGAAACTCAATAATTGAACACTTTGAATTAATAAGAGGCCCAAGAGGGCCTATATCGCTCCACTGGCTTTTACATTTTTAGTCAGACATTCATTAAATAAAGCTTACTTTGAATGAAAACATCACTTTGAAATCTCTTACCATCAATTTCATAATAATAAATTGGGGCCTGGCCGACATTGCACCAAAATACTCAATCACCATGAACCTGCATCCCTTTACCCATCTTTCCTATCTATCAAAGATACCGAACTCTAAATAGTGTTATATATTAATAATCCTAATGTTTTTTACGGTGTCTATTTTTAGAATTAGTCTGGGAATTATCAAATCCCTTGACTAATAGGTAAACATGAATGTAGAATATTTGAGATCTTTCTAGAAAGGACCTTTAGAAAGTGATTCAAAATCTAGAATCTTTAAATGTTCTATGCTATTCTAGATTGTTCTATGGTATTATATAAAGGGATTCCTACAGCATTCTTAGTTCACTTGGTTTAGACTTATGGTTTCATTTAGTAGTACTGTGTTTAACTAAAAGGGGATTTCTCGTTATCTTAAAAGTGTGTTTAAAAGCGTGTTTAGTTTTAAAGTCGGATATTATTGGACTTATTATTTGTGGACCAGGAACTTATTTCATTTGGATCTAAAATTAAAACTTTAGGATTAAACATTCAAGGTATTGTAATTTGTTTTTGTATCAATTTCATATTGTCAATAATTCTGTTATTATTGCCAATAAAAATTGTAAGTTGTAAAGTTTGTTGCTGGCTTCTTTGTTCTTGTTACATTGGCACGTAACAGAATTGGGGGCTCGTTTCGAGATACGAACATCAGACAAACAAGCAAACAAACAAAACAAATCAAACAAATTTTTTATTTAAATCTGCTGTTCAAAAATATTTTAGAAATTGATTTTATATTTCAATTTTGATAAATTTAAGGTGAACTTTCACTATTATTTATCAAAATCTTACATTTTTATTTGAAACCAACAACAAGATACCATGTCTTTTGACGAAATTTACGAAAGAACCTTCCGTTGAGCTATTGAATTTGGGTAAGAAGCCTGATTTGCTCAATCTTGCCAAGTATCATGAATTAAAAGAAGTCAAATCCTCATTGCGAAAGCATGAAATTAAGAATATCTTGGTTCAATATTTTGTTGATGAGGACATTTTTGATGAAAAGGCTCTGTATCTCAATGTTGATGTTCAATCAGTTGCAAACTCAAAAGAGCTTGAACTGCTAAAACTTCAACAAAGAGAGAAGGAATTGGAAATTTCAAGAAAAGCAATTAGAAATTGAAATTGAAAGAGAAAGAGCACAAAGAAAAATTGAAGAAAAAGAAAGAGAAAGGCAATTTCAAATAGAAAAGGAAGAGCAAGAAAGAGAAGAAAAAGAACGAGAAATAGAAAGGGAGAGAGAAAGAGAAAGAGGATAGGAAGAGAGAGAAAGAGAAAGATAAGAAAGAGCATTTCAATTACGATTAAATGAATTAAAAATTCAAGATAGAGCATATCAGCCCAGATATATGTATAATGACCATTTTGATGTAACAAAACATTTTAGGCGTGTTCCTCAATTTCAAGAAAATGAAGTTGATACATATTTCAAACATTTTGAAAAAGTTGCAAATAACTTGAAATGGCCAAAGGAGCAATGGACCTTACTTCTCCAAAGTGTCTTAGTAGGAAAAGCTCGCAATATTTATTCGCACTTAGAACAGAACGAAGCAATGATTATGATACTGTAAAAGAACTCATTCTCAGCTGGTTCCAGAAGCATACAGACATCAATTTAGAAGTTGTAGAAAAGAATCTGGCCAGACTCACGTTGAATTTGCAAGAAACGAAGAAAAATTATTTGACAGGTGGTGCTATTCTAAGAAAATAGACAAAATTATGATAATCTTAGACAACTTATATTAATTGAACAATTCAAAAAGTGCATTCAATCTGACATTAAGTTACATTTCGATGAAAAAAATGTTGAAACTATACATGAAGCAGCTTGTTTCGTTAATAAAGCAAAACCTGCTTCCTCACATCCCCAAAATAAATCTATATCTGATGATTCATCTAGTATGTCTAGTCAATCGAATTCACCTAAACCAAAGTCTACTGGTGAAACCAATGTTCAAAATCCCTTATCTCGAGTACATAGTACTTTTTCTAAAAAACCAGGTCACCTTATTTCTGAATGTTTTAGATTAAAAAGGAAGAAGGAACTGAGTTCAGCCAAACAGGGCTCACCAGCCTTCAGCCTAAATCACAGCCTTCTTTTGGGTTAAATTCAATTGAAAAGGCAGAACCAAATTCTGATTCCTGTATGGAGATTTTTTAACCATTCATGCTGGATGGTTTTGTATCACTTTCAGGTGATATGTGCCCACCTGCCCCTATTAAAATTTTAAAAGACACAGGAGCTTCAATCTCTTATTTTAGCGGATGTTCTGCCTTTTTCTGAGGAGACTTCGTCTGGTACTAGTGTCCTTATTCAGGGTGTAGAGTGTGGTGTTATTAATGTTCCCCTTCATAGGGTTAATTAGTCTTCAGATTTGGTTACTGGTTCTGTGGTTGTTGGTGTTGAACATTCTTTACCATTTAAAGGTGTACATTTATTGTTTGTTAGGCAATGACTTAGCTGGAGATAAGGTTGTTGTTAATCCTCTTGTAACTGACACACCTAATGTAGGTCAAACAGATGATCCTATTTTGCAGGAAATATCTGATTTGTACACTTCATGTGCAGTAACTCGGGGTAAGGCTAAAAAAGCTTCCTTGAAAAATTCAAATCATATTGACTTAACTGATACTTTTGTTGGTCAATATTTCAATGACGAGATTAAAAAGTCTTTTAATCTTGGTCTGCCTGATACTCAGACAGACTCGTCAAAACTTTGTCAGTCATCTCCAAGGTCAAATGACCAAGGTCATGAAACGAATTCAAAGTCACAGCTAATCCAGGAACAGCAAAATGATCCTTAGATTGCAAAGTTAATTGATAGGGCATTACCCGAAAAAGAAATGTCTCAGAAACGTGTTTGTTACTATAAAAAGAATGGTATTCTGATGAGAAAATGGCGACCATTTGATGTCCCAGCTGATGATGATTGGGCTGTTAATCACCAAATTGTTGTTCCAAAGTAATTTCGCCTTGAAATACATAGTATAGCCCATGAAAGTCCAATGTCTGGTCATTTAGGTGTAAGCAAGACTTATCAGAAGATAACAACTCATTTCTTTTTGCCTGGACTTAAATCGGATGTTTCCAAATATTGTAAAAGTTGCTACACTTGTCAAATGGTAGGGAAACCTAACCAAGTTATTCCAAAAGCAAGGTTACAACCCATTCCAGCTTTTGATGAACCTTTCAGTCGAATAATAATAGACTGCGTTTGTCCTTTACCAAAAACTAAGTCAGGTTCTGAATATTTGTTAACAATTATGTGTGCTTCGAATCGCATCCAAGTAGCAATTCCTTTAAGAAACATTAAGGCAAAGTCAATCATTAAGGCTCTCGTCAAGTTCTTTACTTTTGTTGGCCTTCCAAAATCAGTCCAGTCTGATCAAGGATCAAACTTCATGTCAGGCATATTTCAACAGGTTATGCATGAATTAGGTATCAAGCAATATCGGTCATCTGCTTATCACCCTGAAAGTCAAGGTGCTTTAGAAAGATTTCATCAGACCCTAAAGAATATGATAAGGTCATATTGTTTGATACTGAGAAAAATTGGGATGAAGGTATTCATTTGCTATTATTTGCAGTCACAGAATCTGTTCAAGAATCTCTTGGCTTTAGCCTCTTTGACTTAGTTTTTCGTCATTCTGTTCGTGGGCCATAAACACTCTTAAAAGAGAAATTTCTTGCTGATGATGAACACCCTTGAACTTGTTACAGTATGTTTCGGACTGTCTAGGGCATGTGAGGTTGCTGGGTCAAATCTTAAATCATCTCAGAGCAAAATGAAGGCAAGATATGACAAGCATAGTGTTGATAGGAAATTTGAACCAGGTGATAAAGTCCTTGCTCTTTTTCCAATACCTGGCCGACCCTTACAGGCAAGATATTATTGCCCGTATACAATTGATAAGAAAACAAGTGATTTGAATTATATTATCAATACTCCTGGAAGACGTAAAAATAAACAAATGTGTCATGTAAACATGTTAAAAAAGTATCTTGACAGAGATACCTCTATTTCAAAACAAGTTACAGTTGTAAACACTGTCCCACAAGAATCAAATGTGATTGAATCAGAAGTTAGTTCAGACTTTTTTGAAAAATCTGTCCCTGGTCTACCTAAACTTAAGAACTCTGAAATACTAAAGAATCTTGGCGACAAACTTTCACATTTGGAGCCATCTCAACGAGAAGAGCTGAAACAGATGATTAATGAATATAAACACTTGTTTCCTGACATCCCCACAAGAACTTATAAAATATATCATTATGTCATTGTTGAAGATTCTCAACCAATAAAACAACATCCTTATAAAATGAATCCCGTGAAACAAAAATCCCTTCAGGATGAAGTGAATTACTTATTGGAGAATGATATCATTGAACCTAGCCGAAGTAATTACAGTTCACCATGTATATTAGTTCTAAAGCCAAATGGAACATACAGAATGTGTACTGACTATCGAAAAGTGAACTCTGTGACAAAAACTGACTCTTTTCCAATACCAAGAATTGATAACTGTATTGACAAAGTCGGTAATTTTAAATATGTCACTAAATTTGACCTTCTCAAAGGATTCTGGCAAGTTCCGCTCACTGAAAGGGCTAAAGAAGTATCAGCATTTGCTACTCCAATAGGGGTGTACCAGTACAAAGCTATGTCATTTGGGATGAAAAATTCTCCTGCGATGTTTCAGCGGCTTGTAAATATGGTTATAACGGTTTTGAATGTTTGAATGGGGTTTTACGCCGCTTTCAACATTATTTCAGTTATATCGCGGCGGCTGGAGCACCTAACAATGGATTCCTGGTATTTCTCACGCCAGTACTACCATTACATCCTTTCCTAGCCTCCAGCTACTATCTCACATAGATCTACGATTATCGACCCATTGGTGAGAGACAAATAGTCGGAAAGAATGAGTGCCGCCGTCGGGGATCATGGTTATAACGGGCTTAGATGGCTGTGACGCATGTATCGACGACGTCATCATCTACACAGACACATGGAGAGGCCATATTCAAAGAATCAAACAATTCTTCGACCGTCTCATCGATGCAAAATTGACTGTTAATCTTGGAAAAACAGAATTTTGTCATGCTACTGTTACTTTCTAAGGACATCTTGTGGGACAGGGGCAAGTTAAACCTTTAGAATCTAAGGTCAATGCTACTCTACTATAAAGCAACTGATGCGATTTCTTGGTATGGCTGGCTACTATAGACAGTTTTGTAGTAATTTTTCTATAATAGCTGAACCTTTAACAAACTTATTAAAGGAAAACGTTCAGTTCAAATGGAATGATAACTGCCAAGTTGCCTTTGATCGCTTGAAAGCCATACTAAAGAGCACACCAGTTCTTTTAGCACCTGATTTTGACAAATGTTTCAAATTAGCTGTTGATGCAAGTGATGTGGGTATTGGTGCTATTCTTTTGCAAGAGGACGATGACGGTAATGATCATCCAGTTTGTTATTTTTCTAAAAAATTAAACAAATATCAGAAAAACTACTCCACCATTGAAAAAGAATGTCTTGCTCTGATTTTGGCAATCCAACATTTTGAAGTTTATTAAACATCTGCAACGTCTTCTATAGTTGTATTCATTGATCACAATCCCTAAAGTTTTTTTCACAAACTTAAGAGTAAGAACCAGAGATTATTGAGGTGGAGTTTGACACTTCAAGAATTTGATCTTGATGTAAGACACATTAGAGGAAAAAAAAATTATACCAGATGCTCTGTCAAGAGTCTAAAATTTTGAATTGTCTTATCTTTAATACTCAAATTGCATTTAACAGTTACATTTCACTATTTTTTGTATATATATGTATGTATATATGTTTGCATATATATCTCTTTTTCAATTCTTTTGGTGAAAATTGTTTGTATATTCATGCTAGATGTGCGGAAATGTTTCAGCGAATCATGATATTATCAATTGTGTGAAGTATATTATCATTGTATATGCTTATAATAATGCAAAAAGAAAGATTTATTTCATAAACCTTTCTTTTTTCTTTCAAGGGGGAAAGTAAATAATCCTAATGGTTTTTGCCGTGTCTATTTTTAGAATAAGTCTGGGAATTTTCCAATCCCTTGACTAATAGGTAAACATGAATATTTTAGGTCTTTCGAGAAAGGACTTTTAGAAAGTGATTCAAAATCTAGAATCTTCAAATGTTCTATGCTATTCTAGATTGCTCTATGGTATTATATAAAGGGATTCCTACAACATTCTTGATTCACTTGGTTTAGACTAATGGTTTCATTTAGTAGTACTGTGTTAAGCTAAAAGGGGTTTTCTCGTTATCTTAAAAGTGTGTTTAAAAGCGCGTTTAGTTTTAAATTCGGATATTATTGGACTTATTATTTGTGGACCAGGAACTTAATTCATTTGGATCTAAAGTTAAAACTTAAGGATTAAACATTCAAAGTATTGTAATTTGTTTTTGTATTAATTTCATATTGTCAATAATTCTGTTATTATTGTCAATAAAAAATGTTAATTGTAAAGTTTGTTGCTGGCTTCTTTGTTCTTGTTACATTGGCATGTAACAATAGGGCGCACGCTTGACAGCCACACCGCTATTACAATAGCTCGATGCCCTTCGGCCAGTGGAGCTAAGAATAAACGAATATTCTATCGATGTAGGGAAGTACTTCACTTGAGTTAAAACTGTGTTATTCTGTTTACTTGTCTATTGTCCAACGCCAACTTAAAAATTATCTAGCAACTCTATCGCTGCGTCAGACAAGCCTACCTATAGTTTCCTGTCGTTTATCATACATGTACAACCACACATTTATTTGAGCCACCAGTTACCAAAATGACGCACTGCCATTTGCAAATTGACAACTGAAAATGATGTCAAAATGACTTCTTGCAAACATCCTGTGAAAGTTCGCTGAGCCAGTGTTCAAACTCACCAATATAGGATTGACAGCCCTACGCGTTACCGTTTGAGCTAACCAGACTCCTTGTTAACGAAACATTAAGTTTTCCAGAACGTTTAAGATATAGATTGTTAAGTATTTTGTAGAATGCACTTGTATGAATTTATTCCGATATTTGAATAGAGAGAGAGTAAAGACATCACCCACTTGAGAGTTTAAGCGCACTTTAAACCGGCAGGTCTCAAATTATAGCCACGTTCTGAAACAAAAAGTTCTGTGATGGTCTCATGTCCGTCTTCCACAATTTCTTTAAACATCATCTCCTCCTAAGCCGGTGAGCCAATCTTGATAAAACTTGGCAGGGATGTTTCTGGGGTTGTGCTCTACCAAAGTTGTTCAGATACATGAAATGCACCATCTTCCTTAACCCTCAACAAAAGGGATGAAAATAGGAAAATCTTCAAAAGTCTTCCATTCTGAAACAAAAGCACCGCCTACGCTCGGTTGTAAGTGCTGGATGGTAAAAAAAAAATAATGATAATAATGGATGGTGAAAAAAACTAAGTAGAAAAATGGGCATCATTTGCAGAAAAGGATTCTAATATTATCCCCCTTGATAGGAAAGGTTGCTCTTTTGATGGTTAATATGTATGCCAAGTTTCAAGTGAACGCCTTCAGTAGACCCAGAGATGTCACACAAATATCTTTTTTTTGCCCTTTTTCACAAATTTGACCTTGAGAAATGACTTTGACATTGACTGATGACCTTGAACTTTGTACCAACAGAAAGGCCGTGACACAGGCAATCATCATGTGGAATATGAAAGCCCTATCACCTGCCATTCAAAAGTTATCACAGAATGTCAAAGTATTCACACGACGACAACGATGACGACAACACCAAAGCTTTATCAATACCTCGGGTTTTCTCCGAAAACAGCCGAGCTAGAAATCCTCTTCCCTGAAACCAGAAGGCAGAGAGCCCTTTTATTTTGGTATGTAGCATAATCTAGTTGTCCTTCACCAATTAAGTTCATGTCACACCTATTGGTTCATATTTGGGCTCTGAATGGCTCCTACCCCCTATTTTACATACACACCAAGAAGGAAATCTTAAAAAAATTTGTTCTCTGTAACAAAAAGACAGGGATTTTTTCTAAATAACTTCATTTAATTGAATTTCATCAAGTTTATTCACTTCATGCCCCATATGTGACATTGAGAGCAACCCGGGACCAAGGTCGAATAAACAACAGGACATGAGCAGGTACACACGAACGACATCCCATTTCTTCGACAGTCCAAATGTTTGTAATGCTTCTAACGCAAGTAATACAGGAAATCCTACCGCGCCATCAAGCTCAGGTAACGATATGTTTGAATACCTCAAACAAATGAATCATGATCTGAGTACTCAAAATACCAAAATACTAAATGATCTATCTGGATTGAATGATAAAATAGACAAAATTAATGAAACTATAAATGAACTGCAAAAAGAAAACGGCCAACTAAAGGAGAGTAATGAAAAACTGAGGCAATCAAATGTAAACCTAACCCGAAAACTGGACAATTTGGAAGCACATAGTCGTAGGAACAATTTACTCTTTAGAGGAATACCTGGCATTGGCAACGAAAAGTGGGAAGAAAGTGAGAAAAGAGTAAGAGAATTCATTAAGAATGAGTAAGAAATGCCAGAAGGAGATTATTTTGAGATTGAAAGAGCTCACAGGCTAAGTGGATGAAAAGATTCTAAAACTATTATTGCTAAGTTTTCTAGGCACAAAGATGCACAGAAAGTCCTACAGAAAAGCTGGGAGATGTAAGACAAAGACAGTGGTTATGACGTTCAACAGGACTTTCCAGAAAGGGTAAGAAGTGACAGAAAGGAACTAGGCAAACGTATGAAAGAAGCAAGAGACGAAGGACGGTATTCAGCCTTAAGGTATGACAAACTGATAATCGATAATAATATATATAAATATGATCCAGAAAAAGATGTAATAGTCTGTATTGGAACAAGAAAAAGGAAAGTCAGAAGTAATCAACACAGTGTGGGAGAAGCTAATCAGGCAGGAAATGAAGGACAATACCAAGAAGAAAGTGATGGACCAATTCAGGAAACAGATGAAGATGATCTGGATGATATGACAATGACTAATAAATTGGAAAAAGGCCAAGGCCAAATGGAAAATAAAAAGAATGAAATTATTGATTACATAGTATATGATATTCTTGTGTGGAACATTTGTGGTCTCTACAAGCACCTTTACAGTGATGATTTAAAAGCATATTTATCTAAATTTGATTTTATAAGCCTATCTGAAACTTGGAGTAAAAGTAACAATGATTTCAGTGATTTTCTTCCAGGATACACTCATTTTGGTAATGTAAGGCATCCAGTTAAGAAACAGATTAGAAACAGTGGCTGTGTTAGCTTATTTATTAAGAACAGTTTAGTACAAATGAACCTAGTAGAGCAGATATATCAAACATTTTAAGACAGTGTTGTTAGTCTCTTACACTCTCAAAATCAAAGCAAAATTCAAGACATCATTTTGTATTTCACTTATGTATCTCCTGAAGGGTCCAAAATATATGAAAACATTGAGGAAAAAGATGGAATTAAAATGATAAATGAAAATTTGAAACAAATAAAAAATGACTATCCAAACGCATATTTCTTTTTGAGCGGTGATTTCAATGCACGAACTAAAGATTTTTTGGATTATATACAATCAGATAACCTAAGTTATATCTTTGGCGACACAATGTATGAGGGCGATACCTTTAACCGAGCAAGAAAAAACAAAGATATGGCAAAATTCAATCAATTTGGCAAATCCCTTGTTGAACTCTGCAGAACGAATGATATACATATATTTAATGGAAGACTACACAATGACTCAGAGGGTAATTACACCTGTGTTGCAAACAATGGAGTCAGAACAGTTGACTATGCAGTTGGAAGCTCGGATTTATTTCCCTACTGTAGCTACTTTAATATTGAAGAGAGAACTGAATCTGATCATTTCCCTGTTTACTGCCAGTTCAGCTTTGAAAAGGACAGTCCAAACAAAACATGTAACAATAAACAAAAAAGGAACAACAGATCAAATAAAGAAATAACTAATTATAAATGGTCTCAAAGTAAAGCTGAGTTGTTTATGCAGAAGTTCAAAACATACTTTAATAAAGCGAAAGAAAATATCTACTTGCTAGCCAAGTCTAAAATTGATAATAGTATTGAAAAATTATTATTTTTTTTTTCAGAAATCCGCAGAGTCCATGAGAGTAAGAAGTCAGGGGTCTTTTGAGCATGTTACTACTCAGCCACCATGGTGGGATGAGGAGTGTGAGATGGCTAAACATGATAAATACACTAAGTAACGGGCATTTAAAATCACCAATGATAAACAAGATTTAGAACAATATAAAGAATTAAGAGGTAAATTCAAAAATTTATACTCACAAAAGAAAAACAATTACCAGGCTCGTCAGCGAAGTATACTAGAAGAAGCTCACAATCCTCAACTCTTCTGGAAAACTATTAAAAGTCAAAACAAAAAAGTTCAAATTACTCCTAAAATAACACCAAACTCTTGGGAAAACTACATTTCATCATTGTTGTATGATGCAACCTACACACAGAGTGAAGATATTACCCATACTAATAATGTAGAAGATAACCTCAACAGACCTATAAGTGAGGATGAAATAGTAAATAGCATTCAAAAATATTTGTCAAAATCTGGGGGTAGGCTATATTGTATTTATATTGATTTCAGTACAGCATTTGACAAAATAAAGCATGAAATACTATTTAAATCTCTGAGAAATAAAGGCATTGGAGGAAAACTCTACAGATTTTTACAATTAAGTTATTTAAATCATATCTCAGCAGTAAAACCAAATCTGGGTATCACAAATTTCTTTAATTGTAACATTGGAACTAAGCAGGGTGATATATGCAGTACCAATATCTTTTAACTTTTCATAAATGACCGAAGCGAGCTTTAAAAAGAGACGTGTGGTCAAGGTATATTCCTCAATAATAAAATACCAGAAATTCTTAGCTTAATGTTTGCTGATGATGTAGCATGCTGTGCTGATACAGCTGGAAATTTACAAAAACAAATTAATGTACTGTCCACCTTTTGTTAAAAAACTGGGATGGAAATTAACCTTGATAAAACAGAGATCATAGTCTTCAGAAAAGGAGGATATCTTAGAAATTATGAGAAATGGTTCTTTAATGATAAAAAGATCCAAACGACTTCTCTCTATAAATATATGGGTCTAATATTCAACCCAAACGTCTGCTAAAATTAAATTAGCATCGCAGGCAGAGAAAGCTATACAAAGTCTAAAAAATTTTGAATACAAAAACGGTTATCTTTTGCATACAGAAATCTTCAAATTGTTTGACTCCATGGTTTACCTATTCTCTCTTATGGTTCTCAAATCTGGGGGTATGACTATTGTGAAATCATTGAATCTGTGCATGTAAACTTTTGAAGAAAGCGCCTAGGTCTAAATAGTTCTGTAAACAATTGCATGGTTTTAGGGGAATGTGGTAGACAAACATTGAATGTTAACTACAATCTAAATGTCATAAAATATTGGACTAAAGTTATTCAATTGAAAGACAAAAGATACCCAAAACAGTGCTACAGTATGTTAAAATCCTTAGATGATATTGGGCGAATAAATTGGGCAAGCAATGTTAAAAATCTGCTATTTGAAAATGGCTTTGGGATTGTTTGGATTACTCAGAATATAGGAGACACAAACCACTTTCTTTCAAAATTCCAGGAACGTTTAAAAGACTGTGCACTCCAAAAATGGGCAGCTAAGATAAATGATTTTAATCGTTGTCAATTCAACAAACAATTTAAATCCTTATTAACACCTGAGAAGTATGTAAATATGAATATAAAATTTTCTTTTAGAAAATCACTTGCTAGATTCAGAAAATATACTAAAGGAAAATAGAATATGCCAATATTGTAATGAACAAACTCAAACCTCAATTATAGAAAATGAAGAACATGTGTTTTTCAAATGTCCAAAATATAATGAAATTAGAGTAAAATATCTTCAGCTGTTATACATGTAAACGGCGCCAAGAATTGCGTTTCTATTAATGCAGAAAAAAATCACAATTTTGTAGATATAAGAAAATATGAGTAAAGCTAAAACTTGGGCGAATCACAATTGCATACTAAATAATGTTATAGTTCTTTTAATCATTTCAACTTTAATATGTCAGACTAAGAACGCCTCAGTGTATTTAATTAAATATACCTGCTGTCTCTACTTTATAGTTTTGTAAGCGTATGACGTATGTAATCTACGTTGGAAGATAGCACTGCTTCAAAATGAGCTGAAATCGGAAACATTAATAAAATGAAACGGATAGTTAAACAAACTCGAAAGTTTCGTTGCAAAGGGACATTTTCTGAAAAATAAGTTTCGTCTATAGAAACATAACATGCATTCATTTCAATGAAACAGTTGTTTGAGTCATTATCAATATTTTTTTCAGTTACAATAGGCGGAAAATTTCGAGAGAAAAAAAACACACCTAAAAGTGGTGTCCCGGAAGATCGACAAAAAAAAGGCTCCTTGAATGGGGACGCCACCTACTTAACGTCAATTTCTTGATTTAGGGAAATTAATGAAAAGTCGTTGCTAACTTTACCTTTCTTGTTCAAAAAGTGTTTATACCGGTATCTGATAAATTAACTTCAATGTAAAAGTGATGGAGAAACGATGTGTAATACATGTTTTAAATAACAAATTGCATTGATCGGCAGCATGAAGTTTTTGTCCTGTCTATTTGTCAGTTCAAGGGCAGATAACTCTTGAAACAGTGGGAGTAGGGACCTCAAAATTGTGTCTTGAAAAAATTGGACATGTGTGCAATGCTAGAACTTGTTTTAAATTTCAAGCTTTTGAAGGAAAAATGAAGGAGGAGTTTGTGACACAAAATTACTTGTATATGTTCACAAACATAATAAAATAAGTTAAATGGCAGAAAATTCTTGAACCAGGGTTAATTGGGACCTCAAAGTTGCGTCTTACAAAACTTCAACATGTGATAAGTGTTTGTAAGTTTCAAGACTGTTTGTATGAAATATCAAAGTTTTTGAAGGAAAACTGAAGGAGGCGTTCGGGACACAAAATTAATAGTATATATGCACAAAAAGAATAAAATGTCTTACGTTCAAGGGCAGATAACTCTTGAACCAGGGGCAGTTGGGACCTCAAAATTGCGTCTTGCAAACCTTCAGCATGTGATATTGTTTTGTCTGAAATATCAAAGCTTTTTAGGGAAAACTGAAGGAGGCGTTCGGGACACAATATTAATAGTTTATGTGCACGAAAAGAATAAAATGTCTTAAGTTCAAGGGCAGATAACACTTGAACCAGGGGCAGTTGGGACCTCAAAATTGCGTCTTGCAAAACTTCAACATGTGATTAATGTTTGTATGAAATATCAAAGCTTTTGAAGAAAAACTGAAGGAGGAGTTCGCGACACAATATTACTAGTATTTATGCAGAAAAAGAATAAAATGTCTGAAGATCAAGGGCAGATAACTCTTGAACCAGGTGGAGTTGGGACATCAAAATTGCGTCTTGCAAAACTTCAGCATGTGATAAATGTTTGTATGAAATATAAAAGCTTTTGAAGGAAAACTGAGGAGGAGTTTGCGATACAAAATTGCTAGTATTAATGTCCATGGACGGACGGACGGACAGACAGACAGGCTGATTCCAGTATACCCCCGAAAACATTCGTTTTGCGGGGGTATAAATATTTGAGCTAACTTTGGCACATTCCTAAAAATGCCTTCACAGGTGTATTTCTCCGAACAAGACCTTTCAGAAGGTACCAACAACGACATCAACAACAACTTTAACATTGAATAAATCTTTTGAATAGTTCGTGATTAAGTCTTCATTTCTCACGTGTGTATACCCTTTTATTGGTAACAACATCAAAGAAACCAGTCAATATTTAATATTGTGTAAATTAGTGTTATGTTAAATAATGGCAAAGAAGAGAGACTTTATGTAAGACAAGGTGAACTTTTTTAGCAACTGATTTCTTTATTGATGAATCAAACCACTGTTTCCGAAAAATGCAGTAGTGACCGCAATGGTGTTTAACAGACACATCTTTTTGGAAGAGCACTGCCAAATGAACATTTCTCTACATTTCACTGAAACATGCGGATAAGTCTCAGAGAGAAATATTTTTAAAGGATTATTCTATTTTTCTATGAAAATAATTAATATCTACACCATAGGGATAATATGAATTAGACCTTCATGATTTGAAGTATTCAATAAGAGGAGCATTAGGTAAATTTACATGCAATATTTAAAAAGTACTCATCTTTTAGATTCAGGAGAAGACTACTTAAGAACTTTTAAAAATCTTTTGGTGCCACGACTTCAAAAGTTAATGAAAGAATTCGTTTTTTTATGAATTATTGAAATATGCATCAGTATCTCGTAATTGCATGGTTGCGGGTTCGAATCCCCCAGGAAACGGTTATTGTATTTAGACAGGGCACTTTATAGATAGGGCTCCAGTCCAACAAGTTTTTTTTATCCCCCGCCGTTTTGGGCGAAGGGGATATAGTAATGCTCCCCGTCCGTCATTCCGTCATTCCTGTTCCGTCATTCCGTCCTTCCGTCACTAAACTTGTCCGGAGCATATCTCCTAAAGTATAATAGCTATCAACTTGAAACTTTATGGGTAAAAAGATCTCATGGAGGAGAAGTGCAGTGCACAAGAACTACAATTCTTGCTTGCATAATTTTGGAGTTATTGCCCTTTGTTATTTTAAAGACTTAGGTTCTGTCCGGAGCATATCTCCTGAAGTATAATAGCAATCAACTTGAAACTTTATGGGTGGATAGATCTCATAGAGGAGAGGAGAAGTGCAGTGCACAAGAACTACAGCTCTTGCTTGCATAATTTTGGAGTTATTGCCCTTTGTTATTTTTAAGACTTAGATTTTGTCCGGAGCATATCTCCTAAAGTATTTAAGCTGTCAACTTGAAACTTTATGGGAGGATAGATCTCATGGAGGAGAAGAGCAGTGCACAAGAACTATAACTCTGGCTTGTATAATTTTTGAGTTATTGCCCTTTGTTATTTTTTTTTAGACTTAGATTTTGTCCGGAGCATATCTCCTAAAGAATAATAGCTATCAACTTGAAACTTTATGGGTGGATAGATCTCATGGAAGAGGAGTGCAGTGCACAAGAACTATAACTCTGGCTTGCATAATTTTGGAGTTATTGCCCTATTGGTCTAGTATCTCCCCTTCTTTATAGCGATTGGTTGTGATATTACACGCGATTTTCTCATTCACAATGGCCGCCATTGTTTGGTACTGCATACCGCCATTGTTTGGAACTGCAAGTCTCTTATCTCTCGATGTTCCTTAAATGTATGTCATGAGGGATCTGAAAAGTCTAAACCCTTATCAGATTTATATGGTGTTTAGGTTTTCTTTTAACATTAGTAGCCTAATTTGTAAGTTTAATAATAAACGGGCGTTGTTGTACTAGAAATATATCTATTCAAATGAGCTTAATATATATATAATTCTTATAGACACAATTAACATTTAACATTATACATATAATATATTTTTACAGAAGTTTCCTTAAATTTAAAATGTGTCATGTAAGCCATGAAAAAAATTGACAGAGTTTCGTTTTAATCTCTCTCAGATGACGCGTTTGGTAAAGAAAAGAATCATGAAGAAAAAGGAACAAATTCCTGACGGAGGTTTCTTGCCGGGAAGACAGAGTTTTTTATAAGAATCACCGAATGAAATTGTAGACTGCAAAATCTTGTACATGTATTCGTTCTTAAATAGAAGAACATTAGGCTAAGAATAAGAAAAGATGCATTAAAATCAACGATACAATGATAACCTATTGTGTGGACTATCGTTAAACTTTAAATCTCAGTCGAAACACAATTTACAATTAATTTTCATTCAAATGACAAAATGTTTAATCAGAAATGACAATATCTCACGAAACTGTGCAAAAACTTTATAGCGGTGAATTCCTTCGAGGTTAATGATTTATTCATTGACGATTTAAATGAGATTCTGTCGCTGGATTATTTCCATGTGAGATTTCTTGCATTCACTAAATATTACAGTAAACGAAAATACGTTCGTTAATTGAATCCTTCAATCTAACATGATCTCAAATGTACTATTTTTAGCTCACCAGAGCACGAAGCATCCAGAGTGTGCTTTTTGGAAACTTGATTGTTCTTCGTCCAGAGTCCGTCTTAACAATTCAGTGTTACCACTCTAAAGGTCACAATTTTTGGCTCAACCTTTCTCAAACTCGTTCAGAATATTCATCTAGACTTGAGGAAGATCCCTATTGATTTTGGTGACATTCTAACGTATGTCATGGGAAAGAGAGCCTTAATTTTATTTATTGTTAACACTCTTGAGATCAAAATAATTACCCACTCTTGCTCAACATCTTTTTTCTGGTCATAAGGAGGAGCCCTATTGATTTTTGTGACATTATTCCGAATTATGTCACTGGAAAAGGAGCACCATAGACAATTTTCTTGTACCCACTCTAGAGGTCAAAAGTTTGTTTCGAATGTTCTCAAACTTGCTTTATATCTTTCTCTACGTTTGATGAAGATCCCTATTGATTTTGGTGACCTTCCAACCTATGTCACGGGAAAAGGAGCCTTATAGACCATTCTATCGTTATCAATCTAGAGGTCAGATTGATGGCTCGATCTTTCTCAAACTTGCTCATTTTATTTTCTGGTCATAAGGAAGAACCCTATTTATTGTTTAGGTACTAAAACATATGTCATGGGAAAAGGAGCCTTACAGACAATTTTCTTTTTACCAGTCAAGAGGTTAAAATGTTTGTCTGGTCATAGAGAAGAACCCATCTAGAGTCAAGGCTAGGTTTACCGTGACAGAAATACGAATGAAACCAAAATCAAGATGGGTTCATTCGTATTTGTGTCACGGTAAACCTAACCTTGACTTTGCTGAAAAATTGATCTTTGATTTTCATTTAAATATCTTCTAGTGCAATTCAATTTTATTAGGCAGGAGTCAAGGATACGAACGTGAGCAATATAGTACCATCATCGGTCTATTGTTATATAAATATAGTGCATGTTGATTTAGATTTATCTTTACAATGCCAGCGGGCGGCATTGATGTTAAGATGGTTAATCAGCAACAGCAGTGCATTGTCACTGTAAAAAATGTAAAAAACAACAACTTAGAATTTACTATGAATCACATGCTACAATATCCGACGCAATAAGAGAACTTTTTCATCACTCTGTCCAGTGTTTGTCACCACGCCGTCAGTCTCTGTTGCCTACTCACAACGATAACAAATTACTTACTCTAAGTATGTTACTGACTGTTTCTTGTTTACGATATAACTAAAGGAATTCGGGTTTAAAATATAAGCCTTGCAATCTGCTTGCGGATTTTGGAATTAGAGACAGGACCACTCTTATCCAAAAAGTGTACAAGATAACCTTACGTAGCCCCGGCAATCGCACCATGAACCTCTTGAAAAAGAGGCCGACGCGCGCCCTCTCGGACATGCCACATTTCTCTCGAACGATCTGGATATGTCACCTTTGTTGCTGTTATAATAGGTCCCTTGTTTGCAGGAGACCTTGAAAGTTTTGTGCTGGATTATGCAGAATCATCTTATCAAATGTCTCTTTCGGTCTCTGTCTCTACTTGCCATTTCATTCATGTAAAATCATTCATTGTAGTTTAATGCTCATCTTGAGATTTAATTTGTTTTTGTAATGTTGATATTCCAGAGTATCCAATTTTCTTATATATATTTCTGATATAGCCTGAATCGAGTCGTGTGAGCGTACTGTCGGATATCGAAATTCGTTTTCTATTGCACACGGTTTACTTATACATATACCTACCGCACCTCGCCTATTCGACCTTTCAGTTGATAGTGCGACCTCTAATAATATACCACCAGATTTGTCTTTCAATTGAAGATGATTTGGCCTTTTTAAGCTTAAAAAAATGAGTTCTACTTTCTATATAATGCCACGCGTAAACCTCTAGATGTGTAAACTTTCATTAAATCGTTCATTTACATGCATAATGTTATATTAGTTTGCATTGAAGAAAATATTCTCAGCCTTCCAATTCATTGAATATCTAACCAATCTAACCAAACCGTTAACTGAATTACCTCTAACTATAATGAATGGTAGTACATAGAATCGTCTTGCCCTTTTGTTTCCTGTCACCTGAACTATTCTCACTAATGTTACAGCTCTCGTCCTAAGTGGTCTATATAACATAAATAATATTTCCATAATTCTTGTTTTTCCTTATTTTGATGTCGGCATCAAGCAGTAGTTCAATACAGCTGTCACTTTTTGATACTTTCTAACCGTGTTTTTATTGTGCCCTGATTTGTCGTTGAATGAAAAAAAAATAAACAAATCTGAGATTTAAAAGGAAGCATATTGTTCCGATTACCTTGAATAGCGGAAATAGTAAACTGTTTCCTGTCACCTGAACTATTCGCACTAATGTTACAGCTCTCGTCCTAATTGGTTGATTGTTGTTTAATATACTTGCGATTAACAATGCACTCGGTCCTGAAATAAAATCGACGATGATCAATTTGATTTAAAAAATCATCTTTTTGCGTCTTTTAACAGTTTATAAAGGGCAAAGAGAATAACAATTTGAAGCCCGTTTTTAGGCTTACCTGATCACTATTGTGAGTGATCAATGTATGCTTGCTGTCTTCTTGTCTGTCATGTTCTAAGAACGCTGGTTGCTAACGCAACGGCTAGAAAATTTAAAAAGAAATCTTCTCCTAAAATGCAATACCTAGAGTTTTGATATTCTGCAATCGAAATAGCCCAGCGTTCTTTTTACCTAAATACCTCAAATAATTAGAAAATAAGCCTATAATTGTTAGATCCCGGATTTTACATGGAAATAAAAAGGAAATCTTTATAAGGACTATACCTATATGTTTGGTATAATAATTTGTCAAGTGCTACCCAAAACGTTTTTTTTTTTCAAATTATCTTTGATATATAAAACTTAGCCCTATATTCGAGGTCCTGAATTTCATATATGAACATAAATATTCTCTTTGCATTCCATATGGCCTCATGCCTATAATTTTTTCCGTATGACATCACCTAATAGTGTTATACTAAGTACTTAAAAATATTGATCTATTTTTAAAGGCAACCCTACATTACTAGGTCTTGAATTTTACATAGAAGTATAATAGGGAATCTTTAATGGTATTTTACTCCCTTATATTAAGACCTATAACTTTGATAATTTACATGTAATATTGTAACTTTTTCTAAAGGACCTCTTCAAATTGTAGCTCAACAAATAGCCCTGTGTAGTGGTATCCATAAATGACATAGAAGGATGTAGCAGCTATTTTCTTCCTTTTCAAATAAAAATGCAGTACAGCTTTCAAATAATTACTTTTACAATCCACTAATGCTCGCCGCAAATTACTACAGTAAATTATGTTGGGATTTTTACAAATCACAAGGTTCTGAACAGATTCTCAACTAGAAGTTAGTTTTCACAACTCAGACGAATGATATAGGACCGTCATGGTCCTCTTGTAATGATTATTCAGTTGAAATTTCTCGATCAACCATTTCTATTCATTGACCTTTTTAGTCAAACCTCTTCTATAAGAAAAAATGACAAATGCCAATAAAAAGAAAAAAATGAGCATTAACTAGACAGTCGCGAAACGGACTAATATCCCCCTACAAGTGCTGAGCAATCATGAAATTCATTCAAAGGGCTATACATCTGTCAAAACATAATGCATCGCAACCAAAATAACACTTGCGCATCTCTGCTTTACATTGATCACTTACGTAAAGTTTGAATGAAATCCGCTCATTAGTAGCTGTAAAATTGAGCGGACACGAAAATGCCCAAGACGGACGGACTGACCGACCGACCGACCGAGAAGCTGACTCCTATATACACCCCCCCCCCCCCGAACATAGTTTAGAGGATATTATTATTGAATTTGCTCTGAGATATGTGGTAGATCTACTTTAATCATAGGATGTTGATACCAATAAGAATCGCTTTTGAGACATTTTTTGACATTAATACCCATTCTCTGTAACGACTTAAACAATTTTGGCACACATGGTCTCCGATTTTGATGAAATTTCACATACAGGAAGGGACTAATAATAAGAGGAGAAATTGACAAAAATAATGTTTTCAGATCATCTGGTTACCATGGCAAAGACTTTCAAAGCACAGAATTTTGCAGAATTAAGCTTTTTTGAAGCTATATAATTTGGTCTTTATATGAAGATGATGGTTATTTTCGTATGCATTTGATAGAATAGGACCTAAAATTTTGAACTAGATCTTTGTTGTGCCAGTTAGTGTCAAAAAGATTGTTTACATGACAACAAATGTGGCTAATTTTGATAAATTGATCTGAAAATATTGTTTCCTGTTTTTCTTCGCTTATGACTGACATTTGATGTGTATATGGAATTTATTATGTAAAAGAAGCAACTAAGATACAAATTATTTGAGCCTGTGCGCGACATTTCCAACAATTTGACATGTGTGTGATTTGCATTGGGCCGCCTAGACAGTCACATAGTGCAATTCGAAAAGTGTATGTCTGTCAAAAGACTCTTTGAGACCTTTATTAACAAAAGAGCACAAAGTGAAAGACTCTTGACAGACTGCGCGGTTGCACAGACTGGCCAGAGTCTTTGCTTAGTCCACATTTGAAATAGTTGGAAACGTCATGCACAGGCTCATTTTGTTTTGGTGTGCATTGGTTACCTTGACAACGGTAACTATGGCTCAAAATATGGCTGCTTTTGTTACTTCTGAGTTATTTCTTAATTTTTTGCAGCATGATGAACCGATGATGTTTATTGAGACATATCTAACAAAAAATGCTCTTTCAAAAACCGCAAAAAAATCATTGGGCATTTATGTTACTATGGCAACCATTTTTCTTATTTTCTTAAATCAGTTATTGTAAGTACCTGAAAGTTTACATGTGATATGAGAAGAGATCCAATAAGCCTATATCAAAATACAAGAAAAAAGAACAAAATTTGTAATAGTTGCCAAGGTAATTTGCCGATACAACCCAAAATTAAGCAATTTTTGGGTGATTTTGTAGCCTTTTTCCTAAAATATGAAACTAGTTTACACAACTATTTTGATATATTAGTTAGAGGAAAGTTTTAACTTTATTAAGGATTAATAAATATTCCGGTTGCTTAGCGCTGGATACCTATATCTTAGGACTAAAAATGGGCTTTTGGCATTTTTACATAATTGTTTCTATAGCAACAGGCTATTTCCTGCAAGTTTTTTTAAAAAAAATCTTTTATGTCCTAAAAGGTCTATTTGAGCAATTTTTTAAAATATCATTACATTGAATGGGAGTTCAATTATCTAGTCAATTGAAAACTCTTAAGATGTACTGAAATTGCTTTCATTTATGGGATATGAATTAGTTATTATTATGTGAATGTTGATGTGGTATTTCCTTGTAAAACGGAAAACAATGTCTGTTTTTTGTCATAACATTTGAAAAAAATGCAAAAATCAATATTTAGTAGGGTATGTGTGTTGTTGCTATGGAAATATAAGTAAACAACGTTTGCCCAAAAATATTATCGATTCATATCAGAGGACCATGATGGGGAACTTATATCTTATGTGTTTTTTATTTTAGTTTGTGCTACATTTTTGATGTATTTAAAATTAAAAACTAGCAAAAAGGGACTTTTTCAATCTTTAACGTCTGTTTCCATGGCAACCAGAAGTGATAAAAAAAAAATTATTTTTACTTTTGGGTCAGCCCTATCCTCATGTTTAAATTTTACCAAAATGTTAGACATAGCGTGCCACACTCCCTATTCAAAAGTGTAAGTGCTTACGAGAATTGCTATTAATACTTCATTCCCTTGCATCGGTAAATCTTGACATACCGCTGTTTTTATTTCGTCTGTCCGTTTACCTGTTTGTCTGTATAGCCCCCCCCCCAAAAAAAAGTAAAAAGAAAACGCTCTTAAACACTGGTCATTATTACTGATATCGTTATTAAGGACACTCGCTACTGTATATTAACATACATATTTAGATAAAAACGTTTTTAAAATTAGATTACTTAGATAATGACAAGAAAACAGCAAAAAGCGAGGAAACCAGCTTTAGAAAAAGATTTCTTATTTTTCCAAGTGCTTCCAACACTTATATGGGCCAGGATAAAAATTTACTTCATGAAGCTATTTTTACAACAAAAAATACTATGGATACGGATCCTCTCTTTCTATCAGTGAGCTGTCAAATCAAACTACATGTATAATAATTGGGTTTATGATATTATGAGTATATTTCTTAGAAATAAAAGCCTCCGTTTAAAAACCTCAATATTTAGGCCAGGAAATTCCTCCCAAGGAATTTCGTTGCCTCTAGCGATCGTGAGGAAATTTCAAGAAATACTTTCAATGAAAATGCTTGACTATGTGTCTCCTTTCATCCGCCAAAGGCAGTAGTTCCTGAAGAAAAACCGCGCAATATTTTTTCTAGAACCATAGTAAAAGTTTTGCGGGTATCGATATTAAAAATGATTTCAGCAAGTCACTATCATATGACGTCATAGAGTCAAAGCCAATTTGGAAATAATGCCGATTATGCAGACTATAAGAGATTAAGGGTTGTAGAAAAAATCAAGTTGTTGAGGGATAAACGAAATGTATTATCTACAGACTTTATTTATTTTCTAGGTACGACAATAAGTTCGAACATCGATGAAGTGCGAAGGCTATGTGATGTCGATGTTATGGCTTTATAAAGTAATTGAATCACGACTTTCACTTTTTTTCTAAAAGAATGCATTTAGTCACATCAAAAGAAAATGTTCATATAGATTAAGAGAGTGTGTCTCTGTAGAGAAAAAGCAAGTTGTTGGTTAATGACCGGAATATTGTATCTATGATTTATTCAAGCTGCAGGTGCAATATTTTGGGTTGCTAAAACACAAAATGAGAAAGCTGTATATTCATAGGCTTTTGTCAGCATGTCCACACCATTCAGATGTTTCACAATGAGATGTAAATTTTAGTCAAAGCGAAATAAAAAAAAAACAGAATATGGTTAAATGAAGCCGACCGAAATTCCCATTTAAGGCACCACAAGGTGGTAAAGAAAAATCTGAGACGATATCATCTAAAGTAAATCACTTGTTAAAAATTGACTTTGCCCACTATCAAAACCATTTTAAATCGCTCACTCAAAGCTCTATCTCCAGTCTTAATTCTCACTCATGTCGTTCAATTCTGCTCCAAAGTCACTTAAAGGGATAAGAGCAACAGCTTCTTTGACAATAAAAATCTAGATTTCACTGACTAAATTGAACGTGTAAGCCTTTGATTGATTCGTTTGTTAGAATGGGGTTTACGCCGCTTTCAACAATCTGTAAGCCATATCGCGGCGGCTGGAGCACTTAACAACGGATTATTTGTATTTCTTTCACCAGTACAGCCATTAGATCCTTTCTCAGTCTCTCGCTGCTATCTCACATTGGTCTACGATTATCAACCCATTGGTGAGAAACAAATAGTCGGAAAGAATGAGTGCCGCCGTAGCGGATTGAACCCGGGACCCCTAGATTGAATGTTCGACGCGATACCAACTGCGCTAGACGGCAGCTGATTGGTTCGTAAAGACAAAGAAAGCTATTTTATAGATCTTAAACGCATATCTTGCTAAATGGAAAGGGTGTAATAAGTGTCGCTATTTATTTAATATTGAACGAAATTAGCTTTAAAGGATTACCTTCCTTCAATTTTATTCAAAACTTCCCGCATTCATTCACTCCAAATGCCATTCTTGTTCATTTTTAGAGGGCACACATATGATCCAATATCCATGAAACTTGGTCAGGATGTACCCTATTTTAATTGGCAAGTATCGATTTCATACCATTGAAGAAGGGCCCTAATGGTAAATTTCTAGGTTTTCACCCGGCGTCCACAAATATGGCACAGGCTTTATGAAACTGTGTTAGCATGTTTGCCAGGTCACAAGGGTGAGCCCTTTTGAAACTGGGAAGGAATTAATATGATATCACAGGAAAATAGGCCTGAATGAAATAATTCCGTTTGCACCATAGATACCATAAATATGGTTTAAACCTCACGAAACTTTGTCAGAATGTCGACATAGGAAGGTAACTTTTTAAATCGTGGGAGCATAATGACAGTTTTCCCGTTACACTCTTGGTTCCATCTTCACTAACTTGGTAAGAATATATGTCATAAAACTACATTAATGACTTTTGATGAAAATCGTACTCTTATAGTACCTTAAGGAGTCAAAGAGACGAACGAAGGTGAGCGATATGGGACCATAATTGCCCCGGTGTTATATAATTGCAACTGTGTCGCATAATGCGAAAAATCCAAAATTTAGAAAATTTATTTTTTCTTTCAAAAAGATGGGGGGAGCTGTACCACTTTTATTTTTATATCGCATGTTTGTCAAAACGTTCGTCTGTTTGCGATCAGCTTGATTGTCTCAGCATATTGAAATGTGTTGATGCAAAACCTTCATTAACTACTCTTTGCTTGGAGCTTTTCTCTTTTCTAAGGACAAGACCCATTAACCCATCGACAAAAAATATATCGGAATATAGATTATTCATAATGGACTTTCTTGGCTGGTCAACATGATCGTTTTACCCTTTGTTTCTGCCCCTAAATTTCAGTATTGCATCTATGACGCGCTTTTGCGCAAATGGAGCATAACATTCAAATTGCAAAAGCATTTGCGAAATTAAGAAAACGTATCCCTCTTTGCATCTTTGTATGTCAGTAAACGCACAAAGCAGGGAAACATTTCTAAAACGTTTCACGAACGTAAAGTTCATGATGTAATATTCATAAGTAAGTATTATTTCCATGACCGCCACGTGCTATGGTCAGTTTGTGGCAAAATCATTCCACTTTTTCCCACTCTTCAAAGGGATCAGAAGCAAAACAATAGTACTTATCTTGAAGAAATAATCATGAATCATTGAAACGAGAATGTCACTGGCTATGAAAATAGCAATGATGTTTCAGTTAAATAAATTTATTCTTCGAGGGGTCAGCGCAACCTTATTGTAAGTGCATATATATTTATAGGCACTTACATTAGTGTTGCGCTGACGCCTCGATTTGCCAAGTGTTTAAATTGATAATACGACGGGTTAAATTGAAAACAGGCTTTGTAGTTGCAGACCGAGGAGGACCGGCGACTGGGAAACGAAAAATCCTAATACGTGAAGAAGCTTTATACAGTTCTTTCCCAATTTCAGACCTTCTTGAGTCTCTATTATTGTTAAATGAATATTTATAGAAAATATACATTACGTGGTTCGATAATGGAACTACTTGGTGATCAAATATACAAACTAGTTTCGTGCTCTTAAATTCCTTCGTGGCCGATGCTCGTTTTATAAAGAAAAGACTATATTAGATAGTGATTTCTGTTTTCATATACTTTTCCTAATGTTTCTCTTCTAGTCTCGGTTTAACAAAAAGGTGCTTTCAGAGAATGAGATAATTGTTGGCAAGTGGAACTTTAAGGCAAAAGGTTGACTCAATGGAACTGAAGTTGTTCAATACATGATCAATATGTCATAGGTAGTTGTATATAACGAATGAATTGTAAATAAGAATAAGAGATAAGTGTTCATGTGTAAAGGAATTGTCTGCAAGATCAAGGGGAGATAATTCTTGAACAAGGAAAAGTTTTTACTTTATAATTGTGTATTGAAATCAAAGCTCTGAAAGTATTGATAGTGGATGTTTCTGTTGGCATACTAGAGTGAATCATCCATTTGTTGAGAAATAGAGAAAGTTTACATGTAAAATTACGATAATTGGAAAATGACCTGACCCAAGTATGCGATATATACATTTCTCAACATATATCGTCAATCATCAACCAAAGTCCTGTTATTACAAGGTTTCGATAGCTTTCGGCATTACACCGGGTGTAGTTTAAAGAGTGATAGTCTGATCCAGGTATAAAAGGAAAGAAATGACAATAAGATGTTCTAGGTTATTATTATTTTTTGTAATGCTAATCGATTCTCCGTAATCTCATAATTAAAATTATGGTGTAATCTGCTTCAAAATTCTATAAAAGGATAATATTTCACTCCATTTTTAAAATGTAAGTTGTCAGAGGAATACCTTCGGTTAACCTCTCCTAAAAATGTTCAAGAAACTTGATTGACCTCTAAAAATCGGCGTGACAGGGCGGGGCTTATTTTTACTGTAAAATCTTTTAACATCTTCTCCGCCAAAACTATTGGCCCGATTTCAATGACACTTGTCAAAAAATAATCTTTTGGTGACACACTTCTGAAGTTTGTCAAGAAATGTGGATTGACGCCCTGTTTGTATAAAGTTTCATTAGGTTTGAAGCAAAACTGTAGGAGTTCTAAACACGAAATAGGTATTTTGAACACAGACGAGCGGATGCACTGACGAAAAAGCTAATTCCAAAATACCCAACAAAACATTCCTTTTTGCATGGTAAAACATCCGATCTAAATAACTGAAAACTATTTTTTCCTTATTTCACGAAAAAATGTTTTCTGTATGATTACGCAATGAATAGTGCCGTAGTAATAGCTTGAAGTTGAAAGCATGTTTGTTTTGTTTTCTTTCTTCCCGAAAGATGTGTTTTTATATAAAATTATAAGAGAGAAAGAGAATGTTCAATGGTTTAATAAAAACCTGTTAATACTCAGTGTGGTTGAATTGTTAAGTCTCGTAACTTCATGACTTCATGAACAATTTTTGCCTTCGGTCATTCTGTAAAACAATTATCTTGGTTATGGCTTTAACAAGCTGTATAAAATTGATTACCCTCTTTCGGGCACATTTGTTCTAATGGTATCATTTATACACGTCTAATTTGCATGTCAATAAACATTATATTTCTATATAATGTACCTGCAAGTATGATACATAATTTAATATTCTTAATGCTCGCTATTATTGTTATTTGTTCAACAACGGCCGGAATAAATGGTAATTTGTCGATCAAAAAAATACACTTTGTCGATTTACTTCTATAGTATTGCATCCTCTTGTCGATTCTATAATGGCTTGATAATAAACTATCATGCATACAAAATAACAATAGTTACACTATCTTACGATAATTCAGAAATAACTTGACGGTACAAACATTTTCAATTTGACACGTAATGCACGATATTTTTGTTCGGTCGCTTGAAGTCTTCAAAATTGTCGTCTTCCTCATATGATTTTATATCGAAATCATTCCAAAACCATTCACCTTGTGCGATGATTATTCAAAAGTACGGAAATTTCACTACCATATAATAAAAAAATGATTTCCATTATCAGTGTTATTCCATTAAAAAGTAAGAGGGGTCCTTTGGCACAAAATGCTTACTTTTTATTCTGAAATCTAAAATATTGTAAGGCATTTATAAATACAAAAAATTAAAATCATTAAATTGTACTCAAGCTTAATAGTGTAGCAAGGCATTCGATTTTATACAAAACTACCATTCTCAAATTTGCTTAACAAGTACTGCACGTCAGCTTTCTTGTTTTCTAAAACATAAATGCTCCATTTATGGACTGTTACTGCATTTTAAATGCAATCAAAGATTAAATAAGAAATTGAATTTGGTTATTTGGTCTCCTTGCATCTTTAATCCAAGCCTCTCCACGCTTTTATTTTTTTTAATTGTCTTTTAACATTCCCAACAATATATATTTTTTTATTTGTAACAATATAACTTCACCTCTGTGGAACAAGATAAAAAGTAAATGTTTGAGATCTAGGTGTTTTTTTTCCAAAACTCTGATAGAATGCACCATTTTAAGACTTGAGTTTATAATTTGAATTTGTGTCGACTTTCCCTTTGAATGTTTCTCAAATAATTTAAGGCCAGGCTCCTGAAAAGAAATCATCTTATTCATATAATTTAATGAAAAGTATCTTGCTCTGATTGAGTGCAATGTAAAGTCTGACAAAGATTTCCAGCCATCTGTGTTTTTTGTCCTCATTATTCATTCACCATGGAAGCATAAACCCTGTCCTGCACACAGGATGACAGTTCCGTGTAAACAGTCTTCCAATCATATCCCCCTTTGCACATGTACTTGCGTGCATAACGGGGTATATTTGGCAAATTATTTTTACGTCGTTTTGTCATCCTAAACGCAGGGTTTGTTTATCTCTGTTTGCTTCGTTCTATATTAAACTTTTAAGAACGAGATATTTCTAATTTGACTGTAGGGTGAATATGTTAGGAATCTTGCTTCTTCTAAATTTTCGACCAATAACGACCAACTTGCCTTACCAATACATGTACATTTGTTTTGAAATACCATGTTTAATTGAATTTGACAAGATATGACGATTTTATAAGCATTTACCTATCGAATATTATGAATTATTCGCATGACGTGTCATATCATGTCCAGAGGGTGGGGGTAAATATGCATTTTCTTTACTTGTCCCCGGACAGGTAAAAGATTTATACTTGTCCAGGATCAAAAATAAATCATCTATGAATAGACAAATTTTGAGAAACATTGATTTAAAGAAGAAATGATGAAACCCAGTATTTTTTCTTTTCTAATTAAACGATGTTTCTACACTTTCATGTCAAACTTTTCGATTTATTTCCTATCATTCCAAAAGTTACTTTGGTATTTTAGACATTTCTTTTTAAAGAGTGTACTTGACCGCAGGTAGAAAAGCATGTGTTGAAAAGGCAGGCATTGGAATATCATACACCTGATGGTTGCCTGTTTTTCCATTACCAGGAAATCTCTGAATTATACTGACTGCCAACGACCCCCTTTCCTGTGACCGTTAAACACTGTCGTCATGCGAAGAGCTGTGATGTTATTTTTATGAGGAAGTTTGGTATTAAAACCAATCACAACATCTCGGGGATTAACAATTTATGGCGACCATTACCAGAGAGCTAAATTTAATGATCAAAGTACCTGACAGCGTGTTGTGGTGTATCAATATTTATGTCAACTTTACGTGAACCTTTCTCGTGAAATATTCCTTGGCAAAACCATCGTAAATACAGATTTCTTCAATTTTGAATTAAGGTGGTTTGGTCTTCAAATTACCGTATTCTCAATACTTATATCAGGAGCAATTTTGATTCTTTGCTTTACTAAGTTTGAAATTAAAGCACTAAATGTAACGAATGGCTACATTTAATCAACTTGTGTTGAGAGTTAATAGCAATGTCCATAGCCTTTCGGACTTTATCAACCGGAAGATGCTATATGTTTATTTTACGGTAATTTGTGCGTTGGAAAAAATGATTGTTAAAAACGTCCAAAATACTAAGTTTTTTTTATTGAATATATACTAACATGAGGAACATCGGTTCCCAAATGCCGGCATTTGTCCATTTTTATGGCTAAAAGTGCTGAAGCCATCTTCCGCATTTTTTTCAACAAGATTTCTCAATATCCGGACAATTTATCGATTTCAAAATTAAATGGACGCTTGCTTTGTAAAGACGGCGAGTCTGTAAAAGCGCCTGAAATACTTAAGAAAAGTAACTCTGCATCTCAGACTAAGCCGAAACAGCAAAAACTTCCGAAAAGAAACTAAATGACCCAAACGTCCGTTCTAATCAATTATAGGATCGGGCGTTAAAACAGCAGAGTCGGAAGGCAGAGAGAGAATCGGTCGGGTGAGTGGAAACACTGCTAATTTTTGCTCACCTGAGTAGGAAAATCTTTGAAAAAAAAAAAAAAAATCTTTCTTGATATCAGACGGCAGACAGCTTTCATATGCCAAGTTTGTTCATATCCAGACCCTCGGGTCATATTTGGGCTACACTCGCATCATATTTTACATAGAAACAAAGTAGGAAAATCTTTAAAACTCTATTTCTCTGGAAAACCAGAAGGCGGAAGTCGTTATATTTAGTATGTAGCATCATCTGATGAACCTTTTCGAGTTTGTTCATATCAAACCCTGGGGTCAAATTAGGGGTATATCAAGGCATATCCTTATGTTTAGAAACAAAGTACAAAAGTTCATATCCTGACCCTCGGGTCATATTTGGGCTACACTCGCATCTATTTTACATAGAAACAAAGTAGGAAAATCTTTAAAACTCTATTTCTCTGAAAAACCAGAAGGCGGAAGTCGTTATATTTAGTATGTAGCATCATCTGATGAACCTTTTCGAGTTTGTTCATATCAAACCCTAGGGTCAAATTAGGGGTTTACCAAGGCATATCCCAATTTTTAGAAACAAAGTACAAAAGTATATCCCAATTTTTAGAAACAAAGTACAAAAGTTCATATCCTGACCCTCGGTTCATATTTTGGGCTACACTCGCATCTATTTTACATAGAAACAAAGTAGGAAAATCTTTAAAACTCTATTTCTCTGAAAAAACCAGAAGGCGGAAGTCGTTATATTTAGTATGTGGCATCATCTGAAGAACCTTTTCGAGTTTGTTCATATCAAACCCTGGGGTCAAATTAGGGGTTTACCAAGGCATATCCCAATATTTAGAAACAAAGTACAAAAGTTCATATCCTGACCCTCGGGTCATATTTGGGCTACACCCGCATCTATTTTACATAGAAACAAAGTAGGAAAATCTTTAAAACTCTATTTCTCTGAAAAACCAGAAGGCGGAAGTCGTTATATTTAGTATGTAGCATCATCTGATGAACCTTTTCGAGTTTGTTCATATCAAACCCTGGGGTCAAAGAAGGGGTTTACCAAGGCATATCCCAATATTTAGAAACAAGGTACAAAAGTTCATATCCTGACCCTCGGGTCATTTTTGGGCTACACCCGCATCTATTTTACATAGAAACAAAGTAGGAAAATCTTTAAAACTCTATTTCTCTGAAAAACCAGAAGGCGGAAGTCGTTATATTTAGTATGTAGCATCATCTGATGAACCTTTTCGAGTTTGTTCATATCAAACCCTGGGGTCAAATTAGGGGTTTACCAAGGCATATCCCAATTTTTAGAAACAAAGTACAAAATCTTTTTCACAGAAACCAGAGAGGAAAGTTTTTATATTTGGTGAATAGCTTAACTAGTGAACCTTATCAAGTTTGTTCATATCATATTCTTGAAGTCAAATTTGGGCTTCTGTCCGGTGTTTATCCTGGTGTATCCCATTTTACATCGAAACAAAGAGCGATTTCTTTTAAAAAAAACTTCTCTGAAACCCGAAGGCAGACACCCTTCATATTTGTCATGTAGCTTAGTCCAGTGGACCTTTACCAAGTTTGTTTATATCATACCCATGGGTCAAATTTGGGCTCAGTCTGGGTTCCGCTCATTTTACATAGAAACAAAGATGGAAATCTCCGAAAATAATCATTTCTGAAACCAGAAGGTAGACAGCTTTCATATATTGAATATGACATTACATAGTAGACCTCTACCAAGTTTGTTCATGTCATGCCCATGAGGTCAAGTTTGGGATCGGAATATTACATTGACACAAAGGAGGAAATCTTTTAAATTCTTGTTCTCTGAAATCAGACCCAGGACTTTTCATATTAGTTATGTAGTTTTATTTAATTGACTTTCATTAATTCCGTTCATAACATGCCCCTATTTTAAAATTAGGATTGTAGCCTGGCGTATCCTGTTTACAAAGAAATGAAGCAGAAAACAATTCAACCATAATCTTTGCTGAAAACATTCTACAGTCTTGATCCAAGATAGAACATATCTCCATGAGGGCATCTGCCTATTTTAGTGATATGATGTGCTAGGGGTCAAAGAGACTCAATTGAGCGATCTATGACCATCATGGTCCTCTTGTTTCTTAGACCTTATTCGCGGGAGGGTCAACTTTTTGTCCGTGGTCAACACAATATCTAAATTACAGCTTCTTCAAACTGTAATATCGGAATTCTGGTCACCCACTGAAGATACATCTGATTGTAAGACCATTTGAAAACAGTACAATATCCAAATATAAATCTGGGAGTGTTTTACCTGTCACATTTATGAGATTAGAAATTATATTCTTAAACCTCCTGGGGCGAAAATTTAATATCAAGTATTGAAACTATGACAGAGTTAAATGCATCCTTAGTCGAAAAAGCATTATTTTATTTCCTTAATTCACGGGGTTAGAAGTAAACTAATTGAACTTAGTTTATTTATAAATTTCTTTCTGTCCAATTTCTCTTGGCGGGTCCTTATTTATTAATTCTTTGCGTGGTATATATCTTAAACCACCAGACATTTTTCTATAGAACTTTGTCAGAATCTTCCTTTTAGATACCCTAATCGAATATTGTTCGCGTCATTTAAATTGGTACATACATAAGGGTGTTGCAGGGTCATGCCATTTTTCACTTTAAATACTTCGATGACATTTCATCCGTAATAACTGGACAAGTTTTAATGGAAATAAGGAATAATGTTCCTAGGGAGACTCTAATTCAAATGTTGTTCTTGGTATTGTGATAGGGCGTTAACGGATGGGACCTTTGTTTATTTGAAATCTTCGATAAAACACTTTGATATTACTTTGAGATGCGGGATACAGTTTCATGAATTTTTTAGTAGAGTTAATTCATAAAACAGTCTTACTTTTAAAAAAGTTTAAAACGTGAAATTAAACGCGAACTTTTCTTTGAAAAACGGTTCCCTTAGAAGTCATTTGAACAAGTACATAAAGAACTATGTAACCATCGCATAATCTGATTTGAATGACACTGTAGCGCAATGAATATGATTAGGATTTTGTTTTTTCCAGCACTTACACTTCTATAATTTACCTACCGGTGAAAATCTTTTGAAACTCGCTGGTGGACTTTTTAACAATTTAGCCCTACTCTTAAGCAGGGTAGGTTCTTGATTTGTAACTTCGTCACTTGTAAACCGCCTTCGACTATCATGTTTATCATGTTAAAACTCAAGTTCGATATAGCTATTTTGAACAGAATGGTACCAGGAAAAAAATCCTAGAAAAATGTCTACGCGGAAAAATATCATGTATTAGTTGAAGAGGTATAACTGATACACTATTTGTAAGACATGTTTGTTTTACCACTGTGGCAATAGACGTGGAAGTTATTTAATATTTTTTCAATATACCTTCCTAAATAATATGAAATCAAAGTATAAATTTTCGATATGCTCATAAAAGAAAACACAGGATTCGCAAAATACAACAGAGCAAAGGACCATTCAACAACCGATGCCAACAGAGACTAAATAAATGGAAAAATAGTGGCTTAAACACTTACACATATCTACACAGGCATGTACAATGCAAAACATTAAAGCTGAATTCAATAAAAAAAGGCACAAAATTTATGCTATCAAATATACATTATCATTTACCTAAAATAGGAGAAATTATAATTTCTATGCATGGAAACGTCGAAAAAGATGTAATGTGTTTCTTCGAAACATACTTGAACGTATCCTCACAAGAACATGAACGTCTTTTAGCCTATTCATTAAAGATAGGAAATACAGTGCCATCGGAGACGGATTATGCTCATCGAATAAGGTTTTGTAACAAAATTGTAAGCCATTTTACGCCAATAAAAATCTTATTGAAGGCTGCTATAGTTTGAGAGTTCTGCTCGCAAGAAATCTGAAGTCTGAAAAAAAGATCGAGGGAATCTCACAGCATGAATGTATAAAAATTAACCTCAAGATAAACATATTGTTTTTTTCACATTAAGATTGAAATTCATTGCTTCCACTGTTTTAAAGCTTTTCTCTGAACTCTATATTTTACGAAGCATTTGAACCATATCTTGGACTCTTCTTGGACCATCAACATGAATATTTTTCATCAAATATGTCAATTGAAAATGCCTACATACAAAAATTTGAGACTTTAACTTTGATAGTCCTTATAGTATGATTTTTACAAAATGTTAAAGTTAAAAAGCAATGAACCTCTTATTTGCATGAAACAGTGTCATCAACAGATAAACAACACCGGAGATACTAAATAAACAACTTTCATGAGAATTTAAATAAATCCTCCCAATTTGTTGATGAGAAATATTTGAAAATAAATGACCTCGAGGCTTTAACCCTGGCTGATTACCTTGATTTCGGAATCTGCCAAAAAGTATTTCTACAGGTAGTAATAAACATTTGAAACATGATGGTGAAAGCTCTTACCATTTCACAAGAGGCCCAAGGTAGCCTTCATCGCTCTACTGGCTTGAATAACAAGGTATTAGAAATGAACTCATATAACTAATTACAGAAGAGAAAACTATTAAGATGTCATATTAAAACAAGAGGGCCAGAATGGCCCGTAACCGCTAATCTGAATTTTATTGGTCCAGTGGAACTCATCAAAGTAATTTTCTGGCAAAGTTTCATTCACATTTGCCTAATTTTTGAAGAGGAGATGTTGTTCAAAGATTTCGGGCTCAAAATAAGCCCCGTCCTGCAACACCAATATTTATGGGCCTATAAAAATTTTGCGAACAGCTTAGAAAAGAGTCATCCAAGGAATACTCTAGTAAAGTTTCATTGAAATCGGCCCAATGGTGCAGAAGATGTTGTTCAATGTTTTATGGCTCATAATAAGCCCCGGCCTACCACGGTCATATATGGGGGCCAATCAAAATTTTGCGAACAATTTTTTGAAAAAATGTCACCCAAGGAACATTCTGGTAAAGTTTTACTGAAATCGGCTCAGCGGTTTCAGGAGGAGATGTCGTTCAATGATTTTGGGCTAAAAATAAGCCCCGCCCTGCAATATCCATATTTTTGGGGTCAATCCATATATCTTGAACATCTTTAGAAAGAAGGTCACCCAAGGGACAGTTATGTAAATTTTTGTCCAAGTCCATCCATTGGTTTAGGAGGAGATGTTAAAAGAAAAGTTTACGCACGGACGCACGACGAACTCTCCACCTTGACAATTTCTCACTGGTCCTCGGCTAGTTGAGTAAACTTATTAACGATGTAGAAGTTTAAATCATTAAAAGCCAGACCTTGAGAAATGGCACAAGCAATACATTGGTAAAATAAGAAGACAGAATTTTTGTAAAGTTATATGTAATTGTGTACATATTCTACATTTGCATTGCTTCTAATAGAAATTTCTATTGATATCAAGTTCAAGGTCATCAGCCAAGGTCAATTACATTGTTCAGATTAAACCTTTACATCGGATTTATCTTTACAATTGCAATTGTTGAAGCCTTTATACGTCACGAATGTATTGCTTATGATCTGACCTTTCTGTAGAAATTTAAGTCAAGGTCACCAGTTATGCTCAAGGTCACCTATGTTTTACATAAAACATTTGATTCATACCAAACTTCCTGTATCAAGCATTGGTATTATTTATATTCTTTAATCTCAGATGAAAATGACAAACACAGAAGGGACCTAAATCTATTATAGAGATACATGAAAACCTTGTGTACTGAATCAAAGAGTACAATCAAACATTATTAATGAGTAGGAGGGGAAAATGTAATGGATGCTTTAGAATCAATAAACACATTTAACAGATACTTTACGAGTGTTTTCAATTCTTCATCCTATACCCAATCTGATTGCCTAAAAATGACATAAATAAAACTTTCTTGGGGGTTAATTTTATTCTACAGATCGCTTTTTAAATCCTTTTATAACAAAGGCCTTTGTAAAGCTCTTAATACCAGTAGTGCAGTTGGTTTTGATGGGATAGCATCCAATTTCCTGAAAATTAGTGTCGATGCTACACCAAAGCCCTCATCATATTTCCAAGCACATCTTCTTTTAAATTTCCATCAGTTTTCAAACAAGCAAAATTATTTCAAAATTAAACAACGTGCCATTTTTTCACAAGATACGCCCGTCACACTGCTGGATGTCGACTGGGGGACAGGAGTTTAATAAAAGTCTTATAGTCAAGAAAGGGCATTAATTCAATATGTTCAGTTATGGTTCTTGTGACTTCTCTTTAACAACCATAGCTATTATACTTTCAGAGGTATGAAAAAACAAAAGACAATAACCCCAAAAATAAACCAGGTAGAGTTGTGGTTCTTTTGCACTGCACTTTCCCTTGGTGGAATCTATCTATCACTGAAGTTTCATTATCATAGCCTTTAATTTTCAAAGATATGTTCCTCCTGACATGATCCAGGTTTGATAAAAAATAAAAGGACAATAACCCAAAAAAAGTAAACCAGGTAGTGATACGATAATTGTGCTCTGCACTTCTCCATGATAATATATATCTACCCATAAAGTATCATGTTCACAGGTCGTATACATTTAGAGATATGCTCCGGACAAAATCCAACAAAGTGCAATAACTTGAAAATTAGCTAGATTGAGTTTTGGTTCTCATGTACTGCACTGTCAAGTTTGAAATAAATCGGTCATAAGGGGATAGAGTTATGCTCCGGACAAAGAAGTAGACACCGCCCGGATGTCGGACGACCAAACGCCACAGGCGATCCCATAATACGTTCCGTCTTCGACGGGCGTATAAAAAAGGGATAACATCTGGTACCGGTACCCTTTCTCTAATCTTCCGTGATCATCAAAGATACTTGAAAGACATATAAGTAGTAATCAACAAAACTACCTTAATGAAAACATAAAACTCGGTCAGGTTTTAGATCGGGTTTTTCATCCTTGTGAGACTGCTCTAACCACTTCCTTCGACACTTTGATCAAGACAGTAAAATGATAGGCAGTTTGTTCGAACTATATTCTTTGACCAGACAAACTGACTAATCATCCTGACTAATCATTCACTTCTCTTTAGAAAATGTCTTTTTACAACTTACTAGGGATGTAAAAGAAGTCCGGTTCTCGAAGTATCTCGCAGACTGTTCATCGGAAATTATATTGGAATTAGCATATAAGAAATAATTTATTACTATATATAACTATATATTAAAAATATTCTTTTGAAATATATGAACGACAAGTCCAAAATATTCGTAGAAAACGGTCGCTTAATCATTAGACAAAATACAAGGTCCTATTTCCATTAATTATATGTAGTAAATAGAAATTTAAGTGCAGTGTGCGCTTTGTATATCATGACGGCAACCACGTACGTTATGAACTTATGAGGCACGTTGCTTAGCGCATAGTGCATGTCTTTAGTCGCTCTTATTATGACATCTGTCCGGCGTACTTCCAAAAAATTTGGTGTGTTTGCGAAGGAAAGAAAGAAAAATCTCTGACAAGTCCACGAACGTCTAGAACACCCATCGAGGCTATTAGATTATTTAAGTCATACTTTGCAAATGGAAATAAAAGGTTGAAATATCAGACATATCATCAGTCATTGAAATATCATCTGGAGTTTCACAATGCTGTGTTTTAGGCACAGTACTTATCTTGAAATATATCTTACTTTGTACAAGGATATTTCATCTACAGATCTTTAAGCAAATGATACTTATACAAGTACATCAGCTTAAACATTAGAGGAAAATAATTAACTGTGATCAAAGTTATCGGAGTATCAAAACTTGATCTATGGTGTAAAAGAAACTAGATTATTCGCAATCCAAAGACAAGTAAGGCAGCATTACCTTCTGTTTACAAAGCTACCCAGTCTGAGTTAAATAATAGGACCAGAAGGAAGATTGATTGATTGATTGATTGATTGATTGATTGAATAGGGTTTAACGCCGCTTTCAACATTATTTCAGTTATATCGCGGCGGTCGGAGCACCTAACAATGGATTCCTGGTATTTCTCTCACCTGTACTACCATTACATCCTTTCCTAGCCTCCGACTGCTATCTCACATAGGTTTACGATTATCTACCCATTGGTGAGAGACAAACGTCGGAAAGGATATTTGCCGCCACCGGGGATCGAACCCACGACTTCCAGATTGGAAGTCTTATGCCTAACCAACTGCGCTATGGTGGCGGCTGCCAGAAGGAAGACTAGACTTGTCTAACTGTGCAACCTCTTAGAAATTAGTCTTTGTCCTACTTTATCATTCAATCAGAATGCTTGAATTTTAAGTTGGAATGCGGAGCAATTCCAACTTAGATTTTTAAATCTTTTGATGGTTTATTTTCAATAAATTACCCAGCTTAGGTTTATTTTGATTTAAACGTCAAGGTTTATTTGTTATACCACGCATGCGTACACACTAAACTCTACCCCCGTATAAATATGTAACGAGCACATGAAAAGTGAAGGAGAAAATCGTAATTCACGTGCATATGTTGCATTCCCTACATTCTACACTGATTTGGATCTGGTTGGGTGTGACATGGCTTGACGATTATGTTTGCATGTGGTTTAACTACGATTTCAACCTTATTGCAGTAATATCGCAATGGCTGGTGTACCTAACCATGGTTGGGTCGCTTACTAAACATTTATGAACTTATTTGCGTCTGTATGTAGCTAGAAACTTTTTTTTTTATAGTTTTATCAATAAGATATATATGTCTATGTGTAAACATTTTAGTACCATAGGTAGATTTTGTGAGGTGAGCCGTGAAATCTTCTTTTACCGTTAGATTCCCGTGCCATATTTTCGAAATAGATATAAAAGGTTTAAATAACTCATTAAAAAAGGTAACAATTTACCTTTCAAAGGAAAATCATTGCTAGTCTTTAATCGCAAGGTTTACTCACTACATGTACGTTTACTATTAGAATGGAGGGATCAGGTTAAATTCCTATCATATGATGTGTAGATATGTACCCGATATACCCATGGTAATGGACTCGGCGCCTACGTCAGAGCTGAGTTTTGAAAATACACCTATAGAAGGCCCTTCTCTGACAATGACCATATTTGAGTTGGTGTTATATATGAACAAATTTGTTGATTAACAATTACTGGCACATTTTATCAAATTTAATGACATCTGATACCGTAAATCATTTATTCTTGCGAAAGTTCTTGTAATACAGAGTGGACACATATCGTATGTTCGTTCATCTACAGAACGGAAGTAATTGTCAAGTCAATAAAAACAAACAATACTGCATCTTTCATAATCGGTAATAGCTCTTTAGAAAGCCTCGGTATTTACGTGCATATTTCAACAACACCATATTTGGAAAGAGGGGCGTTCACTTGTAATAAATTCAACCAGAGTAATCCGTGTAAATCGTGCAAAATGCTGCCAAAAATAACAAGAGCGGGAAAAAGACTAAGTCAGTTAAACGCTAATAATTGAAAATTAAACGATTTAAACAGCATCAGTCGGTCGCTACGCTCCCTTCTTTCGGCTGTTTAAATCGTTTAGTTTTCAATTAGTAGCGTTTAACTATTACATAGTTTTTGTAAGCATTATTGTCTATGTATTTAGACGGGAGGAAAGCATTTCTTTTCCATATAGCATACTTTGATATTTGACTAAGCCTTTTTCCACGTGCACAACTGAATTGAACTTTTTTCAGGTTGCTACCTCACCATTAGTCAACATGCATCATCTTATCATCCTAGTCTTCTTGTTTATTCATTTTAAACAGAAAGTCTAAGTAGACTAAATAGATGCGTTTATAGTTCTTGGAAAGTCTACAAAGAAATAATCGTTTGTTTGTCATAACTTTGAGACCTATTTCTAGTAATCAAACACTTCATCCCCCACCCATCCCGTCTTTTTCTCAAATTCACACTCAAATTTGCTCCTTCTATATCATCTTTATTGGCGTTATTTTGTAATATCCTTCCCCGTTGACTCGCCACCCGGTTGTCTTTCTATCTTCAAATCTCCGTCTCTCTTTTTTATTTTGTGTTTGATTCAGTCCCATTCCTCGTGACTATCACTAGTTTGCTTGGATATCAAGAAAACGGTCGGTTCTCGGACATGCAAATATAAAGAATAACAAATGTTCATGTTTGTTATAATAAATTTACTCCAATTTTATTCAAAGTTAGTCAAATTCAACACGTAATTCAGAATCGAAAATAAGCCTGTGCGTGACATGTCCAACAATTTCACATGTTCACAAAGCAAAGCTTCTGGTCAGCCTGTTTAGCCGCACAGTCTGACCAGAGTCTTCACTATGCACTCTATTGATATGGAAGGTCTTAATTGCTCCGTACGCGGTCAGCGTATTTTCTTATTATATCGTGTCCTTGTCTACACCGCTCAAAGTTTGTACCTCCCGCTAGTGTGAAATTGTTGGATATTTCACGCACAGATTCAAATCTTAGTCCGCCGTCATTTTGTCTCTTTTGTTTCTTCAAAGCAACGGATGTGTATTCATCCGAACGATAAAAAAAAAATAACGGAAAGAAATTTTACGGGAAAGCGATATGATATCCAGCATATTGTTGTTATCAGAAATCTGTCGTTTTTTACAATTATTTTTGAAGTATATGTGATGTTAAGTTTAATAAATAAATGAATAAATTAAAAGTGAAAGTCATTAAACAAGAGCCGTCAGAGACGGATTATGCTCCCCGAATAAGGCATTGTCACACAAAAAATATATGCAATCAATGGGAAAAGTTTGCTGTTGATTGCTTCTATAGGTTTTGGAATTTGCTAATGGGTAATGTGACTTTTCAAGCGAAATTTACAAATAGTTTATAGTCAAGGGCATCTGATTTGCTACTCAAATACGAAATTTCATCAAATTCCGAACATAAGACCAGAAGAAATGAAAGAAAAAGGTAACAAGCATTTAGCCCCCCTTTGTCCATGATATATTTTTGTATGAAAATTTCAAATTGTTTATAGGAAAGGGCATCTAATTTGCTACTTAAATACGAAGTTTCAGTAGAATTCTGAACATAAGACTAATAAAAACGAGAGAAAAGCTGCATTTTACCCTTAGTCCACTTTTCCCGTGACGATACCACAAATCTAAACAACGGGATAGACACGGCAGCATTGTTTCTCATGGCAAGTTTCATTTGATAAGGCCAAAGGGTTATGGAGAAAGTACTGTAATATGAGACACAGGGAGCTAACATAAAGGTAACAATTATTAAACACCCTTTTAGCATGACATATCTTTAGACGCAAATTTCAAATAGTTTATGGTAAAGGGCATCTGATTTGCTACTCAAACATGAAATAACATTTAATTCTGGACATAAGACTAGGATACGTATAACTGTATTTTACAAGCTAAGGTAACAAACATTTAGCCCCCTTTTTACATGATATTTTTTGTACGAAAATTTCAAGTTGTTTATAGTAATGGGAAACTGATTTGCTACTCAAATATAAAATTTCAGTATATTTCTGACTATTAGACCGGTAGAAATTAGAGAAAAACTGTATTTTACCCAAAGTCCCCATTTCCCGTGACAAGGCCTCGAATCCAAAAGCCGAGACAGATGCATCAACACTGTATCACAGAAAGTTCACACGGTAAGTTTCATTTAATTAGGCTCAAGGGTTATGGAGAAAGTAATGTAATATAAGACACGGAGAGCTAACATAAAGGTAACAAACATGAAAAAACCTTTTTGCATGAAATATTTTAAGATGCAAATTTCAAATGTTAATGGTAAAAGGCATCTGATTAGCTACTCAAAAATGAAATTTCATCAAATTCTGAACATAAGACTAGGATAAATGAAAGATTAACTGAATTTTACAAGCTTAGGTAAAGGTAACAAACATTTAGCCCCCCTTTTTCCAAGAACTATTTTTGTACGAAAATTTTAAGTTGTTTATAGTAATGGGCATCTGATTTACTACTCAAATACGAAATTTCATTAAATTCTGACCCTTGGACCAGCAGAAATTTGAGAAAAAACTGTATTTTACCCTAAGACCCATTTTCCCGTGACGAGGCCTCAAATCCAAAAAAAACGAGAAAGATTCATCAACACTATATCATAGGAAGTTCACATGGTACGTTTCATTTGATTTGGCCCAAAGGATATGGAGAAATCGCTGGGAACGGACGGACACACGAACGGACGGAATAACGGACGGACGGATTAAGCGGCGGCTTTATGCTCTCCCTTCGGGCGCATAACAAAGAAATAATAGATAATAAAAGAATATATGATTTAATTGGTAATATATTATGTCGTACTCATTTTATTGGAACAGTTGTCCTACTCCACCAAAAGAACAATTCCCGTATAAATTCAAAACGAGCCATGTCGGGCATGGCCATCCCCGCCAATACAAGCTTGATATAAATTGAAGTCAGCTAAATTTAAGGTTCTAGTGAAGCTGAAAGTATTTACACTTTAAAAGTAATTCAAAGTAAAATATCTAACCCTTTGAAATGACAGACAACAATTTCTTAAAAATTAAGCAAACGAGTTGTTGTTCTTGTCTACTGCAATTATCCCCAACTAGATATAAGGACACCAGAAGTGTCAAGTTGAAAGCTATCAAACTTTCAAAATATGGACAAATTTCAAGTCTGAAATGAACAAAAAAACCAACAATATTTCAAAGTTATCCATGCTGAAGTTAGGGTTCTTATACTCTGAAAAATGCTGGGGAAAAGCGATGGCGAAAAGATGCAGGTCAGATAAAATCGATTAGTATTTGGGTCAAACTATATGTTGTTTTCGTTTATCCCAAAAGGCTTGGTCGTTTAAAGACGTCTAATCCAATAGGTTTCCCTTGTTTTACGTTGCTTGTCTGCCCATTCACCGTTGGCCTCAATGCACCAAAGGACAATGTCATGGAATGAGTGACCGTGAGTGACATAGCCGCGGAAATGCTCTGCCACGTAAGATCTATTGAATCGACGGGTTTTCCAATCAGATCTATGTCAAGTTCATGCGCTTGTTGATCGGCAGTTATGTCTCGCCTACATATTGCTTCTTGCATTTTGAGCATGTTATGAGATAGACAGAATTTGCAGTTTTGCATGTGTGTATACCTTTGACAGCCGAAATATCTCCAAGGATTGATATGAAGGTCTGAATGTCTTGCATAATTTGACATGTTTGAGATCTTGCTGCTTGGCAAGGTCCAGGGTGTCCAGACGGGACGTTTTGAGTCGAGTGGTCTACTTTTGCTCTTACGAGGTAGTCTCTGAGGGACTTAGGCCTGCGGTAAGCGACCACTGGTTTCCCTGGGCATATTTAACTCAGTTTGCTAGGCGCCTCGATTTTGGACCAGTGGTTGTTTACGATAGAGTTTATTTTCGGCAAGTCGGGACGGTATGTCACCACATATGATTTTCTGTTCGATTGTTGAAGCTTGTTCTCATACAATAGATGGTCTTTTCGTTGTACTGCAGCGGCTTCGGATATGGCAGCAGAAACGGTTCCGTATTTGTAACCTCTTTTGAGTAGATGTTGAGATAGCTCCTTAGTTCGTACGTCAAATGAGGTTTCCTGTGTTCAAATTCTACGAATTCTGAGTGCAAGACTATATGGGATGTTTTTGCGAAAGTGTCTTTGGTGACAACTTGTTGGAAGCAGACATTGATGTTAATCTGTTGGTTTAGAATATAAATCAGCGACCTGTTCATTTCCTTCTGTGCGTGAAATAGTGTCAAGGAAGACATGTTTTTCATTAGATGTTTCAGAAGTAACTTTTATAGTTGGGTGAAATGTGTTGGCAGTAAACAAAAATTCTTCCAGCTTTTTGGGGCCATGACACCACTTCGTGTCAATGTCGTCGATGAATCGCAACCATGACGGTGGCTGGTATTGTACCGTTATAAGAAGTTGGCTCTCAAGACGACCCATAAATATATTTGCATACGAAGGTGCCATCTTTGTTCCTTCGCCGTGCCTTGTATTTGGAGATAATGTTTACCATTAAATTCGAAGTTGTTGCACTTGAGGATGAGGGTTAGAAGCTCTACCAGTGATTCAGTGGGAGGGTCTGTAACATCTCTTGTGTCTCAAGCTTCTTTGCAGGCATATATTCCATCTTCGTGAGGGATGTTTGTATAAAGCGATGTGACGTCCATTGACACCAACATTGTGTTTTTTGGGAGTGGCTGAGAGTTAACTTTTTGAAGGTTGTCGATAGTATCTTGCGCATAGGACTTTAAACTTACTAACATGTGGTCTGAGATGAACAAATTCGGATGTACGTTCAGTTGGATGGCCATTTGCGGATACAATAGGTCTACTGGTATTTCGAGGTTTGTGAATCTAGGAGATAAAATCTACCTGCCCGCGGATTTTTCACTGATGTATAGTCGAAGTTGTCTTCACCGATAATGCCGATAATCTTACATTGTTTTCAGAGTTTTTTTAACCTTGTTTTGATATTCTAATGTTGGGTCATGTTGGAGTTCCCTGTAAAATTGGGTGTCCTTAAGCTGGCGCTCCGCTTCAGATACGTAATGTTCCTTATTCATTACCACTAATTGCTGTTCATTTTCACTGTCAGTTCTCGTGGAACCCCTGAGCGAATTTTAATTTCATAACTCAATGAGTTTCACATATGATTAAAGTCTTCGGGGTTATTAAAATATTTTCAATATCGACGTCGCTAAGAAACGACGTCAGGTAACGTCACGTAAAGGAATGTTACTCTTATAACTTCCGTTTAGATATTTCGATTGTTCTTACCCTTTTTATTCATTGATTTTGATGATACATTTTGTAAATCTTAGCATTACTTCGAATTTAATACAGACAAATGGGTTGATAAGAAGACATCAGCACGAAGTGATAATGCACTAAAGTTCAATTTAATCAAAGATTATAAAGAAAATAGGGTCTAAGTTGATTAAAGCTTGTTTTCGAATCATAAAAACTTTTCAAAGAAAGCACCGGAAGTTGTAACATTCTCTGGAGGAGTCCGAATATTTTCTTCTGCTGAAAAGTGAAAGGGGTAATTCAGACACTACAGAAAAATCCCTACATGTATATAAGGGTTATTGATGGCATAGAGATGATTATTTTGATAAAACCGTTTGTTTCTTTGACAATTCAAATGAACAATATACGTTGTATAGTCAAAGATTCGTTACATTTGGACATAGTAGAGCACAAGACTCCTATTTTCCAATCATTATTGGTCATGGTTTCTATCCCCGACGGCGACACATATCCCCCATCAATGTGTGATTTATCATAAACCTATGTTGGATAGCAGTTTTGGGCATGAATAGATTTAAATTTGTTCTGGTACGAAAGTACCGGGATTCGATGAGGTATAATGTTACGACATAACAAGTACTTTTATGCGAGCATTTTTTACAGCACGTATTGGCCCTTAATTTAGGCTGTGAACATCTGCCTATTGGACAATGTGATTTAATGTTACGACATAGCACATTTCCTTCTAGTTGAACGATACTGCCTTTGACAACCTCTATGAAATTATGAATGTAAACCAGGATTGTGATGATAAAGATATAAAAATAATAATGATAATAATGAAAAGCTAATTTTAATTATAGATGTAAATATGCTTAGATAAATATACAGCATTATTCATACACACAACACGGAAACAAAGTTGACAATTAACTCAATGTCTGAGATTATAAAACTTGGTTTTTTGTTGTTTCATTTTCTCACAATTGGTGTTTTTCTCTAATTCTCTTTTTACATCATAAAATGTAGAAAAAAATATGTATTCGTATGTTGATACAATTCAAAAGTTAAATTGTAATAATCAATTCATTTAAAAAAAAGAAGGAAAGAAAAAGATTCGAAAAGAAAAAAAAATCGAAATATCATCGCTTTACTTTTAAAAATGTTATTTTTTATATTTTTAATCAAGCTCTGGGTAAGCGGTATAGCAGAAAATCGGCGATATATTACTATAGAAACTATGATAACGAAAAGGGGGCTCAATTTGTGATAATTGACTGAATGCACCGAAGGGACACTATCTGTAATCAAACACGACGCGGTAAGGTGCATTTTACCATCCACTCAAGACTAGTAAACAGTTTTCTATAGCTCTACTAAATGCGTTTTGGAGTTAAGAGCACCCTCGAGATGAAGTTATACAAATAAAAGTCTTGGATTGGCGACAGAACGGGGCCTGATACATATCATCATAGTATGTTCATAAACCAGACGACAACATTTTAGACTATTCCAATTTCAAAGAAGTTGCAGACGATTAATTTGAAGCGATAAATTTCATAGAAAATATCTTTCAAAGACGAAAATACTTTTTATAATAAAAGAAATACCTTGAAATCAGCTTTTTCTTCTTTATTTGGATGCTGTTTATGTTCTTCAATGACATCAAAAACAGGATTGCGTCGGAATTGGAAGAATAGAAATGCGATCTATTTCACGAAAACGTACAATTCGGGAACTTCGGTAATCAAATATCTAATGACGGGGATGATCCGACAGAGGTCAAGTAAAGTTACAAAATTTCATTTAATCGCTTCCTTTCTAGCCAAGAGAGGAAAAATAAATTTGATGCAATCCTTCTGTGAAAATTTCTTTGGCATTTGGCCCCTTTCAGGTTCAGTAAATGTAGCGGCATCTTGGAAACAATTTCCATTTATTTCTTGTTGTCCCGTGTGATAGATAGGATACACACAGCTTCAAATGTCTGACTTGAAAAATACTTTGACAAGTTCTAATCAATATTCGGCTTATTCCATTGGGAAACAATTCGCAAAAATTCATGCAAATCTTATATTATGTAAGTCAGGAGTATAAGGAGAGGAACATTTAGCTGGCTTAATTTTTATATGCCGTCACGGTCGTGGCCAGCAATCAGCTTATTGATCTCGATTCACTTGGGGCGATGTATGTCATCCTGCGATACCCATACGACTGACTTCACATTGCCTTTAAGATGTTATGGTGACTCCTTATACTCTTTAAGGCTTAAAGTTAACACTAGAAAAGTACCTTTAAAAATGCATCCGATATCGTATTTTTTTGATAATCAACAATATTCTTGACGTTATCGTCTAAGTCACTCATTTTACTTAACTGCATAACGTAAATAATGGAATAATACAGAACATGCCCTATAAGGTCGACTCAAATTATGTTGAATTAATTCATAATTGAAACAAGATAGACCCGTCACAGAGCTAGGTATCAACATGCTTTTAATTAAATTCTTAAATCAACAAAGGGCAATAAATCACAATCTTTAGTAATGGTTCTTGTGGTTTTTTCTTGTGGGAATGAAATTAAATAACCATAGCTATTATACTTTTAAAGATATGAAATAAACAAAGGACAATAACTATAAAAAACGGTAGAGTTATGATTCTTTTACTGCGTATTCCCTTGGTAACAGCTATCTACCCATGAAGTTTCATTATCATCGCTCGTTTTTATAGATATGCGCTTGACAAGATCAAATTATGAAAGACACCATGCTCCTGACAAGATCGAATTAAAAAACACACCAAACGGCCATCTATAACTATAAAACAAAATCAAAATCTATAACAAAAAAATGATCCAGGTTAAATTATGGTTCTTATGCACTGCACTTTCCTTTGATAAGATCTATCTACCTATGAAGTTTCATGGTCATAGCTCGTATTCTTTAAAGATTGGTCATAGCTCGTATTCTTTAAAGATATGCTCCGGACAAGATCCAAGTTTGAAAAATAACAAATTGCGACTTCAAAATTAAGCCAATTAGACTAACAGTTCTTTAGCACCGCACTTTCGTTTAATGTGATCCATCTACCCATGAAGTTAATGATCATAGCTCCTATGAATTTGAGATATGCTCCGAACAAGATTCAAGAATGAAAAACAATAACTCACAAAATTAGCCAGAAAGAGTTATGGTACTTGTGCACTGCACTGTGTTATCGGTCATGTCGTGTGACAGGATAAAGACGGGACCTCAATTCGGCCAGCTAATTATAAAAGTTGGTAGTACTGTTAAAAACTATTACCGCTCCACCCCTACTCTCCGGTGCATTTGGTGTCTTCTGGGCTATGAACTAGGACAACTATGTAATACATTACCAGCTGTCTTTTGGTTTAATCCTTCTTCTGTATGCAACAGTTTGGCATTTGGACAGTTTAATATTAAAATCAATAAAAACAGCTAGAGCTCTTTGAAACACACATGCGATACCCTTTATTGGATAGCACAGGGTATCATTTTTAGGCTTTAGCGAAATCCGCGTTAGTGTGAACACAAGACAGACAAGTTACATATCTGGATGAAGGAATTTCGAATTTTGTGAGACAGTTTCGATAAAAGAAGTGGAAGGACATAAAATCTGAGTTCATTTATTTTTGGTATCTTTCTAGATTTATACACTTTTAAATAAACCTAGAGAGTATTAAATAATGATATAATTCGTCGAATTCCGACATCAAATAAAATTTCGCCAAAATATTGCATACAAGTAGTTAGATCATATTGTTTTGAGATTTTCCTTCATAACAGCTTCTCCTATGGTAAGATTTATGTGCTTATATAACATTGTAAAGTTTGGCTAGATACCCAAATCTTTTTCAAGCTAAAGCTTGAATTTCAATACAGATAAGAATTCCTCAACGCCAGTAATCGCTACGTTCAGAGCAATGCCATTCTAGAGAATCTCATGTTGCTAAAAGTTTCATTATACAAAGTGATGACTTCGATTTCTATTCCAACATAAATGCTTATTTCAGCCTGAAGATGCTTTTGATCAATCGTGGTGCGGCTTTGTTCATCCGCGTTTATTGTATATTCGCGCTGTATATTATGTGCACTTGTAATGAAGATGAGATTTTATGTTTTGGCAATCAGTAATAACTCGGCTGAATGCAAATTTATATTAAAAAAACGAGGGATGTTCAATTTTTATCCGGATTAGGTCAATAAATCATTATTAATTTATCGCTATGTGAAAGGAGTATTCTCATGTTAACAGGACACTTTATATGCCAAAACTGCCAAAACCTGAGGCATTTGAACGATTTATATTCATTTCACAAGCAAACAAAAACACATGGGTATAAGGTGGCGGCGCACAGCACATGACGCTAGCGACGTTGTCGAAAATCGAAACATTTGATGTTGTGTAATTTTGCTTGTCACGGCTCGTTATTCATGGAAGAAGGATGAATTCAGTGTTTCTGTAATTAAGCTGCTTTTATGGGTTGTATAAAGGTAAAATCGAACGGTGCAAAATCAAAATTCTCAGAAAGGTGGCCCTTAGAAAATCGCCTATATCTTCCAGAGACTCGGCAATTGACGTCACTACAGTTGCTTGGATAAGTTTCTCTCTGTCCGTTCTTCCTCTTATCTCACGGAAGAGTCTTCACCGATGATAATAAAGCACTTGGAAGAATGAATTATTCCCTTTCAGCGTGACAAGTATTTGATTTATATCTTTCGGTATTTTTGTATATTTCGAATAGAATAATTAAAAATCAAAATTTCTAGCATTCAGTTGACGTCGTCTAGAACGTTCCGAAACACTTACCAAGGCACATTTTAAACGAACCTTATCAAAAAATTCTACGGTCAAATTACTTCAAATTAAGACAAGGTACTTGTAATACTTATTCCAGATAAATATCAGCAACTCAATTAATTTTCAAGTATTTCAACAGTTAGAAAAGAAAGACACTTTAAAAACGAAGACCAAATATATGGATTATTTTATCTGCTGCGCCGGATACTCGTTACCATGGCATTTTATACGGCAGATGGACAAGCGCTATGTTCGATTACTACCCAATTTTACATAAACATATAACTTCGTGCGATAAACGCAAAATCGTGCATGATCAAAGATTTCAGTCGAGCTGAAATGTTTGTGAATTTTATGAATGTATTCTCAAAGGATCCGTTGACAATACCGTTAAAATTTATCGTACGAAAATTTATGACGGTAAATGGCGTACTTTTTCGAAATTTAAAGTGTACACGTTCTTTTGGAACTGAGTATATAATGAATCAGCGCGATTTTACATAAAATTATCATCATAATAGAACTGGCTACAGACGCTATTTCATATGGTGCAGTCATACTTAAAGGAAATCCGTTACTTCAAACTAAGAATGAAAATTTATAAAGATCTTTGTTATATGACCTTTTTGTGTAGTTATTTCGCTGAAACAAGTTCTTCGCTTTTCAGGTATCGATTTCATAGAAGACATATTTATATAATTTATGTAAAATTACTATAATTTCATTATTTCATAAATATTCTGAAATTCTTGGCAACGAAATCTATAAGTATTTTTATTGCACCCTTTGTAACGGAGTATTAAAGCTTACAATCCCAAAGAATATGTGAATTGTTTTTAATGTTTAGCATATTAATGGATAAATAAATATGCGTCCTGTGCCTATGACTTTGCAGGTAAGGTTTGAGTAGAAATGCACTGTGACTTTAAAAGAGGGGGAGGGGTATTGGCAAACCGACTTCAACCTCTAAAGGCTTTGTAAAATTCAAGGCCCATAAACCTACCTACAAATATTTGCTTTCGGCCAACCTACCTATTTTGATTCAAAATAAATAGGCATATCTAGCGTTTAAAATTTGAATAATCTGTTTGATACGATATATTTTATAAAGCGTCAGAATGACCAATTAGATAACTGAAATATCTCATAAAACCGAGGATCAATTTGAAAGTCATTTGTATATATGGAAATACAAATATATGGCATTTCTAGTAAAAGTATCACCCTTTATGAACTAAATTTCGAGAAATAGAAAATATACTTGATTGAAATGTATTTTTGAATGATATTCAAAAATTCCTTTTAAACGCCTTGACTAAAATAAGAACAATATAAAAGGCGAAAACGATTTGACCATTGTCTTGGACGCCATCTTGTTTCTGGCGAGTTGACCAATGATGCCTAGGTGGAATCAACCGGATTCATGATATAAATGTCACTCCTTTCTAAAAATGCAAAAACATATTCTGAACACGTCATTGCACGGTTGAAGTGATATTTCGGGTTTTTCTGCCGGACTATCTCTACGAACCAATCAGCCGCCGCAAAAGCGCTGTGGGTAACGCGTATGACATTCAATCTAGAGGTCCCTGGTTCGATCCCCTACGGTGATACTCATTCTTTCCAACTATTTGTCTCTAACAAATGGGTTGATAATCGTAGACCTATGTGAGATAGAAGCTGGAGCCTAGGAAAGGATGTAATAGTAGTACTGGTAAGAGAAATCAAATGAATCCATTGTTAGGTGCTCCAGCCGCCGCGACGTAGCTGATAAATTGTTGAAAGCGACAAAATCCCATTCAAACAAACGAACCAATCAACCGCTTACGAATTCAATTGAGTCAGTTAAATCGGGATTCTAATTTTCAAAGAAGTTTTCGCTCTTATCCTTTTTAGTGATTTTGGAAAAAATTATAATGATACTTGAGTGGGTGTTTGGACTTAATAAAAAAGCTTTGAGCGATTTAGAATGGTTTTGGTCGTAGTGAATGTCAATATAATTAAATGATTAACTAAGACAAGGCGCCTGTGGGATCTTTATAATCCTGAACTCCGACATGAGCGTTTGTCGTCTTCGCATCTTGCTTTACTTTCTAAACATCGTAATTGCAGTTTGAAAGCTGTGAATGGTCTAGATAATGCGTTAGATGATTCCGTCTCAGGTTTTCTTTAACATATTTAAAGTGCATTAAATTGGCATTTCGGCCGGCTTCACTTGGTCATTTTCTTATTTCGCTTTGACTAAAATTTACATCTCATTGTGAAACATCTGAATGGTGTGATTCGGATATACAGTCAAAAATCTGTTAATATACGGCTTTCTCATTTTGTGGTTGTGCAACCTTATATGTCATATCTGCAGCTTAAATAAAAAACATACAAACAATATTTCGGTCATTAACCAACAGCTTGCTTTTTCTCTACAGAGACATAATCTCTTAAAGTTTAGATACATTTTCTTTCGGTGTTACTAACTTAATTCTATTTTGAAAATAATTCTGAAAGCCGTGATTCAGATATAAAACCATAACATCGAAATCACTTGGCCTTCGCACTTCATCACTGTTCGAACTCAATGCCGTACCTAGAAAATGGTCTGTAGATACATTTCGTTTATCCATAAACAACTTGATTTTTCCTACTACCCTCAATCTCTTAAGTCAGCATTCTCGGCTTTTTCATTAAAATTGATGATTTCATCTTTTGATATCGATCTCCGCAATACTTTTATATGGTTGTAGAAACAATTATTGCGCGGTTTTTATTCAGGAACTACTACCTTTTGCGGATGAAATTGGACACCACGTCCAACATTTTTCTTTGGAAATAGTTCTTTAAATTTACTTACGATCGCTAGAGGCAGGGAAATTTCTTGAGGGGAATTTCCTGGTCTAAAATTGGTTGGTGCGTGTCTTGTACTGAAAAGTTTTGAAATTGCCATTTCGCGCCGATTTAGGGCCACTACGACCCTTTGTTTCATTTTTGTTTAAGGGTTTTCTATTCTCGTGTTTTTTCTAAATGGTTTTGTTATTCCGGTACGGTAGTAATTACTTAATTACGCTAACGTTACCATGCCGTCGTGCAAAAAAAAAATACAGTTCAATTCGGACGATTCTCTCTGACGCATCGGCGAAGTGAATCGTCCATATCGAACTGTCATTTTGCCTCGCTAAATCTCCTAATCGGTAAGTTTAAAATATTAATAATTTCAATTCGTTTTGAGCGAACATTGTCAAGTGATTTTCTACCGATTTTTATCGATAATCCATTTTAAAACATTTAAGATAAAGGTAAACATTTAAGATAAAGGTAATTCACCTGAGCGCTTTGACATTTGACACAATCCATCACTCCATACGGCTCTACTTCGGGACTCCATTTATCACCCACCATGTAGAAATGGTTTCCAAGCCAACATCCTAATTAAAACAGACAAATCATCGCTTTAAAGCAATTAATCAAGATGAAGACCATATTAGGAAACTCGTGGTGTAAACAATTTCAGACTGGGAAACAAATGGGTGTCTCATAATTTGCAATGGCATGGCATCTGATGTCGCTCTAAGTATATTGACTTCACATATATCCAGTTACAAAATAGGGTTCGATCTTCTTATAATATATGGCAAGGTGTTAAGAACAAAGCAATAACACCTAAATGTGATGTGTGTGTGTGTGAAGGGGGGGGGGTCATGTTCACTATTTTCATTGGCTTCACTTCCTTATCGTAGTTTGATTTATAGTAAATAAGGAAAATGTGAATAAGATATTCAATGAAGATTTGAAGCCGGAGAAGAGAAGGCGGTACGATCAAAACATGCACAGTACACGTACAAATAGGATAATGCCGATTTAAACAGAAAAAAGGCAAAAAGATTAGTAGATAATAATCTATTAAAATTAAACAAAGAATAGTATTCTAGTATTCACAAAAAAAGATATCACTGTTAATTTTCTCAAAATAGATTAGTGAGTCTGATATACGTTGAAACTCATATTCAAGTATTTAGAACAGTAATCAGTTTATACGATTTTACAGAATAAATATCTCTTCATTATGAGAGAATTTAGCGCAGAGAAATAGAGATATATTACGATAGATTTTCGCTCAGTAATTTCCAGGATACTTTAATAATTTATATTTATATTATATTAACTTTATATATCTTGCTTTTTCTTGCTTTGATTTCTATTATTTAATGTCTTTAGTAAGAGGTGATGGGAGTTTTTCATAGTTCTTCTATTTATATAAGCTTCTTCTTCAACTGTTCGCAGTCTTTTACTGTCATGCCTCCAAATTAAGAACAACCTTTAATTTCTTGCGTGAAGTTTAATACCATTATGAAGTGTGTGGTAAAAGCTGTAAATACACAAAGGAAATTCTTACTAAGCTATTCTTTGAAGAGAAATATTCCAGGAAGTATATACCATGATCAATTACACATATCAAAGGTTGCAGTGTGCCTATGCTAATAAATGTGCAAACTGATCAGGATCTACACTGTATTTTGAGACAAATTCTACATGACTTGCAAGTACAGTGCTGTCGGCTAACCCTGCGCACTAAAGAAAGTCAAGTACAAAATTCGTGTAAAGATATCGGCTGTACAAAAAAATCAATACACGACTGTACTCGTTTACCATTTTGGCTATGTAAAAGACATTTTATCTAGAAAAACATGTCACTACAATTACACAATCCAGTTATGAACAGAGGCACCGTCCCGTATTATCAACACAGTTTTCGTCGGCTAAACCTGCGCAGTCGAGAAAAGCACCTAAAATTCATGTCCGTAATCTATTAATATTAAACTGGAAAATACTTGAGACAAAGCCGGAATCTTTTTGCTTTAAAATATACACATGTACTGTGTTGTTTAAAATGGTGGAATTGATCGAATTTTGAGTATGAAAAATAGCTTGTTCTGCTTTTATGTTCAGCGGCCATTTTCTTAGTTTACATGACGTCATATAGCTGCGCAGCTTTAGACGACGCGCAGGATTACCCGACATGAGTGTACCTTTATGTTCTACTTTCGCTTTTATAAAAGCTGCATATTATTGTCAAAACTAAAATTCTGAGTGTGAATATAGGCCATAAAAGGCATTGATTAATAAAATGATAATAATTACTATGACAGTCTGAAATATTGTTCTTACAATACATTCAAGCAAAAGTGAAAGTAAACAGAATTTGCGTGACAAGGGAGACAACTTGTGCAAATCATTGCTGCAAACAGGTCATGGAAGCGTATTTAAAGCCTCCAAAATGGCAAATAATCTTAAATGGTGAATTAAAAAGCCTTGTCTTTATTGCATACATACACAGCAGGTGGAAGAAAGCTGCAAATTTTGAAAAACGTCGTGACGAAATCGAACAATCTAGCATGGCGTCGCCGAACTGATCACGTGAGAAAAACCTGGAAACAAAACAGCTAGTTTCGTTCCAACAATCTTTCGCAGGCACTCAGAAAATTGGACATAAGTGTGCTAACATGACAGTGACTTTACCCTTGTCATGCTGAAAAAATTTTGGCTAAAAATTTTCATCAAAATCAAAGGGCAAAAAGCACTGAAAGTACCAACTGTAGGTCAATTTTTAATTTGAAAAACTAATCTATTGACAATTCTGGTTTGAAAGTGAGAAACAGGTGGTGTAGATTAACATCAGACGGCACATATGTGCAGGCTGATGTTGGTCTATACTCCTGCCAAAGCAGGAATATTCCGGGCTCAGCATAAGGGTTAACAAGTTCTGGTCCTCCTGTTTGGGGGTTGTCTCAAAATGGAAAAGAAATATTCAAAAATCATCTTTGGAATAATACTTTTGAAGACTTGAGATATTTGTAGCATGGTATGGGCTAAAATTCATTGAAGAAGTATCTCTAGAGATTTCTCAAATGATTTTGTTTCAAAACTCAATCCTTGTGCAAGTATCATTAATATTCTCAAAATTGATATTATTCATATTGAAATGCAATCGTTCTGAGGAATGGAGTAAAAATCATTATTAAAATTATTCTAACTTTACAAAAAAATTTCAATACCACAAGTGATCATCAATGAATAGCATTTCTCAGATAAAAAAGTATTTTGAATCTTTCCCTGGCAGTGGTAATCCATACACCCCTGGTTCTTTGCTATGTTTTCCCAGCGTAAACAACGGTTCAAATCTATGATTTCAATGTCGAAATGCATCATGAAAGGCAGATACTGCCTACCTCCGAGGTCAAGGATGGTAAGAAATGGTAAGAAATTCTAAACTGGTTGAATTGGACCAGAATTGGTTAAATTTTGTCACTTAATTTAAGGCAATTTATTTATATCACAACGTCTTATTGTAGTGCAATTAACTATGGCTTATTTTGAAGAACAATATGATACAAGAAAATTGAGTCAAGCAGAGCTTTCAAAGGGAAAGTGGACCTGAACTGGTTAATTGACTGTATTTTCTGCAAGGCCCTTAAAATTCTATACCTATTTTTAGTACATGTCTACTACATATTGACTGTTGATGACTGATTTAGAATGTTATGTAAAAGTAGTTCTAACTTGTCAACGCCGTCTGCATGAAGAGAGTGTTGATGTTGTTGTTGTTGCTGTTGTTATTGTTATAGACTGGAAAGTCTATTCTGAGTCTATCATCATTTTTTCCATTCATTTGCCAGCTTTGATTGTTTGTTGTCATTTTTATTATCTTTAATAGACATATATCATATTTTATATTAAAAAACTGTAGCAAAACTGGCAATTTATTGAATCTTAACAGTTTCAAGCACAATTTGCTCAAATGTTTTCAAGTGAATTATGCAGGCTATCAATCCTGGGTTTTTAAAGTTTAAAGTGACTCAAGCACTTTTCACCTGAAACTTATCAAAAATGTCTTTATGGCACTTAATAAGTCTTGTAGGCCCCCTACATTGTACATAGTCTAAAAAAAAAAGGTAAAATGACAAGTTCTTTACCCAAGTTGAATGGAAGCTAGGGTTATATTATGTGACCCGTCACGCAAAAAGGGACCATCCAGGAATTCTGTAAAATGAATTATTGAAAAAGAGTTTTGATCCAGCATAGGTCAACCAGAAGTCTCATTTCTAATATTCCTTCACTGGAAGGTAGATTCAATATTCTAGATTCAGAAAATAAGCATGGTGCAATAAGTTTTGACCCTAGTCAGTCTGCTCAGTACGGGAGGTCTGACTAGGGTCGACACTTTATGCGTAACTCAGATGTTCCCTTTTTGTGTGACAGGTCATATATATATTTATATATATGGTTGTACTATATAGAAAGATAGGCTCAACATTCATCACAATAAATACAAGTGCCCAAACCCCATGTAAATGACAAATAAATGAACACTAAAAGATGCAAAAAAAAGAGAAAAATGTTGAATTTTATTAAAATGATAAATTGGAATTTTAACCTTCACTTTGAAAAGTTTCAGAGGATTCTGCTTTAAACTGATAATAACCTCATTTAGCTTGTTTTCTATGCTTTATCCTTGACCTGTAATAACTCAAGTGATCACAAGTGCAACTACCATGATATCCTATTTAACAATCAACTTCTTACCATAAAAATTCTAATAGAGCCCATGCTCTTATAAACCGCCATCCTTCTCATCTGAGGTTGAAATTGTTATTCAACCTTTTTTATGTGATTTTTCAAAATACTGAAGCCTATCTAACAAAAGCACATGTCCACAAAATCAATGTCACTAAAATTTCAACAGATGTTTTTTTTGCGCCTTTCCCTCAATCAAATGTTACTATTTTGAGAAAATTATGTTTATTTTTGGCAATTTTTCACCGTTGTAATAGAAAAGTATACAGGGTAGACTCCAATAAAAGCCCATCCCTTTTTAATGGAAATACAATGATTCTTATAGAACCCTGAGGTTCTTATAAAGCTTTGTACAGTATCCCCCATAGGTTAATGACTACCAATCCAATTTGTAAGAACAAATACATGTCAGAAAGAATGTGTGCGGCTGGAGCATCCATCAATGGATTCCTTGTATTTCTCTTACCCTTACTTCCATAATATCCTTTCCTTGCCTTCAGCTGCTATCCCACAAAGGCATATGATTATCAACCCATTTGCGGAAGACAAATATCAGCTGATGATCCAAATCAGGCACACTTATTTCCATTTTTTTTTATTGGTGGAAGACAAATTCATTTAATCAAGTGTCGCATGAAAAAGGAGATCAAAATTTAAATTAACATGAAACTTTCCAATGAAAAGTATTTTATGTGTGGACGGAATGTTTAAATTTGTATGACTGCTTTTTGATGTCATGGTGGTTTCTGATTTTTTGAAGAAAAAAAAAATCCTGGAAATATAATGTCTGTCCATTGAGGACTGTTAAGCCACCATGTCTTGTATTATAAAACAATGGGGCTAGCAACTTCCTTTTTATAAGGCTGTCAGAAGACAGGACATATTATTTTGTGATCATCCATGATGTCCCAGCATCCCAGTGCCTGTTGTCTGTTAATCTGTCCAGAGTTTATCTCTGTCTACCTATATCCAATTGACTTGTAACTAAGCGGTTATTTTTCTCTATTTTCCATGATTACGGAGTAAAGTGCACAAGAATCGTAACTTTACATAGATTAATCTCTCATGATTATGGAGTGTAGTGCAATTCTACATATTTTTCAATTTCTGAGCTATTTTCCTTTGTTGATTTTCATATAAGGAAATCCAACAGTTTAAAGGATGTATTTTGTGATTATTTACCACCTTTTTCCATATGATATCCAATATGAGAAGACTTAAAAAAAGGGCAGAGGTGTACTTATTGAATAAGTTGTAGTCACAATACTTTCATATAACAGGGTTGACATATGAATCAAAGATGTAGGAAATGAAGTTATCTTTTATTCAAGTACACAAACTTATGGTTCCTGAGCTTGATTGTCTCTTCAGAAGAGATTATATATAGACATGTTGAATTGATGTCTCGCTCACCATCACATAAATGACTACTTACCACATAAAAAAGGTGCCTCTGAAATGCTGTTGCCTTCTTCATGTTATACTGGTCCTCAAATGCATGAAAATTAAGGTAACAGGTCCATTTACCCTCTTTACACTGTGTTTTGCCCTGGGTTTATTAAATGGATTGACCAAAAGGTGAGGCGATTCTGGGTCTTCATAATCACCCCGGGACACAACGGGCCACCCCGGGACATTTCATAACTAAAAAATAAGCTAACTAAAATCATTAGGCAATATGAAATTGATTATATAAATGTACACTTGGTAAAATAGAAATAAGAATTCAAACCATCCCGGGACTCATGTAAAATTACCTTTTGTGCGTGTTTAATAAACCTCGGGACAAGCCGTTTTATCAGTGTAATGACATATCTCATTATATGATGTGTTCCGGGATGCCTCATTAAGTCCTGGGGTGTCCTGGTGCGTCCCGGGATGAATTTTAAGACCGGTCGATTCCCTCTATTTGTTTCTGCCCAACCAATTGAATTTATCAGACCACATGTTCTACACATTTTGTCGAAGTATTGTGACCAAAATGAACATCATCTTAGTAGTTTTTTCTTGTTTACCTTGTATCTGATAGATTAATTTTGCCATTTCTATCTGCTATCAAATGTCAAAATTTAGAAGAAATTTAATATTTTATTATTTTTTTACTTCATTCAATCTGTGTATGTTGGATTAACTATTATTTGATTAAATTTATTAAATACATATGTTTTATTATTATTTTTATTATTATTTAACAACTAAAGAAAACAGAGAGTACATTCTTATGACATGAACCCCCCCCCCCCCCCGAAAAAAAGCTTTGAATTAATATAGAATACCTATAATAATTTATTTTTTCTTTTTATCAAATGAATTATCCTAAGACTTGCCTCATTTTTTACTTGAACCTAAAAAATGTGTGGAGAATTTCTTAACAGAGAAACAAGGATCTTGTCGATATCCTTTCTATTATGAAAATAATTAACATAAGAATTAACAAAACACCGCTAAGCAATTTATATTTTACTGAAAAGAGGGGTCGAACGGGATTTTCGGCGAACGACCCGGGGCGAACAGGAATTATTGCGAAATGGATGTGGGGCGGATGGACCGAGATTCATAATTAACAAAACTAGATAATACATACTCTGCGATGTCATTTACGAAAGATCCTGAAATAATAGATCTGTATCATTTTTTTCGTTTTTGTTGCCGAACTTGATTTCACAGAACACAGGGAAAAGAGTTCATTTAATCGTTATCAAAGTGGGTAATTTAAACTTTTTTTGTTAATCGAATAAACATTTCTCCTTGTTAATTTATGTTCGTATGATAAAAGCAGTTTTTATTATGTATTTCAATTGTAAACGAAGATATAAATATATTTGCTCAATCTTAAGATTTAGCAACCATTCTTAAGAACGGGCAAACAACGGTTGCTCAATCATGAGAATGGCCAATTTCCCAAGAACGGGCACAACATATACATGTAATTGTATTGGTAGATGCGTTCATAAGGTGTGTGCGTACTGACGTATGAACGGACGGACAGACAGTGAAGACGATTCTAATATAATTCCACCTTCGTAAAGAAAATAAATAAATCAAATACGACAATATTGTATTGATGTCATATCTAGCTTTCTGCTTTTTGCGAATTCTTACCGGATATTTTGAACGATATCTTGATTTTGTTATTTTGTAATGGTTCCCATTTTCCAAATAATGTTCAGTCTTTAATTACAAACCTTACAAGCCTACTGGTTAACATTATAAAACGAATACATTTTTGGTCGAACTCACCTCCCCCATAAGAACAAATTCTGTATTCATGAATTAATTTATAATTATTTTTTTTATAGAAAATTGCTATCCAAGAAGAGGCTGCGTGGATTAAACAAATAGGTTGTCCGTCTCTGTCATTTTAATTCAGTACTAGGAAAGATTCACGAAACCCTAACCACCTCATATAGTATTCAAGTTATTTTAAAGCTTCTAAATGTTGCGAAGTGTGTTAGGCCTGTGCAAGCGGACTAGTTTCGTCAATCATACCAAGTTGACTTGTCGGTAAGGGACTAAATCTAGGTATGATTCAATTAACCATCGGACTAGCTGGACAAGGTTAAAAAGCTAGTAAAAAGGTTCAGGCCTCCCCAAGGGGAGTTTAACTGACCATATTTTCATTTTTCATAGTCATGCGATAACTTTAAGACATATCATCCCTCTGAGAGTGGTAGCCTTATCGTGTAACATGCGTTACCTACATCATCTATCAAATTTAAGCATACGACATTGAAATCATTAACATAATATTTTGATAAAAATTGTCAATTGGTAAAAAAATAAATTTGAAATTATAACTTTTCAAGAGCAAAATCGTAACCGATACATGTGAATAATGTAATGTAATGCTCCGTAATGTAACAAACGTTACATTTTCTTTTATACTCTATTATTCGTATAAAACCAATGGCTGTCATTTCCTCTCAAATGTTTACCAATTAAGACAAAGCATTTATCTTGCTATTGTCATAAAGGCAGCCCAATTGTCTTTCTGCAAATATGAACTATCAAGGTGATCAAATGAGCATGTTATACGCAAAAGAACATAATGACCACCCAGTTACGAGCATCGAATAAAAAATCAATCGATCATATAGAATACGTAAAAATCTAACATGATAATTATCCTTAAAAAATAATTTCTTTCCGCTAGGGTTCTACCTCCCGAATAGGGAAGTTTTAAGAATAGATTTCATAGAGCATCATGCCTATATAATTTCTTTTCATTGTTTACCAATTACTTTGGCTCTATATTAACAAAACATGACAGGTGGCCGAATTCCTTTGCCATTGTCAGGTTAAAATGTTCTTAGTTCTTGTTTTGTCAAAAACACTTATTTGATCATTATTTATTTATTTGAAAATTTTAATCAGTTAATTACAATTTAATCGACATTCATAAATATTACAGAAAGTGCATGTAACATAATGTTAGAGGATAAAGCAGTCGTAGTTGATACAGTTCATAATAACTTATTATAGTAATACATAAATAAGTACTCTAAATGAAATTGTCAATCTGTGTATACGTAACATACCATTACTCATGCCATACCATACTATGGTCAGCCCACAATTTAATACCTCCTTTAGAATTAAGTTAGTGAATAAAGTTTAATGATTAAAGGATTATTAAATAACAACTTATCAGGTAGACACTTGTAACTGCATGTGAAAATTGCAAGTATTTCATGTTGTCCAAAGACAGTTGCTCGAATCACAGGCCTAGGCATGTGTAACTGTAGTCGGCTTACTATACCTCTCGACCACACAGTCTTACAAGGAACAGGTCTATTACGTTGTAAAATAATTTTTAAAACCCCAAAATACTACACGGATCTACCATGATTTTTCGAAGGCTCGCGACTATATTCATTGGTAGATTAATTAATAGCATTATGGTAAAGCCATCTCAATAATTCCAAGCTATAAGTTGCCAACGCTTCGCTTAGGTCTATTCGCGTAAATTGTTGTAGATGAACTATAACTGTTAATATACACGACACTGTATCGCGACGATTAGCGATAATCTACACTAAACTTTTGTATGTGAAAAAAACTGACTCTTTTGAACTTTTGTGTGAAAAAACTGATTCATCTCTTGTTTAAAAGGTTTTCCATGGCTTTCAACCCATGGAAAAGACAAGTTGTCATTCTCGCCGATTTTTAATGCAAGTACATCTATTCACGCAATGCTTGGCACCAATTATTACCAGATTGAATATCAAAAACTTTTTAGTTGTTGTTGTTAACTAAGGAATCTTTTGCCAATTTTATCACACTGACCGTATGATGATCGGGAAACACAATCAGGATTCCTTAACTTGATAATGGTTATAAAAAAAATACCGCACTGAAAACACAAAAACGTGTTATATAAACGTTTATACTAATTATGATCTTGAACAAATGTTAAAATCTTTCAAGTTTTGGGCCGTTTTCGAAAGAAGGTATTTTTAGCTAGGCTATTTTCGGAGAAATACCGAGGTACTGCGTTATCTCTGTGATGACTCTGGTATTACAACGTAAATTTACTTGAAACTTTGTATTCCTTTTCATGATCAAAATAGCAGCATATACTTAAGAGGGGGATGAAACTTGCTGAAATTTGGGTGAATTGTGCTTCATTCTAGAGGAAATATATTCAACTCTATACAGCATTCAACAAAAAAACCGAGCGTAAAGAAATGACAGGCGGTGATCTTGTTTAAATTTAATGTTAATAAAACAAGAGGACCAATATGGTCCTAAATCGCTCACCTGAGTCTCTTTGACCCATGGGACATCACATTAATTAGATAGGCAGATGTCAAAAAGAAGATAATTGCCTAAGATCAATACCATGGAACGTTTTCAGCGAAGAGCAAGACAGATATGCCTTTTTGCTCTTTGATTCTATGTAAAAAGGGATGCACCGGGTGGAGCCCAAATATGATCCTAGGGTCTTGATATGAACAAACTTGGTAGAGGTCCACTAGATAATGCTACATACCAAATATGAAAGCTATCTGCCTTCTAGTTTCATAGAAGAATATTTTTGAAGATTTTCTTTTTTTTACCCTTAGTGCTCATAAGAGATAAAGGGATGCACCCGTGTAAAGCCCAAATATTACCAAAGGGTCTTGATATGAACAAACTTGGTAGAGGCCCACTAGGTGATGCTACATACCAAATATGAAAGCTGTCTGCCATCTGGTTTAAGAGAAGAAGATTTTTAAAGATTTTCGCTCTTTGATTCTGTGAAAAAAGGGTTGGGCCCCGGCAAAGCCCAAATGTGACCCCAAGGTCTTGAAATGAACAAACTTGGTAGAGGTCCACTAGATGATGCTACATACCAAATATGAATGCTGTCTGCCTTTTGGTTTCTGAAGAAGATTTTTAAAGTTTTTCATATTTTCACCCTTTTTGTTAAGGGTAAAGGGAAAGTTAAGGGTGGATTTTCTTTATTTGAACAACTTTGGTAGAGCTTGACCCAAGGAACATCCCTGCCAAGTTTCATCAAGATTGGCCAACCGGGTCAGGAGGAGAAGATGTTTAAAGAAATTGTGGACGACGCACGACTGATGACGGACGACGGACGTTCTACGATCACAATAGCTCACCTTGAGCACTTCGTGCTCAGGTGAGCTAAAAATACAATGAAATGTAACTGCTATAAGTCTAGATTATACCCTCCACTTACCCGGAATTGTATGGTTAGATACCCGCTGTTTCTCCGTACTCCGTAATAGATCTAGTCATTGTTGTTTCGAACAGACGAACACAAATACACAAGATATAAAAACCGACACATGTTAACAAAACATTTTTTCGTAAAAATTCGTCGATCATTAGTTCAAATAATCATTTCAAGAAGAGAACTTTTTCAGCTTCTGTTACCTAGTAAAGGGGGTGTCACACCACAGCGTATGAGAGTAACGTATGCCTAGCGTATAGAATAAAGACAAAATCTTGTTCATACGCACAACTCTTCGGCGTAAACCCCCGCCATCGACAAGAACTCATTTTAAACGTATGGCTAGCGTATAAGCAGCGTTATAGAAGCGTATGGCCAGCGTATTATCAGCGTATACAAAACGTACGTGTGCGTATTCAAGCGTATTTGTAACGTACAACACCGTATGAGTAGCGTATGCCAGCGAGCGAGTAACGTATGGCTAACGTATGTAAGCGTATGACTAACGTATACAGTGGTTATCATCATTTATGACCTTTGCCAGTTCCTTCAGTCTGGAAGTAGACACTCAGCAGTAAGGATACCGGGAAAACGTGGGAAAGGGAAGATAAAAGAAGTGTTTCTTCATCAGCTAAAGAAAAGAGTGATGGTTCTCAACAAAAGAAAAAAGACGTGAATGCTGTTTAGTACAGATCTAGATCTTCATAGCCAGTCACTAGATACTTCCCCGACCTAGGAAGACGATTCTTCCAGGTCCTCTACGCTGGAAAGGAAGAAAAGGGCCAAAAAGAGGTCGTCTAGCCTCTCAACGGAAGAAGAGGACCAGATGCTTGATCGCATTTCATAACTAAACCAAGAGCTGGTCGGTCATAAAGGCCGAAATGCCACCGCCTCCCAAGGTTTAATCCATAATTTTCTCCTTGATGTTTTCCTCTTCCTTCGTCTCCCATGTCTTCTTTTTTCAACATAAAACAAGGTTAAATGGTGACTTAGAAGAGTTGCATCCATCTTCTCTGTGTCGAGCTAGATCTACAACTGACTTTTATAAAGTACATGTTTAAACCTGATTCGTTTTTGTGACCACTAATTTCAATAGAGCTGTGATCATACCATTGGTCAAATTAGCGCAATTAAGCTCTAACGGTTCCAAATATGTATTATGTCTGATAGAATTTTAATTTTCTGTCAGCGTATGACAAGCGTACTTGACCTATGAGTAACATACGCTGTGGTGTGACAGCCCCATAACGTTCTTCTTCTTTTCTTTTTTTCTTTAAATTAAGGATTTGTAAGTGAATTTTAATATTATTTAAATATAATTCTAGTAATATCGAATAACAAATAATCAACATATGATGAAAAGGGATGATTTAATTTCAATGTCGTTTTAATAAATATTAACCAAAGCCATCGAACTTCACAAAAGTAAATGTTTAGTCATTGAAGTATAGCTGTTAAATGTTGCAAGTACTTACTCGAAAATGCCCTACAGTTAAAGAATTGATACAATATTTGTTGGTTAAAGTAGGACCTTTCTAATCGCTGTTGCAATTTTTTACCCAATAAGGAGATTAGCGTTTTTTTTTTTGGGGGGGGGGGGTATAGACATCGATAAAAAATAGGGCGTTTGACGTAGAAGAGCGATGTGGCAGAAAACGACCAATTTTTAGATGTTTAAACTCTTTAAACCATGCTTGTTTTAGTCTTCCACAAGGATAGAAAACCCACCAATGAGTTGGTTATCGTAAACGTAAAAGGGTTGATCGAGATGGGTAGTGTGGCTTTTACTTGAGTTATTATACACATATGAGCACATGGTTAGGTGCTCCAGTCGCTGGTCTGAATGAAATACTGTATTCCTTGGCTAATTTCGCCCGAGACTCTGTTTATTTTCCGTGAGTGAAATCGGATAATCACCGATGATCGACGAATTCCGCCAATTAGCATTAATGTTTAAGTGTTTACTGGGGCATAGTTAGTACTCAGACCTGTGGTGTAGAGGTTAAGTCGTCCGCCTCTGATACAAGAGAACCCAAGTTCAATCCGAGTAAGAGACAGTATATTTTTCTGCTTCAATGTTTCTTTTTTTCTGTCTTACAATCACACATGTTCCTTTTTAGAAGGACGGTCTATTGGGGTTTATCTACTTTCTTTTAATTTTGAAAACATTTTTATATATTTATATTTAGTTTACTTTTGTTATAAAAAATAACAACAGCATAGTTGGCTCTACTGATGCAAGGTACAATTGTGGTAACTTTGGCAACGGTTTGTTTCCTTTTTGGAACAGGTTCAAACTAGGCTTAATGGGGAATTTTTGCTGTTTTCTGAAAATTAGGAAACATCTTTTCCTCGTGGTTTAACCCTTTCCTGTTTAATCCCTGCTTTTTACGTGCCTGTGATTTTATGATTGAGAAAACATTGTGAAAAAAGAAGAAATTGCTTCTGACAAGCAATTTCTTCTTTTTCCTCACTATTTTCTACCCTACTGAATGGTTATTTTTCAAATTAAACCCACTTTAAATTTTCGTCTGCAAAACCTTTGAATTCACACAGGTCCAAAATTTTGTAAAACAGGAAAGGGTTAAGACAAATAAGTGGTAATATTTCATTTTTTTCACAACAATAAAAGATCCTTTGCATCTTAGACATCGCGATATGAATCAGCAGAGAGTGGTCGTTTGATAAATTATCAAAAATAATATTCATTAATGTGAACTTGTAATTGGGACGAAGAAAAGTATGAGAAAAAAATAAAAAATAAAATAGAACAATAAGCGCCTCGGAGACTTGAACTCACACATGTGAGACTGGAAGCGATACACCTTTTCCGACTGAGCTATTTTTTCTTGCTCTCACTCATTGTTTTAATTGCGTTTTTATAAATATGTTACTTACGGTTTGTGTAATTAGAACTCGGAGATCTTCCGAAGATACACGGAATATGCACAGAGTCTCAGGCGAAATTAGCCAAATAATAAAAACTACATGAAGCGCGTTGCACCCCAATATAAACAAACAAACTGTCGAATGAAAAGTTACGGTAGAATAACAAGCACATGGTATGCTATTTCGTTTTTTTTTTTCTTTTTTTATCCCCCGCCGATGAAATCATCGGGGGGGGGGGGGATATTGTTTTTGCCATGTCCGTCCGTCCGACATTCGTTTCCGCGCTATTTCTTGAAAACTATGGACCGGATTTCAATGAAACTTGGCACACAGCTTCACTACAATGAGGACATGCGCATATCGTCGGGGTTACCCGGTTCGACCGTCAAATTTAGAGTTACTGCCCCTGACTGTTTAAGCCATATACATACATAGTGATATTCGTTTCCGCGCTATTTCTTGAAAACCGTAGACCGGATTTTAATGAAACTTGGCACACAGCTTCACTTCAATGAGGACATGCGCATATCGTCGGGGTTACCCGGTTCGACCGTCGAATTTAGAGTTACTGCCCCTGACTGTTTAAGCCAAATACATACAGAGTGATATTCGTTTCCGGGCTATTTCTTGAAAACTCTAGGTTGATGTAGATAAAAGATAACCTGTTCCTAAGTTTGATATTAACTCCATTGACAATGAAAATATGTTCGGCGGGGGATTTCAATTCAACGAATTTGCTTGTTTTATTCAATAACATTTTTTTTTTCGATATGTTGCTGTTGTTATTTTCGAAAATTACTCTTCGTAATCTTCAGAAAGTATTGGATGAATGTTCAACAAGTTTTACCTGAATAGTTTTGATAGCCCCGTTTTGGATTTGTTCAAGAAATTTTGAAGTGGGTGAAAAAACACGCCTTTTATTTACGGAGATACCTTCTATAAATGGTGAAATGGAACTTTGGTAAGAAAGTAGCAATCAAAATTCACTGAATGGCTTTTTATAACTCTCTAAATAGACATTTTCGTTAGATTAAAAATTTTACTTTCACGGACGGAGGTCATTTCCATATATAGTAAGAATCTATATAGTGAAAACATTGAATGTTATTTTCAGAGAATGAAAATGCGAAATTTCAACTACAATTCATAGAAATGACCCTTGTTTTACTTTCTATCGAAAGAAAAAGAGATTTTGGAGGGAAAAAAAGGCTTTTTTTAAGGGCGAATGTCAATCATGTTATACAATAGAAACTTTGAATATTAGTTTCTCATGAAGTAATGACTACATTTCGAAATAGGGATTCTTTTGCGATCCTTTATAACATCCTTTAATATTTTCTTAGAACGTAATAATAATTTCAACCGTTTTTTTTTTTTTTTTGTCTGATTTTTTCAAGGAAAACGAAGAATTATTAGGATTATGTGAAAAAAGTGCCCTTTCAAAGCGCAGTTCATTTCGATTATATAGTACAGTGAAATATTTGAAAATTATTTTCTCGTGTAATACGAGATGAGGGAGCTGAAATTCGACAAAATTTCAGTTGAATTATCAATAGAATACAGTACAATAGTTTTATTAGCTCCACTAGTAGACTATGGGCTACTGGGACCCCTGTTCCCCCCCCCCCCGGGGGAATTTTGTACACTATGATTTTCTGAAAGGTACGTGTGTAAGCAACATTTTAAGACATGTTAGCACTCTGGCGAGTGGGGCTTTTGTAAGATACGTTACTTTGAAATCACTCACCCTAGATCCTTATTATATGCTACATTTTGCTCCATATTTGTGAAATTCTTTGGGCAATTTGCGATTTTTAGTACTATGTTATACATGGTTCTTGAGTATGAGTGATAAAACACCCACAGAATAATGTATGATTCAAGAAAAAACGTGAAATATACGCTACAATTGCAAAATTGTTTCTCAATATTCGCCTATTTAAAGATATTGGCATTTGGGCGCCAAAAATATTCAAAGTCAACACTTGTTGGCAAAATTCACAAGATAATATGATGAATTCACATTATATAGTTTATTTTGGCCTACATATTACTTGTTTTATACGTAGTAATGAAAGGATTTGAGCACATGTCATTTCAAACCCTTGATACAACGTAATTTCATATGCCGTTCATAAACAGAAAGGAGAATGGAAGGTGCAATTTACTACTCTGATAATGCGTAATAAAACAAGAATATCATTTATAACTGATTTCCTTATAACAACAAATGCTTAATGTCTCTAAATGAATGTTGTAACATACGTTACCTCAAAATATTTTACCAGACCTGTTTAAACTGTTTTATTTTTAATCAATAAGGATTAAAATTCTTTGAATTTATAGCTCCCAGTTCTGTTTCTTAGAAAATGCATTGGTACTGAATGCAAATTCGTGACCAACAAAAGATCAAAGACCTCCTAGCACTTATGGTATTAAAATTTAGACATTAATTGAGAAGTCAATGTTATATCTTTGAACATCAAAGAAGGAAATTCTTATTAAACGCTAGTTTTTACATATTGTCTTTTAATGTAAAGTGATAAGTTAGTATCATTTGTAGTATCCCATCCCACAAAGTTAAAAATATGATAACAAGATTTGAGATCATAATTTTAAAATAGCCAAATCATTAATACATGTATACCCAATGGGGACCCATACCCAATTGCTGAAATTGAAATACCTACACCCTTCTAAATCAGCACAGATCTTGCTAATCATTTTTACATAAGAAATTACAAATATCTTGAAATATTCAATAAGAATACTAGCTTTTTGATAGATATGGATAGGTACTTTGCGTTGTACTATACCTGTTGTTTAATTTCATTATAGGGAAATATCTGTTCAGTGCAATTACATATCTATCAATCACACAATGCAGCATGACAGCTAAAAGAATTCAATTAATTGAAACTTTTTTTCAAAATTTCTTAGTCACTTAAGTATGTATATCATTTATCTCTAATTTTGTGCATTGATTTATTGGTTGCCAAAAAATGTTATGAAACAGAATACCGATGCTCATAATCTAGTAACATATGTTACCATTTGTATGAAACAAGTTGCAATTATCTTAAATGCACTTCAGTGTCAAAACTTTAGCCATTTAAATCAAAATTATTATTTCTCTTTGATTTAGATGGAATTTTTGGTTTAACTGCATGGTTTTCAAATTGTTTGTCAGGAATGTTGGCCAAGTGGGGTGAATAAAACTTAATGATAGAAGAGTCTTGTACTTGTGCTCATGAGAAAAATATGAGAGTTATGCCCAAGAACCATTGAGTATATTAATTAGAATGGGTATTCTTCGATTCTTTTCTCTACTTAAACACAAATTGCATGTACATATATATTGAAAATCGGCCAGCAATGTCAAACAGAAATACAAATAGAATGTTAAATCACCAGCTATTTACACATAAACACCTATAAAGCTCTTATAAGCATGCGACTTATAGACCCATCATGCAATTTTCATATTTTATCTTTAAGTCTTGGGTTGTATTTGAATGAGGGCTTGATATTGATAAAATCTTATTGCTTAAGCAATTTATCATAATTCTTTTATTGCTTTAGAATGTAAGATGTTAAAGATGTGCATATTCTATCTAGGATATGTTTCTTTTTGCATAAAAAGTACTTGTAGTTTGTATCTAGTTCAAAGTTAAAGCATTTCTTAAGCATCTTTGTTTTACTAAAATCTTTACTTTTGTAAGAACTAATCATGTTCAAGAGCATTACAATTGGTGTGCATCTAATTGTCCTTTGGAAGCAGTGATTATGTTTGATTTTCTAAAAAAAGGTAACATATATTACTCTCTTTGATAGATAAATCAAAATGTATATGGCAATGTTCTATTCATTTGAACATAACATGGTCATACTCATGTAAAGTTTTAGTATTGAACTGAACTGCGCAGTTTCATGGCAAAACTAGGATTGCATGCAATGTACTTTCCATTCAATTGGAAACAATAGAGAGCTTAATTGCTTCAAGGAATTTTCAGACCATTTTAACAGTAACACTCTAATCGGGGTGGTTTATCCACCTAAAAATGAATTCCTTGTATTTGTCATACACATCATTCCATTCATCACATCATCCTTTTTAAGCGTCTAGCTGCTAATACAACGAAGATTAATGATAATCAACTCGTTTGTACTGGCTGATGAAACCTTGTACCTATGATATGGAGTCAAATGCGCTACCAAATCCAATGTGCTACCAACTGGGCTACGATCATGATCAACTCTAAGAAATATTTTTAACTTTTCTGTACTAAATTGATGGAAATATTGCTTAAAAATATTGTGGGAACAGCTTTTTTCATTTATTTGGTCATCATTTTTCACAATTAAAACTGTCTCTTATCATCAGAAGTAACATATAGAACTCGTGTTTTATTCTAAAAATGTGAAAAAGTCTCAAACATAGAAGAAACCATAAGCTGCCTCAAAATTGTGTTTTGAAGCTGCCTCAACATTGTGTTTGGTGCATTTCCGTAAACTATGATAGCGGCTCAATAATAATTATACCTATAAATAAATGGTAACATATTTTGCACGCTTTTAAAACCACACTGAGTCTTGAAATGATTAAAAATTTATATTGATACCTTAAATATACTTTAAACAGTTGTAGTTTATAGTTGATTTAGACAATGAGGGATTTTACAATAATTGTTATCAGCTGAGATTTGAATAAGCCTATGGTAATTGATGGGTAAATGGTTACTTTAGAGTAACGTATTGTGCAAATAGCTTGATGGAAATTTGCATAAAAAATATTAAAATCTCCCAAAGAACAGAAGCTTATAGAAAAACACAGTATACAAAACATTCAGTAGAGAATTGATGAATATAACATTTCTTTTGAATACATTAAATTGAAATTAAATGTAACGTATTTAACTCCTATGCATTGCTTTTAAGGGCTATATTTTTCAATTCATAATGTAAATTGGCTTCAAATATCTCCAGAATCTCAAATATCATTAACAAAACACAATATCATTTAACTTTTACCAAATTTCAGGTAATTTCTATAACAAGACAAACAACTAAAATTGTTTTATAAAAATTTTATGGGTTGGTTTCTTTTAAGTAACGTATCTCGCATTAGCCCCAGTGGCCAGACTGCTAACAAGTTTCAAAATTTTCAATATTGCATAGGCTTTTAGAAAAGCATTGTTAACAATCTTCCCAATGGGGCAGCTATGGTAAAATCATTTCTATCTATGTGCCTTTCTTTGAAATTAAAAAGTAACGTATTTTACTTCCATATCATGCCTTCGAGGGGGATTTATTTACAAAGTATTACTATGAATTTGCTCTAAATACATTCAGCAACATAAATTTTGGTATTAAAAGATCACTTCTGGTCATTTTGACTCATTTTTTCACTGTACAAACCTAAAATCTTGTCTTCGAAATTTGATAGGAAACTAACTTTGAGGTAACGTATCTCACTTACGCCCCATTTGTCAGAGTGCTAACAAGTCTCAAAATGTTCTATATTCCATGGACTATCAAACAGGCAATGTTAACAAAATTCCCAGTAAGGCAGGGATAGACAATTTATTTCTATATTCATAGTTTTCTATGAAATTTAAGGGTAACGTATTTTACTGCAATATCACGACTCTTTAGATGACCAGATTTTTCAAAAAAATCCATAAATGGATCCCGCAGTTAATCAGCAACACAAATATATGTATAAAAAGTCAACTTTTTGTCATTTACACTTCAATTTTTCGGGTACTCTTTTAAAATTCAAGTTCAAAATTTTGTAGGGTGTGCTACTTTAAAGTAACGTATCTTACAAAAGCCCCACTCGCCAGAGTGCTAACATGTCTCAAAATGTTCTACATACCATGGGCTTTCAGAAAAATATGGTCAACAAAATTCCCCCGGGGGGGGGGGGGGGGAAACAAAACCCATTCTGGCTCATGGACTATAGAGTCAGTCCAGAGGAGCATATGTCGTGGCGGGTCGTTAGTCCGTGCGTTAACTTTTCATATCAACATCTTCTCCTATGAAACTACTGGGCAGAAATTCATCAAATTTTACAGGAGTGATCCTTGGGACATGTTCTCTCAGATTCCTTCGTTTAATTCTGATTGACTTGATAACTTTGGCGCTACGGGCTGTCGAGTTACCAAAATAGAGGCCCCAATAATGAAATGTAAAAAAAATCTTCTCTGAAGCTACTAATTAGAATTCAACCAAACTCTACAAAGATTATCCTGTAGACGTGCATTTTCAGATTCCTTCGTTAAATTCAGATCGGGTGAATACTTAAGGCGCTTCGGGCTGACGTGTCAAATCTTCTTCACTGACCCACCAGATTTCAATCTTGTATCACAGGAATTGTTCTACGATTTCGTAGCTCAACATTGAAATGGTTTAAATGTAACCCTGAATGTGGATTGAATAACTCTTCATTGTGAAAATTGAATGTAGACCTGAATTTCGATTGCGTAATTCTAAAATGGAAAAAGTTTGAATATAGACCTGAATGAAACTATGAAGAAATGTTCCTTGAGTGACACTCTTTTAAAATTGCTAAAGAAATTTGGATTGACCCCAAAATATGGGCGTGGCATTTTTGCACTGAAAAATATATAAAAGCCTTCTCCTCCAAATCCATCGGGCCGATTCCAATGAAACTTGGCATGGATGTTCCTTTTGGATGATTTTTGCTGGATTTATTTTCATCTAAAAATACTTGAACTTTTGTATGTCAGATATCATATTATTGAAGAAAATGCTATTGTTCTGTTTCTCACACTAGCATAAAATGCTGAAATGACCCCCCCCCCCCCCCCTTCCCACGCCGACCACCACCACCAATGTAAATTGTGAAATAAGGGATACCATTGAATTCCCTTCAAAGTCGTTACTTTGTTCCAGTTGATGTTAATTGATGATTCCCCCAGAATATTTTTTCTTTAAATATTCGACTGCTTACCATTTCAAATACCACCGAAAATATTCATTTCATAGTAAAAACCAAGAGTTCGTTTAGAAGTTCGTGTCAGTGCTCATTGAAAAAATTTAAATGTAAATTTGAATGTCGATTGCATAGCTCTACATGGTTGGTTTGATTTGATTTGAATTGGGGTTTTACGTCGCTTTCAACAATCTCTCAGTCATATCGCGACGACTGGAGCACCTAACGATGGATTCCTGGTATTTCTCACACCAGTACTACCACAACATCCCTTTCCTAGCCCCCAGTTGCTATTCCACATAGGTTTACGATTATCTACCCATTGGTGGAAGACAAATGTCGGAAAGGATAAGTGCCGCGGTCTACATGGTTGGATTTTGAATATAGACATGAATATCGATTGCATAGCTCTACATTGCAAACGTTTGAATGTAGACCTGAATGTTGATTGAAGTGTTAGTAGATACCTTTTTAGGTCTACATAATTTTATGCGATGTAGAGATGGTGTGGTTTCTACAGCTCTACTTTCAATGTAGACCTGAAAGTCGATTCACGATTGGAGTGCCAGCTTCACACACATGACCAAAACAAGTCCTGTGTAACGCGCGGGGTAATAGACTGTCGCTAAAGCTACCAGTCTTTAGCGACGCGTCATTACCGCTTCTGTCATTACCTTTCTTCGTCGAATGCAGATGGCGAGGAACCTTTGATTGGCCTATTGAAACAAACAAAATTCAAATCAGGGAATTATTCGCAAGATCAAATGTAATTTATACAGCTCTTACCGATAAAATTTCGGAATATCCCTTTCTAAAAGTCTTAAAATAGATCTACGGGTATTTATCCGAAGTGAAAATAGACGCTACCGGAAGGCTTTCCTACAGCTCAATCGACTATCCTCGTTTTTAAACGGCATTTTCATAGAACATTGGGAAATCCCAATGGCGTCATATAAAGTGTCTGCAACAACATGTCTGACGAGGGATTGGAAATGACGAGGTTTACTTGTCTTCTGTTATTCGGATAATTCTGCGTAATTTCAAATAAGTTAAAAACATTTTTGCACACTACCTAGTACGTTCGTCACCCTTGGAACGACAGTGCGAAAACAATAAAGCTGCATTGATCATCAGATTCCGTAAAATCGCCGGATGCTAAAACATCGTAACTAAAATTTGAGTAAGCCGCATTTCCTAGGTCCGACGCGCAAGATCTGAGGACCGATTCCAAAAAGACACTCCACAGTTTCTCTTATCAGTGACGGAACCAGTCTATTTAGTTCAAGTCTATAAATTACGAAATTATTTTTTATGTATGTTTTATGTTTCGCATATATTGATATGAAGTTTCCCAATTGACAAATAATTCTACATTTACTTTAAAAAAAATAGGACAAACAGGCGGAATTGCATGCTAAAATAGTTAGCTCAAAATTTAAGAATAAGCTTTCAGGCGTTTGTAGTTGCTTTATATTTTCAGAATGCAATTCCGCTAAATTCAGGAATATACGTCTTTTTTTTTCCTTGTCTTACCTGATCGAATTTTATTGCTGTTGAGTTTTCTACACGATGAAGTTATAATTTCCGATTTATTTTACAAAAAAAGTTCAAAAGTTTCATTTTTTCAATACATGTATGTGAAAGAGCAGCTTTTTTGTTATTTTTTCTCAAATTCTATATTTTCTAATTCCTTGACATATGTTCAATAGAAATGTGACTCTTAAAAAGCAGTAAAGACAGTTTTTGTGTCCATGATGTATATAGGTTTAGGTTGAGTTAATTATATGATATAGGGGGTAAAGCTGTATCTAGGTCATCTTTGTGGACAATCTTGATTCAGTTATCCTTAATTAGTATAACTATAACATAATTACGTGAGGTACTCAGGACACCCTCTGCGAGAAAGCTGGAGAAGGCACTTTGTTCTGAACCTAAAATGATTACATATATATATATTTCTCTATACTTTAAATTGTTGTTTTGTAAAAGGTTTTGATTTGATTTGAATTGGGGTTTTAGGTCGCTTTCAACAATCTCTCAGTTATATCGCGACGACTGGAGCACCTAACGATGGATTCCTGGTATTTCTCATACCAGTACTACCACCACATCCATTTCCTAGCCTCCAGTTGCTATTCCACTTAGGTTTACGATTATCGACCCATTGGTGGAAGACAAATGTCGGAAAGGATAAGTGCCGCGGCCGGGGATCGAACCCGTGCGAATTTAGACCCCTGGATTAGAAGTCCGGTGCGCTACCAACTGCGCCATTGCCGCGGCTCTTTGTAAAAGGTTTTCGAGAGTTTCTTCCTTCTCTATTTATGTAAAATGTGTGTAATACCGTTCGACTGTCCTAAGCAATATTTCAGTGACATTTTGACACAGTTTCTTCTTTATTTACATGCGATTTACATAAACACCCGTAGGGCCAGACTCAATCCCAAAATTAAAACCCTAAACCTTCGTCACGTCCCATATCCCAACTTCGTTGTCTTATTTTATCACGGCACGCCGGAAGTCTTTTAAATTTAGCTCACCTGAGCACAAAATGCACGAAGAGATTTTCAAGCGTGCGTCGTCTATCGTCAACAACCTCTAAATGGCTTGGCAGGGCAGGGCTTATTTTGACTTTGATTATTTATACGATTATATACCCATTGGTGAAAGACAAACGTCGGAAAGAATATTTGCCGCCACCGGGGATCGAACCCACGACTTTCAGAATGGAAGTCTTATGCCTAACCAACACCTCCGTGTAAACAAAACAAAAATACTCTCTTTTATTATTGAATTAGCTGTATGTAAATAACAGCGTGTTTATTACGGTGTCACTCATATAAAAGGGACTTTAATAGTTTTGTCATATGTGACACTTTCCCTTACTTGTATACACAGTATCCCCAATAATCCATTCTCTTTGTTGTCGGTCGTCTGGTAAGGATGGACCTACGATAACTATTCATTTTAGTAGCTGGCGGCTCAACAAACGATAGCGTCAGTTCTAAACCAGTAAGTCGGCTTCCACCTAGAATCAAATCTTTGTCCTCTAACTTGTAATGCATGGATTATAGTTTGAGACAAATATCCCGTGTGTAAGTATACTAAGGAAGAATCCACGAACAACTTTACCGTTGTGTTGTGTTCACAAGAAATACAAAACAACAAATTAACCATATAGGTAGATTTTGAGCGGTGAGCTGTGCAATCTACTTTTAACGGTTAAATTTCCGTGCTATTCTTTCAAATTAGATAAAACAGACATAATAAAGATACAAATTACCTTTCAAATGAAACTTAGTGCTTGTCTTAGATCTTAAGGTTTATTCATAAACCTATGGTAATGGACTCAACATCTAGGTCAGAGCTCAGTTTTGAAAATACACCTATACTAAAAACGTCCGGTGGAGATTAAACCACTGCAGTTAAAAATCGAAGCAAATTCTTTTTCTGTCACTTTTCGTCCGCGGATAACTATATTTAGTCTTTGTCCTACTTTTTAATCCAATCAGAAGGCTTGATTTTCAAATTTTTTGTTGGTTTATATTCCATAATCTATCCAGACGAGGTTTATTTTGGTCATTATTTCATTTAAACGTCGAAGTTTATCTGAAATATCACGCATGCGTACCGACTTAAATCTAACCCCTCATTTATATTCAACGAGCACGTGAAAAGATGATGAGAAAATCGTGATACACGTGCACATGTTTTTGAATGGATATTCTGTGCTGATTTTGACCCGACAGGGTTGGCTCGAGCCTGTCGAATCTCTTATTTTACAAACGACTATTTTTCGTTACTGTTCGTTTATTTAAAAAAAAAAAGAGAGAGAAAAATTGTCGCTTACCGAATAACACTTAAAGATCAATTCAAAAGAAAATTATAATTTTACCTTATTTCTTATCATTTATTTTAACAAATTTCCGTGTTTTCATTTATTCCTCGAGTCTTCATTTCGCCGTATCTCTCTTCATGTTATAGCGGCTCTATTGATTGATTGATTGAATGGAGTTTACCGCCGCTTTCAAGATTTTTTCAGTTATATCGCGGCGGCTCGAGCACCTAACAATAGTTTCCTGGTATTTCTCTCACCAGTACAACCACCACATCCTTTCCTAGCCTCCAGCTGCTATCTCACATAGGTCTACGATTATAAACCCATAGGTAAGAGACAAATAGTCGGAAAGAATGAATGCCGCCGTCAGGGATCGAACCCGGGACCTCTAGATTGATAGTCCGACGCGCTACCAACTGCGCTATGACGGCGGCCTCTATAGCGGCTCCAAATTGATTGATTGGTTTTTAACACCGCTTTCAACATTTTTCAGTTATATCACGGAGGCTGGAGTACCTAACAATGGGTCCCTAGTATTTCTCTCACAAGTACAACCATTACATCCTTTCCTAGCCTCCAGCTGCTATCTCACATAGGTCTACGATTATCAACCCATTGGTGAGAGACAGCGGCTCTAGATAAAAACCAAAGTAACATTTTTTAAACAGATAAGTATAATCTGGCAATGACCAAACACGAATTGAAATTATACCTTGATTTATTTGATGCGAACTTCTCATAAAAATCAGACATATTTTGTAGCACGTGTAATAAAGAGTGGAAAAATTTCAGATTTTCGTTCATATAAAGAAAGGAGTTCATTGACAGCTTAATAAAGCCAAACTATACTGTATATTTTATCATCTTTAATGGCTCCTTAAAAAGCCTACATATTCACGTGCACATTTCAGCAATCCATATTTGGAAAGAAAGGGGCGTTTGATTGTAATAAATGTTTCCGGCTGATTCCGTTTAAATCGTGCAATATGTTGTCAATAACATATAGCGCGGGAAAAAGACTAAGTCAGTTAAACGCTAATAATTGAAAATTAAACGCTTTAAACAACCTTAGTCGGTCGCTTCGCTCCCTCCTTTCGGCTGTTTAAATCGTTTAATTTTCAATTATTAAAGTTTAACTATAACTTATTTGTTTCAATTTGAAAGTTAAAACATTTTATCTTCTAAAACCAATTCAGAAAGCCGATGCTTATACCTTCTTTACTTTAAAACTTTTCACAATATTGTTCAAACTTGTGAATTCGAGTTTTAAAACCATATGTTGGGCCCTTATCTTTTGGTGGGGACAGTTGTTCTTTCGACAGTTTGACAATTCGATTTGTTTTGACGGCAAATACCCACAAATGAATTTACCTATCACAATCAATATAAATAGATTTAAATAGAGTTCGAATAAAAGCCGAGATATTTCGAAACATGTTTAACTATTTTCAAAATGAATTAAACGAGCAAATACGAGGCAAAGTGATCAAATATTTGTTAATTGGGTCTCTAATCTAAAAACAACGGTTACGCTTTTTGAGAATGGAAATTGCTACTTGGATCTACCTTGATTTTTTTGCTAAATTCTCTTATGCATTCGCTTTTATGATAACGTTGCTAGTTCGCTAAATGATCACTGCTTTCAGAAAAAAAAACTATCACAAAACGTTTAAGCAAAGCTGGCCATTTTCGTATGCAAAGAGGGGGGGGGGGTCATTTTAAACTACTGCAAATTGTTTGTAATTCTTAAGGTTTCTACGATTGTCAAGAGTAGAAACTGGATTTTCCTAAATGAGATGTTACATGTACGCCATTTAAATACCGGGTGATGAAAACGTGCTTTTGAATTTATCATCGTTTTAGCGAATAATGTGAAAATGTTTTGAGAATGACACATTCATTGTATAAACGAAATTTACATTACATGTAGAACAAAACAGAAACATTTTTTCATCAATTAAATCTATGACATTTAGTAATGAGTTCTGATTTGAAATAAGATTTAATAATCGATACAAGCATGCAAGCCTACTTAATTGACACGTAAGGTCTTATGCCACACCCCATTCAACATGATTTCGAATAAGGGAATTAATTTTTATCTTTTAGTAAGTTACTAACATGGGTTCACATAAAAACGAGAGAAATGTAAATTTTCACAAGTGGGCCCTCACCTGGACTCCGAGTCCATTTACATAGATATTTTGGGTGTATATAACAAATATGATGGCGAATGAGACTGATCCTTTTGCTTAAATTATGCAAATACTTGTACAAATCGTACTGAATGTAAAATGTACTTTCTGTACAAACCATTCCGCCATCTCACAAGGTTTAGATCAATATATGATTGGGATATGTTTGTACACATTTTTACAAATGGTTATCACTTGAATCTTCGAATATTTGCTCACTGTCAAGAGGGAAAACTATAAACACATTTTAAATCATCCCCCTTTTCAACTTAGTAATCTCTATCTTAAACTTAACTGCCTTACAGTAATACTCACATACTGTACTCTTGTTAAAGTCATGACATCTTGGAAGTCCGAAAAGCTATCTAAACGGCTTCTGTGCTGGATTTATTTTCAATATGAAACTATCTTAGATTGGCCGCTGCTATCTCTTATCTCTTTTCGAATATTTATTAAATGTTCCTGTCTTCTTTGTGAGATTATCAATCTTTTTGAATTTCTAGAGTGCACGCAAAGACGAGTCCTTGTCGCATTAGATATCCTTTTTCACCGAAGGGGACTCCAAAAAGTATTTATGTTTGAAAGTTTGAACACTGAGTATGTATGTAGGGTCTTATAATGAAAAACAAATATAGGGTCAGTCGTGTTCAAATAGTTGTAATGGCCGGTTGATTTAAACAAATAAAGCGTGGCATTTGGTATTCATAATTCAACATAACGGCAGACCAACTTTAGTTTCCAGAAAGTTTGTATTGAGCATCATGTCATACTAGATCAGCTAGGAGACTGAAACCTAATTTACGTAATCTACGTAGCAAAGCTTTGAAAGTTCTGATTGTAAACGACTCTGGTGCCAAACTAGAGTGATGTACCAATTTTGGCGAAAAGGGGGAAATCTAGCTGTAGAAATTCTGATATTTTCAAAGCGTCCACGTAGTAAGGCTGTCTCAATCGGTAACGCACTGCGCATCTACCCTTAATTTATGGGCCCTAAACCTAAAAACGAATAATTTGCCAATGAGACACTCGTCATGTATTTCCCGTTGTTAGACATGCGGGAAATAATTTCCATCTGTGGGCTAGGAGACGGCTAAATAATGTAGTATTGTTTCATTACAATGAAGTAATATATAACGAATTATATTGAATATGATCGGAGACCATTATTAGTCACACAAACTAACCGTAATGTTCGAAACTAGCATTAAGTCAATTTCCAAGTCTATCTAGCATTAAGCATTTCCAAGAGGATATTTTTCAGGTCACAAATAACAAAGAAATCGTGTAAGAAACTTTGACAGTTGAAAGGTTCATTTACAATAATTACTAATAAGATTCGATGTATGTTACCCAGAAGATCTTAAGGGTTCACCGTTTGTAATTTTGGCCAAAATTTGATATGCAAAACCCAGGCTTTTTATTATGTATAGTCAGCTGAATATGTTATATAAAGTATGTGAAAGAAAGAATGAATGTATTTTGGGTGAAAATACTTGCAAAAAAAAACTTTTTAATTGATTTAGATTGAGTTCTACATTGCACTTTTGCATCTACATCGAGTTGAAAAATGTACCGATGCATTTGTGACAAAAACTTGCAGTCGTCAACTTGAATATCTAGATTACAATCAACGAGGCTAAGGTTTTGCTTAAATACCGTTTGAAAACATACATGTATTTCTGCTTTCAAAGACACGGGTTGATTTTCAAAGAAACTTGGTAGCCTTTTTTCACAACAACAAAACATGTAAACAAAGATGATTTAACGTAATACAACGATCGTATAACTTGAAATTCTTAGGCACCCCTCGAACACCATTCTTGGGCATTTCTGCTCCATATATGAAAATTAATTTAACTCGATTTCTCCTTAGAAATCTTTGTTATTAATTCTGTTTATTTCAGATGTCAAACAAAATATTGTCGTGGGAAATTTTCACGTGAACTGCTTCACTTTTAATATCACTACGCTAAAAAATAGAGTAGAACCTTTAATAATTTAGATGCATGTCAAGAGGACTCAAGGTCAAAACGGCTCTAGGTCAAAAAGGTCTGTAATTCGCTATCACTTTGGCGATTTTACATTATGCATTCGATCAAACGACCCAAATAGAATTCATTTTCCATACATATCACCCTAATAATAAACACAACAGAATCTTTACTTGAACACGTATGGTTCATCGTCGAAGTAAAAACATATAAAATGACATGCATAAGTACGGACAGATTGATATAGAAACAAAATAGTAGAAAAAATGTATTTGTGGAAATTGTAAAACAAAGTCTTACTAGAATTTCTGATATGCGGAAAATTTCTCTGTAAACATGGGAATGGTTAGTTATCAATTAGTTATCAATATTTTTCTAAAATTCGTTGTGTCTCTTCTTCGTCGCTTTTTATAAAATATACATATACCGTTACGAATATGCACATTTTCGGTTCAACATTTCTATCAATTTGACCATATTTGGGTTATAGGAACTATAAACTTTAATTTTAGTAACTATAGAAAACAGAGAAAGAGCACGTTTTTATTAATTTTATCTTTTTCATTTTTTTTTATTTTCCGAACTAACGTAAGCTTATTTTCTTAATTCTATCTCCACAATTTGTGATGAATAAGAATATAAATACACGTTTATTTACATATTTTAGCTGAAAATTGTGTACAAATAAAATATTAGGCTTCAATAATGCAATTTCTTACAATTTTTGTTTTATTGAAAAAGGAGAGAAAAAATCCTACTATATAATTACATGTATTATTGTTATTTTCGTGTCTTTTCTTTATTGTATTATTTTCAAAATTCAAATTGCCCTATCGAAACATTGTTTGCTTACAAGGAAGGCAGCCTGCGTCATGGATAATGTAATAATCTGACACACATTTTTCGCCAGCAATTTAGAATTTTTTTCTTATTTCATTATACACAGAAAATTGGATTTTGATAAGGCCAAATTGAAGTATAACATGTATATTCGGTTTTGGATGAAATATTTTCAGAGAAAAATGTTTGAGGCACCAACACTTGTATCAAATGCCAAAATTAAAAAAAAAAGTTAATATTTCTTTTCTTATACCCTCAATTTAAGTTTGTGACATAACTATTAACATTTTGCTTTTCAAAAGAGAGAAGGAGAGAGAGAGAGAGAGAGAGAGAGAGAGAGAGAGAGAGAGAGAGAGAGAGAGAGAGAGAGAGATTGGTAAAATTTAGAAAAAAAGATATGAAAATCTTACAACTGTAAATAACACTTGTAGGAGGACAGCGAATTTCGACTATTCCTACTGCTTGATAGTTACAGCAAATTTATTTCGACATTAGAAAATTTCACTAAATTCAATAGCCTGAGAAAAAGATATAACTGACGATCAACGGATAAAATAAAAACTTAACCAAGAATTTTTGTTTAGCCTTTATAGTTTCAGTTATCAAAAATGTTTTGTTACTAAAGGCTTAAATTTTCTTTCATAAAACATTCATGGAGGTTATTAAACAAAGATAGATCAAATTTGCTTTAATTTCGACATCCCTCAAGTTTTTGTTGTTGTTGTTATCTCAAGAAGCTTGTCACATCAATATGACTTTTTCAAACCAGGATCACGTCAACCCAATTACATTATGTAAACGATCTATGAAAATAAATTCATATTTTTCGATTTTTTCATATTCGCAGTCAAGTCGGCCTGTGAATAACTCGGTCCGTCAACTTTGCCTTTGTATATATCATATAGGTACATGTATAACAATGCAATGTAAATATATTTTTGTGCATGGGTGTCTTTTCTTTCGAGGAGTAGTTCTCACTCGTCCTTGAAAGGGTTACTTTGTTAATAATGTACCTATTAGGAAAATTTGTTGTTTCTTTTCTAAAGACTTTTATCACATTTCACTTATTATTTGTGTAAATATGAGGTAAAATAGATATAATAAAATAATTAATTCACCTTTACTTTAAAATTGTTTTTTATTTATTTTTTCTGTCTTTAAAAGGAGATGAAAAATATGCTCAAGTTATATAAAGATCGTAGGTTTTAGATATCAATTGTGCTCTTCGCATCTCCTTTATGTACACTCAACACCTTGATTTACTATCCAATAAATGTGCCAATTAATACAGGCATTTATTATTCATCTACAATGACCTGGCACTCATTAAATATTCCTTTTGACCCCTATTGATAGTCGGTAAATATGTTTCTTAATATAGACTTATACTCGCGAAGTTTAGATGTAAAAATATGTATCACGACACATACAGCATACGGAAAAATAGCGGTGGTGGTAAGGATGCTTTCCAGAAAGCGGCACCATGAGTTCAAATCGGACCATGACCTAAGATATGCTATTTTTTTCTTTTTAGGGTATCACTTTTTTGAGTTCCTATTTTGAAAATTTTGAAGAGTGTTGCATAACACTATTTGTATTCGACACAGAAATCTTTCCGTCAGCCACAATTTGACCGTTGCAAAGTCCTGCGCATAAATCATTGTAAATTACTGAAATTAACTGTAAATTTTGAATTGTATCTAGATCTATATTTAAGAGATGAAGAGGCACTATTTTAATTCATGACGGTATGAAATAAAAAAAAAACATATACAGGGTTTGAACACGCTAATCGAAATTCAATTCCTGTTTAAGTGTGATTAGGTTATTAACGCCAAGACTCTATTCTCGTTTATATCTTATAATTCAATATCACGAAGCAAATGAGATCTTTATTGGGACTACTTAATGGTACAAGCTTACTAACAACTTTTTTTTAATTGAGGTATGAAACGAATCTTATCCTCGATCAGAATACAATAATCTTGGTTGGTGCAAACAACCAAACTGGATGATGCAAGAATAATAGAAAATAATCGTAACTCACCAAAAAACAAATAACAAAATAATAAGAAATGTAATTATATAACAAGGTGCCAAATTGTCACAAGATACGCCCGTCACACTGCTTAGTATTAACTGGGGGTTTGAATAGAACTGAGGTTATTTTGAATGAATATTTTTTGCACCCATGAAGTTTCATGATCCTAGCTATAATATTTTAGAGATATACTCCGGACAAGATTCTAGTATGAAAAACAACAATGAGCAATAACTAAAAAAAATAGGCCAGGTAGAATTATGGTTCTTGTACACTGCACTCCCCCTTGATGACATCTATACACCTATGAGGTTTCATGATCCTAGCTGTTATACTTTAAGAGATATACTCCGGACAAGATTCAAGTCTGAAAAACAACAAAGGGCAATAACTCAAAAAATAGGTCAGGTAGAATAATGGTTATTGTACACTGCACCCCCCCTTGGTGAGATCTATACACCCATGAAGTTTCATGATCCTAGCTATTATACTTTTAGAGATATACTCCGGACAAGATTAAAGTCTGAAAAACGACAAAGGGCAATAACTCAATAAATAGGCCAGGTAGAGTTATGGTTCTTGTGCACTGCACTCCCCCTTGGTGAGATCTATACAACCATGAAGTTTCATGATCCTAGTTATTATACTTTAAGAGATATACTCCGGACAAGATTCAAGTCTGAAAAACAACAAAGGGCAATAACTCAAAAAATAGTCAAGGTAGAGTTATGGTTCTTGTGCACTGCACTCCCCCTTGGTGAGATCTATACACCCATGAAGTTTCATGATCCTAGCTATTATACTCTTAGAGATATACTCCAGACAAGATTCAAGTCTGAAAAACAACAAAGGGCAATAACTCAAAAAATAGGCCAGGTAGAGTTATGGTTCTTGTGCACTGCACTCCCCCTGGTGAGATCAATACACCCATGAAGTTTCATGATCCTAGCTATTATACTCTAAGAGATATACTCCGGACAAGATTCAAGTTTGAAAAACGACAAAGGGCAATAACTCAAAAAATAGGCCAGGTAGAGTTGTGGTTCTTGTGCACTGCACTCCCCCTTGGTAAGATCTATACACCCATGAAGTTTCATGATCCTAGCTATTATACTTTTAGAGATATACTCCGGACAAGATTCTAGTATGAAAAACAACAAAGGGGAATAACTCAAAAAATAGGCCAGGTAGAGTTGTGGTTCTTGTGCACTGCACTCCGCAATGATGAGAAGAATATAATTGCCAAGTTTGAAGTCCATCGGACTTCAAGTGACAGAGTTATGCTCCGGACAAAGAAGTGGACGCCGCCGGACGCCCGGACGCCGGACACCCGGACGCCCGGCCGCCACGGGTGATCCCATAATACGTCCCGTCTTCGACGGGCGTATAAAAAGGAAAAAGATCAATATTTTAATGATAATGATTGAAATATGTGTCTCTGTCGGGATTTGAACTCGGCACAACAACTTATCGGTGTACGGGAAGGCGTCTGTAACCACTGTACTACCGCGACTTTTTGAAGAAGAAGTGAAATAATAACTAAAACAGTGAAACGAAATTGAGTTACGCTGCGGGAATACTCGAGGACTGGCGAAAGTTAATGAGTGCCAGGTCATTTTAGATAAATAATACGTATACACTTTATAATCTATACACAGGTTGAGTTGACGGATTGAGTTTTTTACAGGCCGAGTTTTTATCAGGCCGATTTGACATTTTTAAAGGACTATGAACAGTTTTTTGGTAATTTAAAAGAGCATTAGAACAATACCCAGGGAAATCTTAAAAAGTCCGTTATTGTGAATGCATGTTCAATTAATTTCAAACCTAACCCAAACAATTTCACAAATAAGAATTTTAATCTATCCCGCCCTTTTGGTGCCATTTAACACCTTTCTTAAGTACTATAAGACCTTTATATAACAAGAAAATGTATGTTATGGTCAATACAAGAATGAAATTTTAACTTCTCGAAAACGTGTTCTTTTAAAGTTTTGTTTTTGCATTGGACCGTTTTGACCATATTATTAGCCGTTTTGGCACGTCACTATTTTGGTGAACGAACGTCGTTCACCAGTGTTATACTATGTCAGGAAAATCCTGTTGGATGTTAATACATTTGAAATAAAGTAGCGCCTCTTAAAATTCAATTTAGTATCTTTCAATATTTTTCTCCGCAAAATCACTTTTTATTTCTTTAATGGCGTGTTTCTAGTTTTCTTTATCAAGTGAAGATAATGGAAATTCGCCTTGAAAAACACAAAATGATCTTGCAATTTTTATCAAGGGAATTTTTGATCGGCGTAAGCTTGTCGAGAGTTTAAAGCAAAAACAAAGTTTGTGTCTAAACACCGTAGAGACAGATACTATGTTTTTGACCCAAGCCTTCGCTGGTGCAACTTGTAGTAATTAGCCGGAAATACGTGTTTATCTAGGTCGTGTCCTCTTGAACTTACATTCGGCAATACTCGGGCGATCTCCGACGGCTCCGAGTTAAATGTAGGTTACAGGAATCGGCCAAGTTGAGACGAATGACACATCAAGACACCTTGTGTCATTAGAACGCGGTTTTACACAACTTTTCAACTAGCGACAGTCAGTCTCGAGACGGGTTTTTAGAATGATTCGACATGTGTTTTACATGTAAAACCTTTCTTGTATCTTTTATTTGAAAAGGGTTGAACGTCGCTATTAAGATTTTTCTGTAATATTGCGTTGGCCGAAGTAGGGCTTATTCCAAGCGAAAACGTTTCGTATTCGTCTATCTCAGAAGCGAATATTGCCGAATACCAAATGCGACAGGCACGGGAGATATTTAATTGGGGCCATTCTACTTTGCATTTTTATGCCCCCGTATCGAGAGATCGGGGGCATATTGTTTTACTCATGTCCGTCTGTCTGTGTGTCTGTCCGTCCGTCCGTCTATCTGTCTGTCCCTCCGTCCGTCTGTCCGAAAACTTAACCCGAAAACTTAACCTTTGCCTTTCTCCAAAAGTATTTGACATACAAAGCTGTACAACAAAGTCAAGGTAATGTGACAAGGTCAAGGTCATGTGACAAGGTCAAGGTCATCTGTCAAGGTCAAACTGTAAAAAAATTGCTGTTCCGGGGGCATTCGTGTTTCATTCCAATCTGTCAAACCATATCAATTCAAAATTCTATTTGAAAATTAAATAAATGATAGCTAAATATTCAACCCTAGATACCACTCCAATTGACAAGTATATATTGCCCAAGGGGGGACCAGATCCGTCATGCACTTGTTTACAATTCGACAGGCGGGTTAAGTTGTCAAATTATTCTGGAAAAGTCACTGCGTTTTTTACAGAAATCATAAAAATCTTAATCGATGAATAAAAACTGGCTCCATCCTTTCCAAAATACGTTTAGAATTGGTTAACTACAGTTTAAGAAAAAACTAGCTCCGAGAAGAAAAGTCTAATATCAGCCGCAATACTGTAATAAGATATCTATAGTGAGTGATTTTACAAGCATCCAAACTCTTGAAGGTAAACAATAGGTTCTCGTGCAAAAAATAAACCGACAGTTGTAAGGATTCTCAATTCTTATTGGGAGGAAAGTCGGGAGGAAAAAAAACAGGGTATTATACTTAAACTATTTGTTCATGCAATTATTACCTCCCTTTATAAAATAAACTTCTTAAATAAGATTCTTATTCGCTTTTGACGTGGAAATTACGTTACAAAAATAATATTTATAAAGACTGTAAGTATGCAATTTACTATGAAGCAATTATTTAATAAAAAAAGTTATACTTTAATTTCTAAACCTTAAACAGAAATTATCTATGAATTATACTAGTAAGCCACTAGACCTCCTTCCAAACCATTGAAGTTCGACCGCGTGGGTTCGGTTCCCGGGCTGGTACACTAACAAAAACTACTTGTCTTTCGGATGAGACGTTTAACCGAGGCCCCGTGAGACAGTGCTATACAACGAGCACGTTAATGAACCATGGCGGATCTCAGCAGTAGATTCGTCATGTATCCTTGCACTATCCCCCGTAACAACTAACCGTCTTCTGGGGGGCGTTGCTCATATGGGCATATGCTACGGTAGAGACGATAAATAAACGGAAATACACACTTTAACCTATACCTAAATATTTCTCATCCTGCAGTGTTATAAAATTGAATAACGACATAAGTGTTAACTACGGAGGTGGTTTTGGCTTCAGACATGATAAAAATGAATCTCTCAGGCTATGGTTCAAAATACTAGTAATAAGTTAACAAATCATAACTTTAAACAATGAGTACAGTTCAGGACTGACTTATATTCATAGGTGTTTCTTTGGTTGGTACTCAAAGACCTTTTCATCCTATGAGAAGAAACAAAGATAGATAAAAAAATTTAAAACAAATACAACAAATTTACTTGAAATAAGCTTAAACATGATAACAATTACTTTTGTAAAAACAAACACCATTGCATATAGGTTGAAGACAGTTTTAGATAGGATTAAATCGTTTTTCTCCATTTATGTTTATTCATAAATGTATCTATTTCAAGTGTGTAAAAGAAATTTTCTCATATTCTAACAAATATTTTTCTGACAGGATTTCCCCCATCTTTCCCTTTCTTTGAATTTGCATTGAAATTTCCGAATAACGGAAATTTTGTCAAGACAATTCCTCCCCCTTTTTTTAATTATTTTAACATTCATAGTTTCTCTTTTCTAATTGAATTCAATGTATCATTCTAGAATGCCACCAGGTTCGTTCACCATCAGTTCTTTCAGTGCTTTGATTGTAACAATAGTCTTTGCAGCATGTCCTCTAAACGTAAGTGACTATTAAATGTTTAAGGGTTCAAATGGTATAAAGCCTTGCAGTATTTTTGGAGAATGTACATAATAGAATGTGACACTCCTTCCCCTTCTTCTCTCTCGTTTATTTTCTTTTTTCTTTGTTTGTCTGTCTGCATTAATTACTAAATAAAATTTTAAACAATTCATTAAGATTTTCAAACGTTAAGCCTAGTATGCCAACATGTAAGTGCAGCGTGTTAAATTATAAAATATATTTTAATTTATTTGCTCTGAAAGAAGTGTGGCACAAATAATCATTGACTTAGACGTAACGGCAAAAGTTTTCGGTCACGTCAAAATAGGCGATACGTAAACATTTGAAATAATTATATTCGCTACTTATATGCATTCACACATATAAATTTAGTATCAAATTAAAGGTTTTTGTAAGTGGATTATTCCAATTGATCTGAAATTGATTTTACACCAAAGAAAAGTACTATAATAGTAAAAAGAATAAAAATATACACCAGAAATGACGCCGTCAGATGTAGCAAAAAACACTAGCTCGTTTCACTACAATTGTAATATCTTAAAGAATAATGGCGCTAGAGGCAGGAAAATTTGCTTTGTTACGTGAATTATGCAAAATGGAATATTATGCAAGTCTTACGACTATTGGATGGTCAAAACAAATTTGATTTGAATTGGGGTTTTACGTCGCTTTCAACATTATTTCAGTTATATCGCGACGACTGGAGCACCTAACGATGGATTCCTGGTATTTCTCACACCAATACTACCACCACATCCCTTTCCTAGCCTCCAGTTGCTATTCCACATAGGTTTACGATTATCTACCCATTGGTGGAAGACAAATGTCGGAAAGGATAAGTGCCGCGGCCGGAGGTCAAAACAAAAGATGACAACCACGAAAGAAAAATGTCAGTAGCGTCAGATTGCTAAAAAACGTCGTTTTTCGATAGTCATTTTTTCAAATGGCATTAATTCAGTTGTTCTTCGGACTAGATTAATAAGAAATTATATTCATATTATATAATCATATTTTTGTCGAAATTCGGCTTGATTATGAGGTTATTATTTAGTTTTCTCAGTCTTAAAATTGTCCCACTTTGCGTAAAAAAGTCATAAAAAGACCGATGAAATTTTTGATGCACATTTTTCTTTTTTACAAAACATCAACATATTCTTAATTTAACTTAATATTCAAAATACGTCTAGAATATATTCCGCAAATATAAAAACATTCGCCAATATCTCTTTAACTAACGGAAATATAGATCGTAAAGCTAGTCTTAAAATTTCCCACTAACGCGTTTTTCGACGTTTGAACGTCAGGTCAATATATAAGTATTTTCTAAAATAGTTCACGTTCACAGAACCAGTCAAAACCTTGTTTAAAAGTTAAATTTCCATCCATTCAACCTTAATAAATTTTTACACCGTTGTTTGATTGGAAACTTGTATGATTTTAATACGAATCCAATTCAGTTTCGTTTCGGTTCGGATTTTGCTTTGCTAATTATTGTATATTTTACAAATGAGTGACTGAATATAAATTATTTTCGTCGCTCTTCGTCGTACTTTACTTGAAAATCATCAATTTTACGTTATATATAAACGGACGTCATTTGTTACAGTTGTGACCGTCATCTTTTGCCGTTATTTCTCTACTTTGACAAAACCTTTCAATACTTACTTTTTAACATGTAGTCTATTAGCCGTCAAGTTCACTTTTTTCTCAACTTTACACATTTATAGTACAAAGTTGCATTCATCTGTATACTGAAATCTTATCGATGGTGTATTTCTTATTTTAGTCGTGTATTTGTCTTATTTGTCCACTTACTCAAGATAAAGTCTGTCTATGAATTGATTCCACAATAGTTTTTAATAAATGTGGCATACATGTATGCATTGGCTAGGTCTATAACAACATGTTTTTGGTTGGATTATCAAAAGAAGAAAGGATCGACAATAACAAAAACCGTTTCATTTCGTTCTTCGACGCAATAACAGTACTTACAGCACTTTGATTATACATGGTACACACAAAGACGACACTTTTTACTGTCATAGAGCTAGATGTATTTATGCTCTAAGAAGTAGATGTCGAGATCGGCGCGATCGACCGTGGTTTCGGGGGTTGTCTGACGGGTCTTCGTTAACTCGCATTTAACAGCGGCGTAGAATCATGCTTTTAATAAAGAAAAAAAAAGACACAAACATAAATTCAATTCAATTGTGATGTTGTGCTTTGGAAAAGAAAAGAGGATATTTGCGAGTGCCTACAGAAATAAATTTGTAGATCGAAGAAAGGGGCTGGGGGACTTTTTCGAAATCCTTAAAAATGGATATCATACAGAAATGAAGTGTTTTAAAGTGCACGTGGTGCGATTTTAAATCTTTAAATTCTTTTTATTGTTAGATTGTAATTAAAAAAATCGGGAATATAAGTAATAATTTTGGAAAGTTGGTCAAGCAGCAAGGCAAAGGGCTGAATATGGTGAAAAAGTATGAAAGAAGACTTACATCTACCATCTTAAGTATGTAAAAAATGTCATTTTGTCCAATTTTAACTTTAATAAGTGAAACCTACTTTATATTAAAGAGAAAGTTAATATCATGTCATTGTGCTTTTAGTGTTACACATCCGTGAAAGCAAAACACAACTTATATAAGTCTCTTTTTTTAATCTAAACTTGTTAAATAGCACTCTCTATAAAAAATCAGTTCACACAAAGCATGATCTAAATTATTCACAACATTGATGATAACAATTCATCTTCGTCATTTGTTCTGATCTTTTATCTCAAAAGTACGAAGTTCACGTCAAAGTTGGGATTGAGAGCAAATAAAACCGTATTCAGACCATCTCTGATATTCTTTCTATCATGAATAATTAAGTCTGGCTTTTAATCAACCAAATGGATTGAAATAAATATTTTGTTGACAGACTGGGAAAAAACTGATAAAACTGCCCTCAAGTAAAAAGGGACCGTACAGGATTTTAACGCCATGATCTTGTGTAGTACTTTTCTGAGACTTTACATAATATTCTAGTTTAACTACATATTTATTCATGCTTTGTTTTCTTTGTTTTTAATTCGAAGAGTAAGATCTTTCATCGACAATTTTTAGCTCACCTGAGCACAACGTGCTCAAGGGGAGCTTTTAGCCCTGACTCCGTCGTCCTTCTCCTGAACCACTGAACTTCTTCTTCTTCTTTTCGTTCCCAATGTCATAGTTGAACTCCACTGGTCCCGATGAAATCCGCCGTCCGGCACAGGCTGTCACGGTTTCCATAGAGTTTGTCATCCAGGGAGGTGGGTGTTGGCCAGTGATTCTGTCTTGCGATAGTGTACAGTGGACATGTTTGTAGTATATGTTCTACAGTTTCTGCTGAGTTTCCACAGGGGCATGTAGCTGAAGTTACAATTCCCATTTTATGTAGGTGGCTGCGTAGTTTGCAGTGTCCTGTGCGAAGTCTAAAAATCACTACTTGTTCTTTCCTTGCAAGACTGTATGGTGGGTCACTTGGTGTGTATTTTGGGTGTTCTTCCTTCCATTTGTCCTTGAAGAAGTGTTTGATGATTGTTTTGGATTCATGAAGTGTACCTGGTTCGTCGAATTGTTCTTTTCCTGGTTCCCTCTTTAGCAAGTTTGTCAGTTTTTTCATTACCAGGTACACCACAGTGCGATGGGATCCATTGGAGCTGGACTGTTTTTGCTGTTTTGCACAGTGTATTTAGTTTGGAGTAAAGAGTATATGTATCTTCATTGTTTGATTGTAGTGCTTGAAGTACTGATAGTGCATCTGTGAGGAAGACAATATTGTGTGTAATTCTTGTGTGGTCCAAGAGTAAGTCAATTGCTTTTTCGAGAGCTTTGATTTCAGCTTTGTAGTTAGAACATTGTCTACCAGTGGGTATGGAGCAGCTCTCTGTGGCTTCATTCTGTAGGTAAATATGTATTCCACCACCCCCGTTTTCTGTAGCATTAGCTGCAGATCCATCAGTGTATACATGGATCCAGATGGGAAGTATTTTTCTATATGTTCTAATGTTGATATCCTTAAATTTGTGTCAGTCATTTCCTTTTTGTTTTGAATTCCTTGGATTTCTGTGGTGATCTTAAAGGTTGGGTTTTCTTTGTGGGGTGGAAAGGGGCTCTGTATCTTTAGATCTGCTGGTGGTGGTAATTTGTTTTTAAGTAAATTTCTTGTAAGTTCACGCGATGCACTGATCGGACTGGGGCGCTTTAGTCGACTCTTTGAAAGATTTTGTACACGATTGTGCATGGGGTGGTTGATGAGGCGTTTGAATTTTTCTGTTTGTATCAGAGATTTTTCTTTTCTTCTGTCTTGCAGTGACTGCAAACCCGTCATACTTTCTAAGTCGTTAATTGCTGTTGTTTTCATTCCACCTGTCATAACTCTCATTGCTTTGTTTTGCACTTTGTCAATTTTCTGGGCATTTGTTTTGGCTGTGTTACCCCACGAGCTTGCTCCATATTCAAGTACAGGTCTTATCCTTCCAATGTAGACTTTCTTCAGAATTGTGTGGTTTGCACCCCAGTTGGTTCCAGCTAGTTTTCGCATAATTCCAAGTCTTTTTTCAGCTCTTGTTGTTGAGTTGGTCACTTGTTGTCTCCATGTCAGCTTTTTATCCATTGTTATTCCAAGGTACTTTGGATTTTCAATTTCATTAAGTCTTTTGTTATTATAGTTGAGTTGAACTTTTTGTTTCTTGGTTGAGAGTGAAAATATTGTGTAATTTGTTTTGCTTTCATTTACTGTCATGAGCCATTTGTTGGTCCATTGCTCAAGTTGTTGTAGAAAGTTTTGCATTCTTACTTGAGCAGTTCCAATATGTTCTTCTGTGCACCAAACAGCTAGGTCATCTGCAAATAATGCTGCCTTTACATGTCTTGGCAGCTGTAGTACAAGATCGTTTATGAAAAGAAGAAATAGGGTGGGAGCAAGAACCCCTCCTTGGGGAACACCATTTTTGAATTCTGTTTTTTACTAAAGATATTGTCTACCTGGACTCTAGCTGTTCTGTCTAAAAGGAGTTTTTTAATCCAATGGAGCATTTTGCCTCGTATGTTGTATTTTGCTAGTTTAAGGCAAAGTCCATCTTTCCATATGTGGTCAAAGGCACTTTTTAAATCTACCCATACCATGAGGGTATGTTTTTTGTTTTGGAACCCATCTTCTATCTCTTGGGTGATGTATGATAATTGGTCTTCTGTTGATCTACATTTTCTGAAACCTGCTTGTTCATCAGCAATAATCTTGTTTTTTTCAAGGAACCATGTGAGTCTGGTATTAATCATTCTTTCAAGTAGTTTTCCGACCGTGCTAAGGAGGCTGATGGGTCTGTAGCTTTTTGGGTCAAGTTTGTCTTTACCTGGTTTCGGGATTGGGCATATTAGGGCATCTTTCCATATTTGGGGAATATCGCCTCTCTTCCAGCTGCAATTATAAATCTTTAATAGCTTTTGCTTGGATTTTAGGCCTAGATTGATTAGCATTTCGTTTGTAATTCCATCCTTTCCAGGAATTTTTTTTCTTTTTAAGCGTTTTAAGGGCATTGTTTAACTCTTCAGTAGTAAATGGTGCATCCATGAGTCCATCTGTGCTAGATTCAGCATCATTTTCAGCTTTTTCTGTTTCTTTCTTTGCCTCTAATTTTTTTGCAGCAGGAATGTGCATGTTACCATCTTCAGCCAGCGACTTTATAATCAGGTTTGCAGCATGTTTTCCAGTTGTAAGAATGTTATCAGATTTTATTACTGTTTTGGTTCGTTGGCTTTTTTCATCATTGAGGTGTTTGGTGAGTTTCCATAGTTTATTTCCATTTTTGTCCATATCAAGATTTTCTGTCTTTTCATGCCAGCTTTTCCTAATTGTTGTCAGTTTAATTTGGTTGTATTTCGCTGAGGCTTTCTTTAGGGCTATATTATTTTCAGTGCTTGGATGATTTTCTGCTGTCTGCCTTGCAGTGTCAAGATCTTTGTGAAGTTGATCGAGTTCCGAGGTCCAGTATGGTTTGTAGTTACTCCTCGAACCACGTGGGATGGTTTCTTTTGCTGCCTTTAGAATTGCATTGTTGAAGTCTTTGACTATGCTGTTTATGTTTTTATTTGTTGAAATTGCCTTTGTGTAGTCATCTGTCAGATTTTTGTACTCAGTCCAATTTGCTTTTTTGTAGTTCCATCTTGGGGCAGAATTTGTTTTCATTGTAGGATTTTGAATGTCTACTTGTATAATAATGGGTTTATGATCACTTCCAGCAAGTTGGGAGCTGACTTCTCGAGTACTTAATTTTTCTATATCTTCTGTAGCAAAAGCTAGATCGGGGCAAGTTGTGGTGTGCCATCGTCTTGAGTAAAAGGTTGTCTCATCTGTTGTTTTGTTTAGGAGAAGAAGTCTATTTTCGTCTTGCCAGTCTTCGATTTCATCACCTCTTGAATCTGTATTTGGATATCCCCAGTTGACTGACCGGCTATTGAAATCTCCGAGTATGATGCAGTCATCGTTTGGTGTGTCTAGAGCTGAGAGAGAGAGTTGTTTATCTTGAGGGCAATATAGGTTGAAGACATTCAATGTTCGTTCTTTAAAGAGGATCTTTGTGTAAAGTATTTCTGCTTCTTTATTTGTTGGTATTGCTTTATCTGTTGTTGCAAAGTCATTTTTGACAAGGGTCATGACACCTCCTTTGTTCCTGTCTTCTCTGTCCAATCGAAGGGTTTGGTATCCTCTAATTGTAAAGCTCTGGGCGTAGGTATGTTTCTTGGATACATGCAATGTCAATTTTATTTTTGTTCAGGAAGTTGGTGAGCTCTAGTTTCTTTTTCTGGATGCCTTCAACATTCCATTGCATCAGTCTAATTGGTTCTTTGGCACTAGTAGCATTTGACCCCATACCAGATCTCCTGGCCAGGCAAGACATGGTGGGGACAGCAGTAGCTTGGGGTGGATCCTTTAATAGAGGAGCCGGCATTGCACCTCCCCGCTGTACCGGAGGGCGAACACCATCGTTACATGCAAAATTCAATGACATCATTTTGGGTATTTTTGCGTAAGCCCCCTGTTTTCGTGTCGCACCATGCAGGTCAGGACTTTCCGTCTTCGGCTATTTTGCTGCTGGCCGTTGGGATGCTGGATCCTCATCCGCCCTTCACCGTCGGAGATTTGGCCTCTCTCTCCTTCGCTAAGACTGCAGCTATCTTATCATTTAACCCATGATTGGGTTGGACCATCAATGATAGTCCAAGTGCACAATAGAGGGAAGAGATCCCTCATCTCACAGGGGTGAACCTGTGAGTCTCACTCACATAGTTTAGCCGGCCAGCTGAAGCCGATGTCCAGGGTGTGGCCACCGCCTTGTGCAGACAGTATCCGTGGAGCCATATGTGAGCTAGATAAGGCAGTGAGAACCAAAGTATCTTAGCCACCCTAAGGTGCAGCTGCCACTAACACAGAGGTGCTATCTCTCCTGTCCTATCCTACACCCCAACCACTGAACTGATTTCGATGAAACTTTACCAGAATGTTCCTTGGGCGACCCTTTTCAAAAATTATTCGCTAAATTTTGATTGGCCAACACATATGGGCGTGGCAGGCCCGGGCTTATTTTGAGCCCGAAATCTTCGAATATATATTCCTGAATCACTGGGCCAATTTTAAGGAAACTTTACCGTTTTCAAAAATTCCTTGCGAAATTCTAATGGCACAGAAATATGGGCGTGGCAGGGCGGGGTTTATTTAGATGCCGAATTCTTTGAACAACATCTCCTCCTGAACCATTGGGCCGATTTCCATGAAACTTTCCCAGAACCTTTTCAAAAGTTTTCGCGAAATTGCGATTGGCTCATAAATATGGGTGTGGTAGGGCGTTTTTTGTATCTTTTTAGCCCGAAATCTTTGAACGAAATCTCATGAACCGGTAGGTCGATTTTAATGAAACTCTACTAGAATGTTCAAAAATTGTTCGCGATATTTTGATTTACCCATAAATATGGGTTTGGCATGGCGGGGCTTATTTTGAAATTTTTGAACGATATCTCCTTCTGAACTACTAGGCCGATTTCAATTAATATTTACCAGAATGCTCCGTTGATGATCCTCTTTAAAAATTATTCACAAAATTTTGATCGGCCCATAAATATGGGCATGGCAGAGCGGGGCAGACTTTAAGACTCATTAGTAATGAATGGGTTGACAGGGTCTATTATCGTTTTAAATTCTTGGAGTAACATCTCCTCTTCAACATATAGGCAAATGTAATGAAACTTTGCCAGAGCGTTACTTGGATAAGATCCACTGGACCAATAAAATTCAGGTGAGCGGCTTAAGGGCATTTAATTCAGCCTAATTGAGGTCTTTTCTTTTTCTTGTTCACCTATGATGCAGCTTGTCACAATAAAAAAAAAACTTGAAGGTATCTTTCCATGCTCGTTTTCATTCTTGAGTTATCTACCCTCGGATGGTATTGGCAACATTTTTATACGCAAGATGTATTATGCTATAGTCCCGGTCGTTCGTCCGGCTGTCTGACCGTCTGTCTGTCCGTCATTTAGTAATTTTTTGTGTGCACAACTCCTCCTAAACTATCGATGGGAAAGAGCTGAAACTTGACACGATTACTCCCTATGATGTCTAGTTGTGCATTAGACCTTAAAAATTCAACTCGCTCCAGTCATTTTTGAATTACATTTAAATATCTGCCCTTGAACTGAACAAACACAAAAATATCTTGTGTTAGCTCAATTTCTCCAACATTTTGAATGGGAATGAACTGAAACTTACCACAATGACTTTGTAGGATGTCTAGTTGTGCTTAGGACTAAATTTTATTTGATATGTCAAGTAGTTCCTGAATTATCTGCCATTCACCTATTGTATTATCGGCCCTTGAATTGAATGAGAGCGACTCCCAAACATGTGAATGAGCTAAAACATAACACAATCACTCCCTAAGGTGTCTAGTTGTGCATAAGACAATTTAAATTTAAATCGCTTCAGTCATTCATGTGTTATTTTGAAATATCTGCCCATTGAACGAAAAACAAAATTTATTGTGAAAAATAAAACTTCTTCTTTAAATTTAAATGAATTTAAACATGCCAAAATGACCCTGTTTGGTGTATAGTTGTGCCTAAAACCATTTTCAATAAACACTCAAAAGGTCATACTATTTTAATGCCTCTCTGTTTGCAATTTTTAGTCAACATTCACACACACACAAAATGTCTCTGGCCAATGATTTTTTTCTTTGATTAATTATGTTTGCAAATATATTTTCAAAAAATAAAAATGCACTTTTTTGATCATTAAAAAGCGGATTTTTTTTAGGAATTAGTCCAATCTTTTTTTCATTATTTCCGAAATGTCTAAAAACCATTTATTTCCTCCTTTAGTTTGTAGAAAATCACAGACCCTTACATGCTTGCAAATCAGAAAGTTTTTCGCCTTGCCGCTATAGCCATTGCGGTCTTATGTTGCTCAACTGCTTGTGCTAAAAAATAGCTTCATTTTGATATACAATGTACCTGGACATACTGCTTTTTCTTGGCTAATGGAGCGCCTTAAAATTTGGTTTCAAACACTTTACATGAACCTTAACTTGTTTTCACTTTTATAAGTCCAACAGAAACTGAGCTTACATTTCGTTTAGGATATATAGAAAATGTTTTAACATATTCAGAAAGTTGATACCTCTTCTGTAAAATGAGTTGGTTGACATTCTGTATTCCTTTACAAGAGCATTTCTAGAAATCAAAGCAAAGATGGCACCCAAGATTGCCGCCAAATTCTTAAAAATGGCAGATTAGTTGTAAAAAATGTTTATATCGACCATTTGTTGGTTGCCAAAACCTTTTATTCAACGGTATAGGTGTATTTTCAAAACTGAGCTCTGACGTAGGTGTTGAGTCCATTTCCATAGGTATATCGGGTATATTTGAAATAAACACATGATAGGAATTGAACGTGATACCACATGTTCAACTTTGAAAGTACATAAATGAGTAAACTTTGCCATTTTAGACAAGCAATACGTTTGATTTGAAAGGTTATTTGTATCAATTTTAGGTATTGTTTAAACCTTCTTTATCTATTTTGAAAGAATGGCACGGGAAATTAACCGTTAAAAGTATATGTCACGGCTCATCGCTCAAAATCTACCTAAATAGTTAATACTACACTTAAAATATTAAGGGTGAGTCATTAATTTCAATTAAAGTCATGAATGTTCAAAGAGCCTTACAGACTTTTGTCTGATAAAAACAAGCGTGTTTTTTTCTATCTGCAGTAAATGGCCCGGATTCTGGGGATCATTATCAATGATTGTTCTCTATTTAAAACATATTCATTCTATATCACTTAAGCTTATTGTCGGAAGAACATTGAGATAAGAATCAAAGCACTAAAAGAAATGGAAGTTGCAATGTGTACAATTTCTGTAAAGATACCCTTTCTCTGAGTATAGGTGTTTTTGCTTTACTTCAAGCTTCTGTATTATAAGAATTGTGAGATCTTGTTTATGTTAAAGTCTATCGCTTTCGTGATACCCAAAACAGTTTTGGAAAGTCAAGTGCTGAGTGTAACACGAACCAGGCGAATACTTAATAAAAACGTAGACAGGTTCGTTTCAAAAATGTGTTTCTACTTTCAATATATGGGAAAAATATTAGAATCTCTGAAAAAGTTTTAATTGACCATTGATGACAGGAAAGTTAAATCAATTTTGATTAAAGTACCGAAAGGTTTATGAGTCTACCTTTAGAATTTTTGAAAATATATTGTTCTGTAAAAGACAAAAAGCATTGAGGGTGGTGAAAGGCTGCCCTGCATGTCAGTAAATAAACAACGACTAGTAATTTAGCTCTATGCGATAAAACCTGCCAATGATATCTTTTATAATTACTTTGTAAGAATACAACTTATAATCTCTATATCCTATACATCCGAATATATTTATGAAGTTTTCCATTATCAAAATCCCTTTTGGTAGTATTCTTATGTCCTGACTTGAAGATTTTCAAAGCAACGTTTTAGGAACAAATTGACCCTGTAAGGACTATTCTTTTATTAGTGGGGTCCACTAAGGCCAAAAATTAAGAAAATCTTAAAAGTCTAAGTTTAACTGCAGATACTTCATGAACCAGGGGGAGTTGGGACTTGAAATTTGCGTCTTGCAAAACTTGTGATCAATGTTTGTATAAAATTTCATTACTGTTGAATGAAAAATAAAAAAGGAGTTTGCGACACAAACTTGGTAGAATGATGCCCACAGACGGACGGACATGCAGACGGACGGACGGGCATACAGACGGACAGACAGGCTGATTCCAGTATACCCCCGAAAGCATTCGTTTTGCGGGGGTATAATAACGATAAAAGTATATAATTTTAATACATCTATAATGCCAATAAGGTGTTTGACAATGAAACAATGATTGGCTACGTTTTATCATGGCGTTACTTATTCTAAAAACACAAATTCAATGAATACCTTCGTACAAATAGTTATTCTCAGAACTATTATTATATTCAAAATCGAAATGGATTCCTCCAGGTTGAGGGGTTACAGGTTATAGAGAAATCCGTTTCTAGAGCCAGAGTTGAAAACAAGGATTAAAAGTACATTTAATCCGTGACACAAAAGGGTGTCATCTGGAAAGTAGAAGTATAGAACATCAACCGATTTTGCGGTTTATGATAGATGTCAAAGTCTTGCGTCACTTGAATATTTTCAAGAACGTCAACAGATTATAATGCACATTTTAATATACATGTACAACCTCTGATTTACCCATCATCGATTATTCTTTTCGATTTGCCTCTTTTAATAGGACGACCCAGACTTTAAAGCTGGAAAGAGTAATCTTCTGTCAAAACTGTACTCAAAAAGGCATTACCTTCAATTCCTGAACTGAGTAATTATTAGACTGTTTGCAGATTAGTCTGTTGTTGAGAAATATTGATGTATTGTACCAATTGTTAAGTCAATGGTTATTTTGTAATTTTTGTAATTTGTAGTTTCGATAATCACCAAGGTGGTAACCAAAATTGTCTAAAACTCTCCCAGAACTAGTTTAAAATGAGTTTCTACAATGTACTGTCTACAGTACATGGTCGACCATTTGGTAGCGCATCAGACCCCCAAAGTTCAATCCAGTTTCGATCCACGGCGGCAACACATGTGCTTTCCGAAATTTGTCTGTAAACCTAAGTGACATAGCAGTTGAAGGCCATGTAGTTGTGCGAGAAATGCTACTAAAGATTAAAAGATTGTTTTCTTAAAAGCTTTTCCGTGGATTATCGTGAAATAACGGTAGATCATTACTTGATAACTTTCCGCCTTACTTTCTGACAATATCTTTGTGGAGCCAAATATGTGACGTCATCGTGTACGTTGCAAAGCAATCACGATTAAAATGACATACGAGGGTGGATAAAAAAATACGTGGACTTTTACTATAACTTTTGAATTTCTCGAAGGAAATTAATAAAAAATTTTACACATCTCAAACCGTTTAATGTTGACATAATACTAAATTAACAAGAGTGTGCCATGACTATGATATAAAAAATCTAAGATTTGATATCCCCCTGTAGGTGCCACCGGCGCAACCTATTCTGTAACGTTGCTTCCTAGTGTTACCACCAGTCGTCTTTCCCTCAATTTGGACCAAATTACTCTGGACTTCGACTATTCACGTGTTGACGTAATCTGTTAGGATGTTTAAAATGTAAGCATATTCCATTCGGTATTTTAGAATTCAAAGTCAATAAGCTAAGGACAAGCGTCAATTTTTGAGCTTCGAAATGACGGCACCGGCACAGCAATAGACAACTGGGCAATAATAAGGTTCTACTGGACCTTTGAAAAACCTAATCGAGAGGTAAAAATGATAAAATGTGCTAAAAAGTCTTAAAATGTAAGCAGATACCTTCCTTTTGATTGGTTTAAAAGGTTTGTTTTAGAATGGAGAGCGTTTCTGAAGGATGACACTCGGCGAATGGAAAAATATCTTCGACGTTTGATCTGTAATTGTCACAGATCAACACCCGTTCAGTATCTTAAAGCCACATTACATATTTAAGTTCATCAATTTGGTTCAGATGGATATGAAAAAAGTACTTGCCCAATAGATAGGCGATACAGAAATTGGGTTTATTGTTAAATTTAGTATCTTTTAAAGTGCTGACTTTTCAACGGAAGTTATCAAATACCGTAGCGTCATATTGACGTTGTTACCGTGCGCCGGTACCAAGTGGGTACATGTTTTAGAATGGTTGCTACAGGTGTAGTCCATGAGCCAGAAGGGGTTTTGTTCCCCCCCCCCCCCAGGGGGAATTTTGTTGACCATATTTTTCTGAAAGCCCATGGTATGTAGGACAGCGAGTGGGGCTTTTGTAAGATACGTTACTTTAAAGTAGCACACCCTACAAAATTTTGAACTTGAATTTTAAAAGAGTACCCAAAAAATTGAAGTGTAAATGACAAAAAGTTGACTTTTTATACATATATTTGTGTTGCTGATTAACTGCGGGATCCATTTATGGATTTTTTTGAAAAATCTGGTCATCTAAAGAGTCGTGATATTGCAGTAAAATACGTTACCCTTAAATTTCATAGAAAACTATGAATATAGAAATAAATTGTCTATCCCTGCCTTACTGGGAATTTTGCTAACATTGCCTGTTTGATAGTCCATGGAATATAGAACATTTTGAGACTTGTTAGCACTCTGACAAATGGGGCGTAAGTGAGATACGTTACCTCAAAGTTAGTTTCCTATCAAATTTCGAAGACAAGATTTTAGGTTTGTACAGTGAAAAAATGAGTCAAAATGACCAGAAGTGATCTTTTAATACCAAAATTTATGTTGCTGAATGTATTTAGAGCAAATTCATAGTAATACTTTGTAAATAAATCCCCCTCGAAGGCATGATATGGAAGTAAAATACGTTACTTTTTAATTTCAAAGAAAGGCACATAGATAGAAATGATTTTACCATAGCTGCCCCATTGGGAAGATTGTTAACAATGCTTTTCTAAAAGCCTATGCAATATTGAAAATTTTGAAACTTGTTAGCAGTCTGGCCACTGGGGCTAATGCGAGATACGTTACTTAAAAGAAACCAACCCATAAAATTTTTATAAAACAATTTTAGTTGTTTGTCTTGTTATAGAAATTACCTGAAATTTGGTAAAAATTAAATGATATTGTGTTTTGTTAATGATATTTGTGATTCTGGAGATATTTGAAGCCCATTTACATTATGACTTGAAAAATATAGCCCTTAAAAGCAATGCATAGGAGTTAAATACGTTACATTTAAATTTCAATTTAATGTATTCAAAAGAAATGTTATATTCATCAATTCTCTACTGAATGTTTTGTATACTGTGTTTTTCTATAAGCTTCTGTTCTTTGGGAGATTTAAATATTTTTATGCAAATTTCCATCAAGCTATTTGCACAATACGTTACTCTAAAGTAACCATTTACCCATCAATTACCATAGGCTTATTCAAACCCAGCTGATAACAATTATTGTAAAATCCCTCATTGTCTAAATCAACTATAAACTACAACTGTTTAAAGTATATTTAAGGTATCAATATAAATTTTTAATCATTTCAAGACTCAGTGTGGTTTTAAAAGCGTGCAAAATATGTTACCATTTATTTATAGGTATAATTATTATTGAGCCGCTATCATCGTTTACGGAAATGCACCAAACACAATGTTGAGGCAGCTTCAAAACACAATTTTGAGGCAGCTTATGGTTTCTTCTATGTTTGAGACTTTTTCACATTTTTAGAATAAAACACGAGTTATATATGTTACTTCTGATGATAAGAGACAGTTTTAATTGTGAAAAATGATGACCAAATAAATGAAAAAAGCTGTTCCTACAATATTTTTAAGCAATATTTCCATCAATTTAGTACAGAAAAGTTAAAAATATTTCTTAGAGTTGATCATGATCGGAGCCCAGTTGGTGGCACATTGGATTTGGTAGCGCATTTGACTCCATATCATAGGTACAAGGTTTCATCAGCCAGTACAAACGAGTTGATTATCCTTAATCTTCGTTGTATTAGCAGCTAGACGCTTAAAAAGGATGCTGTGATGAATGGAATGATGTGTATGACAAATACAAGGAATTCATTTTTAGGTGGATAAACCACCCCGATTAGAGTGTTACTGTTAAAATGGTCTGAAAATTCCTTGAAGCAATTAAGCTCTCTATTGTTTCCAATTGAATGGAAAGTACATTGCATGCAATCCTAGTTTTGCCATGAAACTGCGCAGTTCAGTTCAATACTAAAACTTTACATGAGTATGACCATATTATGTTCAAATGAATAGAACATTGCCATATACATTTTGATTTATCTATCAAAGAGAGTAATATATGTTACCTTTTTTTTAGAAAATCAAACATAATCACTGCTACCAAAGGACAATTAGATGCACACCAATTGTAATGCTCTTGAACATGATTAGTTCTTACAAAAGTAAAGATTTTAGTAAAACAAAGATGCTTAAGAAATGCTTTAACTTTGAACTAGATACAAACTACAAGTACTTTTTATGCAGAAAGAAACATATCCTAGATAGAATATGCACATCTTTAACATCTTACATTCTAAAGCAATAAAAGAATTATGATAAATTGCTTAAGCAATAAGATTTTATCAATATCAAGCCCTCATTCAAATACAACCCAAGACTTAAAGATAAAATATGAAAATTGCATGATGGGTCTATAAGTCGCATGCTTATAAGAGCTTTATAGGTGTTTATGTGTAAATAGCTGGTGATTTAACATTCTATTTGTATTTCTGTTTGACATTGCTGGCCGATTTTCAATATATATGTACATGCAATTTGTGTTTAAGTAGAGAAAAGAATCGAAGAATACCCATTCTAATTAATATACTCAATGGTTCTTGGGCATAACTCTCATATTTTTCTCATGAGCACAAGTACAAGACTCTTCTATCATTAAGTTTTATTCACCCCACTTGGCCAACATTCCTGACAAACAATTTGAAAACCATGCAGTTAAACCAAAAATTCCATCTAAATCAAAGAGAAATAATAATTTTGATTTAAATGGCTAAAGTTTTGACACTGAAGTGCATTTAAGATAATTGCAACTTGTTTCATACAAATGGTAACATATGTTACTAGATTATGACCATCGGTATTCTGTTTCATAACATTTATTGGCAACCAATAAATCAATGCACAAAATTAGAGATAAATGATATACATACTTAAGTGACTAAGAAATTTTGAAAAAAAGTTTCAATTAATTGAATTCTTTTAGCTGTCATGCTGCATTGTGTGATTGATAGATATGTAATTGCACTGAACAGATATTTCCCTATAATGAAATTAAACAACAGGTATAGTACAACACAAAGTACCTATCCATATCTATCAAAAAGCTAGTATTCTTATTGAATATTTCAAGATATTTGTAATTTCTTATGTAAAAATGATTAGCAAGATCTGTGCTGATTTAGAAGGGTGTAGGTATTTCAATTTCAGCAATTGGGTATGGGTCCCCATTGGGTATACATGTATTAATGATTTGGCTATTTTAAAATTATGATCTCAAATCTTGTTATCATATTTTTAACTTTGTGGGATGGGATACTACAAATGATACTAACTTATCACTTTACATTAAAAGACAATATGTAAAAACTAGCGTTTAATAAGAATTTCCTTCTTGGATGTTCAAAGATATAACATTGACTTCTCAATTAATGTCTAAATTTTAATACCATAAGTGCTAGGAGGTCTTTGATCTTTTGTTGGTCACGAATTTGCATTCAGTACCAATGCATTTTCTAAGAAACAGAACTGGGAGCTATAAATTCAAAGAATTTTAATCCTTATTGATTAAAAATAAAACAGTTTAAACAGGTCTGGTAAAATATTTTGAGGTAACGTATGTTACAACATTCCTTTAGAGACATTAAGCATTTGTTGTTATAAGGAAATCAGTTATAAATGATATTCTTGTTTTATTATGCATGATCAGAGTATTAAATTGCACCTTCCATTCTCCTTTCTGTTTATGAACGGCATATGAAATTACGTTGTATCAAGGGTTTGAAATGACATGTGCTCAAATCTTTTCATTACTACGTATAAAACAAGTAATATGTAGGCCAAAATAAACTATATAATGTAAATTCATCATATTATCTTGTGAATTTTGCCAACAAGTGTTGACTTTGAATATTTTTGGCGCCCAAATGCCAATATCTTTAAATAGGCGAATATTGAGAAACAATTTTGCAATTGTAGCGTATATTTCACGTTTTTTCTTGAATCATACATTATTCTGTGGGTGTTTTATCACTCATACTCAAGAACCATGTATAACATAGTACTAAAAATCGCAAATTGCCCAAAGAATTTCACAAATATGGAGCAAAATGTAGCATATAATAAGGATCTAGGGTGAGTGATTTCAAAGTAACGTATCTTACAAAAGCCCCACTCGCCAGAGTGCTAACATGTCTTAAAATGTTGCTTACACACGTACCTTTCAGAAAATCATAGTGTACAAAATTCCCCCAAATTCCACCCAAATTTACACGAAAAAATAAAGAAAAATGCCGCAAATTAGAAACAGTGTAGTTTTCTTTTTAAAGTCTGTGAAATCAAAATTTCTGTAGCGCAAGTCTACGAAATTTTTTATTCACCCTCGTACTTTAAGGACGTCCGCACGTTCGGTTTTGGATTATCGGTCATTAAAAAAAGCTTACGATTATAAGGGCGTTAAATAATCAAATAAGCCAAAATATGCAAAAAAAAAAAAAAAAAAAAAAGTATGACTGCGACACCATTTTTTCATGTCAAAAAAAATAATTATCATTGTCACAAATTTAAATTGAGAGTATTAGAAAAAGTTAAAAGGTAGTACTATTTTCATTCTGCAGTTAAGCATGTATTCGTAAAATTCCATAATTTTCATACAATTTAGTGAAATGGGTTGTTCTTTTTAAACAAAACACAAATCAATGAATGTAAGAATATTTATTTGTCCAAATATAATAACTTAAATTCAAGGGTGTGATTTTCAAAGAAATTCAACGGCAAGAACATCAGAGTAATAAATGTTTTGGTACCTATTTTTGAAAGGCTCTTAGAAAAATTAGCACGGTGACCCCATTATTGCCTTTTCAAAAATCGAAATAAAACGGTTATATCTATGCAAAAAATCAGGTTTAAAGAAAAGTTTTACTGTGGGAAAAGTCGAGCAAGCTTTCTTAAGAAAAAATGTCCTAAAATTTACACATTTCGTGTCATTTTTGCATTAAAGAAATAGATTAATCGTTTGTTTTTCGAGTACGATCGATTGATATTTCCATACGTTAACAGCAACTCGTGAAAATATATCCCACCCACTAACCCACCCCGATTTCGACAGAGAAATGCTTAAAAGCGGCGATCATCCCTATTCAGACGAAAGGCACAAGAAAAGTTGTAATTTAAGACACGCGTCGAATAATTTTTGAAACCCGTCTCGAGCCTGACTGTCGCATGTTAAAGTTATGTAAAAGCCTATTGCATTAAACTGTGTACACAATATTTTAGCGAAGTTTCCTTGGTACGAATGTACATGTGGCAAATAAATTAGTTATTTCCCTTGTCCCTTTCGGCTCTATCATTTTAGATCTAGAAAGATATGAAATTGTTATTTGATTGCGTATTTCTCTCATTGATTGTCTATTCTACCTAGCGTTTAGCGATAAGAAATAAAGCTACATGTCCCGGCTCCATTTATATGTATATATTTAGATATCTAAGTTCTTTGATTCTCTGCAGTCTCCAGACGCTTAATGACTTTAGTGGAAGCACTTCGTTAGCTTCCGTGACCAGTGTCGGCAACGACCGTAAATCCCCTAGGTGGCGCTCTTGTTGAGAGGGTATAAAAGAGCGGGTCAAGCAGTCTAGAGTCAGACCGTGTGAGAACAGCAAGTGGTTTAGATTGCGATAACAACAACAACTGATATTTGGGTATTATACTTATTTGTTTCCTTTTTCTGTTATATCCTAACAGTTATTAAGGAGCATCTTAAGTCGTGCTGCCCGGTTCGAGCTTGTTAAGGATTCGCAGGTCTTTTTGAGGCAAGCGTCATTGAGGTTACCTACTTGCTTTACTGAAGCCAGTAGAAGTATAGGTTGACGTTGAGTGCCTGGTGACTTTGAGGTCATTACAGTTCCGAAGACCGCTGTTCTGTGCTGCCTAGGGTGATCGTGAAGACGCCATATCTGCCTTGCCGACTTGAAAGGTCCTGGAGAAGGTCTTTGTAAATACCTTGGTTCCCCTATCCTTTTTGATCTTGTTGGGTTCGTTACAATACCTAACGCGTTGGAGCATAGATTGGCAGTTAATTTTGGCCGTTTTGTTTAGTGACCTCCCTTGCACCATGGGGAATCAAAAACGGAGAATAACATTGGAAACCCTCCGCGTTGAAAAAAATCGCGTGGGCCAAGATAATTCGGACTTGTCATATTTAAAAAGAGTCTTTTCATTGTCTACGTTTCGTATAGAGTCCATGTATCACGCCATTTCCAATATACACTGTTGTCTGAAGAAGACAAGTCTTAAAAATTAGTGAATTGAAACTAAGTGCGCGCTACTTTCTCTCAATGATATTAAGCTCTATTGAGATCCCACAGGGTTTGGTTTTTCACAACATATAACACTGGTGAACGTCGTCCACAAAGGTTCACCAAAAACGCGGTAAAGTTTGGTACAGCCAGGAGTGGGAGTGAACTGAACTGAAAGTTAAAAAGGGTAGTAAAACGGTTCTTACTTACATATGTAATCACCTATATGGTGATAAATTTCTTTATGAAAAATAACACATTATGGCATCAGGGGTAACACAATTGCTTGGTTAAATCTTCCCTAAATGATAGACATCAAAAAGTTATAGTTGATGGTACAGAGTCAAGTACAGCTCCTGTTCTTTGTAATCCCATATTGGGACATCTTCTGTTTCTGATGTACATCAAAGATTTGTCAGAGAGTGATAATTCACATCTTTTTGCGGATGACTGTGTGAATTATAGATCTACAAAGACAGCCTCAGATACAGTCCAGCTGCAGCAGGATCTAGACAATGTGTTATTGTGGGAGCAGAAATTCAATATAGCCAGGTTACATATCATACATATATCAAGTTATAAGAAACCCAGAACTTCTTAGTATACTTCATATAACCAGCCCTTGTCTGTTGTCAGCCAAGTCACATATCTTGGAGTTGAAGTATCATCAAACATCTCTTGGTCTTCCCATGTCAACAAGATCTCCAGTAAAGCATGTCAAAGTCTAGGCTTCCTTAAATGTTATATTCCCTCATCAAAGAGCAAAACTAAGGCAGCAGCCTATAATGCTATTGTCGGATCAACTTTAGAGTTCTGCTCGAATGTTTTGGATTCATATCACCATACAGATATTGATAAAATCGAAAACATTCAGAAACAAGCAGCCTGTTTTGCAACCAATAATTATTGTAAGATCCCAGGTACAGTCACAAACATTCTAGATGATCTTAAATGTAATATATTGCAGTCTCGAAGACAGCTTAGTAGGCTTGCTCTCTTTCACAAAATGGTCAATCAACGTGTTGATGTATATCCACGATAATATTTATAACCACATAAAAGACAAACACGACACCACCATCACCTAGCTTTTCAAATCCCCTCAACTACAGTTGACTGTATCAAATACTCATACTTCCCGAGAACTGTAGTACAGTGGAACAAGTTGCCAACACATGTAGTAAGTGCCGATACAGCCCTAGGTTTCAATTTAGCACTTCCTTCATTTATGTTTAAGACATAATGGATTTTCAAAAAAACTTTTACCTTTTTTACCCTACTAACATTCTTACTTTCTTCACCTAAGTTTATATGTAGATAATTATAATATACTTATTAAGGTTGTCAGGTTTTAAGGCTTTTTGCACTGTTCTTTTTATCACAATTACAAGACCTTCATGGATGGAACTATAGTAGCTCAGGAAGCATGCCATCTATCCCCTTTTTAACCCCCCCCCCCCCCACGTATGGCCATGATTTCCAGAAAAGACGTTTTCCATTATAACAAAAAGAAGAAGAGTAAAGAGACTCATCACGAAAAACACTTTTTTGGTGAAGAATTTCGTTCACCAATGTAACTACGCAAGGAACACTCAGTAGGTTCTTAATAACTTTGAAATAAAGTAATGCCCATTAAGATTCATTTAAGTATTTCCCAAGGCTTCTCTCCGCAAAATCACTGCTCATTTCATTAATGGCGTGATATTAGAATTCTTTGCTAGTGAAGGTAAAAAAATCCCCTAGAAAATACAAAATAAAGTAACAAATTTTAATCGGGCGTAGTGATGATCCGCGTAAGCAAATCGAGGGTTCAGAGAAGTTTGTGCCTTTAACTGTATAGACACATACACTACGTTTTTGATCTAAGCCCTTAATATTGCAACGTGTAGTAATTTGCTGGAACATTTGTTACTAGGTCGCGACCTCCTGAAATTTGTTTTTACCGTATATACCTGTACTCGTAGTAAAATTAGAAACGGTAACCAGTCTGGTGACATCCGTGAAAAACGAATGCATTTCTATTTTTTCCAAAGATGACTTGCAAATAATGAAACGACGAATGCGTTACGATTTTTACCGAAAATGACTCGCAAATTACAAAATACGCGATGCTATTTCTGTAAACAGCATGCAATTGCATCACGGTAAATGATAGTCAATCGACGAAAGTTCTGAAAGGCTGCTTAAATTACGAATCTTAAATTGAAATCGCATATGGTAAATACTGTTAGCAATATAACTATATAATAAAAATACTTAATTCCGTCTATAGTTTGAATCTTTTTACGAAATGGATTCCTTGACAACCCTGCATCAGTCTGAGCGGATTTCAATTTTATATAGTTCATTTGAGAAACATATACTATTCTCATGAAATCTCACCATTTATGAGCAGAATTTGTTTTCATATATGAAAAGTATTCAATCAACATTTAGAAGAAATGATAATTGGGTAGCTTTTAACTTGTATGGCAAGAAAATTTGGTTGGTAGGAAATACCCGGTATTATCGATTAGACATGTTTCCATATAATGTCTATATTGAGTAGTCTTTCGAGTACTTCTTTCACCTTTCTATGCGATAAGGGACATTCACCATCAGCTCTTTTAGTTCTTTGATACAATAATGTGACGCAATTAAACAAGAGGGTAAAAATGGCCCTAAACCACTCACGTGAATTTTAATTGTCCAATGGAGGTCATCCAAGTAATTTTATAATATAGTTTCAATTCATATTTGCATAAGTGTTGAAGAGGAGAATTTATTCCAAGCATTTGAGGTGAAAATAGACCCTACCATTCATTACTGACGAGACTCAAAAGAAACGCTACCCTGTTGAGCCCATATTCATGGGCCAATCAAATTTCTGAACATTCAGGTAAAGTTTCATTGAAATCGGCCTAGTTGCTAAGTAGATGATCTTGTTAAATATTTCCGGCTAAAACTAATCCCCGCCATTCCATACCCATATTTATGGGCACATCAAAATTTTGCGAACAATATTTAAAAGTGCCACCAAAAAAGGGTCATCCAAGGTAAATTCTAGTAAAGTTTTATTAAAAACGGCTCAATGATTCAGGAGAAGACGTCGATCAAAGATTCCAGGCCCAAATAAGCCCTGCCCTACCAAGCCAATATTTTTGGGCCAATCGAAATTTTGCAAGAGTTGAAAAGGGTCACCAAAAGAACAATCTGGTAAAATTTCATCGAAATCGGCCTAGTTGCTCAGATGTCGTTAAAAGATTTCGGGCTCAAAATAAGCCCCAGCCTGCAATGCCTATATTTATGGGACAATCAAAATTGCGTGACCACTTTTTAAAAAGGGTCATCCAAGGTACATTTTTGTAATTCGTTCATTGAAATCGGGCCAATGATTCAGGAAAAGATGTCGATCAAAAATTTCGGACCCAAAATAAACCCAACCCTGCCAAGCTAATATTTATAGGCCAATCAAAAATTGGTCGAACATTTTTTTTAAAAAAAAGGTCACCCGTGGAACATTCTGGTTATGACATTCTGTCATTAAAATTGGCCCATTGGTTCAGATGTTCAAAGATTTTGGGCTCAAAATAAGCACCGCCCTGCCACACCCATGTTTATGGCATAATCAAAATTTTGCAAATATTTTCTATAAACGGAGCACCTAAGGAACATTTAGGCAAAGTTTTATTAAAATCGGGCCAGTTGGTCAGATTGAGAAGTCGACCCAAGGGTATTGGCTCAAAAACAAGCCCCGCCCATATTTATGGACTAATCCAAATTCATGAACGATTCCTAAAAAGGGTCACCCAAGGAACTTCCGGTAAGTTTTCATTGAAATCGACGCTGTGGTTTAGGAGGAGATGTCGTTCAAAGATTTCGGGCTAAAAATTAGCCCCGCCCTGCCACGCCCATATTTTGGACCAATCAAAGTTTTGCAAACAATTTTTAAAAAAAACCCTAAGAAACATTCCGGTAAAGATCATTGAAATCGACCCATTGGTTCAGGCGGAGACGTCTATCAATGATTTCGGGCTTTAAATAAGCCAAGCCCTTGAACGCCAATATTTAAAGGCCAATTTAAATTTGAACATTTAAAAAAAGGGGTTACCCAAGGAACATTCAGGCTAAGCTTCATTGAAATCAGTCTAATCGTTTAGCAGGAGATGATCAAAAATTTCGGGCTCAAAATAAGCCCCCCCCCCCTTGCCACTCCATATTGATGGTCCAATCCAAGTTTTATGAACAATTTTTGACATGGGTCACCAATGGAATATTTTGGTAATGTTTCATTGAAATTCACCTAGTGGATCAGATTTCAAAGTAAAAAAAATATTTGTGGGCCAATCAAAATGTTGCGAAGACAAAAAAAGGATCACACAATGGACATTCCTTTAAAGTTTCATTGAAATCGGCCCAGCCGTTCACGAGAAGAAGTTTTTAAGATTGTTGACGACGGACGAGGCACGCCTTAACGACGGACGACAAACTCAGGGTGATCCTCAAAGCTCCCCTTGAGCACGTTGAGCTAAAAACAATGACTCACGTTTGGCATGGTGCTTTATATTTACTCGTCGAAAGTCTAATTATAAACATTCAAAAAGCGTGGTTTACCTATAAAATAATTTGATTGCTCTTGACGATGTGTCAACAACGAACATGTGAGTCGGACAATCAGTTACACATTCGCATTTTTGTAACAAATGTTCAGATCGTAGATTTCTGTTTGTTTAAGTTATTTTTGGGTTTAAACAAGTAGGTCTATCGAAGTTGAAAAGAGATCGTCACAGGAGTTATATAACCGCTGACAAGTTGATTTTATTTACACACCTTGCACGGCTTTTCACATTTTATTTTTTATTTGGCGCGAAATGCTTTCAATGTTGCAGGACTTTGATGATGGACTAATTGTTACTTATTATATGAGAGTGATGTAATTTCGGTCAGATGTGGTCGCCAAAGCCGATATCGGAGGCGTAATTTTAAAAGAGATAGTGAAATACATGTGGCCATTGGTTGTCGAGGTAAGATAGGTTAGCAGACAATTTAAATTTTTCGCGCATGCTGGAACCAATGTACTCAAGGGTGACAATCTATGTCATAACACACGTCATCGGTCACACTATTTCGCTAGCCTATTTGCATTTCAAATGCAAGTGATTCAGCTAGTAATTGTTAGGGTTGTATATAAAGGCTAGTATATATGGCACCTGCCTTCGTCAGTAGAACCGGCGTTTGGGTGTAATAATTCTATTGATTTTAAATTACCCCGACACAATTTTCAAACGGTTGACCAGACAGAGAGACGGGATCTGCAACTATTATAGGTCGTTATGAAATTTTGTGTCTTAAGTGTTATTTGTTTCCAATCTCTTTCTGTACACATGTATGGCGGATTATTTAACGTTACCAGATGAAGTAAATTAAAGATGACATGCCCAATACATTCGACGTGTTGTCTTTATTTCTTATATAAATCCCGACTATCAGACAATCCTGCTAAATGACTTAAGCTGTCACCCCTGATACAAGTTTGATAATATTGAATAAATTGTGGTTAAAATAGGAAAAGGAATCAACGTAACCGATAATTGCGTATTCATATGACACCGTGACAGCAAGAAAGAATTTTCAAGTTGTTCTTTCAAATGTATTTTGAAGTGCTGCGAAACGCTAAGAAAACTGAAAAGATATGAAATGGACATTTTGATTAGGTTGGATTCGTGTAATAATAATCCGCCTCTACTTTATTGAAAATAAAGCTTTTGTGTGCTTAATATTCATCCGAATTGGTGATACCGCATGCGCCCTGATTTATTTATTCATTTATTTGAAAAAGACTGACTTTTCAATGGCGTAGCTCCGATTACGCACATTACGCAATTGCGTAATACAAATAAATCCTCTTTCGAAAAATCTCGTCGATGAATGATCATAACATCGAAACTACAGCTTATTCAGGCTGTAGTTACGATGTTTGATATTCACCAACGCTCAAACGCTCGGGTGGAGAGCATTGGCCTTTAGTCACAGTCTATATATCGCCTTCATCATTTATTCTTTTGTGGTCGCCTTCGAAATGCGTAAAAATTTCAGAATCCTAGCTACGCCTATGCTTTTCTTCCATGCCTTGCAATCCATAATTTTTGCCCCTTCCTGGTTCAAAAAGGTGTTACATTTCCACGGTTTGTAAATGCATACGTATGGTCCAAAAATGTTGTCAACAGGCAAAATTTCGTAAAACAAAAATTAACAAAAAATATTTTAACAGCTAATTATAAGTCATGGTATAAAGTCGGTAAAAATGTAATGTTAATCAAATTTTTATTGGTACATATTATTCAATAAATTAAGTTAGTTGTGAATTCATCTTTTTTTTTTTTTTTTTTTTTTTTTTTTTTTGCTGTTGCTGATATTTCTGTTACTACGTGTCAAGAGCTACTTGCAGTTCTTACTTGACTTGCGACGATTACATATTTAGGTGGGCGAATTAGGGCCAATCCTCTCCCCTCATAACTTTGAAAGCCGCCACCATAGCGCAGTTGGTTAGGCATAAGACTTCCAATCTGGAAGTCGTGGGTTCGTTCCCCGGTGGCGGCAAATATCCTTTCCGACGTTTGTCTCTCACCAATGGGTAAGCGTTAACCTATGTGAGATAGCAGTCGGAGGCTAGGAAAGGGTGTAATGGTAGTGCAGGTGAAAGAAATACCAGGAATCCATTGATAGGTGCTCCGACCGCCGCGATATAACTGCGAAATTGTTGAAAGCGGCGTAAAACCCATTCAAACAAACAAACAAACATAACTTTGAAGGCGATTCTTCGACCAGAAACTCGAGAGAAAACGAATAGAGAAATTCTCTGTTTTTATTCCAAGAACGCAGTTTTTTTTTCAATGTTCCTTCGAAATAAGACGAAATCGATGTCAACTTGAAAATAGAGATTTATTTGTATCATAAATGATTGTACATCAATTTTTGCCGGAAAAGGGCATATCATTACAACACTGTCAAGTCGAACTTATTGTAATAACAATTCTTCCTTTGCGTCTTAACAAATGAATATAGATGAGAAACAGACGATTGTCTTCGAACCCTCTTACTTATATCTTTGAAGCACCTCGTTTGGCACATTAATTACACGTGCAATAAATTGGTGTTATTTTCGCAACCGGGCAATAGTTCTGTGATTAGTGTTCGGTTCATACTGTTGCCTCGTCACATGACGTAAGTGAAATTCACCATGATACAATTTGAAGTGGTTAATGTACATTATATGGGAGATTAGGTAATGATCAATTCTAACACTAACTTACCAGGCTTTGACTTATGTCTGATATAGGGTTTGGTATTGATCTGTGAGTATTTTGGTGTTGTTGTTTTTTCAGGAAATCGACTAATAATTCTTACAAAGGGAAAAGCATAATATCCGACGTGTTTGTCTAGTTAGAAGAAATGCCACCAAATTTATTTTCAATCTTTTTTCATCCAAGATCAGACACTTATTTTACATCTGTGTCGGTGACGAAGGAGCCAAACGGACATCAAATAAGATCAAAGAACCTAAGCTAAAAGTCGGCAATTTTTTCCACATCTCAATTGTCGTCTATCGAATGTTTTTGCAGTTTTGAATTCTTCTGTGCGAACATGTACAACATAAAGAAAAAATACATTTCGCCATTGTCAGTTTTTAAGAGGTTTGCAGAGTTCTTTAGAATGTATGAATTTTAAAACCAAAATAATCCTTCTTTGGCTGGCTCCGGTTTATTTATTTATTTTTTTTTTTCAAGGAGCAATATTCTATTACCAAACTTTGCTCTGTTTAAAACTCTTCTCCATTTTGTTTTTTTCATTGCTTCTCTTATACCTATGAACATCCAGACCTCCAAGGGAGTCAAGCCGTCGTTTTTCGGCGTCAATTGTATCGTCATCGCCAACGTCTCTTTTAAAATCATAAATTTCGGATCCACCTAGAGAACTCAGCGCCCGTTTAAATCCGTGGAGATTAGTCCCGCCTAGTGAGGAAAGCGCTCTCTTTGCTCCGCCGCCATGAATGTTCATACCTCCTAGAGAACTGACGTATCGTTTTTTGTAGCCACCATAGAGATTTGCTCCTCCTAGCGAATCCAGGCCTCGCTTATAGTCGTATATATTCCCACCACCAAGTGAGGAGAGAAAACGCTTGTATCCACTGTGAAGATTAACCCCGCCCAGATTGCTTAATGTGCGTTTAAAGTCGTAAATATTCTGCCCACCGAGGGATGATACAAAGCGTTTTCCATTGAAGGCGTGAAGGTTTGAGCCTCCTAAACTGTCAAACCGTTTATAGTCATGTATCTGTGATCCACCGAGAGAGGATAGAAACCGTTTGTATCCGCCATGAAGGTTGGTTCCCCCCAAACTGTCAAACCCTCGTTTATGTCCTTTGATCTGCATGGTACCAAGCGTGTCTAAAGCTCGCTTCCTTAACCGCGACTTGCGTGTCTCTGAAAAATATTGAATGAGTAAATATAAGAATGAATGAAAAGAAAAAGTCAAAGTGGCGTATTTTTAGCCGATTTCAAATATGACGATCAGTGATAATACATGCATATGATTGTAAATATCTCAAAGTATCCAACTATCATGTGGTTTTACAATATTTTGACACTCGCGATATTTCAGAAATAGATTGGTGTTATACCGACGAAAAAACAAGATTACATCTCGCCGGAGATTCAAAGGTTCATGACTCAAAAACGTAGAAAATTCTAAATTGTCTTTCGGGATAAAGATAATGCGAGTTTTTCTTCTTAAATAAAACTAATTCAGGTTAAAATCGCCCTGAAATGACGTAAGTTCGTCTACTTAATAAGAAAGTGACCATTTTGCATATATTCTTAGAATAGTCCTAACATTTTTTTCTAAATAAAGCATCTTTTTTTTTATTTAGCAAAGTATGACCATTTCTGAGCTAGAATATTAACTACTCAAGCAAATTTTAACATTTACCCATTTTACAACTATAACCTAAATAATGAAATAATAATTATTATTATACATATATATTTGAATTTTCAGAACAATTATGAAATTGCTTTAACCGAATTTGAGGATTATTGAGATTGCTATGAATGAAATTGGGGATTTTTGAGCATAAATAAGGGTAATCTTTCGAGATTTAATGTAGTGGCTATTGTTTTACATGCGCTTTTTCTAAATCCGGTCAAGATATCATCAAAATGAAAATACCGACCAATTTTCACAAGAGTTGGTAAAAAAGTAGCATAGATCTGTGCATTTAGTCCCCGATATTTATTCCGAGACCTTACTTTTTACCGGTAATGATTCATTTTTAGAAATAACCTAGATGCCATTGAACACATTCTATCAATTTTTGACAATAATAGAGCCCCCGGAGCAAAAATATTTCTTATTTCAGATTTGACCTTATTACCTACTTTTTGACCTAGCGTGGTCTACTTTTGTTCTTGACCTACAAATCACCGCTACAAATACTCAATTTTGATAATTAAGGACCAGAAATGTGACATCTTGAGAAAATATATTTCTACGCCATTGTGACCTTGTTTTTTAACCAATCTGCGCCATTGTGACCTTGTTTTTGAACCCATCTACGCCATTGTGACCTTGTTTTTGAACCCACACAATCTATTTTTATACTTGAAATTAATACCATCAAGATGACCAATTTTGACAATGATTTAGCCAAAATTGTGACATGTAGAGCTGAAATTCTATTTGACTTTTTTACCTCGTTTTCTTTGTCCATTTTGACCCCAATTAATAAACCTTTCACGTATTTTGAAAAAATAATGACTTAAGGGATCATAACATATATGACGTTAGGTAGAATGTTTTTTTTTAGTATGTTAGGAGGTGAAGTTTTTTGTAGTTGTTGACGGAGAACTGACGGACTGACAGACGGACGCCGGTCATTGGTATATCACAATAGCTCAATTTGAGCAGATCGTACTATTGCGAGCTAAAAATGGTGGAAGTATGAGTTATAATCTGTCTTAAAGGGAAATATGAGACCGCTCTTATGACTCTTTTAAAAGCTTTTGTCTTGATAGTGCTGTTCAAGATATTACAAGAAAAACATTTAATTAAACACTCAGTATTTCAATATTTCGGCAAAAATAGCCTTTTTCAAGAAAACGAAAAATCCTTTATGAGATAAATTTAAAATGGCTGTATCAGTTAAAATTATTATGTAGTAGTGTTAGAATATTTTTCGTTTTCTTGAAAAAGGCAATTTTTGCCGAAATATTGAAATACTGAGTGTTTTATTAGATGTTTATTCTATTCCCTTCGAAATAATTTTGTGATATTATAACAGGAAAAAAGTTTCATGAAAATATATCCATAAATGAAGGAGTTGTGTTAACAAGACAATTTATTTGAACTCTCCTTTTCCCACAACGTCGCATAATTGCACATAATGGGAAAAAGTAGCCAATGTAGCCATGGTCACATGATAAATATTTCTTTTAGTTTCATGACAATCCTAAAGAAGTTGTATTAACAGTAATTATGACATCAAGCCCCTTTGTCCATGACCCAGCATATTATCACCAACCTCCATGAAATGCACATTGTCACTTGATAAGGATCATTCAATGAAAGTTTTAAACAGATCTTTAAACAAAATCAAAGCACTGATAGTACTGATGGTGGACGTTTCTGTTGGCATACTAGAGCGATTCTTCCATTTGTTGAGAAAAGAAAAAATTACATGTAAAATAACGATAAAAGGAAAATGACCTGACCCAAGTTCGCATCTTGCTTCAGATATACATTTCTCAACATATATCGTCGATCGTCAACCAATGTCCTGTAATTGCAAGGTTTTGATAAATTTCGGCATTATGCCGGGAGTAGTTTAAAGAGTGATTGTCTGATCCATTGGGTATAAAGGGAAAGAAATGACAATTAGATTATCTATGTTATAATTCTTATTTTGTAATGCTAATCGATTATCTGTTATCACATTAGAAATAGTAATTTGGCAAAATTTATGTAGTAAAAGACGTGTCTGTTTTGCAGGAGTGGTAAGCGAAGGGATGAGCACCGATTCTATGTCATTATAAATAGAGCATTACAAAATGAAATAAGCTTTCAACATAAGTGTCCATTTAAATTTCTAGACATCTTTCTATAATGACTGTGTTCTTTACTTTATATTTAGTTAGATTATAGTATTGCAAATTTCTCCTAAATTATTTTTACATTTTCTTTTTGAGAAATAACTGCATACTTCGTTTTATACTTCGTTTTATATTTTTACACAGAGAGTCCAAACACTCAATCTGCTGCATATTGATCATATTTGGCGATTTAATCGTCATGCACTCACCAGCGTCATAGCGTTATATAGTATAATTGGACATTAATATTTGTTTGATTACACGAATTAAATTGTACGGTAAAATCATAAGTCAATGGAATAGCTGATAAATATACGCAGAATATCCCGTAAAGAATTAATCAAAATCATTGATTGTCACGCGTTTCACATAGCTCAATATATCAGACTGTAACATTAAGTTTAACAAACATGACTTTTTACATTTTTCATTGATCTTCAATATTACAACACGAAACTTTAAAAGAGTTTACGACTAAGGATGAAAAAATATTTTCGGTCAGAAATCATATCAAGGGAATCATTATCTTCATTGCTTTCGTAAGTTATTCTGTCAATTGCATACTTACCTTGTTTTAATTGCCCAAAGGCGTAACACTTTCTTGCTTTCAAGAACTTGTGATATAACAATTATGACCTTTTGTCCCGTACACCGAATTTCAATCACTTTTTTCATTGGACTCTTTCTCTTTCGTTCGACAAAATCTGAGCAAATTATCTCTGTCCTTAAAGAAGGAAAACTTAATAGTCGGATTCGGTTTTCGATTACTAGGTATTCTGTGCATTACTACGTATTCTGTCCGCTCTCTCGGTGCTAATGTTATCACGATTTATATCTAAATCCTTAGAAGTAGGATCATGGACTTTGTTATCTGTTTCTTCCTAACCCTTTTATTGCTACCTTCAATATCATAGAAACGAAAGTTTTCTTTACGACTTACAGACATTAGCCTATCATTCTTACTTTTAATCTCCTTTTATTACATCATTTATGTTTTTGCCTTTTCTTTGAGAGAACTTTAATACTTTGTCTTTGTTACTGTCGCTCGGATCCTGATTAGCGAGTGACAATTTGTTTTTTGTATGAAGCACGATTTCCTTAAAATCACACTCGTCAGATGATCTTGCTAAATATTAAATGAATCAGTAATTCAATGTTCCATTTAAATATTGTACAAGGAGTTCTAGAATACAACGATCACCTCTTACACTTTAAGCAAAACTAACTTACCAGTATCGTCATGCTGTACTTCGTCTGATGCCCCTCTCTCAAATCTGTTATAATGTAGACGAAAAATGTTGTTACCATCGAGTTGGTCAAGTTCACGGTCATTCTCCATCTATAACAAAGGAAATGTTACTGTGACTGTAATTAAACAGTCAAGCCAAAAGAGTCTGAGTCTCTTCATTGGAGTTTTCCGCCTTTCGAATGGAAAACCGATCAATAAAAACAGGCCGTTCAAGTAAGAGGAGTTGTGCTGATAATTTTCTATCATTAAGGTCCACCTTTCTATGGCACAGCATCATATCACCAAATGACTATTATAAGAGCATGGTCATATAATCAGAATGATTTTGAAAGTTTCATGGAAATACATTCATAAATGGAGGATTAATCGTGCTTATAGAGATCTTTTTAATATTATATTATTCATTTGTTACGATATTGATGAATGATGTGTAAAACAAAAATAAAAAAATTGTATCATTTCTTTTTGATACATCATCATCATATAGTCAAACGGCGACAATATACCAATGTAATCATGCTAGAGAACGTTTTTTGAATGTTTAATGAAAATCAATGGATCATAAATATGGGACCACTGTAATCAAGAAATATCAAACCATTTTGTCATTCCATTTTTACTATGACACAGCGTCAAACAGAAACGAAAACTGAAGGATGTCGGAGAGGATTGCTTTATATTTTGAAAAATGGATCATTCTAATCTCAACAGCCTATAGAACCCATGGTATTGACGATCATAGATTAAGGGAGGATATCTATAAAGCTTGTCCGACGAATGATTCTAGTTTTTGTCGGTTTCAGCCGCGTTGTTTCCGACTTTAAAGGGGGAACCGGAGAAATTCTGTCCAATGGAACATTCCCGTGAAATTTTGTTGAGCACTAGCAAGTAGTTTAAGATCTTCAAAGCAAATGTTTAAAACTCGTTAATAGATGAACGCGTGCATATGTGACAGACATAGCGCCATTGAATTTCCTCGCTGGATTAAGATCATAGGAGCTTATTATTTGTGTGTGTGTTAAAAGGTCAAGGTCGCGCCTCGAAATGAACGCATAAAAATTGTGGTCGAAAATTTAATTGAAATTTGATCTAAACTGTGGATTTCTGAGAAGTTTTTAAAAAGGATTATGTGATTTCGGGATATTAATATCATTTCGGGTCATCGGAGAATAGTTTATGGGGAAACAAAATTGTTACAAAGGAAATAAACGCAGAAAAAGGCGCGATGACAATGACAACAATGGACAATCACAAAAGGCGGGAAGATATACCAAATCACCAAACTCACAAAAAGAAAAAAAACTTACTCAGTATTATTTGGTGATGATTTGCAAAGTGAGTTCTGACTCAAAGTAATAACTCCGAAATTGATTTAAAAAAATTGACAATTAATTAAACAAAATAACCCGATTAATTCAGAAATGGCCTCGTCCAATACACAGGAAGTAATCAAAACATCACCGATGAAAGGGGGCGATGGTACAACAACTGTTATACCCACCGTTTTGCCCACGAATGCGGACCTATTAAAATGTTTGAATGATATTAGCTCACGACTAAACACGAAGGAAGGTCAATTAAAAAAACTTGACTTACTTGAGAAGAAGGTTGATTCTTTCGACCAACAAATGAAATCATTGTGGAAAAAAGTACATAGAGATAAGGTCGAAACCGACGGTCGTTTAGATAAGGTAGAAGAGAGAGAGTCGAAAGTTCAGACTTTATTCTCGGTAAGACAAGCGAGAAAAATAGACGATCTAGAAAAAAGAGATAGCCTAAAAGAAGAAGTCGTTTATCTTCAATCCCAGTCCATTTAGAAGGACTGAAGTGCCTTAACAATGGAGGTAAAAAATTGGTTATGCAATGTTTAAAAAGATTTTAGATTATTATGGTTTTTCGTATGTTTTTAATAATCCAGCTATTTACACGGAAAAAATCCTGTCGCTTCTCAAAGAAAGAATGTTGGACTGTTTTAAACAAGAGTGGAATCACAAAACAAACAACAGTAGTGTTCTAATGATCTATAAACATATCAAAACTACGTTTGGTCGTGAGTTGCATTTGGATTCCTTACCTCCAAATATGCGTTTATGCATTAGCAAAATCAGGCTGTAATCACATTCTCTTAGAATTAATTAAGGTCGCTTTTCTCAAAACCACGAAACCAAAGATTTTGCAAAAACGATATCGAAGACGAATATCACTTTGTTTTAGTATGGCCTCGGTTTGCGTCGAAGATATATTGATTTAAAGTTTCATAAAAAACACAGTATGGATAAGTATATTTCACTTTTTACAAGCAATAACATTTCTATCTTGAAGCATTTATCAATATTTATTAAACTTGCATTAAACGAACGATTAAATCTGGTATAAAACACATTTCCGTCCATTATATCGTATTTTTTAAAGTTCTTATGATGTAATTTAGATAAGTTATCTTATTTGTACATCCTCTGAACATGAATTTACATGAATTTAATTGAATCCTGAGATACTAACTTAGAGAGAGAGAGACAGAGAGAGAGAGAGAGAGAGATAGTGGGAGAGAGATACAGGGAGAGAAAGAGAGAGAGAGGGGGTGGGGCTTTGACCTAAGTGCATGTATTATATATGTTTGTATTTTTGACCACGTACTATGTACTTGTCTAAATAAAGTATGTTCTGTTCTGTTATACAAATGGTTAACGAAAAATTAATTTATAATAGAATTCTTCTTTGTTTGGTCAATTAAATCGGATTGTCATCTTACAAGATTGAGGTTCGTTATCAAGATCAAGCCTGCAAATAAACTGATTTGGGAGATGATGAAATATTGTCATAGTATACGAATTGAACAATCCAAGTTTGCTAACCTTTCCCAACTCGCTTCTCTTGTACAGACCGACAGACGGAAATAGAAGAGCGTCTGGAGCCGGTGATGGTATGACCTCCTGCCACTGTATATTGCCTAAAGGCACTTGTTCTGTACTCTGATCTTCGTCCATACTTTCGGTGATAAATCGTCGACTCTGAAAATTAGCGACATATTAACTATACATGATTATTTCCAGACATTGGGTTGATTATTTTAAAACATAATCGATCAAATTAATGATTATTAAGCTATAGTCATTAATCAATAAATAATCATCCATTTCACTGGAATAATCGATTGATAATCATTACTTTTGTGAGTGTGGATAACTTATGAATCTAATCAAAAAAGGAAGGTTAAGCTTTCTACTTCAAGCACAACAAACGTCATGGTTCACAAACTGATGATTTTGGCCCTGTAAAATCGACTTTTTTGATTCCTAATGATCAAAATGAAATCAAACTAGGTGATGATTACCCTTATCCCCTTCTCAAAAATTGTACATAGTTTTTTATATATCTTAGTCATTTCTTGAAAAAATGCCTCTTTTAAAAGTTGCCATAAAACTGCGAAATTGTCTATTTTTCGATTAAATATGAAATCCATACATCTAATAAAGGATGAAGCCCAAATTGCGCCACCATAAAATTTCACCGAAACCTTCTAGAGGTCATAGTTATTACTTGATGAAAGTGTGGCTATTTTTTGTACTTTTAACAACCCCCCCCCCCCCCCCCCCCCCAAAAAAAAAAAAAAAAAAAAAAATCTCTGCCGATTAAGGCTCTTACTTTGCCTTATTTTAGGGAAACTGTGAGGTTTTGGAAAATATTTTATACATTTTTTGAGAGATTGTCTATAAGTAAAAAAAAAATGTAGGTTTAAGTGTGTATGTAAGAATTTTGAAAATAACTTATTTTTACAGGGCCAATTTGTAATGTTCGTGAACCGTGTCCTTTTACTTTGTGTGATGGGGACTTCATACTATGACTTAGGAATGACAAAACTAGCTGAGAAACCGGGGATTGGCTGAAAAATATGACTGTGCTCTATACTAAGCACATGCAGGGTTCCTATTGCTTCTGAAATCTTTTGATAAAATCCAATGTTTTGCAGCATTCATATATCATTTTTATATTATACGAAGAATGATGCTTGCCAAAGTTGGGGTACATGCTATATTTTCGGAGTAATTGATCCCATTTGAGAGTTTGGGTTAATTAACCCTTCCATGAATGAACCAGACAGAGTAGTTTTTCCTATTTTTCTCCGAAATAACAACTGTTCTCCTCAGACTTTTCTCAATGGGCATGTACTACCTTATTGATAAAAGATATCTAGAAATACTAGTACTGTATATAACATTAGTAAAGACAGATAAAACATTTCAAAAGTCAGAACCAAATGTTAGTAAACGGTTTAGAAAAATTAAACAAAGTCTAGGTCACACATTCATTCAATTTGGAAAAAAAAAATATTTAAAAAGAATTGGTAATTTAATTGTTCATCATTACAGTTCTTTTTTCTGAGGTTGAAATTATTGTATTGTTATTGTATGTAGTTGTTTTACGGAGATGATGCGGGGCTGATAGGACAGAGCGACCGTTACACAAAGGATTTTTGTTTCAGAGGCTTATGAAAGCAAAATCTCATGCAAAATAGCATCAGGACATCCCAACAGTATTCAATGACTTATGTGCGCCTAATAGTAACATTACGTCTAGCAACGTCAAATCGCAAGATAACGTTACACTAATCACGCCAATATGTCGGCATGATTCCAGCAGAAACGGCTAAAACAAATACTTAATACTTAAGACATAGATGTAGTCGTGACATTTTCACGTATCATTTAAAGTTTTAAAAAAAAATAATCGAAAAATAATCATGATTACTGGCACTTATTCCAATCATTAATCACAAAAATATTAAAACACCTTTGTAATCGATTATTTCATGATAAATTCGTATTGTTTAATAATTATTGATTAATAGTCGATTTAATTACCGATTATGATTACCACCATGTCTGATTATGTCAGTAAATCTTGTTCTTATAAATTGGAAAGTCTTGAAGAAAAGGTTAATGAAATCGATCAATGACTATACATGACAAGTACCCAAAGAGTCTGGCAAATCGGCAAGTTTGTATTTTATAGGCACCCTAAGCGATAGGTAAGTCAATTCAATATTGTTCAAAGGACCCAAAACGAATTGCTTTAAAATATTTTTGGGGTTTTGTAGCGTCTAGCGTGTTTTTAAGTAGGAGATATCGAAAGAGTTGGATTGAAGCTATGTTATAGTAAAAAGCGGTAATTTAAGCCTGTCAAGAACCATTCACTTCCTGTCTTTTAAAGAGTGTACTTACCGAAAGAAGGATTCGCCTTGCCATTTAGGACAATATTGTGATTATACTGATATATGTCAAACCGGCTTTCAGATGAGTGGCTTTCTATATTTTTTAGGTTGAGGTGTTAATCAATGCAATTAAAGAAAGAAATCCTTTATCATCTTGAAGTCTAACCATTAAACGCGCTGTCTGATAAACCGACGACTATTTTTTTTTTGAAATGCGTTTTTGCCTTAGATATGTTTTTGTTAACAATTCTTGTGTAGTATTTGCAACAATTTTCCTTATGAACAAAGTGAAGTTCTAATTTGCAACTTGCTACATAAACAGCTGTTCAGTTCACCAAGAATATTCATTGAACTTTTACAGAAAGTTTAGATCAGTAGGCATCTACAGATTAATGATAAGTGGGATGGGGTTCAATCCCGCTTTCAATATTATTCCAGTTGGTGCACCTGTCCATGGCATCCTAGTGTTTCTCACACCAGTACAAACACACCATTTCATCCGAGCCACCAGCATCCACTTCTAAAGGCGTTCTACTTATCATTCACCAATTGGTGTAAGACGCTTGTCATAATGTCTTTTTGTTAAATCCCTGATGAAAGTTGGCATAGACAACTGTCGCTCCCAGAATTGACGTCCGAACGCGTTACCGATTGAGCTAGCCGAACGCGTTACCGATTGAGCTAGCCGAACGCGTTACCGATTGAGCTAGCCGAACGCGTTACCGATTGAGCTAGCCGAACGCGTTACCGATTGAGCTAGCCGAACGCGTTACCGATTGAGCTAGCCGGTCTCGGCCGTCATCTACATCTAGCGTCAGTTAATAATCTTGCCAGACTGTGCTGTTCTAAGTATTTGTTTTGTCCACATTACAAAACGGTAGAACGTTAATCTGTCAATCTGTTTTGTTTATTACTGAACAATCAGCCCTATTTATGATATTATTGTTTTTATCGTCGAACCAGATTGGTGATTAATTCAATGATAATTCCCCTATTGCGGTCATAAAAGCGAAGACTTATTAAATAAACCCATCATCAAAAACTATCGAACGATCTTTGTTACGTCTTATCAATCTACTTATAATTTCCTCAAAAACTCTACACGATGCTTGAAAGAAATTCAGTTCAGCACGATCATTGGAAAATTACTATCTGGATTATTTCGAGGCACCCATTTGTTCCTAAATCGTAGGGTATCCCTGATAGTTTTGAGATGTTCTCACTTGCTTTTAATCGTTGGTTACACTACTGTTTGTTTTGGCTGAGTTAAATTATATAGAAAATTGGCACATTTGTAGCTCCACAGAAAAAAAACATTTTGGCTATAAAACTAGGCAAGTTTTAAAGATCATTCTTTGTTCTTGAAATCAATGTCCAGGAGATGCGTTCATAAGCGATTCACTTTCTCATGATCTCATTCTGCACAACCACCCTCGAAATTTTCTTGGTATAAAAGAGTTTCCCTACTTGTGTAAAGCCATCCAATGTTAGGCTCCAAATAAAAGATGTTGCCACCTAAATTCGTTTAATCCTATGCATGAACTGGAGCAGAGGTCTGACACTTAGCTGAACATCGTTTCAATCCCTGTACTGTTATTAAAACATTTAAATTGTGTGGCAAAAGGAGCAAATCATTTTTTTTTCTAACCGGACTTTTGAATGAATACAACGACCTCGGAAGTAATTCATATTCGAAGCGGATTCGTTTTGTGGAGATAGTGGGGAGTTTTTCTGAATGTTTCGAATTATAGCCGTTTAGAGAACACGGACGCTCTGTCTATTTCCGTTGTGTCAAAATCATGGGTCTCGCCAGAATGGAATGACCTCACTCGAATTTACTCCGGGCGTTCGTGGTAAAAGTAAATCTTAAAGAAAAAATAGTGCGGCATGAAAACGGCATTTTCCAGTGGGTAACAGTGATCCACATGCATATTTATTTGATTTTTTACTAGTTTCGAATCTCTTTAATATAACGCTTGGTTTGATCTATTCTGTACACGTTTTCCTTTCCGGAACGACGGATAAGAGACTGGGGCGTACGCAAACTAATTGTCCTTTTCATAGGTGGAAAACAATGGCAGCCTTTAGCCCAAAACTAGACCCAGATTTTTAGTCTCAGAAGAAAGACCTGTGAATAAAGACGAAGCTCTATTGACGTAATTTATTAAGATAGTGGAATGCGATGCAGCACCGAAAATTTGAATAATTTGACATAGAACACAGAAGGCCTAAAACCCCGTGGGTTCAGACCAGAATATAACGAGATTGCTGCTTGTCACAAACCATGGTGAGATGGGGGGGGGCTCTTCTCCCAGTGTGAGGGTATTTCCGCTCGTCTATCGCCGTTGAGTCGAAATCATGGAGGGTTCCCGTTGATATTTCGAGATGAAACCCTCGTCTTTTGCCGTCGTAACGAATAGTGGGGGCACTCATAATATAAGGCTATTTCCACTTTTTATAACCTTTACTATTATTGAAATCGGGAGGGGGATCTATCCTAAAAATTTGGAAATAACCTTGTCTGTCTTTGGCCGTTGGGTCGAAATCGTTCGGACTATTCTAGTATGTGTGGGTATTCACGTTTGTCTATGCCGTGTCGAATTCGTGAGAAACCCTCATCTCGATCGAAAACATTCGCTTAACTAACCTGTCCGGCGTCAGTCCTCCTAAGCTAACGGGCCAATTTACACCGAATTTTACAAAAAAATCTTAGCTGGTCCCGGGACATAAATCTTGAAAAGAAAAAAGAAAGATAATTTTAACAGGGGAAGAGCAGAGGAGGAACTCAGTTGATCTTAAAAGGAATAAAAAAAAAGTGTGATTTCAAATGTTATCTGATTCATTTTTAAACAATTTTGTCAGGAATGTCAGATGATCCCGTCAAAATACTTTAAAAGTTAATTGTCAAACGACATTTACAATTTCATTCACATTTGGTAGAAAATTTCCCATTTTCAAAGAGCTTAAATAATAGAATACATGAAACCCTAATTTTCTTGGATAACATAGGCCTCTTTCTCAGCCGCCGTCATAGCGCCACCACAGTTGGGAGCGCGACGGACTGTCAATATATAGGTCCCCGGTTCGATCCCCGACGGTGGCATTCATTTGTCTCTCACCAATGGGTTTATTAACTCACCTGAGTACAAAGTGCTCAATGTGAGCTATTGTAATCACTCACTGTCCGTCCGTCGTCCGTCTGTCCGTCAACAATTTCTTTAAACATCTTCTCCTCCTAAACTACTGGGCCAATCAAGCTGAAACTTTGCAGGGATGTTCCTTGTGTGAAGCTCTTTAAAAGTTGTTAAAAGAATTTAAATTCCTCAAAAACTCTGGTTGCCATGGTTACATAAAGGCCCAAAATGGCCGAAAATCTTAGAAAAAATTCTTCTTCTCCTAAACCACTGGGCCAATAAGGCTGAAACTTGGTAGGGATGTTCCTTGGGTAAAGCTCTTCAAAAGTTGTTAAACGAATTTAATTTCATTTAAAACTCTGGTTTCCATGGTAACGGAAAGTCTGAAAAATGGCTAAAAATGGCTGAAAATCTTAGAAAAATTCTTCTCCTCCAAAACTACTAGGCCAATCAAGCTGAAACTTGGCAGGGATGATTCTTGGGTGAAGCTCTTTAAAGAGTGTTCATATAATTTAATTTCATCAAAAACTATGGTTGCTATGGTAACGGAATATCTGAAAAATGGTTGAAAATGGCTGAAAATCTAAGAAAAATTCTTCTCGCCCCAAGACACTAGGTCAATCAAGCTGAAACTTGGCAGGGATGAATCTTGGGTGAAGCTCTTCAAAAGTTGTTAAAATAATTTTTATTTCTTCTAAAACTCTTGTTTCCATGGTAAAGGAAAGGCTAAAAATAGCATAAATTACCAAAAATCTTAGAACAAATTACTTCCTCCTTAACCATGAGGCCAATCAATTTTAAACTTAGCATTGATGTTCTTAACGTGTAGGTCTACTAAAGTTGTTTAAAGAATTTGCCATGGTTAAGAGAAAAGTTGAAAATTTATGAAAATCTAAAAAGAAAAAATCAAATTGCAGTAGGACAAAACTTAACCACCCTAAATTCTGGTATTCATAACATGGTTGTCAAGTTATGAGTGTCTTATTCAGGTGAGCGATATAGGACAATCATGGTCCCCTTGTAATCGTAGACCTATGTGAGATAGCAGCTGGAGGCTGGAAAGGATGTGGTGGTTGTACTGGGGAGAGAAATTCCTGGAAACCATTGTTAGGTGATCCAGCCGCCGCGATATAACCGAAAAAAAATGCTTGAAGCGCCGTTTAACTCCATTCAATCAATTAAGCCTCTTTCTCAGGTGAGCCAGTGCCACCCACCCCATTATGCTACATATCAAAAACGTATTAATCCGATTACTTATATTACTTATCGAACACCTGACACTAAGACTGTTTGTCAAAGAAAAAGTCGTTATTACTGTTCATAAGGGCTTTAATAACTATATGGTCACTCACGAGCTATACTGAGACCATTTATAATGGAGGATTGGCATGGTATAAAACGATTACCATTCTACTAGTACAAATTGACCTTCCATTAAAGAATTCCTATTTAGTCTTGTAAGGGGGACCTTACTAAAATCACTCAACATAACTTGTAAATAGACACTTGATTTTCATGGAAGAGAAAATATTTATACCGCTACTTAACTTTTTCTTTCTTGAAACTATGAAAACTGTCACTCAAAAAGCAGCTTGACTTTTTTCTATGAAATATCGTAGGAATATTATCTACAAGGGTTTTGAATTGCACCACTCTAAATTTGAGATAAGCATTGGTGGATTTTTTATAATATTTGTCTACTGACAATTTCGAAAAAGGGTAAACAACTAGGTCACAGATTCAAATCTTGAAAAAAGGCCTTAGAAGGGGTACTTAGTTGACTCAAATGCCTTGAAATGTAACTATGATATTTTTATTTTTTATATATTGGACTTGTTTGAAATTTGGTCAAGTCAGTCATTGAGTCCACGTTAATGTTTTTGGCATATTGCCACTTTGTCTTCAATGCCTCAAGTGAGCGTTTAAAGAACCATATTCCTCTTATTTGATGGAGTAAAGGTCGAACTGAATTTAATATCACTAAGTGTAAAAGGATTTATTTAAATTAGGGTCTAATTAAGATAGTATGCCTATCTTTAGATAAGGGGAGGCTTTTGGTCATAGTTTAAGATATGTCATTTATCCTTGCATACACCCTACATTCTGGGTACTCATTCGTACTATCTTGTCTATGTCGTCAAATGTGAAATTGATAGATTTTACCAACTTACCAATTGAATCATGTAGATTTTCGGGTTTTGAGTGGGCTGACAGAAATAGTCAATTGCGTCTTACACATGAACTTTGTGATGAAATAACTGCCTGTTTAGTTGTAGTTATTTTGATGATGAAAGTCAACGCCGGGTGGGCCTTCCCATGAATATGTCACGACATCCTTAATACTATTCGACATTCTTCATACTATTTGACATGATAATCTTACGCTGCCATTTGAAAAAGATTTTGGAAACATCTTTTTCGATGCCTAAATGCCTAATTGTTGTTGATCGAGACCAAAAGATATACTTACACATTCAGTGAACTCATTCATAATATTTTTATCCAAGCTGATCTTTCCAAAAACAGTCGAGTCAATAAGTTATCGTCTTCCAATTATTGATCAATCTGATAACGTTTGTCATTTGTAAATCTTGCATTAGACACAGAAAGTAAAAGATAAAGTTGTTCGGTGTACCCATTGTTTAGTTATCATTTGCAGCAATTTGACCAATCATGGCTTCTAGCTGCGTTTAACAGAAGACCGAGACTATCATTCTATAAAACAAGCAGTGTTGCTATTCAGAAATGGTAATTTGATAAATGATGTGTGGCACAACCCCTTTTTACTCCTCCAAAATAACATGAAATTCAAACATTTTACGTCCCTTTTAATAATAGGTAAGCGTAAACAATGATAGTCCAACAAGTTTGTTTTGAATGGGTTTAACTATTCTAATAGACAAAGGTATATTGAGTGAATGATTTTACGCCGCTTTCAACATTTTTCAGTCATATCTCAGTGGCTGGAGCACCAAACAATGGATTCCTGGTATTTCTCTCACCAGTACTACCATTACATCCTTTCCTAGCCTCCAGCTGCTATCTCACTTAGTTCTACGATTATTAACCCATTGGTGAGAGACAAATAGTCGGAAAGAATGAGTACCGCCGTCGGGGATCAAACCCGGGACCTCTAGATTGACAGTCCGACGCGCTACCAACTGCCTTATACGGCTCAGAAAAGTATAGCATGGTCAGAAAAGTATAGTATGGTCAAATCCAAGGTCGCATAATGACGAGGAAAGACAGTCATCTGACTGGTTATAAATGTTGGAATTGTCCATGCATTTCTTTGGCCATTTTATCCCTAACGAGACCATCACATTGCGTGCACGAATAATTTCTGTAAATCAATTTGGTGGCGTGGAAAAACGGATTTGCGTTCAATCAGTTTAAAAGCGTCGATCATCCCCGGTCTATCAAACTATGATCGCAGTGTGTAATGATATTTTCATGTTCCGATCACGTAGTTAACATGACCGTTTTACTGTTTCTTGTCATCATTGATACAATAATGTATCTGGAAACATTAAAACTGTCCCAGAATTACCTTTGCATTTCTATTCGATCACTTTCAAATTTTATCTCATTATGTGCTATGCGAGAATGAAATTACGTGAGTGATATGTTTTTCATCTTTTGATTTTTTGTAATTTTTGTTGAATTGGATTTATCAAATAAAACAAAGAAAATTAATCAGCTATTGAAATGAAGAAATGTTTCCGTAGAAACAAACAAAATTAGCAGTTTCTACCTTTATTCAAGAAAATAAATGTGACAATGTCAAACCATTTATCATAAACTTTCGCCAGCGAAGGACAGAATTTGAATACTCAATAGAATCACGATTAAACAAATAAGACACTATTAAGGTATTGTCATTAACCCTTGAAAACTCAACATAGATTTGTTTCAAATTAAAATTGCTGGCCGGCCCGAAAGGAACCAAATTGAAGAGTCCAAAAATTGTCAACCCTAATGAGACTTGGCTTGTCGATCAGTGGTGAACCTCTTTACTTTTAATATACCTTTTTCCTCTATCCTTTTGTGGGACTTTTTTACTCAGGTGATTTTTTCTTTCGATTTATACATGTATGTATTCTACCATGTCACTTAACTTTCAAGGAGCTAAATAATTCGATTTTCTAGATAAACTGGCACAAGATATGGGAGATATTATCAAGCGTTGTGTCTGGCAACCGTTCGTACGTCCGTACTTTCAAGAATTTTCCTGTAAACAGCTTCCCAAACTAATGGGCCAGACTTAAAAACTTTGTATAGATGATCCTTAACGATCCCTCTTATATTGTTCATAAAATTGTTAACCCTAAGTGTGGGTGCAGATGGGCCGTGCAAATTTTCACTTTAAAATATTTCAAAATATTTCTGAAACAAATTTGCAAGATTTAACGAAACTCAGCCTGAGTGCTTGTATGGTGAGCGTTTACTGGTCGGATGGACACACTGCATACAAGTTCTATACACTTATATATTATTGATTTTTTATTAAGACCACGGCACAGCTGGTAGTTGAGGACAGAAAGTTTTTTACTATAAACTGTTCTGACAAGAGACTCAGTAAAGTCAAAATACTCTAAAAAAAATACTTCACAAATTTTCTAAAGGACTTATTTGTTACTTCGTCGCGAATTCTGTTCTCGATATCATATGCTGTATAAATCATAAGAGTATAATAATTAAACACTGTAATGCTTTGAATTGTCCAATTGCCCTTACAAATTATGAAAAACACCACAACCATTATCTTTCAGATTATTTTTCATCCTCAAATTAATCACTTATTCCTAATGTTTAACACTTAAAGTTGGGTTAAGACACCCATAAATGTTAAATACCTTAGAGAGCCCTGATTCTCTTCGCGTTCCGAATACCCCATCCATTAATTGTCAAACAATCTTTTATTTAAGCTGGTCTAATATAACCAGACCATTTCAGAAAGCAATTAGTCAAACAACTATGAATTATCTGATTCATTGACTGATCGTTAAGCGCGTTGGACGCTTCATGGGGAGATTGCGGGTTCGTGTTCAACCGGAGTATGATCGTGTCGTTATTCTCTTTACAGAGTCCCAGCCCACACAGCTCTACAAGTTGTTAGCAATGATTACAGCCCATTGTCTCTTTCCAGAGAGCATGATGCGATATTGAATGAGTTAGGACCACGATATAATAATGCGTTTAACTTGTTATCTTTGTTATAGATAAACTCTTGTTTTTGTTCCAAAGGTCTTAGCTTCAACCCCACCATTGTTGAAATTGGTAAGAATGATTATCTTGGTGCACTCTAGGTCATGAACATAAATTGCAAAGATAAGTCATGCCGAAAAATACTGTAGTTTCTAAGACTTAGGTCGATTATTGTCAAAATTTGTCAGGATGTCCATCAAAATGATATCTTATTCTTATTTTTGATTTCGCTATGCCGGACCAAATCGTAGAACGTCCTTTTTGGTTCTCGAGACCTTAACTTTAACTAGATCACGGCCAAAACTTGTTGTCATGATAAAAATAAAGAGTAATGCTGGTCTATAAAGTAGATAAACAGTTCAGTTCTTTGAAAACCCTAGTTTATGCTCTTTAGTCCACGATTTCAGCTAATCATTGACAATAATTGCCAGAAATGGTATCTTGATGATATCAAGGCCATGTTCTAAATTTGGTTCTGCCTTTTTATAAGTAGATCACTGCGTCAATTTTTTGAAACAACCCCTTCTTCGTTTTCCTCTAGATGATATCATTTTAGGTCAATTATTGTCAAAATTGGTCAGAATGATAAATTTATCTGTTCACCTTTGGGTGAAAGGTAATTGTGGCCTTAAAGACAAATACACGAGTTTGAACTCAGTGTGAGTTTTTTTTGTGGGTGTTTTTTTTTTGTGTGTGTGTGTATGTTTTGTGGGTTTTTTTTGTTTGTTTGTTTTGTTTTGTTCTGTTTACCGCTGTTTTTGTCTAATTCGGGTGGAATAGCTTTCTTTTGCTTTAATTATGATTCCTAATTTCAAGAGAAATCTAAAACTTAATCACGCAATGATTAATTGATAACCTCTCTATGAAACAATATACAGTCAAACCTGTCTTAAGCAAGCACCCAAGGGACATTCAAAAAAGGCTTGCTTAAGACAGGTGCTTGCTTAATACAGGTTGATTTAAGTGCAATTGGTTCATTTGGGAACTTGGTAGTCGCTTGCTTAACACAGGTTGCTTGCTGAATACAGGTGGCCGCTAACACAGGTTTGACTGTAGTAAAAACAACGAAGCCGGGTACCACAAGAGAATTATAAATGCTAGCGATAATTCATGTAAATGGATTCATTTTACTTTATACGATAAATCAAAGCTTTTATGTAGCTACCAAAATAACGTAAATGAACCTTACTGAACGCAGTAATAACGCCGTTTTTTTCTGGTCTAGTGATGATATGATGGCCACAATTTATGATAATGGTCCAATACCATTCAATGATCGTTAATGGCGTCCCGGTGTTTTAAACAGAGAGTTTAACACTCTATTCATCAGAAATTGATGACAAATTGTGATTTTGATTTACTGAAATGGTTTCTACCTAAGTACACCTTTATGCTTTATCCATTTATTCCTTTAGTTCTTTCTGACAACGTTGATTTTTAAAATACAAAAAATGAAAGGCATTGTATTAAGAGTCTATAAAGTTCTATTGCAGTTCACCCATGTCAAAAGCAAAATATACTCAGTTCCAAAAGAAAGTGTGCACTTTTAAAATTCGAATATCTCGAAACTTACTCAATATACCGTCACAAAATTTTGCGTGACAAGCCTCGACACTTTTGACCATCCATACTTTGAGAAATAAGGCATACTTAACTCATTGACTTAAGGATAGTAAAGGAACCTTGATTTTGAGTGTTTTGCTTTTGTATCCCACAGTTGATGAATAACTTTTTTTGAATCGAATTCAGTTCAATTCCTGTGACCTACCTTGTAATAAATTCACGTCTGAATGACAATTGTACACTATAAAACAACGCAGGTTGACGTACAAGTTTCGTGTGTGGTCGAAAATTAACCCTGTGCGAAGCAAACTGTCCATAAAATTAATTAGAACTCATACTCCAACAGAAGCCGTTAGAATACGCTTGAGCTTACTCTGTTACGTATCAACTAATATTGTTTAACGATATTGCACCATTGTATCTGACGTTATTGACCAATAAACGTAGCAATTTCTTACGTTGGCACAGGCGTGACGCCTGAACGTAAACTCAAACTTCTTTTTGGAAATGGTAGGGTGTTCCTAGTCAAACTAGGAAATACCATTTAAGCAAAATTCTCCATACCAGAAAAAATATCTAGATGGGCCAATATAAACACCATATGCGCTGAAGAAGTGCCCACAGTATACGCGACTTTTATCGAAATCGGATTTCATGCCTCGTTTCTAAAGGGTCATATCTAAAACATGCAACAGATTATACAAGCAAAAGTTCCCCCGACTTTGAAAAAAATAAAGAAAACAAAAAAGCGAAACTGCACACTTTCTTTTGGAACTAAGTATACAATATTCCTTTGTGTTTTATCAGTATGAAGATTTTTTTTTAAAAAAAAAATAGTATTCCAGAAGTCAAGCAAAAGTATATTTTTCGTTTATTTGTTCTCTTTCTTTGTTTGTTACCAAATATGACTGTATACTTAACCCCCCCCCCCCCCCAAAAAAAAAAAAAAAAAACGTCCACAAAAAATAAATTGAAATAATTGTAAACCCGTTTACGAATTTTAATCTTTCTTTACAACTTTAAGTAGAACAATCATAAAACCATATGTTCAGGAGAAAATAATGGTGCTACCCGAAAGCGTTGTTAAACAGATGCGCCTTGCTTGACACCACTATAAAAAAATCATACAAATGGTTATTCCTTCATGAATTTGAGTACCGATTTCGAAAGTGAACTTAACTGTGATGCCCATACAATAAAGTGGGTGTCAAAAAGCTTTGCATTTCGCCTTAAAGATCTTTCGTAGCTCACTCAAATCACATGGTTAAAGAGTGTGTAGGGTGTGCATTCATCCTGGGATCAGTGTGAAAATTACCTTATGAGGATTAATGCTAAAGGACGCTTGACAAGTTACAGTAGATTCGATAATTATTTAGCGGGCTTTCAAATTGCCGATATACTTTAGAAAATTGGCTTGTAAAAGGCTATACTGAGCGATAGATGGGAGCCATCATGTCAACTAGATTTCTTAATTGATAGTGTGCTAATAATTAACAGGTAGTCCGCTATAGTCAAACAACAGAACGCCTTGATGTCGCTTTCTTTTTGTGCAGTAACGAGTAACAAAAACACATGGTTAGTTGCACCGGTCTTTGAAATTCAATTGGAAAATTGTTAAAAGCAGTTCACACGTTCTTAAAACCACACTTCATAATCAGATACAATTTGATGTTTGTATTGAAGGTACAACGCGTACTTTTATAGGCTTGCCTCCGTCGACCCAATTTTGGCTGATAACGCAAGGCAAAGGGACACATTTACTTAAAATGCGTTTCTATGGAAAGAACATGGAACCCAATAGTCAAAAACCCGGTCTTTGAAAAGAAAAAAAAATCAAGTTAGTCATAAACGGATAAGGTATTAGGAGAACATGTTTTTGTGGACGTTACTTTTGGAGTTTAGTATACTTGCAATACCTGTACAAATTAAAAATGTACGAAATGTTAATTTTCTGAGCCCTGTTTCCTGTTGTAGCTATAAGTATAATACCTTCTAAATTTTATGCTCCCCAAAAAATTTTCGGGGGGAGCAAATAGACGCTTATAAGCGCGTTCGTCCTTCCGTCCGATGTCGTATCTCAGGAACCCCTGAGCCTAATTGGTTGAAACTTCATATATAATCTTCCAACAATATTTCAAAGACACCTTTACTGAATTTTTCTTAATTCAAGGCTGCGCAATGGAAAAGGGAACCTTAATGTAAAAATATTTTTTTGCCAATTTCTCTTAGTCTGATTGTCAGAAATTTATTCAGTTTCATTTTTCAGTAGCAAATCAGATCCCCTTAAGCTTAAAGTATCGAAAATTTACGTTTATGAAAACGCGTCGTGGGAAACGGGGCCTTAATAGTATAAGTTTCACGTTAGCTCTATTTGCCCTGCAAAAACGAATATTGGCCTTTATTTTTGATTGGTTGTAGATATAGTCTTCATATTTTAACATGTGCATTGCTTGTGATAAACCCTTTTGTTGGCACTAAGTTGTCAAGGTAATCAGTCAAGGCCATGTGTCAAGGTCATAACTCAGTAAAAATTAAAACTTTGAAATTGGCCATGATTTTGCAATGGTAAGTAATATAGCCTTCGTTTGAAAAAAGATATGAATCGTAGATAGGCCAACCTACGCATTACGTAGAACTCCAGACTAGTCGATATGCATATTATGCTAAATTCTATTCAAAACGCAACCTGTTTGCGTTGCGAAGCGGTTTCAACGTAGAAAGAAATCCGACTTGATAAACAGTGTACGCTTTATTCGATTACCTGTTTATGACCGAACAAGAAATAAAAGGGAACGATGGTCCCCATAAACAATAGCTTTCGCAAAGACTAATTAATTTGGAAAATCCTACACAACAATACTGATAATTTCATTAACTCTTATTCACAAAATGCGTGATGATAAGGTTTTCGCTATAAGCGGGATATTAATTTAAGCAAGATTTCTACAGTCATATACTGTGAATAACACTGTCTCAATAAGAAGTGTTTCCATAAGGTATATATTTGCAAAATTAAGGTTCCTTGTTTTTTTACGAAAATTTGACAACAGATATATTGTTGACATTCTTATTGCTAAAAATGGCGTTTCCGCCATTTTTTCGACGGTGAGCACTTTCCGTGACGTCAAAAATATGACGTCATTTAATCAACTCTGAGGTGCGTTTTTTAGAGCAAGATGAAAAATCACGCTAAATAAGATTATTAAGACGTCATAAGAAACGATTTTAAATATTTTGAGTGAAAACGTTCGACGTCGTCAAGGCTACACGTTTTAAGCCGATGTAAACGCATCTTCATTTCCTCATGAGATATCTTAAGCTTCTTAATAAGCCGCTTAAAATTCTTAATCAAAAACACGCTACATCTTAAAAATCTTAATGAGATTCTTAATAATCTTAATCAAAGAAACGCTCCTCTGGCGTATCAATTACATATCTTAACGAAAATGTCGTTAAGTGGTCATTTAATTATTATCTAAAGCTTCTTTTCTGTACTCGTATATTGAATAGCAAAAATTGACTCGGTCGTTACTTGAAAAGTGAAGTTATCACCAATAAGACTGTTTTCATTTACTGTCTCGTGGCTACTTCGATAATTTGGACACCGAGTATCAGGTCACGAAATTGTAATTACAGGAGACATTGACGTACAAAATGGCTTATGTCAGGTTTTTTGATAGGTTACATTTCTTTGTGTTTTTGACTTATTAAGAGAAAAAAAAAAACGCCGAACACGGTTAGGTAAGTAAGAAAGCAGTTGGGCTCTCAATCTCGGGGTGGTTAGTTCGATCTGCTGCTCGGCTAATCTTTATCGGCCATATGACAAAATTTGTTGTGATAAGCCTCACTTATTTGTTCCTCACTTGGGACGGGCAGCCTATCACCAAATCGAGGATCAATTACTTGGCAAAGTATCCAATTGAATTACAAATTACATTGAAATATCAATTTGATTTAAAAACAGAACAATAGAATGCATATTTACATCTGAAACACATTTGTGGCAGGTTTTTATTAACCAGATGGGCCAATATCTTCAAACTGATATGTTGTGTCCCTTCGTCCATCGTCGTCATCGGTGGTGACGTCGACGTCATATTTCCTCAACTTTTTAAAGGGTATTCATGAATGTGTGTAGGGATGCGTGTGTGTAGAGGGGGGGGGGGATTAAGGTCCTTCTGTGCTCTAGGCATATATGGTATGGACCATGAGAGAGAAAGAAGCGGATACAAGGAGGCCGGGTCAAGGCATCGTTGCTGCTATAAATGTTTGAGCAACAAAGTAAAGATCTAAGAACAATCGAATCTCCACAAGATCTTCCACATCTCTATTCTAAACCGTGTTATATACATGTTACAGCTTTAATATGCTCTTCCAACATTGTGAAACATTAACATGTTCCCCCTAAGAACGCCAAAATGCGGTATGAAAATACGATATAGTTCCCGGATGATCCTAGCAGACTTTCGTCACAGATTTCCCATTATAAACATGAATGAAATGATTGCATTTGAGCATTTTATTTCCGTATTTTAATCGTCGCTACAGTGCCGTATGCCCAAATAAGCGGTGTCCACAGAAGACGGTTATTTATTACGTTGATAGTGTAAGGGTACGTGACGCAACTACTGCTGAAATCCGCCATGATTCTTTAACTTGCTCGGTGTAAAGCACCAACTCAGGTGACCTCGGTTTAACGTCTCATACGAAAGACAATTAATTTGTTAGTGTGCTAGCCTGGGAATCGAACCCACGCGATCGACATTCAATTACTATCATGGTCCCTAATACACACAGGAAGATTGTTTGCAAATTCAATCTATTCACGGATCGTGAAACCGTTCGTAAACAGAGGTCAAAACTTAACGGGACTGATTACTATTTGCACGAACAATTTCCCCCAGAAATCGTTGCAAAACGGAAGCAGCTGGTACCCTTACTCAAAGATGCGAAAAAGGCCGATAAGGAAGCCTGGATCAGCTATGATACCCTTTACATTGATGGAAAAGCTGTGCATGTTGACTGGGACAGATCCGAGGATGGAGTGAAAGTGATAGCCTGGAACTGTAATGGACTATCCCAATATAAATATGAAGATGCCGATTTCCGTCAAATTTTCTCCGATTCTGAAATAATTTTTCTAACAGAGACTTGGGCCGATAAAGACAGTGACTTTGATCTCCCTGGGTTTACTTCTTATAATTTTTACCTAAAGTTTAAACATAAACGAGCCAAACGTAATAGTGGCGGTATCTACCTGTATGTGAAAAATGACATTAAAGGTGGCGTCTCGGTAATTAGAAAACATTTTGACTCTATAATTTGGATCAAGCTTGATAGATTTTTCTTTGGTAATGATTCAGACTTATATATTTGTTGTGTTTATATATGGCCGGAAGGATCACCTGCATACGATGTGAATGATGTTGATCTTTTTCAATTACTAGAATCGGATTCCTTTGAGCTTGAGACTCTTGGTAAAACGTTCATAATAGGCGATTTTAATGGTCGTGTTTCAAATAAATGTGATTATGTGATGTATGATCGGGCGATAGAAACTCTCGACTTCGATTATACATCGGATAATTGCTTACCCAGAGTATCCCAGGACTCTGGTACAAATAGCTTTGGTCTAAAATTACTCGACTTATGTAAAAGTAGTGGACTTAGGATAGCCAACGGAAGATTGGGTTCTGATTATAGATTGGGATCAGAGACCTATATAAATAGGCACGGTAGTAGTGTGATTGATTATCTTTTAGTGAGAGAGTGTGATTTTTCAAATTTATTAGACTTTTGTATCAAACCTTTTAATGTATACAGTGATCATGCACCTTTAATGTTTAGTGTTAAATCAACTAACTCGTTAACCAACACTGAAAACCGTTCATATAGTTTTGAGTACGTAATTTGCCTAATTTTAATAGTATGGTTTCTCAATTTGATAATAATAACCCTGATTGTATCGATAATTTAATTTCAGATTTCACCGACGCAGTTCGCAAAATTGCAGATCCGTTATTCAAAAAGGATATATCACACAATCAGAATAGACAACAGACACATAAAAATAAATGGTTCGACAATGAATGTTTCAATGCTAAACAAAAATACAAAGAATCTCTTATAATCTATAACATTTCAAAAACACAAGACAACAGACAAACATTTTTAACAAATAAGTCCGCATACAAGAAAATGCTCAAAAAGAAAAAGAGGCAATACAAACTCAAAGAAACAAAACAACTTTTAGATTTGCGCAAAAGAAGTCCAAGGGAATTTTGGAAATATTTCAAAAAACAAAATAAGGTAAGTTCCAACCTAACGAGTGACGATTTCAAATCATATTTTTCTAACCTCTTTTCTAGTATTGAAACTAATCCTTTAAGCGAAGCAGAAGATTTTAATGAAACATTCGAGTTTGATTGCTCGGACGCCTGCTTTTTGGAACTAGACCAGCCGATATCTGTACAAGAGGTGGAAAGCGCTATAAAAAATTTGAATACTAATAAGGCGTCATCTCATGACTTTATCATTAACGAATATTTTATTGCAAGCTCGGATAATTTATCTTCACATATAGCGGACATTTTTAATTTCATTTTAGACACTGGTCGATTCCCAAAGCAATGGACCGAAGGTATTATCGTGCCACTTCATAAAAAAGGTGATATAAATCTAACCGATAATTATAGAGGCAAAACCCTCCTCAGTTGCATGGGTAAATTATTTAGTAGCATAATTACAAGTCGAATTTCAAATTGGTGCGAAACCAATAACATTATTTCTGACTCCCAATTCGGTTTTAGAAAGGGAAAATCTACTGTCGACGCGATTTTCATATTAAAAAGTATAATCGATAGGATCTTGAATTCAAAAGAAAGACTGTACTGCGCGTTTATCGATCTAAAAAAAGCATTCGATTCAGTCTATCGCAATGCGCTATGGCTCAAACTCTCCAAGTTAGGAATTAAGGGCAAATTATTAAGAATCATTCATTCGATGTATTCATCGGTTAAAGCATCGGTCAAATTTAACGGAAGCCAAAGCGATTTTTTCGCCATTTTGGTTGGTCTGAAGCAAGGCGATAATCTGTCGCCGATCATTTTTTCCCTTTTCCTCGAAGATCTGGAACTATTTCTACAAAACAAAATAGAGAGTGGTCTTACATTGAATGACATAACATTAATTCTACTTCTATTTGCCGACGACATGGTCATTTTAGGATCGTCCCCGGAAGATTTACAAAATTCACTCGATAATCTAAACAGTTATTGTAATACATGGAGCCTTTCGGTTAATATAGAGAAAACGAAAATAATGGTTTTCCGCAAACGAGGTAAATTAGAGCTAAACGAGTCTTGGACCTATAATGGCCAATCCATCGAAATTGTTGACGATTTTAATTACCTAGGTGTAGTATTTGGCTGTTTTGGATCTTTTGCATCAAATCAACAATACGTTAGTGGCAAAGCTCTTAAAGCAATGAACGTGCTGAACAACCACCTTCGTAAATTCTCTTTACCCCCCAAGGAATGTTTACAGTTTTTCGACACTTTTGTTAGCTCAATACTAAGTTATGGTAGCCAAATATGGGGTCAAAATAAATCAAAACCGATCGAAAGAATCCATTTAAAAATTTTGAAATGTTTACTACGAGTTAAAGCACTACGAGCAATGCTGGTGTCTATCTTGAATTAGGTCGGTATCCTTTGTACATAAATAGATTCGTTCTAGCCTTAAAGTACTGGTTTAAGTTACTCTCTACTGACAATATCATCTTGAGAACTATATATGTTTCACTTCTAAATGACCTTGGGAAACACAAAAATTGGCTTACAGCTCTTAAAGAAATTCTAGCTGAAAATGGTTTTCAATACGTTTGGTCGAACCCTTGGTCTGTGAACCAAAAAACCTTTGTGCAAGAATTTAAACAGAGGCTAGTAGATAATTTCATTCAATCATTGTACTCAGACCTAAGTTCTAAAAGAATTTTAACATTTTACAAATATATTAAAACCGATATTTGAATATTCGCCATATTTAAGTATTATTCATAATCCTAATTTGAGATCTTTTATAACAAAAATTAGACTTTCATCACATTCTCTTCGTATAGAAACAGGACGATATGGAATCGACAGAGTTGACAGATCTCTTCGGATTTGTACTTTTTGCAATTCGCAAGAAATAGAGGACGAATTCCATTTTGTATTATCATGTAATAAGTACACAGATTTGCGAAAAAGATTCTTAAAAAAGTACTACTATTCTAGGCCCAATATGGTAAAATTCACTGATCTACTTCAAAGTGGGAATAAGAATATAATACTGAATTTATCCTATTACTTGCGTGAGGCTTTTGCACGAAGAATTTCTTTAAAAAATCAAGACCAATCTAACTAAGTAAAAATAATTACCAAAGTTAGGCAAATAAGTATATTGTACTTTAAAATGTTTAAATACCATTAAAATGTATACATAGAAACTCTAACAGTGAGATAGGAATTCGGTGCATATTACCAGAAAAAAGGAATTCTCCAATACTAACTTCCTTCCTCGAACTAACTTTAATTCAACTAACCTTTAAATTTGTTTTATGGAAATGAAGATCATTGCCTGGCGGCCAGAGTATCGTATCTACAGTTTAGATAGACTGTAGCTGCGCGGTTCTGACCACCAAGCAAATGATTCATATTGCTATTCTGTTCGTGAGAGTGCAAAATTGCAAGAGCTTGTATGTAGCGAGAGTGTGCACACGTGACAAACTTATCATTATGTTAAATGTATTATCTATTTTGTATGACGAAAAACTTTTGTAGTTTAAGTCAATAAAATTTCTTCTTCTTCTCCTTCTTCCTAAGTCTTTTTAGCCATTGTGATCTGTAAAATCACGTCTTTGCATGGATTTGGAAGGTAAGTCGCCTCCCTTTTGTTTGCCGGGTGTGGGGAGACCTTTTTCGATACAGCTATGTATAGTAAAGCTATTTGTATTATGTGTATGTTCACTGATTGAGGGAAGCACTGTATGTATTTTTAGATACAGTGAAGCCTAATCTCTGTGCGAAAAAAACTCAATGTAATGAGGTGTAAATAAAAGGTTTCTTTTATAACTAGACATTTCACAATTTGCTTTAATTTAACATTGAAGACAGAATGAGCCATTGAATTATGGTGGCAAATTTCTGTCACGTAATACGAGATACTATACAGTAACAAAGAAATGTAAAATTTTTCAATTCAAGGAAATTCGAAGGCATATTTTGCAATCATTCAGGCTTTAGTGACTTATGCCAAAAATCACCTTTTTCGTCTTTTGGTCGGTTGTAAACAGCATAATCGACCAATCCCTCCCCATGGACTTTTTTTTCCTTTTAATAGCAAACAGGGATAATAATTATAATCTGAGACCCTGGTTAAAACCTAGGCGCAAAGTTCTTATTACAACGTTAAGAACTCCAACCAAAAAGGTCAAATATGATGTCAAATCAGAACAAGAGCTAACAAAAGACAAGCCGGATTATTCGTATCAAGGAAATTATATGGATGAAATTTGTAGAATACTGTTGATGTCATCATCTCGGTCATTTTTATTCGTTACTTCTGGTTGAATGATGAAAAATATAAACTCAGATGAAAGATTTCAATTAGTTTTTCAATTTAACCATCCAAATACTTATCTATGCAAAAATGAAATGAACAGAACAGAACAGAACAAACATTTTAATAGACGTGTACGTAGTACATAAGCACAATTTCAATACATAATACAATTTATTTCAAGGTCATAACGCATTTTCCCCTCTCACTCCCTGCTCGTCAATCGTCACGCATACTCTCATCTCTCTCTCCCCCTTCCCCGCTCTTGCTCCCACATCTCAGTTGAATAACATTTGACGGAAAGTAACAGTTCTATTTGGTAAAAAAAACACAAAAGACAAACTTGAAATGATCATACCCCTGTGGAGAAAACACCAAAGAATAGCAAAGTGCTTAAGAAAGTTCGCTCATAAGAAATTTGGTTCATTGCGCAACAGGAACTTCCGGCTACTTTGGTACCACGAACTCGTTCACGCCGAACGGTTTTACGCAAATGATTCACCACAAAAGCGACACAATATCACAAAAATCTTTATTTTGATTTTTAAAAACACATTATGAAACATTTGATGTCAATATTTCGACAAGTTTATTGCTAGATATCTTATAAATCAAAACAGCTTATTTATTTGTCTAAAACAGGATGTGACGTCAACGTCCTTTTGGTAGGTATAAGCGACGTTAACGTTCCCGAGCCTTATAAGACGTCAAATGAAGTTATGTAAAATGCGAATCCTTTACATTGGAGCCAAATAATTGTTCCGTCTGTATTTGGTTCATCCATGATGATTTATGAATTTAATTCGGCCTATCATGTAAAAATGGTAATTTTCTTAGTTTATTAGAGTTATTGTGATCGTCCAGTGTACGACGTTCGTCGTGCGTCTATCGTCGTCCACATTATATTAAATATCTTCACCTTAACCGGTTGATCAATTTCAATGAAACTTACCATGATTTTTATTGGGTCAAAATCTGCATAAGTTATTCTGATAATTGATATTCACCCTTAACTCTGATGTCATGACAACGAAAAGTAGGGAAATAGGGAAATCTTTAGAAATCTTCTTCTCTGAAACCAGACTGCAGACAGTTTTCACATTCGTTATGTATTATCATCTAGTGGACATTTATCACACTTATTCATGTAATATTACTTGGGTCAAATTTGGGCTCCGCCCGGGCTCATCCCATTGTACAAAGCCATCGTCATAGTACAGTGGTAGCGTGTCGGTTCATCATTAAAAAGATCCCAGGTTCGATTCGCGACGGCAGCACTCATCCTTCCGACTCTTCGTCTTCAATAAATTAGTTGATAATCACAGACCTAAGAGGGATAACAGCTCGAGATCTTATTTGAATTAGGTTTAAGGCCGCTTTCAACAATCTTTCACTTTTATCTCGGCGGCTGGAGCACCTAACAATAGATCCCTGGTATTTCTCACACCAGTTCTACAATTGCATCCTTTCCTAGTCTCCAGCTGCTGTCCCACATAGTTTTATGATTATTAACCAATTGATGGAAGGCAAATAGTCGGAAAGGCTGTCGTGGATCGAATAGAAACAAAGAAGGGGATCTTTAAAAATCTTCTTTTCTAAGTACAGAAGGTAGGGAACTTTCATTGTAGTTATGTAATTTCATTTACTTGACTTTTATAAATTTTGATCATAACATACCCCTATGATCAAATTTGGGCTGTGTCCAGTCGAATCCTTTTTACTTAGAAACAAACCAAGAATCATTTCTCCCATAATCTTCCCTGAAAACGGTCTATGGTATTGATACTGCGTATAACAATCTCCAAATAGATATCTTGTCTTTTCAATTGATGTGATGGCCCATGGGTCCTTGCTTAGATTCAACACCGGCTTTCGGATTTGTGGACGAGTGCGATCAAGCATGACGTTTTCATTTAAAGTCTCGAGTTTGTCTGTTGTTTTTTAGCCCCGTTTTAGAACACAATACTGCGATTTCGGCGTGCTACGTTCTCATCTCTTATTTTTGAGTATAGACCAAAATTTGCGGATGTTTGGCAGGGTAAAAAAAACACCGCCGTTGAAATATATTTAGTTATGAAGCTACTCGATAAACAGAAATGAGTTTCACCCATAATCTTTTCGATAACCAGCCCTTCGTTCAGGATAACAAAACGGTTCGAACAGTTTTCCAATTATATCCCGCTTTGCGTGCAAAGCGGGGTATAATTGGAAAACTGTTTGCACCGTTTCGTGATCCTGAACGCAGGGCAGGACAGAGATCTATATGTACATACATCAAATATAATAATTGGAATTTATAAACTAGAACTAGCAATGTCAGAGTCAAAACGAGATAAAATACTGTTATAAATTGGGCTACTTAAACCACCCTGCGAGCAAACGATTAGGATTCGTAATAGAATTTACCAACGCAATTTTCTTGAAATAGTTCCTTTAATATGTAGGATAGACAGTTTAAGTGAATCCTAAATCTACCGCGAATCAGAAAATTTGGCCAATTTGGTGTGAATTGGCGGGTATTTTTCAAAGACACAAATCCTGTCGATTTTTTTTAACAATTTGCAAATTTACGAAATCACCATTTCTGTAATGTTGTTATTAAAGAGGTATTTTAATGAATTTTTCGGACTTTTTCGATTGTTTACTGTTTTTCACAATTTGCCCTTCTTCGGGTAAACGAACTGTAGCCACCGAGGTAGATCTTGATTATAACCCTAAAGAATAATAGAATAGACGGAGAGACCTATTTTCGTTGTTTATCTTTTAATCAGCCAGGGGATCGAACCAATACCTACAGTACCACACAGCGCGATCAAAGTTCGGTCAATCTAATGATAGCATGTTTTCAAAAATCAGCAATGCGTGGGTGAAGAGTACGTTCAAGTTAAAATCGACTCTGTCACGTATTTATAATTTGCGAACGTCTTTTTCTGCGACAAATTTCGGACAATCCACCGCTCTACGACAGATCATCTGACGGTCTCCAATTTATTGAAGTAAAAAATGATTAATTTGTTTTTCAAAAATTTCCACTTCGGAAAGAAGTCGACGGCTAGTCGTTGAACTCATATAGCGACCCGTAGTCACATTCTCATCGGGAACAGCGCGAAACGTTAATGGCCGCTACATCACTGGACAAACAGTTAGACGCTGTCTTTTTTGTTAATCGTGAACAATAATAATAGTGATTTTTCATGCAATCTTCGACGTCGGTACTCGCCTAGGGTGATCTCGGCTAAGGCTAAAGTCACCTGAAAATCGGCGACCCAATCACGTCAGCGATTCCTATTTTTCATTGACCGATTGTTAAAAATTAACGTCGACAGGGCGCCGTATATACTAGGACAAATATCTATCTATAAGTCACACCAAACCTGGCTGACACGACGAATTCCTATTTCTTGTCCAGTAATGAAACAAAAAGCAAGGTAGATTAACAATAGCCTGCTGTCGATACGCCGGCGAGGTGTCGGCGATGCGTCATTCAATAGTCATCGATAACAAATGAAAGAGAAAGGGTCAGAAAGACGTTGTTCGGCTGGAGAACAACCGATGATCGACCGTAGGACGGCCAATCGCCGGTAATTATTCGCCAATGAAATATTGTCCTGCGCAAATGTAAAAGACGTCGCCGACTAGTCAGAAGGTTTTTATTTTAAGGTAACTGCGGACACATAGAGGGCAATATTAGGCCCAAATTTTAAATTGTCTGCAAATCATGCCGAATGCGATAAAACTGAACTTTGAAGTACCCGCTTTCATATTTCGGTCATAAAAAGGGATTTCATGATGTAGAGTTAACGTCGTGACGTCATTAAGGGGCCGACCCCTTTTTTAGGGACCAAAATCAGTTATTGTCCATTTTTTCGGAAATAATAAACCGATTTTCATTCCGAAAACGCCATTTGCTTCGTTTAAAGACACATGGTGTTATGTTTTATTGATATGAAGATATAAGTGTAAGAAATACAATTTAGTGTAACGTTTTAAATGAAATGAAAAAAGGAACGTCAAATCTTAAAATTCGCGGAATAGTTAGCGCTTTGGGCTTATTTCTCTATTTGAATGTGCACAGAAATTAAACGATTAGCTCGGACGTTCTTGGACTTTCAAAACGAAACTTTTTTCGTGGAAATCGGCCGATTAATTCAGAAAATATTTGCAAATAATGATTTTGGCGGGTCGAAAAGGGGTTGGCCCCTTAATGACGTCACGACGTCAAATGAACGAGCTTCAGACCATTTTAATTGCGCGTTCGCTAATTCCCGCACTTCAAATATAAATCTCAGAAATTATCATGAGATTTTAAGAAAGTCGAAAATTCGTCTATGTTATCTGTCCGCAGTTACCTTAAACGCTTTAAAAAATCACTATTGTATCGACGTCGGAGCGTTCATGTGACACTAGCTTAATTTATCCTTTGTCTCAGTACGTACTTAGTAAAGCATTATTTGCTTGTTTGAATAGAGTATTACGCCGCTTCTAACAATCTTTCAGATGTATAAGGGCGACTGGGGCACCTATAAGTACTACCCTTACATCTTTTCTTAGCCCCCCCCAACTGCTCTCTCACATAGGTCTACGATTATCAACCGAATCGTGGAAGACAAGAAGTCGGAAAGGACTAGTGACGCCACCAGAGATCGAACCCGGGACCTTATGTTTGATAATACGATGCGCCATCAAATGCGCTATTACGGCTAGTAAAGCATAGGGCCTAGTTCACGGGCGTTGCAGGACCACTTGTCGATGTTTTGCTTGGCAATCTTTATCGCATCATCCTGTTGTCACTGTTCTGAAATTGCACAGTCTTTAGTATATTTATGACTGATCGCATGGTGTCCGTGCGGGGATTAGCGTTTACCTTGCGATTGCCGCACCGGCACCGCGAGTATTTTTGTGACAAGGTTATGAAAATACGTGCGGTCATCGCACGAAATCGTTAAACATACGCCATAGAAGAAAAATCGCATCATTTCAAGCTGTATGCTACTGAAGCATAGGCAATTAGTAATACTGGTATATTTTCTACATAAAACATTCTATTAATTAAATCTAAAATAACAATTCTCAAACAAAACCCAGGGTGAAACAAGAAAACGCACAATTTCGCACGTGCGTGACGTCGAAAATTAAAAGACTTCATTACTTATCTTTTAAAGTGAAAAAAAATATATATATAGAAAACTCGCAATGAATTTCATTTTTTATGAAATACGAACGTTATTTTTGACTACCGATTATTTTTTTGGGCGAAATTTCGTCGGGCAATTCTTATATAACATCACTGAAAATAATTACGGAAATATAGCTTCCCCTTTTATGAAATCATAATAGTTTGGTGTGAAATTGAGGCTCGCATAATAAACCCTATTCAAAAGAAGGGAGACATGGTTCTCCGGCGCTTTTTACCCATCCTAACGTGAAAAATGTTTTGATTCGAGGTTATTTCATTTTACGAAATACGTACACAAATACCTGTTTATGCATGTGTTAGTGAAACGGCGTACGCAAAAACGTACGTTTAGCGTAAATCGAGAACGTACGTAAATATTTTGCGTATGCAAACACAGTTAAATGAAACGGCTTCCAGTTCACGGGAAATTCTAACTATCTCTTATGCAAGGCAGAATGCTATTGTTCAAGCATTTTCATTATGAGCTTTGCGTTTTATCCTGGCGTATCAAAATGAATGAATCACGGTATAGTAACATGATTTAGCCATTTCTGTACTTTCTACAGAAATATACAACACAACATTGTCGTCACGAAGAACGCGTTATTCATTATATTCTACAAGAGGGGGTTATTTTATTGTCGGATCACGTCTTCCTGATGCCAAACCTAGTGTATCACGCGAAAAGAACCCATCTGTCAGGCGCCATGACAAAACTATAACTAATTATTAAAAGAGAAATTCAGTATATATCAATCATAGCTTGATTTTACCGCGATTAATTTAAATTGAAATAGATATAATAATAATATTTTAATAATATAAGTCATTTTGATAATCAAGAAAAGCTGTCAAAAGCAAAAAAAAAAAAAAAACCCTCCTTTCATTTAACATTTATTTTTAAATCAGAAATGTAGGGAAATAACTCATTGCCTATTTTCAAATTAACCTCTCTTTGGTTCGACTTCCCACTCGCGTAGCAATCACAAGACCGAACACTGCGCATTCTCTTGTGATTTCTAAAGCTCGTGATCATGCGTAGTTGTGCGTTAGAATCGGATACTGTATTAGTACAGTTATTTCAGTATACCATGGTAAATTTGACTCGAATTTGACTCTGTGAAAAAAGGCCCATAAAACGATTACCGACATAATATATCAATGAACAAAGTATGAATTACGTTCAATACCGCTTGTTAATCATTTCCATGAAAGCACGTGCAAAGCCGAGTAGGAATAATAATATTTTTATGCATCTATATAGCAAGGGTTAGATTCAAGTCAATAAAATCGCGCTATACTCAACTCCAACCTTCAATGGCTCGAGGGTTCAATGAACGTCACAAGTCCGTCAATTTCAGCAATTAGAAATAGAGATGTCCACAAATTAGAATCCAGTAATTTTACATTAATAGAAACACCATGGAATGAAGGTAATATATATTTGTTCTCGTCGTCAAGTGTACCGTTAAAATTGGACCAGCTTTCTACTTACATTTCAGTAGACAAAAATAGTAAAGCTTATCTTTTTTCGCAATCAACAGGAAATTTTAAACATTCAGTGAATTTAAAAATACAATTAAAACAGAGGCCGAAGAGGGCCAGTATCGCTCTTCTGGCACTTAAGGCCTAACAGAAGTATAAAATAGATAAATTGTATTTCAAGTATTAAGCTAGGCCAAAATCTATTTGTAAGTAATAAATCATCTAAGGCCAATCTTGTTTAATTCATGAAATGAAAGAAAAGTCAACAAGATCTGAAATGTTTTTGTATTTTTCTTTTAATCCTGTTCAATTTGGTCGATTTTTTCTCGCACTCGATAAAACTTGACCGGCCACGTTCGTTTTCTCCCTGTAAAAGGCCAACAAAGTTTCTTACATTAAGAATACTCGAGGACATAACTGAGGTGACAATTGGATTCCTTAAATATCAGGGAACAAGAGGACCATGATAGTCCTAAATCGCTCACCGGAGTCTCTTTGACCCCTGGGACATCACATTAATTAAATAGACAGATGTCAACAAGGAGGTAATTTCTTCATAAGATCAATACCCTGGAATGTTTTCAGCTAAGAGCAAGAAGGATATGCCATTTCACTATTTGATTCAATGTAAAAAAAAAAAAGGACGCACCCAGGTGGAGCCAAAATGTGACCCAAGGGTCTTGATATGAACAAACTTGGTAGAGGACCACTAGTAGATGTTACAAACTAAATATGAAAGCTTTCTGCCTTCTGGTTTCAGAGAAGAAGATTTTTGAAGATTTTCCTGTTTTCTCCCATCATGCTTAGATGAGCTAAGGGATGCGCCCGGGTGGAGACAAAATATTAACCCTGGGGCTTGATATGAACAAACTTGGTAGAGGCCCACCAGATGATGCTACATACCAAATATGAAAGTTGTCTGCCCTCTGGTTTTCGAGAAGATTTAAGAAGATTTTCGTTTTTTACCCTTTGTGCTCAGAAGAGCTAAAAGGGATGTGCCTGGGTGGAGCCTAAATATGACCCCAGGGGCTTGATATGAATAAACTTGGAAGAGGCCCACTAGGTGTGCTACATACCAAAGCTGTCTGCCATCTGGTTTCAGAGAAGAAGATTTTTAAAGGTTTTCGATCTATGATTTTACATAAAAGGGTTGTACCCGGATGGAGCCTGACCCAAGGAACATCCCTGCCAAGTTTCAGAAAGATTGGCCCACTGGTTTAGGAGGAGAAGATGTATTAAGAAATTGTGGACGACGCACGACTGACGACGGACGCCGGACATTGTGCCCAGGTGAGCTAAAAATAATAAATTCAAAAAAAGACAATCAGGAAATGTTCAATAATAGTAGGACATGTTATCTTAACCAAATTTATGTAAAATCAAACCATTTAGTTGATCAAAGGGAGTTTTAAAATGTTTCTAACCTTTTTAATCAGAAGCACTGTTATCAACTTTCACTGTTGTCGTCCATATTGTTTTGTTGTAAAACTTGTCATACAGAATGGTTGGAGCTGATTTGATTGGTTGATTGGCCTGTAAACAATGTGATGTAATAGGGGTTCCTTATAGCCAATGAAATAGTGTGAAACTAAAAAATATAATTTGGAATGCTTCGAAACAAACACAAATTGTCATCTCGATGATGTCCTTGCAAAATGCGGGTATATTTTTCCTGTCAATTCTGTAAGTATAAGGCCAACATTTTGCATACATAAAGAAATTTACATCGCCTTTAAAGATACATTTTTATTTAATTTTTTTTTTTTTTTTTTTTTTTTGTATTTGTGCAAAAATATCTTGGTCATATTAATTTGAAAGTTGACCTGGAATTTTTGAAAGACACCTTACCATTATTTAATGTTTATTAATCTTATAATTTCTTTGATACTGCCACCTGTGTAAAAAAAGACGGCGCCTGCAGAGACGAGAAAATATCAACCGCTCGGCCCGGATCGACCTTTACGCGATTTTTGATTTCTTAGCTGGCCAGTCACCGCCTCTTTAAACTTTATCCGCTGAAGCCCGAGTGCCGATGTCTTTCATTTTAACATTGCAGTGCTACTCGAGCGGACATATTTCGTTTGGGGACCTTTTTCCTAACTCTGTCTACAAATGTATATCGCATCCAGAACTACACCCAGCTGCAGATTTAATATCTGATCGTCAATCATGAAATCCTCGTTCAGCGACTGAAAACCGTTGCTAGATTTTAACCCCAACCTTTATTCATTTTTAAGTAAGAATATTAGTGCTAGCCAAGTCGCCCTTTTGTAATCGTTTATTCCTGCATTTTCTTGCCCTTAAATACGTGAACGGGTTTACCGTTATTTCCAGACATTACGCCGCGGCTTATCAGTTAAAAAAGTTATATAATTTCGAGGGTTCGCCTTATATGCCGGTGCGACCTGTACGATGATTTTGTTTTTGTAAAAGGACCTCTTCATAAGGAAAATAATCTATGAATTGTTATAAATGGGAATATAAGGGTTAACAACGGTCGAGGAATTATGATAAAACACCCCTTTATGACTGGCATTCATTTAACAAAAGTTGTGAAAACGGACCGCGACCATTTGGATACTGTCTTTTTATTCTTTGTGGCGTGTCAAAGTCTGAACTTGTAAAGCATTAACGCCACACAATTTTTAAATTTAGTTATAAAACTACAAAAATTGGGTTTTGTTTTAACCTTTTCAATTTACATCGGTTGGGTAACAAGTTCTTACAACTTAGATTAATCCCTTTCGATTCTGCTACCTGGTAAATTCACAAGTACTCGCGCCGAATGTGTGGGCCTATGAAAGAACTAAGCACAGTAGTAGCGGGTCGGACTAACTTTCAAAAAGTCCTGGCTTCGATTTCCGACGACGGCACTCATCCTTTCCGACCATTTGTCCACCAAAGGATGTAATGGGCGTATTGATGAGAATGAGAAAGATGAGAAATATTCAAACAATATGTGTATTTCACATCAGTGTTTGGGCCTACATATGTTATCAATTAGACATTGAATCATAATCATCTATTAAGCTCTTACTTGTCAGATTATTGAAAGATACTTTTCAGGATAAAGCTTTGAAATTGGAATTAGAATTAGTGTAATGATGCATCAAATAAGTGTTATATGCATAAATGTTATATACGTTACCCATCTACTTAAACCCAAGAAATTCACAAGTTCTTGTCCCAGACAATGGTTTTTCATTTGATTCAGTATATAAGTTCAATTTTAGTGGAATTTAGTGGAATAAAGAAATAAATTTTACACCAAATAGCAAAAAGGCACTTTTTTATTCACTGCTCGTAACTGGGGGTCACTATGTTCATTTGTGTATAACACGCACATTTGGTCACATAGAGAGTTACTCTTTGCAGTTTTGGAAAGATAATTAAACTGCCTTTTTGACAATAAGAAAAGAAATGCTTAATGAATTTTTGACAGGAAACAAAAGGCATTATTTTTTAAATGAAATGGGGTATAAATGGAAATGTTTCGTATGTTACATGTTAGATTGCAAATATTCACCTGGTATTGGCAAATATCTTTTTTTTTCTCTGGAATAGCTTTAGTGGAAACTATACTCATTTTTATCATTTGACAATCATACATTTAGTTGTGATAGGCGGTGTAGGTAACGCAATGTTACACGATAAAGCTACCACTCTCAGAGGGCTTACATGTCTTAAAATACTCGCAAGACATAGGGCTATATGAAAAATATGGTCCGCAAAACTCCCCCTGGGGGGGGGGGGGGGGGGGGGGGGCGAAACCATTCTCAGCCCATGGCCTAACCATAGTGGGTTTTGTTCGGAAAATACGGTACAATTTCAAATAGTACGAATTATTGTGAAGCAATTTGTGTGAAACGATACATTTGTACGTGGTTTTGAGGTTCTGCCGGCGCCGATTTATATATATTGAAAGCCAGAATCTGACCTCAATAAAAAGAATGTCGGCACGATTTCCTAAAGAGGGTGTCTGAGAATGGAGCATGTAGAATTATGCGGTATCATGAAGATGACCAGGATAAATGATGGACATTTAATGACCACATTCACTGACAAATACCGCTGTAATTACCTTATCTTGTTTTCGGGAAGCTAGTTAGCCAGTTAGTGAATCGGAAAATACGATAGAATCACAATATTGCAGTATTAAATGACCGAGAAAGTCGGTTTGGAAATGGAACAATGTGCTTACTCTCGACCCAGTAGAGTTACACAACAACAGTAAATAAAACATTACCCACCATAAGATTTACCGATCTTCAAAATTTCGGCAAACCTTATCATTCGTCTATTGAATAAGTAATTATCAAGGTACATGTGACTTTTAAGGAGAAAGTATTTGGGTCGTGCGCAGCTTCAAGCTCGTATAGTCCGTTTGACTTCTATATGGACCAACCTTTTCATTCGTTATATAAAATTGCGTTTGAATGGACGATTTGTTTGAGGTAAAATCTTAATTTAAGCTTATTTCAGCATTCCAAAAAAATGAATATAAAAGGATTTCAAAATAATGATTTTGTCTATCTAGTAAACGTTAATATTTCCCAATTTTCCGCTCTTAAACACGAGGGGTTATTGAGGCTGTTTAGAAGTAAGAAAATGTAAACATATAGTAAAAACACATGGTTTTATACTAAACATTTGACAGAAGAAATGACCATTATTCCTAATTTGGAAATGTTAATGAGCATATTTTTGTCATATTTAACTTAAATATCAACTCCTTTTTGTCGTTATAACTCGCCTGCTTGTCTAGTTTTCCTCGTGAAAATCCAATCAACTTTGTTTATTGCTTTTTGATTGGTCATATGTGAATATGGGGTTAATCTCAAGATAGATAAAAACAATTATCATTCATCTTAAAGAAGCTACGACTACTTGATAGTGACAACTTGTACCAGCTTAGTGTGCAAGTGGTCCCGAATTCCAAAATGTAATGCCATTTCATAAAATATTATACACTACCGTTGTCTCTCAGACAGCGGGGTACAAGTTATACCAGTCAAACAGCCAATAAACTGTTGTCTCTCTTAGACTACGAGAAAACACAAAAGGCGAATCACCACCTTGGCGATTTTATGTTTGCATAAAAGCTCAATACTCGTGGGTTAAAATTGGCGACTATTTTGGTAATTAATGGGGTTCGTTAAAAAGTCTTCAAATTGTATAGATTCCTCGTATCGCACCGTTTTCAAAATGCAATGTAGTCTGGCAAAAACAAGTTTTAAATCTCAGCGATTACTATTCTGACTTGGATGTTCACACGTAGTAACACTGTTGAACGTAAACGACGACAAAAATTTACTAAGTGCAAAATATTGGTAATAATAGGACTATGGATTATTTTCGGCTTTGAATATTGGCAAAAAGTCCAAGTGTGTGTTTTGTTGTTACCGAATCCGTCTTTAAGCAATCTATTTCAATTTCAATTTACACTACAGTTACTCACGACCAATTAGGTTTCTGGATGTGAATTTGAAAGACTAACATTGTTTTTAAATGGTTCAGACAATCGGACCATGCGCGTCTCGGGTAACTATGACCAGTCTTCGTAAATGCATTTTTTCAGGGATGGGTTATAGTTCAACGATGAAAGTTACTCTTAAAAATAAATAGTTAACTTGCATTTGAGATATTAATACTTCTACGGGGGAAAGAAATATTCACGTGTATTTTTATCATTTGATATTTTGTTTAGACGTAAATTAAACCAATAATGTAGTATCGATCAAACAAAAACTCATTCAACATATTTATGATTAGATTTAAAAGCTAGTTCTTTGCTTAATTAACCTAAATAAGGTAAATATTTCTTCATTGGGTAAAAAAAAAATGTGAAAGAAATTCCAATTCGTATCGCATTTCGTTTTTTTTTTTTTTTTTTTTTTTTTTTTTTACTTTTCCAGATAGAAGTTTATAATAGAACTAATTAGGGTATACGTCAAGATTTCTATCCGCACATACAAGTAAATCGATACAAATAACAACATATATTTTTATATTTCAAATAAAGATTTCACGAGTAGGTTAAATTATATTTTGATTTGATTTCGCGTGTACTCCCAGAATATGAGTGGATCAACGTTAAAACCTTGTATATTTCATGTTTGTTGACGTTATGTGTAAATGTAAAAGGCCGGCTCTGCGACATATCATCTATTTTTCAAGCCCAAATACGAGGGATGATCCAGAAGTTCGTAAAATGGGCTTATAACTTTCGTATTTTTGGCTTGTTCAGTATATAATTTGGTGAATGTGCAGTTTAGTAACTGCGAAGTTCATCAATAGTATTACTTTTGCAGAATTCTCTTTAGCGACCTACGATTGCGTTACCATAGTAACACATGTATGCTTAGGCAGGGGAGCGTGAAAAAAATGAAAATCTGTTAAATAAATCAAGTTTTCAGTAAGTTTTCTGAAACTGTAGTTGAAAATCCTTTGCTAGATTAAATAAGACGTTAATAGAAAATCATTGGTTATTTTTTAAAGTTCGTTGGGAGACTTTTACAGACACAAAATATTTTAATAACACAGACTATTCGAGAAAAAAATGACAATACGTCAAAACCAAAATATGGATGCCGTTTATTTTTTTTATTTTTTTCTCGTGATCTATGTTATTCACCAACCCAAACATTTCAAATGTTTTACAAAAACGATAAAAAATGTGCAGAAGAGAATTTTTCGTATAGCTTTTCTGGATATTCAATGAGGGCAAGGCTTCGTAGAAGGATATAGAATGGTGTAAGAGAGTTTTAAAGAACGAAGTTATCCCAAACGATTCTCATTATTCTTCAATATAAAGGCCCTGTATCTGGATCTTAACTTTACTAGAAATACCGTGCATATAGAAAATGTAAACTAATCAGGTTCCAAATGTTATATGGATTATTTCTTAAGTTGGTTTATAAGGCACAGAAAGGAACAAGAGTTAGCAGAAGCTAGGTAGAAGATTGTTAATAATGACGTCGCATGTGACGTTCTTGCTCCTCCGCCTACATGCAGGGTCTCTGTCTTGATTTAGACCCTTTACAGCCGCTATTGAATGTAAGCATATAAAGTTTTGCATGTTTATCACACAGATGATGTATTAAAAGACTGTATAATTTTTGTTTGATAGTAAGCTTTTCTGTAGATTTGTAACCTCATTATACGAACTTTTGGATCAACCCTCGTAGACCTCAAAAATGACAATATCCCCCAACAATTCTGCGACTCAAGTATGTCGGAGTATCCGGGGTATGTCATTTTTAAGGTTATAGACAGTAAAAAATAACGATACCCCTAGATAATACTGCGACCTGTATAGTTTTAACATAAAAAATAAACATACATATTTCTTTATCCATGACACTATTTACACGTCTTGTTATCGTATCTTGCTATAGTTGTACGGAATGTACTATCAACTTTTTTTTGTAAATATCCATATCAGCAGTGAGCAATACCAGCCTTCTGGTTGGTTGAACCATAAACTATTCTTACGGTATTCGGCATTCTCCGACCTTAAAAAATGACATTGACCTTGGGTGATGACTTTGAACTTGGTACCTACAGAAAGGTTTTGTCCCTAGCAAAAATTATGTGAAATATGAAGGTTCTATGACTTACCATTCAAAAGTTATGATCAAGGTAAACAATTTTTTTAAGAAATTTGACCTTTAAAAATGACCTTGATCTTGACTGATGACCTTGAACTTGGTACCTACAGAAAGGTCTTGTTCCAAGCAATGATCATTTGAAATATGAAGGCTCTATGACTTACCATTCAAAAGTTATGACCAAAGTTAAATTTTTTAAAGAAATTTGACCTTGAAAAATGACCTTGACTGATGACCTTGAACTTGAATTCTGCAGAAAGGTCTTGTCCCAAGCAATGATCATGTGAAATATGAAGGCTCTATGACTTACAAGGGATGTTCATTTTTTATCCGGATTAGGTCATTAATTCATCATTGATTTATCGATATGTGAAAAAAATATATACTCATATTAACAGTCTTCGTAAATGCATTTTTTCAGGGATGGGTTATAGTTCAACGATAAAAGTTACTCTTAAAAATAAATAGTTAACTTGCATTTGAGATATTAATACTTCTACGGGGGAAAGAAATATTCACGTGTATTTTTATCATTTGATATTTTGTTTAGACGTAAATTAAACCAATAATGTAGTATCGATCAAACAAAAACTCATTCAACATATTTATGATTAGATTTAAAAGCTAGTTCTTTGCTTAATTAACCTAAATAAGGTAAATATTTCTTCATTGGGTAAAAAAAAAATGTGAAAGAAATTCCAATTCGTATCGCATTTCGTTTTTTTTTTTTTTTTTTTTTTTTTTTTTTACTTTTCCAGATAGAAGTTTATAATAGAACTAATTAGGGTATACGTCAAGATTTCTATCCGCACATACAAGTAAATCGATACAAATAACAACATATATTTTTATATTTCAAATAAAGATTTCACGAGTAGGTTAAATTATATTTTGATTTGATTTCGCGTGTACTCCCAGAATATGAGTGGATCAACGTTAAAACCTTGTATATTTCATGTTTGTTGACGTTATGTGTAAATGTAAAAGGCCGGCTCTGCGACATATCATCTATTTTTCAAGCCCAAATACGAGGGATGATCCAGAAGTTCGTAAAATGGGCTTATAACTTTCGTATTTTTGGCTTGTTCAGTATATAATTTGGTGAATGTGCAGTTTAGTAACTGCGAAGTTCATCAATAGTATTACTTTTGCAGAATTCTCTTTAGCGACCTACGATTGCGTTACCATAGTAACACATGTATGCTTAGGCAGGGGAGCGTGAAAAAAATGAAAATCTGTTAAATAAATCAAGTTTTCAGTAAGTTTTCTGAAACTGTAGTTGAAAATCCTTTGCTAGATTAAATAAGACGTTAATAGAAAATCATTGGTTATTTTTTAAAGTTCGTTGGGAGACTTTTACAGACACAAAATATTTTAATAACACAGACTATTCGAGAAAAAAATGACAATACGTCAAAACCAAAATATGGATGCCGTTTATTTTTTTTATTTTTTTTCTCGTGATCTATGTTATTCACCAACCCAAACATTTCAAATGTTTTACAAAAACGATAAAAACTGTGCAGAAGAGAATTTTTCGTATAGCTTTTCTGGATATTCAATGAGGGCAAGGCTTCGTAGAAGGATATAGAATGGTGTAAGAGAGTTTTAAAGAACGAAGTTATCCCAAACGATCCTCATTATTCTTCAATATAAAGGCCCTGTATCTGGATCTTAACTTTACTAGAAATACCGTGCATATAGAAAATGTAAACTAATCAGGTTCCAAATGTTATATGGATTATTTCTTAAGTTGGTTTATAAGGCACAGAAAGGAACAAGAGTTAGCAGAAGCTATGTAGAAGATTGTTAATAATGACGTCGCATGTGACGTTCTTGCTCCTCCGCCTACATGCAGGGTCTCTGTCTTGATTTAGACCCTTTACAGCCGCTATTGAATGTAAGCATATAAAGTTTTGCATGTTTATCACACAGATGATGTATTAAAAGACTGTATAATTTTTGTTTGATAGTAAGCTTTTCTGTAGATTTGTAACCTCATTATACGAACTTTTGGATCAACCCTCGTAGACCTCAAAAATGACAATATCCCCCAACAATTCTGCGACTCAAGTATGTCGGAGTATCCGGGGTATGTCATTTTTAAGGTTATAGACAGTAAAAAATAACGATACCCCTAGATAATACTGCGACCTGTATAGTTTTAACATAAAAAATAAACATACATATTTCTTTATCCATGACACTATTTACACGTCTTGTTATCGTATCTTGCTATAGTTGTACGGAATGTACTATCAACTTTTTTTTGTAAATATCCATATCAGCAGTGAGCAATACCAGCCTTCTGGTTGGTTGAACCATAAACTATTCTTACGGTATTCGGCATTCTCCGACCTTAAAAAATGACATTGACCTTGGGTGATGACTTTGAACTTGGTACCTACAGAAAGGTTTTGTCCCTAGCAAAAATTATGTAAAATATGAATGTTCTATGACTTACCATTCAAAAGTTATGATCAAGGTAAACAATTTTTTAAAGAAATTTGACCTTTAAAAATGACCTTGATCTTGACTGATGACCTTGAACTTGGTACCTACAGAAAGGTCTTGTTCCAAGCAATGATCATTTGAAATATGAAGGCTCTATGACTTACCATTCAAAAGTTATGACCAAAGTTAAATTTTTTAAAGAAATTTGACCTTGAAAAATGACCTTGACTGATGACCTTGAACTTGGAATCTACAGAAAGGTCTTGTCCCAAGCAATGATCATGTGAAATATGAAGGCTCTATGACTTACAAGGGATGTTCATTTTTTATCCGGATTAGGTCATTAATTCATCATTGATTTATCGATATGTGAAAAAAAATATATACTCATATTAACAGGACACTTTATATGCTCAAACTTGCCAAAACTTGAAGCATTTGAGCGATGAATATTCACTTCACATGCAAACAAGGACACATGGGTATTAGGTGGTGGCGCACAGAACATGACGGTAGCGACGTTGTCGAAAATCGAGACATTTAATGTTGTGTAATTAAGCTTGTCATGGCACGGTATTTATGGAAGACGGATGAATTCAATGTTCCTGTAAATAAGCTGTAGTTTTGTGGTTTGTATAATGGTAAAATCGAATGGTGCAAAATCAAAGTTCTCAGAAAGGTGCTCCTTAAAAAATCGCCTATATCTTCCAGAGACTCGTTAATTGACGTCCCTGCAGCTGCTTGGAAACGTTTCTCTTCATCCGTTATTCCTCTTATCTCATAGGGCACGGGAGTGTCTTCACCGATGAAAATAAAGCATTTGGAAGATTGAACCATCCCCTTTCAGCGTGACAAGTATTCTATTGAAAGTCTGTCGGTATTTTTGTAGATTTCGAATAGAATGATTAAAAATCAAAATTCCGAGCATTCAGTTGACGTCGTCTCGAACGTTCCGAAAAACTTACCCCGCCACATATTAAACGAATCCTATCGAAAAATTCTGCTGTCAAATTACTTCAAATTAAGACAAGGCAGGTTTAAAACTTATTCCAGCAACTTAATTAATTTTCAAGTTTTTCAACAGTTAGGAAAGAAAGAATATTTACAAACGAAGACCAAATATGTGGATTATTTTATCTGCTGCGCCGGTAACTCGTTACCATGGCATTTTATATGGCAGTTGCCATGTTCGATAACTATACCAATTTTAAATAACCATATGTGGATTGAATTCCGGCAGCTAATGATACCAAATTTAGTTTGATTACCGCAAAAATAAAATTTTGCGAAGCAAAATCCGGTTAATTTTTAAACAACCCTCGTACCATTCAAGGCCAATGACCAAGGTTAAAGTTTGTCATGCCAACGTCATCGCCAACAACAACAACGAGAACGACGCCAAGATGATCATAATACCTCGGGGTTTTCTTTGAAAACAGCCGAGCTAATGATTGATCCATATTTCTTGTAAATTTCAGTTTCATCAGACGTTTTATATAAAATTTATCGCAAAGTTTATGAATTCCTGGGACAACCCTCGTACATAACGACAATGATGTTATAAGGTTATAGATTTAAGATAGGAATTAATAAGATTACACATAATGTATATTGTAATAGAGTTGTGATATTGTAATAAGTAGACATTGTTAATGTTACAGAGGCTATTTTGGAAGATATAAAGAAAGTAGAACCAAAACCTCTTCCAGAAGAACTACCAACCTTCAGCCTAAGAATTATAATAAGAGGCCAAAAGGGCCTTATCGCTCCACTGGCTTAAAAATCTCAAGATTTGAAAGAGATATTGAAAATAGAAGGTAATGAAAGTCACCAGCATTCAGAAGGAATTCCGACTTTTTCTATGTTGAAACAGACTTATGAAGAAATGATCTTATTTAACTAATATGTAAAATTACTAGCAAAAAAACTTATTTAGATATCACTTTAAAACAAGAATAGCTTAGGGTACCGCTCACCTGAATTTTATGGATCCAGTGGATCTTATCCAATCAAAATTTCATGAACATTTTTTGAAGAGGGACATTCTTGCACGGTCTAATTAAAATCGATCCAAAGGCTCAGGAGGAAATATGGTTCCAAGATTTCAGACTCAAAATAAGCCCCACCCTGCCAGTCCACATTTGGATATCAATCCGAATTTCTTGAACAACTTTGGAAAAGGGTCACCCAAGGAACATTCTTGTAAAGTTTCATTGAAATCGGCCAAATGGTTTCGGAGGAGATGTCGTTGTAAAGATTTCAGGCTCAAATAAGCCCCGCCCTGCAACGCCCATATTTTGGGTTCAACCCAAATTTCTCGAACAACTTTCGAGTAACCAAAGGAACATTCTTGTAAAGTAACATTGAAATCCATCCAGTGGTTAAGGAGGAAATGTTGTTCAAAATTTTCGAGATCAAAATAAGCCCCGCCCTGCCACGCCAATATTTGGGGGATACTCCAAATTTCTTGAACAACTTTAGTAGAGGGTCACCCAAGGAATATTCTGGTAAAGTTTCATTGAAATCCATCCAGTTGTTAAGGAGATGTCGTTCAAGGTTTTTTGGGTCAAAATAAGCCCCTCCCTGCCATGCCCATATTTTGGGGTCAATACAAATTTCTTGATCAACTTAAGAAGAGGGTCACCAAAGAAACATTCTGGTACAGTTTCATTTAAAAAATCAGCCCAATGGTTCAGGAGGTGATGTCGTTCGTAGATTTCGGGCTCATAATATGCCCCGCCCTGCAACGCCCACATTTATGGGCCAATCAAAATTTCGCGAACAATTTTTGAAGAGGCTATTCAAGAAACATTCTGGTAAAGTTTCATTGAAATCGACCCAGTGGTTCAGGAGGAGATATCCTTGCTACGCCCATATTTATTGGACAATCAAAATTTTGCGAACAATTTTTTAAAAGGGGCACCCAAGGAACATTGTGGTAAAGTTTCATTGAAATCTGCCCTGTTGTTCAGGGGGAGATGTCGTTCAAAGATTTCAAAGTGAAAAAACGCCACGCCCTGCCACGCCCATAATTATTGGCCAATTAGAATAAGCAAACAAGTTTAAAGAAGATCACCCAAGGAACATTCTGGCAAAGTTTCATTGAAATCCACCCAGTGGATCAGGAGAAGAAGATTTTTTTTCTAAGTTGTTCACGGACTCAGCGTCACCCTTAAAGCTCCTCCTGAGCACGGTGTGCTCCGGTGAGCCAAATAATGACAACATATGGAATTTTCAAGTAAATATGATTTTTGTTTGTTTGTTTGTTTATCTTTGTTTTCCCATTAGAAGTGAGTATTACTTTTAGTTTAAAATGAATAACGCCTACGATCTGCACTCCCTCCTTACGATATTTTTCACTGCTGATATGGATATTTACAAAAAAAAAAATGATAGTACATTCCGTAGTACGCCACATTTCTAGCAAGATAAGATAACAAGACATGAAAAAGTGTCATGGATTATTTGTGTTTATTTTTAATGTTAAAACTGTACAAATTTCACCGATATAAATTTTCATCGCAGAACCCCAATGATACAGAGGAAAGAGTCTTTTTTCCCAACTATATATATGTTTAAACAAACCCCGGATACTCCGACATACTTGAGTCGCAGTATTGTCTGGAGATATTGTTATTTTTGAGGTCTATGTCACATTAAGGCTTGAAAAACAGATGATATGTCGCAGAAACTGCCGTTATCATATATACTGCCGAACTAAAGTGAAGTGCCGGCCTCTGATTTTCATTTCTTCAGTCGGAAGTTTTATGCCAAACCACGAAAGAAAATAAAGAAGGCAAATTGTGTTTTTCTGATGCTTTACAATCTACTGCGATAGACAGCCATTGTTTTGCAAGCACTGGAGTCCAGATTCAGTGCTCTAAGGGCCCTTGAAAAGATGGCACAACCAGAAAATATCCGTTGAAAGTTATACTGATTTGGCTTAGAATTAGAATTGTTGGCGAATTTAAGCATTTTGCAGGAGCATTGGATAATCAAACTGAAAACATTTCGACAAGATGGTAAACGAAAGGGGTATTTGTAGCGCCGTTTGGGGCTTCTGTTCGACATGCTTAAAATGATCAAACTGGTAACATTGGATGTAGACTAGGCTCTCAGATAGCTTCAATATGTTTGTCCAGACAGAAAACTGTGCACGCGACTTACAATTAACCACTTTTTCATTCAGCGGCAATATGAAAATTTTCAAACTACCGGTACACCTGATAAGCGATCCCGGTCGGGCGGTATAGATGTTCAGATCGATGGGTCCTTCTCTTAAGTCAGCTCCGGGGTCTACGTTACCGATCCAACAACCGTATGTCATTGATAGACAGTCTAAGTAGCGCTTCCATCATCACCATAGGTTGCGTGACTAGGACTCGTTTCCTGCGATATCAGGGCCTGCATCCGAGGTCAACTGTTATTCAAGATCACACCAATCAATGTCATTTTTGGTCTCCAATTCACACTTAATTTCTCAATATGAGTCTAAACATAAGCACAATAAAGGCAAAGAAGAACCGTCGAGGCTGATCAGTTGCTTTGTTGCTGAAAAGTGACCCATTGGATATTCTCAGGCTCTGCCGGATGGGGAAAAAGAATTTACTGACACCAGCTGATGTTAATCAGCGCTTCCATTTTAGCAGAGGTTATGGATGGCAACTCAAAAACAGGTGCCAAAGAACTCTGCTAACTCAATCTTGGAACATTAAATGCTTTCAGAAGATGTTTTTACACCCAGCCCTTAGCTTATCAAAATCAACAGTTTTTTTCGCAACTTTACAAAAGGGGGTTGGGTACTTTCGGCGATTCGTCTAAAATTAAAACTGCTTTGCTGGCATTCTTGATTGCAGTTCCTGAAAGTCATATCATTGAACTCAGTTCTTGCAAAAAAAATGTAATTGTTGCAGTGTATTTTCAAGAAATGACAAGTGATTATTTTCCTGACCCATAACTTTAGTTCGGCAGTATATATACGCACAATGTAATAAAATATTATAACTTATTCATTCTTTGTTCAATGTTCCTATTCGACAAATTATATCCGTCAAGAGTTCCTGGCTAATATATTTTACCTATCGTCGTTAATTTTCCATCAATGAAGGCCGCTTTTTCGTTTGAAATCCAAAATGACATATCGCATAATCCGCTCTCCAATTACTTTGAGCAACGTTTCTTTAGGTAAGAAATGGCGGGGACTTCAAAGTGACGTCATTATCTTGTTTTGATAAATTGTCTCAAATGAAAATTGACTTGTAATCGAATGTTTATAAAAACGCTTTTAAAATGGTCTCTTGACAGTGTGCAACATTGTAAAAACAGTACTAATCGAACATTTCTGAATATATGGCCTTAATATGAACAAAAAGAGGGTATGGCTGATATACTGATTCTAATCATTAAATATCAATCTATATGTCCACGCAATAAATATGAGATCGAAGAGTTTGCTCAAGGCTTTCTGTTCTCCCTACCGTCTTTTGATATAAATCTTAAGACGTCCGTGTTGAAATGATATAGAATTTAATATCCCTGCCAAATGTTGATACTTTCTCACAAAATCTGAATTTGTTTTTTCTCCCCATTTTAAAATGCAAATAAATATTTTCAAAGGCATCGAGGTTAGAGATCCATTTATCTTTAAGACAAGTCACACAAAAGGCTACCATGCAAATAGAACAGGCGATAATTAAAGAAAAGGGAAACGACTCTAGTCATTCATATTTCGAACCAGGAAAGGTATATGAAGGCAAAATAAGTGTAGGATAATTAATAGTAATACTGAGTCTAAATCTAAGCACTGAAAGTGCTGATGGTGAACCATTCTGCTGGCAATCTCGAGTGATATATTGAATTTGTTGAGAAAGAGAAATTGTGAATGTAAAGAAAAATTAGGGGAAATGTCTCGACAAAATTTCGGCAATTCTCACTGTGAATTCAAATTTGTTTTGTATTTGTTCTCATGTATTAAAATGAAAAAAGAAAAAGACAGACTACTTATCAGGAAACATAGTGTGATTTGATTGGGTTTCGATGTTGCTGTTTTTATCTACATTTTTGTTCATTATTCAAACGGAATTTGATACTATTTGCTGAATATTTGATTTTTTTTCAATTATTCTTTGCTCCGGGTGGCAGCATTATGCTTCTTTAATGTCACCAGCTTGTATAAACTTTTTTCAATTGTCATATTCTTAAATACAATATTCGTTCATTAGATTGTATATGATTATGAGGAAATATTTTGCTTGTTAAGATCCTTTAAGGTTTAAAAATAGGGGAAGATATATGTGGGGTGAGAGAGAGAGAGAGAGAGAAAGAGAGAGAGGGAGAGAGAGAGAGAGATCATCAGGCAGACATTGAGTGACAGAGAAAAGAACTACAACCTTGTTCAAATATGAACTAATTATATCCAACCGTTATTAAGTTGCTTATTTTGTACGAAATGAACCTTTTCCTCAATGATTTGGCTATACTGCCATGGCTATGGTAGTCTTATGTTCCTTTCGTCTATAACATATATGGAAAGACTGAGTATGTAAAGATCGCCTGTGCTTCAGCCAACGCGATATTACAGAAAAAAAAAATGTAAAAAGCGGCGTTCATCCCTATTCAAACAAAAGACAATAAGTTTGCTCATTTAAAACACGTGTCGAATAATTTTTGAACCCGTCACGAGACTGACCGTCGCATGCTGAAAAGTTATGTAAAACCCAATTGCATAAACCACAGATGTCACTACACTGGTTACTGTTTCTAATGTATAACACATGCATAAAGTTCAGGAGGTCACGACCGTAAAACACACATTTCTAGCAAATTACTTCAAGTTGCAAAAGCGAGGGCTTAGATCATAAACATAGTATCTGTCTTCACAGTGTATAGACACAATCTTTGTCTTGCTTAAAACCTTCGACAAGATTAAGTACGTCACATTAGTACGTTAATCACTTGGTCGTAGTTATGCACCAACGAAGTCAGCCTGAAAATTTACGTAGCTGAGCGTATACAACGCAGTTAGTCGAAGAAAGTCGTGCTAACACGTGGTGAATAACGAAGTGCGAAGTGGTGAGTTTGACCAAAGTGCCTTGGGTATTGCAAAAAATGTTCAAATGTCTATTCATGGTTTAGTACGTTATTTCGTCCCTAAATTGACCGTGTTCTTACAGTAGTTTATCCCTGTTGATCCGTCAATCGGATCTTAATTAACCGTAGTATCACGCTTACGCTCGTAAACGTTTGTCTTCGATACTACGGTTAACCAAGGTTGAACAAACGATTCACTACTGTTGCAATACGTATGTCTAATTTTAGTGCACAGTAAGGTAGAGAAAAGTACCTAGTAATAAAATCGCGGTCACATGTCACGTTGTAAACTTTATTTCAACGTAGTGATAGATTGCCGCACTACAACGTACCCAACTGTTGACTGCGTAGTTTTACCTACTCATCCGTGGTGTGAACGTTAATCCATTCGCCTGGTTGAAAATTGCAACTACATTTTTTCTCTTTATCTTCACAGAATTTTAGTATAACACCAATAACGAAATAAACAGCGGAGAGAAGTCTTGAGAAATCCTAAATTGAATCTAAATGGGCGCTCCTTTATTTTGAAACTATTTAGATCCTACAGGATTTTACTTTATTTTAGCGATATTTTTTTTAAACAAAGCGATTCGAAGCCTATGATAGCTGACCAGTTTCGAATGCCAACGTGACCCGTTTAAATGTGACGTGTCCTTTGGGAACGGAAGTTGGTAAAAAATTCAATGCGTAATTTCGGTTGCTTACTAACGTCTTATTGCAAACATTATATATTTTGGGTCGTGAAAGTGTTGTGGTAGATAACTCGCTTTTACGAATAAAATCCATAAAAAAGAAAGGCATATTGTCCACGAGAAGCTTACTAGATAGAAAAACAAAATCTATTATTTTAGCTGCAACCGCGAGGTTTTGTTCGCCGAACGATCTCTTTTGGATTTGCCTCGTAAAATTACAAAAAAATATAGAAACCCGATGAAAGTTAAATTCGCTCCTCCAACTTTTTGTTTACCTCGTTGTGATTGACCACATCAAAAATGAATGACATAATTGAAAAAAATGCAAATTATTTGACCGAGCATTATTGGCTGAAAATTTCTTGATTGTTACTTGAAATATATATAGCTCATATTCTGAAAATTTACTTTGCGCTCTACAAATGCTTAGGTTATATTGCGTAAAGTGTCGGAAATGTACGATAACTTTTACGTATCGACCGGACGTCTCAACTTGCGCTCCAAAGTAAAAACGCATTTTTTTAGTTATTGCCCTTGTTTACTTTTGATACTTTGATCTTGTCCGGAGCATATCTCTTTCAAGTATACGGAGCATATATCTTACAGGTATACAAGGAATGATCATGAAGCTTCATGGGTAGATAGATCTCACCAAGAGGAAGAAACCGTAAATCTACCTGCCTTATCTTTTAAAATTATTGTTCTGTGTTGTTTTTTCATTCTTTTAGTGAAAAAGAAACCCACTCGAAATAACCATTCTCGGTAATCCAGTGACGCTCCATTCCATAGACTGCATTTATCAACCCCGATACAACTTGATAGCTTTTTTTTTCGATCTCAAAAATAATACACGAAGCATTTTAATTTGTGATCTCAAGGGATTTTTGTGAAATTAATCTACTTGAGTAAGCATTACACGTCATTTCTATTGATAAACTTATTCAATAAGACTTGCTTGAATATATGGGCATAGCTTTACTTCTTTTGCATTATTTTTGTAAAATTACCATAAAACAGACGTGCTTGTTCTTACGTCAAATAGAATTGACAAATACACAAGTAAATGTAAACAGAATACTTTAAGCCGATTATTAGTTAGATTAATTCCCCATCGAAAAACATTCTCCGATTTTTAAAATAAGTTTTCAAACAAGCATATTTTAGTAATAACAAAACAACATATAGATATTTTCACATAATTAGTTCCTCTCTTAATTTTCGTACAAAGCATTTTGCAATGAATGGGACTGACAAAATCGGGAACATCAAAGAACCCGGCTATATGAGGTAGGTTGTCACGAATTGAATTTCAATTTTACTTTTAGCAGCTGAAACTCTCGATTCGATCTCTTTTTATGCCCCCGCCATGAAATGTCAACGGGTATGTAGAGTTTCACCTTTGCGTGTGTGATTGATTACGTGGATAAGTGTGTGCAGGGTCACAGTTGAAGGTCATGTGGGTCACGGGTGAAGTTCAAGTGAAACATTTTTGTCCGGAGCATATCTTCTACATTTGTTAATGGATTCTAAAATAACTTTTAACCGCTTTAACCTTAACCGCTAAATGTGCCATACGAAGAGTTTGTTCAGATACGATAGAGGTCAGGTCACGAATAAAGATCAAACCATGAAATTAAATAAAATTGTTCATGTCCAACGACATCTCCTACATTTATGAATGGATTTTAAAATAACTCGGCAGAGTTGTTGTTCCTTATGAGTACAAAAGTCATGCAAGAGTTATTCAGATACATCTAAGGTAAATGTCACTGTTTAAAGTAAAACTGTTGATTTTCGTAAGAAATATTTATTCATTTAGAGTAAGATTCACACATTTCTATCTTTAAACTTATTCAAAATTCGAATTTTCCCATCGAACTTTTCTTTTCCTGCAAGTCTAAAGAATATTCGAAAAGTTTAGTCTCCCTTCAGGGAATACCGTTGCAATCTTCGCTGTATTTTGCATCCTCGGTGCTCATGCGTTAAGTGTTACGTTTTCCTCAATTCATTACCCCTGGGACAAATCGCTAGTCGTTTCCGTGAATAATAATAAATAATTCGATACACCTTGATGCGCCAAAAAAGTAATTATGCTGCTCAATCTTAAATAGATCTAACGACTAATTTAGAAGCTAAAAACGGAAATTTCAAGGGTTAAAACTTACCTAGTATAGCATGGCTGTATGAATTTTGGCCGATTTTGATTTAAATATGTAACACAGACAAAGATAACAGCGAAGACTGGTACGAGATACCAGATAGACTATATTTGTCGGACATGTATTAACAGTATATCAGTCAGAGCTTGAACAATAATAAAGGCTAGCGAAAATATGTGAGAGATGTGGCGTAATTAAGCAATCTTGTATCAAAAGAAAGCTTTGATAGGGCAATTTGAATTTTGAATTTGTTTAAAGATAGAAATGACCTGTAATGAATTCACAACCTGTAATGCATTCTATAAATATATTTTCTCACAGAAATTCTGAGATCCCCAAATGAAAATGCTTCATGCCTTATTCACGAGAACGAAAAACTAACAGCAAGTTGTCCCAGGGTCGATAGATATAGTTTACGGAATAAAGTGACATTGGGGACCAACTTATTTCTGGCCGGCTTTAGGGTCGGGTGTAGACTGGTATCGTTATCAAATATCAGAAAAGCCTATTCTAACCTTTTTCATAGTCTAAAAGTCTAATATAATAGTCTAGAGCTGGAAGCCCGCTGTCTGAGATGTACTCTGATAAAGCGAGCGACAATACGCGCCCTGGGCCAGATATAACTTGCCCCCCCCCCCCCCCCCCCGGGCTACCGACAATGGTATTTATATGCTCCCGAAAATTTACAGGGACCATAAAGTCGCTAGCTTGTGCGCGCGTCCGTATGTCCATCCGTTCGACGCCTTATCTCAGGAACCTTAATTAGGCCTAATTAGATTAAACTCATATATAATCTTCCTAGGAAATTTCCAAGACACTTTTGATTTTCCTAAACTCAAGGCTGCGTCATGTAAAAGGGGGCTTTAATATAGAAATTAGTATTTTGCCAGTTCTCCAAGTCTAATAGTCAGAAATTATGAAATTTCATATATGAGAAGCAAACCAGATCCTTTTGACCTTAAACAATCGAAAATTTACGTAAAAGAAACATATTATGGGAAAAGGGCCTTAATTTTATTAGCTTTACGTGCAAAAACTTATATTGGCCACAACTTTTGATTGGTAACAGACATTGTCTTCATATTTCACATGTGCATTGCTTGTGACAAACCCTTTTTGTTCGTACCAAGATCAAGGGCATGTGTAAAGGTCAGAATTTGGAAAATTTAAAACTTTTAAATTGGCCATAATTTTCCAATAGCAAGTGATATAGCCTTCATATTTCAAATGTTTTTACTTGTGAAAAGACATTTCATATGTAAACTAAGGCAAGGATCTCGCCCAACGTTAAGGTCAAATTGCTAAGGTCAATAAATTCTATCATATAAACTCACAGTTGGCCATAACTTTTAATTGGTAAAAGAGGGTCTTCATATTTCAAGGGTTATTTGCTAGTGATAAGACCTTTCTGTTGGTACCAAATTCAATGTCATCAGTCAAGGTCAAATCTTTCAGTAGATATCTAAGACAAGTTTTTGGTGAAGGTCAATATTTTCCATCATAAAACTCTAAATTAGCCATCACTTTAAATTAAAATTACATTTAACCTTCATATTTCAATTGTTTTTGTTTGTGAAAAGATCTTTTTGTTGCTACCAAGTTCCAGTTCATCTGTCAAAGTCAAGGTCATTTCTCAAAGTAAAAATATAGAAAATTACACTTTTAGAATTGGACGTGATTTTGCAATGGTAAGTTTTGCAATGGTAACCTTTTTCATTTCATATGTTTTTTTTTTAATTTTGAAAAGACATTTCAGTAGATAATTACGACAAGGCTCTCGGTCAAATTCAAGGTCAAATTGTCAAGGTCTATAAGGTCTTTACTAAAACTCTAAATTGGCCAAAACTTTTTATTGGATTGAGGTTTAATCCTCAAAAGCATTGCTTGTGATAAAACCTTTTTGTTGGTACCAAGTTCAAGGTCATCAGCCAAGGTCAAGAATTTTTTTCAAGGTCAAAGTTGGAAAATCAAAATTATCAAATTGGCCATAATATTGCAACGGTAAGTAATATATCCTTCATATTTCATTTCTTTATTACTTGTGACAAGACCTTTAACTAAGACAAGGCCTTTGAATATGTCCAAAGTCAAATTCCAGCTGACAAGTGATTGCAATTTCTGTCTTTGAAAAATGTGACCGCTAAATGAAAAGGGCTTTTGGCGCTTAATCCTCTAATCTTAATCAGGTTTTTTTTGGGTGAATACATCTTCTAGCACCACCAAAGGACTTAAAACAACCGGAGATCTTGGTGGAACTGAAGTAGTCGAAAAGGTTGTTTCGGCAAAAGGTGCACTCGTCCAAGGTCCCTGATTTTGTTATAACTTTGTTATATCATGAAAGATGTCTAGTGCTAATTTGACTGTTGATTTAAAGCATACTTCAGTATCAAGTACTTATTCAGGGAGCATTACCCGTCACTGACGGCTTTGTGTAGCTTTGCCACAAATCCAAATCAAAATCACGGCTATCCAAGATCCTGGCTATATGAAGGTGATGTCGGTTGTCTCCCATTTCATTTTATTTTAGCATCTGAAACACTCGATGCGATACCGTTTTTTAGAAGAGGCATTACGTCATAATCATTTTGATTGACTAATCAAGATGTATACATTCATAAAAACGACGTTTTACAAGCGTATTGTCTCACGGATTATAAATGGAGAGTAGCGGAATTATTAACGCCTGGGTTCCGAGGATAGAAATTACTATGCAACCGGAAATCGGCGATCATTTAATGGCAAAGTCAAATTGGTTTTGGATTAACAGGGCCCAGGCTTGACAGCACCTAATTTTGTTAAAATATTCACTCCCAGTCTACATTTAGGTTGGCAGCAATGTATACAGCAAAAACTTCAATCTGCAGATTAGGGTATATCGATCGCTTCTTGAAAAAGCGCACATTTGCAATGATAATGCCATGGACAGATTCAAATAACTATTGACTGCCTCGGTGGCCAAGTGGTAAAGGCACTCTTCCAGGAGGTCAATAGTTCGAGCCCCACCGTCGCCAGGGTGTGTTTATGGGCAAAGACTCTTAATAGCCAGCCCCAGTTCACCTAGCTATAAGAATGGGTAGCAGTCGGTAAAAACCACCACCTCTCTCTCAGCGACGTGAAACACCAGATTTGGGTGTTCGAAGGCGACTCTATAAGCTTAAGCTCTCGTCGTAATCAAACTAAAATTAGTATAAACTAAATAACTATTTGCAACTTATTGTAAGATTAAATCTTCCGGTATGCCTTATTTCAGAGACTGTGTGTTAACTAAATTAGGGTTAAGCCTATATTATCCGAGATTCCTGGACTAATTATTCCGCAACATTACTTCGCTATCACAACGAACATTATAATCGTACACAAACACTTACTGATTCAATCATCCATACATCGTCCATATGAAAGATGATGTTAAGAGCTGTTTTGCTTGAAAAATTCAAAAGCTCCCACGGCGTGGGAATAGAAATCGTGCCGACTGATTCTTAAAAAAGGTCAACCATTGTAGAACTTCGCAGGGCTTGTGGATGTTTTTGTCGAAATTAAGAAGTAAACTATTTAAAACGATAGGGCCATTGCGACGTAAGTCCTGAGGTGTAAATTGATAATTGTACTGTCACGCGAGAAGGAACCTTCTTGGAAGTGTGAAAAGTGTCAACGCTGTTAGATCTAGAAAGGATTAATTTTTCTTATCGTTTTGTTGAATTTCTTAAACTAGATTGGAGGTTCAATCCTCCCTAAATGCGATTGTTGACCCCATATCTTTTTAATAAGGACCCCATTCGCGTCTTTAATAATATGTAAATTAGATGGCATGAAAAGCTGTGCCCGTACATCGCCTATATCTGCATAAGTTCCGCACTACGTACAGTAACAGGCTTGTCTGCTCCTTTTTACGTTTGGATAGGAAATAGATTAGACAGTTGTTGTTTTTTGTTGTTGTTGTTGTTTGTTTGTTTGTTTTTAGTTGGTTTTGTGCGTGTGTGTGTGTTTTGCTTTTTTGTTGTTGCTTTTTTTTCTCTCTTTTTTTTTAATATTTGAAATTTTATTCGAGAATCGCATATTCATAATACACAACGACTGTTTACGGGGTAAAATTTCAAGCATCCTCATTTAATGTATTTTAAAGTTAATTTAAACGCACAACAAACTTTAAAAACAATGTTAAGTGAGATTTGCAAATAACGTTCGTTTCGTCTTTCAGTAGTCCGTTTCTACTTCCGGTTGTTCAAGGGCATTTTTTGTCTGAACTCCAACGAGTCTGAGGCGAAATACAATAGTACGCATGTACAACACAAATTATCTTGAACAAATTAATTATGGTAAATGTCTGCTCGTTCTTCATAGTTCACAGCTAGATATTTTGTCGTGTGTATCCATACAGAGTGGCCAGTGAAAAGATTGCGCAAACTCAGCTCACAACTGGTACTTTCGATTTCCAACTGCCGTCAATTCTCCGACTAATGATTTGACTGTCTACTTTCTGTTTCAACGGCTTTCAACCCTGCTTTAACCCCCCCCCCCCCTTTGCACCTTTACTCATGTACAAAACGGGTTACAATTCCAAGGTATTATGAACACAAGCCTGTATTTCGAATGATGAATTGAATTTCTTGAGATGTTGTTCCAAGATTGGTCTAAATTCTTCCCGAATTAAAAAAAAAATTATCACAATTGCTTCACGAATGTAGAAACGACCCAGATTCAGAAGAGTTCGCTTAACTAAGTTCTTTATCATTTGCAGTGCAATTTAGGCGTTTCCACAAAAAAATCTACAACTATGCTACTTCCTAGCTCACCTCAAAGTACAACTTGCTCAAGGGGAGCTTTAAGGATCGACAAGCGTCGACAACTTTCTGCTTCTTCTGAACTGTGGGACAAATTAAAAAAAAAGCTTGGCAAAACTTTCATTGGGTGACCCTTTCATACATCATTCGCGAAATTCTGATCAGTGGTCAAAAAAATCGGCGTGCCAGGGCGTGACATTTTTGTCACTATGAAATCTTTAAACGACATCTCCGAAAACGCTTTTCTAATTGCAATGAAACTTTGCCAGCATGCACATTAAGTGAGCCTTTTTTCATATATCTGGGCAAAATTCTATAAACCAATAAATATTGGTGTGGCTGGGCGTGTAAGTTTTTACTTAAAAATAACTCTTTGAACGACATATTTTCCGAAAATGTTCCTTGGTGGACCAAATTCTAGAAAAATGCAAATTATGATCGGAAAATTAATGTGGTAGGGCGCGCATTTTTTTCATTTTGAATTACATGAGCGATATCTCCTACACCACTCGGCTTTCATTGAAGTTTCCCTTGATGTTCCTTGGACGACCCTCTAAAAGTGTTCCGGACTGAACCATAAATGGAGGCGTGACAGGGCCTTCCCTTTTTTCTCTATGATTTTTTTTTAAATTCTGATTAGTCCATAAATATTGACATATCATTGTTCACTTTGAGATCTTTGAACGACATCTCCTGAAACCAATGGACCAATTTCAATGAAATTTTCCCAGAACTTTCTGTGGGCAACTCTTTTCAAAAATTGATCGCAAAATTTTGATTGACCAATAAATATGAGCGTAAGAGGGCGTGGAAATTTCCTCTTTGAATTCTTAGAACGGCATCTCCTTAACCACTTTGACAAGTTTAAAATGCTTCAGGTAAAAACTAGGTTATACATGTTAACTGGTTTTTCCTTAAATATTTCTTTAAAAATTTGTCAAGTATTCATTTTCATCGACAGTGTATATTCTAGACAGCAGCATTGGGGGATTGCCCCACTTTTTTCAAAGACCCCCCATAATTTCTTGATTTGTTGGGGATTTTAACTTTTTAAAAAGTATGGAATACCGTTTATTTCTCAATTGCTTCAGTGTTGTGCTGAAACCCCCACAGTTATGAAATCCTAGAATAAACACTGCATGGATGGACAGGAATGAGATTATAAAGTATTAAAACAGCCTGAAGTTGGTCTCGTTCGAAAAGGGAGTGTTGGCAAATTTGTCAAAAAAAAAAAATATAATGACGTCGCGCACGCTAATGCTTAACATTTAAAACGTACGACGTTAAAAAGTGATACGTTTTTGAAAGGTATGTTCACACATCCATTTCTGAATAATTTTGATATTTTCAAACATATCTGTATCAAATTTTTCCTTGAGATTGTACGAAAAAATAATATTTCAAAAATGTAGATTGATTTATGATAATCATTTTGATTGTGAAATGCGGTAGCGAAGCAGTTTGAAAACCGGTGATAAAATTCGCGTATTTAAGAAATTGTGTCCACACATATTTTCTTTCTTAATTTTTTTGTTTCTGGCGTATTATTACTTTTAACTACATTAACGAAAACAAGAAAAAAATAATATTTTTATTTTTAAATTTCACAAAATTTCATTTATTATTTATCAAAATATTGAGAAAACTTCACAATTTTCACGCCGATTTTTCGTTAAAATTTGACGTTTTACAACTTTTGAATTGTGAGATAAATCTCTACCAATTGTTTGTTATTTCTCTTACGACCATTTTAGTTCACCTACCAACATGATGTCACTTCTCGCGCAAATCTTAATTTTTCAACATTTTACATGAACTACTAAGAATCAAAAACATTCATTTAAGCATTTTACACCCCCTTCCCCCCCCCCCCCAAAAAAAAATAATAATAATAAATAAATCATGCTATGAACTCAAGATAATTTAATTTCCACCCATTTTTCGATACCTGGCTTACATTTTTTAAAGGCATCACATTCACTTTACTGTTCATTACAGCAATGTTTTACTTGTTTTACTGCTGTTCTATTTCTTCACTGTAATTAACAAACTGTAAACTTGCCTTTATATCACTATCCCAAATATTCGTGAAATAAATGGAGTAACCAAGATGGTCCCCTTTCGCGTGACGGAATTCAATTCAGAAAGGGGATACTTTCTGGCAAAAAAACCTGGCACGTTCGCTTGGGGTTTTTTTGCGTGACTATAATTTAATTGAATGTATCTCCGAAAGAAGCCCTGTAATCACTCTATTTAGGTTAAATAACGAACAACTTCACTCATATTTGGAAAAAGACACATGTAATATTCTGTCCAAATTAATTGGAATGAATGCAATCAAGCTAAAAAGCTGTAAATCTAGGAACATATTTGATTAAGGGTTCATGAGTAATTGTTAAATTGAACACTCTATGAAATCGAGAACTTTTGTAAAATTACTAAAATCTTTATATAGAGACAAACCTCTAGAGATATGAATTAATATTCATTTGAGTAAATTTGCAAATTTATTGGCGTCAAGATTTTTATTGAACCTGACATAAATACAGACATAAGATCTTTCTATTAAGCTCTTCGATCGAGTTTTTCTTGCCATTTTTATTTTCAAGAATACAGCATTGTTTGGGAAAATGCTATAAAAACACAAACAGTATAGCAAAGGTAAATTTCGTTTATAAATTCATGATCCATGTATATCTTGTAAGACGTCACAAAACCTGTGATAATACTTCACTCGTACATAGTAAATTTGAATTAAGTGACTACATAAGTGAGCACCAAAATGTCCGCATCCTCTATATGTACAAATCAATCAGAATTTATGGTTTATGAAGAAGTTCACACTTAGTTTTTTTGTGATCAACGCAAAATTACATTCAGATTATCTTTTGTCTGTTAACATTATTAGTCTTGCCTTTTTTTCTCCTCTCCTAATGTTTACTTTCTGGAAGTGTATTTTCCAGTGTCTTACATTCCGGTGTCTTATATTTTTGATATACGAATTTGATATTTACACCGGCATAAATCATTATCTTTTCCATTTTCAAAATTTAGATACAGAAAAAATCCTAAAAATTATATGAAACCATTTCTAAATTGTATATATTTAATGTATTGTTTTAGATTTCAGACTTTGGGTATATTTAAAACACTTACTAATTCTATTGGCTCGTTATCTTCGGCAAGTACACGTATCTGTCCTGGAGAAAAAACTAAGATTAAACACACATATCTAATAAACTGTCCCATTGTGAATTTATAACTTTAGATTTTATTCCAATGTTCTGGTCCTCTACACGACGTGACAGTGGCTGCGCCAATACGCGACGGACTTATTTAAACACTGGCTCTAGACGGGTTGCAGAAAAAACCCAATAGATTGTGAACACTCGTTATCATTCAAATCTAGCCTACTTCATCAACAAGGTGTGGACTGATTACGTACGGACAATTCGTGGCACCTACACGATTACTAATTTGAGCTTTCAGATGAAATTGGCGTAGAACGCTTAATATGCCCATCTTAGCACAAAGTTCTCAAGGTGAGTTTATGTGGTTGTTTGATGTCGTCGTGCGTCGTAGACATTTACATTGTAGACGCTCAAGAGGCCACCCTTATGCTATACAACCTGAAAATTATTCAAACTGATTGTCTTGATAAAATCTTGGTCAAGTTTGAAATTGGGTCAAATGGGGTCAAAAACTAGGTCACGAAGTCAAATCTTTGAAAACCCTTGTTAACACTCTAGAGGCAATACGTTTTGTCCAATCGACTTGAAAATTGGCCAAAGTGTTGTTTTGTTTTTTTTGTGAAATTTCGGTCAAGTTCGAAACTGGACCAAGTGGGGTGTTTTAGGTGAAGATGTCAAGTAAAAGTAAAACCTTGTAAAACACCCTAGAGGCCATATTCATTGCTCAATCATCCCGGAAAATGGTCAGATTGACTATATTGATAAAATCTCCGTCAAATTCGAAATAGGGTCATGTGTTGTCACAAGGTCAAAAATTAGAAAAACCTTACAGACACATTGGATGCTATATTTCCGGCTCATTTTTTGCCAAATCAGCCTTTTAATTGGTCAAATTTATTGTTTTGACTAGACCATAGATAGTTTTCTCATGTGAGCAAATTTGGGCACTATGGTCCTCTCATTTCTGTAAAACCATGACGCTTTTTAGATAAGATTTCAGATCAATACATTATAGTCTCATTCATATCTCTTATTTCTAGTATTTGAAATAAATCTAAAAAAACACCTTTATCCATAAGAAAGTACTAATAGAAAGTACATTAATAATATTTGGATCATTTTTGTAAAATATATGTGGCAAATCAACATACAAAATTTGAAAGCTCTGTTCCTTATGCAAATTTCTAAGTTCTAAACTTAAATCGTCAAAATGTAAGTTCCAATTGAAATCCGAAAGAAAGTTTAGAATGGGAAGATTTTTAAGGATTTTATTCTTTATTTTTTACCATTCTTAGTAGGTTTTATATCAATCAGATCTTCATAACTTGAATGGTATCTTTACAAATTCAGGACCTCAAACAGATTTGTGGTTTTTTTTAGCGAAAGTTTGGAGTTTTTGGATATAGGATCATTAGAAAAGAATTCTTGCCAAATATATTAGCTCAATGCCTTTCTCTTAAGGCACAGAGGATTTACAAAGTTTGTCTTCTTCATTTCTATGAGAAACTCGAAATCCCACAATATTAAGCTATCTTTTTACTTTATTTTATTTTATTATTTTTTTGTTTGTTTGTTTGTTTTTGTTTTGTTTTTGTTGTTGTTGTTGGTGGTGGTGCTTTATGGCCCCCCGACAGCTAAGGTCATTATTGGTGCAAGCAGGATAAATATGAGAAATAAAGAAACAAACAGAGATATGTAAAAATGCTATAAAAACTTGTTGTTATAAATTAAAATGTATATAAATAAAACTAATAAGTTGTTCAATAGAACCTAAAAAACACATCCCTTAACATAAAACTATGAAACTCGAGCCCTTATATAAGTAAATTGAAAATTCCTCGAAATCGAAAGAGATGGATATATGAAGTTGGTGATATTAAATATTAAATAACTAATGACAACAGTAATAACAGAATAGCCCAAAGTGAGCACGAAGGTACATCGGCTCTCCTGAGATCAGGTGCCACCCATGGATAAGTCTCCCCATTGGAAAATTCCAAAATACTTAGGTGAATAATATATAAAGTATAAAAAGATATTATTATATAAGTTATCTGTTCATATTTAAAAGGATCGAGAAAATCATAGGCGATTGTAAAGCCCAATCTCTTTCAAATAAGCAGTAATTGTTTCAATACGTACAATGTCAAACAGATCTTTGACACTGTTAGCATCAAAAAGTCTTGAACGACTTGGTTCAAAGTCAATGCAGTCTATCAAAATATGTTGTATAGAATACGGGGCACTGCAAGGAATGCATTCTGGAGGATTATCCCTGGTATTTAGCCAAGAATGCGTATTTTTTTAGAATACTGTACACGGGGTAATTTTGGCGTTGGTTTTATTTTGTCTATATTGGCGGCGAAGCTAATATGCGCTTAAATTAATCCACCGCCAATATTTGTCATTATTAGATAAAAAAAACATTGCGACAGACAGTCAAACAAACATATAGATTGACAAAATATATATATATAAAGGAATATAATCTGCCAACTTAGAAAACCTCTTCGTGTTGACAAGAGGTTCGTCGCGTAGGCAGACAAAGTAACTACCAGCTTGATCCCTGTCAGAGCAACCACAACTGTTAAAAGCTGAGATTGCTCCGACATGGCTCAAGCTTCATGTTAAGCCACTCCGTGTCCGAAACTTATCCGAAACGAAAAAAATAAGTGTTGGACGAATGGTTTATGAAATCATAAAGATATTTTTAACAATTGTTTGAGAGAAAGAGTATAATGTATACATATATATACATACATATACATATATATACATCTACAAATACATACACATATACATACACACATACATAATACACACGCATATATATACATACACATACCTACATATACACATATACACACAAACACACACATATATACCCACACATATACATATACACATACATGTATATGCATACACACATACATACATACATACACATATACATACATACATACATACATACATACATACATACATACATACATACATACATACATACATACATACATACACATATACACTCATATTTATGTAATAGTTATAGTTCATTTCTGACAATTTACGCGATATAACCTAAGCGGAGCGTTAGCGGAGCGCAAGGTTATACGCGTAAATTGTCAGAATATGAACTATAACTGTTTTACCGATCGACTTATTTTTTCATCAAATAACGCTAGTTCAATTGAGTTGCACGTCAATCAATGATGTCATTCATTTTTGTTGCGTCATACATTCTTCAATCAAATCGAGGTAAACAAAAAGTGGGAGGAGCGAATTTATTCACTATCCGGTTTCTGTTATAATTTGGTCATTTGGCGAGACAAAATCAGTTGAGAACGTTCGGTGAACAAAACCTCGTGATAGCTGCTAGTGGATTTTGTATTCCTTTTACCGGTATTAAGTTTTTTGCGGACAATTTTCCTTATTTTAGGGTTTTTTTTATTTTAGGAAAAAAGTTATCTATCGCGACATATTCAGTCGTGCAGTGTTAGCTCGTCGAACTACCATTGAAATAGTCCCAGATTCGATCCCCGACGGTGGCACTTATCCTTAACGACTATTCGTCTCCCACTTGTGGGCCGATAATCGTAGACCTATATGGGATAGCAGCTGGAGACTAGTAAAGGAATGGTAGGCTACTACTGGGGTAAGGAATGCCAGGAATTCATTGTAAGTTGCTCCAGCCGCCGCAATAACTGAAGGATTGTTGAAAGCGGTGTTAAACTCCATACAAACAAACAAAACCACGACATATTCATTATCAAGACGTTAGAAGAAAACATTTTAAGTGCATTGAAAAGCTCTAGTTACCAATTTTTGGTTCTCAACCGATACGTCAGTTAAACAGGTGACACAGGCTTTTGATATTAATCAGCTATCACAGGCATAATATGCTTCGAATCAATTTCTTTTTGCAAATATCTGTATCCCTAGAATCCTTTTAGTAGGCATTTTGTATCTTTTCTACACTTATTTTGCATACATGTACCTTTCATATGAACATTTGATTGCATCTTGTTAAGATCGGGGCCTTTGCAGGATCAAAATGTCGTTCAAGAGATCCAAAGTATTCATTATAAAAAGGAAGTGATATTTAAATCGTTTCAACCCTGTCGCCTTTTCTTTTTTATGTCAATGTGAAAATGTGGAGTACAGAAAGGCTTGGTTCGAGCAAATTCGTCGATGTCATTCTTCCTGCTGTTAACCATGTAGATTGATATTTTGCTATCAGAATCATTGCTTTATCCGCTAAATATTGTCTTGATTAACATGCATACAAATTATTCAAGAATTTTTCTTCTTCTTTTAATGAGTAATTGTGTATAAGCATTACTTCAAAAGAACATTCTTAAAACGTTTTTCTTTAATCATGAATACTCGATTACAAGTTAAGGGTCTTTCGGGACTTTTTATCAGACAAGATTATGACGTAACTGTCTGGTTTTGAATGTAGTCCCCGCCCATTATGACCTAAAGTGACGTAGCTCACTTATTCGAACATATCGTCAGGTTATGGGATATATTTTTTGAATTTCAAACGAAATAGCGACCTTTCATTGGCCGAAAAAATAGGACGATCGGTAAACACAAATACATATACAATATCACTACAGTAGTTAAATCGGGAAATTGACATTCATCTTAATCAAACCTATTTTAAATCGCTCATTCAGCGCTCCATTCATACGTTCCAACCATTCCTTCAAACCATTCAAAAGTGATTACAACAGCATTAGATAAATATATCGAGAAAAGGTCGCGATTTCACTGACATTATTGGAGTATAAAGCGTATAATAAATTCTTGAAGAAACTTGTATGCATATTTCATTAAAGGAGGTATCAAAATCCCCAACGTTTGTTCACCCTGAACAAAGTTAGGACATCGGATAACATTCCTTCAATTTTATTGAAGACTCACTCATCTTATTTTCTCAATTCCAATCCAAAATCAGGCAAAAATCACTCAAATTTTCAAATTCTTAACACTATCAAATGTTAGTGAAAAAGTAGAGACAAACTTTCAAAACGGTGAATTTATCATTCTGTTAATTACAATGGTTTTATGGTGTAATTACAACAATCAATCGAGAGATCTCGATTTTTTAAAGACAAATATTAAAGACTTGCATAGAAATTGTAGAAATCATTAAGATCAAGATAAAACCGCACATAGATCAATGTAAAATTCAAATCCACACTATGCGCAATATTATTATTATGATTATCATTATTATTATTATCATTATTATTATTATTATTGTGTGTCTGTATTTCTAATTAAGATATCTAGCACGTAAAAAACGTTGATCTGGCTACCAAAATCGCCAAAGCTAAAGCTTCAATTAAACTTAAGTTGTGAAACTTTGTTCGCCGATCGATGTTTATGACACTACGACCAGATCTTATAAAGGCAAATGCCGAGTTTTTTGGCAGAGTTATGATTACTACAGTTATTGATAGTTTTTATGAACTCGCTCAAGATTGCAATTATTTGTTGGTCATGTGGCATCAAAATAAACCCCAGGTAATCACTGATAGATTTGGTTTTCACTATATGTTCTAAAATATTTTCAGTGTGAGAAGCATTAACAATACAAAAGAAGATCATATGGACAACAATCTGATCAGTGTATGCACCACACTTTTTACATGTTAGGGAAATATTTCTAAGACAGAAACTAATCATTTGTATAACTGTTTTACAAAACGGAAGGAACAGCTTATTTGGCTTGGAGTATATCCAAAGTTCTGACGGATAATTTCCAGAATAATTTGGATGCAAAGATTCAAGCAAATGTGCAATATTAGCTTCCTGAAAGTAATTTTGACGTTCTTCTACATAAAAATCACTAACTTGTTTACTTACAGCATTTTTCCACGCAACCTTACTTGGAAAGGTACCATGTTCAATGAAAGCAGTGATAACGTGCCTAAGATTAAATTTTCCAAGCAAAATAAAACAGTCAGCTATGAATCCTTTAATGGAAGATGGGTTTGCAGTGTACATTATAATTCTACCAGTAAAGATTGATTTGACCAAAAAACCAGTATCTAAGTTACATAATTGACCAAAAAGGATCAGCTTTTTAATTTCTATTTCGGCTGAAATTGGTAAAAGACCGATTAGAGATAAAGCTAAATTGGAGTTCGTATATTTTGAGAGAGATTGCATGTACTTAATACAATACCTATGACTTCTTTCTAAAGTAAGTTTCTGATCATTACTTCAATTATCCCAAAATTCACAGCCGTAAAGCGCTTTTGGCAATATTATCAAGTTTGCAGAAAGTTGACATTACTCTAGAAATTGCATTTCTGTTACTTACGTTGTTTTAAACGACGAAAAAATGTAAGATATGGATAAAGCGTTTAATTTTGGCGTTAAAGTAAGATGCGCCAAAATAAATCACCGCCAATAAATCGTAATCGAAAAACCGCCAAATGTGGACACCGCCAATATAAAGCCGTTTACAGTATTTAAGTAGACAAGTAATGGGCGCTGCATCATGCCAAATATTACAACTCTAGCCCTTCGGAATAACCTCAACTTTTAAAACTTTTTTCGCTTTTGACATAGCAACCAGAGTTTTGCAAATATTCCTATTCTGTGAAGTATTTGAAGTTGCTAGATCTTCAGGCCCAGTCCAACTCATTGCGTAATGGACACAAAACGTGCTTAAAACGGAGACCGCGGACGAGCAGAATTTGATCCGTTCTAAAACGATTTATATACTCACGCGCAATGAAAACGCACCTCTCTGAAATTCATTTTTGTTCCCATGGTTTGAACACCATGTGAGCATAACTTACGAATACAGTTAACTTTTCTGCTGCATACTTTCCACTATAAATTCACTTCTGTGACCATAACTTACGAAAACAGAATAGAATTAATAGGTCGTGCAAAGTATTCAGCGGGAAAGTAAACTGGATATTAACCAGAATTTTGGTGGATAAGAGCGGATTAGAGTTACGAGCAGATTTCCAGGTGTTATTATGACGTATTCGAAAAGCGGAAAGATCGCATGCATAGTATATTGAAATTTTGCACCAAGTAGGCTGAAAGGAAAGAAGTCGGATACATCGCGGATAAAAAAATCTTACGCGATGCATACGCTTAGATACACTTACATATCCGTGTTGCCGCAGTTGGTAGCGCGTAGGACTGTCAATCTAGGTCCCGGGTTCGATCCCCGAAGGCGGCACTCATCCTTTCCGACTTATTGTCTACCACCAATAGTTCGATAATCGTAGACCTGTGGAATAGATGCTGGAGGCTAGGAAAGGATATGATGGTAGTTCTGGTGAGAGAAATTCCAGGAATCCGTTGTAAGGTGCTCCAGCCGCCGAGATATGTAAGATTCTCCGTTTTCCTTTCCCCATGGTGCAAGGGAGGTCACTTAACAAACCGCCTAAATTTGCTGTCTATCTATGCTCCAACGCGTAAGGTGTCGCAGGTTTATGCAATCGGTTTTTTTCCATAACTTTAACATGCGACAGTCAGGCTCGGGATGGGTTTCAAAAATTATTCGACACGAGTTCTAAATGTACAACCTTTCTTGTGCATTTCGCCGCTTTTAAACATTTTTCAGTCAAAATCGGGGTGGGTGGGACACAGACGATTGATTCAGACGATTTTTCCGCGCCACTAATATTGCAAATATTTCAAGCATGTGTGTCATCATGACCCACAGAACATCATTTCGTGCAACCTATGCAATATAAAAGATTATATAAATTAATGATCTTATTCATACTATTGCAAAAGATCTATATAAATGAAACAAGCAAATTCGTTGAATTGATATCCCCCGCCGAACATATTTTCATTGTCAATGGAGTTAATATCAAACTTAGGTACAGGTTATCTTTTATCTACATCAACCCATAGTTTTCAAGAAATAACGCCGAAACGAATATCACTCTGTATGTATATGGCTTAAACAGTCAGGGGCAGTAACTCTAAATTCGACGGTCGACCGGGTAACCCCGACGAAATGCGCATGTCCTCATTGTAGTGAAGATGTGTGCCAAGTTTCATTGAAATCCCGTCTATAGTTTTCAAGAAATGGCGCGGAAACGAATATCACTATGTATGTATATGGCTTAAACAGTCAGGGACAGTAACTCTTAATTTGACGGTCGAACCTGGTAACCCCGACGAAATGCGCATGTCCTCATTGTAGTGAAGCCGAGTGCCAAGTTTCATTGAAATCCGGTCTATTGTTTTCAAGAAATAGCGCGGAAACGAATATCACTCTGTATGTATATGGCTTAAACAGCCAGGGGCAGTAAATCTGCATTTGACGGTCGAACCGAGTAACCCCGACGATATGCGCATGTCCTCTTTGTAGTGAAGCTGTGTTCCAAGTTTCATTGAAATCCGGTCTACAGTTTTCAAGAAATAGCGCGGAAACGAATATCACTATGTATGTATATGGCTTAAACAGTCAGGGACAGTAACTCTTAATTCGACGGTCGAACCGGGTAACCCCGACGATATGCGCATGTCCTCATTGTAGTGAAGCTGTGTGCCAAGTTTCATTGAAATCTGGTCTAATAGTTTTCAAGAATTAGCGCGGAAACGAATGTCGGACGGACGGACGGACAGACATGGCAAAAACAATATCCCCCCGATGATTTCATCGGCGGGGGATAAAAAACATTGTTTCAGTAATATAAATTACTTTAGGGATTGTAAAATTTTATTTTATGTTTTGCTCTTTTTGACCCTTCAAAACCATTTTTGACCCCAAGATTTTTATGGTCAGGGGGTCAATGTCTCCCAAATTTAAAATGGTAGCACAAGCTATGAGCCTTATTAGTAAGCGGTCTGTGTCAATTGTCCCGTTGTTGAAACACTGCAATTGCTTACTCTTTAACCGGTGTAAACAATTTGAATGGATTTAAATGGGAAGAAAAAACTAAAGATCATTGATGAAAAGCTCGCTACCCTATCATCTACACTGAACTCAGTGATTATGGGAAAGAAGATAAGAGAAGTAAGGCTGTCCGGATTCTTCTAAACACTAGATGCCAGCTCCTTAATCGATATAGCGTAGCAAATAGGGAGATCCTGGGGGTTTTGAGGATGGTTATTTTCCAAGTGTCAAATAGAATCTTTCTTCTCATACTCTCCCTCTAAACGAGTAAAAGCCGTCCTAGCACTGACTTAATTAATTTTAACATATTTTATTCAGAATATTTTACAGACAGTATAATGTACAAAAAAATTGGATTTGGATTTTGAAAAAAAAAAGGATTGGAACGCAAGTTTGGGAAACTTATATAGTTCCTCTCCTAACAACAGCAACCGTAACAACAAATATAAATTTATGGACAAAAAAAGGTTGGAGGTTATTGGTTATTGCAGAGATGGGCCCATTTGACGACTTTCTTGTTTTGCCCTTTCCCCGTTGGAAAACATTACTGAAACCTTTCACTCCTACGTATAAATTTGTGTACAGTATCAAACAACAATTCGCAATTCGTTATTCCTATAAGAGATGTTTTCATCAAACAAAATGATTTTAATATAGGGGATAGTTCTTCAACTGATTGGATGAGGGATATTCGTAAGTCAGGGGAGAATCTGCATTCTAGGAAAAAGTGTGTGTTAGATTCGATTTTGCCACATCTACAGAGAGGAGATTCCACAATATTTCGATAAAAGATGTGTTGGAAAAGGGAGCAACAATCGTTTCTTAAGCGAGAATAAAGTGTTTGCATTTTCCTGTCTCCGTAAAAATATAACTGATTTATAACTGATTCGGAACCGGCTTGTCTCTATTCAGTTCGAGTTTAAATGATGCCAGTCATTAGCATTTTTATTTCAGGTGGAAGTTCAATCCATTGACTTATAACTGACGGGAGAAAAAATATTTCATATTGGTTCGTTTTGCATGCAATACTTTTTATCTGATTAGAATTACGAAGTTCCAACTGCATTAGGAACTAACGCATACAGATAGTTACGAGCTAAACCAGTTTTTATTTTCAAAAAAACATTAAAAGTTAATGCTCTTGCCTCCGTTCCCTCAAAGTTTCCCATCCAGATATCCTCATTAAATTTTCAATTGAGGTCAATTTGCTGCACCCTGTTACAATTCTTGCAGCTTCATTTTGATTTTTTTTCTAATTTTTCCTGTTGGCCTATTTTAATGTTGTCCCAAATAACGTCCACGTATTCAAGAATTGTTCAAGGATTGGTCTTATAAACGAAAAATAAAGTATTTGAACCGAGAGGCGATCTAACGTGTATTTAAGACGAGGCATTATATTGATTTTAGACCAGCCTTTATTACATATATTTTGGATACGAAGACTCCAATTCCAATCGTTAGAAAATGTTTCCAAATGCTTATGATTTACAACTGATAAGATTTCGATTTTATCCATATGGGGACTTGGATGAAATGGCTTACTGCACTTTCGTGGTATGACTTAGGATTCTGACTTCTTTGGATTAAACGTAACTAGCTATTTATATGACCATGCATTGACTTTGTCGATATCTGATTGCAAAATGCTTCATTTGAATTCCCGACAATTATCGATAGACTAGTTTCGTCTGCAAAATGTCTAATAAATGATTGAGTACTTTCAACTATATCATCAATGTAAACTGGAAATAAGACAGGGCCTAATATAGATCCTTTTGGAATACTAGCTTTCATGTCACATAAATCGGATGACCCCCTTGGAATTATAACTCTCTGTTTTCTATTGGAAATGTAGTCTTCGAGTAGGCCTAGCAAGTTGCCTCGGATACCTGCAGATTCTAATTTAAGATCCTTTATGCAAAACTTTATCAAAGGCTTTTCTTATATCAAAGAACACGACCCGGATTTCAACATTTTTCAGTCCCAGGGTGATAGATATATACTTTATAAACATTTAATTATTATTGATACATTTTACATGGAAGTCAAGACAGTAATCACAAGAACTGATGCAATGCCCTACGTTTTTACACAAACACTGAGTTAGGGACATCGTGAAACTGACAAGGTGATTTATTTTCCAATGATTTCGGAATGAAATAGAGAACGTGATTTGTGAGTATTGAATGAAATTAAAACCTAAACTATAAGTACAATAAAAGTTAAACTGAAGTCATGATCAAAAATCTCCATTTATGTTTAAGGTGAATATCAATAACGATATAAGTCATTATCCTTTATAAAAATATGCATTTATCACTAATTCGCCTAGAGAAGTTGCTTACTTTTATATGACTACGACATAGCTATATAAATCGGGATTTACGCAACAAATAATCGATTATCATTAACCCTTTCCTGTTACAAATTTTTGGACCTGTCCAAATTCAAAGGTTTTGCAGACGAAAATTTAAAGTGGATTTAATTTGAATAATAGCCATTCTGTAGGGTAGTAAAATGGTGTGGAAATTGAAGAAATTGCTTGTCAGAAGCAAATTCTTCTTTTTTCACAATGTTTTCTCAATCATAAGATCACAGGCACGTAAAAAGCATGGATTAAGCAGCAAAGGGTTAAATGCCCGTCGAAACGGGAGGATATGCATTTAATATCAAACAGAGTCTTTACTACGCTGAAAAAATCACGATCTAAAGGTGGTTTTATTTATTTCAAAAATGTTAATTGACCCGCCTAGTTTTTGAACTATGCTCCTCTTTTCTCGATAACTAGTCAACATTTATTGGTTTCTCAAAGAGAAAAAAACTGCTGAGAGTAATAAAGGTGGACGTCTCTGATAAATTTGCTGTGAAAAGAATGAGACGAAAAAGGAAACTATAGACATGTAAAAATAAATGTAAACTGTTTCGACCAAAGTTCGGCAAGTTTCAATATCAATGACATCCTCAAATTATTCTTTTACTTTCAATTCATTACTCTTGAGATAATACGTTAGTGAAACGCCGTTTTTTTGAAGATATTCATAATTGTCAGTATTGATTGTCTTAAAAAGGTCCGATTATTTGGACAAAGTAAAGCACCGGTAAATTTGAAAAAAATATTTTTTTGTCGGAATAATACTAGACTGATTGAATATAACCTATGTGACAAAATCGGATTATTAAACAATCGACTACGATGATCAAACGTAGATCACAAGTAAATTATAATTTTAAATAATATCTAAAAATAAAATTAAAATCAAATCGAGGTAACCAGAAGAAGGGGGAGCGTATTTAATCAACATAGAGTTTCTGTAATGTTTTATCATTTTGCGAGACAAAATCAGTTGAGAATGTGCGGTAAACCAAACCTCGTAGTTGCAGCAAACGGATTTTGTATTCTGTTTACTAAGCTTTTATCGGAAATTATGCCTCTCTCTTTTTTATAGGGATTTGGTTTTTGAAGAAAAGGGTTATCTTATACGGCATATTAAGCCGCGCAGTTGATAGCGCGGCAGCACCAGGGCATGTCCCTACAATAGCGTCTATAGAAAAAAATATTGCTGAAAGTTGTAGATATGGTCATCCAGATATGAAAACCGGTTGATGCTACTTTGGCATGATTGGAAAATTTAAGATGCTGCCAAAATCCAAAATGGCTGCAAAAATAAGTACCTTTTCCAAAATGACTCAAAATGATCCAAATGGAATCGAATTTCAGAATGTTAGGACTTAAGATAATTGGTTGAGTTACGAAATAGAAATGTAATATGGCCCCAAAAATTCAAGATGGCAGCCCCAAAGAAAGTGATATTCTACTATGCTTATCCTATGTAGCGGAGATATAATTCAAAATGTATCTGAATGTCAGGAAACTCAAACTCAGAATATTTTCATGTTTATACCATGCAGTGGAATAAAGCTATGGCCGCCAAGATCAAAGATGGCTGTCAAAATTAGTAATGTTCTATAATGATTTTAACATATGTAGTAGAGACACGATTCCAAATGCTACAAAATGAAATTCAAAATTACATAAATGTCATACTCAAGACATTTATGCTTCAAAATAGACCCATAAAGATAAGCATGAATCATATATAGTAAGGCCGCCAAAATGGGTGATAGGGAATGTGATTCAAACAGGGTGGATATGGGATGAGTTTGGAGAGATGTGATTCAAAATCAAAGTTAATCCATTTAATCACAAACAGTCCGAACCTTTCCTACAAATTAAAGTTTTACCATCAAGAATTGTTTAATCGAACATAAAGGCCAGATGAGACACATTAAGTTAAAATTATGTTTGCTATCTACTGTCACTTGCTAGATGATTAACTTAAAACGGCGCGGATATTACGCATATATAAAATACTGTGAGTTCATTTTCTATCAATTTGATAATGTTTTGAAAGGTTCAGAATAAACTTAACATTAAGTTTGTTGCATCAATTCAATACTATCTAGTCGCAATAGCACCCTGGAAGTAACATAACCCAATATACTTATATATATATGTATGCAAAAAAAATGGTTCGGCGTTTATTTTATTAAAGAAAAACCGATTGAGATAGAAAGTAATAACAGTCATTTGATCACAATTTTATGTCTCAGGGTGGGCTATTCTGTTCAGTCACCAACCGACATTCGTCTGCCATCCGCCCTTCAGTTTTTTCAACATCCTTTCAGACACCACTGTGCCACACAGGCTAAATTTATTGATGAAGTTCTGCGGAAGTTCTGCGGAAGATGTAAAAACAATTAAGTTCAATCCAAAATTTTGATAATCGCATTGCCACAAATTATGAAAATCTTTGAAATTATTCTTCTACAAAATCAATAGTCCTAAAGGTTTGATATGTTGCATGTGAGTTATGGCGAGTGTTGTTGAAATAATTCATCGGTTTCTTTAAAGGTTCTGCCCGGTGACACTGAATCTTACAAAGAAACAAATACAATTTTAAAAATCTAACCAAACTATTAGGCCTAAACGTTCGATATTTTGCACAGTGGCCACCATACTGTACTCGTATTTAGTTGGCTGTAGGTTAGAATTCTCTAAAAGAATGTTCATGTCGTGTGGCAGGATAAAGACGGGGTCTCAGCTAGGCCAGCTTTCTATAAAAGTTGGTAGTGCTTTTAAAAACTAGCACCGCTCGATCTATTCTCTCCGGTGCATTTTCTGAGTTCTGGTATATAACTAGGACAACTATGGAATATATTACCAGCTATCTTTTGGGTTTACCCTTCTTCTGTGTGAAAATGGATTGGCCAGTTTAATATTAAAACCAAACACAGCTAGAGCTTCTTGAAACACTCATGTCATATTTATCATTGAATAATACAGGGTACCATTTTGGGGTCTTTAGCGAAATCGTTTGTTTGCATGAACACAAGGCAGACAATGTACATATCTGGATGAAGGAATTTCGAATTTTGTAAGACAGTTTCGATGACAAGTGGAAAGACAATGTATTCTCTGTTCAAAAACAAAAAGCTCTTTTCTCTTTTTTTATCATCTCTCTAGATTTTTACAAAGTTTAAAGAAATATGGGAAGTAATACTGACAATTAAATTAAGATGAAATTCTTCGAATTCGGACATAAAATCAGATTTTGCCAAAACATTGAATACAAGCAGCTAGGTCATATTGTTTGAGATTTTCCTTCATTACAGCTTCTCCCCTGAGGAGGTTTATGTGCTTATATATCATTGTAGAGTTTGACTAGACTACCAAGTCCATTTACAAAATGAAGCTTGAATTTCAATACAGAATGCGTCAACGCTAGTAATTGCTACGTTAAGTGCAATGACATTCTTGGGGATCTCATGTTGCTTATGAGGTACATGAAAAGAGGGGGTGACTTCGATTTCTGTTCCAACATATTCTTATTCAAGTTTGTTGAAGCTTTTGATAAATCGCGGTGCGGCGTTGTTCATCCGCGTTAATTGTATGTTCACGCTGTGAATTATGTGCACTTGTAACAAAGATGCAATTATATTATTAAGCAATCAGCAATAATTCAGCTGAATTATCAAATCAAATCAGATCAAATAATTATCTTCTTACGCGATAAACGTAAATCTGATTGATTCTTTTATTACCTCCATGATAGGAGAGTTCATTATACAACAATACAAATTATAACATGAAACAACACATATGCAATACAAATGCTAACCACAATAAACTATTTACAACATAAAATGAGACAGTTATAGCTTCGACGAAAAGGTAAAAAATTTAAAATAAACATATATATAGAAGAAGGGCATAGCGGAAATAAGATGCTGATAGATAAAGAAAACCACAGATACATAGTAAAAGACATATACCTCTAGAAAAGGGTTGCTCCACAATCCAGGATTCGATTGCGGCTACAATCATTTTAAAACTAGTTACAGCATTTTGGGAATATTTGAATATATGAGAGATATGACCTGATGACTTTGCTTGTTATTGTCACAGTACTGAACAAGGCCACCGAGCAAATCTATCAACTGTTCAGATTGACTCTTCTGTATTAGAATTGTATATCTGGCGAGTCCAGTGATCGTAATTAAAGACTTCCAGAGACGAGTTCGAGTTTCATCATTTTTACGATAATAAAATACCTTTGTTCAACAGGTTATTGACACTTACTACAAGTTTGCCTACCGTCAAAGGAGCAGATCATACCTAAAACTTTGGCAATAGAAATAATCAGAACTTTTACAAAGGCTAGAGCTATTTAAATATTTCCACACACTGCTGACTCCGTTCGGAAATCAAAGCACTGAAAGTACTGGTGGTGAACGAACCTGATGGCATTCTAGAGTGATATATATTGAATTCAATTAGAAAAGAGAAACTATGAATGTAAAAATAATAAAAATAGGGGGGGAGGCATCGTATTGACAAAATTTCTGTTATTCGGAAATTTCACTGCAAATTCAAAGAAAGGGAAAGATGGGAAAAATCCTGTTAGAAAAATATGTGTTAGAATATGAGTTGTAACTCTGTGAAAATTTCTTTTACACACTTGAAATAGGTACATTTATTAATTAAACATAAATGGAGAAAACGATTTAATCTAAAACTGTCTTCAACCTATATCCAATGGTGTTTGTTTTTACAAAAGTAATTGTTATCATGTTTAAGCTTATTTCAAGTAAATTTGTTGTATTTGTTTTAACTTTTTTTATCTATCTTTGTTTCTTCTCAGAGGATTAAAAGGTCTTTGAGTACCAACCAAAGAAACACCTATGAATATCAGTCAGTCCTGAACTGTACTCATTGTTTAAAGTTATGATTTGTTAAGTTATTAATAGTATTTTGAACCATAACCTGAGAGATTCATTTTTATCATATCTGAAGCCAAAACCACTTCCGTGGTTGACACTTATGTCGTTATTCAATTTTATAACACTGCAGGATGAGAAATATTTAGGTATTGGTGAAAGTGTGTTTTTCGTCGCTACCGTAGCATATGCCCATATGAGCGACACCCCCAGAAGACGGTAAGTTGTTACGGAGGATAGTGCAAGGATACATGACGAAACTACTGCTGAGATTCGCCATGGTTCTTTAACGTGCTCGGTGTAAAGCACCGTCTCACGGGGCCTCGGTTTAACGTCTCATCCGAAAGACAATTAGTTTTTGTTAGTGAACCAGCCCGGGAAATGAACCCACGCGGTCGAACTTCAATGGTTTTGAAGTCCGATGCCCTACCAACTGAGCTAATCGGGCTGGTCGTATAGGTTAAAGTGTGTGTGTGTATTTGTAGGATTTAGGTCCCTCCGTGCTCTAGATAGATAATTTCTGTTTAAGGTTTAGAAATGAAAGTATATTTTTGTATATTAAATAATTGCTTCATAGTAAATTGCATACGAAAAGCCTTTATAAATATTATTTTGTAACGTAATTTCCACATCAAAAGCGAATTAGAATCTTATTTAAGAAGTTTATTTTTTTTAAAGGGAGGTAATAATTGCATGACTATGTCTGACAAATAGTTTAAGTGTAATACCCTGTTTGTTTCCTCCCGACTTTCCTTCCAACAAGAATTGGTAATCCTTAAAATTGCCGGTTTATTTTTTGCACGAGAACCTATTGTTTACCTTCAAGAGTTTGGATGCTTGTAAAATCACTCACTATCGATATCTTATTACAGTATTGCGGCTGATATTAGACTTTTCTTCTCGGAGCTAGATTTTGCTTAAACTGTAGTTAACCATTTCTAAACGTATTTTGGGAAGGATGGAGCCAGTTTTTATTCATCGATTACGATTTTTATGATTTCTGTAAAAAACGCAATGACTTTTCCAGAATAATTTAATAACTAAACCCGCCTGTCGAATTGTAAACAAGTGCATGACGGATCTGGTCCCCCCTTGACCACGGGCAATATCTACTCGTCAATTGGAGTGGTATCTAAGGTTGAATATTTAGCTATCATTTATTTAATTTTCAAATAGGATTTTTAATCGATATGGGTTTACAGATTGAAAAAATGCAAAGTAGAATTGTCCCAATGAAATATCTTCCGTGCCTGTCGCATTTGGTATTCGGCAATATTCGCTTCTGAGACAGACGAATACGAAACGTTTCGCTGGGAATAAGTTCAACGAATATTCGATTGTATTCTTACAGCCTTACTTCAGGCAACGCAATTTAACAGAAAAATCTTAATAACGGCGTTCATCCCTATTCAAATAAAAGGTACAAGAAAGGTTGTACATGTAAAACACATGTCGAATGATTCTTAAAACCCGTATCGAGACTAACTGTCGCTAGTTGATAAGTTATGTAAAACCGCGTTACCGTTTCTAATGACACAAGGTGTCTTGATGTGTCATTCGTCTCAAGTCGGCCGATTCCTGTAACCTACTTTTAACTCGGAGCCGTCGGGGATCGCCCGAGTATTGCCGAATGTAAGTTCAAGATGACATGACCTAGATAAACACGTATTTCCGGCTAATTACTACAAGTTGCACCAGCGAAGGCTTGGGTCAAAAACATAGTATCTGTCTCTACGGTGTTTAGACACAAACTTTGTTTTTGCTTTAAACTCTTGACAAGCTTACGCCGATCAAAAATTCCCTTGATAAACATTGCAAGATCGTTTTGTGTTTTTCAAGGCGAATTTTCATTATCTTCACTTGATGAAGAATACTAGCAACACGCCATTTAAGAAACAACCATTGATTTTGCGGAGAAAAATATTGAAAGATACTAAATTGAATTTTAAGAGGCCCTACTTTATTTCAAATGTATTAACATCCAACAGGATTTTTCTGACATGGTATAACACTGGTGAACGACGTTCGTTCACCAAAAATAGAATATCGAACTTCAGGAGATAAATAGTTGTCGACATTTTGACGTAGTGAAGATTCGTAATTGCTTAGAACCTTACAATAGACCTCCAAGCTTGTTTAGATGGGAAAAGTTACGAATATACGATTCAAGAAGACCTTACTTATATTTATGCTGTACATTATGTGCACTTGTGATGAAGATGCAATTTTATAATTAAGCAATCCGCAACACTTCAATTGAATGCAAATTCAGATCAAATATTCATCTTCTGTGCGCGATAAACGTAAAACGCACATGACCAAAGATTTCAGCCGAGCCGAAATGTTTGCGAATCTTGTGAATGTATTCTCAAAAGATCCTTTGATAATACCGTCGAGATGTGTTGTACTAAGATTTTTGACAGTAAATGGCACACATTTTTTTTAAGTTTTAACGTGTACACTTTCTTTTGGAACTAATATAATTATATAATCAATCAACAAGAATATGTACATATAATGATTATCATAATAAATCTAATCTAATTTCTATAATTTCAATATTTCATGAATGTTCTGGTTTTCTAGACAACCAAATATATTGCAAAAGAATATCAAAGCTTGCAATACCAAAGAACTTTAGATTCGTTCAATGTTTAGTGTATGAATGGATAAATAAATATATTTCTCTTCTCTTCCCTGTTCCTATGTATTTGCAGGTGAAGTTTGAGTAGAAAGAGGGTGGGTGTTACCTGCAAACCGACTTCTACCTCTTTTCGGCCAGACTGGCTAGACTGGCTATTTTGATTCAAAATAAATATGTATGGATGGCTGCATACCGCAAAAGATGTGTGAAGCAGAACAATTCATGAGTTTAAATAAACATATCTAGCATCTAAGTTATGGATAATCCATTTGATAATTTTCAAGAAATTGTATGGTAATATGATGAAAATGTATTTTGTGAATGATTATTTCAAATATTCTGACTCATTTAATAAGGGGGCGATTTTAAACGCCTTGTCTACAATAAGAACAATATAAAAGGCGAAATCGCATTGACAATTGGCTTGGACGCCATCCTATTTCTAGCGAGTTGCTCAATGAAGCCAAGGTGGCATCAACCGGATTCTTGATGCACATTGTCTTCCCTTTCCGAAAATGAAAATGAAAAAAATATTTTATATAGATGGCATTGCACGGTTAAAGTGATATTTCGGGTTTTGCTGCCGGACTAGTTGGACTATCATTCGAAATGTCGGCTACAATCATCCTTTCCGACTATTTGTCTCGCTCCAATGGGTTTAAAATCGTAGAGAAAGTAGCTGTGAAAGGATGTATTGGTAGTAAGGGTATGAGAAATTACTAGTTATCTACAGCTAGGTGTCCAATCCGCCGCGATATAATTAAAATCAAAGTACTGGAAGTACTGATGGTGGACGTTTCTGTTGGCATACTAGAGTGATTCCTCCATTTGTGGAGAAAAGAGAAATTTTACATGTAAAATTACGATGAAAGGAAAATGACCTGACCCAAGTTCGCATCTTGCTTCAGATATACGTATCTCACCATATATCGTCGATTGTCAACAAAAGTCCCGTAGTTACAAGGTTTCGATAAATTTCGGCATTATTCCCGGTGTAGTTTAAACAGTGTTTATCCGATCCATTTGGTATAAAATGAAAGAAATGACAATAAGATGATCTAGGTTATTATTCTTATTTTGTAATGCTAATCAATTCTCCGTATTTTCATTATTAAAATTATGGTGTTATCTGCTTAAACTAGAAAGCCATGAATGGCTTGAGTTGCTCCACAGGCTTGAATTCTTGTAATAACAAAGCAAAGTTTTGACTAGATTTTTAGATATTTTCTTCTGATGTTGAAAATGATTTTCAAAGTTTCCACTATATAACGTCTAGAGAAAAGACCTCCGCCAAATAAAAAACATATATTTCATCCAATGACAATATTTTTTGGCATCATGAAAAAGGGGTCGCCCAAGGATCATTCCAATGAAGTTTGATTGATATCCATCCATAACATTCTGAGAAAATGATTTTCAAGGATTACACAAAATAACATATTGAGAAATTACCTCTGCCCATAAAATACACATTTGTCATCCGACCACAATAATTTTTGGTAGACTCATAAAGGGTTACTCAAAAAGATCATTCCAGTGAAATTTGGTTGAAAACCATCAGTTACATTCTGAGAAAATGATTTTCTAAGTTTCGACTATGTAACATATAGAAAAATGACCTCCGCTCATGAAATACATATTTTTCAACCGATCACAATATTTTTTTATAGACTGATAAAAGGCCACTCAAGGGTCATTCATGTAAAATTTGATTGGTATCCATTTATTATAATCTGAGAAAACCCACTTTTTAACCATATTTGGAAATAAGCCACGCCCATTAAATCCATGTTTGTCATTGGATCTAAATTTCTTGAGCAACCTTGATAGAGGGTCACCTTAGGAGCATTCCTGTGAAGTTTGGTTGAAATTCATCCAGTAGTTTCTGAGGAGAAGATTTTTAAAGAAAAAGTTTACGACCGGACGCACGAACGGACGAGGGACACAACGCCATGACAATAGCCCCAGTGGCCTTCGGCCGGTGGAGACAATAATTGATTGTTCTGCGATTTTCATTCTCAAAGAAAGAAAGGGTAAGTGTTTATATAAACGCGTACAAAATTTCAGACACTCGTCTCGAGATTGGCTTTCGTGTGTTGAAAAGTAAAGTAAAATCCCTTGGCATAAACCTTTATCGCATGACCTGTATGCTTTACTTTACCTGCTCGGGCTGTATCCGTATTCATGTGTATTCCAATATTTCCATTACTATATACATTAGTAGTGTCAGGGGAGGTTACCATTCCAGTCATTCCATACACCAAAATTTCATGGGTGACCTCCCATTGACCATTGGGAAAAAAGGGGCAAATTACTCACTCTGTCAGAAAAGTTGTTCTACGCAAGCAAAACGTTCAACCGATCTCAGAATTGCATATGATTTCACACTTAAAAGATGTCTTTGAGGTTGCAAAAATTTACGAAGACTCCTTGTTTCACTCCATTTTTGAAATGCATAGTTGTCAGATGGATACAATTCTTGAAAAAGAGTAAATTGAATCTTAATGAGTTCTACTGTTTTGAAAACCTTTTAATATCTGACAGGATTGTTCAAACGTGGTATTAACACTGGTGAACGTAAACGCCCACCAGTAATGTTAAATCCCATAGAAACAAACAAAATAACGGCATATTCATGATCAATAATAAAGATTTTGCACCGAGACGTTAGTGGGCAACATAAATGACGCATTTAAAGGCTGTAGTTACTAAGTTTTGATTCCCCGACGATACGTCACATTTAAAACAGGCCAAGCTGGCTTCCAATTTTGGTCAGTTATACAGGCCTAACATGCTTTGAATTACCTTATTTGCAAATATTCGTATCCCTAGAACCCTTTATAGTAGGCCTATCATATTTTTTCAACATTTTTTTTCTTTTCTTTTTTTTTTTGTACTTTTCAAGTTGCTTACATCTAAAATAGATGTCTTCCCTTTTCTATTATTCACACTGTTTCTTCTTCGATGACAACCATTCACGTGACTCGTCGTAAATAGATTTTCAAACTTGATTACTCTATGTACTGAACATCTTATTGCATAAAGATTATGACCTTTCAGAAGTTTTGCATTAAAATGATCCAAAGTATTCATTTTAAAATAAAAGTGAGATTTCATATTGTTTCAACCCTGTCGACTTCTCCTTTTTAAAACTCAATTTGAAAATGCGATAGGGAGTACAAAAAGGCTTTGTTCGAGCTAACTCCCCGATCTAATTCTTACTTCTGTATACCTGTTGATTAATATATTAAAAATCAGATTCAGTTATGAATCAGCTTTGTCTTCTCCTTAGTTATTTGTAGACAAATTATTTTAAAAGAAAATTTCCTTTTAATGAACAACGTTACTCACAGACTTAAACCCGCTACGAATACAAAAATATAAGACCCCTTTTCCAGTGATATCTCATGGATTCCTCCCATTTTCAATAGGGTTCATCCTAGTGACCTGCCAAACATTCTGAAAGAGTTTCATGTAATCTGGCCATATTTATAGCTTCTAGGATGTAATATAAAAACAATTGTCATTGATGCTCATTTTCCCGAGATATGGAATGGATCGTCTTTGTTATCCCCCGCCGTTTTGGGCGAAGGGATATAGTAATGGTCTCCGTCCGTCATTCCGAGGTTCCGTCATTCCGAGGTTCCGTCACTAGACTTGTCCGGAACATATCTCCTAAAGTATAATAGCTATCAACATGAAACTTTATGGATGAATAGATCTCATGGAGTAGAAAAGCAGTGCACAAGAACCACTATTCTTGCTGGCATAATTTTGGAGTTATTGCCCTTTGTAATTTTTAATACTTAGATTTTGTCCGGAGCATATCTCCTAAAGTAAAATAGCTATCAACTTGAAATTTAATGGGTGGATAGACCTCATGGAGGAAAAGTGCAGTGCACAAGAACTACAACTCTTGCTTGCATAATTTTGGAGTTATTTTCCTTTGTAATTTTTAATACTTAATTTTGTCCGGAGCGTATCTCCTTAAGTGTAATAGCTATCAACTTGAAACTTTATGGGTGGATATATCTCAGAGCGGAGAAGTTCAGTGCACAAGAACTACAACACTTGTATGCATAATTTTAGAGTTATTACCTTTTGTTATTTTTAATACTTAGATTTTGTCCGGGGTATATCTCCTAAAGTATAATAGATATCAACTTGAATCTTTATGAGTGGATAGATCTCATGGAGAAGTGCAGTGCACAAGAACTACAACTCTTGCTTGTATAATTTTGGAGCAATTATTCTTTGTTTTTAGCTCCACTGGCAGAAGGCCAGCGAGCTATTGTCATGGCGGGGTGTCCGTCGTGCGTCCGTCCGTCCGTCCGTGCGTGCGTAAACTTTTCTTCAAACATCTTCTCCTCCTAAACCAATGGGTGGATTTTGATGAAACTTTGCCAGAATGTTAATTGGGTGACCCTCTTTTAAAGTTGTTCAAGAAATTTGGATTGACGCCCAAATATGGGCGTGGCAGGGCGGGGCTTATTTTGAGCCCGAAATCTTTGAACGACATCTCCTCCTGAACCATTCCGCCAATTTCAATGAAACTTTACAAGAATGTTCCTTGGGTGACTCTCTTTTAAAGTTGTTCAAGAAATCTGGATTGACCCCCAAATATGGGCGTGGCAGGGCGGGGCTTATTTTGAGCCCGAAATCTTTGAACGACATCTCCTCCTGAACCGTTCGGCAAATTTCAATGAAACTTTACAAGAATGTTCCTTGGGTGACTCTCTTTTAAAGTTGTCCAAGAAATCTGGATTGACCCCCAAATATGGGCGTGGCAGGGCGGGGCTTATTTTGAGCCCGAAATCTTTGAACGACATCTCCTCCTGAACCGTTCGGCCAATTTTAATGAAACTTTACAAGAATGTTCCTTGGGTGACCCTCTTTTAAAGTTGTCCAAGAAATCTGGATTGACCCCCAAATATGGGCGTGGCAGGGCGGGGCTTATTTTGAGCCCGAAATCTTTGAACGACATCTCCTCCTGAACTGTTCGGACAATTTCAATGAAACTTTGCCAGAATGTTCCTTGGGTGACTCTCTTTTAAAGTTGTTCAAGAAATTTTGATTGACCCCTAAATATGGGCGTGGCAGGGCGGGGCTTATTTTGAGCCCGAAATCTTTGAACGACATCTCCTCCTGAACCGTTCGGCCAATTTCAATGAAATTTTACAAGAATGTTCCTTGGGTGACTCTCTTTTAAAGTTGTTCAAGAAATTTTGATTGACCCTCAAAGATAGGCGTGGCAGGGTGGGGCTTCTTTTGAGCCCGAAGTCTTTGAACGGCATCTCCTATTGAACCATTGGGCAAATTTCAATGAAACTTTACAAGAATGTTCCTTGGGTGACCCTTTACTTAAAGTGTTCAAGAAATTTTGATTGACCCCCAAATATGGGCGTGGCAGGGTGGGGCTTATTTTGAGCCCAAAATCTTTGAACGACATCTTCTCTTGATCCATTTGGCTGATTTAAATGAAACTATACCAGAATGTTCCTCCTGCGACCCTCTTCTAAAGTTGTTCAAGAAATTTGGATTGACCCCCAAATAAGGGCATGGCAGGGCGGGGCTTATTTTGAGCCTGAAATCTTTGAACGTTATCTCCCATTGAACCCATGGGCCAATTTCAATGTAAATGATGGTTACTAGTACTATGTGAACAGCAAGATACAACTACATAAATGTGTTTTTTAAGAAATGTTCTAAAATTGATATTTTTTATTTTACGCAATATTATCTGTCATCGATTTATATAAAAAAAATAGATAAACATATCATCTGATTTGTTCGGAAGCTTGTAACTATAGCTTGATTTAAGCTGTGGTTGAGGGTTTCAGTTTTGAATAGACGTTATATTTGATACACTGAATAATCAAAAATATATACAGGAAATAGAATCATTTAGATTGATATTTTCCTCTCTACTAAACTGTTTAATAAAGGTATTCCTTCATCGTCAATCAACTTTTACAAAATATGTATGGGTTATCAAATATGAATTGTTTGTTTTTATGATATTATATTTATATATAAATCATCAAATATAATATGTCACTTGCTTACAACATAAAAACAGTAAAAATAAATGACCAAATTGGGACTATGAAGTTCTAACAGAATGTGCCAAATTAATGCTTTCCAAATATCGATTATTCTAAACAATAACATCTTTCAATCACTTTGGTGGGACCTTTTTGTTTAAGATAAAAAAAACCCCCAAAACAATAATACTTTGTTTATTGCTGATTCGGACTTAAGATAATTTTTTTCCAGAGATCACAATATCGCAGTTGAAGTATACGAAATAAAACAGGTGACATATGGTAAAATGTAAATATAGACATCAAAAATAAAAAAAAAGGAAATGTTCCAACTCATCATTTATCACTATCCAGCCTCTGTGGTGTCACTGCATTGCTGTGCTCTTCTTTCTATTTTCAGACATAAAACTACCAAGTACAGATCATGATTGAGAAAAAAATTTGGAAGGAATCAACTGTCATTTTGGACATGTTCAAGCAGTCCATAACTTCGATTATACTCACGTACCCGAGTAGCCCCTTGTATAAAGTGTCCTTAAATCAATTTACAGATTTTCATGTATACTGCTACAAAGAATTTTGTTTACATGTATATATGGTAATCTATAATTAATTTTGATAGATTGTACCAGGTGAGAGAGCAAATAAATGTTTGAAGGTTTATGTAAACTATATACCTTTCTCATTTTATTTCTGTGAATAAGGGAGAAAGATATAAACTAAATAACTAGAAGAAACTAATAATCTATCAATAGTGTAATAGAAGGGCTTCAGACTGAGAGATACCGCCTTGTTAATGACGAAATAAAGATTTCTTTTGAAATCTTAATTTTCATAATGATTTTAATATTTGTTTACTTTTCTTTTAAAGATAAATTATATTTAATAACAATCTTCATACTATGAAAAATTAAAAAAAGGCAAAGTTAAAAGTAAATAAATGAATTTTATTTAACACTTTACATTTGAATTAAATATTATGTTGAAGTAAGGCTTAAGAGTTTTTAAAGATTATATCATTCAATTTTCAGAAAGTGGATTTTTATGCCTCCACACTAATAGTTCAGGGGCATATTGTTTGTCCGGTGTGTTTGTCTGTAAGTCTGTTTGTCCCCTAAAAACCTTAGCATAGGCCATAACTTTTGATTGGTTTTTGATAATTTGGTTAGTGATAATTTACATGTGCATTGCTTGTGACAAGGCCTTTCTGTAGGTACCAACTTCAAAGTCATCGGACCATTCTGTAGGTACCAACTCACAAGTCATCAGCCTAGGTCAAGGTCATTTTCAAGGTCGAATTAGAGTAAAATTAAAACTTTTGGAATGCTTAGTGATACAGCTTCGATATTTCACATGTGTATTGCCTATGATGACACCTTTTAATTGATACCTAAGTCAAGGCTATCAGTCAAGGTCAAGGTCTTATTCTCGAGGTCACTAAGTTTCAACATAAAAACCTTAATATTGCCCATAACTTTTGATTGGTAAGTTTATTGGGTCAGACTATCAATATAAAGGTCACAGGTTCAATCCTTGGCCCATCAAGGTCATATTCTCAAAGTCACAGTTTCAAAATTATGGCTGTTGTGGGGGCATTGGTGTTTCTGAAACACTTCTTGTTTTTATTCAAGTCTTGTTTTTACCTAAGGTTAGACTTTTTTGTTTTTGTTTTACACATTTCAATATCAATTGTTTTTTCCTTTTTTTAGATTATAAAGAAGAAATTTAGTAATGATTCGAACACTATACCGTACTATTGAAATTTTGAATTTGTGAATTCCTGTGTGACTTGAACTGTTATGCCAATGAGCATATGTGTCTCTGACATTTATTGACATAAATTGTGCTTGTTTGTGTAGACTTATTTTATAGTTTATATTATAGTGTATTATTGAAGTGTTATTTGTGTGATTTTTGATTAGTGTAATATAATTCTTGACTTTGGGGATCAATGTGCATCATTTGGATTAAGACGATTGGATAAAGATAGGTTGAATACTGAGGTAGACTGGAACGAACCTGGAGTTGTCGATGAATTAACATCAGTGATCTGTAATCCTGTAACATAATTTGTAAGTTGATTTTTACTTATTATTAGTGTGGATTTTCATGAAAAAAAAGTCAAGCAATTGTCACCACCTTGGCAGCTTTTGTGTTAGCAGTTGGGTTAATGTGAAAATTTTAATATTAGTCTTTAACCGTAGCGGAGCTTTAGCACACACATTTGGTACTTTTTTTTTTTAACTTTTGATGAGAATATAAAAGACAATTATTTTTTGAAGCACTGCAAACTGTTGAAAATAATTGTCATTTTTTTGAGGATTAGTCTTTAAAAGTGCATCTTTTCATAATGTTTCCTACCATAAGAAATGTTTTTTGTGTAACTTTTATAGTTCAAAAAGTTAATAACCACAGCTGCAAATAGAGTGGGTGTCTTTAATTTTATATTGACAATTTCATTGCTACTTGCCTTCATTGTGGGTATTTATTGCTATTGTTTTTACGACTTAAATAAATAATTATAGGGTTTTGTTATGAAAAATAGAAGATACATCACTTCTTTCTTATCTATACCTTTGATTATGACTTTCACATAAGAGTTGCTCCATAATTAAATATCTGGCAATATGGTCAAACTTCTATTTGTATGCAATTAAAGAAAAGTAACAATTATGAACTGGAAATATATGTGGTAATTAAGTTGTTACTCCAGTTTGACAATGTTTTTAAACATTTTTTTTAAATTTTAGCTTGCAAGAAGTCTGTTGAGGTGTTACTGTGTCTATTTATTCATCCAAGTTTGTCTGGAGCATAACATGTACATTTATGAATGAATTTTAAGAAAAAAATCAATTCAAATAATGATTTTTAGCTAACCTTAGCACATGTTCAAGGTATGCTTTTGTGATTACCTTTAGTCCATCATTTATTGGAAGTCATCAACAATTACAAAAATATCTTTTAGTTATGCCTAGACAACCTTCCTAGTTTCCTAATGAAATTTTCACCAGATGGATTGGTATTGTCCTGTTACGATTCCAGCTCTTATTTTCATTTTCTATTTTCAGTTTGAATATGCCTCGCAAGAAGAGCTGGAGAAGAAGTAAAGCTAGAAGAGATGTTCTGGAGAGATGCACAGCTGATCTGGGTGTCTTTGAACTATCAGATGGGGGCCCATCCCACCCTTTACCTGCATCTGTTTTGGATGAAACAGATGTAAGGCCATCTGTGTCTATAGAGGGCGTCTTTGGAATATCAGATGGGGGACTTGCCCACCCACAAAAACCATCTGTGTCTATAGAGGGCGTCTTTGGAATATCAGATGGGGGACTTGCCCACCCACAAAAACCATCTGTGTCTGGAATTTGTTCTGAAACTGTTCTTGATACTGTTCTTGATACTGTTCATGATACTTTATGTGATACTGGAGATGATAAACCCACCAACTCTTTCGCTGATTCTAGACCTAGTGCTAGTAATGATATTGTTCCTGTTACCAATGTTACTGTTGAAGATAAAGACAACACAATGCTTTTTGGAACATTTCATCAAGGTAATCAAATGTTTGATTCATCCTCGAGAAGCTTTCAATGTACAGCCAATGCCTTATGCTCGTTGATATACGCAGACCTGAGACAATTTCAATCATCTCAATGTCTTGATAATTTACTCATAGAAGGAGATATATTACATAGAAGAATAGTGAGTGGTCTGAAAGCAAGAAATGAGTTTCAAAGTTTGCTTTTGAATTTAGAGGAAATTCCAGATTCAGTCGCTGTTTTTGATAGAACTGCTTCTATTGTGAAAGGAAATATTGTATCTGGTGTATTTATTCAGAGTGCTACCAACACCCATTTACCATCACTTCACTATTCTCTTAATGAGACTTTCAAAACTACCTCTTATATTTTATTTATCATTAGTTCAGTTTGTTCTGCAATTTTCAGAAAGGATGGTAAATACTGCATTTTTGATTCTCATTCACATGGTATTGATGGATTGTCAACTGATGATGGAAAATCATTATTAGCTTCCTTTATTTCATTGGATGATTTAGTTATGTTCATGTATGCACTGTATCAAAGTATGAACATTAATCTAAGTGAACAATTTGACATGCTGCCAATCAAATTTGTAATAACAAAATTTCCTGAATCTGCATCAAAGGAGAATGATGTCGAATCTATGGGTTTTTCACCTGAAAATCAATCTATATCTTTGATTGAGAGTTACTTTAAGGACCAATCAGTAAGACAAAAGCGCAAACAAGAAGTTGATAGGTTAGATTATGAAACTGTTCATGAATGTAAAAGACTAAAAAGAAGAGAATATATGAGAAATTATAAAAGAGAACAGCGTTTGGATAGTAAAAAAAAGCTGAAAGAATGTTTAATGACAAAAGAATCTATGAGGAAAATTAGACAGGATCCAGCGAGACAAGGAAAGGAACGTAGTATGACAAATATTTCACTGAAGAAAGCACGACAAGATCCAAGAAGAAAAATGATAGAACGGAGTATGACAAATATATCAAAGAAAAAAGCAAGACATAATCCAGAAAGACAAATCAAAGAACGGATCATGACAAATATATCAAAGAAGAAAGCAAGACAAAATCCTGAAAGACAAGTGGAAGAACGGATTATGTCAAATTTATCGAAGAAGAAAGCAAGACAAAATCAAGAAAGACAAATTAAAGAACGGATCATGACTAATATAACAAAGAAGAAAGCAAGACAAAATTCAGAAAGACAAGTTAAGGAACGGAATTTGACTATCAATTCGATGAAGAAAGCAAGACAAAATCCGGAAAGGCAAGTCCTAGAAAGGTTAATGACAAAGATCTCCAAGCAAAAAGTAAGAAAAATGAAGAAAGGAACAAGAAGGACAGAATATTAACAATGAAATCAATGCACAAGTGCCGCTCTAGTAAGTTATACAAAGATGCAGAAAGGCTTAAAAAGCAAAATAAACGAGCATCAATATATCATTCAAATAAAGAAAATGAAAGAAATAAGACTAAACGTCAATGTTTGAGAGCTAATTTAGATTATAGGATGAAAGAAAAGCGCAACAAGAGTTCAAAACGACATGGTATTGATATAGGAGATTGTGTTGAAAAATTTCAGAAAAATATTTCAAAGGGTCCTGTTTATGTTTGTTCATGCTGTAACCAAACATGGTTTAAACATTCTGTTGTATCATTTGAAAAAATAAAATCTAAATGCACTTCTGATGTAGTTGAAAGGTTTTCTACTGGCTACATCTCTGTTGATGGCTGTGAATGGCTATGTAAGACTTGCTATGAAAAAATTAAACTTAACAAAGTTCCACCAATGTCTGTTTATAACAGGAACGAATTCCCTGTACAACCAAAGGAACTCAGTTTACATCAGCTGGAGGAGAGGTTAGTGTCTTTGAGAATTCCATTTATGCAGATTAGAGAATTACCAAGAGGAGGTCAATTGTCTATAAAAGGAAATGTTGTTAATGTTCCTGTGGATATTCAGCCTGTCATACATGGCTTACCAAGAGCATTAGATAGTCACCATACAATACCTGTTAAACTAAAGAAAAAACTTTCATACAATAAATGTGACTTCACAGAAAATATCAGACCTCTGCATGTTTTAAGTGCTCTTCATTGGTTGGTGAACCATAGTGAGCTGTATAAAGAATCTGGCATTAAAATAGATGATGAATGGATACAATCAATCACTTCAGATTGTAGTGATACAGTGAAAGAATTTTTTGGTATTCCCATTGAAGGTGAAAATAATGAAGAATTAGATCGTGATGATGATGTAAATTATGACTCTGATCACTTCAGTGAGGTTGATGAGACTGAAAAGGTTAGACACTTTGCTGGATGTTGCAGATATAACAAAAGACAATGTGTATACTTTTGCTCCAGGTGAAGGTCAGACACCCCTCAGTCTTTATCAAGATCCTGATGCCGAATACTTATCATTTCCAACTATTTTTTGTGGACAGAGACGAATTCCTAATGATGACAAATATGTTCCAATTCATTTTAGTGATACATGCAAGTTAGAACTTCGGCATATTGATCGCAGAGTAGCGTCCAATATTCCTAATATCTTCTTCAAATTAAAGAAAGTTCAATTAAAACAAATTTCAGACAAAGTTCATCTTGCTTTAAGAAGATGCAAAAAAGAAGGGAAAACATTTACTGCCTCACAAATGCTTGATTCAAACTATCTTCAAAGTGTTGTGAGACTGGATGAAGGATTTTATATATTCCGAAGTTTAAGAGATTCACCTCCGTATTTCGAAGCACGTAAAAAAGATGTTTTTGCAATGATTAGACAACTAGGACTTCCAACTTGGTTTACATCCCTGTCATCAGCAGATACTAGATGGCATGATCTACTGAATATGCTTTCTGAGATAAACAATGGAAAATCACTGTCTGAGAAAGATATAGATGAGTTGACTTGGATTGATAAAACAAAACTTGTGCAGAAAGATCCGGTTACTTGTGTAAGGTACTTTGACAACAGAGTTCAGGAATTCATCAATACTGTCCTTCAAAGTCCCCATGATCCATTAGGGAAAGTAATAGATTATTTTTACGTGTTGAATTTCAGCAGAGAGGTTCACCTCATATCCACATGTTACTCTGGATTGAAAATGCTCCTAGATATCATGAAAGTTCTTTAGAGGACATAAACTTATTCATAGATAAGTATGTATCTTGTGAGAAAAATCCTGATCAACAACTTGTAGAACTGCAAGTCCACAAGCATTCTAAGTCTTGTAGAAAGAAACAGAAATCAATCTGTAGATTTGGCTTTCCAATTCCTCCAATGAAAAACACAACCATATTAGAACCCTTGAATGACAGTAAAGACAAGCAGCTTTACAAAATGTTATTTGATGAAATTCAAAAGAAATTAGATGAAATGAAAGATACAAATATTACACAAGATGAATTCTTAGCTGAGATCAAAGTGACAGAGGATGATTATAAGAAAGCATTCAAAGCTCTTTGAATGGTCCAAAAGTCTTTCTGAAAAGAAGATTAAGTGAGGTTAGAATTAATGCCTACATGAAACCTATTCTAAATGCTTGGGGTGCAAATCATGACTTACAATTTGTATTAGATCCCTATGCTTGTGCTGTGTATATAGTGTCCTATATTAGTAAAGCACAGAGAGGAATGAGCATTCTTATGAATGAAGCATGTAAAGAAGCTAGAAGAGGAAACATGGATCTAAGACAACAGGTTAGACATATTGGAAACAAATTCTTGAATAGCGTTGAGGTTAGTGCCCAGGAAGCCTGCTACTTACTTTTGCAACAGTCATTGACAAAGGCATCTAGGGATGTTGTTTTCATTAATACCTCTTTGCCAGAAGATAGAACATTCCTACTTAAATCTAAGGAATCACTAAAAAAAATGTCTTCAAACTCAACTGATATCGAAGCAGACAATATCATTAAAAGATATTCAAAAAGACCAAGAGCACTTGAGAATTGGTGCTTAGCAGATTATGTGTCTCAGCTTGATATTAAATACAATGATGGCATTGCAACTTCAGAAAATTCAGGACAAGGCTATTACGAAATATCAGTGGAAGAAGCTGAAGGTGAAGACAATGAAAACATGGATACATATTGTAATGATGATGAGGTACTAGACACAGTAACAAATAGCAGTGATTCAAGTGAGGAAAACAAATATTCCATTCCTGGAGGTAGAATTGTTCTAAAAAATGGCATTGTTATAAGTGAAAGGAAACGTAGAAAAGTCATAAGGTATGTAAGATTCACAAAGAAGACTGACATTGAACAGTTTTGTAGAGAAAGATTGCTTCTATTTAGTCCATGGAGAGATGAAAGTATTGATCTGAGACAAGGCCATGATTCATACCTATCAAGATACAGATCTATTAAGAATTCTATAGAGCACAAGGCTTTTCAGTATGAACAAAATGCTGATGAACTAGATGATGCAATGGAACGAGCACAGAATGAGGAAGATTTTGATAGTGTTGCCCCAGGAACAGAGCAGTCTGAACAGGATGATGCAGATATAGGTGCTAAAGATAGTGAAAGTTTCATATTCTTTGATCCTGATAGACCCGAAAATCAGAGACAAACTGATATTGCTGGAGAGTTTGGTTTAAGTGTTGCTTCTGTAGATATAAGTGTACGTAGAAAAACAATGTCAGACATGGAATACAGGCGATTGATAAACTCACTTAATACAAAACAGAGAGAATTTTTTATTCATGTTTTCCAAACCATTAAGTGTACTGAACAAAAGTTGAAAGTTTTTCTAACTGGTGGTGCAGGGGTAGGAAAATCTGTTCTTGTTAGTGCACTATTTGAAGCTTTGCAACGTTACTTTACATCTGATCCTGGTGATAATCCTGAGAATTGCAGAGTTCTGCTCTGTGCACCCATGGGTAAAGCTGCTTTTCATATAAATGGGGTAACATTACATTCAGCTTTCCGCATTCCAGCAAGCCAGGGCTATGATTGTACCCCCCTGAGTAGTGACTATTTAAATACACTTCGAACAAAATATAAGGACTTATCAGTTGTTATGATAGATGAAGTGTCCATGGTTGGAAATAATATGCTAAAACTAATAAATGAGAGATTAAAACAAATAAAGGGTAGTGATGTTCCATTTGGTGGTTTGCATATGATATTCATTGGAGATCTATTCCAGCTAAAACCAGTGATGGATGGTTGGATATTTGAAAATTTGAAATTGAGCTTTGGACCTTTAGCCACTAATCTATGGCAGGATTTCATTGTAATGCATGAATTGGATGAGATCATGAGGCAAAAAGATGACAAGCAATTTGCAGAGATTCTCAACAGGTTAAGAGAAGGAAATCACACAGTAGATGATATTGAAATTCTAAAAAAGAGGTTGACTGATATAACTAGTACAGACTACCCACAAAACACAACACATTTATTCAATACCAATGATAAAGTTAACAATTTTAATGTGAGGTGCTTTCTAAATAATGATAATGAAAAAGTTAACATTCCTTCCCTTGATCATGTACTTGGAGATGACAATGTGACTGTTAAACAACAACTTGTATCAAGATTACCAAATGATTCAACACACACTGCTGGTCTCAGTCAAATGGTAGGAATATGTGTTGGAATGATTTATGACCTTTGTCTTAATCTTGATGTAGATGATGGATTAGTAAATGGGTCATCTTGTGTTGTAGAAAATATTGAATACAGACAAAAAATACTACAAGACCAAGTATTATATGGGTTTTCTTTAATGATGATAAAATTGGAACATTATGGCGCTCAAAGTACAAGCAGTTGTATCATAGTGCTATCAATCTGTTGTGGACACCTATTTTTGATTGCAAGAGAAACTTTGTGTATTTGAGAAAGACTTTTGTTAGAATACAAATCCCTCTTAAACAGTCAACTGCAAAAACTGTCCATAAATCGCAAGGAGACACCCTGAGTCAGGTTGTAATAGATATGGATGGGAAACGTGTATTTCCACATGCCCATTATGTTGCTATAAGTAGATCAAGATCCCTTGAAGGACTTTACCTTGTTAACTTGAATGAGAGTAAAATTTCTGTCTCAAGTAAGGTAAAGGAAGAAATGGTTCGTTTAAGAGAATTACGAAAATTAGAATTGTGTTACACTCCTGTTTACATGATCAGTGACACTCATTTTTCCTGTCTTTTCAACAATGTGCAGTCGTTCAGAAGTCACAAGGATGAATTATTTTCAGATCCAAATGTAAAAGCTGCAGATTGTATATGCTTATTGGAAACTTAGTTAACTGCAAATGATTCTATCAATTTAGTGCATAGAACGGGATATCAAGTTGTGAGAGCAGATGGGAAACAAATAGGAAATGTTCGCCCTCACAGAGGAATTATTGTTTATGTTCGGGACACCATACATATTTCACACAGTCATTCTGTCCTAAGAAAGAATATTGAAATGATAGTTGTAGAGCTTGTGGTTCAAGATAAAGAAATAGTGATTGCAACAGTGTATAACTCTCCTAAATCTTGTGTGGCTGACCTAAAGATATTTCTTACTGAGAATTTAAAGACCTTCAAAGGAAAATGCCTCCTTATACAAGGTGATTTCAACATAAACACATTAGATAGAAGAACAGTTTTTGAGAGTTTTATGCAGGATTTCTTCAACTGCCAACAGCATGTGAAAAAACCAACCTATTATTCTGGGTCATTAATTGATCATATTTACAGTAACATTCCATTGACTTTCACAGATGTTATAGAATGTGTCTGGTCTGATCATTCAATGGTGTATGCTGCTGTACCCAAGTGAAGTTGAAGACATGTTTCAACAAAAAATGAATGATAAAGTTACATCAGAATGATACGCATGTATGTGTAAATTGGTTTATGTTAAATCAGAGACAAAGATATATCGATATATGTGAGCAATTCAACTTAATGATCATTTTGAAATTTCACCCGTCCTTGATTTTGCATTGTCTGCTGCTCTGGCAGACAATGCTGGTGGTGAATATAGGTATGGGTGACCACCATGGATATAAGAAAGTACTAAAAAGATAATCACTCTGCTAAAGGTAGTCCAACCCAAGTGAAAAATTTTGAAATCGGCATGACTTTCTCAGGTGATGTTTTTTTCCCTTTAGAGTGCTAGCTGAAGGTATTGACAATTAATTTCTTCATTGGTTATATTATTGCCCTGCTTAAATGTTGTGAGTACCTAAACATAGTATAGGCAATTACAACATTTCAGTACTGTTACAACAATCCAGAAAAAAAAATCAAACCAAATTATAGCGATGCCTTCCTACAATTTTTGACATTATGCTGTTTTCAAAATGTTTTATTAGGGGGTGTACTACCATAATTTATCTAATTTAAATTCATTTTTCTATCCAATTGAAGACAAAAAAAACACTGGTATTACTACCTCAACACTTGTCAATTTGCTGAACCTGTTTGACAGGAGTAATTGGATATAATTATCTAGCTCATGAATATGTACTGGCAGATTTTGACTAAAACCTCCTGTTTGTACTGTTTGGGGTTGTTCGTGAATTTGATTTATATCAGAATCATTGCTTTGGATTCATTTAGATTCTGAGAAATGTTTTTTATTAACTTATAACTGCATGACCAGGATTAAAATTCTTTTCTCTTTGTACCCCAAAATCAATGTGATTGTTGGCATTTTGTTTTTCTGTCTGTATGTCTGTAGGTCTGCAAAACTTAACACAACAACAACAAAAAATAAATATCATACATCACCTGCAAAGTAGAGGGAAATATAGTGGTTCCATCATGTCTGTCTGTCTGTCCATTTATCTTTCTGTTCATCCATCTGATTTTCTATCTACCAAATGACCTAGAAGCATGAAACTGAACAAGTGGTTTCCATGACCCAAAGAATTCTCTATTGTTTTTGGGTTACAAAGGTCAAGGTTACAATTGAACTTTGTAACAAAATATTTCTGAACTCTTTCTCAAGAATCTATGCCCTTTTGTTTTGGATCATGAAGATCAAAGGTCCTGGTCACAGTTGAACTTTGTCCAAAAACACTAGTAGATTCCCACTCACAAAGCAAGTCACCTTGTTGCATTGATAGCACTTCTTCTTCATTGACAAACAGCTGATTTTTATGTTGTTGTTGCTGTTTCAGACACATTATGTACTGATGTCTCTTATATTCAATCAAGGCGCTGCATGGTGGGAATAATTAGTCAGTTTCGCAGCAATTCTAGCTCAGCAGGACCATTTTAGAAAGACAATGATAGCATGATGATTATATGCATGTGACCGTCACACAAAAAGGTACCAACTGGATTTTGTGTAAAGAGTCGACCCCAGTCAAGCCACACAGATTGTGCAGACTGACTAGGGTCAAATCTTTTCGCAATTTACTTATTTTCTAAATTGAGAAGGAGCCATCTACCTTCCTGTTAAAGAATTTTTTGAAATTGCAACAGAATTTAACAGAGCTCACAGAAGTCCTTTTCATATGACAGGTCACATATAATTTCCTGCATTTTCATAAAACAATTGTATCACATTCTGTTGTTGTTGTTGTTTGTAAAAGAAAAAAAATACAGGAAATCCTGTTGAAATTTGTCTTGACAATATGTTGATTTGATAATATTATATAGTGTACCATAGAATGATGTGTAATTTAAAGAATGTTTTTAATGATTAATGAGTATGGGTTTTTTATTGTTGTTGTTTTTTTACATATGAATTATACTGTGATGTCAATTTATGATTAACATTAGCCTTCTGAACTAAGTTTTGTTTGAAATAAATGTCAAAGACCCATACTGGTTCAAACCAAAAGAACACTATAAATGAATGTAACTAGTATAGGCAAACATCATAGCGTGATATTTTCTGTAAGAAAAGTTAAATTGTTTGCCATGAATGAAAAAAACATAAGTATATAAATTATTACAAGTAAGGAGTGATAGCTATTGGGCTGTTTCTTCATATGATATGTTACATGTTTAATAGATTTTAATAAAAGATCTGTAAAAATTAAGAAAGAGCCCCATGCTCTGATACAACAGCATCCTCCTTTTTGTTTGTCAAGATCAAACATTTTGTGCAAGAGTTTCAGAAATCGTGAAGCATTTAAAAAGGGGACTATACCCCCTGAATCAATGCTGCATACACATCAACCTATTGTTGAAATGATTGCAGCATTAATTAAGTTGCGTCAGTGCAAATCTATTGTAAGTGGCTATAGCACTAAGAATAGATTTTCCCTGACCCCTCTAATTAGAGCTACCGATTGGGTATAGAGAAGTTTATTTTCTATGTTTCACTTTCAGTTTTGGTCTTGATATGTAACTGGTACTAAACCTCTAGTATTAAGGCTTTTTACCATTTTTCACTTTAACAAATCTATAGCCTCTAAATATGGCCCACCCCTTCTCAGATAAATTTGATTATTGTAATAAACCCCCAGGCTTATATTAGAGGTTTTACAGTATATTTAGTATTGTTTTATTCCCACTTCCTTAGGTATGTTTCATATGCATGTAAATAAAGAGGAATGTGCTAGACTTTTGTGTATGCATTGAACCATATTAATTTAAAAATGAAATCTGAAAAAAAAGGATATTTTACAAATTTCATAGAATAGATTATATTCAATGCTATGTTAAATCAGATTTACATGTTCATTAGTACAGTCAGTGGGTCTGTTTTATCATGAAAATGAAAGCTTACTGGGTCTTTAAACTGTACCTAATACAAATTGCACTCAAAACAGGTCAAGTCAAAGCAGAAAGGTTGGCCTGTGCAAGATAAAATGATGATTGGATACATCAAATATTCTTTTACAAATATTCTATTTCAAAAAAGGGGTCCTGTCTGGCTTGGTAGCAAGGATGCCAAACACAATACTTGGGAGAAGTCACAGGTATTGGGATTGGATTCCGTCCAAGCTGCAAGACATGCGGGTATAGCCTTTGGCAAGCTATTTCAGAGCCCCAGCCTAGTGATAAATAATTATGTATAGTCATTGCATAAGTTTGTTTAATTCTATTAACTCAAACTCAGTATACTTACCTTTATGTATATAGAAGATACAATGAGCTGTGGTTGTGCACGTCAAAAATTGAGATCTTTTTCATGTTACACATGTGTGATATTGATAACAATGCCACATCTTATTTGTTTTATAAGTTCAGTGTTATAATGACCTATTTGGATTGTATATTGTACATGACTCTTTGAAATACTGAAAACGTTTCCATATTTAACTTTTGATGTAACACATGCTGGATATAAATAACATACTACAGTTTGTGTTTTATAAATTCAGTGTAATAATGACCTATTTGGATTGTATTTTGTACATGACTCTTTGAAATACTGAAAATATTTCCATATTAAACTTTCTAACGTCAACCTGTGTTTTGTTGAATATTATATACCAGAATCAGTAAAAAATAAGCATTGTATTTTTTCTGTGTTAATTGAAGCTCAAGGCAATGTTGTGAGAATTCACCAGTGCTTATGCCAAATGTGTTGGCCAATGAAAGAAGCTAGATTAACAGCCACTCCCTGGAATCCAACTCAGGACCTTTGGGCTAAGAGGCAGACGCTTAACCTCTAGACCACAAACACCTGAAATGTTAGGCATCCTTAGGCAGAAATCATATTCACATTACACAAAATTGTTGTCATTCTACCATGCTATAGATAGTTTTGTTTCCATTGCTAGTATCAGCTTTTCTGTCCATCTCTTGGCCATTTCAAAAATTTCCTTGTAAACTTCCTTATATGACAGAGTTTCTCACCACTAGATATATTAAAGCCAGTGGAGCGCTACAGGCCCTCTTGGGCCTCTTGTTCTTTAAACTTATATTTTGTCCGGAGCATATCTCCTAAGGTATAAAAGCTATGAACTTGAAACTTTGACTATGACTCTTGCTTGAATAATTTTCCAGTTTTTGCCCTTTGTTATTTTAAAGACTTAGATTTTGTAGGGGGTTAAGTCTCTTAAAGTACTAAAGAATCCTTAATCTAATAGGCTTTAGTTTACAATCACGCTTTTACGGCGGGGGATGGGCATGTCCGACATGGCTCTTGTTTTCATCAGGGTTCATCCTTGTAACCTGTTCAACATTCTGAGATTGGACTATAAATGTGGCCTCTATAGAGTTAAATCTTTTAAATCATCTATAAATGTGTACACATATTAAGCCATCAACAAGGAAAAGAACTTTATAAGCTCCGCTTTCGTTCGAATCCTTTTTGCATGTTTATGTTGAGATTTGTCAATTTATTATGTACAATTGTTTACTATGCAAATAAATTATGTTTAAACCAAAGCTTTTAAATTGTTGACGCTGGACGATACACGAAGGACGTTGATCCTGTGGTTATTATCAGGATTGACAATGCTTGCAAAACAAATTTATAATTGATACTGACCACAAAGTTTTATTGTGAAATTCGATTGATATAAGTTTGGTCCATGCTTGTTGTTTAGCAAACTGATATATGCCAAAAACTTTGAAATGCGGATTCCATCCAAATCATTGTATATAATTACATAATCATGTTAATTTTCTTGGATTAAATCTAGAAAATGAGTTGGGTTTTTAGTGTCCACGATCAAACTGGAAACAAAAAAAATCTCTCGAAATGCATATGTTTCATGGTCCACGGCTACAGATAGAGACGATATAGAGAGGTTATATATCTTTGTATTTCAATGATTACTTGTTCCTATGTTGCTGGTACAAATTGGAACCGACGAGGCAAATCGAATTTGACTGAACTGAAAAGGAAAAACTGGATTTACTACTTCATATCTTTACCTCTGCTCATAAACAACTCGGTCTCAACAAAAGTGCTCTACTAGCGAAAAGTCCCAGTTTTACACGTGGTGGAGATGTTAAATAGGTCATCCATAAGTCATTCATAATAACGTCTCCAAAACACGTCGGTATTGTCCGGAATTTTCCGCTTAGTTCAAAGGTGTGTCCCATACACATGTTTGATGCTTCGCCTTTTGACCTTAGATATTTAACTGGAGACAGCTAAACACTAAAGCCATAAATTCATAATCGTCCAACTTCTTAAATGTTGAACTATAATTACATTTATAACCGTATAGACAAGCCAAAAGACAGTTACTAATTCGGCGTTTTTCGGATGCCAACATATTGAAGTTAGAACCAGTCAAGATTTTGAACGCTCAAATCTGACAACCTTTCGCTGCTTAATCTTTAGTAATATTACATCTGTTGGTAATAATTTGAATAAGTGAATTTCAAGTTTTAGGAAGTGATGTTCGTCATAAATCGGAATTTCAGTCGCCCTATGCGCTGATGATTTGCTGCAAAGGTTAACACGTAGTCAATCGTCATGCTTTCATATCCTGTTGAATGTAATTTTCATCCATCACATAAATTCCCTCTCGGGCCGCACAGATTAGACCAGCATCGTCCAGGGGCTAGTTTATCATTGACAAGGTACTCCTGAAAGGGGCTAGACGTACCACTATAGGGGTTCTGTTAATGGCGATATTATTATGTGTAACTGATTTATTTCCACGGAGAATAATGTTGTGTTTTATTCATGGAATCACTGACATTAGCAGAAAATAAAACAACAGTGATCAGTGGTAGTGTTTTAGTATAACACGGATTTATTTGAATTAGAAGTGAAACATGGCGATTAAGGTAGGATTTATTTTGTTATTCCATTCAAACAGTTAGGGTATCAATATCACTCACCCATTACCGTTGGAACGATGGAAAGGATATCATTTTAATACCAACAACGGTGTAGGGTCATTTCAAGGATATCACTCTGACCCATTTGTAATACTGATCTATTGCTATACCCCCACCTACGAAGTAGAGGGGGTATATTGGTTTCACCATGTCTGTCTGTCTGTCCATCCGTCAGTCCATCCGTCCGTCCATCCGTCCGTCCGTAGACCTTTTCCTTTCCGGACTCTAACTCAAGAACTAAGTGACCTAAAATCATGAAACTTTACACAAATGTTCCTAATGACCCACGGAAGTGCCCTATTGTTTTGGCGTCAAAAAGGCCTAAGGTCAAGGTCACAGTCACCCTTTGTTCAATTTTCGTTTCCGGATTCTAACTAAAGAACCAAGTGACCTACAATCATGAAACTTTATGGAAATGTTGCTTATGACCCAAGAAAGTGCCCTTTTGTTTTTTGGTCACATAGGTCAAAGGTCAAGGTCACAGCATTTTTTTGTTCAATTTTCGTTTCCGGACACTACCTCTAAAACCAAGTGACCTTGAATCATGAAACTTTATGGAAATATTGCTTATGACCCAAGAAAGTGCCCTATTATTTTTGGGTCACATAGGTCATATTTCAAGATCACATTCATTTTTTTTTCAAAGTTCATTTCTGGACTCTAACTCAAAAAACCAAGCGACCTTGCATCATGAAACTTTATGCAAATGCTGCATATGACCTCAATATTTGTTACAAACACATCCTGCACTAATAGCACTTGCATTCTGACAAAGTGCTTGTGAGGGGTATAAGTCCGCTCAGCGACAGTTCTGTTATGTAACCGTTGGAATAATGAGAAGGATAACACACTTCTCACCAACGATGATGTAGGGTCATTGGAAGGATATCACTTCCGACCAACATACAGTAATGATCTTTCATTACGTAACCACTGGAATGATGGGAAGGATAACACTTTCGACACTAGTATAATAATGATCTATCTTTATGTAACCGTTAGAATGATGAGAAGGATAGCACTTCTCAACAACGATGGTTTCTCAGCTAGACCTTTTAGGAAATATAAGATTTTTTTTTCAAAAACTTGCAGGAAATAGCCTGTTGCTATGGGAACAATTATGTAAAAATGCAAAAAAGCCGATTTTTATTCCTTGGATACGGGTATCCAACGCTAAGTAACCCGAAAATTTCTTAATCCTAAATAAAGTTCAAACCTTCCTCTAACTTATATATCAAAATAGTTGTGTAAACTGGTTTCATTTTGTAGGAAAAATCTACAAAATCACACAAAAAATGCTTAATTTTGGTGTATTATAACTAATACAATTTTTGTTGTTTTTTTCTTGTATTTTGATAGAGGCTTATTGGATCTCTTTTCTTATCACATGTAAACTTTCAGGGACTTAAAATAACTGATTTAAGAAAATAATAAAAATGGTTGCCATGGTAACAAACCAATGTACACAACAACAAAATAATTTGTATCTTAGTTGCTCCTTTTACATAATAAATTCCATCTACACATCAAATGTCAGTCATAAGCGAAGAAAAACAGGAAATTATAAACAACATTTTTAGATCAATTTATCAAAATAATTTATCATTTGTTGTCATGGTAAACAATCTTTTTTACACTAACTGACACAACAAAAGATCTAGTTCAAAATTTTAGGTCCTTTTCTATCAAAAATTTACGAAAACAACCATCATATTCATATAAAGACCAAATTATATAGCTTCAAAAAAGCATAATTTTGCAAAATTCTGTGCTTTGAAGGTCGTTGCCATGGTAACCAGACGATCTGAAAACATTCTTTTTGTCAATTTCTTCTCTTATTATTAGTCCCTTCCTGTATGTGAAATTTCATCAAAATCGGAGACCATGTGTGCCAAAATTGTTTAAGTCGTTACAGAGAATGGGTATTAAACGCGTTAAAAAAGATGTAAAAGAAATTCACACATAGCTCCCTAAAGAATTAAAAAATCAAAGGGGAAAAACAGAACTGATTCCGTGCTGATAAGAATATCGAATGTCTGATCTGGACTATGTTGTCATAATTTCCTTGTTTTATATATATTTATATTGCTTTTAAGTCTGTCTTATCGCCCATGAGCCCTTAAGGTCCGTTTACATGTTTTTCTCGGTTCGTGCCGGTCCGTTGATTGTTTTTGGAAGACATGAATGCTCGGATATGGCAATTCAAGCTACTTTTTTCTGATCGCGTGTACGTACTTACATATTTTTGATACATGAGTTTGCATTTCAAAGGGTTACAGACTATGTTTAAGTTTAGATACAGCCCATTGGTTTTCGGTAAGATATGAATTTAGGACTTATTATTCGGCCGGTATGAGACTTTGTGTTGCCAGAAAAGAGCGCTAAGAGTGTAAGCAACAAATGCACCACAATGTAATTGACAATAAAATTCAATCAAATATTGATCAATGTTTAATGTGGTCAATACAGGATAAATTGTATAGTCAATTCGACAGTTTTATTGTAACTAAACATCATAAGACTAATTCATGGATTATTGACAATAGCATTGCAAAATGAAATTAATCGTTTAAGGGCATCTTAAAATCATTATTTTTATCCGCCAAAAGGTAAGCGCAATTTGCGTCGGTCCTTGAAAATGTCTATTCATTTTAAAACTTCCCCTTTCATATATGTAATATGTAATGTATGATAATGTGGTGGCAGAGAAACGAGAGCATTCATGTAAATCTCTTTGTTAATACAATGATTCCGTCATATGTGAATGGATTTATATTGAATCTGTCAAAGAATGTGTGAAAACAAGAGTGCCATCGTCACAAAATACGCCGCCACTTTGCTGCTGTTTCACGAAAATAATTGTAGACACTACTTATTTTGACAGAACCAAATTCAAAATGACCAAGTTTCATTTAAATCAAGACAAAAAGTTAGGAGGAGTTGCCTTCACAAGGCTGCAATTTCAATAAGCCCCATACACTAAGTTTTAACGGGGGCATAATTCAGGGAAATAAATGAGCCATAAAATCCTTGATCCTTGTACATCTACAAATTATGGTGATGACATTGACCAAGTTTCATTTAAATAAAGACAAAAATAAAGACAAAAAGTAAGGAGGAGTTGCATTCAAAAGGCTGCAATTTCAATAAGCCCCAGAGACTAAATTGTAAAGGGCATAACTTAGGCAAAAAACAACGAACCATAAAATCCTTCCTTCATGCACATCTACAAATTGAGGTGATAACATTGACCAAGTTTCAAGAAGATCCAGCCAGAAACTAAGGAGGAGTTGCGTTGACAAGAAAAGTGGACCCAGAGACTAAGTTTTTAAGGGGCATAACTCAGGCAAAAATCAACGAACCGTAAAATCCTTCCTTCATGCACATCTACCAATTGAGGTGATAACATTGACTAAGTTTCAAGAAGATCCAGCAAGAAACTTAGGAGGAGTTGCGTTGACAAGAAAAGTGGACGGACGGACGGACGGATGGACGGGCGGATGGACGGACGGACAGACGGAGAAGATGACGCCAATATACGTCCGCCCCCGGCGGCGTATAAAAAACTTGTTCAACTCCATCTACATTTATGGATGGATTTGTGTTAAACCTTGAACGGAATGTTCCTTATCACACGGCTATGTGCACTTATAGTGCTTTTGCAATATTATGCCGCGCCGTGGAAAACTGGCCAATCAAAAATTTTGTTTTTGAAAATATGGGAGGATTTACATGAAACTTTCACCGAATGTTCCTGACTTTTTCACCATGAAGTATTGTTGCACTTTGATAATGTTTTAATGCGTTTGGGCTAAATGGGCCTTCCCGTTTTATATCTCACTTAACATCCTATTCTGCATTTACTGGTGGATTTCCATTAAACTTTTACGGAATATTTCCGATGCGATTTCTAACAATGTTTCGACTTACCGATTGTCCATTATCCCCATTAAGAATTTTCCTTGACATCTTGTAATCACATACCATTTTACGTCATTCACGTTTTCCGATGAGGCGTTTTTTTTGACGTCAGTATAATATATTTAACATAATAGTTACTATGCGTTTAATATAATAACGAACAGCGAATGTAACATAACGAATAAACGTATAAATGGATAATAGTAACTTCATGTTATTTCAATAGACTGAGGCGCGCGGGTTACGAAAATTATAAATTAATCAAATTATTATAATATTATTACAACAATCACTCATATCATTCAATAGACGGTCAATCATATTCACTGTAGAAGATACTTGCATGTATAGCAATAGAGACTATACTCTACCATATCAACCATATCTGCCTTTTGAATGTAGATTACATGCATAACAAAAAATTAGTCGGCACACCATTGTTCGGCTAAATATCAAAGCTGCTAGTTTAAATCTGCTTTTTCGATATTTTTTGTCACTAGCCACTTATCTCATTTGATTTGATTGTAAATATTGCTTAATATGATAAGATATTACTTAATTTACCCAAAACCAGGATATGCTCAAAGAATTATCTCCTAATTTTGTTGTAAGTGATAGAAATGATTTAATTCTTGTAATTCAATGAACGTTGTAAGATACTTCAAATCTTTATTACATCTTCATCTACACTTTCTTCAACCTAAACAGAAATGCTAGTTCACGAAAAGTTCCAGTTCCCAGTATCAATCTTCTGAACTCCCCGCATCATTTTTTAAAGTTACTCATAATTCCTAATATCCAGAAGAAATCATACGTCGAGACGGTTTTCAAACAAAACAAGTAATGCTTTCACACACCAGTGGAAAGGGATAGCGCATAATGACGAAAAATGACCAAACTTTGTAACTGATCTGTCAATGTATTCGAAATGTTCCAAATTTGGGCAAAACTTGACTGCAAACTGTCATGTTCTTGCTAAAAAACGGAATTTCAACTTTTAAGATATGACACACTGATTATTCTCTTAAGAACGAGTAGAAAATGACCATATACTGTTTCTTAGTTACGGGGGACACACGCCTAAAAAAGTAAATTCATCCGATCTTGCCTTTAAATCGAATAATCAATAAGGAAATACAGACCTGTGTTGCATCTGTCCTTCTTTGTTTACCTCTCAATTCTGGTATCCTTCCATTTCCCTGTATCGGGTTACCCCGGGTGATTTAGCCATGATTCAGCGTACACCGTCCACACCTTGCTGCCTGGCAGCGACAAGGGCCATTCCTACCGCTGGACCCGGTCGAGGGACGTAATTCCTTAAGAAACAAACCTTGTCTTTCCGTCTTTCGTAGACCAAGATCAGCCTGAGCATCAGCAGTAGTAGGAGATCAGTGAAAATTGCTCATGTCCCGTCTTGATAATGTTTTCGCAGTTGCCAGTTTAGTGGCAACTTCGCAGTCTAGTGGCTTTAAGTTGGCAGACTAGCAGGTATGTGTGGCAGTCTAGCGGCGTGGACTTTGCAATCCAGCAAACTAGCAGCCTAGAGGCGTGGCTGCCTAGCGGTTTGTTGGCCTAGACTGCCACACATGCCTGCTAGTCTGCCAACTTAATGCCACTAGGCTGTCACCTTCACGCCACTTAACTGCCAACTTTGCAAACATTATCAAGACGTGACATGATCAAGTTTCAGTACCATACCGAGATTTTTCAACATTATGTCAGTCATATTACGGCGGTCAGTTACTCACAGTTCCTACCTACTCACAGTTCCTATGTAGACCTAGGCCTCCGGCCTAAAGGGGTTGACCAGTAGAAAGTGCATATCTTCGCCAGTTTCTGACAGCTGTCCAACGTGAATCATCGGTATGGGAAGAATGCGGTAGATATCTCATGACCAAACTTCACGAAGGTTATGCTGCAAGTGAAGCTCAGTTTTTCTTAGCACTATCCTGTAATTGCTAAGCAATAAGCAAGGGCTGCTTGTGTCATTTTTTATGTCTCTGGTAAGGCTCGACCGGGGATTGAATCTCCTGCACTCGGAACGCACTCGGAACGGATGCTGTACCACTTGGTTATTAAATTCGTAGCAAACAAGACAAAAAACACAAAAAAGAACATACACATGTACATGTATAAGACTACTTTCGTTGCATATTCCATTTGTAACGTGTTATGTGATCATACATGTAACATGTATTACATATATGATCATAAATGTAACATGTGTTACCTTTATGATCACATATGTAACACATATATGATCACATATGTAACACATGTGTGTAATCACACACACACACACAAACGCATGAACCTTAACGTGTAAAATGTACCTTCGGACATTCTGTCATCACTAGTAGAAAGCTGCAAAAGGAGGAAAAATCATGTAATATAAATGTTTAAAAAATATCACTGTAATTGTAATAATTCAACTGAATGAGTTTAAAACATATTTATTTCAATATTTGTAGTTATCTGCCCTTGTCTCAGCCCATTTTATATATTTTCCTATATCTATCGTTAAAAGGTAACCATAGCAACCATATCGCAATAAAATACACAAAATAATTTCAACATATTGCCGTAACAATACGAGTTTTATCAGTGCTTAAACAGTTTTAAGCAAATGCATCGAGTTTTGTAGGTTCTACTTACACGCAGAAATGCATTATGCAACTTTGACTTCATTTTTCAGGTAAATGACGTTTGTAGGGTTCATATAGTAAATTGGTCATAAGTCACAAAATAACCTGAACAATCTGTTCAAATGAAGACTTACTTGCATTCAAAATAAGGTTGTTTATCAAAAACTCACCAATTTTCTGACGTTGTGGCCCATATATATATGTTTATATATATAAACAGAGAGCAGCCACGATACCGGACATTATATTCATGAATATTCTTAAAAGAGTTGAGGAAAAATGGAGCGGACGCGAAAGGGTGACGTCGACGTCACCGCCGATGACGACGATGGACAAAGTGATACAACAAATCAGTATCAAGATATTGGCCCATCTGGTGAATAAAAACCTGCTAAAAATGTGTTTCAGATGTAAATATGCATTCTTTTGTACTATCTTTAAATCAAATTGACCTGTGACATATGTGATTTCATGGCACATCAAAAACCGGCATCGATCATATTCGTCACAAAATTTTCCGAGTCATATATGTAACACATGTTACAAATATGATCCAACACACGTCTCATTTTTCAATGATATTGAAAAGTTGCTTAACAGGGTAATATCTTTCAACAACGCAAACATTCTGGTTGTTGAAGCCAGCGTCTTGCAGTCGTTATTGGTAGTTGCAAATTTGTAAGTAAACTGAACACCCTTCAGCCGACAAGAATTTGTTGGAAGTAGCATTAATATATGTAATGTTATTTAGGATCCTTATTTTCAATGGGAACCTGACATTGTTCAGAGAATTTCGATTTTGGATAAACGGTTGAATTACTTGAGTTAATATTTTCATCGATGAGGACTTTGAGTTATCACTGCACAGATTCCTCGTAGAATTGTCAATTGTTAGGAAACTTGTAGTGAATTAATGTGACACAGTATTTTCACCTACTTATGAAAATAGATTGTTTGATTGTGAATGTACACTAACGGCACCCAAATGCTCTCACAGTCTATTTTTTCCTAGGGGTATATTGTCCCAATCTCTTTAAATAATAGGAACTATTGAATGTTCTGAAAGCTTTAACACTATAAAATTGGAGTTGTTGGATTAATTAAAGATTTCATAAAGGCAGGCCACCTAAAACAAAACTAAACAACAACAAAACAACAACAAACGCTATTTGATAATAACTTTTTGTTTGATTATCCATATCATGTGTATAAATGTAATATGAGAAATTTATATCAACAGTCTCTTCTTATACATGTCTATCATACAAACGACTTGATATCCAAGATGTCGGGGAGAACAGTGTACACTTACATTATTACGATTATATGCCAAAGTTTATTCTAATACATAAATTCACCGTTGCATGAAATATTAACATGCCTTACTCAAAGTGGTCATCACGATGTGAAAGACATGGGCGTGTTTTTTTTATGGAAAGGACACGCCAATATAAAGGGAAAGGCACTCCAAACAACTAAATACAAGTATTTTTTTTATTTTTTTTTAGGAAAATATTCAAAAATCGGATATAACTTTTTGGCTGATTACAAATGTGAAATATGTATGAATAAATAAACTAGAAATTCTACAGACACTTTTCACAAGGCCATCAGTAAGATCGCAATCTGCAAGGGGGGAGCAGACGGCATGTTGGCAGGTGCAGCTCATCGTATATCCAGGCTTGACAATACATAGACGTGTCAAGCATGGCATTGACCAAATAATTCTGTGTTGTAATTCCCAGGTAAAATAGAGGTTGTTTAAGGATATCCCCGGTGTACAGAGTTATCTTTGACCCCTGCAGACAGAAGGTCATTATTGTGATTGCTAATCAACTGGGGGTTTCTCTGAGGCCCTGTCGAGGGGAAACTACTTTACTTAAACTACATAAATGAACAGTCATTTTTTCCCGGTGATAATCATTGTCAAGACAGAATAGTGACAAAATGAACACTAATAATAATAAATAATTCTGTATAGGCTACGGACAGCTATGCTTTGTAATTAAGATCTTTGGCTGTGGAGATGATGATATTTTAATGATGATATTGACAAGATGTTGATTATGCTAAACGTAACTTACAAATTATAGCCTATACTCATGACCATTGCGAAATAGAGGAGGGACCTTTCACATCCCACTTAACCGGGAGAAATTTTCACAGGCCCACTGAGTTTATGTCTAACGTCAAGAGCTCAAGTATACACTATTGCAGTGGAGGAAATGGCTAAACTGTTTTACATTCTATAGCCATAAATTCCTGTTCGCATGGGATGGCACTATCAAGTTCGGAGTAAGTAATGACATGCTTGACAGGTTTCCATGAAGGCATTTCACAGATTGCCTGCAATATCATTTATGTGAACAGTTTAATTAAGCCTATCAATTCAGGCTTGCCAAGACAGTGAACCCTTATTGAACCAAGAAATCTTGACTCATGTGAATATAAGTGTACTAAGAAATACTAATTGCGTTCCTTAAAGCATGTCTTTAACCGGTTACAAATATTTTTTTTTCTCATTCTGTTGCAACCAAAAGAAAATATATGCGGTCTTAGATACTAATATTTTATACCGGTATGGTTCACAGACTTGCCTCCCTTATAATTAATAATTTCTCAGAATTAGCAATGGTGAGGTAATATATTGCTACTCCGTTCAGATCGAGATACATGGACAGTTCTAATCACGCTCACATCAAAGTGTTTCTTGTGAAGCCAAAGAAGCCGTTGCCCGATATTGGACACGTTCTACGTACAATGAACATCGAGGTCCAGCATAGCCTGGTTACCCCGTCGATTGATCTTGAATGCCAGGAAAACCCATGTTATTACTTGTTCATGCAACAAAACGGCAACTGATGGGTTTTTGTTTCCAAAGCTAGTGACAAGCTGATCGACTGTCAATAGTGAGAATGACGGAAAGTATGTCTGCACTCATAAATATGATTTTCTTATTCATTTTTATACGCCCGTCGAAGACGGTACGTATTATGGGATCACCCGTGGCGTCCGGGCGTCCGGGTGTCTGGGCGTCCGGCGGCGTCCACTTCTTTGTCCGGAGCATAACTCTGTCACTTGAAGTCCGATTGACTTCAAACTTGGCAATTGTATTCTTCTCATCATTGCGGAGTGCAGTGCACAAGAACCATAACTCTACCTGGCCTATTTTTTGAGTTATTGCCCTTTGTTGTTTTTCATACTAGAATCTTGTCCGGAGTATATCTCTAAAAGTATAATAGCTAGGATCATGAAACTTCATGGGTGTATAGATCTCACCAAGGGGTAGTGCAGTGCACAAGAACCATAACTCTACCTGGCCTATTTTTTGAGTTATTGCCCTTTGTTGTTTTTCATACTAGAATCTTGTCCGGAGTATATCTCTTAAAGTATAATAGCTAGGATCATGAAACTTCATGGGTGTATAGATCTCACCAAGGGGGAGTGCAGTTCTCAAGAACCATAACTCTACCTGGCCTATTTTTGAGTTATTGCCCTTTGTTGTTTTTCAGACTTGAATCTTGTCCGGAGTATATCTCTTAAAGTATAATAGCTAGGATCATGAAACTTCATGGGTGTATAGATCTCACCAAGGGGTAGTGCAGTGCACAAGAACCATAACTCTACCTGGCCTATTTTTGAGTTATTGCTCTTTGTTGTTTTTCAGACTTGAATCTTGTCCGGAGTATATCTGTAAAAGTTTAATAGCTAGGATCATGAAACTTCATGGGTGTATAGATCTTGCCCAGGGGGAGTGCAGTGCTCAAGAACCATAACTCTACCTGGCCTATTTTTTGAGTTATTGCTCTTTGTTGTTTTTCAGACTTGAATCTTGTCCGGAGTATATCTGTAAAAGTATAATAGCTAGGATCATGAAACTTCATGGGTGTATAGATCTTGCCCAGGGGGAGTGCAGTGCTCAAGAACCATAACTCTACCTGGCCTTTTTTTTGAGTTATTGCCCTTTGTTGTTTTTCAGACTTGAATCTTGTCCGGAGTATATCTCTTAAAGTATAATAGCTAGGATCATGAAACTTCATGGGTGTATAGATCTCACCAAGGGGTAGTGCAGTACATAAGAACCATAACTCTACCTGGCCTTTTTTTGAGTTATTGCCCTTTGTTGTTTTTCAGACTTGAATCTTGTCCGGAGTATATCTCTTAAAGTATAATAGCTAGGATCATGAAACTTCATGGGTGTATAGATCTCACCAAGGGGTAGTGCAGTGCACAAGAACCATAACTCTACCTTGCCTATTTTTTGAGTTATTGCTCTTTGTTGTTTTTCAGACTTGAATCTTGTCCGGAGTATATCTGTAAAAGTATAATGGCTAATATCATGAAACTTCATGGGTGCAAAAAATATTCATTCAAAATAACCTCAGTTCTATTCAAACCCCCAGTTAATACTAAGCAGTGTGACGGGCGTATCTTGTGACAATTTGGCACCTTGTTTCACATAAGTTAACTGAATAGGTTAATTTTACAGCATGATCTTGAGTATTTAAGGCATATGTACATATTGGTAAATTTTGAAACATGTTTCTCTGGGATGCACTGATTTGTACCCAACAGATGCGATTACATACATGTGACAGACAAATAGGCTGTAAACTAACAGGCAAGAGATAACAACATATATTAAACTCATAGGAAAACGTTATCCTTCAGTTTATGCGGTTTTCATCATTGAATTTTGTAAAATTCTATCCCCTCAACCAATTTACCGCTTCGTGTGTACCAATTAACTATTGAGAGATAAGCGAAAAATTTAGAACGGTTCCTCGTTCATGCAGGCATATTCTTTATTATATACTAGATGAGGATACAAATCCTGCTTTCTATTAATTAAAATTTCTAAACTAATGTGCTTGCTACGCACGGGACATATTGCTGCAATGTTCAAATAAGGAATTTGTGGGAAAAAATATTCATATATCAATGATGATACTTTCTATAGGTTTCCAGATATTTTAAGAGATGCAACAACCATCATATAAGTACTCAGTATGTAATATGCAGAATGCAGATAGGTAATAGGTAGTCGTAACCCCAGAGGGTAGCGCCGACGTGATGGATAGTTGTCACTCCAGGGGGGGGGGGGCAGCACTAGTTGTCACTCCAGGAGAGGGGGGGCGCCGAAACCCCGGCTACATACACACTTTTCGGCGTACAAGAAAGAACGTGGTAATTGTGTTTAACTTATCTCTCCTTTTGATTAGGTCAGTTACTTGTAAATCACGGACCTGCTTATACATTATTTTTTAAGAGACACTCCAACATCAAGTTGGATTTATCACTAGAAATAGTTAACCATACTCAGTGTAATAAATGGCATAAAAACACAAAGACGCTACCTGTATGTAAGCAAAGTACACTAAAACTTCTTGAACAATTCAGGCCAATGTTCAAGCATAAAGATACAATTAGGATCTCATTGCATAAAGATGTATTTTCTTAAAACTAAAAATGTTTTTACTTTATAAGGTAAAAACATAATGAAATGTTGAGTTCTTGGTCACTATTCAATATAAGTATGGTATGTGGGCGTTCTTCAATCGAAGGTTGAAAATAATGTTTACAGGCAGTTATCTTGCATAACTATAACTAATTTCACCTAACCAAGGTAAGTCTTGTTTAATCATTTAATTAAACCACAAAAGCCTAAGCGGAATAACTCCCTCCTTTATCCACTAATAAACATACAGGAGTTACGTATTATATTTATGATATTTTTCTATTTATATATATGCAGGCGTCAGACAACTTGCGGGCACAGATACTTTTTAACTGAAGCTAACATTTCTTTGACAAGGTATTAATTTATTTGAAATGAAAGCATTACTGATCGAGTCTTAAATGCAAGATGATGTCTTAAATTAATTGAGTGCTGCCTTTACGTACACACAAAGATCAGTCATGCAAAAGCTTTTTAATTCTCCTATTTGCAAAAATCCGTGCGTGTTTTCATCAAGTTGATAAGTAATACAGGATTTATTTGTTTGTTTGTTTGTTTGAATGGATTCCTGGTATTTCTCACACCAGTACTAACATAACAAACATCCTCTCCTAGCCCCCAGCTGCTATCTCACATAGGTCTACGATTATCGACCTATTGGTGAGAGACAAATGTCAAAAAAAATGAGTTCCACCGTTGGGGATCGAATCTTGACCTTTAGATTGACAGAGTGACGCGCTATCAATTGTGCTATGACGGCGGAAAGTTGAGAGGAAGTAATTTGATAAGTAAGAAGAAATTGTGTCTATTATGATTGAAATACATTCCAAAAACTGACACTTGAAAATATTTAAGATCGCTTTGGATTGTTTGATTAAATGAAGTTTCATGCCACTTTCAACATTTCTTTAGATATATCGCTGCGGCTGGACACTTACAATGGTTTCCTGGTATTTCTCTGACCAGTACAACCACCACATCCTTTCTAAGCCTCCAGCTACTATCTCACTATGATTATCAACCTATTGGTGAGAGACAAATAGTCGGAAAGAATGAGTGCCGCCGTCGGGGATCGAACCGGGGACCTCTAGATTGACAGTACGACGCGTTACTAGGACGTCGGCAGATCGCTTTTGAGCAACAAGCTCGCATCAACAAATCGCTAACTTAATATAACATGCAATTAGAAATTCTTTAACAGAAAAGGCTCTGAACAGCTGTTTTCAAAGTACTACGACACAATACAAAAGGCATTGGGTTTCAACCAAACTTGGCAGAAATATCACTGCGCTGATCCTTTCTCAAAACTTGATCTTGAAACCTTGACTAAATGGCGTCGCAGGGTTGAGTTGTTTTTCTTTTGTTACTTTGAAATCTTTAAACATCTCTGAATCAGATATAAGTCCGGCAGCGTAACCCGAATTTCCTCTTTCAGCTTGCAATAACGTAATTGTACATCGTCAAACTGGTAAATGCCGTTTTGGCATCATTGATCAATTCTCTTTGCTTCTGAGCAAATTGTAAAAGCGATTTCGCCTCTCTATCGTGTACTTAATGTAGCCAAAGCGTTTGAAATTGACCCCTATTCGCTGAAACGAGTAAGAATATTAGAAATAATCATTCAAATAATACATTTTCAGCTTGTTTACAAACAATTTCTTTGAATTTATTTAATGAAGGGGGATAATTATAATTGAGGTAGTATTTCCATATAAACGATTGGTTTATAAATTGATTATCGGTTTTATGAGAAAATTCCTTTCCATCTTGGAATTTTATCAAAATATCAGATCTAGTGGATAATACATATCTGAAATGCCAGGTTTGCTTAAAATACACACGAATCGTTCTAATTTGCACATCTTTTGTGCTGCGCAATCATCAACACTAATTCATTGTGAATCAAAATAGCTTGTTTATCCGAAAATAATTACAAAGAAGAAGTTGTAGGTTAATTGGAGCTGTTCATTTTTTCCAAAGGCTTTAGAGTTACAAGGCGGTTTGCTAGTAACCCCACCCCCCCCCCCCTCCCCTGAAAAGTCACAGGGCATTTCTGCACAAACCTCAAATGCAAATCATAGGCACATGGAAGAGGAAGAGAAAGGGTGAATATTTATTTTTTATTTCTTAAGCTGATGAAATTTAAAACAAAATCTAATCGATTTCAAGCCTTGATACTTCGTCGTTTGGAATATCAGAACATTCATGCGATGATGAAATTATTGTGATTTTTGTCTTTGTACCAAAAGCACCATACATCATAAGAGTTCATCAGTTTGGGGTTTGGGTCAAGGAAAACATAGATTGAATGTTTCTCTACTGCTGTATGGATAAATCATTAGTTGTGTGCGGAAGCAATATGAGGTTCTGTAAATCCGAAAGCTTATAAGAAACAAATGTCCTAAACTAAATCGATGCAAAAGCAGGGAAATTCAAATTTAACGATATAAATACATAACAAGGTCCTTGAACTAGAACCCTTTATAAATTTCACAATTCAGTTTGAATTTCTCAAGATACAAATAAGATTCTGCACATGTAAATAACTTAGAAAAATGATGGTAAAATTCATAACCTAGCTTCTTTTCAACATTTGTTATCAATTGAATGACTGGATCACATTGAATTTTACAATGAAAATACATTATAAGTGTCATTCAATTAGGAGGGAGCACTACAAAACGACGAAAAAAAATTTATTTGCGTGGAATTTTTATGCTGTTTTTTTTTTCAAAGGAAAATTACTAAAAAAATCATTGGATGGTTTCTTCTAAAAATAGGTTTTTGTGACATTTTACCCCTTAAAATTACCCAAATTAGTGTACTTTTAATTTTTGAACGCTCATTATGCAAATACAATCGATCAAAGAGAAATTTCCTTTGCAACAGCCATTGTGTACATGTATAAGGTCTATCAACATGTAAAAGCTTTCGACTTTATACCGGCCCTAGAACGAATACAAACTTTTTTTTCTTAAACCTATCAATGGCAGATAACTTTATCATGAAAACTAGCTTGGTAAGGTACCTTCGTGTTTAAAATTATATAATGACTATTCAATGTTAATCCGCAAGATATAAAAACAAGAAAAAAATCATTAGGACGAAAAAAATGACGCCATGTGTCCATTACTACATTAAGAATAACCACACCATATAAAACATCAATCATCTTGTAACATGTCGCTGAAAAGCAGAGATGTTGTATAATGCCATTGCACTGTTCGACAACAATTATTGGCTTCACCCGTAGCGATTACAAACGCTGGGGCATTCTTGGCCTCTGTATTAGAAATTACGAGAGACAGAGAGAGGGGGAGAAAGAGAGAGAGAGAAGGAGATACAGAGAGAGAGAGAAAGAGAGAGAGAGAAAGGTGGGGGAGAGAGAGGGAGGGAAAGAGAGAGAGAGAGAGAGACAGAGACCGACAGAGTGAAAGAGAGTGCGAGAGAGAGAGAGCACTTTTTTGAACTCAGAATATTCTTTTCGAAACTGTCTACAAAATTCGAAATTCCTTTATCAATATATGTACATTGTCTGCCTTGTGCTAATACAAACGCGGACATGGTACCCAATGTTGTCCAATGAAGGGGATCTCATGTGTGATTCAAGAAGCTAGCTGCATTTATTAGTTTGTATCTTAAACTGCTAAAGGCAATTAAATAGTGCCTTTTGAACCATATTCCCTTTCGCCCACTTTGGTGGCCATATGGTTTTTTTCCAGTTATCATTGTTTCTTTTTCAAAGGATAATACTTCTGTAATTTTGAATACCTTTTGTGGCATTTTAAGTCCCGATTACATATCACTACCATTTTACAAAATTACTAAATTCGGCAGCTATCTTGGATTTTGGCGCCTCTCTTTTAATTCCACTTCATGATATAATCATTAACATATTCTACGGATGAGTTTCCTGAACTCCCATACCATTCCGAGGCATTATGAATGTACATTATGAATGCAAAAATCAGATTTGATATCTGAATGACCAAATCTACTTCTTTCAACAATATAATATTCTATAGACGCCACTGCAAGGTCACGCCCGGGTGCTGCCGGAATAATATATCTACGATGTTTTACTGCAATTACGGATGCATTGCGCATGTAAAACATACAAAAATCTTTACACCCGTTGAAAACACGCTTTGCATCTGTTTTTTCCAGCCTATACCTTGCATACGCTCTATCCGTCTGGCGTCTGTCTATTGTGGTTTCACGCGCACAAAACTTTGAGACAAGTACGAACTGTAAACGCGAAGTAATACGAGAAACAATCGCTACGTATCCGATACTATCCGTTATTCTTCCGCTGTATCCGCAATCCACCAGTAAGATATTGTCGGAACTCTAACCCGTTTTGGATGAAAACGTACAGAGGGCGGAATTATTAGGTATACGAAAAGTCAATAAAATTGAAGCAACACGAATAGTTAAGTATATAAGCGTGTGCATTACGTAAAATTAAATGATCAGCGCTCTATCCATTTAATTTCCGCTCAGCATACGTTGTTTATACGTCCAATTCTCTCTTTCCGCTATTTTTTTACGTCACAATTACACCCAGTCACTCTTCTGCGCTGTTCTGATCGGCAAGGCTTCCTATAAACATCCACTCAACATCATCCCGACTACATCCTTTAGGCGAGCGATATTTTCCGTTCTGTTTTCACAAATTTAACAATAATTATCAGTTTTTATCAAGCGTATGAGAACGGATGGAAATTTCACTCTTCCGTCGTGTCCGCATAGCATACGTTTTGTGTCCGTTTGGCAGTGGGACCGGGCCTTTAGTAGTTGAACATTTTTTCTCTTGATTCTTTTTTTCTATTTCTCGTCGTAAAAACAATAATATCTTCCATATGTAACCATTTATAAATTTTATTGTAAGAAGCTAACAAAAGGAAAGTTTCGAAGTTCTCGTAATTCCTCCTTTAACCCCCTTTCTAACCCCGCGAAGCGAAAAATTTCAAGCCAGCGACTGCAGTTAGAAAAATAGGTCGCGGCTCATTTCAATACATAGGCGTTGGCTTAGTTTGATAAATGTTTGATAAATGTCGGATAGGAGTTAACGGCATGAAAATAATTTCAAATTGAGAAGAATTATCATTATTAGGAAACGTTACTATAGAAATTAGCGAAGCCCATCAAAGTCTTGTTTTTTCATAAGTTCAAGAAATCATAACATGTTTGAAATTGAAACCCCAGGTTTTTTTAAACCAACCAACGAGCTTTGGTGGACTCGTGACATTTGGCGGGAAAAATATCTTCTTAACGCCAATAAACAAAATAATTTCAGCAAAATTCAAATGCAAATTACGCTTTTTAAGTCAAAAGCCGAGTGCGAATTATTCAACGAGTCCTCTTGAAAGTTCCAATTATATTTTAGAAAACTATTAAAACTATAATTTTATTAAATGGAGATGAAACCCATATTCACATTTTTAGGCCAAACAAAAAGCGCTATGAAACGAAATTGTTGGATTGCACGAGGAAAAAAAGACAAGCTGGCGAGTAATAACAGTACAAATCACGTGATTTTTGAGTAACCGTCGATATATTTAAAAAATGGAATGGTATTAAGGGTTCGCCGCAAATATAAATGGAGGCCATTTGTATTTTTGGCCAAAATTTTATATGCAAAATTAAGGCTTTTCTTTATGCAAAGTCAACTGAATATGTTATAAAATGTATTAAAAAGGGGAAATGGAGATATTTTGATAAAAATATTTGCAAAGAATGCTTTTATAGCTGAAAACAGAGTTCCACATTGCACTTTCGCATTTGCATCCATTTGAAAAATGTACCGATGCATTTGGGACAAAAACTTGCAGACGTCAACTGGAATATCCAGAGTACAATCAACGAGGCTTACTTTTGGCTAAAATGCCTGTGGGAAAGATATTTCGGCGTTGAAAGACACGTGTTTATTTTCAAGAAAACATGGCAGCCTTTTTTTACAACAACAAAACATGTAAACAAAGATGTTTTAAGGAATTGCAACCATCGTATTCCTTGAAAGCCAAAGGTGACAGTCCATTATCACTCTTGGGCATTTCTACTTAAAAAATGAGACTAAATTTACCTTGATTTCTACTTAGAAATCCTTGCTAGTGTTCTGTTTTTCTCAGCTGTCAAATAAAAAAACTGCCGTGGGAAATTTGTTATGAACCGCTTCACCGAAAAAGAGATAAAAATATCACTCCTCTAAAAAAAATAGAGTGGGACCTTTCATACTTATTTGAGAGCAAGTTAAAACGGCCTGAAGTCAAAACGGCCCAAAGTCAAAACGACCCCAAATTCGCTAAAACCAGTCAATACCAAGTCAAAACTTTTACTCATTTGGTCAAAAAAGCAAAAATTATTTTTTTTTATGTCATATAAGAATATATACAATTAATGGCTCGATTTATACATTTTTATACATCTTTTTTTTTAATAAGATCACAAATTAAATAGCTTTATTTTTTGGTTTATTTCAATACAAATACACCTCAATTTACTTTTTTCAGTCTCTCGTATTACATCTATAAAGGTTTGTTTCAAATTAAAGACCAATACCCTTATTCATATAAATGTGTTATTATTATAGTCCGATTGCCTTGTATAAGGACCGGTGTTTTCACCAATTACACAAAAATACGTTGGTAAAATCTTTTGTATGTAGTAATATCTTAATTTTAGCTTAATCCAAATTAATTTTAGACTATAAAATAGTTCCAGAATGATGTTTTTGTCTACTTAGTAAATGATAATTTTTCGCATTTTCCTCTGTTAAGGCTGCTAAGTAGTAAGAATATGTACACATATACTAAAAACTTGTGTTTTTATACTAAACTTTTGACACAATAAATGACCAATTTTCTTTTGTTGGATATGCGTATTTTCATATCGACGGTACCCAATTTTAAACTAAAACATCACATATTTTTTACCATTCATAACTCGCTATTTACTTGTTATCTCGTGAAAAACGCAACGATTTCGTTAAATAATCCATGATTTGATTGGTCCGAATTAGAGAGTACAGGGTTCATTCAAGAAAAGTTATAGGCGATTATCAATATCTTGTCAAAAGGTTCACAAACAAAGATAGGACACACTCATTCTAATATACTTTACGAGTGAATTACACAAACATAATTAATTTTATAGAAATACTCGATATTATATATTTAAAGAAAAAAAAAAAAAAAACGGCTTCTTTAAAATCATCCTCTTTTGATTCGATGCAAATTGGTACCTATTTTGAGAAAGACACTTCACTTTTCCCTTATTATAGAAACAATAAGTTGTAATAGGCCAGGAGTTTCATGTAGACGGACAGACAAAATCATTATTTTACTTTCAAAAATCCTGAAAACATATTTTTTCATGGTAATAGATTGAAAAAAGATATTATAGTAAGCAAAATTTGCGCTTGAAAATTACTTTTAATTATATTGTATCATTGTTATTGAGTTCAAAAGACAATCCAAGTGTGGGTGGCCCTTTTTTGACGTTTCGTTTGTGAAATCTACCACTTCAATTCAAACACGAATAAAATATTGGGATTTCATAAATCAGAATGAAAATATGACTTCTTTAATTGAGCTTCAGCCTTTGAGTAATTTCAATTGAACAAAGGAGATACCATCACAAGCTCTATTGTGAAATTTTGCCCTACTATTAACAAGGAATTGTGAAGAACATGTTGATAATAATGTGGTCATAATCATACTTTATATTTTGCAGCAAATCGTATAAAGAAAGACTGTGACACCAATATTTATATTGGTGAAATGAATCAAAGTCAAATTTACTACACCACACTTCTTTAATAAACGTTTAACTAAAATTTGTCTGTCTTCTTATCTTCCAAAGAAGTCTCTCCCCGCTCACCGCTCTGTGGGCGCCTTTATATACCTCTTGTATGTATACATTCCTAACAGAACAAGGTCACCTGATCTGCCCACACATTGGCATGCTGCCCAGCGGCTCGCTATCTGTTGTAAATAGTTTATGACCCAATAATCAGACCACATTCAAAGACAGGTATGGTTGAGTCATTCAAAAAGGAGGCTCGCAGAGATTGAATGTTTTACATATCTAATTGGTATATTCTCTATAACGCCAGAAATTTATTTAGAGAGTACAGGTTTAAAAGGGTGAGGCAATTCAAAAAACGTTAATTTGTACTTTTTCAAAATGGAAAAAAGTAACACTTAATTTCGTTAATGTTTCCCATTTTCTTCTGTATAATCGAAGGACACTTAATACAACTCCCTGGAGGACACCTTTTCCGTATGATTATATATGCACTCTAAATATATACTCTGTACTCTTTTTATAAAACACTTTATTAACAACAGGTTTTTTTAGGATTAAATTGACTGTTATCAAATGTCATCTTATTATCCGGTATTTCAAGCGTTTAAGGCTGTTGTCTTGATTATAAATAATGTTTGAAAATGCAGTAATAAATTATCTTTTATCAAAACCGTTTTCCGCTTGACACAACGAAGAGCTAAGTTTTGGGGATTAGAAACTATGCGTTTTATTAATTTTGAGAGCGAAATAGAGAGAGAAAGAAGAATAGAGGAGAGAGTCAAGTTTCTTCAAAATTATAATAATTACTAATCTGAATATCAAAAGTCAACCTTATTAAAAAAAAAATCTGGGTAGAAACTGTGTATTCAAAATCTTTAGCATATGATACTTTATTTATTAAGCTCCAATAAAAACCATGAAAGTCATAAATTCCGTTCTTTCCCTTTCTTCAGTTTAAACACGCTACGCTCGTACGTGAGATGACCAATCAAAGGCCTCAATACATTTTGACCAATGAAACGAGAGGAAGCAACGGACCAATGGTGTCCATGCTTACTTTAGGATCTAGTATCGATAAATGAGGACAGGCTAGCCAGTCTAAATTAAAATAGGCCTACTTTTTGCACAAGAACAAAAACCGGAAGTGTAGTTGGGTTTTTCCGCGAAAAATCGAAGAAGGTGAAAATCGAAGAAAACCTGGAAAATCAAAAGCTTAATCGATAGATCAAGGTAGTTTTTGCCATTTTTCTGTTCATTACATCATTCCTTATATGCAAGCAGAAGGAAACGCCAAATAATTTGAGTTAAATCAATAAAATCAGCCAATTTTGTTAATTTACGCTAAACGTAGATTTCACGTGATGTTTTTACAACAGAAATCTTTCAAATAATCTTACCTATGGAGACCAAAAGGAACCATACGTATTTCCACTATATTTTGATGGGTTTTTTTTATTTATTTTGCAAATATCAATCAAAAATCAAAGATTATCATATAGTTTTGATATTCATCTTCCTCTTTAAAGTGAAATTTAATGGTCCCGACGCACAGGTAACAGGTAAAAATTAATTCAACAACTTGAAATGTTCAGACATAGTATTAACTTGGTCACCATATGTTATGAAGCGGTCTACTTTCTTTTTATGAATGAAATATCATTTGGCGTGGGAATAGTAAATGTAAACAAACTCTATGTCTGCCATTTGCAAATTATTTTTCTGGAGTTGGTCATTTTCAGATGCAAAATGTGAGTTATGTGAAATGTTTATGCAAAATTTAAGCCTCCTTCATTGTTCTTTAGCCTTTCCTCTACATGTAGACATTTCTTGTTTTATCTATTGTGCAACTGAATCTTTAGTTGAACGCAAATAGAAAATGTTGTAAATGTGTCATATTTTCATGCTTTAAAGACACTTTTTGATATTTTTTTCTTCATATCCAAACTATTTTGCATTCTTTAGTAATATTTTAAAGCTACTATATCAGTTTTGGTCCAATAGATTACTTTGTATGAGTTTTTAATTTCATGTCAATTGACTCAGTTTCTGTGAATTCAAATCGCGGTAAACCCTTAAGACGAAATTAAGATTTTACCACATACAAATCTTTCCTTCAAACGCAATTCGATGTAAATAATAAAAAGGTTAGTCCATATAAAAGTCAAACGGACTATATTAATACAACTTGGGACCTCACGTAATATTATCAAAAAAATAGTATCAATCCATACGGATAATCCCCTATATAGCATATACGAACGAACTGAGCAATATGAGACAAATTTGTTTGTTTGAATTACTTTATTTATACTGATTAAAGACGAAAAATTCAAAAATACACTCCTGAACAGTCCTTCTGCCACAAGAACAGTTTTAACAGTCCTTATGACATCACGTAGAAAAAATTAGTTTCGATCCGGAATCGAACCCGGGGCGCCAGCGTTGGAGGTGAGCATGTTATCCACTGGGCAACCAGAATTTGTTTAAATTAAGCTGTAATTACTATATAGTTTGAAATACGATCTTATTCCCTAGGAGAGGACTTATTCACTCGAATCTCGCTATATTTACGCGAAAAGGGACACTGATAAGGTGTTCAAATCAAAATTTACATTTCAAAACTTAGAAAAACAATTTACATAAGCTAATCAAACCGGAGACACGCAAAAAATAACGTTTATCTTTTCGAAGCGAGACCTACAAACTCATCATAACATGGCTGTTTCCGTAAACTACATCTACCAACACGAACCTAGATTAACTTGCCAAAATAAAGGTCAAATGATTTACATTTTTAACAAAAATAGTGTTGAAAAACATTTTCGATCATGAATAGATTTCAAGAAAAAATGTAAAAAAAAAATGTCAAGCCGATAAGTGTCCATAAACTCGAAATGTCACTGCCTTCTCCAACTGACTCTAGAAACGAATTCCCCTACAACCTGTAACCACTCAACATAGAATAACCATTTTTACGAAGGTATTAAACGAATTTGTGTTGTAGGATAAGTAACGCCATGAAATTTTGTAATTCAATGTTTCGGCATGAAATCCATATCAAGAAAATCACAATAAAACTTAACGTCTTATTTATGTTAAAACAATTCTGTTTTAGTTGTCATTCTTGCTATGAACGAAAAAACGAAATCGTTTTTATTGAATGAGTTCGAACTTAAGTGTACAAGTCAAAGAAGATCCCATCGAAAAGCTCTTCGGGAAGAAGGAAGCAACTTTGCCACATCAAATTTGCCATGTTTTATTTTTTGTTGAAAAAAAAATAAATTTGCAAAAAACAGAAGTCAAATAGAATTCTTCTGGAATTCTGAATGGATTCAATAAAATACTAACAAATTTCGCTACAATGAAAAGAGGTTGTCAGTCAAAATTTGGCTTTAAGAACTCTTTATTCCCATGCGGTTTTAAATCTGTTCACCCCAAGAGAGTTTTAAATTAGGTTTTATAAGAAAGTTACGACTCATTAAGTCTAGCGGCAAGGATCGCTAAATTACATCAAATGTAATCATAGAGAATAATTACGATAATTTTTTGCGCAATAATGATTTTATTCATGTTCGTTGGACACTGCCCTTATCCAGAGTCTTGGTTATTTTGGCCACTGAGTATGCATTAAAAATCGAAATATACCCAAACAGCAGAGCAAAACTTTTTTTGTGTTCTTGCTATTGTAATTTTTTTCAAAGGGATATCCTCTCAGACGGATGTGTGTGTGGTTTTTTTTTGTTTTTTTTTTTTTTTTTTTTTTTTTGGGGGGGGGGGGGGGGGGTTGTGATAGGAATTCTTTATACATCTTGAATTTATCTTCTTTTTTTTTCAATTATAGTAGGACGGAGATTAGTTCTTCAGAGGGACGTTGTACTTGAAACTGATAATTTAGGGCAGATTATAATTTATTTTCGGCTTTTCTCAATATTTTGGATATTTTAGATTTTGTTTTATCGTTTTTATTTTGCTCATTAAATGATCATGCGGTTCAGACTACCTCGTCGTTGCATCTAAAATGATGGATTTTGTTTTAAATTTAGTACGCTTTTCGTGCATTAATATGGATATAGCAAAAGAGAGTTATCTACTTCGGCTTATACACGATCAAAAATAAAATGAAGTAACAGATTTTTGCAAGACACCAAAATAATGCATTGAAAAGCTGTAGCTACACTGTTTGGTTCCCAGCCGATACTTCAAATTTAAACGAATCGCGTTGACTTTCGAAGCTGGTCATCTATCACAGGCCATTCATGCTACGAATTGCTGTATTTTTGCAATTAACCCGGTAATACATTTTAATTGTCACGTTCCCTATTACTTAAAATGCCTTGAGTACATTTTCTTTAATGAACGCCGTTTCTCCTTGGTCGGCAACCTCTCGAGTGCCTCGTCATGAAAGTTAGTGGATCTATCCTCGTTTCATTTGATTGCATTTTTAACAAGTTAAAGGTCTTCAGAATAATGTCACCAAACACGTTTTTGCATGACGTCACTGTCTGGTCTTAAAAGAAGTCCCTGTCCACTGTGAACTTAAATAAACACATTGATCACTTTTTCGAGTTGATTGTCTTTTTAGCATATCTTAAATATTGGTTTCGTAATAAAGAAACTATTTTGAGGGAGCGAAGTGAGGAAATGAAATGTTTCTACCCTAGCCAGATTTTGCAAACTGATTAGGATAAACACTGACTTTTCGCATTTCAAAGACAGTCTACCCTGATTTGCCACAATTTGAATTCAACCCCTATTCAAAATACGTTTTGACACGGATATTAACCCACTAGTTGCATAATACGGATCATATTTATTTTTTAGCTCACCTGAGCACGAAGTGCTCAAGGTGAGCTATTGTGGTAAGGTGGATGTCCGTCGTCCATCGTACGTCGTGTGTCGTGTGTCGTCAACATTTACCTTGTATGCACTCTAGAGGCCATATTTTTTGCCTAATCAACCTAAAATTTGGTCAGAATGATTGTCTTGATAAAATCTCGGACGAGTTCGAAATTGGGTCAAGTGGGGTCAAAAACTAGGTCACAAGGTCAAATCTTAGAAAAACCTTGTAGGCACTCTAGAGGCCACATTTTTTGCCTGTCCAACCTGAATTTTGGTCAGAATGATTATCTTGATGAAATCTTGGATGAGTTTGAAATTGGGTCAACTGGGGTCAAAAATTAGGTCACAGGGTCAAATCTTAGTAAAACCTTGTATGCACTCTAGAGGCCACATTTTTTGCCCGTTCAACCTGAATTTTGGTCAGAATGATTGTCTTGATTAAATCTCGGACGAGTTCGAAATTGGTTCAAGTGGGGTCAAAAACTAGGTCACAGGGTCAAATCTTAGAAAAACCTTGTCTGCACTCTAGAGGCCACATTTTTTGCCCATTCAACCTGAATTTTGGTCAGAATGAATGTCTTGATGAAATTTTCGACAAGTTCGAAATTGGGTCAACTGCGGTCAAAAACTAGGTTACAGGGTCAAACCTTAGAAAAACCTTGTATGCTTTCTAGAGGCCACATTTTTTGCCCTATCAACCTGAAATTTGGTCAGAATGAATGTCTTGATGAAATCTTCGACAAGTTAGAAATTGGGTCAAGTGGGGTCAAAAACTAGGTCACGGGGTCAAATCTTTAATAAAAACTTGAGTGCACTCCAGAGGCCAAATTTTTTGTCTGATCAACCTGAAATTTTGCCAGAATGATTGAATTGGTGCAATTTTTCATGAGTATGAAATTGGGTCATGGGGGATCAAAAACTAGGTCAAAGAGTCAAATCATAGAAAATCGTTGTAAGTGAACCTGAAAATTGTAAAAAAAGGATTTTCAAGTTGTATAGAAGAAATAGCATTGTTTAGCGTAGTCATTCATCATTCTATTTCTAATACTACTTTTCGAAAATTTTAGACAGTTCATTCAGGTGAGCGAATAAGGGCCACTATGGCCCTCTTGTTTAATTGCGGAAGCCACTTTCATCTCAAAAGTTAGACGTGCCTGCGTAACTCATCATAATCGATTGTCTGTCCACTCCTTGGAAACATGCTTTCAACGAACATGATTTTCGCCGCTCATTTACCATTTAATGAACATCTTTATTCCTCTCGGAATATGTGTTCACTTTGTAAATGTAAAGATAATTCTGACCATCATAGCTGGGACGAACACTTGGGAGAGTAGAAAGGAAATCGCATGGATCGCAAACAACACGACTGCCTTTCTATGCTGTTTTCACTTCACTCATACTTCGCTTTCACGGCGCTTTCGCGGCGTTGTTGGCGATCCCATGGTGATGCAGTGTACTGCGATCTCACCGCTCTCCGACTGCAATCTAGGCGATGTCACGGCGTTCTCGACACGCTCTGGATATTTGCAGATCGCCGTAAGGCCGCCGTGGCAATGTAGACCTAGTAGGTCATGCCTTTAATAAAGGGCGTTGTGTAAGTTTGAAGAGACAATAGATTCATTGAGTCAATAAATAAATTTCATCATAAATGTTTAAAAAAAATGAAATTAGCATCACCTGATAAAGCTGTGTTTTCAACTTATCAACAACTGGATTTGAAAGAGTGTTCCATTCCCGAGAAATAGATTCCTAGAAAAAAAACTTTCGTCCGATCGAATGTGTCTCCATTTCTCATAAGTGTCCCGTGAATAAAATGCCAGCTGAATGAAAAAAGTGACAAAATAATGCAATCAACCGGGCTCGCTTGGGTAGGAGGCATGTCTTACCACTGAGCCACGGTAGATTTCTGTTCTGATGTTGTTATCTAAAACATACAGATAAACCTTTAATTACAGATTTATATATAATAATTGAAAAAATTAAATCGATTACACGTAAAATTAAATCGATTACACGTAATCTAGTTTATACATTACGATAACAAATAAAAGTGAGAATGAAGTAAAACCATAAATGAATGACAGTTTTTAATACTAACATATGTTTATTGGATTGCAAGAATGTCTCTTTTTGCGGTATTTATTACAACAACTGATTTCTAAGGGTTTTTTAGGGAACTTCTAGACAGTATAAATTCAGCGGATTCATGAAAATAAGAAAAATCAAACTTTTGTAGAATAACTTTTCTATTGAGATAGATATTTTTTTAGAATAGCGCGCATTTATTGATACAATCTAATTTCCCAGGAGATGTTTGAAATTTATTCAAATAGATGTGATTTTATCTCATATTCAACGTAAAGTTCCAACCTTTATGCAATCAATCAGAGGATATTCCGATTGAAGTTCTTGTTGGCGAAAAATAAATTACAGACTAGAAGTTTATAACCTAGATGTACATACCGTTTAATTTTCTAATAGACAGTGCACTTCACATATAACGATACCGTCATATTAAAGCAACATTCAAATAAATATATAGCAAAAAAGCCTTGCGATTTTATTAAAAAGCAATTAAAATTAATTACAATTAAGATTTAGATCTAGGGACAGTCACTGGTCTACATACGGTCTCTGCTAAACATGAGAACGGAACGGTTGCACTAAATGAATTTGCTTGACGTTTATAAAAAAAATGTGACCGTATTTATTATTTTGCAATTAATCAATGTGTCTGAAAGGTTCTTAACATATCCACGAGTTCTCGACACCTTTGCACCATTAAGTCACGCAAAAAACTCCGCGCTATCTCATTTTACGACTATTTCCTTGAAGTTATTGTCGTTCTTTTTAAACACCCACACAACAAAATCCAATACCCTTCCACCCCCACCCCCCCATCCCCCCACACCATTTTATTATTTAAAAAAAATAACTGTGTTTGCTTCTTTAGAAATCTTAATATCCACGAGTTTTCAACCCCTTGGCACGATAAAGACACGCAAACAACTCGGCGCTTTTTCATATAACGACATTTTCTTGCAGTTATTGACGTTCTATTTGAAAAAAAAAACACACACAACATTTCATTATTTAAAATCGAACAATTGTGTTTGCTTCTTTAAGATTTCACTCTGTATTCTAGATTACTTTACACATAACCGCCGGAATTAATCTTGCAGCAGCTGGTATAACAGCGTCAGTTTACTTATTCGGCGACCAAAAGAAGGCCCCAAAAATACTCAAACACAAAAGGAACACGGTATTAAGTTTTTCTTTTTGTAGGCATCTGTACGACCCAATCCCTTATCCACAACATGGGAATTGTTCTTATGCAAACCAAAGATTGTATAGACATGGGATATTTATTTGACTGCGTAAGGGGTCAAAATACGTAATACACAAAGTTTAACATGTCGGTAAATCTGGTTTCGAACCGCTGAATTGAGGCTTTAGATCCTCCAAAAGAAGATATGAAACAAATTCATTTTTGCGGGTATGTCCCATTAAAGTGACTTATTTCCAGTACTATTCGAAGTCTTACTGAGCTGACGTAGAATTGAATGACCAACAAATTGTTAACATTATTCCTGGCCCTTATTTTTCGACCAAGCAGATCCCAAATATGCTCGATAGGGTAAGAGTCAGGGGAAACGGCTGGCCACGGCAAGATTTTAACGCCATTTGTATTCAAATATTACCGCGTGATGCGAGCTGTATAAGGGCGACATGTGATAGCAGCGTGTCAGCTACAGGTCTCAACACCTGATTAATCTACTCAGCAGCATTGTGATTGCCGTTAATCCACACCCACACCATGACACTCTCCCCACCGAACCTGTGTCTTTCAACAATGCAGGCGTTAGCGACTATCGTGTTGTCGGAACCTTGCATGCTGATTACCAATAGTGATGCTGGTGCAATTATCTCCACAAAGTAGACTAAAGCATAAACAACGCTTCAAGCATATCATGTTTTGATTTTTCTGATAAACTACGCCTGAAAGTTGCAAGAATAGAATGAGAGTTTATTAAGTTGATTTAACATGCCAATAATCGATAATACTGTATTTATTTTAACTGAAATATGCCTAGTTTCTTTTGCGTTTGAGTATATTTCCCCAAATCAAAGATCGCTTTACCGGAAAATGGACATTAAAAAAAAAATCCATGCGACAGTTTGATTTTAGTGTTTGGAGAGTGTATTACTGACAAAAGCTTTTTTTGCAGAAATTGGACGCAACCTTGTGTGTGAACCCTTTCCCATCATTGCTTGGCGAAAAAGTGTACGTTAATTTTGGAAAAAAGGTATGATTTTCGTTATACAAGTAGTATATGTTTTACATTTGAACGACATCGTCACACTAGTGACGTCAATTTAAATTTTCGAACTAGACGCTTCTGTTCCTTGGTCAAAAACAAATGCCTGTACCACTTGTAATCTATGCTGATTTTGAAAGCATAACCAAACAAAATTCAGAAAAAGAAATGGGAACATTCAGAAATAACAACCCAACATAAAGCCTGTGGTTTTGGTTATCAAGTTTTAAGATATCATTGGCAAAGCAGAAGTGCCAGTAATATTAAGATTTGAAGATGGTACTGAAGTTTTTTTTTTCATTTAGAATGTAAAGAAGAGGACATGAACATCATTTTTAGCTCACCTGAGCACATCGTGCTCAAGGTGAGCTTTTGTGATCATTGAATGTCCGTCGTCCGTCGTGCGTCGTCCGTCGTGCGTCGTCCGTCGTCCGTCGTCAACAATCTTAGTGTTTACACTCTAGAGGCCACAAATATAGTCTAATCTTCATGAAACTTGGTCAGAATGATGGCCAGGTCACAAGGATGAACCCTATTGAAAATGGAAAGGATCCATGCCATATCACAGGAAAAGGGGCCTTAAAGACAATTTTCTTGTTTACACTCTAGAGGCCACAAATATGGCCCAATCTTCATGAAACTTGGTCAGAATGTTGGTCAGGTCACAAGGATGAACCCTATTGAAAATGGAAAGGATCCATGCCATATCACGGGAAAAGGGGCCTTAATAACAATTTTCTTGTTTACACTCTAGAGGCCACAAATATGGCCCAATCTTCATGAAACTTGGTCACAATGTTGGTCAGGTCACAAGGATGAACCCTATTGAAAATGGAAAGGATCCATGCCATATCACTGGAAAAGGGGCCTTAAAGACAATTTTCTTGTTTACACTCTAGAGGCCACAAATATGGCCCAATCTTCATGAAACTTGGTCAGAATGATGGCCAGGTCACAAGGATGAACCCTATTGAAATTGGGAAAGATCCATGCCATATCACGGGAAAAGGGGCCTTAATGACAATTTTCTTGTTAACACTCTAGAGGCCACAAATATGGCCCAATCTTCATGAAACTTGGTCAGAATGTTGGTCAGGTCACAAGGATGAACCCTATTGAAAATGGAAAGGATCCATGCCATATCACGGGAAAAGGGATCTTAATGACAATTTTCTTGTTTACACTCTAGAGGCCACAAATATGGCCTAATCTTCATGAAACTTTGTCAGAATGTTGGCCAGGGCACAAGGATGAACCCTATTGAAAATGGGAAGGATACAAACCATATCAAGGGAAAAGGGGCCTTAATGACATTTTTTTTGTTTACACCCTAAACATCACAAACATGATTCAATCTTCATGAAACTTTGTAAGAATGTTTGTTAGGTCACAAGGATGAACCCTATTGAAAATGGGAAGGATCCGTGCCATATCATGGGAAAAGGGGCTTTAATGACATTTTTGCTCTTATCACTCTAGAGGCCTCATATATGGTCATATCTTCATGAAACTTTGTCAGAATCTTTGTCAGGTTAGAAGGATAAACCCTATTGAAAATGGGAAAGATCCATGTCATATCATGGGAAAAGGGACCTTAGTGAAAATTTTCTTGTTTACAGCCTTAGAGGCCTCAAATCATAAAAGTACAACTTGAAAATTTGATGTATTTAATGAGACAAAGAGACGAAGGTGAGCGATATAGGACCATCATGGTCCTCTTGTTAATTATTCTAAACCACTAAAAATGACAGAACAAATCACACAATTTTACGACAAAGCTACCCACTGTTGGATATGCGAACAGGAAATAAAAGATAAAATAATAGACCACTACTACTTCTCTGTAAATAAAAAGGTGCAGCATACAAATCCTGCAACCTCAAGCTTAGCCCTAAAACCGTAAAGAACTAACATTTCAGTTGTCTTTCACAATTCAAAAGGATGCGACAGTCATCTTATCATGTAGAAGATTCATAAAACAAGAGAAAACATTAAATGTATGGCAAACAATGCAGAGAAATATATCTTATTCAGCGTAGGACAACTAGATTTTTTAGACAGTTTTCAGTTTATGGCTTTATCATTTGAGAAATTAGTTGATGCAACAGACAAGTCTTATTTCAAACCAACAAGAGAAGTTTTTGGTGAAAAAAACACCTGATATCATCAGACGTAAAGGTGTTCATCCATAGAAGCCAAGAAAGATTTAATGAAATACAATTAACTTCTTTAAAATATTCATAGCAGCTTGACAGATGAAAGCATTACACAAAAAGACTATGAATATGTACAAGCTGTGTGGAAAACTTTAACTGTAAAACACTTGGTGATTATCATGACTTATACCTAAAAACAGATGTTCTTTTGCTTGCAGATGTCTTTCAGAAAAAAACATGTATGAACACATATAAACTTGACCCTCTACACTTTTACACCGCACCTGGTCTGTCATGGGATGCCCGTCTAAAATACACTTAAAGTTCTAAGGAACAGGACAGTCTAAGCCTTTTCTTGAAAGTTTGGCGCAGAAAAGTACAGCCTTGTCTGTGGTTACAGCCTTACCTATTATTGTGTGGTAAATGGTCTATAATAGATCCTTTCCAATTTATATTAAAGTCTGAGGTTCCGGTACATTGAATTAATTTACAAAAACTATCATAATGGTGTGAGAATAGTATTGAGTATTAATTTGCCGTGACAATACAGATGAAAATGGTCGTTCTCTAAAAATATGTTAGTTTTATACCTTATCGACATAGTCTTTTAATAGGCGTATTCTTTGTTTACATCTTAATTTAATACTTTTGAATTGGACATTATAAACATATTTTGGATTATCATTATTGTTATTTTTTTAAAATCAGCTTTTTTAAAACCTTTGATATTTAATCCAAGTTGATAATTTTAACATGAACAAACAGATGAAAACAATCACAGCCGTACAGTCAAGCTACAATACTGTTAACTAAGTCGTCGTTTATCAAATGCTATAAATGATTTTTCTGTATGGGTTCCAACTGTGTTATATAAAACTGCTTCATCATCATTTTTGATTTTCTAAACTGAATAATTTTGATTGATATAATCTTCTATATTTATTTAACAATTTCACCTTAAATCGTTTTGAAGCGTTTTATTTCAACAAGTTAGATAGGTATAACGAATTTCGAGAAAATGTTTAGGAAAAGGCATTAAACAATAGTTTATTACAAAAAAGCATTAACAATAAGAAAGACAAATTGTTAATTTCAATATTCGCAGTAAGTATATGGGCTCTTGAAGACAATGAAGTGTTTTCTTTTTGGAATGGTATTAGAGAAGACGGTGCTGATTATGATGTGATGTCGTGGAAAGATTTAAGGATTTGGTGGGTGAAATACAATGAAAAATGAAAAAAATATTACCAGGTTAGCACTTCACAGCACTACGAGAAAACATGAGTTTGCTAGAAGGCGACTGCATTCGAAAGCGAAGAAACATTGTTGAACAGTGTGAAAGAATTGATTTCTCAGGCAAAATGTCAAAACAAGAACTTAAACCGGTTCTTGATGAATTTTAGAGATATTATAATCTCAAAGATAAGACTTACTCACAACAGTCGTGTGTGAGAGAAGTAGAAAAAATAAGCTGATAAAAGAGGAAAAGGCGCAAGCATTACAAACATAAAAGATAGATTATTTTGTTTAGTAAGTTTACATTTATAAACAACCTACCGCCAAAATATACTGTGTGATTTCAAATGGTGCTTCTATACAGGTAATCAAAAACACGGTTAACAACCTGTTATCTATTATAAAATGGTTTCGAAATATAAGTGCAAAACTGCCCCTTTGTGATTTACAACTGACCATGGCGGCAATCGCCGCATTTTCTGGTGATGCCATTTATAAATGATTACAAACTTTGACAGCAGAACAGTGGAATTAGCTTTACCCGGAAGGGTGGGGTCATAATTTTTTTTCTTTACTGATCATTGTAGCGAAGGCCTTCCCTAAACAAATCTGACTGATGACATCTTTGCATTTCGAGGAATACGAGACTATGCCAGACTTTGAAATGTTACGCTAACAGCTCAGTATAACTACCTTTTAAAACTTGACCTTATGACATCTTTTCATCATCTTGCATTTCGAGAAAAACGAGACTATGCCAGACTTTGAAATGTTACGCTAACAGCTCAGTATACTACCTTTTAAAACTTATTTTTGTGGTTTATTTTCTGAAAAGTACTATATGTAAATTGTATTTATTTTTCTCTAGTTTCAAATGAAATTCTCTTCTTGAGATAAATACTTTAATAATAATATAAAAATAATATTATATTTTTATCTTATAACTATACAAGTATCCGTATGATAACAACCCGTATGATATTTTTTATGATATCACATAGTTATTTTTAGAACAATAATATCATACAGTTATTTTTAGAAACTAGCATTTAAGTTAGAAACATCGACTAAAACAAGACAAAAAGAGGTTATAAGATAAATATAATACGTACTAAGTGTATTGTATGAAAAAATATCTAACTCGGTTGTGAGAATTGGTAATTGTCTCGGCAGAGCCTCGACAATGATCAATTCTCCCAACCTCGTTAGATATTTTTTTCCATACAAAACACTAAGTACGTATTATATATATACACAAGCTTTCAGCAGCACAGCCACCTCGATCAGGTGAATCCTATGAATTTTCAATTCACATGATAAAGGGGGTTGTGCCGTTGAAAACCAGAGTATAAATATAATATTTCTATAGTTTAATATATATAGTATTTGTGTAACTGAGTCACCAAAAGTAACTTGCAACCTCTCTGAAAGCACTCCGTATGGAATAAATGACAAGAAAGATACACTTTGAATAAAATGCCGGAAAAACATACACGTTTACATACTAAGATCAAATGTGGAAAAATTCAAATGTACTAAAGTCAAAATAATTCACTATGGTATCGAGTTTATCCCATATCTGGGAATGTAATTCCGCCCGCTCATACATTCTTAAATCATTTTTTAGAAGATATATATAGGCATTCCCAAATACATACTAAGAAGGAAATATTTTAGTGATACACGATTTGACCCATGTCTGAATAGGAATTCTGCTACTGCGCATGTCTCAATCGAATCCGACATAAAACATATATAAATTATTCGCGAAAGGAATAAAATAGAGGGTAAAATGCATTCTTTTTACATTGTATATACACATATCGGATAACCCGAGCAATATTTGTATGTAAAAATATTGAACGACCGGATTCGAATGAATTTTTCTCACTGGAATTGGGAGCAAACCACGCTAAACCCCCGTTCCTTTTTTTTGAATAGGAGAAAGCGTACAAAGAATCTGCAAAAGATAAAATTAATATGTGTAAATACTGCCATGCTTTGACGGAAATAATAATATTAAATAAATTGCAATCAAGAAAGAAGTATTTATTCTGTATCTGGATTAAATTCCACATCTAGCAAAAACTAAACACGAATAAAATACGAGTTAAATTGTGATTTAATTTAAAGGCAATTAGGGAGGCGGAAGGGTGGTGTGGTAACAACATCGTTTTTAAATCAAATCCGGCAAAAGTATCAAAACAATAGATTATTTAATCCCGAGCGCATAACGCAAACTAGACAGGTACATGCATTGGAGCTAGTATATGATTGGTCACTAAAAGTAACTTGCAACCTCTCTCAAAGCACTCGTATGGATTAAATAACAAGAAAGATACAGTTTGAATTGAACATAGGGCATTTTAATAAAAAAGGCCGGAAAAAACATACACGTTTTCATACTAAGATCAAATGTGAGAAAATTAAAATGTACCAATGTCAAAATAATTTACTATAGAGTTAAATCCCTTATCTAGGCATGAAATTCCACCACAAACGCCGCCTCGTTCCTTTTTACTTGGAAAAAGAGTTTACTTGGTTAAATACTTAAAAAACACAAATATAACCTAACCTCGAGGAAAGAAAGCGTTGAACAAGATGGCATGCTACATGTCCGCAATATTGCCAGGGCTTTTCAACATTTCAAGCAACTGTGTACCATACTCTTTCGAAGTTATCTACAACTCAAATTGAGCCAGGCTGACAACTAACGTCAAATTTATTAAGTCGAGGATAAAAAATAGAGTAAAATAACTAATGTGTATGAAATTAAGATCACGCAATCCACAGACTACTAGTATTACCTTACCAGTAGACTGGCTCCCTTCCCACTGATCTGAAGTATTGTGAAAAAATAAGTCAATTCAACTAGAGAAAGAAAATTTCTTATCAGCTTATATTCTCTGACTGGCCGATCAGTTTTTGAGAATATGGGAGGTAATTTGAAATAAAATAGTTACACGTGAGTGGTCTACCTTATTAATTTTTAAACTAACTGACAGCCTGGCTACTTAACCAGTTGTGAAATACTAATTATACGCACAAGAGTAACGAAATTAAATACTAGACTTGTCCAAAGAACATACCAGGTAACGATACAAAGAATTGTGCACGTATTAACTTGTTAACATGATACACCATTGTAAAATTGATAAACATATCGCGGTATATCCGAATCCTAAACCGTTCCCGAAATATACTTTTCCATGTCTATCTTGTCCGAACTCAACCCGCACCTAGGCCCAAATCGGTGGATAGTATTTATCCAGCGAAAGTTACGCTATATAACAGGCACTAAATGTCATAGCAAAAGCGAACACGATTCGAGTTATGTCAATGACGTACCATAGGAGACTCGAAACTGGCACTTGATATGTTAAAGCGGGTGAAACCAAAATTGCCAGGTCGCCGAGACAATATCGGAGGTAAGTTCATATTACAGTGGAAGTATCCAAAAGCACTAACACTTGTCATTTTTGCTTTATCATCAACTGTTTGAATTGTTGAGAAAGATTACATCGCATCCGAGATAAAAGCTATACGTCACTTATGTGGGTGATAAACGGGTGGGTATTATACCGCTTATTTGGAAATGCAGCATGTGTGTCTATATATATATATTCCGGAGTAGATTATACATCCGTAAGTGAAATGAATCATCCTCATTCGAAAATTCTTTTTCGCCGGTTTGTCCGTAGCATCTGTGTAACCACCCGAATGCGAGCTCGATTCTATGGGTTGATCGGAAATTGGTACTCATGTCAGATCCTAATTTGACAATGTTTAGGCTGGCATCAATTTGTGCTGAAGCCGAGTAAGTCGTATTTTATGCATCCCTGCACCTGTGCTCTTACCAAGTTAAATTCGACCTTGTAATAAAATCAGAAAACTGAAATAGTAAGTCCATACACCCTGAATACAAGGTTAAAATGTAAAAGACAACTCATACAAAACATCGTCTTGAAGAAACAGTAATAAAGGCAAAAGCGATAAGTGTCGCCGCCAAAAGCTGAATCTACATACAATCCATATCAGTTAAAAAGAATAAAGATGCAACGGATAGTGTGGGCGCGACCCGTCTTGTGTTTGGAATCTCCTTGAATATAACAGCATACTCGCGCATAATTTTGTCGAAAAAAAAATCTGTGGGCCAGCCGTTGGCCTGATCTTTATCTTTTTTTTTTTTTTTTTTTTTTTTTTTTTTTACTCGAGGATAACACGATAAAGGGTCGAATGACTCTTATTTCCATCGTGGTCCTAACTCATTCCAGATCTTATCCTACACAATGAGAGAGAGGCAATGGGTTCTAACCACTGCTACCCACTTTTACAGCTGGGTGGACTGGGGCCCTGTCTGTAAAGTGTCCTGCCCAAATACACTACCCGCCTCCGGTGGGGCTCGAACCCGCAACCACCAGGTTACGAGTCGAGCGCGCTAACCACTCGGCCAACGAGCCATCGATATTTAATATGGTAATTAGGGGACAAACACAATTAGAAAACGTGAAGTAGAAAAAGAGAAAAATGAATGGAACTAAAAATAAACAAACTCTGCTGTCAGATTCCAGAAATAAGGCGAAATTTACGGCGGTCAGACCCGTTCAAATCAGCTGACAAGCAAATTAAGGAGGACAAGTCCGCATTCCTGTTCCCAGACAGTATGCGTGACCTCGATTGACCGCGGACAGACGATCATTGTACACCCCGATGTTTATGGGCACCAGATGTTAGATTTGTCTATTTAGGAATCAAGATTACCAATAAACTGACCATTAATCAAGAATCGGGGTGATTTTGAATAGAATGTTGCTTGTTAAATACAAGATAATGGCAATGTGCGGATTTTAGAGGGATCATATGTGGGCGCTTTGCGATTCCTGTTTTCCTTATATATACCCTGACTTGTTTAAGAAGAAAATTACGAGATACTCAAAAAATGTCTCCATCTCCTTGGTTGTAATTGAAACATTGAAATCGGTTCCTATATAACTTAGAAGGAAGTGACATAACCATATCAATGACCCTAACTATTTCGAGTCGGTTGTGTTATGTGTAACCTTGTATGCGCAAGATAATGTTGCATAATATGACAAGATCAGACAAATACAATCTTCCGCTCGGCCCTCACGTTTGGTGATAGAAACTTCGAAAAACCATAAAAAAAGAAGAAATTGTAAATGGAAAATAAAAACCGTGCGTACCTTAAAATGTCTTATTGAAAACCTAAGAAACACAGAGGAAGTCACTAGTCTCGGGTTAAAAATCAAAATTAGAAAAGTTACATGGGAAATGAAATTATAATTAAACAAACAAATAAAACTAAGAAAATTAATATTTCCCAATCGATCCATCTCGAGTTTAAATGTAAAAACGTTAAGGTTACGTGATAAATGAATTGATAACTATACAATCTAAAGGCTGGAAATTGTTATTTTTTGTAAATTAGTAAAGCTACGTGGGAAATGACAATATGGATTTAACAAACAAATAACACTAAGAAAGTTAAATTTTCCATCAATAAAGTAAAAACCATGTGGAATGCGTATGACGCCCTTTTAGTAAATAATAATATTTGACAACAAAGGCTCAAAAAGTTGTAAGGACACGCCCTTAAATGGGAAAATGGCGTGAAGAAGTAAATTCTACTCGAGTTAAATGTAAAACTAGTAAAGTTAATTAAGAAATGATCTCAAAGCTAAAAATGTTAATTTTTCCAATCGAAAAAGTATAACCCATGTGGAATGACAGTTATAATTGCTTATGACGCCTTTCTTAGTAATTAAAATTGTGAATATGGGTCCCAATAGTTGTAAGGACACGCCCTCAAATGGGTATGGCGTGAAGAAGTAAATTACTCTCGAGTTTAAATGTTAAATCAGTAAAGTTACGTAAGAAATGAATTTATGATTATACAATAAATAAAATCTAAAAAAGTTTATATTGTCAATCGATAAAGTATAATACATGTGAAATGGCTGTTATAATTGCGCATGACGCCTTACTGTTAAAAATATTTCCAACTTGGGTCCCAAAAATTGTAAGGACACGCGCTGAAATGGGTAAATGGCGTGAAGAACAAAATTACTCTCAAAAATGGTTTACCGAAACATAGCAAGTCAAAAAATAAAAGCATCAGTAATGGAATACAGTTGCATATATATGAATAAGTGCCATGTAAAGCACAGGTCGAAAATAGGCTCAAACTGGCCTGAAAACGATAGACTTGTAAAAAAGCACATGATAACCTATATACAGGTAACAACTGGCATAAAATATATAATTATGTAAATAGTGCACAGTAAAACCTTTTGAAAAGAAAGGCATGAACTGGCAAACATGCAATTACCAATAACACTGTCGTATGATATATTCGAAACAGCAACATGCATCAAAAATAGGAAATTATACGTATCTTTAAGCATTTCTTGCTCTATCTTTCATCACAGCCACAATTACAGACCGTTGCCTCATACTGACAGGTGGACACCTTCAGCAGCCTTTAACATCCCTTCTCCCTAAGCTATGCATCGTTGAGCCACAATTCCTGTACACAAATCGTTTTATTTGCATAAGAATTCATAAATTAAAAATATTATTTCATGAAAACCATTACATAAAATCGCAGGAGTTTCTTTATAGAATATTCTTATGGGTAGATTTGAGCCTACTTATTGTACCATATCGATATCAGGACGTAAAGTTAAAATTATCAACTTGGATTATTCATCAAATGAAAAAAATTTACAATAAATGTAAGATGTAGATATATTTATAATTCCAGGTCCAAAGTTTTCAAACAAGGAGTAAACGAAAAATACAGCTATTATTAACAAGACTATATCCTATTAAAGTACGACATAGATCATGTCGTGATTTTCGATTTTGATTCAAATGACAAAGGAATACCAGTAACAGATGGTTAGTCACATAACTTTGATTGTTAAGAAAAAATGAAAATGAGTGTATTCAGCACACTTACATTACACTTTTGCTTAAAACAAAATTGATTTACATGTTATATTTCCATTCTCCTAGAAACCGTTCTATTCTAGACGCATTTTTATTTTCAAAAGATAGCGCATGCAAATGAGCAAACTACAGCGGCCTTCAAAGTGGGCGGTTATGTCTGAAAGTCAATGTAAAGACATACAAATGTCTACATTGGTCCCTCATAAGACGATCAAATTGGAGTCGATTGATGTTGGAATGGTGCGTTTCCACTGTATTAATATAGCAAAGCAATTAAGGAATAGAACAAATAACTCATAGTACGGAATTTATAAAAAAAAATAAAAAAAAATAACAAGTTTTTTTGTTCATACAATTTTGATTTATGTTAATGCGAATTCACTGTCATAAGCATCATACAAGTAGTTTGTATATGTTTCATGCATATGGCCCATATCTAATCAAACAATTAAACTTGGTGGTCATTTATAAACCACATATTAACCTTGATTATACACGCATGTTTATGTAAATAATTCCTGGAGTTATCACAACAGTTAGAATAAATTTGATAATGACTGGAAGAGAAACACTTAAGACACTTTTTTGTAGACCCGACTGTCATCTAAAAATAGAATGTTGAAATACTTTACACTTGAACACAGTGATCAAAAATTGGATTTTTTGTATGGGAAAGCAGATCGCCATTTTCTCAAGATTGACATTAAAGAATATGTTTTTATAATTCAGACACTGTCTAAACAGAGAGCCATCTCGACTTTCAACCTGAATTTCGTTGTAAGATCAGGCAGCAGCTCAATACCATCATACTTTCACATGATAGGAGGTGTCCTTAGTCAAATTTAAGATTTTATCTAGTAACAAATCTGAAAAAAAAGATTTTCAGTTGTATCGTCATTTTATAAAAAAAAAATCCATATGGACCTTTATTTACATCATGAGGTTTTCCATTTGGCAGCCATCTCGACAACTTTACTTATTCTAATCTTGATTCAGGGTTTTCATTGCGCCAGGAAACTTCAAATCAGTATAATTAAGTACACGATTTCGATGAATTGTACAATCATAGTAGCAAGTACATGTATGTTTTAAGTGGACTTGGCTGCCATCTCGGCTTTTTATATAAACTATCCAAAATGAAAATGCAATATTTTCGAGATTCTTGATAGCTAATAGAAAGAAATGTTTATGTAAAATACCTTGCAAACTTAAAGAATGAATTAAAAACTTGCTGTTTCCCGACTGCCATTTTCATATTGAGAATTTACGTAACAATAGATGAGATTTGTAACTAGTCATTTTATGCTTTTTTATGCTTTTTTTATTTGTTACATAACTTAGTACCTTAACAATAAAATAACCACTAAAATCGGTTTAATATAGCAACCGAGTGATCTTTGGAGCTATTTGCCTGATTTTTGATTGTCCTGGCTGCCATCTCGATTTTTTCAAAATGCTCAAAAATGACAAGATGTTATCAGCCAGATTCTAGTTTGGGAACTCATTTGCTACAAGAATCAGTTGCGAAAAAAACTTTGAACCTTATTTCCAGGATCAGGTAAAAAATGCTATTATTCTGCCGGACTTTATAATTTAAAAGTGGGATGTTCTTCCTTCAAATCTGAAAAACCTAAGTTATTAAAAAATGAATATAGATTTAAAAAAAAAAAACAAAAAAACTTTGACCTATTTCTAAAATAAATTTGGTACAATGTATATAAATTGTGATTTATAAGAGAAAATTTATCCATATTTACAGCCTTGTATAATGTTATTATTCATTTATACCAAAAGGTGAATTTGTGTTTAACGTTTCAAGGAGGCCTTTATGCGATAAGCTGCTAGTGTGTGTATGACGCACCACTGAAACATACCATACTAATTTTATCACCATATGATAATAGAATAGAATTGTGTAATACTTTTTATCATCAGTGAAGTACCAACCTTGGTAAAAGTATTAACATCTACGCTTGGACATGTTTTGGAATAATTTATTGATAATTTCAATGAAATCATCAATGGTTACGCGTAATCGGAAGGGTTGTGTGCTAGAAGAAATTTATGAATGAATTATTTCAAATAATTATTGTTACGGTTATAACTCCGTTTACGTAGAAGTCCGCTCTGCGCATGCAGTTAACGGTTATTTTTCAAAAATCACATCTTCTCTCCCGACCCCAAAAGGATGTCATATGAATTTCTTCGTCACGCTTTAGTGATCCTTTAGAAAAGTGAAGACTTTCCATGTAAAGGATGTACTCTTAAATGTCAAGCTCAAAGGAATGTCGGCGGCGTGGGTTCGTTTCCCGGGCTGGTACACTAATAAAAACTAATTGTCTTTCGGATGAGACGTTAAACCGAGGCCCCGTGAGACGGTGCTTTACACCGAGCACGTTAAAGAACCATGGCGGATCCCAGCAGTAGTTTCGTCATGTATCCTTGCACTATCCGCCGTAACAACTAACCGTCTTCTAGGGGCGTCGCTCATATGGGCATGTGCTACGGTAGCGACGATAAATAAACGGAAATACACTTGTCGAGGGTGTTATTGTTATGTCAAACCATACATGCCACATTTAAAGATCCTTGAAAAAATCGCGAAAAATATGCATAGGACAAAGATTTTATCAAGGATGTCGACATTCTTTGACGCCGAAATTTGGATATAAAGAGTATCCCGACGGATAATAAGCCACTTGTAAAATATCTTGACATTTTGTATTGTCCCACAACCAGTTGAAGAGATAATTTACAATGGTTTGATGACTTCTTCCGGAACCTGTTCTCGTTGGGCTGGAACTCGTCTGTGAATTTATATCTTTTTATTCAAAAGTAAAGCAAAAGAATTCAAATAAACATAGAAATATAAGTGCAATTTAAACGTCTACGTCAAAGTTATAAGGTCAAAATGCAACCTTAAAATCCAGACTAAAAAAAATTAGCACAGTAAAGTTTTAAAAACGTTCCCTGTTCATCAAACTAGAAATGTAGAAAATAATACAAAAAAAATCACCGGGCAAATTTTTATGACATTTTGTTAAAAGTGAGGCATTTGTGTTATAATCATTAATTTAGTTTAGGAATAATTTTCGGATCGAAAATGTCTTTAAATAAATTGCAATGCGCATTTAAAGTAACTGCGGACACATAAAAGGCCATTTTAGGTCCAAATTTAAAATTGTCTGCAAATCATGCCATATGCGATAAAACTGAACTTTGAAGTACCCGCTTTAATATTTCGGTCATAAAAAGGTTTTCATAACGTAGAGTTGACGTCATGACGTCATCAAGGGGCCGACCCCTTTTTTAGGGACCAAATTCAGTAATTGTCCATTTTTTCGGGAATAATGAACCGATTTTCATCCCGAAAACGCCATTTGCTTCGTACAAAGACGTTTTGTTATGTTTTTGGTTGATATGAAGATGTTAGCGTAAGAAAAACAATTAAGTGCAACGTATTAAATGTAAATGCCTTGCTCGTTGCTGTTTTCGAGTACAGTTACTGATAATATTGCCTTTTTACTCGAAAATTTGTCCGGTACCCTATGCTGAAATTTTAGATATGTTGCTGCCAAACCATTCCGCTGAATATTTTTGAAATAAAAACCATGTGTCTTCGGGTTAGATTTTTTGTAAAATTCGATTCCGCAAAGATATCGCAAATCAAAGGATATTTCAACGTCGCGTCAAATGTTCACAAAAGCTTTCTTTTTTAAAGAATGAAAAATTAATTGAATTTTTGTAAAAATCACATTCAGATTCAATACTTCTGAAGCTTATATTTTACAATAAATCTTAATTTCAAATATTTTAGAATACGTTGTTGCATGGAGATTAGCTCCAATTAAGCATAGTACCGTGCGACGTCGAATTCGACGAAAAAATGTTGCAACAATTTCAAAAAATCGAATTTAATAAAAAATCTAACCCAAAGACATATAAATTTTATTTGATTAAAGCAAAGCATATTCTTTTAGCCTCAAAATAACAAAAAATCAGCAAAGGTCACCGGACAAAATTTTGAGAAATTTCTATTTATTTACAAAAAAAATGAAATGCAAAAAGGAACATCAAATCTAAAAATTCGCGAAATAGATAGCGTTTCAGGCCTGTTTTTCTATTTGAATATTCAGAGAAAGTAGCTCGGGCGTTCTTGGACTTTCTTAACGAAAGTTTTTTCCTAAAAATCGGCCGATTTATTTAGAAATTATATACAAATACTGATTTTGGCGGGTCGAAAAGGGGTTGGCCCCTTAATGACGTCACGACTTCAAATGATTAAGCTTTGAACCCTTTTCATTGCGTGTTAGCTAATGCTGCATTTCATATATATTTCTCAGAAATTTTTGTGAGATTTTATGAAAGTCGAAAATTTGACTATGTTATCTGTCCGCAGTTACCTTAAATGGGGAAGGGTAGTTTGTAGAAAGCGCGCCAAATCGTCATTTTTACGACGTCATGGTAACGTAATTACCAAATTCCAAAAATATAAAAATATACGCTGTTGATATCACACTAACTCAGAGTTAATATATACCAAAATTTATTCAATTATCTCAAAATACTGATATGGCCCTCTTCCACCTTAAATTAGAGAGTTGTGTACATGTACGTATAACCCATCATTCAAGTGTGCAGTCATCGTGTTCAACGAGCTGAAAATATTGTCGCGGATGACCTCTGGATAATGATACTATATATGAACTATGAATAATTTGTTAGTTGTTTTTGGACGCATCCGTAAATAATGATGAACCATGCCGATAATTAAAAACTGCTTTGTTAAAAACTTACTGATATCGACTTCTTTCAAACTTTACAAATACTCAAAATAACCAACAATCATCGATTTTTATTTGCTTTTTTAAAAAAAATATTTTTTTTCGATGAATAGAGAATATCAGAGATTTTTTTATTTTTTACGATATTTTGACTGTTATCTGTCATTTGCGCATATGGTTTTTATTTGAAATTATAAGTCCTTTTTCCTTAAAGCCATGTATCGATATTTATTCCGATATAATGAAAGTACGATGCTTGTGTGATACGACGAATTCATAAGTTCGAGGTTTTGTTAGATTGGAAGTTGACTGCAGACTGAGAAAATCATTACTTTTCGTTGTCAAAGAATTTTTTTTTTTTTTTTTTTTTTTTTTTTGTATTTTGAATAAACAACATGAATGCATACATTTTTTGGGTTATGTCAGATACCTAAGATTTACGCAAGAAACGTGAATAGTTTTGCTTTTTTACGTTATTTTGACTGTTTTCTGTCTTCTAGGCATAGGGTTTTGATTTGTAATTATGAGTCCTTTTTCCTCAAAGCTTTTTTTCGATATTCATTTCGTTATATTGAAAAGGTAGATCCAACCTGCCATGATTTCAAAGTTACGGAAGTTATAGAAAATATTCACACATTGACTTTGGTGAAAGGTTTTGTGGACTAAACCAAACTTCAGCATTGAGTGAATTTGGCCATTACCCGATTTTAGTATTTAATTTTAGTATTTAATGAAAGTTATAGAAATGTCACACAATAGATATTTGAAACAAAGTAATTTGCTATTAAGACAATTGGGTGAAAATGGTAGGCTAACCTGGGTTTCAAAAGTGAAACGCTTACTATATTAGTAAAATAAAGCTGTCGAATTTTGTTCAGTGCATTTGGATATGTTAGGATAAACAATAGAGTAGAAGATAAGTCTATATTCAGGGATGCGAATTATGGATTTTCACCACCTTTCCCCCGAACAAGTAAAAAGATATTTTTTTAATCGTCCTGGATCTAAAGAAATAGTCCTCAAAAAACAAAATTCATAAATTTTTGGAAAACATTGATTTTAAAGAGGAAAATGCTGGAGCCCAGCATTTTCTTCATTGGAAACAATGTTTTCTACCCTTTGATACAAATCATTACCCAGATTAATCCACTTTTCTGATTCGGTACCTTTTCAATGTTATCTCTTTTATTTACTTGTCCATTGATAAGTTACCTCGCAGAAATGTACTTGTCCGCAGATAGAAAAGCCCTTGTCGGACAAGTCGGGCATGTGAATCCCACAACCCTGATATTATTTGCTAGTCTGAAACAAAGACTAATTGGTTGTTCATTTCAATTCTTACAGGATGAAATATCTGATTCGCACATTACTAAAAAAATATATTAACATTGAAAGGTATTTATCCATAGCCATTTCCTTTCATTTCAAAAAGATTCTATCCAATTAAAGATGTTATTAAGACAATTGGATGAAAATGGTAGGCTAACCTGGGCTTCAAAAGACAAACGCTTATAGGCCGGCAAATATTAAACTTGGCCTAGCAGTGTAGTATACAGCTTTTTTTTCTTGGTTGATTCTGATAGCCAAGGCCTTGCACATGAAGAATCTGACTGATGATATCTTGTATGGCAGCCAGGGCAATCGTAAAAAATACAAGCTGATAACCTAATATGTTTAAATTTCTGACCTTTTTTCGCTTATTATTGCCACGAAGAAAACACTAAATAAATCATGCCTGAATTGAAATTTGAATTTAGAATTGTAAACAGAATTGTAAGATGGCAGCCAAGTGGAATTCTTGATTTGTAAACAAGCCATGTTGAACACACTTTAATCTATGAGTAATTTCCGACATTTTGTTGAAAGGCTGTTACCATTTCCTTTTCGAAAAAAATGTGAAGCAATTTGAAATTTTTCAGAAATTAAATTTGGTAGCCAGCAATGCAAAAATGCTGATTCCGCTCAAAATTGATTGTTAATCTTTAAGAAATGTTCATGCTAGTTTAGAAGACTACTTGATTGCTTCTTGCACTCTCAGTAATGATACACCTTGAAATCATTGACATTTTTTTAAAAAAAAAGTGAAGATGGCAGCGTGGGCTTTCATATGATAAATAATCTTAGCGAAAGCATGCTATCTACTTGTTTCTTTGTCCTCTCTGCAACCTTTCTTAGCCTATAAGATCTTGAAAAACAAAATAAACATACTAAAATTCGAATATAAATTATAAATTGTAATTGAGATGGTATCTAACTGAAAATCTGAGTCATGTTTAGACCAAGTACAACCTTGAAAAACTTTAAACATTTACTTCTCACATTAATTGAATTGGGAACTAATTGTGAAAATAGGCTCATAAAACCAATCTACAATTTGAATTTCTTTTTGAAATTCGAAATTGCAGCCAGGAAAAATGAAGTGTCGAATTGCGATTAAAGAAACCCAAATCTTATATTTCTTATATTTCCCGAATTTCTTTTATAAATTTTGGTCACCAGTTTTCCCTGCCAAAATATGTGATAAAAACACTGCCCTAAATAGTTTTTAATTTTATTATGGTTATAAGGATCACTGTATGGAAACTCTGTACGTCAAAAATATTGGGTGCAACAAAGATTGCGGAAAGGTTTTGTTTATAAGGTCAGTGTCATTTATTTCTTGCCCAAAACTGTTTAATTTGAAAAGAATGCATTTGGTTGGAAAACAAAGGAGTATAACTCTTTAAAATGAAAAAGTACCGTTAGCTTGACTGAACATCGTGTTGGCCTTTCCCATCGCAGAAAAATTCTTACAAAAACGCACGTCTAAATAGGTAGGGAAATGAAATATGTTTACAATGATATGAAAAAAAATGCCTCGATTATGTACTTTTGATGTAATCATGCTTTGAAAAATTACACGCTGTACTGTTCGGTGCAAACCGAAACTGACCTACTGTTTGGGAGCAACGGTTTTCTGTACGGTCCGGGGATAGAAATAATTCGAAAAGTCTGTACGCTTCCGGTTTTTGTACGCTTGAGTTTTTAGGACAGAGGAGATGACAGATATTTTAACTGCGAGACCGAGAAATTTGATATAACACCGAGAACGGTTGAAAAAATGTTACCGCATATCATTTTCATTATAAATTTATCTATGGTCTTACTGAAATCCACAATTAAGAGGAACTTTTAAAAGTTCACTTTATGATGGTTTATGAAAGAGGTAATGCGGTGCTAAAAAAGTGCTTCGTGTGTCCGTAAATATATTTTGCGAGTCTATTTAAGATTTAAAATCAAATGGGTAGAAAAGTTTCACCTCTTAATTTAAAAAGCAAATTTTAATCAAAATTAAAAATGATTTAAACAAAGAAATCTCTATATTTAAATATTCATCGCTCTTTTGATAAGCAATAAAGTTATTAAAGGGTATTTTGGACCGAAGGCCTACTATTGCTTATAAAGGAATAATATTATATTGTATTGTATTGTATTGTATTGTATTGTATTTATGTCTTTAAGATCTTAAAGATTTTTTTTTAATTTTTTGTCTCGCTCAATTCATTCGAAATTCTACAGAAACGATCCGGTACATCCATTATAAATAAATTTTAAAGTCACACAAAAAATAAGAAGGTTTATTTAAATAAAACACGTGAGTCGCCGATATGTGATGAATAAGGAAAACTCATCAAAACCGAGGAGAATTTTTATTCAATTTATTCCGGTTAGTATTTCATTTTTTGCCAGTAATTTCGAAATAATCGATAAAATGTGAAACACGCAATGTAAAACGTCATCAAAATGAGAAAAGCGTGACTTTTTTCAGACTTTTTTTCGCAATTTCGTATTAAGCGTTTAATTCACAAAATAAAGATTGTATAGATTTTGCATTTAATTAAGACACGAAAATAAACCAAATTCAAACTGAAGAAATAAAAATCTGACCATTTTTCTTTTAATGATTTACAATAATGTGCTGTGCCTATACACCGACATAGGTTTAAAATTAAATAAAAATATGACTTATTTTCATAAACTGCGACGTCTCGTCAGTAATCGTAAATGACATCAATTTTGTACATCTATTGAAAGAATTTCTTTTCTATGTTTGAATGCTTATAGCAAAAATCTTATTAATAAAATATCTTATTAAATCTTAATAAAATAAGCATTTTTTCCACTCCGATGGAAAATAAATATTTCTAAGGTTTTCAAAATGAGGGCAAATCAGTAAAAAGTGTAATTCGTCCTTAACAATATTAGTATTTCGTACAAGACATAGATGACAGATTCGAAAATTATAGTCAATATTGTTGTGCCTGCCCTTTTCGATATTAAGTGCATGACTCGAGCATCTGAAATTTGATAGGATACGGCGGTGAAAATGAGAAATATCGAGTGACAAATATTTTTTCTACATTTAAATGGGATTTGAAGGTATCGGTAATAATCAGATTTAGGTGAATCATTGATTTATCTGTAGATATTGATATGAACAGTCAATGCGTCTTTGTTTAAAGCATTGAAGAAAATTATCTGTGTCGCCAACGCTATTTGAAATCCAGACAAAACCAAATCCGTTTTCATAAATAAGTTTTCTTAACTTTCGATACCCAAGTAATTCTTCCATTTTCGTCTAGATTTTTAAGCATATCATAACATTGTTTTGGTTATCTAGTACCTAACATTTTTGTTAATCGCATCCATTTTTTATACATTGAAGCATATTTGTTACTGAGAGAGGGAGTCTACCACATTCTGTTAATGCGAAAAAGTCGGTTGTATTTTAATTGAGACCACACAGATACTTGCAATAATCTATCTGAATTTTTTCAATAACATGACAATATTCATAATCCCAAAGCATAAGATAGGCTTAACCATAGAGTCAAAAATGCGAAATGCGTCTAAGGGATAAAAACGAAAGGAAAAAATACTCCTAAATATTTGTAATATGTAACGGTTTCAATTTTTTTACCATTAAGATACCATTTCTCATTGTTTTTGTCATTTCTAAAAGCTACAACGTTCATTTTATCTAAATTAATTTTAATTCCAACGTTTTTACAGACACATAAAATATTATTAAGTTGTTGTTGGAGAAGAGAAACTGTGTCTGAGACACATGATACATCGTCTGCAAAGAATAATCCGAATATATCTTCCATTTCGTTTGAAACTGAGATACGGCGGCGACAGTTCTTTTTAAGGTAAATAATCAAATCATTTATAAAAAGGGAAAATAAAGTTGGTGAGCTCCCACACCCCTGTCCTCTTTCGCATTTAATTGCCTTCATTAGGGAATCGCCTAGTTTTATTTGAAACTTAAGTTGATTGTACATTGATACAAAAATATTCAAAAATTTACCATCCACGCTTTTACGTTCTAAAGAATCCCGGAGTTTATCATGATTAACTAAATCAAAAGCCCTTGTGAGGTCAACGAACAAGCAATAAAAGCGACCACCTTTTTTCGAAAGATATTTTTGACAAAGGGATTGAAGAGTAAAAATATGATCTAATATACTGTAATTTTTCCTAATCCCAGCTTGTGCTTCATGGATAACATTATTGTTTTCTGCCCATCTTTATAGTCTTGTACCTAAAATATTGATGAAAACTTTGCAAATACTGTCAATAAGGGAAATACCCCTAAAATTATTTGGATCATTTGTTGGACCCTTTTTATGCAACGGTATAATGATACTTCTACTCCATCTTTCTGGAAAGATACCAGAATCATATTTTCTGTTAAATATATCAGTCAAAATGGGCACAATAAGATGAGAAGTATTTTTAAACATTTCCGAACATAACCCATGGGAACCGATTGTAAAGGTTGAACTGTCGCAAAAATGTGTAATTTCTTCCAGAAACTGCGTGTTGTAATTGTGAATCATATCCCTTTTTAAAAGATGTGTAAAATGAGTTTGCCAGAGTTTTTGTAGCTTTTCTTAGAGGTAACAAGTTTCCAAAAAACTTTCGATTTTTTTCTATTTTGGATTAATAAGTTTCTGTTATTTCTTTCAAAGCATACTTCAATATTCTACATTTCGCTTTAAATTTATTTCTGGCACATTTGGAGTACTTTGTTTTTTTTTGAGTAATTCACACTCTGAATTCCACCAGTCGGGGTTGATTTTAAAATGATTTAATTTGTGTTTACAAGTGTTATTTTGTTTCTTTTGTTTACCCGCGTTATAATAAAGGTTGATAAATTCATTCAAAATATTGTCATTATCATTGTTGTTGATTTGATTATTTATATCATTACTAAAATCAGCAAATAGTCTTTCAAGATTTACTTGGAATTCTTCTTTTTTATCTTCATTCCATTTATATTGTACATGAAGTTGAGAATCATCATCTTACGTACCAAAGTCACTTTCTCTATTCGATTACCTCATTAAATTCTTTGAAACAAAGTATAGGAAAATGGTCTGAAAATTCTATTTCATCTACTTTAAATGAACAAACATTGTGAAATAATTCAGTTAAAACTATCATGTAATCAACAATACTCTTGCCATCGTTAGAGAAACAGGTTAAATCACCATTAATGTCACCTTCTTTCCTACCATTCAAAATATGGAGATTAAACGATTGACACATCTCAATTAAACTTCTACCAAATTTATTTACAAAAACAGAATCACATGATTTCCTTGGAAAAATAAAATCATCCATAGGATAATCATGTTCATTTTGGAAGATATATTCAATATTATCAATATGATCATTTATAATAAAATCGTTTAGATCCTTGGTTCGAGCATTAAAGTCACCTGCAAGTAATATAAGTGAATCTGGATATTCACTTGATATTGCTATTAAATGTTCATTAAGTATTTCTATGCCATTTGGATTCTCAATATCATAAAAATTAGAATTCTCAGGTGGTACATATACGAATAACATAATAAGATCATTGTCAATATTAAATAAACATTGACTAAAATGTATTACAATACATTCCGGAATATGTGAGTAGATGCGCTTTAAATATCCTGTATCAAAAAGTTTATTTTTTAACCAAAACAATTACTCCTCCAGAGCCTCGGAGACTAGATTTTTTAACTTTGCGAATGAGTCAAAACATGAAAAATCTTCAATAAATTTGAGTAATAGTCTGTTCTCTTTTTAGAAGTTTCACAAAGCCCAATTTCATCAAAAGATTAACAATAATTGAAAAACTCTTCTTTATCAATGAACTTTTTTAAAGAACTCAATGATATACCAAATGAAATGATTCAGTAGCTGTGATGTCTTATTATTGTCATTTGTGTACGAGCGTATCGTTAGTATCTCATTTGAAGAAAATGTTTATGAAAAGAAAAAAAAATACTTGTGACTCATTTTTCTCACAGTATAAAAATTCGGACTGTCGGCTTCTAGCTTGGGCTCCTTGGTTACTGATGATAATCGTGACACCATCGCCTTCAATGGTATGTGTAACAGCCTGTTTATAGGGACGAATAATTATTCATCTTAATGTAGATTATTTGTCAAACTGTAAAGCCCGGTAACACGTCTGGTTTTTAATTGTGGGTTATGGGTTCGATATCCGGCTCGACCATCTTTCATCCCATATTTGACAAATGTCATTGTGAGTAGCGTCATTTGTCTCCCACAGAATGGGCGATTATATGCCCCAGATAGCTTGGCGACTGGTGGCTCAGATGAATAATCTAGCCGTGAAAAAACAGGCAAATTTCATATTTAAAACTGGCTGCCATCTACCATTCAGGATTTTTGATCTTCAAAAGATCTTCATTAGGTGAAGCAAGAACAGTAAATATTTATGTGTTTCTCCTTTAAGATTATAAAAAAAGGGTTGCCGATATATAAAGTTGTTACATTTTATTTACTTGTATTTGCAATGGCTGCCATTCTGTTAAACACCCCCAAAAGGGCATCTACTGTTAACAACTCGATTCAACCTTAGAAATGTTCAATTAACAACGCGGTTAATTCTGAGAGGATTGTTTGGCAAAGAACATGGTGACCCCTCGTCATTCACAGATTGCAAAAAAAGGAGCAAAATTCCTATCCTTAAATGGGTGCTATCTCTAATAGAGGGTGCCCAGATGTCCAAATTAACATTGACTAATAAGAACGTAAAAAGTACTCGTTTGCATCCCAGGTATAATTTAAAATCAAGTGATATCGTGATTAAATGTTTCCTGGTTTATTTTGTTTTTTAGTGGCTGCCATTTAGAAAAACACCGAGAAAGGCAGTTAGGACCCAAAACATCGACTGTTAACAAATTGACTCGGGAAGACATATTATAGTTGTTTAGTTTTGTTTATTTTTTATTTTATTTTTTTTTGTAGCTTTGTAAATTTCAGGGACCCAAAACTAACTCGGATTTCCTTTTTTCGCTACTGGTATAACGTCCGTGAATTTAAAAAAAAAATGCGCGTAGTAACAGACCCCAAAGTAAAACCAGTACAAAAGTCTTATATAATAAGGCGTATCAGATATGATATCGTTTCAACATACGATGGACTTTATATTTATAATATAGATATATGGGTGTACTGAACTGAACAAAAATGAAAATACTATATCTCCACCCAATTTTTAGTTGAAATGACAATCGTCTTGTTACAATTTTCAATGTACATGAATTTCGAAAATAGTGAAGAATGGTGTCAGGAAAGGGATATTAAGGTGGAAGAGGACATAAGCGTTTTTTAGATAAGTGCACAAATATTGGTATCTACGTCAATGGTGTTTGTTTTTCACCGTTTAATATATCATTTACGTTACCATGACGTCTATAAAATGTCGATTTCGTGCGGTTTTCACAAATGATTAAACGCGTTCTTAAACGCCTACCCTGATCTTATATTAGGTGATCCAATTCAATAGAACACACCATAATGAATTTGAAAAGATACACGAGCTTGAATTGAAGCTACATTTTCAAAGTTTTGCGGCCAAAATAAAGATTTAGACTTTCATTATAAAAGAATTGCCTGTTATTTTTTTTTTTTTTTTTTTTACTCCACTGGCTGAAAGTCATGGCGTTGTGTCCGTCGTGCGTCCGTCCGCGCGTCAGTGCGTCCGTGCGTCAGGTCGTATACTTTTTCTTTAAAAATCTTCTCCTCAGAAACTACTGGATGAATTTCAACGAAACTTCACAGGAATGATCCTTGGGTGAAACTTCTTTCAAAGTTGTTCAAGAAATTTTGATCCGATGAAAAACATGGATTTAAGGGGCGTGGCTAATTTCCAAATATGGTAAAAAGTGAGTGTTCTCAGATTCTAATTGATGGAAACCAATAAAGTTTTACATGAATGATCCTTGTGTCTACAAAAGATTATTGAGATTGGATGAAAAATATGCATTTTATCGGCAGAGGTCATGTCTCTATATGTTATATAATGGAAACTTTCAGAATCATTTTCTCAGAATGTAGGCAATGGATAATCACTAAATTTCACTGGAATGATCCTTGAGTGACCTTTTATCAGTCCACCAAAATTATAGTGATCAAATGAAAAATGAGTATTTTATGGGCGGAGGTCATTTCTCTGGTAGTTATATAGTGGAAACTTTTGAAATCAGTTTCTCAGAATCTAAATGATGGATATCAAACAAACAAATTCCACTGGAATAATCCTTGGGTTGACCCTCTATCAGTCTACCAAACATTATTGTGATCAGATGAAAAACATGTATTTTATGGGTGGAGGTCATTTCTCTATTTGTTATATAGTGGAAACTATGAACATCATTTTCTCAGAATGTACTTGATGGATACTAATGAAATTTTATATGAATGATCCTTGAGTGACCCTTTATCAGTCTACCAAAAATTATCAGATGAAAATATGCAGGGAGGGTGTCATTTCTCTATATATGTTATATAGTTGAATCTGTGAAAATCATTTTCATCATCCAAAATATCTAAAAATCTAGTCAAAACTTTTATTGCTTTACAAGAATTTCAAGCCTGTGGAGCAACTTAAGCCATTCATGGCTTTCTAGTTTCTTTACTTTGAAAATATTTGTCCGGCTTCCTTTTCATATGCTCGCATCTTTTTGTAACGATTTACGTATGGAATTTCTACAATTTTTTGTCAAAGTTTGTTAACTTCAACGTCGAAAGTTGGAAGAAGACGAACCCGGTATGTCGAAAATGCGTTAAATTCCTTTGACAGACTTCTGAATTCTAATTTCTGTTTATATAAAAATGAAATGTCAAAAACATTCTTTGTTTTTCATTAACTTGCACTGAAGTTTTCCGATTTTATTTATTATTGTATCACTATCACCGAATAGTCTTTGAACGCGCTAATTTATGCTAACATCATAACGTCATGCTTATGAAACGAAGTGGAAAAAAGTAAATTTTCATTTAAAGCGACGTCGACGTAAAAAAAACACGTGCGTAAGGAAATTGTACATGTACCGCAAAGTTCTCCATGGATTTATTTTTCAGGGTCCTTCCCTCAAAAATCTTTGAACAAGTCTGTGAATTTATATCATTTATTTCAATAGATAGGTAAAGAAATCACATAAACATAGGAAACTATAAGTTGTAATTTAAACGCCTTCGTTATAGTTCTTAGGTCAAAATGGCAAACTATAATTCCGGACTACAAGAAATCAGCACCGTGAAAATTTTAAAAACTTTTTCTGTTCATCGAACTAGAAATATAGAAAATAATACAAAAAAAAAATGAACAAATTTCATCAATTTTTATGAACTTTTGTTAAAAGTTATTTTCTTTTTGGAATAGTCAAAATGTGAATATTGATTTCAAGCAACTCATATATCTTATTTTCGTTACAAAAGGTCTATTATTGCATTTTCATTAATTAAGTTCCATTTTGGAACAATTTTCGGAGAGAAATATTCTTGTATCAAATCGCAATGCGCATTTAAATGGGAGAAGGATAGTCTGTAGAAAGCGCGCCAAATCGTAATTTTGACGACCTATTGGTAACGTACGTTCTAAATTGAAATGAAAAAAAAAAAATCGCCAAATCATTCTTTTTTCGACGTCATGGTAACTTAATTTTCAAATCAAAAATGAAAAATATTCGCCGTTGAGATCATACTAACTCAGAGTTTATATGAATATAAAAGTTATTGAAAATTATCTATAAGACCGCTATTGTTATTCCACCTTAAGATTGAGAGCTATGTATTTATAAACCATCAAAGTGTGCAGTCATCGTGTTCAGCGAGCTGAAACATAGTGTCGCGGATCGCATCGGGTATCTGAGTCATAATGAACTAGAGATTACAACCATCTAGGATTAATTTGTAAGATTTATAAACGCATCCGTAAATAATGATGAATCATGCCGAAAATTAAAACCTTATATAATTGCAATCAAATAAATAAAGAAAACTGATTGGTTTAAATCGCTCAAATCGTTTAAATCCATTGCACTCTATTTCTGTAATAAATGCAAAAGGTCTTCCGGGAAAACCCCCGACGCAAGTCCTGTGTGGTAGGAACTCGAATTAACACATTTCCGATCGCAACATATTATCTATTATGAATTCATATGTTTTCGAAAGAATTTACAATTACATGCATGCAGTTCTGATTCCTAGCCGACGTAAACGTAGAATCAGGGAGTCGACAAAGACCATCAACTAAGACCGACCACGCCGTTTTCGTTTCAAAATACATACTAACAAATTTTTGTCATAAGTACCTCTACGAATTTGAAAAATGTTGTTTATTTGTTTTTCTTTATGACAATTTACTTCGAAAGGAAGATAAAAAAAATACACGATCTAAAAATAGATTTTGTAATCTATAAGCGCATAAAGAAGACTTGAAGCTTTTATGTTTGGCCGACTTTTTAAATAGTTTCTTTGATCAAGAGGATTGCAATTGTAATGGACCAATGTCTTTTTCACTGCGTTTATTGGGGTATAAAGGTGTTATTGCCTTAGCACTTTATACCCAAATAAACGCAGTGAAAAAGACACTCATCCCTATATTGCGAGGATTCGGACTAACTGATATCGTTTTCTTTTAAACTTTATAAATACACAAAATAACCAACAATCATCAATTTTCGTGTGATATTCAAGAAAAGTCAAATTTCTTTTCGGTGCCAGAGAATATTTTTGAACAGTAAAGTATATTTTATAAACCTAATAACAACATGAAGGCGTACTATTTTAGATACCTACGTTTTACATAAGACTCTAGAATTTTTTTTTTTTTTTTTTTTTTTTTTTTTTTGCTATTTTACGATATTTTGACAGTAACCTGTCATTTGATAGGGTTTTGATTTGAAATTATTCGGTCTTTTTACTCAAAACTATGTTTCGAAATTCATTTCGTTATATTGGAAATAAGATGCTTAATACGACTAAAGTAAAAATGCATAATAATTATGGCCAATTCGAGGATGATTCGAAGTTGACTGCAGACAGAGAAATCAGAGATGATATAAAATCATTTGGAAAAAGCGTTAAACCAATCAATTCCGATTTTTAGCTATCTAGTTAACCCTAATTCTGTATCTATTTCAAATTTATGTGTTTAAAAATTGATAGGAGTAAATGATCTCTATAGACTTTCGAAAATTAAGGTAACTGCGGACACATAGAGGGCCATTTTAGGTCCAAATTTTAAATTGTCTGCAAATCTTGCATAAATGATATAAAAATAATCTTTGAAATAGCCGCTTTCATATGTCAGTCATAATATAGGGATTTCATAAAGTAGAGATGACGTTATGACGTCATCAAGGGGCCGAACCCCTTTGAGGGACCAAATTCAGTTATTGTTTATTTTTCGGAGATAATTAACCGATTTTTATCCCGAAAACGCCATTTGCTTCGTAAATAGGCGCCTTATGTAATGTTTTGATTGATATGAAAAAATAAGCGTAAGAAATACAATAAAGTGTACCGTATTAAATGGAAATGCCTCCTGCTTTGTTGTTTTCAAGTACAGTTACTGAAAATATTGACTTTTTTCTCGAAAATTAGTCAGGTTATCTTAACTGAAATTTAGATATGTTGCTGTCAAACCATTCCGCTGAAGATTTTTGGAAAAAAAAAACATGTGTCTTCGGGTTAGAGTTTTTATAAAGTTCGATTCCGCGAAGACATCGCAAATCAAAAGATATTTCAACGTCGCGTCAAATGTTCACAAAAGGATGAAAAATTAAGTGATTTGTTGTATTTCTTAAAATTACATTCAGATTTTATACTTCTGTAACCTATATTTTACATTGAACCTTAATTCAAAATATTTCATAAAACGTTGTTGCACGGAGATTGGCGCGAGAAGAAGCATAAGAACGAGGGTTTTGGTGCGACGTCAAGTTCGAGGAAGAAAGTTTCAACAACTTTACAAAATCAAATTTTATTAAAAAATCTAGCCCGAAAACATACCAATTTTATTTGATTAATGCAAAACAAATTCTTTTCGCTACAAAATAACAAAAACTCAGCATTTGTCACCGGATAAAATTTTAAGAAATTTTTATATATCACAAAAAATGAAATGGAAAAAGGATCATCAACTCTTAAAGAATCGCGTAATAAATAGCGTTCCAAGCCCGGTTTCTGTTTGAATTTGCACAGATATTAAACGACTAGCTCGGGCGTTCTTGGACTTTCTAAATGAATCTTTTTTTCGTAAAAATCGGCCGATTAATTCAGAAAATATTTGCAAATACTAATTTTTGGCGGGTCGAAAAGGGGTTGGCCCCTTAATGACGTCGCGACGTCATATGACCAAGATTCAGACCCTTCTCATTTCGTGTTAGCTAATGCCCGCATTTCAAAGATAAATCTCAGCAATCATTGTGAGATTTTAAGAAAGTCGACAAATGTTATCTGTCCGCAGTTACCTTAAATCAAATGAAAATTTACCAACTCCCTCTAATGTTAGTAAATGTATTTCGAAATGTTTTTTATTTACTCGTTCTCTTTCTGTATCGTTTTCATTTCTGCTACGATGAAACAACAGTTATACTCCAGATACGTAAAGGGGTCTTTTATTGTTGTGGAGGGAAGAAAAAAGGAAAAAGTGTGTTCTTCTCGAGGCTAAAATCAAGGAAATAGCATCGAACTCGTATGATTTGATCGCTTTTAACGTTCAATTTTCTAAATCATTTGTGATATTTCAATGAAATGCAGCAAAGTAGTATTAGTCCGGCAGATATCTAGCTTGACCCGGAACTAGGGTTCAAAGTTATTTTTCTTGACTGAATCTTGTAGCCAAGGCCTTTTCTGACCAGAATCTGGCTGATGACATCTTGTCATCATCGAGCATTCTGAGAAAATCGAGATGGCAGCAAGGATTATCGAATGTTACTCCAACAGCTCGGTAGATCACTTTGACGACCTTTTAAATGGTGTTTTGTGGCTAATAGTCCAGTCAAAATAGCATATGACCTGGACAGAAATAAAAACAGAAATGAAACCTATGCCATTGAACTCAGAAAGTACCCATCTTTCCACAAAAAAATATGAAACAATCCCTCTATTGCAATTTGAGTAATTTTGGGGGGAAAAAAATGTTTTTGTTATTTTTTGTGTGTAAAATGTGGAAAATTAGAATTTTGTAGTTTTTTTGTTTTTTTTTTTAAAAAAAATGACATTTATGATGTTGAAATGTGAGAAATGATACTAAAAACGAATTGGATTGGTAGAAATATGTAATTTAGCAGAAAACCAACAAAAATATTATTTCTTTTTTTTGTGGGGGGGAGGGGGGGTATTATTGCTGCTAACATAGCATTCAATATTTAAATGGATGAATTCTATTTCAGAACAATCAGATTGATTGAATCGGGCGAATGTTGAATGCTCCTTGTATGAATTTCTAAATTTAACATAATCATGGTACACCCGACCATATCTTCCTGGTATCTTTTGCTCTTGTACAGTAATCATTTCCATACCGAGTCATCAGCTCCTGGTCCTGGATTAGAATAGATTGGTCTAAATAGAAATTTCAAGCGAATGAAGTTTAGCATTATTTGTACTTTCGTGGTAGAAAAAATTGTTCGGAAAATGAAAATATTGTGTGTGAAGTCAATGTCTTCATTTCCCAGGTCTAGATAAGTCTTAGATTTTTTTCTTTATTTTTTTTTTTTTTGTTTATAACTTATAATTGAACATATTATAAGATAGGCAGGATTCTAGGGTTATCGTTACCTTTATAATTGGTCAAAGATACCGTAAAATTACTTTTATGCTTGTAAGCAATGTAAGCTATGTATAAATAAATAGCATGCTTATATCTGAAAAAGGATTTCAAGTTTTCTCTAACGATTCCCACTCAATGACTCTTTTTGACTCCCCACAAGTAAAACAGCTTTGCAAAAAAGTAGCATAGTAGTCAAGATCGATGTAAAAGCGAAATATCAAATGGCATTTTAAGGTAGCAATGGACACATGGCGTCATTTTTTCCACCCTATGAATTTTTTTCTTGGTCACATATGTTGTAGATTAACATTGTGTAGTCATTTTATGAAAATTTGAAGGTACCTTTCCACGGTCGTTTTCATGCTAGATTTATCTGCCCTTGAGTGGTACAGGCCATTTTTTATTAAAACGGCTATATTCGTTTTAGGTCTAGTATAAACCCTGTACTAAGTTATAGCTATAAATCACATACATTTTGATAGACCGTATACATGTCAATAATGGCTATTGACAAGAAAATTTCTCTTTGGTCAATTGCATTTGCACAATTGGCTTTCAAAAGTTAAAAATGAACTAATATTTGTATTTTTACTAGGTAAAATTGCCACAAAAACTTATTTTTTGAAGAAAATACCCAATGAATTTTTCTTATTTTCCGATATGTTTATAATCCACATTTTTCCTTTATATGGTAAAAAATTCAGCATACCTTTCCATGCAAATTAGAAAGTTTTTCGTTATTTTTCAGTGTTCTCCCCTAATCGAATGACAGTTTTAACGCATTTTTATTGTAAAATGATCCAGTCATTCATTTAATATCATATGTTAAAAAGAAGCTAAATTATGAAGTTTTACCATCATTATTCTACGTTATTTACATGCGTAGAATCTTACGAAAACCGGTCTTTTTAAACAAGGCACAAAGAGAGCCGTAAAATCAACGAAAACCTACTTCCGGTTTATAGAGTCAGGAGGCCGCTGTCCATTGCCACCTTAAAGTATTTCTTTATCCATGTGATTGAATGATTAAAGGAGAGGGTTTGGGAGCTTATCTGTAAACATTTAGTGGTTTTATGCCTTCTTAATATCAAGCTAGTGACAACTCTCATTTCTTGATTTGAAGATGGTAGTCAGGAAAGAGAAAGTTTTTAGTCAAATGTGTTTTAACGAGGATTTTTGAAATTTTTTCTCCTGCATTAATGGTTTCAAGGTTAATTTACAGTTGTTTTAAAATTTGATTTTATTTTAAAAGAAAGTATTGGAGATGGCAGGCAATATATATACCCTTAAGAAAGTTAGAGGTTGCAAAATTATATTGGGAATTGTAGATTTTTACAAATAAAAATAAGTCACCAATTTGAAATTAGAAAACATTTGCGATATATTGTGTTATGAGATGGCAGCCGATATTACATAAATATCGCATTTTTAAAAAAAAAAATGTTTTGTCAATTCAAAATTTATTATTTTCGGCATTCATGTGTAGACAATCACTCTAACTTGAATTATATCCTCCAGAAACACAAAAAAAGCAAGCCAACAATACATCCCATACGCATGAATAGCCAAATAAAAGTCTTACTTCACTTGAAACATCCTTACATATACGTATTTTAGTAAGCAATGCCATGCTACGTTGCACGGTATTTGAAAATAAAATTCTTTTTACTTGGAATAAAATTATTGCACAAAATATATATTCAAAATATATTCATCTCATATCGATAGATTGGCACAAAACAGTTGTATCTCCCAACAAACATTTAGGCAGTTAGAACTGTTTCATGCCGAACCATCGATATTGTCAAATACTGAAAGAAAATTCTTTTATGAATATTTCGAAAAGTCGTAGTTATCTTAAATATATTTCTTTTCTATCTGAATTTCTTTTCTATCTTTTTTGCTAGTTTAGTAAGAATATGTTACGCTGCGTTTGATATCTTCAATATTATTTTCATGAAACCATTACATATTATCGCCAGTTTCTTTATAAATTAAACTGATAGATTCACTGTAGCTGTCCTATCAAACAACATCCATATCAGTATGTTATGGTTTTACAAATAAAAATAAGTCACCAATTTGAAATTAGAAAAGTAACATTAACATGTTTAACAGAAACATGTTTATTTATTAATGGAAAAGAAGTTGTTCCGCTAGGACCTATTTAGCACTAAAATCAAATTGCCTGTTCACAACCGTTCAACATGTTAAGTTTATTCTGACAAAATAATACCCTGGTGAATTTAATAATGCTTGAAAACCTGCAATGTACTCCCTTTAATTGTCTTTGCGACAATTGCAAGCTTTTTTCAAAATACACGTATGTGGCAAATTAATTATTACTTATGCACAAACCTCACATCCTCGCAATTGCAGATCCTTAAACTATAAGTTTGTGATTCAGTGCAGATATACCCTCTTGCCTATTCTTTTCTTCAGTGACGATTTGGCAACAGTATTGTGGCTTTGCTGTACGGCTAATATTGTTTTCATATTAGCGCATAGAGTGACTAAAATGCTAATTTATGAACGAACCTCACATCCTAAAAATCGAAGCTTACTTATTCAAAATATAAAGATGGTGATTCAGTGTGGATATAGGATCGATTGGATTGTCAAAAGCGTTTGTTCAAAAGCGCCATTTTGCCTGCCATTATCGTCAATTTGTTGACTTTTGAAATACTACTTTATCTTTACTGTACAGCTATAATTGTTTCATATTAAAATTATCATCTTGGATTATATTATATATATATTATATTATAATTATATTATAATGTCAAATTCAAAAGAATTGAATCAAGTAGTTATCTCAAGATTCAACATATATTTAGAGTGTAACCATTTTTGTCTATGATGTCAGGGCAAGTTAATACTCAATTTTATACTCACACACAATAAAAATGCACCACATGATATTTTGTTGTTTATCTATTCAATGTAACGGAACTTCAGACTTAAATATCAATTTGTAAGGATCTTTGATTAAACCATTTACTACACAATTATACAATGTATAGCTGTAACCTCTGACACGGCTGTAGGTTTCTTAACTTAAGGTTTAAGAAAAACAGTTAGAAATCATTAGTTTTATACATTGTACTCGTTTTCGCGATAAAGGTTCGGAAACCTTTGGCACCATTGTGGAACAGTTGCCATAGTCACAGTTGATTCCAGCTTGTGCTGATCATTTTTTGTCTTCATCTTACAACTAACGCTATACATGTCGCTTTAGGTTCAAATTACATGGAATACTAGTAACAAATGGTTACTTACATTACTTTAAATGCATCGAAAATAATAATTGAATACGATTTTCAGTAAATACCCCACCGTACTTATGTTGAGATCACTATAATGCTTCATGCTTGAAACGCATGCGATCTACAATGTCAAAATTTCATTCTTTTAGAAACAGTACTTTTATTGACGGATATAATTTTTTTAAAGCGACTTTGATAAGCAAACTTAAGGGTCCTTTTAAAACTCGATGGCCATTTCGAAAGCACACATTAAGTTAAATAATACAAACATGCTTTGTCAACAAGTTCCTAGCGTTGTCGCAATAGGTCAAATACATTTGATTTAAACTGGAAGGAAAACCAGCGAGGCTGCCATCTTCAAAGTAAGACGTTTTCATACTTAACATCTGAACATATTTATCAAAAATCGGATTTTTAGCAGAAATGGTTTTATTTAAGGAAAAACAGATCATCATGTTCTCACATGTATTATTAAAGTACAACCTCTTAACAGACAGTCATCTCGACTGCCAAACTGGATTTCACTGTAAGATCATTTTTTTCTCTTACTAGCTCATACGAAGATCAATGGCATACTATTATCACATGGTTATGTGGTTTTAGACATTTAAATCGTTTAACTTATCTCAAGAAAACATTAAAGTTGTATCTTAAAATGATTACAAAAACATATGCACCTTCATTTACACAAGTAATCAGGCAGTTTTTCCATTTTGCAGCCATCTGGACAACAATACTTATTCTTATCTTCTTTCAAGACGTTCTTTATACCTGGGAACTTCAAATAAATTGTCATGGTTTTTATTGTTGAAAATGAGGTTATCAAAACTGTTTCTAGAAAAAGATCTTTATTCCTAGTTTTCTAGGCCACGGCCAAATCAACTATTAACGATCATTTAAGAAGTGGAACAAATTTATAGAAATAATATTTATTCAATTATCGTATTGTCTCGACAATCATCAAGTCGCTCGGCTTAACATTTCTAGCTAATTTTGTGTTTTTAAAGGGAAATTTTAATTGTAATTTTAATTTTAAATCGAGATGGCAGCAAGGATTATCGAATGTTACTCCATCAGCTCGGTAGATCACTTTGACGACCTTTTAAATGGTGTTTTTTGGCTTATTGTCCATTCAAAATAGCATATGACCTGGACAAAATTCAAACAGAAATGAAACCTATGCCATTGTACATCTTTCCACAGAAAAAATATATAACAACCCCTCAATTGCGATTTGAGTAATTTGGGATTAAAAAATGATTTTTTTGTGTGTGTGAAAAATAGAATGTTGTAGTTTTTAGCTCACCTGAGCACGAAGTGCTCATGTGAGCTATTGTGATCACCTTTCATCGTCGGTCGATCGTCGGTCGTCGTCCGGCGTCCGACAACAATTTCTTTAAACGACATCTCCTCCTAAACTACTAGGCCAATTAACACCAAATTTTACAGAAATGTTGCTTAGGTGGTCCTCTTCAAAAATAGCTAAAAGAATTGAAATCAATGAAAAACTCTGGTTGCTATGGCAACAAAAGGTGAAATTTTAAGAAAATCTTTAAAATTTTTCTTCTTCTCAACCAGTAGTCCTACAGACTGAAAACTTGGCATGGATGATCAGTTCATAGACCTGAATTAAAATAGCTAAAATCATATCTGTTGGGTTGCCAGGTGCAGAGCACCAGGGGGGAGGGGGTAGTACTTTGGGTAAATTTTGTTAATCTTTAAGCCTCTTCTTCTTAAGAACCAGTAGCCCTACAGACTTGAAAATTGGCATGGATGATCAGCTCATAACCCTTAATAAAAATAGCTAAAATCATATCTGTTGGGCTGCCAGGTGCGGAGCACCAGGTGGGAGGTACTTTGGGTAAATTTTGTAATCTTTAAGCTTCTTCTTCTTCAGAACCAGGAGCCCTACAGACTTGAAAATTGGCATGGATGATCAGCTAATAGACCTTAATAAAAATAGCTAAAATCATATCTGTTGGGCTGCCAGGTGCGGAGCACGAGGTGGGAGGGGGTAGTACTTTTGTGAAAATTTTGTAATCTTTAACCTTCTTCTTCTTCTGAACCAGGAATCTGACAGATTTGAATATTAGCATGGATGATCAGCATATTGACTTTAATATAAATAGCTAAAATAATGACTGTAGATTCACCAGGTGCGGAGCACCAGGGGGGAGAGGGAAGTACTTTTGTGAAAATTTTGTAATCTTTAACCTTTTTCTTCTTCTGAACCACAAGCCCTACAGACTTGAAAATTGGCATGGAGGATCAGCTCATAGACCTTAATTAAAATAGCTCAAATCATATCTTTTGGGTTACCAGGTGCGGAGCCCCAGGGGGAGGGGGTCGTACTTTGGGTAAATTTTGTAATCTTTAAGCTTCTTCTTCTTCAGAACCAGGAGCCCTACAGACTTGAAAATTGGCATGGATGATCAGCTCATAGACCTTAATAAAAATAGCTAAAATCATATCTGTTGGGTTGCCAGATGCTAAGCACCAGGGGGGAGGGGTAGTACTTTTGTGAAAATTTTGTAATCTTTAACCTTCATCTTCTAATGAACCAGGAGCCCTACAGACTTCAATATTGGCATGGATGATCAGCATATGGACATTAATTGAATTTGCTAAAATCATGACTGTAGATTCAGCAGATGCAGAGCATCTTGGGAAGGGGGAGTGCTTTGTTGAGAATTTTGAATCCCTACAGCCTTTATATTTGACATGGATTGATCAATTCATTAAAGAAAACTTTAAAAGACTCAGACTCAGCCTGTATATCTGGCATACATTAGCTGATAACAGACCTTTTATGAAAAAAGCTTAAATAAATTTTGACCAGGGGAGGAGCAGAGGGTGGGGGGGGGGGGGGGGAAGGATTATTTCAAATGTTATCTGATTGAATAAGTTAAAATCTCTTTTTCTGTGGTTGCATGGACATACCTAGGTAATGAACCTTTATTCGCAGGTGAGCGACCCAGGGCCAACGGTCCTCTTGTTTTGTTTTTTTTTTTTTTTTGTTTTTTTTTTTTAAATGATATTTATGATGTTGAAATGTGTAAAATGTTACTAAACACGAATTTGGTGGGTAGAAATATGTAATTCAGCAGAAAGCCAACAAAAAGTATTATTTCTTTTTTTTCTGAGGGGATTATTATTGCTGCTAACATAGCATTCCATATGTTAATGGATGAATTTCAGAATAATCAGATTGATTGAATCGGACGAATGTTGAATACTCCGTTTAGGAAATTCTAAATTATACATTCCTACATTTGAATCCTTATTAGTATTTTCCAAATCTCCATTCCGTCATCTACAACTGCTTCCAATTTAAACAAAAAAATGTGTTGTCGTTGGGAAAAGTTGTAGATATATATATACTACTCAAAGTTTGCTAAGCACCAAAACTTTTTTATACTCACTGCTCCATCTAACGCAACGAGACTGCAACATTTTGGACCACTGCTCTATTGACCAATAACTTGATTTAACAGAAAATGATTGTTAATTAACCACAGGTGGTCCGTTATTCAAGCAGTTTTGACCATGGCATCTGTTTACTCTGCTGGAACGAGGAGAATTCACAGGCAAGATCTCAGGAATGTTTAAATTTTAATTTATTCATTAAAAAATAACGAATATGAAACTTAGTAGTAGCAGTGAAAGACGTTTTTTGTTTCCTCAATAAGGACCGTTTTCTTATTTAAAACTGGTTGAACGGTTTAACTCAAAGAATAACTCTTCCTTCTATATAGTGCGGTGCCTTATGTAATCCCGTAGGATTTTCGTGCTGAAACTGATTGATTGTTTAGGGGTCAAGCAATCGAAAACAATGCGGGTCCAAATTTTTCGGGTCAGTTCCCTGATTTTATGGGCTCTCAAAGGAGCCCATATGGGGAAAATGGGTATTTTCCTATTACTAGGTTCAGAAAAGGCGGTTTTTTAGCTCACCTGAGCACAAAGTGCTCAAGTTGAGCTATTGTGATCACTCACCGTCCGTCGTCCGTCCGTCTGTCCGTCCGTCCGTCTGTCCGTCCGTCCGTCAACAATTTCTTTAAACATCTTCTCCTCCTAAACTACTGGGCCAATCAAGCTGAAACTTTGCAGGGATGTTCCTTGGGTGAAGGTCTTTAAAAGTTGTTCAAAGAATTTAATTTCCTCAAAAACTCTGGTTGCCATGGTTACATATAGGCCCAAAATGGCGGAAAATCTTAGAAAAAATTCTTCTTCTCCTAAACCACTCGGCCAATCAAGTTGAAACTTGGCAGGGATGATCCTTGGGTGAAGCTCTTCAAAAGTTGTTAAAAGAATTTTATTTTATTAAAAACTCTGGTTTCTATGGTAACGGAATGTCTGAAAAATGGCCGAAAACGGCTGAAAATCTAAGAAAAAATTCTTCTCCTCCTAAACCACTTGGCCAATCAAGCTGAAACTTGGCAGGGATGATCCTTGGGTGAAGGTCTTCAAAAGTTGTTAAAAGAATTTAATTTTATTAAAAACTCTGGTTTCCATGGTAACGGAATGTCTGAAAATGGCCGAAAACGGCTGAAAATCTTAGAAAAGATTCTTCTCGCCCCAAGACACTAGGCCAATCAAGCTGAAACTTGACAGGGATGATCCTTGGGTGAAGGTCTTCAAAAGTTGTTAAAAGAATTTAATTTCTTCCAAAACTCTTGTTTCCATGGTAAAGGAAAGGCTAAAAATGGCATAAATTACCAAAAATCTTAGAACAAATTCTTTCTTCCTTAACCATGAGGCCAATCAATTTTTAATTTAGCATTGATGTTCTTAACGTGTAGGTCTACTAAATTTTTTTAAAGAATTTGCCATGGTTAAAAGAAAAGTTGGAAATTTATGAAAATCTAAAAAAAATCAAATTGCAGTAGGACAAAACTTAACCACCCTAATTTCTGGTATTCATAACATGGTTGACAAGTTATGAGTGACTTATTCAGGTGAGCGATATAGGACCATCATGGTCCTCTTGTTTAATAAGGTATGGATAAAAATGTTCATCAATTCAGAATACTCGTTTAATTAACGATATGAAAAGAAACTACAGTAAATCGGACAAATTTCGCGTCGGTAAATTTTCGCGACTTTTGGACCGACTTATAAACCTATTGAAAAGTTTAAAATATCCAACCGAGAGGGTATTCTTTTAAATAATGCATTTCGGCGGATTATCGAGAAATAGCGGTAGATTGTAATTTGATAAACTCACCGCCTAACCAGTGAAATATCCAAAAACTTATACCCCGCTTTCGTTTACGCCCTCCTATCTGACGTCATAACCGGAGACCAAAAGTTACGTCAACACGAACGATGCATAGCAATCACGTGCAAAAAGACGCGCTTTTAGAAAATTTCCCCCCAAATTTTTATATTTGGTATTTTTTTCTTTTGCATTTAAAGGTATAAAATAATCGTTTGATTTTCGATTGAAATCAAACGATATTTCATTTCGTGAACAGCAACGGCTATCTTTTCCTTCGTGAAATTATAGCTTTTATTTATTTAACAGTATAAAAGAATCGTTTTTTTATTAGCTCAAGGTGAGCTATTGGGATTGTACAATGTCCGACGTTCTTCGTCAGTCGTCCGTCGTGCGTCGTCCACAATTTCTTTAAACATCATCTCCTCCTAAACGGGTGGTCCAGTCTTAATGAAACTTGGCAGGAATGTTCCTGTGGTGAAGCTCTACCAAAGTTATTCAAATACATGAAATCTACCTCTTGTTTTAATTCTTCTTAAATATTTTCTTTAGGCGAACATTGTATTTAGTGTTAGAACATTTTAGAAAATACAGTAACCCATTTTCAAAAGCTTTTCCGCTATTAATGGGTTTAGGAAAAACCTTATTTTGTTTAGGGATGATTTTTAAGCTCTGTTTGGTATAAAGTGTTGGTTGGCATTGAAATACTTGCAGATCCATGTTCTCTATAACCATTTCAGGATTTTATGGGCTCTCCGCCATAATAGCCCATGCGAATTGATCTGGGTGCTTTTTTCAATAAGGATCACAAAAAAGGTTATTTTCATTGCGGTTGAACCGTTCTCCAATTACTTTCAGCCGTTATTGTATTAAAGATAGCTTTGGTTTAATAAACAATAAGCCCCTACTAAGTCTAAGAGTCCTTTGAATGCCTTGCAAAGAATCCCATAGGAGCCGAACAATGAGTTTCCGAAGTTTGGTTTAAAGCACATCGGCAATTCATATGGTGCTCATAGGTACCAAAATTGCTGCAAATGATTCTTTAATGGTTGAAACAAAATGTCGATCGAAAATCTCTTATCCACCAACGAGATGTTTAATCAATTTAACTGGACTTTAATGAGCCCACATGAACCAGGATGGACACTTTGCCTAATGATAGGATGGAGAAAATCCATTTCTTGTCTTAAACCTTTCTCGAGCCTCATTAAATTAAGTAGGGTTATATGATGAGGGAGGAATTAAAAAATCAAATATCCAAAGCCTACACATGATTATTGGCGCTTGTTGAAGCCCATATATGAAGGTTTGAATATCCTCCAAATAAAAGGAGGAACTAGTCTATAGTTTGAAGCTTTCCTACACAAGTCTTAAATCATTGTAGTCGAAAAACCTAAAATATGTAACCCCGGTCGACTTTATCAAACTTGCTATGTTAATTAAAGCTGCTCTTTCACAATTTTGGATATACCCTCTTGCCTTTTCTTCAATGACAATTTGGCAACAGTTTTGTGGCTTTGCTGTACGGCTATTATTATTCATATCAGCGCAAAGAGTGACTAAAATGCTAATTTATATAACCTCACATCCTCAATATCGCAGCTAACTTATTCAAAATATCACTAAAAGATGGTGATTCAGTGTGGATATAGGATCGATTGGATTGTCAAAAGCGTTTGTTCAAAAGCGCCCTTTTCTCGCCATTATCGTCAATTTCTTGGCTTTTGAAATACAACTATATCTTTACGGTACAGCTCTTTTTAATTCATGTTAAAATTATTATCTTGGATTAATTATTATAATGTCAAATTCGAAAGAATTGAATCAAGTAGTTATCTCAAGATTCAACATATATTTAGAGTGTAACCATTTTTGTCTATGATGTCAGGGCAAATTAATACTCAATTTTATACTCACACACAATAAAAATCCACCACATGATATTTTTTGGTAATGTAACGGAATATACATAAATATGTATATTTTATGTAACGGAACTTCAGACTTGAATATCAATTTGTAAGGATCTTTAATTAAACCATTTACTACACAATTATACAATGTATAGCTGTTACCTCTGACACGGCTGTAGGTTTCTGAACCTAACGTTTAAGAAAACAGTTAGAAATCATTAGTTTTATACATTATTCTCGTTTTCGCAATAAAGGATCGGAAACCTTTGGCACCATTGTGGAACAGTTGCTATAGTCACAGTTGATTCCAGCTTGTGCTCATCATTTTTTGTCTTCATCTTACAATTAACGCTTCTGGTGGACTTATACATGTCGCTTTAGGTTCAAATCACATAGAATACTAGTAACAAATGGTTACTTACATTACTTAAAATGCATTGAAAAAATTAATTGAATACGATTTTCAGTAAATACCCCACCGTACTTATGTTGAGATCACTTTAATGCTTCATGCTTGAAACGAATGCGATCTACAATGTCATAATTTCATTTTTTTAGAAACAGTACTTCTATTTACGGAAATTATTTTTTTAAAGCGACTTTGATAAGCAAACTTAAGGGTCCTTTTAAAACTCGGTGGCCATTTCGAAAGCACTTATTAAGTTAAAAAATACAAACATGCTTTGTCAACAAGTTCCTTGCGTTGTCGCAATAGGTCAAATACATTTGATTAAAATTTGGAAGGAAAACCAGCGAGGCTGCCATCTTCAAAGTAAGACGTTTTCATGCTTAACATCTGAACATAGTTATCAAAAATCGGATTTTTAGCAGATGTGGTTTTACTTAAGGAAAAACAGATCATCATGTTCTCACATGTATTATTAAAGTACATGTATTTAAACAACCTCTTAACAGACAGTCATCTCGACTGCCAAACTGGATTTCACTGTAAGATCATTTTTTTTCTCTTACTAGCTCATACGCAGATTAATAGCATAATAATATCACATGGTAATGTGGTTTTAGACATTTAAATCGTTTAACTTATCTCAAGAAAACATTTCAGTTGTATCTTAAAATGATTACAAAAACATATGCACCTTCATTTACACAAGTAATCAGGCAGTTTTTCCATTTGGCAGCCATCTTGACAACAATACTTATTCTTATCTTCTTTCAAGGCATTCTTTATACCTGGGAACTTTAAAATAGCATTTTAAGTAAAAAATTTAGAAATATTGTTAAATCAAAGTGGCAAGTACATGTGTGTTTGTGGTGGTCTTAGCTGCCACCTCGACTTTTTTCAAACTATTCCATGGTGGAATTGCACTATCATTCAGAGTGTTGAAAGGCTTGGCTAAATCTACAAGAAAAATAGATTACTGTAAATTCTTTGCAAACTTTAAGCATGAAAGCATCTTGTGTTTCCTGGCTGCCATCCACAAATTTAGGTTTTTCATTACACAAGTTTAGAAGTGTAACGAGTCAGATATTTTGAGGTCATAAACAGGCTAACAAAAGTTTATTAAGAAAACTCTAAAACACATTTCTAATATTCTTATATTTCGTATGGATCGAGGGTTGCTTTAAAATATTCTATAATTCGATCTGCCAGCAATCAAAATTACCATATTCATATCTTATGTCATTGTTAAGCATTAATTGTGTTACATAGCCTCAGGTCAATATCTAAAACAATGAAATGACCACTCAAATCGGTTTAAAAATTAAAAGAGAGTGATCTACGGAGCCGTTGGCTAGATTTTTGATAGTCCTGGCTGCTATTTCGATTTTTTCAAAATTCTCAATTATGCATGTCATCAACCAGATTCCGGATTTGGGAAGGCTTTTGCTATAAGCTCCAGTCAAGAAAAAACTTTGAACCTCCAGGTTCAACTAAAATACGCCACATTTCTGTCGGGCTACATTATTTTCTTAACATCAAAAGAAGACAACATAAACAGGAGTGGAAAGAAATTGCATTTCGTTTAATTTGAATAAATTGCCATGGTTTTTATTGTTGAAAATGAGGTTATCAAAACTGTTTCTAGAAAAAGATCTTTATTCCTAGTTTTCTAGGCCACGGCCAAAACAACTATTAACGATCATTTAAGGAGTGGAACAAATTTATAGAAATAATATTTATTCAATTATTGTATTGTCTCGACAATCATCAAGTCGCTCGGCTTAACATTTCAAGCTAATTTTGTGTTTTTAAAGGGAAATTTTAATTGTCTTCACTTTATGAAGAATTCTAGTATCGAGCCATTAATGAATTAAACAGTATTTTTGCGGAGAGAAGTCTTACGATATACTAAACTGAATCTAAATGGGCGCTACTTTATTTCAAAGCTATTTAGATCCTACAGAGCTTTCCATACATAAAGTAGCACTGAAATTTTCGTTCACAAAAAATTAACATAGAGACAGGGATGATATCAAAGTTGAAATTTTGGTGTGAAGTTTGAATTTTTACACAGGTTTCTATGAAATCTTTAGGAATGAACTTGACAGATTTCATTCCACGTCATCCAAATGTATAAAAATACCAGTGACTGATAAGAAGGGAAATTTAACAGAAAACATTAACAAATATTACAACAATGACAGCCATCTGTATACTATCAACCTATACCATACACGGTGTTCCAGTTTAGTAAACGGCAAGCAGTCCTTATTATTTGTAAATGATAATATTGAGACAATATTTGAGTAAATGAAAAGTTGGCTAATTCTGATACGTCGGTTGAAGGAAAATAACGGCTTTTCTATTAGTTTGCCGTAATATCGACATGGATCAAGGAGGTAGTGCGGCAAGTAATACTCCCGACAATCGAGACAAGTTATGCCTACCTAGTGTATCCGATAAAACCGTGAATGGTCATAGAGTAAGAGGTACAATTTTAGATTCGAGTATTTCGAAAACAATCGCAGAGTCAAATAATTCAAAGGAAACAAGCGATTCTACCACACCGACTTTCACAGATATCAGAAAATTTTAAACCGAATCTAATATAAACATGCATGCCATATTCTAGGAAATTCGCAAAGTTAAAGATCTACTTTTGAATCACGAACACTCAACTGATTTAAGTAAGGCCTGTCGACCGTATCATCCACAATACAATCGCGATTCAGTCGATCAACGACCGGATAACCAACATCCAGCAAAAGATGGAAAACGAAAACAATACTATTGTATTGAATTTTTATCAGAAATCACACCCAGAATGCTAACCATTTTCTGCGCGAATACTATATTCCAACCAGTTAACGACTTACTCTCCACACAGGGCTGTACTGGAAAGATCAAGTACATTTGTCCGATAAAGGGACTTCAGTTTTATTAAAGACCTACACAACGAGTACGTACCTGTTCTTAATCAAAGGCCTTCTTTTTGTTTTCGTCATGGCCAAGAAGATCACCGTCTTACGGTTTGTATCATATTTTAACCTAGACAAATAACAAAAAACAAAACAAAATCACAACAAATGTATTTGATAATATTAGGGTTCGTCCGCCGCTACTGAGATTGCGAAATGTGGAATTATTATGAAGGCAGAAGGGTTTATTTTCATTAGGAAATCTCGGACAGATACATTTCTATTTCGATTCATAACAAATTTAATGTTTTAGAGACACTGTGTGAAAATTACAATTCATTTACATGTACGATACAAACCGTTTTCAAATCATACCCGTTTTGCAAGCATGTGCACGCGCAAAGCGGGGTATAATTAGAAAACGGTTTGTAGCATCTTGTCAACCGGAACACAGGGGCTGGTTTCTAATTGTGGCCCGGCTGAAAACAACCGAATCGGGTTCCGCCCGGGGGAGAAATAAGTTGGCCCATATAATTGCATGTGAGGGGGCTTTTAAATTCATACGTTTTCCATTTGGGCTTTCAAATGCTCCAATTATCCCCCAAAAATTACTTTAAGTTGTTTTTCAAGACCAATTTTCATACCGTTTACCTTGATGTGATTTTTTCATAATCACTACATCATTGAATGGATTTTTTTTAAATTACCATGGCAGGGAAAGAAGAGCCAATTTTATATTCATTATTTCGACCAGTGTATGGCTGGTACGAAAGTTATTTTGAATGTGCTTATATAATCATGGTTTCATTTCAAACGCGCAAAACCATTTATTGTCCTAATACGAAAATAAATCGCCTTTAAAAAGCTTGTTTCAAACAAAAAAGGAAACATTCGAAAAAAACCTATAGATTTATGTAGATCCAAATAAAAAACAATCGTTCTCATGTTCAAACTTATAGTTTTATCGATTGTCTGACTCCTTTTTAAGTGATTTTGGTATGTGAAAAGAAATGATATCTGGGGACCGAGATGTTGATGGTCATCTAGTTATTTTCTGTGGTTCTTGTACAGAAAAAAATGATCTTTGTGTTAATTGTTGATATCAGGCTGATTGTAAAAAAGATAAAGCAACTTAATATTACTAATTCCAGGATGTGTAGGGTTGGCACATACGTTTTTTTTAATGTGCTTATATGAAGCGCAACATATTTCAAACTGCGATTCCAAAGTACTATCACAATATCTTTCGATAATGCTGGAGACATAACAATGCACTCCATCATATCTAAAAAATCAAAGACGATAAAATATCATTTGGAAAAAGCGTTAAAGCCATCAATTCCGATTTTTCGCTATTTAATACCCTTCTCCTAATTCTGTATCTATTTGAATTAATGTGTCTCTGTAGACTTTCGAAAATTAAATCAAATGAAAATTTTACCAACTTCCTCTAATGTAAGGTAATGTGTAACATTTTTATCGTTAACTCGTAATCTACTCGTTTTCCTTCGTTTTCATTTCTGCTACGATGAAACGAGACTTAAAATCAAGGAAATAACATCGAACTCGTATAATTTGATCGCTTTTAACATTCATTTTTTCTTAATCATTTGTGATATTTCAATGAAATGTTGCAAATCTAATGTCTCATTTTTTGGCAAAATGAAAATGATTCAAGCGATTTGTAGACTTTCGAAAATCAATAAAATTATAATACAAATGCCTCTATTCAATGATATCCTAGCTCTATTAAAAATCGCAAACAACATTTTTCTATACAATTTCATTCTTAAAATGTTATGGACAAAGAAATAATTGAAAAATGGATCTACATGTAAATTCAACCATATGCTATTTGCACTATCAAATTCTTCCTTTTTAAAAGTTATTTTCGTTGTTTTGTCAGGGATTTTGTTATTTTGCTACTTATTTAGATGTGATATTGGGATGAATTTTAGTATAAGTCCGGCAGATATCTAGCTTGACCCAGAAGTATGGTTGAAAGTTTTTTTCTTGACAGAATCTTGTAGCTTAAGCCTTCCCTAACCAGAATCTGGCTGATGACATCTTTCCACAGAAAAAATATAAAACAATACCTTTATTGCGATTAGAGTAAATTTGGGTGGAAAAAAATGACTTTTTTTGTGTGTGTGTGTGTGTGAAAAAAGTGGAAAATTAGAATGTTGTATTATTTTTAAATAAATGATATTTATGATGTTGAAATGTGTAAAATGTTACTAAACACGAATTTGGTGGGTAGAAATATGTAATTCATCAGAAAGACAACAAAAAGTATTATTTCTTTTTTTTCTGAGGGGATTATTATTGCTGCTAACATAGCATTCCATATGTAAATGGATGAATTTCAGAATAATCAGATTGATTGAATCGGACGAATATTGAATACTTCGTCTAGGAAATTCTAAATTATACATTCCTACATTTGAATCCTTGTTAATATTTTCCAAATCTCCATTCCGTCATCTACAACTGCTTCCAATTTAAACAAAAAAATGTGTTGTCGTTGGGAAAAGTTGTAGATATATGTATACTACTCAAAGTTTGCTAAGCACCAAAACTTTTTTATACTCACTGCTCCATCTAACGCAACGAGACTGCAACATTTTGGACCACTGCTCTATTGACCAATAACTTGATTTAACAGAAAATGATTGTTAATTAACCCCAGGTGGCCGTTATTCAAGCAGTTTTGACCATGGCATCTGTTTACTCTGCTGGAACGAGGAGAATTCACAGGCAAGATCTCAGGAATGTTTAAATTTTAATTTATTCATTAAAAAATAACGAATATGAAACTTAGTAGTAGCAGTGAAAGACGTTTTTTGTTTCCTCAATAAGGACCGTTTTCTTATTTAAAACTGGTTGAACGGTTTAACTCAAAGAATAACTCTTCCTTCTATATAGTGCGGTGCCTTATGTAATCCCGTAGGATTTTCGTGCTGAAACTGATTTTTTGGCTTTAATTGATTGTTTAGGGGTCAAGCAATCGAAAACAATGCGGGTCCAAATTTTTCGGGTCAGTTCCCTGATTTTATGGGCTCTCAAAGGAGCCCATATGGGCAAAATGGCTAACTTGAGACTTGAATATCAATTTGTAAGGATCTTTTATTAAACCATTTACTACACAATCATACAATGTATAGCCGTTACCTCTGACACGGCTGTAGGTTTCTGAACCTAGCGTTTAAGAAAAACAGTCAGAAATCATTAGTTTTATACATTGTTCTCTTTTTTGCAATAAAGGTTCGGAAACCTTTGGCACTTTTGTGGAACAGTTGCCATAGTCACAGTTGATTCCAGCTTGTGCTCATCATTTTTTGTCTTCATCTTACAATTAACGCTTCTGGTGGACTTATACATGTCGCCTTAGGTTCAAATCACATGGAATACAAATGGTTACTTACATTACTTAAAATGCATTAAAAAAATTAATTGAATACGATTTTCAGTAAATACCCCACCGTACTTATGTTGAGATCACTATAATGCTTCATGCTTGAAACGAATGCAATCTACAATGTCATAATTTCATTTTTTAGAAACAGTAATTTTATCATTTTATTACTTTTATTAAATTATTTTTTTAAAGCGACTTTGATAAGCAAACTTAAGGGTCCTTTTTAAACTCGGTGGCCATTTCGAAAGCACATATTAAGTTAAATTATACAAACATGCTTTGTCAACAAAAAAAAAAAAACGCAAGGGGGGGGGGGGGGGGGGAATCGAGACAACTTTTTTTCTCAAGTATCCTTGGAAGTCACGATCTTTAACATTCGATTATTTCAGCATGAAAGATCATGAAAGAACTAGTTTTAACCCGGTGTCCTACATGTCTTACTTAGTAGGAAAAGGAAAACTTGCTTGAAAAAGACATATCATATTTGACTCTTGTTAAGGTAGTGGATCCGTAATAGTTCCGCAACATTTCGGAACTCATGATCTTTCATGCCGAAATAATCGAATGAAATCAGTTGGAAAGCTCTGTTAATATACTGTTAAAGATCGTGACTTCCAAAGATACTTGAGAAAAAAAGTTGTCTCGCATGAGTCGCAAGACCGTCTGGGAGGTAAAAGTGAGTCTTCCAAGAATAACCTTATATTGAATCTTGAATGATTGTAACGGTTAATAGCGACTCATTCAAACCTGTACATCAATAAATATCCATATTAATCGTAAATTTTTTTGTGTGTAATTAACCCATTCGCCCTTTTCATTTGTGTACCGTATTATTACATCATGCGCGGATCCAGGGGCGATACCCTGACCCCTGACTATGAAATCTCGACAAAGATATTGTTGTTTTATGTCGGAAAATCTAATTAAAAAAGGAGTACTTTATTGTCAGTTGGATGAAAAAAATCTACTAGCTAGAGCTTTGTTCAAGCTGTAGTTACGACATTTAGTGTACCCATTTATAGATATAATAATGAAATTGCATTTTTGCACCACTCCCAATGATTTATTAATTAGATCCACATATATGATATTGATTAACAAGGAAAGGTTCGCAACAAACAAAAGAAAAATATGTCAGGAGTGAAATTATGTTTGAAAAGTGTCACCGAGTTAAGGGTAAAAAGAACCCGGCTGTTCATCTCGGACAATTTAGCCGATATGTGTGTGTTTATTTCCGTTTATTTATCGTCTCAACCGTAGCACATGTCCATATGAGCGACGCCCCCAGAAGACTGTTAATTGTTACGGGGGATAGTGCAAGATACATGACGAAAGTACTGCTGAGATCCGCCATGGTTCTTTAACGTGCTCGGTGTAAAGCACCGTCTCACGGGGCTTCGGTTTAACGGCTCATCCGAAAGACAATAAGTTTTTGTTAGTGTACCAGCCCGAGAATCGAACCCACGCGGTCGAACTTCAATGGTTTTGAAGTCCTGTGCTCTACTAACTGAGCTAATCAGGCTGGTGAAGCCAGGTATGTAACGAGACTGTCTGGTTTTAATTCACTCCCGGCCCCTTTAGGACGGAAATAGCGCGGACGAGACACCACGTGACTGTCTGCTTTTTAAGTCTCCGCCCCTTCGCGACCCTGATCTGATCTTTATTTTGCAATTTATTTCTACAAATTACCAGTTTATGCGATATATTTTTTGAATTTCAAACGAAATCGCGTCATCTCATTGGCTGGAAAATTAGGGTGATCGGTAAATCTGTAATTTATATTTCGGAATCTACCCAAAAGCTATTTATTGATGTTTGCAGACGATGTGTCTAGTTTTTCAGACACGGTTGTTCGTTTGTAACGACAAATTAACGCTTTATCCGATTTTTCCTCCAACGTAGGTCTAAATATAAATATAAATAGGACAAAAATAGTAGTTTTCAGAAATGGTGGAATAGTTAAACAAACGGGGAAAAAGGTTTTAAATAACCAAAAAATACACATAGTTCCTTTCTATAAATATCTCGGATTATTTTTAATTCCAAAATGTTCATGGTCAAAATCGCACGAAATGAAAACAGTGAATAATAAAATACGTTTACGAAAACATCTAGGATTATTGGAAATGAGAGATCTATTTACAATTATTCGATTCATGTGTTAAGCCTATTTTGTGCTATGGTTCACAGTTATGGCGTTATAACGTCATCGAAAAAATTTGAAAAAATATATATCCGATTTTGAAGTCTGTCAGACAACTCATGTGACGCAATGGCACTCGGAGAGTATGGCAGGCTGCCACTTTGTACCTACAATATAATAAACTGTATAAAGTATTGGTCATATAAAAGTCTTACATACGGATCGAGCGAGATACCCAAAGCACTGGGACATCATGCTCAAACAAATAGATAAATCTGGCAGAAATACCTTGGCAACATGCATAAAAAATGTTCTTTATTTATACGGGATTCGATATGTAATAGTTATAGTTCATTTCTGACAATTTACGCGATATAATCTAAGCGGAGCGTTGTAGCAACCATTTATGTAATAAAAACGAGAAATGTAATAATTATTACAAAACTCGTTGAGATGGCAAATTTCGTATTACATTTCAGCTAGCATCCAGAATTGTAATAAAATCGAGAAATGTAATAAACGTGTTTTTGAATTATTTTTTTTTTTCAAGAAGTGTCTTCTACTGAATCAAAAAGCAAAAATGTCACAGTTTGGTATTCATTTCTCGATTTTATTACATTTTTGAATGGGGTCTTAACAATATGTGGCTGCGGTAAAAATTTGAAAAGTCATAAAAAGACTTGACTGATCGTTCTAATGATAAAATTGTAAAAAAAAAAAAAAAAAAAAAGATTTACCGTTTAAACAAAAAACGAATATATGGTTCGATATAATTATCTGAAATGTAGTTGTTTGCTAGTTTTATTACATTTCTCGTTTTTATTACATTTCTCATCAGTAGGTAGCAACCAGTTTTGCAATAAAACCGAGAAGTGTAATAAATTTTAGCATCTCTTACAACCCGTCGTGCGTTTTTATAAATATTGCGTCTTCGAAGAGTTTTAAAACGTACGATTTATAAAGACGCACGACGGGTTGTAAGAGCGGTAAAAGAATTGTCCGGTCCATTCTAAGCTGCGTGCAGTCTGCGTCGTGGTTGCGTCCACCAAGATCGTACGTTGCACGTGCGTGCATCTCACGACTATTCCTACGTTTAAAGTGCAGACCGCATGCAGACCACTTGCAGCTTATACTCATACTAAAAGCTAAGTGCATTGTGGTTTACGCCGTTTTCAACTGCTATGGTCATATCGCGGAGGCCAGAGCACATAACCACGGGGTGTTGTTGTTTCTCATACCAGTACTACCACAATACCCTAACCGATCCTCCAGCTGCTCGCAAACATAGGTTCAATAAAAAATAAAGAAAATACTCAAAAAAAAAGTTCTTACATATCTCGTTTTTATTACATTTCTGGTTGCTAGCTGAAATGTAATACGAAATTTGCCATCTCAACGAGTTTTGTACTAATTATTACATTTCTCGTTTTTATTACATAAATGGTTGCTACAGAGCGTTAGCGGAGCGCAAGGTTATACGCGTAAATTGTCAGAATATGAACTATAACTGATTTACCGATCGACTTATTTTTTCATCAAAAAACGCTAGTTCAATTGAGTCAATCAATGATGTCATCCATTTTTGTTTCGTCATACATTCTTCAATCAAATCGAGGTTAACAAAAAGTGGGAGGAGCGAATTTAATCACTATCCGGTTTCTGTTATTATTTGGTCATTTGGCGAGACAAAATCAGTTGAGAACGTTCGGTGAACAAAACCTCGTGATAGCTGCTAGGGGATTTTGTATTCTTTTTACCGGTAGTTAGTTTTTTGCGGACAATTTTCCTTATTTTAGGGATTATTGTATTTTTAGAAAATCTATCGTGACATATTCAGCCGCGCAGTTTTAGCTCGTCGGACTATCATTCAAATGATCCCGGGTTCGAACCCCGACGATGGCACTCCTGCTTTACGACTATTTGTCTCCCACCTGTGGGTCGCTAATCATAGACCTATGTGGGATAGCAGCTGAAGACTAGTAAAGACATGGTACTACTGGGGTAAGAAATGTCAGGAATTCATTGTTAGGTGCTCCAACCGCCGCAATATAACTGAAGAATTGTTGAAAGCGGTGTTAAACCACATACAAACAAACAAAACCACGATATTCATTATCAATACTATAAAGTTTACAACAAGACGTTAGTAGAAAACATTCAGAGTGCATTGAAAAGCTCTAGTTACCAATTTTTGGTTTTTAACCGATACGTCAGTTTAACGGGTGACACAGGCTTTTGATATTAACCAGCTATCACAGGCATAACATGCTTCGATCGCTTTCTTTTTGCAACTATCTGTATCCCTAGAATCCTTTTGAACATTTGATTGCATTTTGTCAAGATCGGGACCTTTAGAACGACTTAATTAAAATGTCGTTCAAAAGATCCAAAGTATTCATTTTAAAAAGGAGGTGAGATTTAAATCGTTTCAACCCTGTCGTCTTTTCTTTTTTATGTCAATGTGAAAATGTGGAGTACAGAAAGGCTTGGTTCGAGCAAATTCGTCGATGTCATTCTTCCTGCTGTAAACCATGTAGATTGATATTTTACTATCAGAATCATTGTTTTATCCGCTAAATCTTGCCTTGATTAACATGCGGACAAATTATTCAAGAATTTTTCTTCTCCTTTTAATGAGTAATTGTGTATAATCATTACTTCAAAAGAACATTCATAAAACGTTTTTTTTTTATTCATGAATACTCGATTACAAGTTAAGGGTCTTTCGGGACTTTTTATCAGACAAGATTATGACGTCACTGTCTGGTTTTGAATGTAGTCTCCGCCCATTATGACCTAAAGTCAAGTAGCTCACTTATTTGAACAGATCGTCAGGTTATGGGATATATTTTTTGAATTTCAAACAAAATAGCGACCTTTCATTGGCCGAAAAAATAGGGCGATCGGTAAGTATGTTTAACCCAGGATATTGGGAATGACGAACATTTTATACATTTATTTTCACAGAGATTGGTCGATTCCTTTAGACAAAAGAGGTCATCTGACATTCAAAGAACTGCAAAGGCCATATTCTAAAGATTTTTTAAATCTGCGTTAGAGCCTGAACTTTATTTTTAGCTCACCCGAGCACGAAGTGCTCATGTGAGCTATTGTGATCACCTTTCCTCCGGCGTCCGTCCGTCGGTCGTCGGTCGTCGTCCGTCGTCCGGCGTTCGTCAACAATTTCTTTAAACGACATCTCCTCCTAAACTACTAGGCCAATTAACACCAAAATTTACAGAAATGTTGCTTGGATGGTCCCCTTCAAAATTGCTAAAAGAATTGAAATCCATGAAAAACTCTGGTTGCTATGGCAACAAAAGGTGAAATTTTAAGAAAATCTTTTAAATTCTTCTTCTTCTCAACCAGTAGTCCTACAGACTTAAAACTTGGCATGGATGATCAATTCATAGACCTGAATAAAAAAAGCTAAAATCATATCTTTTGGGCAACCAGGTGCGGAGCACCAGGGGGGAGGGGGTAGTACTCTGGGTAAATTTTGTAATCTTTAAGCCTCTTCTTCTTCGGAACCAGGAGCCTCACAGACTTGAAAATTGTCATGGATGATCAGCTCATAGACCTTAATAAAAATAGCTAAAATCATATATTTTGGGCTGCCAGGTGCGGAGCACCAGGGGGGGAGGGGGTAGTACTTTTGTGAAAATTTTGTAATCTTTAACCTTCTTCTTCTTTTGAACCAGGAGCCTGACAGATTTGAATATTTGCATGGATGATCAGCATATGGACCTTTATATAATTTGCTAACATCATGACTGTAGATTCACCAGGTGCGGAGCACCAGGGGGGGGGGAGAGGGTAGTACTTTTGAGAAAATTTTGTAATCTTTAACCCTCCTCTTCTTCTGAACCACAAGCCCTACAGACTTAAAAACTGGCATGGAGGATCAGCTCATAGACCTTAATAAAAATAGCTAAAATCATGATTGTAATGCCACCAGGTGCAGAGGACCAGGGGGGAGGGGGTAGTACTTTTGTGAAAACTTTGTAACTTTAACCTTCATCTTCTAATGAACTAGGAGCCCTACAGACTTCAATATTGGCATGGATGATAAGCATATGGATCTAAAATAAAATAGCTAAAATCATGAATGTAGGGCCACTAGATGCGGAGCATTAAGGGGGAGGGGATAGTATTTTGGATCAAATTTGAAATCTTTAACCTTATTCTTCTCCTGGATCAGGAACCATACAGACTTGAAAATTGTCATAGGTGATCAATATAATGACAATAATTAAAATAGCTAAAATCATGACTGTAGGGTCACCAGGTGCTGAGTGTCTTGGGGAGGGGGTAGTACTTTGGATCATTTTTGAAATCTGTAAACTTCTTCTAATGAACCAGGAGTCCTACAGACTTGAAAATTGGTATGGATGATTAGCATAATTATGGACATTAATTGAATTAGCTAAAATCATGACTGTAGATTCACCAGGTGCAGAGCATCTTGGGGGAGGGGGAGTGCTTTGTTGAGAATTTTGAGTCCCTACATATTTAGTCCCTTTATATTTGACATGGATTGATCAACTCATTAAAGAAAACTTTAAAAGTCTCAGACTCAGCCTGTATATCTGGCATAGATTAGCTGATCACAGACCTTTTATGAAAAAAGCTTAAATAAATAATGACCAAGGGAGGAGCAGAGGGGGGAAGGATTATTTCAAATGTTATCTGATTGAATAAGTGAAAATGTCTTTTTCTGTGGTTGCATGGACATACCTAGGCAATGAAGCTTTTTTCTCAGGTGAGCGACCCAGGGCCAACGGCCCTCTTGTTCAATAAGATATTCTACAGAAAAACTTTGTCTAGCTTCAGATGTTCAAATCATGACTTTATGATCGAAAAAGGTAGAAATCTTGGGATAGACAGAGAAAGGCGTTACTACCCGTTATGTTCTAAAAGCAATATTTTAGTTGTCGAAAACGAATTTCATATGTTTCTTCCTGTGCAAAAGCTGTGAGTTTATTAGAACACAATTATTCCCAAATTATCGGTTATCTAATAGAATAGAATCTCAATTTTTAGCTCCCCTAAGCACATCGTGCTCAAGGTGAGCTTTTGTGATCAATGAATGTCCATCGTGCGTCGTCTAGTCCGTCGTCCGGCGTCAACAATCATAGTGTTTACACTCTAGAAGCCACAAATATGGCCCAATCTTCATGAAACCTGGTGAGAATGTTGGTCAGGTCACAAGGATGAACCCTATTGAAAACAGGAAGGATCCATGCCATATCAAGGGAAAAAGGGCCTAAATGACAGTTTTCTTGTTAACACTCTAGAAGCCACAAAATGGCCCAATCTTCATAAAACTTGGTCAGAATGTTTACCAGGTCACAAGGATGAAGCCTTTTGAAAATGGGAAGGATCCATGCCATATCACAGGAAAAGGGGCCTTAACGACAATTATCTTGTTTAAGCTCTAGAGGCCACAAATATGGCCCAATCTTCATGAACCTTGGTCAAAATTCTTGCCAAATCACAAGGATGAAGCTTATTGAAAATGGGAAGGATCCATGCAATATCACGGGAAAAGTGGCCTTATTGATAATTTTCTTGTTATAACTCTAGAGGCTACAAAAAAGGCCCAATCTTCATGAAACTTGGTCAGAATGTTGGCCAGGTCACAAGGATTAACCCTATTGAAATGGGAAGGATCCATGCCATATCACAGGAAAAGGGGCCTTAACGGTAATTTTCTTGTTATAACTCAAGAGGCCACAATTATGGCCCAAACTTCCTGAAATTTGGTTTGGTGTTGAAATTATCTCCTTTATGACATCTGACTATTTAAATGATTTCATGTCCCAGGGGTCAAAGAGACTCAGGTGAGCGATCTAGGACCATCAAGGTCCTCTTGTATAAGATTATGACATAAAATGACAGAGAGACTGTTGTGCGAGCTTCGAAATTTCTTATTGAAGAATTTAAATTCAGAAAGAAAATTCGTTGAATACAAAAATTAGTGCTTATGACAACTCTGCTAGTGATAAAAAGAGGAGTAGACTCACTCCAGTTTTGTAATTGTTCATTTGTAAATGTTAATGGGCCGAAGGCCTTATAACCTTAATGAAATTATTTGATTTGATCTGATTTGATTGATTTCATTATGGGAATAACCACATGACTAAAAGACATATAATTGCATGTGAGGGGGTCTTTTGAATTCATAGCTATTCCATTTGGCCTTCAAATGCTCCAACTACCTCCCAAAAATATATTTTTCAAGACTTATTTTCATCGCGTTTATCTTGATGTGATTTTTGAAAAGTAGAATTTTTTTGTTTTAGTAACTACGTCATTGAAAGACGACAGAAGCAAAGGGACAAGAATGGATTTTTTTTTAAATTATCATGGTTTTTACGAGGGAAAGAAGAGGCAATTCATTATTTCGACCAGTGTATGGCTGGTTAGAAAGTTATTATGAATAATAACTAACTCGAAGTTCAATAAATTATATAAGAAACAATCATTTTCATACATATGAATGTATGGAAGATAAAATATCTTTATCGCATTTTAAAAACCAATTAAAAAATCATTTGCTTTCAAAACAATAAGAAATATGAAAAATTATTTTAAAAACCAATGAAAAAAATCATTTGCTTTCAAAACAATTCGTTAGAAAGATGAAAAAATTTTCGCCGTTTAGATCACACTAGCCCTTATATATACAAAAAATTATCAAAAATTATCTCAAAAATCTGCTCTACCACCTTAAATAAGATAGTATAATCCATAAAAGTGTGCAGCAATCGACAAATATTGCCGCCGGTCGCATCTGTGGTCTGAATAATGAATTTGAGATTGCAATCATCTAGGAATGATTTGTAATTTGTTTATAGACGCATCCGTAAATAATGATTAATCATGCTTAAAATTAAAATCTACTTTGTTACTGACTTATTGATATCGACCTCTTTTAAACTTCATAAAAACACAAAATAACTAACAAACATCGATTTTTATGTGATATGTTAGAAAAATCGAATCTATTTTCGGTGTCAAAGAATTTTTTTTAAAAGTAAAGTATATTGAATAAACCTAAATACAACATGAAGGCACAATTTTTCAGATACCCTAGTTTTACGTAAGACGCAAGAATCGTGAATATTTTAGCTATTCTTCAATATTTTGACTGTTATCTTTCATTTGCGCATAGGGTTTTGATTTGAAATGATTGATTTGGTAATTGACATTTCGACATGACTAAAAGACATGACTAAAAAATTGCATGTGAGGGGTTCTTTTGGATTCAAAGCTATTCCATTTGGTCTTTCGAAAGCTCCAACTACCTTCCCAAAATTGATTTTAGTTGTTTTTCAAGACTAATTTTCATACCGTTTATCTTGATGTAATTTTTTAGGACAGATTTTTTTATATGGTCATGTCATCATTGAGCAAAGGGAAATGAATGGATTTTTTTTTAAATTATCATGGTTTTCACGAGGGAAAGAAGAGGCATTTTTATATTCATAATTTTGACCAGTGTATAGCAGATTAGTAAGTTATTTTGAATAAAAACGTGGTTTCATTCCAAATTCGCAAACAATTTATTGTCCTTATATGAAAATATATCTTCTTTAAATAGCTAGATTCAAAGAAAAAAGAAAACATTCGAAAAATAACTAAATAGATTTATGTAGATCAAAACACACACACAAAAAAAAAACAAAACAATTGCACTCAGTTTCAAACTTATTATTTATCTATGGTCTGCGTCCTTTTAAAGTCATTTTGGTATGTAAAAGAAGATGATCACAGGGACCGAGATAATAATGGTCATCTAGTTATTTCCCGTGGTTCTACAAAAAAATGATCTTGGCGTTCATTGTTGATACTGAGGGTATCAGGCTGATTGTGAAAAAGAAAAGGCATCTTAATATTACTAATTCCAGGATGGCACATACGGTTTTTGGAATGTGCTTATATGTACCGCGATATAATTCAAACTTCGGAAAAATCGCGAAATTACCGAGGTTTGGGCTGATCAAGAAAAAAAGTGTGATTTACCAAGTTGCTATCACAATAAGATCCTTCAAACCCGATAATGCAGGGGACATAACAATGCACTCCATCATATAAAAAAAAAATCAAAAATGATATAATATCTTTTGGAAAAAGCGTTAATTCCATTAATTCCGATTTTGAGCTATGAAGCTGATTCAGTATCAATTTTGAATTAATGAATAAATTAAAATGTATTTTATTTGTACATCCAATACCAACATACCGCCTTTCAATGTACTTAAAACCGTGCGACATATCAAGTCCAGTCAAACTTGCCATGATTTCAAAGAAACCATATTAACGAGAACAGAAATGATTGTTTGAAACCTTGAACATCAAATATTTTATTTTTGGCAAAATGAAAATGATTTAAGTGATTTGTAGACTTATTTTTTTGAAGTGAAAGATAAATATATAAATATCTATAAATAAATAACTCTAAACGTTTAATAGTTTTTATTTTCAGTAATGTGCGAATAATATATTTTCTCCTGTGGGAATTGAAATGAACAACCAATAAGTCTTTGTTTAAACGTGCAAATAATTTAGACTTATAATCTACTCCAATGTTCGACAGCTTTATTTCGCTAATAAAGTGAGCGTTTCATTTTGAAGCCCAGGTTAGCCTACCATTGCCATCCAATTGTCTTAATAATAAATTGCATTGTTTCAGATAATATGTAATGTAATGTTTATTTCAGGAAATAAAGGCAATTTTGCCTATCAAAAAAACATGTTCACATGTGATATTTTTACAACAATGGTGGATTATTAATACTAGATGATAAGGTTGATAATATTTATATACGCAAATATACGAGAGAATGTATATTTCATATAAATGGATTACGCGTAATTATAAAACTTACAATCGAGGGTTGACCGGATGGCTAATCAAAAATGTGAGTCAAAGTCCGACATGAGTACTTTTACAATTCAAGGCGTTCTTCCCCTCCCAATCCGAATCAGCACGGGCCTGATATAAAGAGGAGATAACTCAATCTCAATGTAAATTTCACTGTCGTGATTATCTTTCTTCCGTTGTATGAATTAGAAATTTTTGCAAAAGGCACTAATTTACTAGGTCCGTGAAGTAAATGTTTTTTCCCTAATTTCACCTTGTTCAAAACGAAACAACAAGGTAGAAAACCAGTGAGGAGTTGATTTTCACGAATTTGAAAAATTGTATTAAATATTGTTTTTATAATATTTGTAGTATAACCTGTTTTAATTGAGGTTGGGATTTAAATCGATTACAACAGTATCACAGGTTTATTGCAGATTTATCGCGTCTACCGGTGACCACAATCATGTTTTTCTGGTGCTTCTCTTATCATTACACCATAGGCGTATCTAGGAATTTGGGCGATGGACAATAATCAAAACATCGTAGCTACAGCTTAAATAAGCTGTAGTCATGATGTAATGATCACTCACCAACGACAGTTTTTATCTATTGTGTGACATTTCTGTTTATTTCAACCAAACTTTAATACTGAAATGGGGAAACGGACAAATTTACTGAATGCTGTAGTTTGGTTTAGTCCGCAAACCCTTTAACCAAAGTCATATGTGAACTTTTTCTATTATATTCAAAACCCATTTATCTGTGGCAAAACAAAGGATTGGAGATACAATTGAATTGTATTGTAAAATTGATGCTTGTTATGTTTGTATATGTTTGAAAAATGACCAGAAAAGTCTTTATGAAAATAATGGCATCTTTAATATGATTTACTGTTTCGATTTCCATGCCTTTTAAATCACTCTTTTACATGCTGTTTCAATTCCATCGTTTCGAACGTCAATCATTTTTGATTTATCAAGATAGAGCAGATCACAAAATTTACTAATATCAATTTGTTTTTTGCAATTTATTTACAGTATCAGAATATGTTGCAACGTCGTCCGCAAAACATTGAGGAAATGATATCTCTTTTTCCGTCGAAACTAATATATCTTGACGTAATCCTTTGTGTAGATTTTCTAAAAGATCATTAATAAGGAGATTTAATATAATGAAATTCAAAACGACTTGCATCATAAAAAGTCCATTGTTAGATTGCTATTATTTCGATGAATGAAATAAGATAAAAGTGGGCATCATAAACATATTCAATTGCAAATTGCTATGCTTATATGACCTTCCCGAGTTCAAATCAAATTGTTAACCTTTGATATCTAAAATCCCAACGCTCTTTTTTGTGTTATACTTTGTAAGGAAAATCCTGTAGGATCTTTATACATTCGAAATAAAGTAGTGCCTTTTAAGATTCAATTATTAGTATCTTTCAAGACTTCTCTCCGCAAAATCGCAGTTTATTTTGTTAATGGCGTTATACTAGTATCATTTACGAGGGAAAGAAGAGGCAATTTTATATTCATTATTCCGACCAGTGTATGGCAGGTATGAAAGTTATTTTGAATGTGCTTATATAAACGCGGTTTCATTCCAAACTTTCCAAACTCGCAAACCATTAATTGTCCTAATATGAGAATAAATCTTCTTTAAATAGCTAGATTCAAACAAAAAAGACAACATTCGAAAATTCTATACTAAAGTGGCGTTCTAAAAATGCTTGTTCATCCAAATAAAACAAAATGTATGCTTATAGGAACAAAGCATAAAGTTAAAGAGATTAAAATTAACGACAGATGGATTGAAGTCTTGAATCCAATAAGATTTTAGGAGCTCATATCGACAAATACTTTACTTGGAATTCGCACATTGACAAAACTGTCATGAAATAACCAGTAAGATTTTTTTTGCTCAAAACTAGTCGAATTATCTCACATTTTAAATGAAACAATTATTTTTTAATTCTTATTTATTACCTACATCTTTGACTATTGTTGTACAGTTTGGTTGAAAAATGCTTTTTACAGAACCCCTAAAGTTTCTGTTGACGGCGTTCTTTTTGAGGCAGCCCGAGTAATACTAGGTGCTTCAACTAGAACACCGTCAAAAGATCTTTTCCCAACACTTAATTGGATTTTTATCGATAAAAGGTGTAATTTCTGGTGTTTTGATAGTCAAATATCGTTAAAATCTACTAAAAAGTTATTTCAGACATTATTTCTTCCTGTAATAACAAGATTACAATCGTTTGCTCAAAATGATATAACTAACTCATTTTCATACATATGAATGTATGGAAGATAAAATATCTTTATCGCATTTTAAAAACCAATTAAAAAATCATTTGCTTTCGAAACAATAAGAAATATGAAAAATTATTTTAAAAACCAATGAAAAAAATTATTTGCTTTCAAAACAATTCGTGAGAAAAATGAAAAATTTTTCGCTGTTAAGATCACACTAGGTCTTATATATATATATACAAAAAATTATCAAAAATTATCTCAAAAATCTGCTTTACCACCTCAAATAAGATAGTATAATCCATGAAAGTGTGCAGCAATCGACAAATATTGCCGCCGGTCGCATCTGTGGTCTGAATAATGAACTTGATATTGCAATCATCTAGGAATTATTTGTTATTTGTTTATAGACGCATCCGTAAATAATGATAAATCATGCTAAAAAATTAAAATCTACTTTGTTACTGACTTATTGATATCGACTTCTTTTAAACTTCACAAAAACACAAAATAACTTACAATCATCGTTTTTTATGTGATATGTTAGAAAAATCGAATTTCTTTTCGGTGTCAAAGATTTTTTTTTAAAAGTAAAGTATATTGAATAAACCTAAATACAACATGAAGGCACAATTTTTCAGATACCCAAGTTTTACGTAAGACGCAAGAATCCTGAATATTTTTGCTATTCTACAATATTTTGACCGTTATCTTTCATAGGGTTTTGATTTGAAATTATGAGTCCCTGTTCCTCAAAGCTTTGATTCGATATTCATATCGTTATATTGAAAATACGATGCTAAATAGGATGAAACAAAAATGCATAACAATCATGGCTTATTCGAGGATGATTGGAAGTTGGCTGCACACTGAGAAAATAAGGATCATATAGTCATTTTTTGTCGTCTTTTGAAAATAAGGTAGAATTGTGATGATTTGGATTAAATAAAAAAGTTTGATAGTTCTCATAAACTTGCAAAATCTTGACTTTATTCAGAAAAAGCAAAGAATATATAATTTGTATCACTTGATTATCAAATTTATCGGTTATCAGAATCTCAATTTCATAACATTATGACATAAAATGACAGAGAGACGCGAACTTCGAAATTTCTTATTGAAGCATTTAAATTTAGAAAGAAAATTCTTTGAAGACAAAAATTAGTGCTTAAAGAATGACAACTAGTGATAAAACGACACCGTTGTCTGACTCTAAGTAATTGTCCGAAATAAGTGGAATATTCCACACTGTAATTGGCAATTATTTTCTTATCACATTTAAACACTAAATGGATTTAAAACTGTTTGAAAAATTCAGTTAATTTAAATGCACTTACGCATTTATAGTTGCTATTGTTAATAACAAAAACAATATCTCCTTGGTAGACTTACTCTAGTTTTGTAATTGTTCATTTGTAAATGTTTATTGGCCGAAGGCCTTATAACCTGAATTAAATTATTTGATTTGATCTGATTTGGTAATTGGCATTTCGACATGACTAAAAGACATATAATTGCATGTGAGGGGTTCTTTGGATTCAAAGTTATTCCGTTTGGACTTTCGAATGCTCCAACTACCTTCCCAAAATTGATTTTAGTTGTTTTTCAAGACTAATTTTCATACCGTTTATCTTGGTGTAATTTTTTAGGACAGATTTTTTTTATATAGTCATGTCATCATTGAGCAAAGAGACATGAATGGATTTTTTAAATTATCATGGTTTTCACGAGGGAAAGAAGAGGCAAATTTATTTTTATAATTTTGACCAGTGTTTAGCAGATAAGTAAGTTATTTTGAATAAAACCGTGGTTTCATTCCAAATTCGCAAACAATTTAGTATAATCCATGAAAGTGTGCAGCAATCGACAAATATTGCCGCCGGTCGCATCTGTGGTCTGAATAATGAACTTGATATTGCAATCATCTAGGAATTATTTGTAATTTGTTTATAGACGCATCCGTAAATAATGATAAATCATGCTAAAAAATTAAAATCTACTTTGTTACTGACTTATTGATATCGACTTCTTTTAAACTTCACAAAAACACAAAATAACTTACAATCATCGTTTTTTATGTGATATGTTAGAAAAATCGAATTTCTTTTCGGTGTCAAAGATTTTTTTTTTTAAAAGTAAAGTATATTGAATAAACCTAAATACAACATGAAGGCACAATTTTTCTAGATACCCAAGTTTTACGTAAGACGCAAGAATCGTGAATATTTTTGCTATTCTACAATATTTTGACCGTTATCTTTCATAGGGTTTTGATTTGAAATTATGAGTCCCTGTTCCTCAAAGCTTTGATTCGATATTCATATCGTTATATTGAAAATACGATGCTAAATAGGATGAAACAAAAATGCATAACAATCATGGCTTATTCGAGGATGATTGGAAGTTGGCTGCACACTGAGAAAATAAGGATCATATAGTCATTTTTTGTCGTCTTTTGAAAATAAGGTAGAATTTGTGATGATTTGGATTAAATAAAAAAGTTTGATAATTCTCATAAACTTGCAATATCTTGACTTTATTCAGAAAAAGCAAAGAATATATAATTTGTATCACTTGATTATCAAATTTATCGGTTATCAGAATCTCAATTTCATAACATTATGACATAAAATGACAGAGAGACGCGAACTTCGAAATTTCTTATTGAAGCATTTAAATTTAGAAAGAAAATTCTTTGAAGACAAAAATTAGTGCTTAAAGAATGACAACTAGTGATAAAACGACACCGTTGTCTGACTCTAAGTAATTGTCCGAAATAAGTGGAATATTCCACACTGTAATTGGCAATTATTTTCTTATCACATTTAAACACTAAATGGATTTAAAACTGTTTGAAAAATTCAGTTAATTTAAATGCACTTACGCATTTATAGTTCCTATTGTTAATAACAAAAACAATATCATACACTGTACTTGGTAGACTTAGTCTAGTTTTGTAATTGTTCATTTGTAAATGTTTATGGGCCGAAGGCCTTATAACCTGAATAAAATTATTTGATCTGATTTGATTGATTTGGTAATTGACATTTCGACATGACTAAAAGACATGACTAAAAAATTGCATGTGAGGGGTTCTTTTGGATTCAAAGCTATTCCATTTGGTCTTTCGAAAGCTCCAACTACCTTCCCAAAATTGATTTTAGTTGTTTTTCAAGACTAATTTTCATACCGTTTATCTTGATGTAATTTTTTAGGACAGATTTTTTTTATATAGTCATGTCATCATTGAGCAAAGGGAAATGAATGGATTTTTTTAAAATTATCATGGTTTTCACGAGGGAAAGAAGAGGCATTTTTATATTCATAATTTTGACCAGTGTATAGCAGATTAGTAAGTTATTTTGAATAGAAACGTGGTTTCATTCCAAATTCGCAAACAATTTATTGTCCTTATATGAAAATATTTCTTCTTTAAATAGCTAGATTCAAAGAAAAAAGAAAACATTCGAAAAATAACTAAATAGATTTATGTAGATCAAAACACACACACACAAAAAAAAAAACAAAACAATTGCACTCAGTTTCAAACTTATTATTTATCTATGGTCTGCGTCCTTTTAAAGTCATTTTGGTATGTAAAAGAAGATGATCACAGGGACCGAGATAATAAATGGTCATCTAGTTATTTCCCGTGGTTCTACAAAAAAATGATCTTGGCGTTCATTGTTGATACTGAGGGTATCAGGCTGATTGTGAAAAAGAAAAGGCATCTTAATATTACTAATTCCAGGATGGCACATACGGTTTTTGGAATGTGCTTATATGTACCGCGATATAATTCAAACTTCGGAAAAATCGCGAAATTACCGAGGTTTGGGCTGATCAAGAAAAAAAGTGTGATTTACCAAGTTGCTATCACAATAAGATCCTTCAAACCCGATAATGCAGGGGACATAACAATGCACTCCATCATATAAAAAAAAAATCAAAAATGATATAATATCTTTTGGAAAAAGCGTTAATTCCATTAATTCCGATTTTGAGCTATGAAGCTGATTCAGTATCAATTTTGAATTAATGAATAAATTAAAATGTATTTTATTTGTACATCCAATACCAACATACCGCCTTTCAATGTACTTAAAACCGTGCGACATATCAAGTCCAGTCAAACTTGCCATGATTTCAAAGAAAACATATTAACGAGAACAGAAATGATTGTTTGAAACCTTGAACATCAAATATTTTATTTTTGGCAAAATGAAAATGATTTAAGTGATTTGTAGACTTATTTTTTTGAAGTAAAAGATAAATATATAAATATCTATAAATAAATAACTCTAAACGTTTAATAGTTTTTATTTTCAGTAATGTGCGAATAATATATTTTCTCCTGTGGGAATTGAAATGAACAACCAATAAGTCTTTGTTTAAACGTGCAAATAATTTAGACTTATAATCTACTCCAATGTTCGACAGCTTTATTTCGCTAATAAAGTGAGCGTTTCATTTTGAAGCCCAGGTTAGCCTACCATTGCCATCCAATTGTCTTAATAATAAATTGCATTGTTTCAGATAATATGTAATGTAATGTTTATTTCAGGAAATAAAGGCAATTTTGCCTATCAAAAAAACATGTTCACATGTGATATTTTTACAACAATCGTGGATTATTAATACTAGATGATAAGGTTGATAATATTTATATACGCAAATATACGAGAGAATGTATATTTCATATAAATGGATTACGCGTAATTATAAAACTTACAATCGAGGGTTGACCGGATGGCTAATCAAAAATGTGAGTCAAAGTCCGACATGAGTACTTTTACAATTCAAGGCGTTCTTCCCCTCCCAATCCGAATCAGCACGGGCCTGATATAAAGAGGAGATAACTCAATCTCAATGTAAATTTCACTGTCGTGATTATCTTTCTTCCGTTGTATGAATTAGAAATTTTTGCAAAAGGCACTAATTTACTCGGTCCGTGAAGTAAATGTTTTTTCCTTAATTTCACCTTGTTCAAAACGAAACAACAAGGTAGAAAACCAGTGAGGAGTTGATTTTCACGAATTTGAAAAATTGTATTAAATATTGTTTTTATAATATTTGTAGTATAACCTGTTTTAATTGAGGTTGGGATTTAAATCGATTACAACAGTATCACAGGTTTATTGCAGATTTATCGCGTCTACCGGTGACCACAATCATGTTTTTCTGGTGCTTCTCTTATCATTACACCATAGGCGTATCTAGGAATTTGGGCGATGGACAATAATCAAAACATCGTAGCTACAGCTTAAATAAGCTGTAGTCATGATGTAATGATCACTCACCAACGACAGTTTTTATCTATTGTGTGACATTTCTGTTTATTTCAACCAAACTTTAATACTGAAATGGGGAAACGGACAAATTTACTGAATGCTGTAGTTTGGTTTAGTCCGCAAACCCTTTAACCAAAGTCATATGTGAACTTTTTCTATTATATTCAAAACCCATTTATCTGTGGCAAAACAAAGGATTGGAGATACAATTGAATTGTATTGTAAAATTGATGCTTGTTATGTTTGTATATGTTTGAAAAATGACCAGAAAAGTCTTTATGAAAATAATGGCATCTTTAATATGATTTACTGTTTCGATTTCCATGCCTTTTAAATCACTCTTTCACATGCTGTTTCAATTCCATCGTTTCGAACGTCATTCATTTTTGATTTATCAAGATAGAGCAGATCACAAAATTTACTAATATCAATTTGTTTTTTGCAATTTATTTACAGTATCAGAATATGTTGCAACGTCGTCCGCAAAACATTGAGGAAATGATATCTCTTTTTCCGTCGAAACTAATATATCTTGACGTAATCCTTTGTGTAGATTTTCTAAAAGATCATTAATAAGGAGATTTAATATAATGAAATTCAAAACGACTTGCATCATAAAAAGTCCATTGTTAGATTGCTATTATTTCGATGAATGAAATAAGATAAAAGTGGGCATCATAAACATATTCAATTGCAAATTGCTATGCTTATATGACCTTCCCGAGTTGAAATCAAATTGTTAACCTTTGATATCTAAAATCCCAACGCCCTTTTTTGTGTTATACTTTGTAAGGAAAATCCTGTAGGATCTTTATACATTCGAAATAAAGTAGTGCCTTTTAAGATTCAATTATTAGTATCTTTCAAGACTTCTCTCCGCAAAATCGCAGTTTATTTTGTTAATGGCGTTATACTAGTATCATTTACGAGGGAAAGAAGAGGCAATTTTATATTCATTATTCCGACCAGTGTATGGCAGGTATGAAAGTTATTTTGAATGTGCTTATATAAACGCGGTTTCATTCCAAACTTTCCAAACTCGCAAACCATTTATTGTCCTAATATGAAAATAAATCTTCTTTAAATAGCTAGATTCAAACAAAAAAGACAACATTCGAAAATTCTATACTAAAGTGGCGTTCTAAAAATGCTTTTTCATCCAAATAAAACAAAATGTATGCTTACAGGAACAAAGCATAAAGTTAAAGAGATTAAAATCAACGACAGATGGATTGAAGTCTTGAATCCAATAAGATTTTAGGAGCTCATATCGACAAATACTTGGCTTGGAATTCGCACATTGACAAAACTGTCATGAAATAACCAGTAAGATTTTTTTTTGCTCAAAACTAGTCGAATTATCTCACATTTTAAATGAAACAATTATTTTTTAATTCTTATTTATTACCTACATCTTTGACTATTGTTGTACAGTTTGGTTGAAAAATGCTTTTTACAGAACCCCTAAAGTTTCTGTTGACGGCGTTCTTTTTGAGGCAGCCCGAGTAATACTAGGTGCTTCAACTAGAACACCGTCAAAAGATCTTTTCCCAACACTTAATTGGATTTTTACCGATAAAAGGTGTAATTTCTGGTGTTTTGATAGTCAAATATCGTTAAAATCTACTAAAAAGTTATTTCAGACATTATTTCTTCCTGTAATAACAAGATTACAATCGTTTGCTCAAAATGATATAACTAACTCATTTTCATACATATGAATGTATGGAAGATAAAATATCTTTATCGCATTTTAAAAACCAATTAAAAAATCATTTGCTTTCGAAACAATAAGAAATATGAAAAATTATTTTAAAAACCAATGAAAAAAATTATTTGCTTTCAAAACAATTCGTGAGAAAAATGAAAAATTTTTCGCTGTTAAGATCACACTAGGTCTTATATATATATACAAAAAATTATCAAAAATTATCTCAAAAATCTGCTTTACCACCTCAAATAAGATAGTATAATCCATGAAAGTGTGCAGCAATCGACAAATATTGCCGCCGGTCGCATCTGTGGTCTGAATAATGAACTTGATATTGCAATCATCTAGGAATTATTTGTAATTTGTTTATAGACGCATCCGTAAATAATGATAAATCATGCTAAAAAATTAAAATCTACTTTGTTACTGACTTATTGATATCGACTTCTTTTAAACTTCACAAAAACACAAAATAACTTACAATCATCGTTTTTTATGTGATATGTTAGAAAAATCGAATTTCTTTTCGGTGTCAAAGATTTTTTTTTTAAAAGTAAAGTATATTGAATAAACCTAAATACAACATGAAGGCACAATTTTTCAGATACCCAAGTTTTACGTAAGACGCAAGAATCGTGAATATTTTTGCTATTCTACAATATTTTGACCGTTATCTTTCATAGGGTTTTGATTTGAAATTATGAGTCCCTGTTCCTCAAAGCTTTGATTCGATATTCATATCGTTATATTGAAAATACGATGCTAAATAGGATGAAACAAAAATGCATAACAATCATGGCTTATTCGAGGATGATTGGAAGTTGGCTGCACACTGAGAAAATAAGGATCATATAGTCATTTTTTGTCGTCTTTTGAAAATAAGGTAGAATTGTGATGATTTGGATTAAATAAAAAAGTTTGATAATTCTCATAAACTTGCAAAATCTTGACTTTATTCAGAAAAAGCAAAGAATATATAATTTGTATCACTTGATTATCAAATTTATCGGTTATCAGAATCTCAATTTCATAACATTATGACATAAAATGACAGAGAGACGCGAACTTCGAAATTTCTTATTGAAGCATTTAAATTTAGAAAGAAAATTCTTTGAAGACAAAAATTAGTGCTTAAAGAATGACAACTAGTGATAAAACGACACCGTTGTCTGACTCTAAGTAATTGTCCGAAATAAGTGGAATATTCCACACTGTAATTGGCAATTATTTTCTTATCACATTTAAACACTAAATGGATTTAAAACTGTTTGAAAAATTCAGTTAATTTAAATGCACTTACGCATTTATAGTTGCTATTGTTAATAACAAAAACAATATCTCCTTGGTAGACTTACTCTAGTTTTGTAATTGTTCATTTGTAAATGTTTATTGGCCGAAGGCCTTATAACCTGAATAAAATTATTTGATTTGATCTGATTTGGTAATTGGCATTTCGACATGACTAAAAGACATATAATTGCATGTGAGGGGTTCTTTGGATTCAAAGTTATTCCGTTTGGACTTTCGAATGCTCCAACTACCTTCCCAAAATTGATTTTAGTTGTTTTTCAAGACTAATTTTCATACCGTTTATCTTGGTGTAATTTTTTAGGACAGATTTTTTTTATATAGTCATGTCATCATTGAGCAAGGAGACATGAATGGATTTTTTTAAATTATCATGGTTTTCACGAAAGAAAGAAGAGGCAAATTTATTTTTATAATTATGACCAGTGTTTAGCAGATAAGTAAGTTATTTTGAATAAAACCGTGGTTTCATTCCAAATTCGCAAACAATTTAGTATAATCCATGAAAGTGTGCAGCAATCGACAAATATTGCCGCCGGTCGCATCTGTGGTCTGAATAATGAACTTAATATTGCAATCATCTAGGAATTATTTGTAATTTGTTTATAGACGCATCCGTAAATAATGATAAATCATGCTAAAAAATTAAAATCTACTTTGTTACTGACTTATTGATATCGACTTCTTTTAAACTTCACAAAAACACAAAATAACTTACAATCATCGTTTTTTATGTGATATGTTAGAAAAATCGAATTTCTTTTCGGTGTCAAAGATTTTTTTTAAAAGTAAAGTATATTGAATAAACCTAAATACAACATGAAGGCACAATTTTTCAGATACCCAAGTTTTACGTAAGACGCAAGAATCGTGAATATTTTTGCTATTCTACAATATTTTGACCGTTATCTTTCATAGGGTTTTGATTTGAAATTATGAGTCCCTGTTCCTCAAAGCTTTGATTCGATATTCATATCGTTATATTGAAAATACGATGCTAAATAGGATGAAACAAAAATGCATAACAATCATGGCTTATTCGAGGATGATTGGAAGTTGGCTGCACACTGAGAAAATAAGGATCATATAGTCATTTTTTGTCGTCTTTTGAAAATAAGGTAGAATTTGTGATGATTTGGATTAAATAAAAAAGTTTGATAATTCTCATAAACTTGCAATATCTTGACTTTATTCAGAAAAAGCAAAGAATATATAATTTGTATCACTTGATTATCAAATTTATCGGTTATCAGAATCTCAATTTCATAACATTATGACATAAAATGACAGAGAGACGCGAACTTCGAAATTTCTTATTGAAGCATTTAAATTTAGAAAGAAAATTCTTTGAAGACAAAAATTAGTGCTTAAAGAATGACAACTAGTGATAAAACGACACCGTTGTCTGACTCTAAGTAATTGTCCGAAATAAGTGGAATATTCCACACTGTAATTGGCAATTATTTTCTTATCACATTTAAACACTAAATGGATTTAAAACTGTTTGAAAAATTCAGTTAATTTAAATGCACTTACGCATTTATAGTTGCTATTGTTAATAACAAAAACAATATCTCCTTGGTAGACTTACTCTAGTTTTGTAATTGTTCATTTGTAAATGTTTATTGGCCGAAGGCCTTATAACCTGAATAAAATTATTTGATTTGATCTGATTTGGTAATTGGCATTTCGACATGACTAAAAGACATATAATTGCATGTGAGGGGTTCTTTGGATTCAAAGTTATTCCATTTGGACTTTCGAATGCTCCAACTACCTTCCCAAAATTGATTTTAGTTGTTTTTCAAGACTAATTTTCATACCGTTTATCTTGGTGTAATTTTTTAGGACAGATTTTTTTTATATAGTCATGTCATCATTGAGCAAAGAGACATGAATGGATTTTTTTTAAATTATCATGGTTTTCACGAGGGAAAGAAGAGGCAAATTTATTTTTATAAACCGTGGTTTCATTCCAAATTCGCAAACAATTTATTGTCCTTATATGAAAATATATCTTCTTTAAATAGCTAGATTCAAACAAAAAAGAAAACATTCGAAAAATAACTAAATAGATTTATGTAGATCAAAATACACACAAAAAAAACAAAACAATTGCACTCAGTTTCAAACTTATTATTTATCGATGGTCTGCGTCCTTTTAAAGTCATTTTGGTATGTAAAAGAAGATGATCACAGGGACCGAGATAATAATGGTCATCTAGTTATTTCCCGTGGTTCTACAAAAAAATGATCTTGGCGTTCATTGTTGATACTGAGGGTATCAGGCTGATTGTGAAAAAGAAAAGGCATCTTAATATTACCAATTCCAGGATGGCACATACGGTTTTTGGAATGTGCTTAAATGTACCGCGATATAATTCAAACTTCGGAAAAATCGCGAAATTACCGAGGTTTTGGCTGATCAAGAAAAAAAGTGTGATTTACCAAGTTGCTATCACAATAATATCCTTCAAACCCGATAATAGTGCGGTTCCTTATGTACGAAAAAGGGCTCCCGTAGGATTTTCGTGCTGAAATTGTTTTTTTGGTTTTTATTGATTGTTTAGGGGTTAAGTAATCGCAAACTATGCGGGTCCAAATTTTTTTAGCCATTTCCCCGATTTTATGGGCTCTCAAAGGAGCCCATATGAGCAAAATAGGTATTTTCCTAAAAGAGGGCTCATAAGATGTGCATTTTTTCCTAAAATGATTTCTTAGGTTTGGCTGTGTATTTAGGGCAGATTAGAGTTTTTCTTTTTTTTTCCTTTTTTTTTTCAAAGCTTTTTGTTTTGCTTTATGTTTTAAAAGCTTATTTCGGCCTATTTTGGGCTCTCACAGAGCCCAAAATAGCAATTTTGGTGTTTTTATATTAGTGGGTAAAGGGAAAACACATTGTTTGTTTCGAATTGTTTTTTAAAGCCCTCTTTGGTATTAAGTGTAGGTTGGCGTTGAAATACTTGTATGTCCATGTTCTCTTGGGTCATTTTTGAATTTGCGTGTGACGAGTTTTGTTTTTCAGAATTTTTGAACGTCAAATAATGATTTTGTTCGTCCGTCTACATGTTAACTTTCTCCTTTTCTTACCTTCTTGTGTCTGTATTAAACGGAACAGCGAATTGTATAACCAAAAATAGTACTGATTTGCATAGGGGCCGAGTCAAAAGTGTTAGATTTTAAGCGAGTAGTTTTAGTAAAAAAATCGACTATTTTTATAAAATTAAGTTTGTCGAAGATTATAACTACCTTTGGGTATCAAATCTCAATACATTCTCGCTTTGTTCAGAAACCGTTTGACGAGATAATTGATAATTGTTTTATCTATTTTGAGATGAACCCCATATTCACATGTTAAGACCAATCAAAAAGCATTAGTTAACGAAGTCGTTGGGAATTTCACGAGGAAAACTTGAAAAGAAGGCGAGTTATAACGGTAAAAATCACGTGATATTTATGTTTAATATGGTATGACCGTTGATATGGTAATTAGTAAGGAAAAAGGGTCATTTCATCTGTCAAATGTTTTGTATAAAGCCACGTGATTTAACAATTATGTTTGCGTTTCTTCCTACTAAACGGCCTCGATCATCCCTCGTGTTTAAGAGCGGAAAATGCGAAAATATTTCATTAACTAGATAGACAAAATCAAAAATCTTTTTCAAAAAATATTTTTTGGAATGGTATTAAGCTGAAATCAAGATTTTACCACATACAAATCCTTCATTCAAGCGCAATTTCATGTAATTGATGAAAAGGTTGGACAATATAGAAGTCAAACGGACTATAATCTTAAATAAGATTCACATAAAATGACATTCCTTTGACTTTCTTTTCAAATAACGTTCAAAACCTAGCATTGGTTAGTGTTGATGTAAATTATTTTTCGATTTTAAACTTCTGATGTGCTTTTTAAAAATGTAAATCAAATTTTCAAAGCCCATACCTCTTTCATTGGCGCTTAATGAAGCCCATAAGAGCATTTTTCGGCAATCTGTAAATATACGACGGAATATGTTTTTATTCAATGTTGTATTTTTGCTTTGACATTTATAAATTCCCACGAATAAAATCACGTCGTTTTATTTTTGCTAGTTTGTCCGCTCTGTTTCAAATTGTTTTTACTGTCCTTTAACGTCTCGAGTAGGCTCTATATAATGCATAGTTCGATAACGCGTATAAATTAAGAACTGTATCAAAAGACAAATTCATCTATTAAGATTTGTGTAAGAGTTATAGTTGTGTGCATCAGCTCTCTTCCTTTGAAATTTCTATCGAAAGACACACGATTGCTGTTAATACGAGGTTCATACTAACAGATTATTGAGTCCTGACGGCTTGCCATACTTATAAGCATTCTCAAGCATGTATTCGTAGGCAAAACGTCTGCATCAGTTAACAACATGTCCATACTCAGACACTCTTTCGTAAATGTCTATTAGTATATATCTCATCTGTTCTGATAAAATTTGCTTCATTTTTAAATCAAATAGCGAATCTTCCTAAAAATCAAGAAAAAGATGTGATACTTAGACGCATGCGTATGGTTTGAACGCTTATAAAAGACAAATTCTTGTGACATATATATTTATATTATTTTATCTATTTTGTTTATCTTTTTATAGAAATCAGTTACCAAAAAATTAATGTCATTTACAACAACTTTATCATTTCAACCTGTTATGACATGTTATAATCTCTAAACAGGTGCATTTATGTCTATAAAAGAAACAACATGGACGTGACCAATCATAGGAATCCGTCATTTTAATGAAATGCATGATATTGGATGTCTGTTCAATTACATGGGCTTTTAATGAATCAGGACGGTATAGGGTTCTTAAATGATGAACAGGCATCAAAATAACTGTAATCTGTGTACATGCTATCTTGCAGATTTGAATTCTATCTTGCTGCCTGGGGAAATGCGTGTTTGGTAAAGAACATCATTGGGCATTACCGTCTGATTCTTGTTTTAATTTTGCAACCTACCTAGTGCAAACGAAAGCCCTGGAGAATATGTACCTATACAATGGATGCGTGTAGGTATTGAGGGGTTGTTAAAGTACGGACTTTCTTGCTGACGATATGTATATACTAAAAAGGCGATGCATATCAACGTAATGATTACCGGTATTTACTTTAATACCACGGAGAAAATATCGGACTAAGGCAAAACGAGACTGCTCTAGTATTGTTTGATTCACATAATTGAAGAAATTACTTGGAATGTATTTCTATGCCTTCAAAGAAATAAAAATATACTTTAAGTTTTCTTAAGTGTATAGATTGAAAATTGATGTGGAACAACCATTCGATTAGATATTAATGGACACTTTAATTACCGCTTCAAGTGCAGTTCACTGTTCCGGTAACAGCTATGCCCGTTCAAATCTATAGAAACTGTCTTTGCCCAACTAGTTTTCATTGGTCATACAACGAAGATGTAAATGCTTCTTAGAAATCACCAACGATAAGTATGTTGTTTTGGTTTGGAAGACGTGTGAAAAGTAGCAAGGAAAATTTCTTTAAGCCAAAACAGAATAAAAACGAATGTTTTTTTTTTTTTACCAGTCATTTTAAAATAGAACTCACAAGAACAGCTCGATAACATCGAAAACTTTAAACTTTGATTTATAAATGAAACTTTAAAGTCATGGAAACAGCTTTTGCGATCATAGAAAAATAGTATCATGACTATTTCAGTACGAGACAATAAAGACAGTAACTGTGGCAACTGAAAAGAAGATACAGGAAAGTGATCATGAAGGTCAGAACATTCATGATCACCACGTTACAGATCAAGTAATTGTCTCCATCAGTAAAATTGTCAAGAACTTTTCTTTCTCATTCGACAAAATAGTTTAATTTTCCTCCTTGACCTTACACCTCTCCCCTTTCTTGTATCTTACAGTGTTTGTATTTCTGTTTATTTATCGTCGCTACCGTAGCACATGTCCATATGAGAGACACCCCCAAAAGACGGTTAGTTGTTACGGGGGATAGTGCAAGGATACATGACGAAACTACTGCTGAGATCCGCCATGGTTTTTTAACGTGCTCGGTGTAATGCGCTGTCTTACGGGGCCTCAGTTTAACGTCTCGTCCGAAAGACAATTAGTTTGTTAGTGTGCCAGTCCGGGTTTGAACCCACGCCGTAGGACTTCAATGGCTTTGAAGTCCGGTGCTCTACCAACTGAGCTAATCGGGCTGACATCTATCTTACAGTTAAGTCAAATCTATCAGTAAAAGGGTGTGGTGAACATGGCTGTGTGCTCAAAGCTACTCTTTCACAGTTCTTCTTCATAGAACAAATACACATCTGGTTCTTAGATTCAGAAATGTGTGCATTTTTTTATGTCTAAAAATCGCACAAACAACTACTCATTTTAAAAATATATAAAAAATAAGCTTAAATGTTCGAATCGGCAAGGTCAGTGACGAACCAGTCTTTTTATATCCAGTCGATTAATTACAAAATTATTAATTTTCATTTATAATGTTTCTTTGTTTCGATATGAAGTTCCCCAATTGACAAATACTTCGACCTTTACCTTTGAAAGAATGGGACAAACAGACGGAATTGCATGCGTAAACAGTTGACTCAAAATTTAGGAATTATCTTTAAGGCGTTAGTAGTTGCTTTATTTTTTCAGAATGGAATTTCGCTAAATTCGGGAATGTCTGTCTTTTTTTCTTGCCTTACAAGATCAAATCGTTTTATTGTAGATTTTTTTACACGATAAAGTCATAATTTCTGATTAATTAATAAAAATTTCAAATATTGCATTTCCCAATCTGTGAAAGAGCAGCTTTAATATAGCAAGTTTGATACAGTCGACCGGGGTTCCAAATTTTATGTATTTTCGACTACAATGATTTTAGTCTTGAGTAAGAAAGCTTCAAACTATATAGTAGCTCCTTCATATATTTGGAGGATATTCAAAGCAGCTTATATGGGCTTCACCAAGCGCCAATAAGCAAGTGTTGGCTTTGGATATTTGAATCAGATTTTTTTCTAATTCCACCCTCATCATAACCCTACTTAATTTAATAAGACTGGAAAAATGTTAAAGACAAGAAATTGATTTTTCCCCACCCATTTTTTGACATTAAGTATTAAGAGACATTGGTCGACATTTTGTTTCAACCAATAAAGAATCATTTTCAGCAATTTTGGTAACCATGAACACCATAAGAAGTGCCGTTGGTCTTAAAACCTAACTTGGGAAACTCATAGTTCGGCTCCTTTGGGATCCTTCGCAGCCACCCAAAAGGAATATTATACTTTAAATATGGGCTAATTGTTTATTATACCAAAGCTGTCTTAAATTAATTGGTAATTAATTGGAGAACGATTCAACCACAATGAAGATTTCTTTTTTTTACCCTTATCAAAAAAAGCATCCAAATCAGTTCACATGGGCTATTATGCCAGAGAGCCCATAAAACCCTGAATGATCACAGTGAACATGGACCTGCAAGTATTTCGATGCCAACCAACACTTTATACCAATTAGAGCTTAAGAAATCATCTCTAAAAAAATGTTTCTCCTTAACCCATCAATAGAAAACAGCCAAAATTGCTATTTTGGGCTCCCCGAGAGCCCAAAAATAGTGGAAAAGCTTTTGAAAAAAGGGTTACTGTATTTCCTAAAATGTTCTAGCACTAAATACGTTGTTAAACTAAAGAAAACATTTCAGGAGAAAAGCAAAACGCCCTTCCTGAACCTAATATTAGTAAAATACCCATTTTGCCCATATGGGCTCCTTTGAGTGCCCATAAAATCGGGGAACGGATCCGAAAAATTTGGACCCGCATAGTTTCCGATTGCTTGACCCCTAAACAATCAATTAAACACAAAAATCAATTTCAGCACGAAAATCCTACGGGATGACATAAGGCACCGCACTATAATGCTGGGGACATAACAATGCACTCCATCATATAAAAAAAATCAAAAATGATATAATATCATTTGGAAAAAGCGTTATTCCATTAATTCCGATTTTGAGCTATGTAGCTGATTCAGTATCAATTTTGAATTAATGTGTATAAAAAAGATAGGAGCAAACGATCTCTGTAATCTTTTATTAAATTGAATCGAATGGAAAAATATACAAACCCCTTCTAATGAATTGTAACATGTTTGGAAATTTTGTCGTTAAATTGAAGAATAGCAATCTATGAAAAGGACAAGTTAAACTTTGTTTTACTAAAAGATAAAAGATTCAAAATAACACATAACATGTACACTAAGAAATTATTTAACAAAAAAAAAAGAAAAAAAAAAGATGAAAAAAAACAAGCTATGTTTGTTTTTTTTTCTTTTTTCTCGTTTTCCCAAAGTGTTTTTTCTGCTAAAGTAGCTCTATCATATGGTGTTATAAATTCTGAATGGTGATGGGTTGACAGTCCAATTAAAAAAGCGATAGCCGTAAATACAACAAAAGTAATTGTTCACAAGCACAACAGTAAATCACAATTTAACACCATAAATCACTTATTAAAACAGTTAAACTATATCCAAACGGTTATATTTGATAACTGTTCGCTTAAAAACGTTTGAAAGAAATCATGTTAAACTATGCAGCTCGACTTTAATGTTTTGCACGTGAATGTGTAAACACAGGTTGGTACCGCAATTATCTGTAAGTTTTATAGTCAGCGGCGGTACCAGTCTAGATTTGTTTGTTGTACGGACCAAATTGTCACCATTGTCGGTCAGTATGCGGCTTTCGTTTTTTGACACAGGAATATGAGACAAATTGGTTATTGTCTTGTTTTTTTATTGAGCCCTAGGAAAATTAAAGCAAACTTCGCGTGATCAAATTTATATGTTTATTAATGTTTGTGACCTATTGTTGTATATATTATATGTGAATTGACTTTATTTGACGATGTACTTTGTTTGTACAAGTCAAAAATAAAATTTTCTGTCTGTCTGTCTGATAAAACGACGTCGTTGTCTGACTCTAAGTAATTGTCCGAAATAAGTGGAATATTCCACACTGTAATTGGCAATTATTTTCTTATCACATTTAAACACTAAATGGATTTAAAACTGTTTGAAAAATTCAGTTAAGGAGGTGTTCCAAAAGTGCCCACGCACGGATTTTCTTGAAACTTTGCAAATACATACTACACATTAAATGTACCACAGAACAAACTTTCCTTTGTCAATATCTCAAAAAGAGGTCAAATTACAGCCGCTTGTCTTAATCCATGTTGAGGTAAGTGGGTTGGGTAATTTAATATGCAATAATTTCTTTATACTTATCAATTTTTGAATTGTTGTTTATGTACTGTGTTTATAGTAATTATCAAGATAATGTATATATAAATGGCAAGTTTTACGTTGTTTGACGAATTTTTATACTCTTGAATATAAAAATTGCTTATTTTTTTTAAAATAATTGAGGTGAATATAAAGTTTGAGGGCACTGAACTGGGTCAAGTTACAGCCCTTGCTTTACCCTAATGTTGAAAAAGTGGGTATGAAAAATATAATTAAATTGATTTTCTCTAATCCCTGCAAAAAGTTCAATAGTATCTTACAGTAAGTTTTACAGAATTTGTTTCTTATTTGCCTCAGTTGAAAAGAATAGGAAAAATATTGTGTGCTACTGACTGGCTATCTTTCTCTCTGTCTATCTGTCTGTCTGTCTCTTAGATATTTGCCAATCTGTCTGCACATCATAAAAAATGATATTTGCCAATTAGTTCAATCCTTTTCTAGATACACTACTCATATGTGACATCATAATGAATCAAATCACTCGAGATCTGAAATCTCTGAGGTCAAGGTCATCCATGTTTAGGTAAGTGGATGGGGTAGTTTAATATGCTATAATTTCTTTATACTTATCAATTTATGCACTGCATTATGCATAGTTTTCATGTACTGTGAAGCCTATAAAAGTGATTAAGATAATGAATATATAAAATGAAAATTTCTTTGTTGTTTGATGATTTTTTACACACTCAATGATAAAAATTGCTTAAAAGTATGTATGTATACACATTCAAGTTCTATATCCAATTTCACCTAAAAGGTTAAACTTAGCTAAAATAAATAAACATGCGAGCCTATTCAAGATATACAATGTTTATTTTTGGTTGGATATATGGTCTCAGGTTAACACATCGAGTAACTTGATGATAGTCTTACATGTGCAAGGTCATTGTCACCTAACAAGGTTACACTAAAATAAAAAACAAAAACTTAGCATTTTTGTTTATTTTATGTTTGTTTTTAGCTCAACTGAACACGAAGTGCTCAAGGTAAGCTAATGCGATCGTAGAATGTCCGTCGCCAGCGTGCGTCGTCCACAATTTCTTTAAACATCTTCTCCTCCTGAACCAGTGGACCAATCTTGATGAAACTTGGAAAGGATGTTCCTTGGGTAAAGCAAGCTCTACCACAGTTGTTCAAATAAATGAAATCCACCCTTAACTTTCTTTTTACCCTTAACAAAAAGGGTGAAAATATGAAAATCTTCAAAAATCTTCTTCTCTGAAACAAGAAGGTGGAAAGCTTTCATACTTGGTATGCAGCATCATCTTGTGGACCTCTACCAAGTTTGTACTATCAAGACCCTGGGATCATATTTTGGCTTTGGTGCAACCCTTTTGGAATAGAATCAAAGAGCAAAAAGGCATATCTGTCTTGCTCTTGGATGAAAACAGTTCATGGTATTGATCTTATGTAGAAAGTGTCACGATGTTGACATCTGCCTATTTAATTCATGTGATGTCCCAGGGATCAAATAAACTCAGGTGAGCGATTTAGGACCATCACGGTCCTCTTGTTTTGAAGATGCAACACTCCTCTTAGGATTTATTAAAGTTTTCCATAATATGTTTATGCGTAACCTTATGATATCATCGACCTGGCCAAGTATAAGTATCGTGGCCAGTTATGAAAAAAGAAAGTATAGAAACAAATTATTATAACAATAAATTGTGGTTTTTTATTTGAATGGCAACGGAAAAGGGGCCGGTAATATCCTCTAGGAGACATATTTAAGATTTTGCTGTTGTTTTGCACCACTCTTTGTCGGTCTGTTCATCTAATGAGGAAAAGCACAGTTCACAAGAACCGTAACTCTACTCATCATATTTTTTGAGTCATTGCCCTTTGTTAATTGACAAGAAAAAGGTCATTGGCCTGCTCTTATGGGGGCATAATTTTTTTTAAAACATCTTTTGTTTCTTTTTTGTTTAATGTCCTAATTCTGTCACAAATGTCTAAAAGAATTACCATAAACTATTTGGTTGAATTTGATTAAATAAACACAATTCTAGATCAGAAAGAAACAGAAAATATGTCATTTGTCGCAACTCGAGTTCAAAGCTTAATGTCTTACTTTCACTAAATTGGCTACACAATATCTCTTAAACTTTTTAGTTTAATTATAGATGTAATATTTAGATATAATTTAACGTAAAAGGGAACTTTATCGTTTCTTGATTTCTAGCTCACCAGAGCACAACATTCCCGTCGGGATCTTTTAGGATCCTTAGTTCGTCGCAGGGCGTGCATCATGTGGCGTCCGTCTTCCAAATATTTAAAACTTCTTCCTCAAGGCAATTTTGATGACACTTTGCCAGAACTTTCCTTGGGTAACCCTTCTCAAAGATAGTTCGCAAAATTCGGATTGGTCCATAAATATGCCCATGGCTTTTTTTCACTATCAAATCCTTGAACAACATTTCCTCCTGAACCATCAAGCCAATTTCAATGCAACTTTTCCAGAATATTCCTTTGGAAACCCATTACAAACATTGTTCTTGAAATTGGCATGAAAATCTGTTTGACTTGGTGGATGAAAAAAAACATCATCTTTTTAACCAATATACCAATTTCAATAATTTCTAAGCTGACCCTTTTCATTGAATTACATCTCAACAACTAGGCTAATTTCTATGAATCTTTACCAGAATGTCACTTCAAGGACCAGTAAAACTCAGGTGAGTGATTTAGTTTCATTCTTTCCCCCTTGTTTACAAACAACATTTACCTAAAGACCTAGCAGAATCATTTATTTACGAAGGAAAAAGATTCTTTCAAATTGTATTATTTCTTATTTGAATTAAGACTAGGGGTCAGCACAGACTATAACCCTGGAGGCAAGTACCGTATATTGTAGGAAAGGACTAGTACATGAGCAATGCGGGAATGTAGCAGGTCCTTCAGGAATGTAGTGATTGTTCATCTTCATTAGGAACAAACTGAAATACATTTGTTTAAAGAAACTATAATTGAAAATCAAAATCATCATTCATTACTTTTGCAAAGTATGTTCCCAAAGCTCAATGAAGTTTTTTTTGTTTATAAGAATGACCTTGATAATTAATTTTGACCTTGACAGTTGATTTGACTAATCTTTGTAAATAGGCTTTGTCACAAAGGATCCATGTGTGAAATGTGAACATCCTGTCTACAGCCGTTAAAAAGTTATTCACACTTAAAGATTCTCAGATGGGTGAAATCTATATCTTACCCCACCCACTATCATCTATACTAAGAGATTTTCGACTAACTTACCAGTTTTCGGTTTCAATGAAACTTTCTATAAACATAAAGAACATATATCTCAATTTTAAAAAAAAGTTTGATAACTGGACTAGAGCTACAACTTAAAAAATTTAACGCTTTAACTCAGAACATCATTTCATTTTTTTTTCAAATTTTCATGAATTTTTCAAGAACATTTTGGGCTATCTGTTAGGAGGAAACAGACATAAGATCCCAACCTATATAAAAACATATAGGTACCAATTGTCTCTAAAATCAGTGGCAAATTCTTTTTACAGATTCCAAAATTTCCTTGCAAGGTGATTTTTTTCCTGGCAGCCCTTTGCATTCGATAAGATGTGCTTTCGGGTACTTTATGGTCGACCCTCTTTACTCATTTTGGAAAAAAAGTCATTTCCTTAATCAGTATACCCAGTACTACAATTACCCACAATATCATAAAAATCTAAGCGTGGGCACATTTTACTATATATTTGGAACACACCCTTTAAATGCACTTACGTTTTATAGTTGCTATTGTTAATAACAAAACCAATATCATACACTGTACTTGGTAGACTTACTCTAGTTTTGTAATTGTTCATTTGTAAATGTTTATGGGCCGAAGGCCTTATAACCTGAATAAAATTATTTGATTTGATCTGATTTGATTGATTTGGTAATTGGCATTTCGATTTGACTTAAAGACATGACTAAAAAATTGCATGTGAGGGGTTCTTTTGAATTCATAGCTATTCCATTTGGACTTTCGAATGCTCCAACTACCTTCCCAAAATTGATTTTAGTTGTTTTTCAAGACTAATTTTCATACCGTTTACCTTGGTGTAATTTTTGAGGACAGATTTTTTTTTATATAGTCATGACATCATTGAGCAAAGGGACATGAATGGATTTTTTTTTTAAATTATCATGGTTTTCACGAGGGAAAGAAGAGGCATTTTTATATTCATAATTTTGACCAGTGTATAGCAGATTAGTAAGTTATTTTGAATAAAACCGTGGTTTCATTCCAAATTCGCAAACAATTTATTGTCTTTATATGAAAATATATCTTCTTTAAATAGCTAGATTCAAACAAAAAAGAAAACATTCGAAAAATAACTAAATAGATTTATGTAGATCAAAACACACACACCTCACACAAAAAAAACCAACAATTGCACTCAGTTTCAAACTAATTATTTATCGATGGTCTGCGTCCTTTTAAAGTCATTTTGGTATGTAAAAGAAGATGATCACAGGGACCGAGATAATAATGGTCATCTAGTTATTTCCCGTGGTTCTACAAAAAAATGATCTTGGCGTTCATTGTTGATACTGAGGGTATCAGGCTGATTGTGAAAAAGAAAAGGCATCTTAATATTACCAATTCCAGGATGGCACATACGGTTTTTGGAATGTGCTTATATGTACCGCGATATATTTCAAACTTCGGATTAATCGCGAAATTACCGAGGTTTGGGCTGATCAAGAAAAAATGAATTTTACCAAGTTGCTATCACAATAATATCCTTCAAACCCGATAATGCAGGGGACATAATAATGCACTCCATCATATAAAATCAAAAATGATATAATTTCATTTGGAAAAATCGTCAATTCCATTGAGCTATGTAGCTGATTCAGTATCAATTTTGAATTAATGTGTATAAAAAAGATAGGAGCAAACGATCTCTGTTGTCTTTCTAAAATTGAATCGAATGGAAAAATATACAAACCCCTTCTAATGAATTGTAACATGTTTGGAAATTTTGAAGAATAGCAATCTACTCGTTTTCTTTCTGTATCGTTTTCATTTCTGCTACGATGAAACAAAAGTCATAGTCTTTTCCAAATAGGGAAAGGGGTTCTTTTTTGTTTTAGAGGGAAGAAAAACGGAGAAAAAGTGTGTTCTCCTCGAGGCTTAAGATAGCATGGAACTCGTATTTTTTTATCGCTTTTCACATTCACTTTTCTAAATTATTTGTGTTATTTCAATGAAATGCTACAAACCTAATACAGGGAACTTTACAAAGCACACATGAAATAAAGAAATAACAATAAATGTAGCAAGAAAAAGAATAATATCCACTCAATCCGATTTAAAGCCGACAGGATTAATTTACCAAGTTTGTAAGTTTATTCAAATAAATTGCTCTATGTGCACTGGACACAAATATGAACATGCCTTTTGCATGGTATTGAACAACATTTTAATTTCTATTCAAGAGAGAGAGAGGGAGAGAGAAAGAGAGAGAGAGAGAGAGAGAGAGAGAGAGAGAGAGAGAGAGAGAAAGTAAGAGAGAGAGAAAGTAAGAGAGAGAGAGAGAGAGAGAGAGGGAGAGGGACCCTTCTAATGAATTGTAACATGTTTGGAAATTTTGAAGAATAGCAATCTACTCGTTTTCTTTCTGTATCGTTTTCATTTCTGCTACGATGAAACAAAAGTCATAGTCTTTTCCAAATAGGGAAAGGGGTTCTTTTTTGTTTTAGAGGGAAGAAAAACGGAGAAAAAGTGTGTTCTCCTCGAGGCTTAAGATAGCATGGAACTCGTATTTTTTATCGCTTTTCACATTCACTTTTCTAAATTATTTGTGTTATTTCAATGAAATGCTACAAACCTAATACAGGGAACTTTACAAAGCACACATGAAATAAAGAAATAACAATAAATGTAGCAAGAAAAAGAATAATATCCACTCAATCCGATTTAAAGCCGACAGGATTAATTTACCAAGTTTGTAAGTTTATTCAAATAAATTGCTCTATGTGCACTGGACACAAATATGAACATGCCTTTTGCATGGTATTGAACAACATTTTAATTTCTATTCAAGAGAGAGAGAGGGAGAGAGAAAGAGAGAGAGAGAGAGAGAGAGAGAGAGAGAGAAAGTGAGAGAGAGAGAAAGTAAGAGAGAGAGAAAGTAAGAGAGAGAGAGAGAGAGAGAGAGGGAGAGGGAGAGAGAGAGAGAGAGAGAGAGTTAGAGAGAGAGAGAGAAAGAGAGAGAGATGAGGGGAGGGGGTATATTGGAAATAAGAATTATTAAAATGTATTATATTTGTACATCCAATACCAACATACCGCCTTTCAATGTACTTAAAACCGTGCGACATATCAAGTTCAGTCAAACTTGCCATGATTTCAAAGAAACGATATTAACGAGAACAGAAATGATTGCTTGAAACCTTGAACATCAAATATTTTATTTTTCGCAAAATGAAAATAATTTAAGTGATTTGTAGACTTATTTTTTTGAAGTGAAAGATAAATATATAACTATCTATAGATAAATAACTCTAAACGTTTAATAGTTTTTATTTTCAGTAATGTGCGAATAATATATTTACTCCTGTGGGAATTGAAATGAACAACCAATAAGTCTTTGTTAAAAACTAGCAAATAATTTAGACTAATAATCTACCTCATTGTTCGACAGCTTTATTTCGCTAATATAGTAAGCGTTTCATTTTGAAGCCCAGGGGCCTCTTTCAAGAAAGGTCCTACGATTGAAATTTGGTCGTATCGCAATCGTACGATAAAAATTGGCTTTCAAGAAACTTTTTGGCTTTCAAGAAAGGCGTCGTATCGTGAAATCTACGATAAAATATACGACACCTTCAGACCAGTCGTAAATTTTACGATTTTGTCCCTATGAACCTAAAACGCTCTCAGATTCCTTTCTAGCACACGAGGATGTTAGAACGATTATTTAGCTATGCACATGCCAAATTTCCCAGAACAATATAGTGTAATAAACGACATATATTGAAAACAATTGATGCACCATCAATTCGATATTTGATTTTACTCTGCGATAATCGTACGATTCTCGCAGAATGTTTACATAGTGGTATTCAGTTGTTTATTTACCGTAAGAATCGACCCTTTCGTGATCATGACTGAAAATGTTTGCTTAACCCTTCCTAGTGACACAGAAAGTGGGAGATACCAAATCAATAGATTTTTTACATATATATACAAATTACTTATTTTTTTAAAATCAAATAACTCTCACATTATGCAATATAGATTCGAGTGCTTTATACTTCGAGAACTACATTAATTAAAAGGTAAATTCCACATCAAAACCATACAATTCTTGATAAATGGGAGGATTTATTATTAACAACAACAAAACCGCTGCACTCGATATTTTTTCTCTCTCCTTTCGTCAAAAATGAACTGAGCAAATAATCAAGCAAATACAATAATTGAACGGTGATACTTAGCCAGATGAAACATGTCTTAGCTACATCTAACTGTTGTAGTTACACGGATACCACAACGAGCACTGTACTAGAACTGAAGTTAGAGTTATCGGTAATTTTGTATGAAAGCGATGGAATATAATATCTTTCTAAAGTTCGTTCAATACCATCCTTCTATGGTTCGTTTCAATACCTTCCACATAGGCACAGAACTATACAGATTTAAAGAAATTATATAAAAAATACATATAAGAAAAATGGATGAGCCATATTTTTCATCTTAACTTTTCTAGGAATTTGGGCGATGGACAATAATCAAAACATCGTAGCTACAGCTTAAATAAGCTATAGTCATGATGTTGTGATCACTCACCAACGACAGTTTTTATCTATTGTGTGACATTTCTGTTTATTTCAACCAAACTTAAATACTGAAATGGGGAAACGGCCAAATTTACTGAATGCTGTAGTTTGGTTTAGTTCACAAATCCTTTAACCAAAGTCATATGTGAACTTTTTCTATTATATTCAAAATCCATTTATCTGTGGCAAAACAAAGGATTGGAGATACAATTGAATTGTATTGTAAAATTGATGCTTGTTATGTTTGTGTATGTTTGAGAAATGACCAGAAAAGTAAAATAATGGCATCTTAAATATGATTTACTGTTTCGATTTCCATGCCTTTTAAAACACTCTTTCACATGCTGTTTCAATTCCTTCGTTTCGAAATACATTCATTTTAGTTTGATCAAGATAGAGCAGGTCACATAATTTACTAATATCAATTTATTTTTGCAATTTATTTACAGTATCAGAATATGTTGCAACATCGTCCGCAATTAATTGAGGAAATGATATCCATTTTTCCGTCGAAACTAATATATCTTGACGTAATCCTTTGTGTAGATTTTCTAAAAGATCATTAATAAGGAGATTAAAAATAATGAAATTCAAAACGACTTGCATCATAAAAAGTCCATTGTTAGATTGCTATTATTTCGATGAATGAATTTAGATAAAAGTGGGCACCATAAACATATTCAATTGCAAATTGATATGCTTATATGACCTTCCCGAGTTCAAATCTAAATTCCCAACGCCGTTTTTTGTGTTATACTTTGTAAGGAAAATCCTGTAGGATCTTTATACATTCGAAATAAAGAAGTGCCTTTTAAGATTCAATTTAGTATCTTTCAAGACTTCTCTCCGCAAAATCGATGTTTATTTTGTTAATGGCGTTATACTAGTATTTTTTATCAAGTGAGGATAGTGATAATTCCACTTGAAAAAAAACAAAATGATCTTGCAATGTTTACCAAGTGAATTGATGATCGGCGTAAGATTGTCGAGAGTTTAGAGCAAAAACAAGGTTTGTGATACAGAAGAGACAGATACTATGTTTTTGGCCCAAGCCATCGCTGGTGCAACTTGTAGTAATAAGCCGGAAATATGTGTTTATTTAGGTCGTGACCTCTTGAACTTGATTTCACAGTACACAATTACATTCGGCAATACTCGGACGATCTTCGACGTCTCCGATTTAAATGTAGGTTATGGAATGGGCCGAGTTGGGCGAATGACACATCAAGACACTTTGTATCATTAGAAACGGTCACCCGGTTTTACATATATTTTCAATAATCGACAGTAAGTCTCGAGACGGGTTTTAAGATTTATTCTACACGTGTTTTACATGTTCAACCATACTTGTGTCTTTTATTTGAATAGGGATGAACTTTTAACATTTTTCTGTAAAATCGCGATGACTGAAGTAGGGCTGTAAATATACACTCGAATCAGCGATAAACCGAATATCTTATTCCCAGCAAAAACGCATCGAAGCGAATATTGGCGAAATACGAAACGCGACAGGCACGGAAGATATTTCATTGATGCCATTCTATTTTGTATTTTTTTCAATCTGTAAAACGATATCAATTTAAAATTTTATTTGAAAATTAAATAAATGATGGTTAAATATTCAGATATTCAGATACCATTCCAGTTGACGAGTAGATATTGCCGTGGTCAAGGGGAAACAGATCCGTCATGCACTTGTTTACAGTTCGACAGCCGGGTTTAGCTGTTAAGTTATTCTGGAAAAGTCATTGCGTTTTTTTTAAAAAATCATTTACGAGGGAAAGAAGAGGCAATTTTATATTCATTATTTCGACCAGTGTATGGCAGGTATGAAAGTATTTTTGAATGTGCTTATATAAACGCGGTTTCATTCCAAACTTGTTTCAACCAATAAAGAATCATTTTCAGCAATTTTGGTAACCATGAACACCATAAGAAGTGCCGTTGGTCTTAAAACCTAACTTGGGAAACTCATAGTTCGGCTCCTTTGGGATCCTTCGCAGCCACCCAAAAGGAATATTATACTTTAAATATGGGCTAATTGTTTATTATACCAAAGCTGTCTTAAATTAATTGGTAATTAATTGGAGAACGATTCAACCACAACGAAGATTTCTTTTTTTTACCCTTATCAAAAAAGCATCCAAATCAGTTCACATGGGCTATTATGCCAGAGAGCCCATAAAACCCTGAATGATCACAGTGAACATGGACCTGCAAGTATTTCGATGCCAACCAACACTTTATACCAATTAGAGCTTAAGAAATCATCTCTAAAAAAAATGTTTCTCCTTAACCCATCAATAGAAAACAGCCAAAATTGCTATTTTGGGCTCCCCGAGAGCCCAAAAATAGTGGAAAAGCTTTTGAAAAAAGGGTTACTGTATTTCCTAAAATGTTCTAGCACTAAATACGTTGTTAAGCTAAAGAAAGCATTTCAGGAGAAAAGCAAAACGCCCTTCCTGAACCTAATATTAGTAAAATACCCATTTTGCCCATATGGGCTCCTTTGAGTGCCCATAAAATCGGGGAACGGATCCGAAAAATTTGGACCCGCATAGTTTCCGATTGCTTGACCCCTAAACAATCAATTAAACACAAAAATCAATTTCAGCACGAAAATCCTACGGGATGACATAAGGCACCGCACTATAATGCTGGGGACATAACAATGCAATCCATCATATAAAAAAAATAAAAAATGATATAATATCATTTGGAAAAAGCGTTATTCCATTAATTCCGATTTTGAGCTATGTAGCTGATTCAGTATCAATTTTGAATTAATGTGTATAAAAAAGATAGGAGCAAACGATCTCTGTAATCTTTTATTAAATTGAATCGAATGGAAAAATATACAAACCCCTTCTAATGAATTGTAACATGTTTGGAAATTTTGTCGTTAAATTGAAGAATAGCAATCTATGAAAAGGACAAGTTAAACTTTGTTTTACTAAAAGATAAAATACGCTATCGCTAATTTCTATGAATCTTTACCAGAATGTCACTTCAAGGACCAGTAAAACTCAGGTGAGTGATTTAGTTTCATTCTTTCCCCCTTGTTTACAAACAACATTTACCTAAAGACCTAGCAGAATCATTTATTAACGAAGGAAAAAGATTCTTTCAAATTGTATTATCGTTATAGTAGTATTTCTTATTTGAATTAAGACTAGGGGTCAGCACAGACTATAACCCTGGAGGCAAGTACCGTATATTGTAGGAAAGGACTAGTACATGAGCAATGCGGGAATGTAGCAGGTCCTTCAGGAATGTAGTGATTGTTCATCTTCATTTCTAAACTAAAGAAATTCAAATATATGAATTGCCTATCCCAAAACTCGACATTTTCATTATCCAAAGGAAAACACTGTATAAAAAGAAGAAAATGCTTGTAACAAGAGATTCCTTCTTTTCCGACACTGTTTTTCCTTTCAATTTTTTTCATTTCATAACCTACAGTTCGATTAAATTTTGGTTTATTGCTAAAAGTGTCTCGCGTTTTCTTGGGAGGAATCTTATTACTAAAACGGACCTGTAAAACAAAGAACAAGTAACTTCTACAGGATTGTGGCAGAAAATACGGAGTGTCAAATCCTAAACACCATCCTCATATGACCTTCAAACATGACCTTGAGTAAGGAACTAACTGAAATGAGTTTGTTTTAAAGAAAATCTGACATTGACCTTCACAAATGACTTTGAGTTAGGAACAAACTGAAATACATTTGTTTAAAGAAACTATAATTGAAAATCAAAATCATCATTCATTACTTTTGCAAAGTATGTTCCCAAAGCTCAATGAAGTTTTTTTTGTTTATAAGAATGACCTTGGTAATTAATTTTGACCTTGACAGTTGATTTGACTAATCTTTGTAAATAGGCTTTGTCACAAAGGATCCATGTGTGAAATATGAACATCCTGTCTACAGCCGTTAAAAAGTTATTCACACTTAAAGATTCTCAGATGGGTGAAATCTATATCTTACCCCACCCACTATCATCTATACTAAGAGATTTTCGACTAACTTACCAGTTTTCGGTTTCAATGAAACTTTCTATAAACATAAAGAACATATATCTCAATTTTAAAAAAAAGTTTGATAACTGGACTAGAGCTACAACTTAAAAAATTTAACGCTTTAACTCAGAACATCATTTCATTTTTTTTCAAATTTTCATGAATTTTTCAAGAACATTTTGGGCTATCTGTTAGGAGGAAACAGACATAAGATCCCAACCTATATAAAAACATATAGGTACCAATTGTCTCTAAAATCAGTGGCAAATTCTTTTTACAGATTCCAAAATTTCCTTGCAAGGTGATTTTTTTCCTGGCAGCCCTTTGCATTCGATAAGATGTGCTTTCGGGTACGTTATGGTCGACCCTCTTTACTCATTTTGGAAAAAAAGTCATTTCCTTAATCAGTATACCCAGTACTACAATTACCCACAATATCATAAAAATCTAAGCGTGGGCACATTTTACTATATATTTGGAACACACCCTTTAAATGCACTTACGTTTTATAGTTGCTATTGTTAATAACAAAACCAATATCATACACTGTACTTGGTAGACTTACTCTAGTTTTGTAATTGTTCATTTGTAAATGTTTATGGGCCGAAGGCCTTATAACCTGAATAAAATTATTTGATTTGATCTGATTTGATTGATTTGGTAATTGGCATTTCGATTTGACTTAAAGACATGACTAAAAAATATCATGTGAGGGGTTCTTTTGAATTCATAGCTATTCCATTTGGACTTTCGAATGCTCCAACTACCTTCCCAAAATTGATTTTAGTTGTTTTTCAAGACTAATTTTCATACCGTTTACCTTGGTGTAATTTTTGAGGACAGATTTTTTTTTATATAGTCATGACATCATTGAGCAAAGGGACATGAATGGATTTTTTTTTTAAATTATCATGGTTTTCACGAGGGAAAGAAGAGGCATTTTTATATTCATAATTTTGACCAGTGTATAGCAGATAAGTAAGTTATTTTGAATAAAACCGTGGTTTCATTCCAAATTCGCAAACAATTTATTGTCTTTATATGAAAATATATCTTCTTTAAATAGCTAGATTCAAACAAAAAAGAAAACATTCGAAAAATAACTAAATAGATTTATGTAGATCAAAACACACACACCTCACACAAAAAAAAACAACAATTGCACGCAGTTTCAAACTAATTATTTATCGATGGTCTGCGTCCTTTTAAAGTCATTTTGGTATGTAAAAGAAGATGATCACAGGGACCGAGATAATAATGGTCATCTAGTTATTTCCCGTGGTTCTACAAAAAAATGATCTTGGCGTTCATTGTTGATACTGAGGGTATCAGGCTGATTGTGAAAAAGAAAAGGCATCTTAATATTACTAATTCCAGGATGGCACATACGGTTTTTGGAATGTGCTTATATGTACCGCGATATATTTCAAACTTCGGATTAATCGCGAAATTACCGAGGTTTGGGCTGATCAAGAAAAAATGAATTTTACCAAGTTGCTATCACAATAATATCCTTCAAACCCGATAATGCAGGGGACATAATAATGCACTCCATCATATAAAATCAAAAATGATATAATTTCATTTGGAAAAATCGTCAATTCCATTGAGCTATGTAGCTGATTCAGTATCAATTTTGAATTAATGTGTATAAAAAAGATAGGAGCAAACGATCTCTGTTGTCTTTCTAAAATTGAATCGAATGGAAAAATATACAAACCCCTTCTAATGAATTGTAACATGTTTGGAAATTTTGAAGAATAGCAATCTACTCGTTTTCTTTCTGTATCGTTTTCATTTCTGCTACGATGAAACAAAAGTCATAGTCTTTTCCAAATAGGGAAAGGGGTTCTTTTTTGTTTTAGAGGGAAGAAAAACGGAGAAAAAGTGTGTTCTCCTCGAGGCTTAAGATAGCATGGAACTCGTATTTTTTGATCGCTTTTCACATTCACTTTTCTAAATTATTTGTGTTATTTCAATGAAATGCTACAAACCTAATACAGGGAACTTTACAAAGCACACATGAAATAAAGAAATAACAATAAATGTAGCAAGAAAAAGAATAATATCCACTCAATCCGATTTAAAGCCGACAGGATTAATTTACCAAGTTTGTAAGTTTATTCAAATAAATTGCTCTATGTGCACTGGACACAAATATGAACATGCCTTTTGCATGGTATTGAACAACATTTTAATTTCTATTCAAGAGAGAGAGAGGGAGAGAGAAAGAGAGAGAGAAAGAGAGAGAGAGAGAGAGAGAGAGAGAGAGAGAGAGAGAAAGTGAGAGAGAGAGAAAGTAAGAGAGAGAGAAAGTAAGAGAGAGAGAGAGAGAGAGAGAGAGGGAGAGAGAGAGAGAGAGAGAGAGAGTTAGAGAGAGAGAGAGAAAGAGAGAGAGATGAGGGGAGGGGGTATATTGGAAATAAGAATTATTAAAATGTATTATATTTGTACATCCAATACCAACATACCGCCTTTCAATGTACTTAAAACCGTGCGACATATCAAGTTCAGTCAAACTTGCCATGATTTCAAAGAAACGATATTAACGAGAACAGAAATGATTGCTTGAAACCTTGAACATCAAATATTTTATTTTTCGCAAAATGAAAATAATTTAAGTGATTTGTAGACTTATTTTTTTGAAGTGAAAGATAAATATATAACTATCTATAGATAAATAACTCTAAACGTTTAATAGTTTTTATTTTCAGTAATGTGCGAATAATATATTTACTCCTGTGGGAATTGAAATGAACAACCAATAAGTCTTTGTTAAAAACTAGCAAATAATTTAGACTAATAATCTACCTCATTGTTCGACAGCTTTATTTCGCTAATATAGTAAGCGTTTCATTTTGAAGCCCAGGGGCCTCTTTCAAGAAAGGTCCTACGATTGAAATTTGGTCGTATCGCAATCGTACGATAAAAATTGGCTTTCAAGAAACTTTTTGGCTTTCAAGAAAGGCGTCGTATCGTGAAATCTACGATAAAATATACGACACCTTCAGACCAGTCGTAAATTTTACGATTTTGTCCCTATGAACCTAAAACGCTCTCAGATTCCTTTCTAGCACACGAGGATGTTAGAACGATTATTTAGCTATGCACATGCCAAATTTCCCAGAACAATATAGTGTAATAAACGACATATATTGAAAACAATTGATGCACCATCAATTCGATATTTGATTTTACTCTGCGATAATCGTACGATTCTCGCAGAATGTTTACATAGTGGTATTCAGTTGTTTATTTACCGTAAGAATCGACCCTTTCGTGATCATGACTGAAAATGTTTGCTTAACCCTTCCTAGTGACACAGAAAGTGGGAGATACCAAATCAATAGATTTTTTACATATATATACAAATTACTTATTTTTTTAAAATCAAATAACTCTCACATTATGCAATATAGATTCGAGTGCTTTATACTTCGAGAACTACATTAATTAAAAGGTAAATTCCACATCAAAACCATACAATTCTTGATAAATGGGAGGATTTATTATTAACAACAACAAAACCGCTGCACTCGATATTTTTTCTCTCTCCTTTCGTCAAAAATGAACTGAGCAAATAATCAAGCAAATACAATAATTGAACGGTGATACTTAGCCAGATGAAACATGTCTTAGCTACATCTAACTGTTGTAGTTACACGGATACCACAACGAGCACTGTACTAGAACTGAAGTTAGAGTTATCGGTAATTTTGTATGAAAGCGATGGAATATAATATCTTTCTAAAGTTCGTTCAATACCATCCTTCTATGGTTCGTTTCAATACCTTCCACATAGGCACAGAACTATACAGATTTAAAGAAATTATATAAAAAATACATATAAGAAAAATGGATGAGCCATATTTTTCATCTTAACTTTTCTAGGAATTTGGGCGATGGACAATAATCAAAACATCGTAGCTACAGCTTAAATAAGCTATAGTCATGATGTTGTGATCACTCACCAACGACAGTTTTTATCTATTGTGTGACATTTCTGTTTATTTCAACCAAACTTTAATACTGAAATGGGGAAACGGCCAAATTTACTGAATGCTGTAGTTTGGTTTAGTTCACAAATCCTTTAACCAAAGTCATATGTGAACTTTTTCTATTATATTCAAAATCCATTTATCTGTGGCAAAACAAAGGATTGGAGATACAATTGAATTGTATTGTAAAATTGATGCTTGTTATGTTTGTGTATGTTTGAGAAATGACCAGAAAAGTAAAATAATGGCATCTTAAATATGATTTACTGTTTCGATTTCCATGCCTTTTAAAACACTCTTTCACATGCTGTTTCAATTCCATCGTTTCGAAATACATTCATTTTAGTTTGATCAAGATAGAGCAGGTCACATAATTTACCAATATCAATTTATTTTTGCAATTTATTTACAGTATCAGAATATGTTGCAACATCGTCCGCAATTAATTGAGGAAATGATATCCATTTTTCCGTCGAAACTAATATATCTTGACGTAATCCTTTGTGTAGATTTTCTAAAAGATCATTAATAAGGAGATTAAAAATAATGAAATTCAAAACGACTTGCATCATAAAAAGTCCATTGTTAGATTGCTATTATTTCGATGAATGAATTTAGATAAAAGTGGGCACCATAAACATATTCAATTGCAAATTGATATGCTTATATGACCTTCCCGAGTTCAAATCTAAATTCCCAACGCCGTTTTTTGTGTTATACTTTGTAAGGAAAATCCTGTAGGATCTTTATACATTCGAAATAAAGAAGTGCCTTTTAAGATTCAATTTAGTATCTTTCAAGACTTCTCTCCGCAAAATCGATGTTTATTTTGTTAATGGCGTTATACTAGTATTTTTTATCAAGTGGGGATAGTGATAATTCCACTTGAAAAAAAAACAAAATGATCTTGCAATGTTTACCAAGTGAATTGATGATCGGCGTAAGATTGTCGAGAGTTTAGAGCAAAAACAAGGTTTGTGATACAGAAGAGACAGATACTATGTTTTTGGCCCAAGCCATCGCTGGTGCAACTTGTAGTAATAAGCCGGAAATATGTGTTTATTTAGGTCGTGACCTCTTGAACTTGATTTCACAGTACACAATTACATTCGGCAATACTCGGACGATCTTCGACGTCTCCGATTTAAATGTAGGTTATGGAATGGGCCGAGTTGGGCGAATGACACATCAAGACACTTTGTATCATTAGAAACGGTCACCCGGTTTTACATATATTTTCAATAATCGACAGTAAGTCTCGAGACGGGTTTTAAGATTTATTCTACACGTGTTTTACATGTTCAACCATACTTGTGTCTTTTATTTGAATAGGGATGAACTTTTAACATTTTTCTGTAAAATCGCGATGACTGAAGTAGGGCTGTAAATATACACTCGAATCAGCGATAAACCGAATATCTTATTCCCAGCAAAAACGCATCGAAGCGAATATTGGCGAAATACGAAACGCGACAGGCACGGAAGATATTTCATTGATGCCATTCTATTTTGTATTTTTTTCAATCTGTAAAACGATATCAATTTAAAATTTTATTTGAAAATTAAATAAATGATGGTTAAATATTCAGATATTCAGATACCATTCCAGTTGACGAGTAGATATTGCCGTGGTCAAGGGGAAACAGATCCGTCATGCACTTGTTTACAGTTCGACAGCCGGGTTTAGCTGTTAAGTTATTCTGGAAAAGTCATTGCGTTTTTTTAAAAAAATCATTTACGAGGGAAAGAAGAGGCAATTTTATATTCATTATTTCGACCAGTGTATGGCAGGTATGAAAGTATTTTTGAATGTGCTTATATAAACGCGGTTTCATTCCAAACTTGTTTCAACCAATAAAGAATCATTTTCAGCAATTTTGGTAACCATGAACACCATAAGAAGTGCCGTTGGTCTTAAAACCTAACTTGGGAAACTCATAGTTCGGCTCCTTTGGGATCCTTCGCAGCCACCCAAAAGGAATATTATACTTTAAATATGGGCTAATTGTTTATTATACCAAAGCTGTCTTAAATTAATTGGTAATTAATTGGAGAACGATTCAACCACAACGAAGATTTCTTTTTTTTACCCTTATCAAAAAGCATCCAAATCAGTTCACATGGGCTATTATGCCAGAGAGCCCATAAAACCCTGAATGATCACAGTGAACATGGACCTGCAAGTATTTCGATGCCAACCAACACTTTATACCAATTAGAGCTTAAGAAATCATCTCTAAAAAAAATGTTTCTCCTTAACCCATCAATAGAAAACAGCCAAAATTGCTATTTTGGGCTCCCCGAGAGCCCAAAAATAGTGGAAAAGCTTTTGAAAAAAGGGTTACTGTATTTCCTAAAATGTTCTAGCACTAAATACGTTGTTAAACTAAAGAAAGCATTTCAGGAGAAAAGCAAAACGCCCTTCCTGAACCTAATATTAGTAAAATACCCATTTTGCCCATATGGGCTCCTTTGAGTGCCCATAAAATCGGGGAACGGATCCGAAAAATTTGGACCCGCATAGTTTCCGATTGCTTGACCCCTAAACAATCAATTAAACACAAAAATCAATTTCAGCACGAAAATCCTACGGGATGACATAAGGCACCGCACTATAATGCTGGGGACATAACAATGCAATCCATCATATAAAAAAAATCAAAAATGGTATAATATCATTTGGAAAAAGCGTTATTCCATTAATTCCGATTTTGAGCTATGTAGCTGATTCAGTATCAATTTTGAATTAATGTGTATAAAAAAGATAGGAGCAAACGATCTCTGTAATCTTTTATTAAATTGAATCGAATGGAAAAATATACAAACCCCTTCTAATGAATTGTAACATGTTTGGAAATTTTGTCGTTAAATTGAAGAATAGCAATCTATGAAAAGGACAAGTTAAACTTTGTTTTACTAAAAGATAAAATACGCTATCGCTAATTTCTATGAATCTTTACCAGAATGTCACTTCAAGGACCAGTAAAACTCAGGTGAGTGATTTAGTTTCATTCTTTCCCCCTTGTTTACAAACAACATTTACCTAAAGACCTAGCAGAATCATTTATTAACGAAGGAAAAAGATTCTTTCAAATTGTATTATCGTTATAGTAGTATTTCTTATTTGAATTAAGACTAGGGGTCAGCACAGACTATAACCCTGGAGGCAAGTACCGTATATTGTAGGAAAGGACTAGTACATGAGCAATGCGGGAATGTAGCAGGTCCTTCAGGAATGTAGTGATTGTTCATCTTCATTTCTAAACTAAAGAAATTCAAATATATGAATTGCCTATCCCAAAACTCGACATTTTCATTATCCAAAGGAAAACACTGTATAAAAAGAAGAAAATGCTTGTAACAAGAGATTCCTTCTTTTCCGACACTGTTTTTCCTTTCAATTTTTTTCATTTCATAACCTACAGTTCGATTAAATTTTGGTTTATTGCTAAAAGTGTCTCGCGTTTTCTTGGGAGGAATCTTATTACTAAAACGGACCTGTAAAACAAAGAACAAGTAACTTCTACAGGATTGTGGCAGAAAATACGGAGTGTCAAATCCTAAACACCATCCTCATATGACCTTCAAACATGACCTTGAGTAAGGAACTAACTGAAATGAGTTTGTTTTAAAGAAAATCTGACATTGACCTTCACAAATGACTTTGAGTTAGGAACAAACTGAAATACATTTGTTTAAAGAAACTATAATTGAAAATCAAAATCATCATTCATTACTTTTGCAAAGTATGTTCCCAAAGCTCAATGAAGTTTTTTTTGTTTATAAGAATGACCTTGGTAATTAATTTTGACCTTGACAGTTGATTTGACTAATCTTTGTAAATAGGCTTTGTCACAAAGGATCCATGTGTGAAATATGAACATCCTGTCTACAGCCGTTAAAAAGTTATTCACACTTAAAGATTCTCAGATGGGTGAAATCTATATCTTACCCCACCCACTATCATCTATACTAAGAGATTTTCGACTAACTTACCAGTTTTCGGTTTCAATGAAACTTTCTATAAACATAAAGAACATATATCTCAATTTTAAAAAAAAGTTTGATAACTGGACTAGAGCTACAACTTAAAAAATTTAACGCTTTAACTCAGAACATCATTTCATTTTTTTTCAAATTTTCATGAATTTTTCAAGAACATTTTGGGCTATCTGTTAGGAGGAAACAGACATAAGATCCCAACCTATATAAAAACATATAGGTACCAATTGTCTCTAAAATCAGTGGCAAATTCTTTTTACAGATTCCAAAATTTCCTTGCAAGGTGATTTTTTTCCTGGCAGCCCTTTGCATTCGATAAGATGTGCTTTCGGGTACGTTATGGTCGACCCTCTTTACTCATTTTGGAAAAAAAGTCATTTCCTTAATCAGTATACCCAGTACTACAATTACCCACAATATCATAAAAATCTAAGCGTGGGCACATTTTACTATATATTTGGAACACACCCTTTAAATGCACTTACGTTTTATAGTTGCTATTGTTAATAACAAAAGTAATATCATACACTGTACTTGGTAGACTTACTCTAGTTTTGTAATTGTTCATTTGTAAATGTTTATGGGCCGAAGGCCTTATAACCTGAATAAAATTATTTGATTTGATCTGATTTGATTGATTTGGTAATTGGCATTTCGATTTGACTTAAAGACATGACTAAAAAATATCATGTGAGGGGTTCTTTTGAATTCATAGCTATTCCATTTGGACTTTCGAATGCTCCAACTACCTTCCCAAAATTGATTTTAGTTGTTTTTCAAGACTAATTTTCATACCGTTTACCTTGGTGTAATTTTTGAGGACAGATTTTTTTTTATATAGTCATGACATCATTGAGCAAAGGGACATGAATGGATTTTTTTTTAAATTATCATGGTTTTCACGAGGGAAAGAAGAGGCATTTTTATATTTATAATTTTGACCAGTGTATAGCAGATAAGTAAGTTATTTTGAATAAAACCGTGGTTTCATTCCAAATTCGCAAACAATTTATTGTCTTTATATGAAAATATATCTTCTTTAAATAGCTAGATTCAAACAAAAAAGAAAACATTCGAAAAATAACTAAATAGATTTATGTAGATCAAAACACACACACCTCACACAAAAAAAACCAACAATTGCACTCAGTTTCAAACTAATTATTTATAGATGGTCTGCGTCCTTTTAAAGTCATTTTGGTATGTAAAAGAAGATGATCACTGGGACCGAGATAATAATGGTCATCTAGTTATTTCCCGTGGTTCTACAAAAAAATGATCTTGGCGTTCATTGTTGATACTGAGGGTATCAGGCTGATTGTGAAAAAGAAAAGGCATCTTAATATTACTAATTCCAGGATGGCACATACGGTTTTTGGAATGTGCTTATATGTACCGCGATATATTTCAAACTTCGGATTAATCGCGAAATTACCGAGGTTTGGGCTGATCAAGAAAAAATGAATTTTACCAAGTTGCTATCACAATAATATCCTTCAAACCCGATAATGCAGGGGACATAATAATGCACTCCATCATATAAAAAAAAAATCAAAAATGATATAATTTCATTTGGAAAAATCGTCAATTCCATTGAGCTATGTAGCTGATTCAGTATCAATTTTGAATTAATGTGTATAAAAAAGATAGGAGCAAACGATCTCTGTTGTCTTTCTAAAATTGAATCGAATGGAAAAATATACAAACCCCTTCTAATGAATTGTAACATGTTTGGAAATTTTGAAGAATAGCAATCTACTCGTTTTCTTTCTGTATCGTTTTCATTTCTGCTACGATGAAACAAAAGTCATAGTCTTTTCCAAATAGGGAAAGGGGTTCTTTTTTGTTTTAGAGGGAAGAAAAACGGAGAAAAAGTGTGTTCTCCTCGAGGCTTAAGATAGCATGGAACTCGTATTTTTTGATCGCTTTTCACATTCACTTTTCTAAATTATTTGTGTTATTTCAATGAAATGCTACAAACCTAATACAGGGAACTTTACAAAGCACACATGAAATAAAGAAATAACAATAAATGTAGCAAGAAAAAGAATAATATCCACTCAATCCGATTTAAAGCCGACAGGATTAATTTACCAAGTTTGTAAGTTTATTCAAATAAATTGCTCTATGTGCACTGGACACAAATATGAACATGCCTTTTGCATGGTATTGAACAACATTTTAATTTCTATTCAAGAGAGAGAGAGAGAGAGAGAGAGAGAGAGAGAGAGAGAAAGTGAGAGAGAGAGAAAAAGTAAGAGAGAGAGAGAGAGAGAGAAAGTAAGAGAGAGAGAGAGAGAGAGAGGGAGAGGGAGAGAGAGAGAGAGAGAGAGTTAGAGAGAGAGAGAGAAAGAGAGAGAGATGAGGGGAGGGGGTATATTGGAAATAAGAATTATTAAAATGTATTATATTTGTACATCCAATACCAACATACCGCCTTTCAATGTACTTAAAACCGTGCGACATATCAAGTTCAGTCAAACTTGCCATGATTTCAAAGAAACGATATTAACGAGAACAGAAATGATTGCTTGAAACCTTGAACATCAAATATTTTATTTTTCGCAAAATGAAAATAATTTAAGTGATTTGTAGACTTATTTTTTTGAAGTGAAAGATAAATATATAACTATCTATAGATAAATAACTCTAAACGTTTAATAGTTTTTATTTTCAGTAATGTGCGAATAATATATTTACTCCTGTGGGAATTGAAATGAACAACCAATAAGTCTTTGTTAAAAACTAGCAAATAATTTAGACTAATAATCTACCTCATTGTTCGACAGCTTTATTTCGCTAATATAGTAAGCGTTTCATTTTGAAGCCCAGGGGCCTCTTTCAAGAAAGGTCCTACGATTGAAATTTGGTCGTATCGCAATCGTACGATAAAAATTGGCTTTCAAGAAACTTTTTGGCTTTCAAGAAAGGCGTCGTATCGTGAAATCTACGATAAAATATACGACACCTTCAGACCAGTCGTAAATTTTACGATTTTGTCCCTATGAACCTAAAACGCTCTCAGATTCCTTTCTAGCACACGAGGATGTTAGAACGATTATTTAGCTATGCACATGCCAAATTTCCCAGAACAATATAGTGTAATAAACGACATATATTGAAAACAATTGATGCACCATCAATTCGATATTTGATTTTACTCTGCGATAATCGTACGATTCTCGCAGAATGTTTACATAGTGGTATTCAGTTGTTTATTTACCGTAAGAATCGACCCTTTCGTGATCATGACTGAAAATGTTTGCTTAACCCTTCCTAGTGACACAGAAAGTGGGAGATACCAAATCAATAGATTTTTTACATATATATACAAATTACTTATTTTTTTAAAATCAAATAACTCTCACATTATGCAATATAGATTCGAGTGCTTTATACTTCAAGAACTACATTAATTAAAAGGTAAATTCCACATCAAAACCATACAATTCTTGATAAATGGGAGGATTTATTATTAACAACAACAAAACCGCTGCACTCGATATTTTTTCTCTCTCCTTTCGTCAAAAATGAACTGAGCAAATAATCAAGCAAATACAATAATTGAACGGTGATACTTAGCCAGATGAAACATGTCTTAGCTACATCTAACTGTTGTAGTTACACGGATACCACAACGAGCACTGTACTAGAACTGAAGTTAGAGTTATCGGTAATTTTGTATGAAAGCGATGGAATATAATATCTTTCTAAAGTTCGTTCAATACCATCCTTCTATGGTTCGTTTCAATACCTTCCACATAGGCACAGAACTATACAGATTTAAAGAAATTATATAAAAAATACATATAAGAAAAATGGATGAGCCATATTTTTCATCTTAACTTTTCTAGGAATTTGGGCGATGGACAATAATCAAAACATCGTAGCTACAGCTTAAATAAGCTATAGTCATGATGTTGTGATCACTCACCAACGACAGTTTTTATCTATTGTGTGACATTTCTGTTTATTTCAACCAAACTTTAATACTGAAATGGGGAAACGGCCAAATTTACTGAATGCTGTAGTTTGGTTTAGTCCGCAAACCCTTTAACCAAAGTCATATGTGAACTTTTTCTATTATATTCAAAATCCATTTATCTGTGGCAAAACAAAGGATTGGAGATACAATTGAATTGTATTGTAAAATTGATGCTTGTTATGTTTGTGTATGTTTGAGAAATGACCAGAAAAGTAAAATAATGGCATCTTAAATATGATTTACTGTTTCGATTTCCATGCCTTTTAAAACACTCTTTCACATGCTGTTTCAATTCCATCGTTTCGAAATACATTCATTTTAGTTTGATCAAGATAGAGCAGGTCACATAATTTACTAATATCAATTTATTTTTGCAATTTATTTACAGTATCAGAATATGTTGCAACATCGTCCGCAATTAATTGAGGAAATGATATCCATTTTTCCGTCGAAACTAATATATCTTGACGTAATCCTTTGTGTAGATTTTCTAAAAGATCATTAATAAGGAGATTAAAAATAATGAAATTCAAAACGACTTGCATCATAAAAAGTCCATTGTTAGATTGCTATTATTTCGATGAATGAATTTAGATAAAAGTGGGCACCATAAACATATTCAATTGCAAATTGATATGCTTATATGACCTTCCCGAGTTCAAATCTAAATTCCCAACGCCGTTTTTTGTGTTATACTTTGTAAGGAAAATCCTGTAGGATCTTTATACATTCGAAATAAAGAAGTGCCTTTTAAGATTCAATTTAGTATCTTTCAAGACTTCTCTCCGCAAAATCGATGTTTATTTTGTTAATGGCGTTATACTAGTATTTTTTATCAAGTGGGGATAGTGATAATTCCACTTGAAAAAAAACAAAATGATCTTGCAATGTTTACCAAGTGAATTGATGATCGGCGTAAGATTGTCGAGAGTTTAGAGCAAAAACAAGGTTTGTGATACAGAAGAGACAGATACTATGTTTTTGGCCCAAGCCATCGCTGGTGCAACTTGTAGTAATAAGCCGGAAATATGTGTTTATTTAGGTCGTGACCTCTTGAACTTGATTTCACAGTACACAATTACATTCGGCAATACTCGGACGATCTTCGACGTCTCCGATTTAAATGTAGGTTATGGAATGGGCCGAGTTGGGCGAATGACACATCAAGACACTTTGTATCATTAGAAACGGTCACCCGGTTTTACATATATTTTCAATAATCGACAGTAAGTCTCGAGACGGGTTTTAAGATTTATTCTACACGTGTTTTACATGTTCAACCATACTTGTGTCTTTTATTTGAATAGGGATGAACTTTTAACATTTTTCTGTAAAATCGCGATGACTGAAGTAGGGCTGTAAATATACACTCGAATCAGCGATAAACCGAATATCTTATTCCCAGCAAAAACGCATCGAAGCGAATATTGGCGAAATACGAAACGCGACAGGCACGGAAGATATTTCATTGATGCCATTCTATTTTGTATTTTTTTCAATCTGTAAAACGATATCAATTTAAAATTTTATTTGAAAATTAAATAAATGATGGTTAAATATTCAGATATTCAGATACCATTCCAGTTGACGAGTAGATATTGCCGTGGTCAAGGGGAAACAGATCCGTCATGCACTTGTTTACAGTTCGACAGGCGGGTTTAGCTGTTAAGTTATTCTGGAAAAGTCATTGCGTTTTTTTTAAAAAATCATTTACGAGGGAAAGAAGAGGCAATTTTATATTCATTATTTCGACCAGTGTATGGCAGGTATGAAAGTATTTTTGAATGTGCTTATATAAACGCGGTTTCATTCCAAACTTTCCAAACTCGCAAACCATTTATTGTCCTAATATGAAAATAAATCTTCTTTAAATAGCTAGATTCAAACAAAAAAGACAACATTCGAAAATTCTATACTAAATTGGCGTTCTAAAAATGCTTGTTCATCCAAATAAAACAAAATGTATGCTTATAGGAACATAACATAAAGTTAAAGAGATAGACCTAGACTTAAAAATTAACGACAGATGGATTGAAGTCGTTGAATCCAATAAGATTTTAGGAGTTCATATCGACAAATACTTGGCTTGGAATTCGCACATTGACAAAACTGTCATGAAAACAACCTGTAAGATTTTTTTGCTCAAAACAAAGACGAATTATCTCACATTTTAAATGTCTTCATAGAAATCAGCCCAGTGATTAAGTAGAAGTCAAAGATTTTAGGCTTAAAATAAGCCCCGCCCTGCCGCGCCCAAATTCATTGACCAATCAAAATTAAGCAAGCAATTTTTGAAAAAAACGTCATCCAAGGAACATTCTGGTAAAGTTTCATTGAAATTGGCCAAGTGGTTCAGAAGGAGAAGTCATTCAAAGATTTCGGGCCCGAAATAAGCTCCACCCTTACTCGCCAATAATTTTGGGCCATTCAAAATTTTGCGAACAATTTTTGAAAAGGGTCACCCAAGGTACAATCTGGTAAAGTTTCCATTCAAAGATTTCGGGCTCAAAATAAGCTCCCCCTGCCACACCCATATTTATGGACCAATCAGAATTTGGCAAAAAGTTTTCAAGAGAGTCACCTAGGGATCATTTTGGCTAAATTTCATTGAAATCGGCTAAGCGGTTTAGGAGGAGAAGAAGTTTTAAGAAAGTTGACGACGCACGACGGAGTCAGGGTGATTCTTAAATCCCATTTTCTTTCAGGAGTTAAGGGCAAAAACAGAAAACCTTACCGGACAGAACTTTTGTTCACTAGCATATATTGTTCAATTCAAATTGTTGTTCAAAGTACCTATGTATTTAGTCTTTCCAAAAACGTATACAAACCAATGTTGTTGTTTTTGTTTTCTTTTCTTTTGCGCAATGGCAATATTGTCTTGGAAAGAGTTAAGTTCCATTGACATCGTCCAGATGGTTTCGGGAGAAGAAGATTTTTAAAGATCCAAAAGTGAAAATAAACCCTGCCCTGCCACGCCCTTTATTTGCGGTACTACTATGATTGGGATATTTTGAACAACTTATAAAAAGGTCATCGAATGAACATTTATACCACAAGTTTCATTGGAATCAGCCTAATGGTTTGGGAAGAGAAGATATTTTAAAGCTTTCAAACTGATAATAAGCCACACCCTGTCACGTCAATCTTTAAGGGTAAAAAAAAGTATCTTTGACAACTTAAGAATAGGGTAACCAAAGTAGCATTCATGCCAAATTTCATTGAAATCGGCCTAATTGTTTGTGAGGAGAGGATTTTTTAAGATTCCATAGTGAAAATAAGCTATGCCCTTCCATGTCAATATCTTGGGGTCAATCATATTTTCTTGAACAACTTTAGAAGAGGTTCACCCTTGGATCATTTATGCCAAGTTTCACTGCAATCCACCAAATGTTTTTGAGGAGAAGATTTTTAGCTCCATTGGCCAAAGACCACTGGGGCTATTGTCATAGCGTTGTGTCCTTCCATCCGTGAGCCGCAGTCATTGCACAGTTGGTAGCACGTTGGACTGTCTCCTCAGAAACTACTTGATGAATTTCAACCAAACTTCACAGGAATAATCCTCGGGTGACCCTTTTTCAAATATGTTCAAGGAAATTTGATCAAATGAAAATCATGGATTTAATGGGCGTGAATATGGTAAAAAGTGAGTTTTCTCAGATTCAAATTGATGGATACCAATTAAATTTTACATGAATGATCCTTGGTTGATCCTTTATCAGTCCACAAAAAATGTTTGTGATCGGATGAAAAATATGTATTTTATAGGCGGAGGTCATTTTATATATTAAAGAAAAAAATCAGAATGAAATTGATAGGTATCTACCAAATTTCACTGGAATGATCTTTGAGTGACCCTTACTCAGTCTACCAAAAATTATTGTGATCGGATGAAAAATATGTATTTTATGAACCGAGGTCATTTCGCAATATGTTATACTGTGGAAACTTTGAAAATCATTTTCTCAGAATGTTACTGATAGATTAACCAATAGATTATGATCAAACTCCATTGGTATGATCCTTTGCTGACCCATTATCAGGCAGCCAAAAATTATTGTCATTGGATGAAAAATATGTTTTTAATGGTAGAATGTCATTTTTCTATATTCTATATAGTGGAAACTTTGGAAATCATTTTTCTCAGAACGTTACAGATGGATATCAACCAAATTTCACTAGTATGATCCTTGAGTGACCCTTAATCAGTATGCCAAAAATTATTGTGATTTGATGAAAAATATGTCATTCATGGGCGAGGGTCATTCCTCTATGTGTTATATAGTGAAAAATTTGAAAATCATTTTCTCTGGATTACCTGATAGTACGATCCTTTGGTGACCCTTTATCATGCATCTCAAAAATATTGTGATCAAATGAAAAATATGTCTTTTATGGGCAAAGGTTATTTGCCTAAATGTGGAAACTTTGAAAATCATTTTCAACATCAGTAGAACCCAAATATTTAAATTTCTAGCCAAAACTTTGATTTGCTATTACAAGAATTTCAAGCCTGTGGAGTGACTCAAGCCATTCATAGCTTTCTAGTTAAAGGAATTAAAGCGAAATAAGCTACCCGCCAAGTGACATTCTGATGATTCCAAGTTTCATTGAAATCAGACCAATGGTCTTGGAGGAGAAGAATTTTAAAGAATCTGAATTGAAAAAAAAGACCTTGCCACATCCTTTGCTATTTCCTGAACTTTACTTTAGAATAAGGGTCACCAAACTAATTCTTCTACAAAGTTTTGTTAAAATCAACCAATCAGTTGAGGAGGAGAGGGTGTTTAAAGAAAAGTTTTTTTCTTATGTCTGGACGCACGACGGACACATGGCCATGACAATAGCTTGCCGGCTTTCGGCCAGTGGAGCTAAAATGGTATTATTTATGTTACTTTAAATTCTTAAGCAATACTAAATCTGATATAATGCTTAAAAATATTTGTTCATATTTCATTTTGTATTTCATTTTCAATAAATTAGTTGAAATCCTTAAGGGGGTTGCAAAACTCTTACAAAATATGAAGGCACATTTGGTGTTCTTAGAAATTTCTAAGTCTTTACTATTTGATAAATAAATTATTATAAATCAAAGATAATTCATCTGAAATCAATGTTTAGAACATAAAGAACTCTATTGTAAAATATATATATAAAAAAAACACATTGATATCTATAAGGTTCATGAATCATAAGTTCTAGCAAATTGTTCTTAAGTGCTTATTTCTTGAATTGTATTGTTCCTGAGCTTTGATTTAATTTTACATAAATTCTTAAAATTTCATGTTCTTGAACACATGTTCTTCATCCAATTAAAGATTCTAATTCTATAACTCTTGAATTTTAAGACCTGTAGTTCTAGAAGTTGAAAAACTGTTATTGAACCTCAAAATAGAGTTCTTAAAGTTCTAAGTTCTAAAAAAAATAGTCTAAAAATTGGACATAGGTCTTGATTCTTTTTCAAAGAGGTGCTCATGAAAATTAGTGAATTACAAAATGCATAGATCTTTTTTTTTATTGAAAATGCATCTTCAAAGGTAAGCAAACTTAAAATTGAAAGAACCATTCTTTTTTCTCAACATGCAAGCAAAAGTAAAAAGTCAAAAAGAAAATGATGGAATCTTGGGATTTGTCTTCTATAAAAGCTTGTCCAAAAAGAACCTGTACAGCTTAACATCTAGTCTAGCCAAGTGTTTATTTTTGTTTAGGATAATTTATGGTCTCACATGAGATTCACTGACCACTAAGAGATTTTACGATCTGATAAGCGCTTGTTGATAGTTTGATTATGTAAAGTCTTACGATACTGGCCTCCTCACTAGTGAGGTGGTTTCTTGGAGTAAAACGTAGGAATGTACTCCATTGTTCGACAGCTTTATTTTGCTAATATAGTAAGCGTTTCATTTTGAAGCCCAGGTTAGCCTACCATTTCCATCCAATTGTCTTAATAATAAATAGCATTGTTTCAGATAATATGTAATGCAATGTTTATTTCAGGAAATAAAGGCAATATTGTCTTTCAAACCACATGTGAACATATGATATTTTTACAACAATGGTGGATTATTAATACTAGATGATAAGGTTGATAACATTTATATACGCAAATATACGAGAGAAGGTATATTTCATATAAATGGATTACGCGTAATTATAAAACTTACAATCGAGGGTTGATCAATCGAGGGATGGCTAGTCAAAAATGTGAGTCAAAGTCCGACATGAGTACTTTTACAATTCAAGGCGTTCTTCCCCTCCCTATCCGTGAAGTAAATGATTTTTTCTTTAATTTCACCTTGTTCAAAACGAAAAAACAAGGCAGAAAACCAGTAAGGAAAAATGGTATTAATGGTGACCACAATCATGTTTTTCTGGTGTTTCTCTCATCATTACCATAGGCGTATCTAGGAATTTGGGCGATGGACAATAATCAAAACATCGTAGCTACACCTTAAATAAGCTGTAGTCATGATGTTATGATCACTCACCAACGACAGTTTTTATCTATTGTGTGACATTTCTGTTTATTTCAACCAAACTTTTATACTGAAATGGGGAAACGGCCAAATTAACTGAATGCTGTAGTTTGGTTTAGTCCACAAATCCTTTAACCAAAGTCATATGTGAACTTTTTCTATTATATTCAAAACCCATTTATCTGTGGCAAAACAAAGGATTGGAGATACAATTGAATTGTATTGTTAAATTGATGCTTGTTATGTTTGTATATGTTTGAAAAATGACCAGAAAAGTCTTTATGAAAATAATGGCATCTTAAATATGATTTACTGTTTCGATTTCCATGCCTTTTAAAACACTTTTTCACATGCTGTTTCAATTCCATCGTTTCGAAATACATTCATTTTTGATTGATCAAGATAGAGCAGATCACAAAATTTACTAATATCAATTTGTTTTTGCAATTTATTTACAGTACCAGAATATGTTGCAACGTCGTCCGCAATAAATTGAGGAAATGATATCTCTTTTCTGTCGAAACTAATATATCTTGGCGTAATCCTTTGTGTAGATTTTCTTAAAGATCATTATTAAGGAGATTAAAAATAATGAAATTCAAAACGACTTGCATCATAAAAAGTCCATTGTTAGATTGCTATTATTTCGATGAATGAAATTAGATAAAAGTGGGCACAATAAACATATTCAATTGCAAATTGCTATGCTTATATGACCTTCCCGAGTTCAAATCAAATTGTTAACCTTTGACATCTAAAGTCCCAACGCCCTTTTTTGTGTTTAGATGTCAAAGGTTAACAATTTGATTTGAACTCGGGAAGGTCATATAAGCATAGCAATTTACAATTCCCAACGCCCTTTTTTGTGTTATATTTTGTAAGGAAAATCCTGTAGGATCTTTATACATTCGAAATAAAGTAGTGCCTTTTAAGATTCAATTTAGTATCTTTCAAGACTTCTCTCCGCAAAATCGCTGTTTATTTTGTAAATGGCGTTATACTAGTATTCTTCATCAAGTGAAGATAGTGATAATTCCACTTGAAAAAAAAAAACACAAAATGATCTTGCAATGTTTACCAAGTGAATTGATGATCGGTGTAAGATTGTCGATAGTTTAGAGCAAAAACAAGGTTTGTGTCTTAACACAGAAGAGACAGATACTATGTTTTAAGCCTTCGCTGGTGCAACTTGTAGTAATAAGCCGGAAATATGTGTTTATATAGGTCGTGACCTCTTGAACTTGTTTTTTTACATTCGGCCTTCGACGTCTCCGATTTAAATGTAGGTTATGGAATGGGCCGAGTTGAGAAGAAAGACACATCAAAACACTAGAAACGGTGTGTATCATTAGAAACGGTCACCCGGTTTTACATATATTTTCAATAATCGACAGTAAGTCTCGAGACGGGTTTTAAGATTTATTCTACACGTGTTTTACATGTTCAACCTTACTTGTGTCTTTTTTTTTTGAATAGGCTGTAAAATCGCGATGGCTGAAGTAGGGCTGTAAGGATACACTCGTATTATCGATAAACCGATAATCTCATTCCCAGCAAAAACGTATCGAAGCGAATATTGGCGAAATACGAAACGCGACAGGCACGGAAGATATTTCATTGATGCCATTCTATTTTGTGTTTTTTTCAATCTGTAAAACGATTTCAATTCAAAATTTTATTTGAAAATTTAATAAGTGATGGTTAAATATTCAGATATTCAGATACCATTCCAGTATTGCCGTGGTCAAGGGGGAACAGATCCGTCATGCACTTGGTTACAGTTCGACAGGTGGGTTTAGTTGTTAAGTTATTCTGGAAAAGTCATTGCGTTTTTTTAAAAGAAATCATTTACGAGGGAAAGAAGATGCAATTTTATATTCATTATTCCGACCAGTGTTTGACAGGTATGAAACTTATTGAATGTGCTTATATAAACGCGGTTTCATTCCAAACTTTCCAAACTCGCAAACCATTTATTGTCCTAATATGAAAATAAATCTTCTTTAAATAGCTAGATTCAAACAAAAAAGACAACATTCGAAAATTCTATACTAAAGTGGCGTTCTAAAAATGCTTGTTCATCCAAATAAAACAAAATGTATGCTTATGGGAACAAAGCATAAAGTTAAAGAGATAGACCTAAATTTAAAACTTAACGACAGATGGATTGAAGTCGTTGAATCTAATAAGATTTTAGGAGTTCATATCGACAAATATTTGGCTTGGAATACGCACATTGACAAAACTGTCATAAAAATAAACAGTAAGATTTTTTTGCTCAAAACAAAGACGAATTATCTCACATTTTAAGGTAACTGCGGACACATAACGTCAAAAATATACTTTTAATGAAAATTTACGAATTTTTTAGTAATGGCGGAGTAGCGCCATTTAAGGAGCCGTCTGGCGCGGGAAGATGACATCACGACGTCATTAAAGGACAGCCCCTATTTATAGGGGTCAAAGTCAGTGATTGTTAATATTTCCAAAACTAGCCGTCCGATTTTCATCGCATTTTTTTATTTTGTGAGAAAATCAATACCCATGTCAATTAAGCAAAATAATTTAACATTATATCAAATAGATTTTCGACGATATGCAGTTTACGTCGTTTTAACGGCATTTTAAGTCGTGCTTTTCCAATCCAACTTCGCCAAATATCGCCGTTTTTATCGAAATTTTGTCCGGTGACCTATGCTGATTTTTCAATATGATTTAGTTCAACTAGAATGCGTTTGAAATATAAAATAAAAAAGATATGTAATCGGGCTAGATTTTTTTTAAAAAATGATCCTGCAACGTTAGCGCATTATTTTTTCACGTAATTTTACGTCGACATCTCGTATTATCGACGTTTTTATATTGCCTACCAAAGTTGCATCTGATTTGTTTTGTTATTTGCTAGATATGATTATTAATATGAAAAGTACTCCTTTTACTTCTATTATTGTGTTTTTGTTGTTTGAAATGTTTATTTAAATAAAAATTAAAAACAAGCTTTATTTTGAGAAAATTGATACAAAATTGACAGGAAAGGCAAAATTAGAAAATCGATGTTTTAACCTTACAATAGACCAGTTATTGTCCCTCATGGCAGTTGCAAGTGTCCTTGATTTAATGAATCAGTTCAATATGACTATGCGCGATAGCGTTCCGAAATTCAATTTTTCGCTATCACCAAACTCGAAGACTTTGCTTGATCTGATAAATGTCTACACTGTTTTTCATTACCACCTTCATTTGCTGTAATACTCGACCAACTTTATTATCACTAGATGCATTCGATCTGTTGCACGACTGAGCAGAAAACATGTTTATCACATTAAAGTGTCTGTACTCAGCTGAGTATGAGTTAAGGAATAAATTTCATCACTATTGTGTACCTAGTGGCCAGCCAAACTATAGAAATGTCATATCAGTAAATTGGTCGATTTCAGGGTAAAATTATTTGTCATTGAAAAGTGATGAGTTATTTTTGATGTTCAGTATAGATTTAAACCAAAATTATATTATGTTGGTATATATTGTATTTAATTTCAGTTTTCATAGAATGCATATTTACAAGAAAATAACAAATTTGAATATTGAAAAGGATACAATCAACCTGATATAATTCGAGTTCGCTATTTTGATCAATGCGCTGAATAAAGATAGACTCAAACTCATTGGTCAAATGCAGCTAGAAAAATCGACCGGCATGCACTTTCTTGTTTGTTTTTTTTTTTTTTAAATAAGTATGATGCTTAAAAACATCTTATTTCCTTTTTGAACAATTAAAACATCGTGAAATTGACACTCGTTCCGATCAAAATCCTTCCAAATATTTCACTTAGCGCCCCATTAATTCATTCTAAACGCTCACTCTAATCGATAAAAATGCTCCGAAATCTTTAGAAAGCATTTCAGAAATGTTCAAGACGATCGCATTTTGTTTCAAATCGATCAAATTATTGTACGATTTATTTGGCTGATTTTAAAGCTCTTTATTGGTCCACGAAGACACACAAACAGAAAAATTCGTATATTTTATTAAAGGGAGGTAATGGATATCGCTAACTTTGTTCATCATGAACAAATTACCGATATTGGATTACCCTTCCTTTAACTTCACTCAAAACTCGCTCCACACGCCCATTCAATTTCATCAAAAGATCATTCCAAAATAAATCATCTTATCAATTTCACGATGTTAATAACTGTAGTTATTGTGTTAAAATTGAATAGATGGTATTCAAGCATTGTTTATTAATCATATTCCTTACACTAGCATGACAATATCAACAGTTTTATTTTTCTATTGAAAAGGTACAAGTTCGAGTATTATCCAAATAGCACTAAAGGATCTTGAATCAAACAACGAATACCATACCTATATCTACCCAAGATGTGGATTCATTCCCAACAAAATAACACAATTAACCGGAATTATGTTATGTAATAATACAATGTTTCACCATAGAAAAAAAGTTACATATTTAAATGTAAAGAAGCTTTGATGGAAGTACTGCACTTTTTAAAACAAATTTCACCCGTTAATCTTGTTGGTCACAATAATCTATTTGACGGGAAAATTCTTTTAAAACAACTTGAAGACTGTGGTCACCAATTTATAGCTATAATATATGGATTTGGCGATACATTGAAGCTATTTCGTGATGAGTTACCTCATCCTAAAGCCGATGGCCTTGGATACAAGCAAACAGATCTTGTTAATGACATACTGGGTAAAGTTTATGACGCACACAGTGCGGATGGAGATGTAGATGCATTACGTGACCTCTTACATACAGTTGACAATTACACAAAGAAAATTACTGTATATGAGACGGCTAATGTTATAAACAGGATGAAGAGGGGTATGAATTTATCCAACTATATTACATCGTATGAACGCATCGTAGAAAAAGGGATCATGTCGACATCCATCAGAAAAACACTATCGATGTCAGGAATTTCAATGGCACATATAGAGATTGTTCACGATTGTTCTGGTGTAGAAGGTCTTGCAATTTTATTTAAACGCATCCTTACAAAATACAATGAACTTGCATCGTCTGTTCACAGGTATTTTTCATCATAAACAATTGATACAAGATTTGTGATAACTTTATCTTAGACATTGTGCCTTCCACACAAAAAAGGGTTTTCTATGAAACGCAAAAAGTAGCGACCGTGATAAGACTACGTGTACTACGCAATCTTATCGTGGTTTTTCGTATTTCGCTTTTGTCGATTTTTTTTAATAAATAAATAACTTTTCTACCCTTCTATGTAATCATATTCGAAATGCGACCTCTTCTCTTTTTTTACATATTTTAAAAATACTGAATTGACGGAGTTTCCAGATGATCTCTTATTGCGTGACGAGTCACAAGTATACTTTATCATAGCTATCCGCTGCCTTTCGCAATACCATAGTCTTTCGACGAAATATGCTTTTCGCTCTTTGATTTGAGTCCCTTTTAAAAGTGATAAATACATGTACATTTACTTTAAATCAGAGATCAACAAAATGGCTATGAGGGATATAATAAAATGTTAATAATATTTTTTTTCATTTAGAAATATTTTTCCAAATCCGTTGAGTACAATAGATATTCAACAACGTCGATAATACGAGACGCTGACGTAAAATTACGTAAAAACTAATGTGCTAACTTTGCAGGATCATATTTTGAAAAAAATCTAGCCCGATAACATAACTTTTTTATTTTATATTTCAAACGCATTCAACTAAATCATATTGAAATCAGCATAGGTCACCGGACAAAATTTCGATAAAAACGGCGATATTTGGCGAAAAAGGATTGCAAAAACACGACTTAAAATGCCGTAAAACGACGTAATCTTCATATCGTCGAAAATCTATTTGATATAATATTAAATTATTTGCTTCATTGACATGGGCATTGATTTTCTCACAAAGTAAAATTTTTGCGATGAAAATTGGACGGCTAGTTTCGGAAATATTAACTATCACTGACTTTGACCCCTATAAGTAGGGGCTGTCCCTTAATGACGTCGTGACGTCATCTTCCCGCGCCAGACGGCTCCTTAAATGGCGCTAGGAAAAAAGCGAGGACCCTAGTCTGCAATTACCAAAAATTTCGTAAATTTTCGTTAAAAGTATATTTTTGACGTTTTGTGTCCGCAGTTACCTTAAATGAAACAATTAATTTATAATTCTTATTTATTACCTACATCTTTGACTATTGTTGTACAGTTTGGTTGAAAAATGCTTTTTACAGAACCCCTAAAGTATCTGTTGACGGCGTTCTTGTTGAAGCAGCCCAAGTAATACTAGGTGCTTCAACTAGAACACCGTCAAAGATTTTTTCCCAACACCTAATTGGATATTTTTCGATAATAGGTGTAATTTCTTCGTGTTTTGATAGTCTACTACAAAGTTATATGACAGACATTATTTCTTCCTGTAATAACAAGATTACAATCGTTTGCTCAAAATGATATAACTAACTCATTTTCATACATATGAATTTATGGAAGATAAAATATCTTTATCGCATTTTAAAAAACCAATTAAAAAATCATTTGCTTTCAAAATAATAAGAAATATGAAAAATTATTTTTAAAAACCAATGAAAAAAATCATTTGCTTTCAAAACAATTCGTAAGAAAAATGAAAGAAATTTTCGCCGTTTAAATCACACTAGCTCTTTTATATGTATATATATATACAAAAAAATATCAAAAATTATCTCAAAAATCTGCTCTACCACCTTAAAGAAGATAGTATAATCCATGAAAAGGTGCAGCAATCGACAAATATTGCCGTCGGTCGAATCTGTGGTCTGAATAATGAACTTAAGATTGCAATCATCTAGGAATGATTTGTAATTTGTTTAAAGACGCATCCGTAAATAATATATATTCATATTGTTATATTGAAAATACGATGCTAAATAGGATGAAATTGTCCGAAATAAGTGGAATATTCCACACTGTAATTGGCAATTATTTTCTTATCACATTTAAACACTAAATGGATTTAAAACTGTTAGAAAAATTCAGTTAATTTAAATGCACTTACGCATTTATAGTTGCTATTGTTAATAACAAAAACAATATCATAGATTGTACTTGGTAGACTCACTCTAGTTTTGTAATTGTTCATTTGTAAATGTTTATGGGCCGAATACCTGAATAAAATTATTTGATTTGATCTGATTTGATTGATTTGGTAATTGGCATTTCGACATGACTAAAAGACATATAATTGCATGTGAGGGGTTCTTTTGAATTCATAGCTATTCCATTTGGACTTTTGAATGCTCCAACTACCTTCCCAAAATTGATTTTAGTTGTTTTTCAAGACTAATTTTCATACCGTTTATCTTGGTGTAATCTTTTAGGACAGATTTTTTTTTATAAATAGTGATGACATCATTGAGCAAAGGGATATGAATGGATTTTTTTTAAATTATCATGGTTTTCACGAGGGAAAGAAGAGGCATTTTTATATTCATTATTTTGACCAGAGTATAGCAGATTAGTAAGTTATTTTGAATAAAACCGTGGTTTCATTCCAAACTCGCAAACAATTTATTGTCCTTATATGAAAATATATCTTCTTTAAATAGCTAGATTCAAACAAAAAAGAAAACATTCGAAAAATAACTAAATAGATTTATGTAGATCAAAACACACACACACACACAAAAACCAATTGCACTCAGTTTCAAACTTATTATTTATCGATGGTCTGTGTTCTTTTAAAGTCATTTTGGTATGTAAAAGAAGATGATCACAGGGACCGAGATAATAATGGTCATCTAGTTATTTCCCGTGGTTCTACAAAAAAATGATCTTGACGTTCATTGTTGATACTGAGGGTATCAGGCTGATTGTGAAAAAGAAAAAGCATCTTAATATTACTTATTCCAGGATGGCACATACGGTTTTTGGAATGTGCTTATATGTACCGCGATATATTTCAAACTTCGGAAAAATCGCGAAATTACCGGGGTTTGGGCTGATCTAGAAAAAAGGTGTATTTTACCAAGTTGCTATCACAATAATATCCTTCAAACCCGATAATGCAGGGGACATAACAATGCACTCCATCATATCAAAAAAAATCAAAAATGATATAATTTCATTTGGAAAAAGCGTCAATTCCATTAATTCCGATTTTGAGCTATGTAGCTGATTCAGTATCAATTTTGAACTAATGTGTATAAAAAAGATAGGAGCAAACGATCTCTGTAGTCTTTCTAAAATTGAATCGAATGGAAAAATATACAAACCCCTTCTAATGAATTGTAACATGTTTGGAAATTTTGTCGTTAAATTGAAGAATAGCAATCTTTTCGTTTTTTTTTCTGTATCGTTTCCATTTCTGCTACGATGAAACAAAAGTCATAGTCTTTTCCAGATAGGGAAAGGGGTTCTTTTTTGTTTTAGAGGGAAGGAAAACGGAGAAAAAGTGTGTTCTCCTCGAGGCTTAAGATAGCATGGAACTCGTATTTTTTGATCGCTTTTCACATTCACTTTTCTAAATTATTTGTGTTATTTCAATGAAATGCTACAAACCTAATACAGGGAACTTTACAAAGCACACATGAAATAAAGAAATAACAATAAATGTAGCAAGAAAAAGAATGATATCCACTCAATCCGATTTAAAGCCGACTGGATTAATTTACCAAGTTTGTAATTTTACTCAAATAAATTGCTCTATGTGCACTAGACACAAATATGATCATGACTTTTGCATGGTATTGAACAGCATTTTGATTTCTATTGAAGAGAGAGAGAGAGAGAGAGGGAGAGAGAGAGAGAGAGAGAGAGAGAGAGAGAGAGAGAGAGAGGAGAGAGAGAGAAAGAGAGATGAGGGGAGGGGGTATATTCGAAATAAGAATCATTAAAATGTATTTTATTTGTACATCCAATACCAACATACCGCCTTTCAATGCACTTAAAACCGTGCGACATATCAAGTCCAGTCAAACTTGCCATGATTTCAAAGAAACCATATTAACGAGAACAGAAATGATTGCTTGAAACCTTGAACATCAAATATTTTATTTTTGGCAAAATGAAAATGGTTTAAGTGATTTGTAGACTTATTTTTTTTAAATGAAAGATAAATATATTAATATCTATAGATAAATAACTCTAAACGTTTAATGGTTTTTATTTTCAGTAATGTGCGAATAATTTATTTTCTCCTGTGGGAATTGAAATGAACAACCAAATAAGTCTTTTTTAAAACTAGCAAATAATTTAGACTTATAATCTACTTCATTGTTCGACAGCTTTATTTCGCTAATATAGTAAGCGTTTCATTTTGAAGCCCAGGTTAGCCTACCATTTCCATCCAATTGTCTTAATAATAAATAGCATTGTTTCAGATAATATGTAATGTAATGTTTATTTCAGGAAATAAAGGCAATATTAAACCACATGTACATATATGATATTTTTACAACAATGGATTATTAATACTAGATGATAAGGTTGATAACATTTATATACGCAAATATACGAGAGAAGGTATATTTCATATAAATGGATTACGCGTAATTATAAAACTGACATCGAGGGTTGATCGGATGGCTAATCAAGAATGTGAGTCAAAGTCCGACATGAGTACTTTTACAATTCAAGGCGTTCTTTCCCTCCCAATCTGAATCAGCACGGGCCTGATACAAAAGGGAGATAACTCAATCTCAATGTAAATTTCACCGTCGTGATTATCTTTCTTCCGTTGTATGAATTAGAAATTTTTGCAAAAAGGCAGTAATTTACTCGGTCCGTGAAGTAAATGTTTTTTTCTTTAATTTCACCTTGTTCAAAACGAAAAAACAAGGTAGAAAACCAGTGAGGAGTTCATTTTCACAAATTTGAAAAATGGTATTAAATTTTGTTTTTTTTAATATTTGTAGTATAACCTGTTTTAATTGAGGTTGGGATTTAAATCGATTTCAACAGTATCACAGTTTTATTGCAGATATATCGCGTCTACTGGTGACCACAATCATGTTTTTCTGGTGCTTCTCTCATCATTACCATAGGCGTATCTAGGAATTTGGGCGATGGACAATAATCAAAACATCGTAGCTACACCTTAAATAAGCTGTAGTCATGATGTTTTAATCACTCACATACGACAGTTTTTATCTATTGTGTGACATTTCTGTTTATTTCAACCAAACTTTTATACTGAAATGGGGAAACGGCCAAATTTACTGAATGCTGTAGTTTGGTTTAGTCCACAAATCCTTTAACCAAAGTCATATGTGAACTTTTTCTATTATATTCAAAACCAATTTTTCTGTGGCAAAACAAAGGATTGGAGATACAATTGAATTGTAGTGAAAAAATGATGCTTGTTATGTTTGTATATGTTTGAAAAATGACCAGAAAAGTCTTTATGGCATCTTAAATGATTTACTGTTTCGATTTCCATGCCTTTTAAAACACTCTTTCACATGCTGTTTCAATTCCATCGTTTCGAAATACATTCATTTTTGATTGATCAAGATAGAGCAGATCACAAAATTTACTAATGTCAATTTGTTTTTGCAATTTATTTACAGTACCAGAATATGATGCAACGTCGTCCGCAATAAATTGAGGAAATGATATCTCTTTTTCCGTCGAAACTAATATATCTTGACGTAATCCTTTGTGTAGATTTTCTAAAAGATCATTAATAAGGAGATTAAAAATAATGAAATTCAAAACGACTTGCATCATTAAAAAGTCCATTGATAGATTGCTATTATTTCGATGAATGAAATTAGATAAAAGTGGGCACCATAAACATATTCAATTGCAAATTGCTATGCTTATATGACCTTCCCGAATTCAAATCAAATTGTTAACCTTTGATATCTAAAGTCCCACCGGCCTTTTAATTGTTATACTTTGTAAGGAAAATCCTGTAGGATCTTTATACATTCGAAATAAAGAAGTGCCTTTTAAGATTCAATTTAGTATCTTTCAAGACTTCTCTCCGCAAAATCGATGTTTATTTCGTTAATGGTGTTATACTAGTATTCTTCATCAAGTGAAGATAGTGATAATTCCACTTGAAAAAAAACAAAATGATCTTGCAATGTTTACCAAGTGAATTGATGATCGGCGTAGGATTGTCGAGAGTTTAGAACAAAAACAATGTTTGTGTCTTAACACAGAAGAGACAGATACTATGTTTTTGGCCCAAGCCTTCGCTGGTAGTTGTAGTTTAATCCACAATTAATGCCCTGGCGGGGCCTAAGTAACGGGTCATTGCATTTAAGGTTAAGGTAAATCAGCTTTTATGTTAAGCAAATTACTTCTACAGAGTCGACATAAATAACTCACAAATTTGAAAAATGGTATTAAATTTTGTTTTTTTTAATATTTGTAGTATAACCTGTTTTAATTGAGGTTGGGATTTAAATCGATTTCAACAGTATCACAGTTTTATTGCAGATATATCGCGTCTACTGGTGACCACAATCATGTTTTTCTGGTGCTTCTCTCATCATTACCATAGGCGTATCTAGGAATTTGGGCGATGGACAATAATCAAAACATCGTAGCTACACCTTAAATAAGCTGTAGTCATGATGTTTTAATCACTCACATACGACAGTTTTTATCTATTGTGTGACATTTCTGTTTATTTCAACCAAACTTTTATACTGAAATGGGGAAACGGCCAAATTTACTGAATGCTGTAGTTTGGTTTAGTCCACAAATCCTTTAACCAAAGTCATATGTGAACTTTTTCTATTATATTCAAAACCAATTTTTCTGTGGCAAAACAAAGGATTGGAGATACAATTGAATTGTAGTGAAAAATTGATGCTTGTTATGTTTGTATATGTTTGAAAAATGACCAGAAAAGTCTTTATGGCATCTTAAATGATTTACTGTTTCGATTTCCATGCCTTTTAAAACACTCTTTCACATGCTGTTTCAATTCCATCGTTTCGAAATACATTCATTTTTGATTGATCAAGATAGAGCAGATCACAAAATTTACTAATGTCAATTTGTTTTTGCAATTTATTTACAGTACCAGAATATGATGCAACGTCGTCCGCAATAAATTGAGGAAATGATATCTCTTTTTCCGTCGAAACTAATATATCTTGACGTAATCCTTTGTGTAGATTTTCTAAAAGATCATTAATAAGGAGATTAAAAATAATGAAATTCAAAACGACTTGCATCATTAAAAAGTCCATTGATAGATTGCTATTATTTCGATGAATGAAATTAGATAAAAGTGGGCACCATAAACATATTCAATTGCAAATTGCTATGCTTATATGACCTTCCCGAATTCAAATCAAATTGTTAACCTTTGATATCTAAAGTCCCACCGGCCTTTTAATTGTTATACTTTGTAAGGAAAATCCTGTAGGATCTTTATACATTCGAAATAAAGAAGTGCCTTTTAAGATTCAATTTAGTATCTTTCAAGACTTCTCTCCGCAAAATCGATGTTTATTTCGTTAATGGTGTTATACTAGTATTCTTCATCAAGTGAAGATAGTGATAATTCCACTTGAAAAAAAACAAAATGATCTTGCAATGTTTACCAAGTGAATTGATGATCGGCGTAGGATTGTCGAGAGTTTAGAACAAAAACAATGTTTGTGTCTTAACACAGAAGAGACAGATACTATGTTTTTGGCCCAAGCCTTCGCTGGTAGTTGTAGTTTAATCCACAATTAATGCCCTGGCGGGGCCTAAGTAACGGGTCATTGCATTTAAGGTTAAGGTAAATCAGCTTTTATGTTAAGCAAATTACTTCTACAGAGTCGACATAAATAACTCAAATCCTTAAATCATAAATTGGTTACCAAAGCTTCGTAACTTCAGCTTGATTAAGCTGAAGCTACGAGGCTTTGGTAACCAACCGATGAAATGCGTTCACTCTGTTAAAGCCCGTGAATCATTTGGTTAAATTACAGTTTTTTGCACGCGTTAACAATAAAGAACCCAAAGTTTTGAAAAGTAAACTCGCCAAATTACGTCACGGCTAAGCCCCGCCCTGCCAGTTTATTAATAACGCAGAATAATAAGCCGGAAATATGTGTTTATATAGGCCGTGACCTCTTGAACTTGTTTTTTTAAAGTACACAATTACATTCGGCAATACTCGGGCGATCTTCGACGTCTCCGATTTAAATTTAGGTAATGGGATAGGCCGAGTTGAGACGAATGACACATCAAGACACTTTGTATCATTAGAAACGGTCACCCGGTTTTACATATATTTTCAATAATCGACAGTAAGTCTCGAGACGGGTTTTAAGATTTATTCTACACGTGTTTTACATGTTCAACCTTACTTGTGTCTTTTATTTGAATAGGGATGAACTATTAAAATTTTTCTGTAAAATCGCGATGACTGAAGTAGGGCTGTAAGGATACACTCGAATTATCGATAAACCGAATATCTACAGGCACGGAAGATATTTCATTGATGCCATTCTATTTTGTATTTTTTTCAATCTGTAAAACGATATCAATTCAAAATTTTATTTGAAAATTATATAAATGATGGTTAAATATTCAGATATTCAGATACCATTCCAGTTGACGAGTAGATATTGCCGTGGTCAAGGGGGAACAGTTCCATCATGCACTTGTTTACAATTCGACAGGCGGGTTTAGTTGTTAAGTTATTCTGGAAAAGTCATTGCGTTTTTTTAAAAAAATCATTTACGAGGGAAAGAAGAGGCAATTTTATATTCATTATTCCGACCAGTGTATGGCAGGTATGAAAGTTATTTTGAATGTGCTTATATAAACGCGGTTTCATTCCAAACTTTCCAAACTCGCAAACCATTTATTGTCCTAATATGAAAATAAATCTTTTTAAATAGCTAGATTCAAACAAAAAAGACAACATTCGAAAATTCTATACTAAAGGGGCGTTCTAAAAATACTTGTTCATCCAAATAAAACAAAATGTATGCTTAAAGGAACATAACATAAAGTTATAAAGAGATAGACCTAGATTTAAAAATTAACGACAGATGGATTGAAGTCGTTGAATCTAATAAGATTTTAGGAGTTCATATCGACTTATATTTGGCTTGGAATTCGCACATTGACAAAACTGTCATAAAAATAAACAGTAAGATTTTTTTGCTCAAAACAAAGACGAATTATCTCACATTTTAAATGAAACAATTATTTTATAATTCTTATTTATTACCTACATCTTTGACTATTGTTGTACAGTTTGGTTGAAAAATGCTTTATACAGAACCCCTAAAGAATCTGTTGACGGCGTTCTTGTTGAAGCAGCCCAAGTTATACTAGGTGCTTCAACTAGAACACCGTCAAAAGAATTTTTCCCAACACTTAATTGGATATTTTTCGATGATAGGTGTTATTTCTTCGTGTTTTGATAGTCAAATGTCGTTAAAATCTACTACAAAGTTATATGACAGACATTATTTCTTCCTTTAATAATCAGATTGCGATCGTTTGCTCAAAATGATATAACTTACTCGAAGTTCAATACATATATTTAAGAAACAATCATTTTCATACATATGAATGTATGGAAGATAAAATATCTTTATCGCATTTTAAAAACCAATGAAAAAATCATTTGCTTCCAAAACAATAAGAAAAATGAAAAATTTTTTCAAAAACCACTGAAAAAAATCATTTGCTTTCAAAACAATTCGTAAGAAAAATGAAAAATTTTTCGCCGTTTAGATCGCACTAGCTCATATAAGTAGAGTCGCTTAGGTAAAAAATCGTGACAAGTCGGACGAAAGTGCCTTTTTTTGTTCATAGTTAATGGGATTGATGGGCAATATTTTGCACCGGGGGTGCCCGGATTTCGAGGCCTATGAGACTAAAAATCGTTGATTAAACATTCGGATAATGTACTATCCGAATACTGTTCCTTTTAAACGAAAAAAGTCCTTTTATGTCAATCCCTATATATATTTTGCATTAAAACTATATTTACTACTGGAATGTATTTAATTTTAAATTTTAAAGCATAAAGTAATTGAAAATGATTGTTAAATTTACAGTTTTAAGACCAAAGTATCATTTTTGTATTATCGGCATTTCAACATTTTAAGGGATTGGTAATTCAAAAGATTCTGGCTTGCGAAGTTGCAAAAATATAGCCCTGATCGTAGGTAATAATATTAGCATGAACCTGAAATGGGAGTGCCCGATTTTACAAGCTTTATTATCTTTAAATTGGTGATCAAATATTCGGATAGATTGCTATCCGAATACCTTTTCTTTTGAGATTTTACAATTTAATTCATCCGGACAATGCTCAGAATATTGTTGTGTAACCGACAGAGAAAAAAGTAATAACAAGGATTCAGATCTGCAATGTGCTTCCCGGTACTGTGCAATGGCTATGCTTGGCCAGATACGTCAGATAACCTTTTTACCTTCGACATCAAGTGATACTAAACAATAGGAAATATCGTGGTTAAAAATATTTGCAATCTATCTTAACTACGGTTATCAAATTACACATTTAATGCAGTTTATCTATACTATGGCATACAGATGGTTAGACAAACAAACACATGGACACCGGCTAAAATTACCGTTATAATTGATGCGGGACATAAAATGAGTAATGTAGAGATTAAAACGGTCTTTTGGTGTCATCTTTGTACGTCTAACAAAGAGAATTCGAAAATTTGAAAATAAAAGGAAGAGTATCCGGATACACATCTATCCGAAATTTGAAATCGCTCTAAAGTCGTATCTAGACCCGCCAAGTCGGGCACCCCTAGTGCAAAAGTTATCTCATGATAGTAGCTTACCATAGACAAAAACTGGCACTTTCGTCCGACGTGTCACGATCGACCCAATATTTTTACATAAGAGCCTAGACTATATATATATATACTCAGCAAAAAAAGAAAGTATCCACTTTTCTTTTGTTAATATCTTTAATATTTGGTTGATAGATTAATAAATTAAGGTACCAATGTGTTTCCATTGCTTTTTGCTAGGACCTTATAACCTGAATAAAATTATTTGATTTGATCTGATTTGATTGATATGGTAATTGGCATTTCGACATGACTAAATGACATATAATTGCATGTGAGGGGGTCTTTTGAATTCAAAGCTTTTCCATTTGGACTTTCGAATGCTCCAACTTCCTCCCTAAAATTGATTTTAGTTGTTTTTCAAGACTAATTTTCATACCGTTTATCCTGATGTGATTTTTTAGGACAGATTTTTTTTATTTAGTCATGACATCATTGAGCAAAGGGACATGAATGGATTTTTTTTTTTCAAATTGTCATGGTTTTTACGAGGGAAAGAAGAGGCATTTTTATATTTATTATTTTGACCAGTGTATATCAGGTTAGTAAGTTATTTTGAATAAAACCGTGGTTTCATTCCAAACTCGCAAAACAATTTATTGTCCTTATATGAAAATATATCTTCTTTAAATAGCTAGATTCAAACAAAAAAGAAATTTTTTTCGAAAAATAACTAAATAGATTTATGTAGATCAAAACACACACACAAAAAAACAAAACAATTGCACTCAGTTTCAAACTTATTATTTATCGATGGTCTGCGTCCTTTTAAAGTCATTTTGGTATGTAAAAGAAGATGATCACAGGGACCGAGATAATAATGGTCATCTAGTTATTTCCCGTGGTTCTACAAAAAAATGATCTTGGTGTTCATTGTTGATACTGAGGGTATCGGGCTGATTGTGAAAAAGAAAAAGCATCTTAATATTACTTATTCCAGGATGGCACATACGGTTTTTTGAATGTGCATATATGTACCGCGATATATTTCAAACTTCGGAAAAATCGCGAAATTACCGAGGTTTGGGATGACCAAGCGAAAAAGTGTGATTTACCAAGTTGCTATCACAATAATATCCTTCAAACCCGATAATGCAGAGGACAGAACAATGCACTCCAGCATATAAAAAAAATCAAAAATGATATAATATCATTTGGAAAAAGCGTTAATTCCATTAATCCGCACTTTTCTAAATTATTTGTTATTTCAATGAAATGCTACAAACCTAATACAGGGAACTTTACAAAGCACACATGATATATAGAAATAACAATAATTGTAGCAAGAAAAAGAAATCCACTCAATCCGATTTAAAGCCGACTGGATTAATTTACCAAGTTTGTAAGTTTATTCAAATAAATTGCTCTTTGTGCACTTGACACAAATATGAACATGACTTATGTATGGTATTGAACAGCATTTAATTTCTATTGAAGAGAGAGAGAGAGAGAGAGAGAGAGAGCGAGAGAGAGAGAGATAGAGAGAGAGAGAGAGAGAGAGAGAGAGAGAGAGAGAGAGAGAGAGAGAGAGAGGGGGGGGGGGGGGAGAGAGAGAGAGAGAAAAAGAGAGAGAGAGAGAGAGAGAGAGAGAGAGAGAGAGGGAGGGGGTATATTGGAAATAAGAATTATTAAAATGTATTATATTTGTACATCCAATACAAACGTACCACCTTTCAATGTACTTAAAACCGCGCGACATATTTTACTCAAACACTATTTCTGTATAAATCTAAAGTCCAGCCAAACTTGCCATAATTTCAAAGAAACCATTTTAACGAGAACAGAATGATTGCTTGACCATCAAAAAGCTTATTTTTGGCAAAATGAAAATGATTCAAGTGATATTTCGACTTTTTTTTTTAAATGAAAGATAAATTTATACATATCTATTGATAAATACCTCTAAACGTTTAATAGTTTTCATTTTCAGTAATGTGCGAATAACATATTTTCTCTTGTTAGATAATATCCAGATCCATTGAAAAAGTTCGACAGCTTTATTCACGAATATATCTTATTTCCAGCGAAAACTTATCGTATTCGTCTGTCTCAGAAGCATTGGGGAATACCAAACGCGACAGGCACGGAAGATGATTTCTGAACCTGAAATTAAATCTATGAATTATACTAATAGGCCACAAGACTTCTGTTCAATCTATGCCTTAATATTTCTTATCCTTCAGGTAGCCTTTGTGATAAAATTGAATAACAACATGTCAACCACGGAAGTGGCTTTGGCTTCAGATATGCTAAAAATGTATCTCTTAGGTTATAGTTTATAATACTATTAATAAGTCAACAAATCATTAATTTGAACAATGAGTACAGTGACTGACTGAAATTTATAGGTGAAACACTTTGGTTAGGACTCAAAGACCTTTTCATCCTCTGAGAAGAGAATAAGATAGATAAAAAATGTTAAAACAAATACAATAATTTATCTAATTGAAAAAGATAGGATTGAATCTTTTTTCCATTTATGTTTAATTAATAAATTTACCTATTTTAAGAGTGTAAAAGAATTTTTTACAGAGGTACAACTGAAATTAGAAGAAAAATTATTCTTACATGATTTTTCCACAATTTCCTTTTCTTTGAATTCATAGTGAAATTGCCGAATTACCGAAATTTTGTCGAGACACTTTCCCTTTTTTTTAACATTCATAATTTCTCTTTTCTCAATGAAATCAAAATATCACTCTAGAATGCCATCAGATTCGTTCACCATCAGTACTTTCAGTGCTTTGATTCTAAATGACAGCAATAACATTTTAATTAACCAGGATGGGATTACAAGATATTAAATCATTTAAATCAGCCAGTTTGAAATAGAAATTTTGACTTTTCTGTTGCATTATGTTGAAAGATGAAGGGTCGCCATGTACTTTGTAAAAAAAACCTTTCTAGTTGTGCCGTGAAACTTGAGACCAATCTTTAGACCTTCCTAGATACGGACAGCTACGTTGTAATATCAAATAATGCTACCTTTTCAATATAATATAGTCCGTTTGACTTCTAGAGTTTACTCTCTAGAGGTCACATTTATGGCCAAATCTTCATGAAACTTGGTCAGATTGTTGGCCAGGTCACAAGGGTGAACCCTATTGAAAATGGAAAGGATCCATTCCATATCACAGGAAAAGGGACCTTAATGACAATTTTCTTGTTTACACTCTTGAGGCCACAAATTTGGCCCAATCTTCATGAAACTTAGTCAGAATGTTGGCCAGGTCACAAGGATGAATCGTATTGAAAATGGGAGGATCCATGCCATATCACAGGAAAAGAGACCTTCATGCCAATTTGCTTGTTTACACTCTTGAGGCGACAAATATGGTCAAATCTTCATAAAACTTAACCAGAATGTTTGTCAGGTCACCAGGAGGAACCCTGTTGAAAATTTGAAGGATCCATGCCATATCAAGGGAAAAGGGACCTTAATAACAATTTTCTTGTTCACATTCTAGAGGCCACAAATTTGGCCCAATCTCCAAGGAATTTGACCAGAATGTTGGCAAGGTCTCAAGGATGAACCCTTCTGAAAATGGGAAGGATACATGTCATATCATGGGAAAAGGGGCCTTACAATTTATGTTTAGGCCACAAATTTGGTTCAATAGTCACGCAACTTTGGCAGATTGTTGGCCAGGTCACATGAAACTGGTTTAGAAAAGGCTAGAAAATTATGCAGGGATCATAGGAATAGAATAATGTCTTTCTTTGAATAATCTAATGGTCATTCAATGATCTTTAAAGCATTTAATTTTGCTAAGGGAGGACTGAAAGAGACGAAGTTGAGCGATATAGGACCATCATGGTCCTCTTGTTTTAATAAAATGATTTCAAAATAATGTTTTTGCCTATTTAGTTTAATGTTCATATTTACGCATTTTCCGCTCTAATACACGAGGGGTATTTGGGGCTGTTAAATAAGAAATATTTATAAAATGTAAACATATAGTAAAAACACGGGGATTTATTCTAAAACATTTGACTGAAAAAATGTCCATTATTCCTTATTCATGTCATGTCAAATATCACGTGATCGGCGAAGTGTTGGTCCAAAGAGTATAAATGATTCTCAGTATATCTGTGTGGCGCCGTTAAGTTATTGACCATTCCAGGCTAGAAAATGAGCATTGTGAGCTATTCGGAGACGTAAACGGTTTGCATTGACAAAATCTCGTTCAATTGGTTTCAAATCTTGGAAACGACTCTGCGAAAATTTGCTAACATTAAGTCTACCTGTTGACAATAGGCATTATCTTCCATTACAATAAAATAGCCACCAACAAAATCAGAACAACGTAAAACTACTTACTTCGAACTTCATCCGCATATCACACATGGGTTCACAGCAAGACTGTGCCGGCTGTAAATTCTTAGCGTCATAAATTTTGCAACCACAGCAATTTTCGGCTCTAATGTATTCCAACTTGTTTACCTAGTTGTCTAAGGAGTCAGTTAAAAAAACAAGCTCCCAGTTACAGAAGAAATTCACATGGTTCGATAAACAGCGCAGTCTTGAGTGTTGTCCCGTCAAACTTGTTCCTGGTCTGCAAGTGCGCAGAGTGGAAATGTTAGAATAGAAAAACATTCATCAGAATCGAAAGGCAGCAAAACTACATGATACAAATTCCTCTGTCAATCTCCACTTATACTCAACTTAATCATGCACACCCATATCATCAACAATCACCGCTAAAAACTTCATACAAACTCATTATTACAGTAACATCCATTTCATCTGCTTGTCGTTTAAATTTATCAAAAAAAAATGCTATTGATCAATTACTTTTGAGCTAGGCTTCACGATTAAGGCCGGGTGGAAATTTGTGTGTGAAGTTTTTTTTGTGTGTGTGAGTGTGTGTGTCGGGGGGGGGGGGGGGGGGGGGAAGGTGTCAACCCTCTACGCACAAGCAGCAATATTTAATTTTCATTTGTGAAATAAACTACAGTCAATTGACATCAACCTTTTCTGGCACGAATGTTGTACGGATCGAAATTTTGAATTAACACGGCCTTTTTAAGGGGGGAGGGGCGGGGGGGGCTGAGGTGGTTGTTCAAGGAAGGTCGACCCGATAAAAAAAAAAGTATCGAGGCTAAAACAGAAAGACATCATAAAACCCTGACCCCTTTTGACAAGCATTTATCTTAATTTTCTGGTGTTATTTCAATGAAAACCAACAAAGCAAATGCACTGTACTTTACAAAGCACACTATGATATAAAGAAGTTGCGATTCAGTCTCAGTCACTCCGTTTTTAAGCCATTTTGTAGATTGGTTTACCCCACCACTATTTCTGTACACATTTTAAAACTCAGCCCAACCTATTTATATGAAAGTAACCATATCAATGAGAACAGAAATGAATGCTTGAGGAAATTGATCCTCAAATTACTTTTTAGCAAAATTAGAAATAAAGATTTTAAAATTAAAATTTGAAAATTAAATCAAATAAACAAATATTACAATTTCCCCTAAACTTATGATATCCTGGCCTTATTTGAAAAAAGCGAATATCATTTATTGTGTGTCATTTGATTTCAAAAGAAAGGAATAATTAAAAAATAGATTTACATGTCAAGGGGTCATTTTAGATTAAAGAGCTCTATCTTTATTCAAGTCAAATTTGCCTGTCCGATATTCTATTCATATCCACTGAAGTTCATGGCGGCATAAATTCCACTCCTGCCACTCCCGACGGAAGACTCATCTTCATTTCAAAGGCAGAATTTCTCGCATCCACGCTTATATAGCCATTTTAATTTTCACTAAAATTCTATTTCGAATTTTATCCGAAATCATTCAAAAGTCCTATCAAATTTTATATCAAATGCACCTTTTAACAGTCCAAAATGTAAAACCCGATTTGTTTAATAACTCACTTTTCAAACCTGAGAAAACCTTCCGTATCTTCATCACATCAGTCTTGTCTTGAAATACCTGCTATTTTCTGAAAGTGTATATACATTTTTGTTAAGTTTTTTTTTTCCAGTCCCAAAGATTCTAGAAGTTGTATCATAACCATTCAATGCATGTAGAAATGTTAGTAGTTGACAAAACTAATTGCGTTTTGTTATTTTTTATCGGCGTTGAATAAAAAAGTATTAAATCTTATGCTTTTGTAAATATAAAACAGGATCAAGGTTAAAAAATTATTTAAAAAAAAAAAGAAAAAAAAAGTTTCTGCATATCAAATATAGCAATTATTTATAAAGGTAAAATCGAACTAGTGTGTTCTTGCAACATGTTTTCACATAATACTCGCATTATCCCTACCAGGCTCTTTTTGGTGTAAAAACTGGAATTTTGTTTATCATGATAATTAAAGTTACCCCCACCCCTCCAAACGGCATATAAATGAATGTCTTGTTAAGTACTATAGGTGTTGCTTCAATTCCAAAGTACGTTGAGACACCCCATGGCCATACCTAAAGGCTTAAGTAAAATTAAATCTTAATTTGGAAAGCTTTTTTGGACGTGCTAAATAAGACTAGTAAATATCTACAACTAAAGCTTTTATGGACGTGCTAAATAAGACTGGTAAATATCTACAACTATATATATATATCACCTAAAATTTTGTACATGGCAGAGGGAAGAAAGGGGGGCTAAAAAGGTTTAAATCTACTTTGACTTGGACATTGAAAAGGCTATGGTCTGTAAAAAATGTTTCAAACCTATTTCTTGAAGCCAAGGCCCTTTTTTGCCAAAGCAGCAATTTTCTTTAACTTCGCAATGTTAAAGTGGGTGGGTCGGCTAAGATATTTTACAAATTTTCTCTAAAACTGACCAAATAACAAAGAATATCCAATTGCTTATTACATTCCACTACATGACTATTGATATGCCAACATCTACTACTTCAGATTTAAACATGTTTTCAGTCAAAACGTCTTGACAGGTTAAGTTGGGAAAAGTCTATGATTAAAATCGCGAGAAAAATCAGAATACGTATCTTCTGATTTCGTGCTTCGTGCCCACCCACCAAATTAACATGGACCTACAGAATAACTTCTTATGAGTCTAAACCTTCCTGTTGTATTTGTTGCCCTAACCATAGTATGCAGTTATTACAGTCTGTCATAATAAGCTTTTGGAGATACTAATCCACTGCAACAACAACAACAACAATAACAACAAAACCTGGCGTAATCGGATAAGGTTTTAGGATTACTACTCAATTGCAACACATGCTGACACATTTTCAATTCAATATATACTGTGCCTAATTAAATTAGAAAATTGAATTTTTCATTGAAATTTATTTAAATACAGATGAAAATTTAATATTGATGCCTGTGCGTAGAGTTTGAGGTCGGACCCCCCCCCCCCCCCTCTCTGCCCCGAAATACCACATAAAAAAACCTTTCTTCCACAGGCACTCTGCACATGATAAATGAGCCTTATACAATGATTTGGCGGAAAAAATGAAAAATGGTATATAAATATAGACTATATTATTTACCTTCTTTTATTTCTTTTTCAGCCAAATCATTGTATAAGGCTTATTGATCATGTGCAGAGTCCCTGTGCTTTTTTCACTGTGAATGAATTCTAGGCCAATAAAAGAACAGTCGTTGAATGCGGTCTATCGACCGTAAATGGCGGGCTGGTATCTTGTTTTAAATTTTTAAATCATTTAAGGAAAATGATTTGGGCATAGGATTGGATGAATTGATTGAGGAACATGAGTTTGTATGCGAAAAAAGAGAAAGAGAGAAAAAATCAATCAACATACTCGTTATCTGTTTGGTGGTGGAAACGGAAAAAAAAAGCTTCTTCTTTATTTGCACTTAGTTGCGTGATCGTAGATGCATTATGTATGAACATCAAATTATATATTATCAATAGTAATTTAGTGATAAATAAAACAAATAGAAGTGTTTCTACAATTTTGAGTTTGTATGAAGTTTCGAGTGGATGAATGTTGATGGTATGAGCGCGCGTTACTTAGTTGAGTGTAATTGGAGATTGTTAGAGGAATTTTGTATCATGCATTATTTAAAAATGAGTAATTGTAAATGTCTTTGTGGGATGAATTGTAAGCATATGAAATATTTAAAATGTTCTTATTAGAAATCATCCAGCAATTAAATCATACACGTGGGATTGGCTTATGGTTCTCAGTTTAGATACCTTGAATTTACATCTCAAATTGAAAAATGGAAATAGTAACTATGTTTTGTTCATCGCACTTTACTTGAAAATAGAGAAGGGAGTTTTTAGAAACTTATGTCTAAAACCATTCGGCCTGGAGCCTTTAGGTTTTGATCGCAGAATGATCATGTGTTACTTACAAAGATACTTGAAATGATCTGCGATGCTTTAGAGAACTCCAAAAGGTGTATACATCTTTTAATCTAAAAAGAAAAAAACTAAAAAAAAAATTTAAAGCACTGAAGTACTGATGATGGACGTTTCTATTTGCTTACCAGAGTGATTCTTCCATTTGTTCAGAAATTTTACGTTAAATTACGATAACAGGAAAATGACCTAACCCAAGTTCGCATCTTGCTTCAGGTATACATTTCTCAACATAATATCGTCGATCGTCAGCCAAAGTCCTGTAATGACAAGGTTTCGATAAATTTCGGCATTATGCCGGGTGTAGTTAAAAGGGTGATTGCCTGATCCATTGGGTATAAAAGGAAAGAAATGACAATTAGATTATCTAGGTATCATTATTTTTTGCAACTCTAATCGATTCTCTGTGGTCACAATCAAAATTCTGTTGTTATCTGTTTGAAAAATTCAATATAGGGATAATCAATTAGATTTCCGCGATTTTCATTTTCAAATGAAAAAAGGAAAGGGTAAGCACGCAAACACCCTCGAGATTGAATGCCGTGTGTTGAAAGTTAGAGTAAAACCCCATAGCATAAACCTTTATCGCAAGACCTAACTGCTTTACATTACCTGCTCGCGTTGTATCCGTATTCATGTGTGTGATCTAGGTTATTATTCTATTATTAGTAGTAGTGTCTGGAGAGGTAACCATTCCTGTAATTCCATTTACCAAGTTCTCATGAGTGATAATGCCCTTCGATTTTACGGTCATTTTTCTGTTTCCTGACTTTAAATTTAACCTGCAATCATTTAGTAACTTTGTGCCTGCTTTAAATTCTTTGCGCCATTTGCATCCGGGTAGAAAATTAGCAAAATATTGATTTGAAACCTTTCAAGCTACAGTATATATCGTATCTAAGTAAAGGATCTCACGGTAATCGGCTAAATTAAATTTTGCGTAAAAAAAAGTATAGACCCACAAGACACCGCTGCTTGCCGACATCGAAAGTTGTTTGTGAACAGTTTCAAAGATTTCTTGTTTCAATGTCGGCAATAAAAGATAACAGAGCATGACAAGTCACCAATTAACTTTAAATGCGATTGTTATGTAAATACGGGTATGACTAAAAAAGGGCCCGTAACAAAAAATGTATACCACAATTTGATATTACAACGTGGCTGGCCGTGTTCAGGAAGGTTTAAAGATTGCATATCTGTAGTCAGACATTTTCTGGCAGGTATGTTGAACTAAGTCGAAAAATAAGCCTCGTACAGAAAATGCCGCCTAGTCTATATATATGTTGAATGGGTATGTCTATGGATGTCAAAAAACACAATATTGATTTGTTGCAATTTGTTTTGGGTCATTTATACATCTATCTGTTGCTGCTGTATTTCTTTGAAAAAGAAATTTTATGATTTTTAGCTAACCTGAGCACAAAGTGCTCAAGGTGAGCTATTGTGTTAACTCACTGTCCGTCGTCCGTCCATCAGTCTGTCCGTCCTTTAAACATCTTCTCCTCCTAAACATCTTGGCCAATCAAGCTGAAACTTGGCAAGGATGTTTCTTGGGTGAAGGTCTTTAAAAGTTGTTAAAAGAATTTAATTTCATCAAAAACTCTAGTTTCCATGGTAACGGAAAATCCGAAAAATGGCCGAAAATGGCTGAAAATATTAGAAAAAAGGCTTCTCCTCCTAAACCACTGGGCCAATCAAGCTGAAACTTGGCAGGGATGTTTCTTGGGTAAAGGTCTTTAAAAGTTGTTAAAAGAATTTAATTTCATCAAAAACTCTAGTTTCCATGGTAACGGAAAATCTGAAAAAATGGCCGAAAATGGCTGAAAATAAAAAGTTGTTAAAAGAATACGCCATGATAAGAGAAAAGTTGAAAAAGGTGAGCGATATAGGACCATCATGGTCCTCTTGTTTTGTAATAGCTTGCTTTGATTTTGAAAAAGAAAATATATATATAAATGAAGCAATTTGTTCTTCATCAGATTTTGCTTGGTAAACATTTACTGGCTTTTCTGCTGTAACTCCTGTTTAAATACTTCTTAAATTTGCGTCTTTTAGATCAAAGGTCTGATGTTTTCGTTGGAACAAAAAAATTACTTGGTGTCGCTTTTGGCAAACATCTTCTCTTTCTGCTGCTCACTTGTTTTGTTTCTTGAACAAAAAATATTCATTTCAGCACAAGCAGAACCCATTTTTTTTCTTTTTTTGTTCCTTCATTCGAAATCCACGTGTCAAACCCTCAGTACTTTTAATGGTAGATTTAGATAAGATACATAATTGACCTGAAAATACAGATATCACTAGCAGACATCAAATTTATATAGAGTAAAGAAGGAATTCTGGAATTTGTTAACCAATAATGTAATATTGTATAACAATGTAAAAATTATAAAGCTCAAATATTAATAATAAATTAAAAACTTTGAAAGATAAATTAAGAATAATTATCCGGCAAGGTGTTTGAAAATTAGATTGATTTTGTTTATTGACAATTAAAATTTTTCACAAATGACACTACGCGTTTTTAAACGCTTACCCTAGTCGTATTTTAAGTGATTCAATTTAATGGAATACACCAAGATGAAGTTGAATTAATTAGTAACATTGGTGTGTAATTAGAACATTGTTATATTTAAAAATAGAAACACGAGATTGAATTGAAGTTAAATTTTCAATTTTTGGCGACCCAAAAATAGCTTTAAACTTACTTTTAAAAAAATGGCCCGATGAATTTTTTTAAATTTAATATATTTTTGTCCAGCCTCTTTTTCATATGCTTGCATCTTTTTGTGACGTTTTACCGTACGGAATTTCTACAATTAGGTACCTTTACGCCGAAAATTGGAAAAAGACGCGGTACGTCGAAAAATTCGCTAAATTCTTTTGACAGACTTCACAAAAAGTATTTATTTGATATCTGTATATATCAAATGTGAAATGTTTTCATAAACATGCAAAGAAGTTTTCCCTTTTTATTTGAAATCTTATCACTAATATAGTCTTTGAACGTGCTAATTAAGAGTAACGTCATCACGTCGAGCTTGTGAAATAAACTTACAAAAGTCAATTTTCATTTATAGCGACGTCAACGTAAAACTTATTGAAGTCAACGATCGGCAACGCTTGTGTTAGGTAAATTTCTGTGTACCGTGAAGTTCTCGTTGCGCAATAAAATTTTGAGGGCTCATTCCTCAAAGACCTTCGAACATGTCTGTGAACTTTAATCTTTTTATTACAATAGATCACAAAAACATTCAAATAAACATAGGAACATATGACGTGTAATTCAAAAGTCAAAGTCATTGTCTAAAGGTATTCCTAGTGTGAAGCAAGGGTAAAAAGAATGTAAAAATGATACTTAAAACGAATACAACATGTTATGCCCCTTTTATGCCTGAAATTTAAATGACTTCCACCGTCCTGTTTAGAAATTATTGAAAAAAGTCCGTTTTCTTGAGTGGGTGGGGAAATCGGCCATAAGATAGGAAGGGATCTGTCTTAAAATGATGATTATGCAATTTACTGCGTATAATCATGCGACATATTTCGTGTAAAATATTTGGGAGACACGTTATAAATTACAAAAAGTTTGTTTTGAACAAATAATTTTAATCTAATAATGCTTAGTTAGCCAATATTACAATTCGGAAACACAATAAGGCGCCATTATGTAACGTATTTTGGATACAGTGACTATCAAAGAAATTCCTCTTTTTCAAAAAGTATTGATGGGGCATCTCAAATTCTTTTTTCAAAAATTACTAAAATACTTCGGGCATTCGTGCTTAAAGTATGAAAAAAATTCAACTTGGCAAAATAGAGAAAATGGACCAAGAGTTATGTGCCCTTGAAATAAATAAACCTAATATTTTTACCATAATTATGTTTTAAGCTATCTAATCGCGCTCGAGTATTAAACAAAGTACAATAAATTTGTTAATGCAATTAATTATTTTCTAAAATTGCTGAAAAATGTTCACTGTTATTACAAAATTACTCGCATTTAATTAAATTCTTAATCTCGAGTCTCAGAACTACAAAGTGAGTCCATTTGCCTTTGAAATAATTGCAAGAAACTATGTAAAAAAGGTTTTTTCCCGTAGGAAAAAGTAAGACTTCTCTTTTAAAGAAAAAGGCTTTTGCTATTGTAAAGGAAGGATTTTTTTCGGCATAGATTTTGCTTTCATTTTTCTCTCATATACTGGAGTATGATAGGTAAGTATGAAATGGATCGTTGAACTGTGTGACGTCGTGCACGGTAATGCTTAACATACAATAAGATAAAAAATGATTATATCATCGCTGATGATTCACTTATTTCTAAGTTTACTCCACTGCTTAAAACTGTTTATACCTCGACTACTTCTGCGATATAACTACTACTACTTTTTTACAAGTACTGCTACTACTAATTATCACAGGTACTACTTCTAAGTAACAGTTTATAATAAATAATTTAAGATTAATCTACTTCTGCTGTTAAAAGAAATGAGGATGAAACAATCTCGATGAAGATTTTTACAACAACTGCTAAGAATGATGATAATAACGATACCCAGTTTAAATATAGATTGATATAGTTTTAACCCCACTCATTCATTGACTGGACTAAAGTCACTTCCTAAGGAAAGTGAGCACTGCGTAATGAAGAAGATCCCCCATGTGACATATGAATCTTAGAAAACAGTTTAAGGACTTATTCAGGAGACATTTTTAAGTGGTTGTACCTTCTTAATATCAGGCTAGTCACAACTTTCATATATTATTACCTTAATTCTTGATTGAAATGGCAGCCGGGAAAGAAACAATTCTAAGTTAATTGTGTTTAAATGAGATTTTGGAATTTTTTTCATTAATTTTTTTCAAGGTCAATTTCAAATTTTAAGTCCTTTTTGCCACTCACGCAAGGAGAATCAATCCCCTTCTACTACTTTTTTATAGATAATCATTTCGATTATTGATATGGAATTTAAGAAAACACGTTTAAACAAAGTTGCATACGGCCAACTTATTTCTAACTCGAACGGGTCCCGATTATGTTGTTTAACAGCCTTAGTGTTCCGGCCGACAAGATATTACAAACCGTTTTCAAATAATAACCCGCTTTGCGCGTGCACATGTGTGCAAAACAGATTTGAACACAGTTTATAAAAAAAACGGATTTTCTTTGTATAATATATTCAAAAAATTTATTCAAATACTTCTTTTTACCAATTCTCCTTTATTTGTTATATCCTGAGCTTAGTTAGGAAAATAAGAGAGTTTATTCATACTTAAACATCTTAGGTCGATTCCAACTATCATTAAATTTCTAAAAAAAAATGAACATGTTGTAACTTATCACTGGATTATTCAAAGACGGATTAAAATGGCGTTTGTATATAAGATTTCATCAGATTCGGTATACGTCACAATGAAGATCCCACGGAAACGCAATATTGGAGATTCGTTACGGATAATCGTTACGTATTCCAGAGTGATGGTTAGCCGTCGAATGGTTAGAACCCATCGGATTTTGAGCCTTCTTTGTTCTATATAAAATTGCAATCTTTTCCGGTGCTTTGGTAGGTTCCACAGATATTTTTTTATTTAAATTGTGGTTTTACGTCGCTTTCAACAATCTCTCAGTTATATCGCGATGACTGGAGCACCTAACGATCGATTCCTGGTATTTCTTACACCAGTACTACCACCACATCCCTTTCCTAGCCTCCAGTTGCTATTCCACATAGGTTTGCGATTATCTACCCATTGGTGGAAGACAAATGTCGGAAAGGATAAGTGCCGCGGCCGGGGATCGAACCCGTGCGAATATAGACCCCTGGATTAGAAGTCCGGCGCGCTACCAACTGCGCTATTGCTAGGTCCCACAGAAAGGTTTCCCTCTAGCCCTTTATCTTCATTCAATACTCGACCTTTAAGTAAAAAAAAAATAAAAAAATGAAAACTCCCTTCACTTTTCGGGCTACCGAAACTGTCTTTATTCCACCTGCGAAAGAGAAAGTAACTTTGAGTACGACCCCCACCCGTTATTCGTTCTTCCGTCAAGGAAATCGTACACAGAGAAGTTCAAGCGTAAAAAGAGGAGATTCAAAACTAGGTTAAAAATGACAAAATGAACACACAGGTTACTAAGTGATCGCTTTATGTACTCGAAAGAATGAAGAATATTATAACAAACTGTGTGCGAGATGGAACGGAAATTGATTTGCATTTTTCCATATAATCCGGGAATCGCGAAGAACTACTGAACTTAGTATAACAATCTTCTCAATACATGGTATTTTTTAGTTAGAATCGACAATTGTGCATTTTGAAAATGGCATTATTCAAGAATTCTATACAATAAGAAGATTTATCAACGACAACTATTAGTTGTGAAATCAGCTGCCAACCCTAGCCCTCGCGTTTTTTTTTTTTTTTTGTTTTTTTTTTTTTTGTTTTGTTTTTTTTTGTTTTGCGCAAGGATGCTTTTTAAAGGTGTTTCGCGTTTTTTTTCAGTTTTTTTTTTTTTTTTTTTTTTTTTTTTTTTTGTTTTGCGCAAGGATGCTTTTTAAAGGTGTTTCGCCTTTTTGGTTTTCCCGTGGTGTAAGGGGGATAAAAACTTGGTGGCTGAACCGATAGCCCTCATATACATACTCGGATTTTAAGAAGATCGCTCTACGAGAGCACCAATGCAGAACTTTTTGGGTCTAGATCACCTCGGTAAACAAACCCGAAAATTTCCAGGAATTTTGCTCTTTTGGGGCTTGTGACAAGAAGATCGCTTGTTTTACTATAGCGAGTTACGACACTCTGATCACGTAAAAGTTAATTTTTGACGCTCTCCGTGGTTTTAATTCTTTTACTTAGATAGGAGCCTAATATTTCAGATATTTGGTTTCAGTTGAGTGGTCTTCAAATAAAAAAAATTGGAGGTTTTAATATCTTTTTAGAATAACTAAACTACGTCGTCTGCTATCGACAATGTATATATATTCTACATATTTTGTCTGTAAAGCACTGAGTAAGAAAATAGCCCTCTTAAAACATATTTCCTTTTATCTCACAGATGAGATGAAATTACTTTTTAATAAGTCCTACATACTACCAATTATGGACTTTTGCTGTATAATTTGGGGTAAATCTGAGCAAGGCTGTGTTAACAAAGTATTTGTTTTACAAAAACGTGTGGCCAAACTAATTCTTGATAAGTCTATAAAATTTTCTACCGAGAAGTTATTCAAAGAATAAGGTTGGTTGACTTTTCAAAATAGATGTAAATACCATGCTGCAATCCTTATCTATAAAACCATAGGAAATTATACACCAACTTACATGTCCGATATAATCCGTGTATCAATCAATGATCAATAATCAATTACGTTCTGAAACGAAAAACGACCTAATTCTCACAAAAAAGCCTCGAACGAATATGTATAAAAGCAGCCTTTGATATTTTAGCGTTAATTTGTGGAACTCGATTCCAATGGAAATAAGAAAAGAATCTAAACTCACAAAATTTAAAGAAAAATAAAACAATATTTAATGGCTTATGGGAAATAATTTCGTTTATTGAATCCTGTCATGTCACGAGTATCTGTCAGATATTAGATAATTGATATTTTTATTATTGTTGCTATATTTTTGTGATATTTAATGAATATGTGAAAATATTCTATTAGTTTAAAGTGTGTGACTGTGAATGTTGATTATTTGCATGAATGTTGTTTGAAGGCCTTATTGTAAATAAGTTAATCATTATGATGTTGTTTTGTAATGATGTCTTAATAAGTAACCTTCGTTAAATAAAGATATTATTATCATGAGTTTTTTTCTTTTGCTTTTTGCTACAAAAGCTACAAAATTTTTCATACAATTTTTCTTGGTTATAAGCAATACACACTCTTAAATAATTATAATACATCGGGTAGGTTGATGTATAAGCAAAACATCTTTGAATAAATGCAGTTGTTACTTTAATAGTTACAACATTTTGTGCTCCGCACCAACACCTCCACAAAATGCCATGTAGTTTCATTGTTTTTAAGAGAATCTCCTTGAAAATTTGCATAACGGCTCTTTGAACAATATTGAATACTGACGTGTAGTATTTAAAAGCCCTAGACATACAGAATGTATGTACGAACTTTCCGGACAACCCTCGTACTTTTTAAGAGTTGTGTACGTTGTCTTTTCCTAAACTTCGGGGTAATCACGATCAACTAAAGGTATTTTTTTTTCAACCGAGATATTCGGAAGGAATCCGGCCACTTTAAGAAATTTTAAACATCATAACGAGTATGGTGCGGTTGACAGCGATTTAAGTTTTTTTAGGAAATCAATTGCTTACTCTGGTCCAAACATTTAGAACATAATACCATTATATATACGAAATGCTGAGAGTCTAAATAAGTTCAAATCTACCTTCTTGATTTGGTGGAAGTCTAATGCACAAACCCATTTATTCACCTAGAAACCATGGGTGAAAACTAGCCTATTCAATTTTGTTCCTTCATAGATTTGAAGTTTTTCTGATTCCAAAGCATTATGTATAAAACCAAATTTTGTTGTGATTTTCTGCACTTGATTTATATACGCAGTCTGTAAATAAATACCTCATGTTGTTTTGTTAAGATTTGTATTCATTATGTAGTGCATTGTATTATAATTATTGTCAATTTTAAACATTTAGACTGATCCAAAGCTAATGAAGCTTTCATATGATACATTTTTCATTCATTCACTGATGCTTGTTAATTTATGTTGTTTGTGTAAATGATTTTGTAAATATTTGAAAGGCCATCAGGGAAGATTGGGTTTACCCAACTGTGTTGCCTCGTTAAATAAAGACGTTATTATTATCATTATTATTATTATTATTATTATTATTATTAACATTATCATTATTATTATTATTAAGGTGCCAGTCAACTCGTGGAGAATTTGATCAACTCGACTCCCTTAAATATTCTCTTGGTGTATTTGTATACAGTCTCTCCCATTTAAAGCAATTCCTTTAATTGATCCCCTGCGTTTTTTCTTTTTTATTTTTTTTCTTTGCCAATTAAACAGGTAACTAGACTCCTACGGTAGCTGAGTTAGGGGAAAAGGAGAAATGTGTGCAGATGACAAAAAGGAGGAAATACAGTTTTTTCTATATTCCATATTTTTATACAACCTGAGACAAATGTGCGTAGCAGTTTTTTGTATACTTAACGCTTTTTCAAGAATTATTTGCATTGTTGATAAGTCGACTGCATATTTATAATACCAAACATTTTTTTGCATAAAACAAATACATGTTTTGAATAAATACATGAGCATACAAATATTCATGTTAGAATTGAAAAAGAAATAGAAGAATAATTTGCTAAGAGACGTAAATTAAAGAGAACAATTGAAATTAAATTCTGCGAGAATTGGAATAACATATATATATATATATATATTTAGACGAATTTAGTATAACTTTCGGAGATTTGTTGAATAAAAATTTTTGAAACTTTTGTACTGTTGGCAAAGTAAAATTTGATAAATGGTTTCCTTAAATCTAAGTATTTGGGACTAATGAGCAGAAATTGATACACATTTTCTATCATTTTCATTGAACAACTTTTACATTTTTTTTTAAATTTCTAGGTAATAGTCCATGAGCCAGAATGGGTTTTGTCCCCCCCCCCCCCTCCAGGGGGGATTTCGTAGACCATATTTTTTTTGAAAGTCCATGGTATATAGAGCATTTTGAGAGATGTTAGCAATCTGGCGAGTTTGGCACACTCAAAACAACTTTGAAAATTAATTTTAAAAGAATACCAAAAGAATTGAAGTCAAAATGACAAAAAGTTGCCCTTTTTATACATATATTTGTGTTGCTGAATAACTGTATGGCCCATTTATGAAGTTGTTTGAAAAATCTGGTCATCTGCAGTTAATACGTTACCCTTGAATTTCAAAGAAACTATGAGTATAGAAATGAATTGTCTATCCCTACCTCACTGGGAATTTTGTTAACATTGTCTTTTTGATAGCCCATTCCACATAAAACATTTTGAGACTTGTTAGCACTCTGAGATACGTTACTTCAAAGTTAATTACCCATCAAATTTTAAAGATTTTTGTTTGTACAGTGAAAAATGAGTCAAAATGACTAGAAGTAATCTTTTTAACACCAAAATGTATGATGCTGAATGTATGTAGAGTAATGTTTTAGTAAAACTTTGTAAATAAATCCCCCTTGAAGGCATGATAAAGAAGTAAAATACGTTTCTTTTGAATTTTAAAGATAGAAATGATTGTTCTATAGCTGCTCTATTGCGAAGATTATTAACAGTGCTTTTCTAAAAGTCTATGCAATATTGAACATTTTGAAACTTGTTAGCACTCTGGCCACTGCGGCAAATGTAAGAAACGTTACTTTAAAGAGCCCAACCCATAAAATGTTCATGTAACAATTTTAGCTGTATGTCTTTTTATAGAAATTAACTGTAATTTAGTGATAAATTAATTGATATAGTGTTTTGTTAATGATATTTGTGATTGTGTAGGTATTTGAAGCCCATTTATATTATGACTCGAAAAATATAGCCCTTACAAGCAATGCATGGGAGTAAAATATGTTACATTTGAATTTCAATTTAATGTATTCTAAAGAAATGTTATATTCATCAATGTTCCAGTGATTGTTTTGTTTATTGTGTTTTAGAATATAAACAAGTTATATATATGTTGGTAAGAGGCAGTTTTCATTGTGAAAAAATGATGATCAAAATAGACAAAAAAAGCTGTTCCTAAAACTAATACAGAAAAGTTTAAAATATTTCTTAGAGTTAATCATGATTGTAGCACATTGGATTTGGTTGCGCATTTGTCTCCATTTCATGGAAACCAGGTTTCATCAGCCTGTAAAAACGAGTTGATTATCATTAATCTTAGTTGTTTAATCATCTAGAGGCTTTAAAAGGATGACGTGATGAATGGAATGATGTGTACGATAAATAAAAGTAATTCATGGTTAGGTGATTAAGCCATCTTGAAAAGAGTGTTACACTTTTAAAATGGTATTAAATTCTTGAAGTATTTTAAGCTCTCTATTGTTTCAAATTGAACGCAAAGTACATGCAATCCTAGTTTTGCCATGAAACTGAACAATTTAGTTCAATAATGAAAATTTACATAAGTATAACCATATCATGTTCAAATGAATAGAACATTGACATTTACATTTTGATTAAGCCATCAAAGAAAGTTATATATGTTATATTTCAAATACATTTTTTTTAGAAAATCAAACATAACTGCTGCTTCCAAAGGACAATTAGATGCACACCAATTGTAATTCTCTTGAATATGATAAGTTCTTTCAAAAGTAAAGATTTGAATAAAACAATGGTAAAAATGCTATAACTTTGAACTAGATACAAACTACAATTACTTTTTATGCAGAAAGAAACATATCTTAGATAGAATTAGCGTTTTTTTATCTTACATTCTGAAACAATGAATGATAAATTAAGCAGTAGGATTTTATCAATATCAAGTCCTCATTCAAAATTAACCCAAGACTTGATTTATAATGTAATAAGAAAATTGCATTATGGGTTCATAAGTCCTATGGTCATTATGGCTTTATTGATATTTATGTTTAAATGGCTGGTGATTTAATATTCTACTTGTATTCCTGTTTGACATTGCTGGCTGACTTTCAATATACATGCACATGCAGTTTGTGTTAACGTAGAAAAAAAGTATTGAAGAAACCGAATTTTGACTCATGGTTCTTGGCCCTCATATTTTTCTCATGTACAAGACTCTTCTACTAACCATTCAGTTTTATTCTAACTACTTGGCCCAAACAGTTGGTAAAACATGCAGTAAAACAAAAAAAACATAATCAAAGAGAGATAATGATTTTGATTTTAATTGCTACAGTATTGACACTGAAGTGCATTTAAGATAATTGCGACTTGTTTCATACAAATGGAAATATACGTTACTAGATTATGACCATTGGTATTCTGTTTCAAAACATTTAAACAAAAGTTTTGAATAAATTCTAGAGATAGTTCAGAGTAACTCGAAAATTCTTGGCCTCATAACCTTAGATAAAACCTTGAATAATATAAAACAATACCCTCTTCCCAATTATTTAGTATTCAATGAGTAGAAGGCTTATAAGAAGGCTACGGATATATCAATTGTGCGTTTGAAAATTTCAGAAATTAATTTCATTGCTTCCTGGACTTTTACCTTTGTTTAGGAAAAACAGCCTTCTTTATTTATTTCAACCTAAACGAATATCGCTTACTATATGAATTTGTTCTATGTTTTCAAGGTTCTCATTCCATCATGTGGTTTATTAGTACTGTTTTGACGCTCTGACATTTACTGCTTTCGCTCTATACAAAAATTGATTGCGGAATGATCAGACGATTCATTTTGTAATTATGTATTAAAGTCTTTTACTAAAAATAATCCCCATGAAGAAGTTAAAAATGATCAACAACACTTGGTGCATTTAACCACAAAATGTAAATTCCCCATTATGCTTGATGTTGCCAAGACGAGCATTACCGATAGTTAAATTTGTTGATTGACATAATGTATAAGTGTTTTTTTCGTGCGAATCGATAAGACGATTTTCATTTTAAACGAGTCTTCTAAATCTTAAACTTGATAAAACAGCGTAGTGATGTTTGTTTGTAAAAAATGTTTGGTAATATTATAGCGGGCGCATATTAACTTGAACCTAACCTTTATGCAGAATAGATAATTAGGTCGATGAATACAATTCCGAAGACACTTCGGAACGTGACGATCAAGCATGGACATTCCATTACAACAGGTTTGCATGGACTTATTAGTTTTACCTATATACAGGGCGCTAGTCATGGAGCAGACGAACAAATTTCGAAAACAATTTTTCCTTCATGTGTGAGACAGAGAGAGGGGATTTAAATTATTTCTATTCAAAAAACATGCACTGCATTTAAAGAAATTTGAAAATTTGTATTTTTCTCACCCGCATGTAAAGAATATTAAAAAGGAGACTCAATTAATGAATTAATTCACTAGTTCATGAGGGTGACCAAATATCGCCGTAACAATGACAAGCATTGGCGAAAACGGGTTAACAGGGCTAACACGTGCACTCAAACTTTACGATCGAATTCCGCAGGGAAGTCGTATTTTGCCGAAGAAAAACGACCGGTATTTAATTTATTTAAATCCCAAAGGCCAGGTTCAGGTCAATATGCTTCCACTATACATCAAAGAAAAGCTAAATATAATGAAATTGTCTGATCATCTAAAACCTGCGTTTGAAACATTTTGGGGGCTTAAAAACGATTTGTGGGAAATTTTGATCACTATGATTTTAAGGAAAGGTACATGTATAAGCAACATTTAAAGTCATATAAGCACTCTGGCGAGTTACTTTGAAATCATCCACCCTAGATCCTTATTAAATGCTACATTTTGCTCCCATTTTGTGAAATTCTTTGGGCAGATTGCGATTTTAAGTACTATCTCATACATGATTCTTGAGTATGAGTGATAAAACATCCACAGAATCCTGTATGATTAAGAAAAAATATTCGAAGTCAACACTTGTTGGCAAAATTCACAAGATAATATGATGAATTCAGATTTACATAGTTTATTTAGGCTTGCAAATTACTTGTTTTATAAGTAGAAATGAAAAGATTTGAGCACATGTCCTTTCAAACCCTTTATACAATGTAATTTCATATGCCGTAAACAGAAAGAAGGAGAATGGCAGCTGCAATTTATTGCTCTAATCATGCTTAATAAAACAAGAATATCATTTATGACATATCCTTCTAACAACAAATGCTTTATGTCTAAGAAGGAATGTTACTTCAAAATATTTTACCAAATCCCGTTTAAACTGTTTTATTTTTTATCAAAAAGGGGTAAAATTCTTTGAATTTATAGCTCTCAGTTCTGTTTCTTAGAAAATGCATCAGTACTGAAGGCAAATCAATAAAAAGATGCCCCTAGCACTAATTGTATTAAAATTTAGACATTAATTGAGAAGTCAATGTTATATCGTTGAGCAGCCAAGACTAAAATTTCTAATTAAATGCTAGTTTCACCATCGTTATACTATGTCAGGAAAATCCTGTTGGACGCGCCTCTTAAGTAATTTTCAATATTTTTCTCCGTAAAATCACTGTTTATTTCTTTATTGGCGTGATACTTGTATTCTTCATCAAGTGAAGATAATGAAAATTTGCCTTGAAAAACACTAAATAATCTTGCAATTTTTTATCAAGGGAAGTTTTGATCGGCGTAAGCTTGTCGAGAGTTTAAAGCAAAAACAAAGTTTGTGTCTAAACACCGTAGGGACAGATACTATGTTTTTGACCCAAGCCTTCGAAGGTGCAACTTGTAGTAATTAGCCGGAAATACGAGTTTATTTAGGTCATGCCCTCTTGAACTCTCGAGTATTCGGTAATACTCGGGCGAGCTCCGACGGCTCCGATTTAAATGTAGCTTACAGAATCGGCCGAGTTAAGACGAATGACACATCAAGACACCTTGTGTCATTAGAAACGGTAACGCGGTTCTACATAACTTTTCAACACGCGACAGTCAGTCTCGAGACAGGTTTTAAGAATGATTCGACATGTGTTTTACATGTACAACCTTTCTTGTACCTTTTATTTGAATAGGGATGAACGCCACTATTAAGATTTTTCTGTAAAATTGCGTTGGCAGAAGTAGGGCTGTAAGGATACACTCGAATATTCGGTGAACTTATTCCCAGCGAAAAAGTTTCGTATTCGTCTGTCTCAGAAGCGAATATTGCCGAATACCAAATGCGACAGGCACGGAAGATATTTCATTGGGGCCATTCTACTTTGCATTTTTTCAATCTGTAAAACCATATCAATTCAAAATTTTATTTGAAAATTAAATAAATGATAGCTAAATATTCAACCCTAGATACCACTCCAATTGACGAGTAGAAATTGCCGTGGTCAAGGGGGGGACCAGATCCGTCATGCACTTGTTTACAATTCGACAGGCGGGTTTAGTTGTTAAATTATCCTGGAAAAAAGATTGCGTTTTTTACAGAAAACATAAAAATCTTAATCGATGATTTAAAACTGGCTCCATCCTTCCCAAAATACTAAAAAATTGGTTAACTACAGTTTAAGCAAAAACTAGCTCCGAGCAGAAAAGTCTAATATCAGCCGCAATACTGTAATAAGATATCGATAGTGAATGATTTTACAAGCATCCAAACTCTTGAAGGTAAAAAATAGGTTCTCGTGCAAAAAATAAACCGACAATTGTAAGGATTCTCAATTCTTATTGGGAAGAAAGTCGGGAGGGAAAAAAAACAACACTTAAACTATTTGTCAGACATAGTCATGCAATTATTACCGCCCTTTAAAAAATAACTTTCTTAAATAAGATTCTTATTCGCTTTTGATGTGGAAATTACGTGACAAAAATAATGTTTAATAAGACTTTTAGTATACAATTTACTATGAAGTAATTATTTAATATCAAGTGTCAACCACGGAAGTGGTTTTGGCTTCAGATATGATAAAAAATAAATATCTCAGGTTATGGTTCAAAATACTATTAATAAGTCAACAAATCATAACATAAAACAATGTGTACAGTTCAGGATTTACTGATAAGGTACTCAAAGACCTTTTCATCCTCTGAGAAGAAACAAAGATAGATAAAAAAAAAGTTAAAACAAATACAACAATTTAACTTGAAATAAGCTTAAACTTTATAACAATTACTTTCGTAAAAACAAACACCATTGGATATAGGTTGAAGACAGTTTTATATAGGATTAAATCGTTTTCTCCATTTATGTTTAATTAATAAATGTACCTATTTCAAGTGTGTAAAAGAAATTTTCACAGAGTAACAACTCATATTCTAACAAATATTTTTCTAACAGGATTTTTCCTCTCTTTCCCTTTCTTTGAATTTGCAGTGAAATTTCCGAATGACGAAAATTTTGTCGAGACAATTTCTCCCACTTTTTTCACATTCATAATTTCTCTTATCTCATTGATTTCAATATATCACTCTAGAATGACATCAGGTTCGTTCACCATAAGTACTTTCAGTGCTTTGATTACATATTGTCTTTTAATGTAAAGTGATAAATCGCACAAATTGAAGTTAGTATCATTTATAGTATCCCATCTCACAAAGTTAAAAATTTCAAACAAGATTGGAGATAGTTTTGAAATAGCCCAAATCATAAATACATGTACATCCAATTGCTGAAGTCGAAATAGTCACACCCTTCTAAATCTTGATAATCATTTTTAAGTTGAAATTACAAATATCTTGATATATTTAATAAAAAAACTGGCTTTTTGATAGATATGGAAACGCACTTTGTGTTGTACTAAACATATTGTTTAAATTCATCATAGGGAAACATCTGTTCAGTGCAATTACATATCTTTCTTTAACGCTTTTCGGTCGTTTATCGAGAAATAACGGTAGATTATCACTTGATAATCTCACCGCTAAAGCAGTGAAATTATCAAAAACTTATACCCTGCTTTTGTGCATTTCATCCTATCTGACGTCATCTTTGCGGGGCGAATTAAGTGACGTCACAATGAACGTTGCATAGCAATCACGCGCAAAATGACGCGCTTTACGGAAATATGTCCTAGAAATTTCTCATTTTGTCTCATTTTTGCATTAAAGAAACAGAATAATCGTTTGTTTTTCGAGTAAGATCGATTAAAATTTCATTTCATGAACAACAAAAGCTATATTTTCACTCGTGGCTCCGCCACTCGTGAAACTATAGCTTTTGTTGTTCACTCAATGAAATATAAATCGATCTTACACTGAAACAAACGATTATCCTCTATATCAAACATACAATGCATCATGACAACTAAAAGAATTTAATTAATTGAAACTTTTTTTCAAAATTACTTAGTTACTTGAGCATGTATATGATTTATCTCTAATTTCGTGCATTGGTTTATTCGTTGCCTATAAATGTTTTTTAAACAGAATACCGATGGTCAAAATCTAGTAACGTATGTTACCATTTGTATGAAACAAGTCGCAATTATCTTAAATGCACTTCAGTGTCAATGCTGTAGCCATTTAAACCAAAATCGTTGTTTCTGTTTGATTAAGACGGATTTTTTTAGGTTAAACAGCATGTTTTTTCAAATTGTTTGTCTGGAATATGCCAAGTGGTTAGCATAAAACTAAATGGTTAGTAGAAGAGGAGATTTGCACATGAGAAAAATATCAGAGTTGTGCCCAAAAAAACATGAGTATATTAATAAGAATGGGCATTCTTCAATTCTTTTCTCTACTTTAACACAAACTGCATGTACATATATATTGAAAGTCATCCATCAATGCCAAACAGGAATTCAAATAGAAAATTAAATCACCAGCCATTTACACATAAACACCAAGCATGCAACTTATACCCCCATCAATGCAATTTTCTTATTTTTATGGTTGTATTTGATTGACGGCTTGATATTGATGAAGTTTATCATAATTTCTTATTGTTTTAGAAAGATCTTTGTTTTACTAAAATCTTTACTTTTGTAAAAAATAATCATGTACAAGAGAATAACAATTGGTGTGCATCTAATTGTTATTTGGAAGCAGCAATTATGTTGCATTTTCTAAAAAAAGGTTTTTAAATGGAACATTTAATAGCTAAATTCATATGGCAATGACAGTATCAAGGTGGCTTATCCACCTAACCATGAATTCCTTGTATTTATCGTACACACCATTCCTTTCATCACATCATCCTTTTAAAGCCTCTAGCTGCTTATACAACGAATATGAATGAGTACTCGTTTGTACTGGCGGATGAAACCTTGTACCTATGATATGAAGTCAAATGCGCTACAATATCCAATGTGCTACCAACTGGGCTACGATCATGATCAACTCTAAGAAATATTTTTATCTTTTCTGTACTAAATTGATGGAAATATTGCGTAGAAAACTTGTAGGAACAGCTTTTTCCATCTATTTGGTCATCATTTTTTCACAATGAAACTGTCTCTTATCATCAGAAGTAACGTATATAACTTGTGTTTTCTTCTAAAAATGTGAAAAAAGTCTCATTCATAGAAGAAAACATAACCAGCCTCAACATTGTGTTTGGAAGCTGCCTCAATATTGTGTTGGGTGCATTTCCTTAAACTATGATAGCGGCTCAATAAGAATTATACCGTTTTTGCATGCTTTTAAAACCACAATGAGTCTTGAAATGATTAAAGTTTATATTGATACCTAAAAAATACTTTAAACAGTTATGGTTTGTAAGTTGATTAATTAAGACAATGAGGGATTTTACAACAATTTCAATTAAATGAGATATGAATAAGCCTATGGTAATTGATGGGTAAATTGGTGACTTAAGAGTAACGTATTTTGCAAATAGCTTGATGGCCAGATGCATAATTAAATTAAAATCTCCCAAAGAACAGTAGCTTTTAGAAAACACAGTAAACAAAACATTCAGTAGAGCATTATTGAATATAACATTTCTTTTGGATAGATTAAATTGAAATTTAAATGTAATGTATTTTACTTCCATGAATTGCTTTTAAGGGCTATATTTTTCAAGTCATAATATAAATTGCTTCAAATACCTCCAGAATCACAAATATCATTAACAAAAAACTATATCATTTATTTTCGACTAAATTACAGGTAATTTCTAAAACAAGACATACAACTAAAATTGTTATATGAAAATTTTATGGCAATTATGTTTGATTTTCTTAAAAAAAGGTCTTTTAAATGGAACATATATTACTCTCTTTGATAGCTTAATCAAAATCTATAAGGCAATTCATTTTAACATAATGACTTTACGGCAAAAGTTGGCGGTCACGACTGTAACAAATGACGTCCGTTTTTATACAACGTATCACAGAAGATTTCGAGTAAAATTTGACGAAAAGCAACGAAAACAGTTTATAGTCCGTCACTCACTTGTAAAATATATAATAATATACAAAATATCATATACAATCTAATCAAAGTAAACATGCTTACATGTTACTCAGGTATGAAATATATCATTTTCAATATACAATCAACTTGCGAGAGTAGTACGATGGAAACTGTTTAAAGCAAAATCAGAACCGAAATGAAACTGTGTCGGAGCCTAATCAAAACCAAAAAGTATTTAAAAAAACAACGGTATCTAAACTTAGAAAGGTTTAATGAATGGAAGTTTAAGTTTTATACAAGATTTCGACTGGTTCTGTGAACGAAAATATTTTTGAAAATTCCTATAAAAATGACCTGACGTTCAAACGTCGACAAAACGCGTTAGTGGGACAATTTTAAGACCAACAGTACGATTCATATTTCCTTTAGTTGAAGAGATATTGACGAATGCTTTAATTATTGCGGAATATGTTCTACATGTATTTTGAATATGAAGATAAATTAAGAATATGTTGATTTTTGTAAAAAGACAATAAGCATCAAAATATCACTGTTATTTTAATAATGCTTTTTGCGTAAAGTGGGACAATTTTAAGACTGATAAAACATAATAATAAACTCACTAGATGAAGTCGAATATGAACAAAAATTTGAATGCATCAAATCGGGTTCAGACGTATTTCAAATATCATTTTTTATCATTTTATTCTGGAGAAAAAATAAATTAATACGATTTCGAAAAAAATGAATTTTGAAAAACGACGTTTTTTAAGCAATATGACGCTACTGTCTTTCATGAAAGCCAGCGTTTATTTGAAACAGCAAACGAGCATAAGACTTACGTGATATTCATTGATCCCTCGCTCAAGTTCATCAATTGTAAGGAATGGAAAAATAAGAAAGACTACTAAATGGTATGATAAAGAGTATCGTAGTGCAAAGCAAGTTGCAAACCAAAGGTTACGCCGTTTTCAAACATGAAGGCAGGTATTTGAATTCTAACAAAAAATATAAAAAAGCATATGTAAAAGGAAGAAAGGTTTACACAAGATAAGTATTAAAAGATCGCTTGATAATTGAATTAAAAATTCAAGGAATTTTGACCCTATATAAAGAGTTTAACGAACAGAAACGAAAGCAGTGTAAATATAACCATTAACCAAAGGTATGACTAATTGCATGATTTATTTAATAAAGATGATGTAATAACGAATTACTATAAGACGAAACCGTATTCGATGCTGAAACTGATCCATATTGTTTAGAGAAATTACTGATAACGAAATAATGCATTCAATACGTTCTTTAAAAGTTTCAAAATCTTCCAGTTGTTCCTTATTTATTCTCTTTTTATTTATTCTCTTTAATTCCCCCAACAAGCTGGAGATACAAACAAATAAATCGTCTTACATAAAAAAGACACAAACGTACAAAATGTTGTTTGGGTTAGTAATATGGAACAAGGTTTAGTAAGTAAGAAGACAAAAAACATATATGCACACACATACATATATATATATATATATACACATATACATATACATATATATATATATATATATATATATATATATATATATATATATATATATATATATATATATATATATATATATATATATATATATATATATATATATATATATATATATATATATATATATATATATATATATATATATATATATATATATATATATATATTATTAGTTTATTAGCATAATTATTTTTTCTTTTTTCACTCAGTAGGTGCAGATTACATATTGTTCACATTGTTTACCTATCAAAATTATGAAGTATTAATTTCAAATATCTCAAGCAGGCATGTACATATTGCTTAGCATCCGTAAGATTTGACATAGGTAATTTGCCTAAAATTGTGGTAAGGAAGAGTTCGTTATCATTGTCACATATGTTGATTAATTCACGATAGACAGCATCACCTTGAAAGTAACGAATAGAAAAAAGAAAATTGTCTCTTAGTTCTTTATATTCTGGGCAGGATGAAGCCAGATGGGCGACATGGTCCGTTGAATAAAACGAAGCATCGCAATATCGGCAAATTAGAAATTTTTAATCGGGCTTACAAACCCATAGTTTCGATACTTCAAATGCTTTTTTTAGGGAATCTATGGTATCTGCCATAGACCATAAAATACATCCTGGTTCAATTTCTGGTTTAAGTATTGAGAAACGCGTGAAATCGGAATCTGATTGGAACTGTTCATTCAGCTTACTATTTTCACAATCAAACACAGCTTTTTTGACAAGTTTCTTCCATTGATGTTTTGGAGGGAACATACAAGTTTGTAAATATGTGTTAAGATATCCGATTAATTGATATTTATTTAAATTGAATATTATATTTTGGGTTATACCAGGTGATTGGGACCGGTCACTGTATGTTTTGAAAAGAAATAATTTCTTAGTCGTAGACTGTGGTGGAAGGGAGATAAGTTTTTCGACAAACATCAATTTTCGTATAATGACTAGGCTGCTTAGGGGATACAACCCGAGCATTGATTCTGTCATAGCGGAACGAGTTGTTTTTGGTTGACCTTGTATATTCTTCGCTATCATGTGTTGGAGTTTGTTAATATTTGTGACGTCGCTTTTTTTTAAATTACACCATGTTTCGGAGCCATAGAGTACCGACGGAATGACAACTGACTTATAAAGTTTGACCGATAAAAGCGGGTTAATACCTTTGTAGTGAACACCAACTCCTGTGTATGAAAAGTAAGATTTACGTCCCTTTGATACGGCATCTTCAACAGCAGAAGCGTTTTTACGATTTGACTGTAATGTTATTCCTAAGTGTTTAACCTTATCGCATTGGGTAATTAGTGTATTATTCATATAGAAGGAACATTTTGACTTGTCACGTCTCCTGGTGTTAGCGTGAAACACTATAGATATGGTCTAAGGGAACTAATTCATTTCCAACCACTCTGGTAGAAAACTTTAGGGAAACTCCGGTCCATATACTCAAATGTTGAAGGTGATCTCTGATTGGTCAATATTATTGAAATCCAAAATTGTTTGTATATTTTTCAGCGATTATAATCCGTTGTTGAAATACAATCGAAAAATTAAAGATTTTAAACTATTTTCCGGGTCCAAAAGCTATTTTTAAACATGGGTATATTTTTTTGAGGGGCCGGTAAAAATAGCTTCGCGGTAAGGGTCATCTCAAAAATGGCCCGAAAAGTCGTAGAGAAAAGGGATCATGCCATACTAATTTTCAATTCATTTCATGCGCAAATGAACGGGCCTCAATTTAAGACAGGTTTGATCACTCTCGCAAACTCTTGGACTGAGCTATGACCGGAAAGGTTATAATGGCCGATAACGGAAAATGAATTAGTTCCCTTATACCATATCGTTTTATCCGTGTTATACTCAAACCCCCAGGATCTAGCATAGCTTTCTGCGATTTTTAAAAGCTTCGACATGTTTTTCTTACTTATTGTTGTGAGAGAAATATCGTCGGCTAAAGTTGGACAACCGCAATCTATGTTGTATACCTTGGCTGCTAAGTCGGTCTCGTTTAATTGGTGCAGTAGCCGAATCTCAAGCGGGATTTAGAGAACAGTATTCTTCTATTGATAATGCTTTGATACTCAATGCTATCGTAAGCAAATATCTTTCCATGAAAAAGCTTTTTGTTTCAATGACTTTAAAAAAGCGTTTGATTTGGTGAACAGAAACAAACTTTATTCTTCTTTACTTCCACATGGATTAGGTGAAAATTACTCAGGGCAATTAATGCTTACTTAAATGCGTTTTGGTGGTTTATCGAGAAAAAACAGTAGATTATCACTTGATCTCACCGCAAAAGTAGTGAAATTATCAAAATTTTATACCCTGCTTTTGTGTTTTCACCCTATTTGACGTCGTCTATGCGGGGCGGAATAAGTGACGTCACGACGAACGTTGCATAGCAATCACGTGCAAAATGACGCGCTTTACGAAAATATGTCCTAGAAATTTCACATTTTGTCTCATTTTTACATTAAAGAAATAGAATAATCGTTTGTTTTTCGAGTTAGATAGATTAATATTTCATTTCGTGAACAACAAAAGCTACATTTTCACTTGTGGCTCTGCCACTCGTGAAAATATAGGTTTTGTTATTCACTCAATGAAATATAAATCGATCTTACACTGAAGCAAACGATTATCCTCTATATATGCATCTGTAAAAGATGTCATACGTTACAAGCATGATATCAGTGAAATAATTGAGTGTCCAATAGGGTTGAGACTAGGGTGTTCACTGAGTTCGATTTTATTCGTTGCATGAAATCATAACGAAGAGTGGTATCAAAGGCATAAAGTTACATTCTGATATTTTTGAAATATTACTGTTAATTTTCGCTGATGATATTGCGCTCCTTTCTGATTCAAGAATCGGTTTACAAAAGCAATTTGATTTACTAAGAGAATATATTAATGGTTGGAAAAGATGTTATATATCTAAAACAAAGATAATAGTATTTAGAAACGGTGGAATTTTATCTTAAATAGATAAGTGGTTTTATGGAAACGAAGAAATTTACTTATATCGGTGTTAATTTTTCTTCAAGACTCTCACTCTATAGAATGGCCGAATACAATTCTTTAAAAGCGAAAACAGCTTTACTTAGTGTTCTTTCTTCTATAAGCCCGGTAATGCCATTAAGTGGAAAAAAATTTTTTTTAGAATTTTTTATGCACCTATTCTCTTTTATTGATCTGAAATTGTGGGTAATAATTTTTGTGATTGCACTGAAAAAAAAAAATCAAAAATGTGCTTGTAAACGGTTTCTAGGAGTTCCTGTGAATACTACAGATGCAGCAGTCTAAGGAGAAAACGGACGTTTTCCGTTACATATATTCACTTGAAAAAGAGTTGTTAAGTACTGGCTAAAAATATTAGATATGAACGATAGTAGGTATGTAAAAAAAATACTACAACATGCTAAAATTATATGGCTCTTTCGGACATACTAATTAGGTTACAAAACTGAAAAATAATCTGTATCAAAACGGTTTTGGTTATGTGTGGGAACAACAATATTGAAAGGTGTTTGTTTATCAGTACGTGCAACGACTGAAAGATAAGTATTTGCAAGTTTGGAGAAACAAATGCTGTTCTCAGTCAACTTTTGCTATATTAAGAATTTAAGTTGACAATTTCTTTGAGAGAAACCTTATCAAGCAGGTCCAAAAAGATTCATAATTCTAATAACAATTAGGTAAGATTCAATCAATATTTAAAAGGTTAAACATGACAAGATAAACTCCAAATAGTGTCCTTAAAGAAGCGTTGAAGATGACGACCACAAAATGACTGAACAATTTCCTTGAATTAACATGCCACTATAAAACCACATTGAGTCAAAATATGCTCGGTGATACTAACAACAATTTGATCTCCACCACAACGTCAGCATCTCGCTTCATTGTGACAAAGATATGCCATCAACTGTGCTATTGAAACATGCGTATAACAGCTCGGGGTTTTCCAAGGCAGAGTTCCACAAAGGACTTATAAAATGTGTATGCTGAACTTTTCTATAAAAAGCGAATTCGGGCAATGAGGTTTTTATTTCCCATTCGTTTACAAAAAAATGCAAATAGGATGTCATAATATGTTTGTCTAAGAGTACAAAAACATCGTACATCGTACATAAGAACCCATCTTTGTATCATGTTATAAAATGAGCATAAACGATACAAAAACATTCGTTTTGATGCATTATCGCTATCCAAGCGGTAAAGTTGACCCATGTAAGACAGTTTTATCTTATCAATCTCTGCTTGCCATTCAAACCAAATCAGTTGGTTCTGGATCTGCGTCATAGACATTGGATTTTTTTTTAAACAAAGCCATCGCGATCTCTCAATGGTCAACACAGTGTTCATTTTAGGATTTCAAAAATGTGGGGAATTTCAGCACGAAAATTGACGCAATTGAGAAATGTGGTAATTCATGCTCTTTGGTTATTGTAAAATATCCCCAACAAATCCAGAAAATATGGGGGATCTTTGAAAAAAGTGGGAAAATGTATAATAATAATGTGTAAATATTAAGGCTAGTTAAAGGGTTTAAGACATTTTACAGGCAGTCCATCGTTGCCTATCATCCAAATCGTTTTTATGCGATTAAACTTTCTATAAGACTCATTAAACGCATTTCTTAGGATTACATTTGTAACGCCCGAGGCACGAATACTTGAAGCATATATCAATCATATCTTGCGATGGTTTACTTGATAGTAACAAAAGCGTCATGTCGTCAGCAAATGGTGGGGCGAAAAAACGGGCCCTTCAATTTGGAAACCAATGTTGCTTCTTACCAATTCTTCGATTAAGGGATAGGTAAATATAGGTAAGGGGTCAACACTCCTCCCTTCAAACCAGGTTGAAAAATAACTGGTCATATTTTTGTGTAGAGATAAAACAATTTTCAGAAGTTTAGGACTCACTCCTTTTCTGCATATAATATACCCCTTAATGCAATACTCTGTCAAAGGCCTGGCGTGCATCTTTTTAGACAAAAAGAGCAGACAATAAAGTTTGCTATTTCCTCCTATTACAAATTTTACATTATCACTTAAGACAAACGGACGTCATTACGCTGTTCATATTAGGCTTGAAACAATCTTGTAAAGGATTAATGTAACCATTTAAATTTTCTGAATACTGAATAACTTGCGCATAAGCAAAACCTTTTTCAAACAGTTTCAATATAGAAGAGGCAACACAGTCTACCTCAGCTGCTTTATCGATATTTGCATTGATTATTTGCAAATATTCAAATGACATTTTTCGCTGCATTTTTATGACGCTTCGCATCTCTATGCATCAAAAGAATCGAACTCCCCTCCTCTTGTTCTTCCCGCCTCGATCCAAACACGGCGTTTACGTCGCATAAAGCTGTGTAACTGACGGAGATCGTATTTGAAAAATGGACGATATGTAGCTGAAGGGAGGCAACTCTTTGAGGTCATTAATTTCTTTTACTATGAACTTATAGAAGCTTTCCATAGGCATATCGCAATCCGGAGTACCGTTTGCAAAATCAATATAAGCCTGTTTTAGTCCGTTAGCTAGAACAGATGAAAATTGCGAAATATGTTCCGTGTTTTGTGCCATTTAATTTTCGTTTCATTTTGGATCAGAGTATTTTTTTTTTCAACAAATGATGCATTTGTTTGAATTTCGACCCTCAATACAAAAACTCGATGGCAAGACGATAAAGGAAAGCATCGTCTAAAAAAATACAATACTTAACACCATCGAATAAATCTCGAGAAATAATGATATGATCGATCAACGATTTATTACTTCCGCCAAAGGAGAAGTAACTAGTATCTGCATCGGTGAATAGTGGTCAGGTAGTGACATTACTTTGATTAAGCAAATTGGTCATTTTACACAATGCGTTTCCGCGGGAATCAATCCGCTTTAGAAAAGTATTTTTCATTAATATGAGCGTTAAAGTCGCCCATAAATATAACAGATCCTTTTTCTGAATACTTGGACCCAATATTATACGAAAATTCAATGCTTTCTCTATATTTTAAAATATTATGGTTAGAGCTAGGCATATACACCTGAATAATATAAACTAAGTCATTTCTACCCAATTTAAATTTCTATGTTACGAGATGAACCACGGCTATTGATTCCTTTTTTTCCAGAATAATGCCAAACCTCCTTTACTTACTCTTCTTCCGCTTTTATAGTACAAATCTCAATCGCTTACACCAAAACCATGGTAGTTCGGGTGTAAAACATTCAGAATTTGTATATCACCAGGAAATTACCAATGCTCTGAGAATCCACATATATCTTAATGCTCTTGTTCTAAGAAATTGCTTAAATACTCAGCACTGAAAAGTATTCCAGTTGCATTTTATAGAAACGGTAATTTTCTAACTTGGAACAAGCTTCAAATAACGTTTTACACAATATTTCTAACTGCTCTTCTTGCGAATTCACTTCGGTTATGGCATGAGAAATAAACCTTGTATTTTTGTATTTGAACGGAATTGTTCTTGCAATCTATCAATTAGAGGTCGATTCCACATAAACTGTAAAAAAGGTTTATCATGATACGAAATCTCGAAGCTCTAATGCATTTTAGGTAGATTCCCTAAGCTATCCCAATCTTGTGGGCAAGATTGTATTCGAAATGCATAATACTTAAAAGATAGACATTTAATTGTTGCATTGTCAAACAACTTCTTTGATTATAGAATTAAATGAAAATACATAGTTCATCATAACGGATTCCAAACCATATTCACATATGAAATTTCAAACGGAATTGCATGCCCCATCCTTGCACATTTACAAAAAATATCGCATGGAAACCTGTGTGAATTAACAAAAATGCTAAGTCGAAATTGCAAGAACAAAAAGTTATAAAAATAATTGCTAAGATCTCTACAAAAGACTCATGACAAACATTTTTACACAATCACACTATGCACAAAACTGTGACCAAAAGATGGTCAAGTCAGTTCCTAAGCCTATAACTTAAATGGTTTATATTATGTAAATTTTACTTTAAATGCAGATTCTGGTGCACGTGAATGATGTTCACTTTCAAATCGACATTGTACTTTAAAAGAATAGAGAAGATTAGTTATCGAGATTATTAGTTCTGATCTTCCAATATAAATCATTAAAAGAAACAATCGGCATGTTTCCACATATAAAACTAAAACACCCTGATGCCACTGATTGACTGCGACTCGCTGTTCGGTTGTTTTCAAAATACAGTTATCTTTTGATTTATTGCAAAATTATCACAGAAGAAATCATCAATAACATCTGTAAAATAGTATAGTTATGGTAATCGTAGATATTTTTTTAAGTTTTAATTCCTGTCGTCAATGATAACGTTAATCTGAACAGAGATTTAAAGAAAAATACATTTATATATCAAAAACATTTTGCAGTTAACCTTTTATGATTTATTCATTTCTGTTGTTGACCTTAATCATATTGTAGAACCTGAGGCCCTTTGATAAAAAATTTCAGAGACTATTTCGAGTACTATTAAAGAGGTAGAGTGTAACATATACCAGGTCTTGCAATTTGTATAATATCGAAGCTTTAAATAAAGCAGAAACACTCGGTTCATTGAATAGTTATCTTTACAGAAATTTCACAGATTGCCCCTTACTAGTACTTTAAGTAATTTGATTCTTATTTCAATATTCTTTAAGAACCAGCCTAACCATTTATACTATAATTAATTCTACATAAAGTAAAAACTATTGTTGATAGAAAATAATGGCCATTGACCGTAATACGAAATGCATGTTAACGTAAAACTTTTTAGAGTGATGGCTGCCTGTCCATTTGAACTTTCAGTACTTTGGAATTTAACCGCCATTCTAAATCATTTAAGTTCATTTTCCACGTAAGTTTTAACTTAGACTTATATCAGAATATGTAAAACTTTTTTCTATGTACTCCAAATCCTGGTTCCACCAAAAAAGCCCTTATATCTGTCGAACTATTTTGTTTACTTACATAATTTGTGTCCAGTTTGGGAAAAGAAGTTATTTTGAGGATTTTGTTGTTGTTCTTGTTAATATACAACTCTTTATTCAATGTTGAAATCTGATGTTAAGTTCGAGAGAAGATTTTTATTAAAATCGTGGACGGACAGACGGACGCTGAACATTGATCGATCACAAAAGCTCAGCTTGGCCTCTTCGTAGTCAGGTAAGCTGAAAGGCTTAAGCAACTTGATCAAGGGAGGGGCAGATTGAGAAAAAAACCCAATAACGATTGATTATTTCAAATTTTATTCTCTAATTTACTTATTTATTCATTTTAAAACAATTTGGTAACAAATGCCTTTTATATGACACCCTACAAAAATTGTTTAAGGGTAACATTGCCAAACTTTATTGCAAATTTCAACCACATTTGGTTGGAAGAATTCTTATTAACAAAAAGCTTAAATTTTATTATTGAATATTTGAAAACTTCTCTTTCTTGGGTTTCATATGCAGACCTAGGTAAAAGAGCCATTTTCTAAGGACCCAGGGCCAACAATCCTCTTGTTATTCATGTAAAGGAGGGTGCAGCTAGTACCTGATGTAAAATAGAATGTTTAATTTTCACATTACCATGGAAATCATAATGGCTCTTCATACCTGTGGAAAAAAAGATGATATGAAATAAAATAAGTAAATAAATAAAATCATTCATATCAAAGTTTCTCTTTTTCAAACTCAGTCTCAAAATGTTATCTTTTCCTTCATATATCCTTTTTGTAATGTTTAATTCAATGTAATGCAGATTTCTTCTTTTTTTTTTTTTTTTTTTTTTTTTTTTTATTTTTACTTTCTGTCAAAAAGAGTCTCCTGATTTTCGGTAGGTCTATTTCATGGATATGCCATAATAAGCGTTTTTTCCTTTGTCTAAATTTTTCATTCATCACAGTCCGTGCATAAGTTGTAAGATATTTCTAACATTGATAACAAAAAAATAAAAATGAAAAAAATATAAAATGACCTTAAAATTAAGGTTAACTTGAAAATGGACTTTCTTCTCAAAAGAAATAGATATTCTAGTAGTTTGTAAAAATGTTAATAAATCGCAGAATAGCAATCTTCAATATTGATAAAATAAAATTTACATTAACATAACATTCCAAACTATATAATAAGAACAATTCGTTGAAAAATCGCTTGAAATACGTTTATTTTTTTTGGAAACTAGGAAAAATCGATGAGGGAACGAGTTGACTATCTTACGGGGGAACACATGCAACTTGTTAACCTTTCATGAAGCGAACTCACGATTAAGTTTTGACTTTATTATAATGTGTACTTATCTTGGCTCTCCGCATAAAAGTGTCTCGAAGTGACTTGGGTCTTCGGTATGAAACAACTGGTTTCTCAGGAAACAATCTGCTGACTTTATTGGATGACCCAATCTTTGACAAGTGTTTGACTATTATTCATTATAATCAACAATTGTATATCCAAAGAAAATTTCCCACGGAACAGAAAACCTATCTCAAACCTATAGAAAGGGGTGAAAAAACTGACCCGAATAACTATCGTCCGATTTCGTTTTGCCAACTATATCAAAATCCTTGAAAGACATATAGCCACTCACACTGTATGGAAACTCTGTACGCTAGTTTGCAACGGAATTTGAAAAATGGCGAATAGTTCATGAAAAAAGTGAGTGTTATTCATTTTTGTTTGAAATTGCTTTAATCTGTCATCTTGTGCAACAATCTAAAGAATTACCTTATCGGAATTGAATAAATTATCCATCGTTACTAATGAATTTACGTCCATTAGCACCGTTTGTGTGTAAAATTGCTTGCAAGATGGCGTTTTGATGTCATTCAAAATTAAAGCGCAAAACGTTAGAAATGACCATATTTGCCTAGAATAACCGCACTAGCAAGAAACAATATGTCGTTAGATGGGGACAATGTATCTTCCTAAATATGACTCAATATGTATTGGTTTTAGCTCCTTGTGTAGGAAATATAGACAACTAAATAGCTGCACAGTGCGGTATATGGATACATTTGTACGAAAATGGAAATAAGACATATGTACACAAAGGTTTATGAATTATAATGTTAATGGAAATCTTTCAACGGATTGATTAGTACGGAAAGGTGGCTTAGGTATTTAGTCGTGCTTAATATTGCAGAAAGACCTATTGTTCTTTTTCTTATTTTTCGTTTTCCTTTTTTTTTCTTGAAATAAAGCGAAGATCATTGAGAGAGTTTAATATTAAACACCATTTAAATCAATTTAAACCTTTCTACTAAAAGTGAGTGGTATATCAAATCGAAATTGAAGTTTGAGAATTCTAATTTTGATACTGCAAAGAGTTTAATAAGTTTGAACCCAGAGACGTCCCGCACGCTAATGCTTAACATTTTGTAACGTCGTTTTGCCAGTTAGACGTTATTACACCGTATTTTTCCGAATCGCTTCTTGTTTATCGCATGAAGATTTTATCATGCATGTTTATTTTTATACCGAATAATACAGAATACACTTTTTCTTTTGGAAGCAATTTTAAAAGAAACTTATTAAACTCTTTGCAGCTTTAACAATTTTAGTCTTGGATTGATGAAAAAGCACAGCGTGCAAATAAAATATAACGTAAGACGTTAAAAAATAATGCGTTTTTGAAAAGTATGTCCAAACAAGCAGATCTTAATATTTTCAATATCTTTCATCGTAATTCTCCGAAATTTTTCCAGGTGATCAAACGAAAAAATGATATTTTAAAAATGTAAAATGATTTATGATTTTCATTTTGATAATGAAATGCGACAACTAAACATTTTGAAAGAAGGCTTTAGAATTCGTGTATGGGACAAATTGTGTTTGAGAATTCTAATTTTGATACTGCAAAGAGTTTAATAAGTTTGAACCCAGAGACGTCCCGCACGCTAATGCTTTTTTACGCATTTTAGGGGTTTTAAAGAAATCTACCAACAAATAACTTGTTACGTTTTACAGACGTAATTTAAGCGTTTTGGTTACAAAGAAACTTAATTAAACGGGACTATAATTTTCCTCAATTCACCTAACAAATACACTATAAAAGTATGCTTTATTGCGGTTCTTTTGGTATAAGGAACATAGAATTGACCGACAGGTTTGGAAAAAATCGCAGATGGAACTTAACGGGAGACATGTAATTTCAAATGTTAAGCATTACTGTGCGCGACGTCAGAGTGTTGTTTAATAATAATAGTATAATAATATTTTTATTTAAAGAAGGTAACATGTTAAGACATGTGACAAAACATCTTATTTACAACATGGCCTTCTAGACATATATAAAAAATAAATGAATAAAAGTCTCTCTCTCTCTCTCTCTCTCTCTCTCTCTCTCTCTCTCTCTCTCTCTCTCTCTCTCTCTCTCTCTCTCTCTCTCTCTCTCTCTCTCTCTCTCTCTCTCTCTCTCTCTCTCTCTCTCTCTCTCTCTCTCTCTCTCTCTCTCTCTCTCCAACATGTAATCAGGCGCATTGTTACTTAACGTTTAATAGATAAATAGGGCAATGTGGTAATTGCATCGATTAAAAACGAGATAGCCAGCCAAGTTCTCTGAATAATTCCTGTAACGGTGTTCTTATTAGCTTTCCCAGAATTAATTTTGCAATTCTTTTTTTGAAGTGTGTATACTCGATTGATGTAACGTTTGTCAGTGTAACCCCATATAATGCAGCAATAATCAAAAATGGGTAAAATGTTTGAGTTGTAAACGAGTTTCTTTACTTAACCCTTGCTGTTTAATCCCTGCTTTTTACGAGTCTGTGATTTTATGATTGAGAAAACATTGTTGAAAAAGAAGAAATTGCTTCTGACAAGCAATTTCTTCTATTCCACACTATTTTATACCCTACTGAATGGTTATTTTTCAAATTAAATCCACTTTAAATTTTCGTCTGCAAAACCTTTGAATTTGGACAGGTCCAAAATTTTGTAAAACAGGAAAGGGTTAAATAATACGATATAGATTTAAAAAGAGAAATTTTCTTTTTCAGTCCGGAGCAAGTGTAATTTGTAAGTATGATGATTACCATTCTTATGAGCCATATCTCGTTTGAAAATCATTTCTTTAATTTCTTCATCAAACCACCCAGGCTGTTGTAATCTTTTTATTCGCTTGTGCTTTATTGGTGCTTGAAATGAAAGCGTTGACTTTGTGATATCATAAAATTCAGTCAGAGCTTCATTTGGATTAGCTATCATTTCTGTAGACTCTTATCCTGAATGTGTTAAGTCATGCATAAACTTGTCATGGCCAATTTTTTAAAATGATCTATATTGAATGAAGTAATGAGTAATGATTTTGACTTAAACCCTCTTTGTTTGCACGTGGTGATATTCGGGTACAACAGATTCGGTTGTGGTCACTTAAAGATAATTAAGTACAAAAAATTCTCCAATATTTTTAGAATAATTCGTATAAATGTGAACAATAATTGTTGAACTTGTTTTTGAAACTCTGGTTTGACTTTTTACAAGTTGTTTTAAATCAAAATTTGGAATTATATTTACCAATTTGATGTTTTCAAACTGTCTTTCGTTACTTTTATCATCAAATTTGATGTTAAAGTCGCAGAGAATATGATTTTCTATGATTTTCGTGCAAATATGTTTCACACAAACCCAAAATATCTAATGAAAAATTTGTATTCAAATGAAATTTTATTTCATAAAGTTTTGGCAGAAGATGATGAATGTTTTAGCTAGAGATACGAGTTCCCTTCAGATTGTATTTGAAAGCATGCTCAGTGTGCTGAGAGGCCGATGCTCCATTATGTTTTTCTGAAACAATATAAAATATTTTCGTTTTTCTTTCATTTTCTTTAATTTAGAAGCTTACAGATACAGGAAAACTTATACAAATGTATCTTTTAATACTATAAAGTTCAGATATCTGTGAGAAAATAGTTTTATTTCTTTAAGTTTAAATAGATTAAGCCAAAGGTCTTCAAACTTCCTTTCACAACATTCTCCAATTACAAAGAATTGTGAAGGTTTCGGAGATAAAAATCGGGGAGCATCTTTCTGCCCTTCCGACCTTCCAACCTAATTTTCTTCCCAAGCCCTTTGTCGTTACAAGAAATTAATTTATCGACCAATTCAAACATTTCTAGTATACGTTCTGGCTAAGTATTTGGACACGGATTTATCGCATACTCGTTAGGGGAGACTAGGTTTACGTTAAAGGGTCTTGATTATGCAAGTCGTAAAGGACGAAATGTGTGTGCAAGAACGATTTGTCTTTCCTGGAATTGTTTGTTGTCGAATTTGTTGTGCATCAGCTATCCTTTCGCTTTGCAAACAGCCAACAAGGAAAAGATTTTAATTTTTTCGCACTATTTCTCATCTTTCATAGTACCATATTCAAAGGGTGGGTAAACGAGGGCTAGTCGACAAATTCGGGTTATATTCAAAATAATGTAAACAATTAAAAGTGCCTGGCAATGACAGTAGTTATACTAACAAGAAGACAATAGTGTCCCTAAATCGCTCACCTGAGTTAACCGCCTTAGATCTGAATTCTTGACCTCATTAATAAAATTACTTCGTTTAAATCTAGTCTGGAATTTCACGAAGACAATCATTTCAACCAATTTTCAGAGTTCTAAGGTTTGACCCCGTGACCTAGTTTTTGACCATAATTGACCCAATTTCGAACTTGTCCGAGATATCATCAAGATAATTATTCTGAGTAAATTTTCAGGTTGATTAGGCTATAAATGTCGCTTCTAGAGTGTCCACAAGGGTTTTTTTTTTTAAGATTTGACCCCGTGACCCAGTTTTTGACCTCACATGACCCAATTTCAAATTTGTCCGAGATTTGATCAAGATGATTATTCTGACCAATTTTCAGGTTGATCGGGCAAAATATGTGGCTTCTAGAGTGTCCACAGGGTAAATGTTGACGACGCAATGCCCCACGTCAGCACGACGGACGACGGACATTACACATCCCCAAAAGCTCATCTTTAGCACGCTAAAAAGTATAACTCTGTAGTTCGAAACACAACTAATTTTGATTACTGCACGTGCCTAAAACACACCAATGACTGTCGAGTGACATCGTTCAATGCACCACCGTTTAAGCGATAGAAAGCTCCTACAATCACCAATTTTTCCAAAAATTGAAAGTATTTTTCTCTGTTGAATTAGATTATAATTCAAAGATAGGTCAACCTGCAAGTTGAAGTATGATGCGAAACGTTTGTATGCATTACTCGCTCTTATGTTCACTAAAACGCAAGAAAATGGCGTTTTATAGCTTTTTCATTGTCGGATGAACCCCGATCTAAAAGAAAATACCAGTCAGCGCCTGTTATTGACCGTTTACGAAAGAAATCCGAACGACAGTCACAAAAAAGCTGCTTCAACACCTATCCGAAAAATCAGCGACCGTATACGAAATATATCCGACCGGTCGTCACCAATTACAATAGATTCTTACCAACACTGTTTTATATTTTCTTTAAAACATTCTGAGAATTTAATTAATTCTGTTTCGAAAATTGCGCTGAAATGAGACATTTTCGCTTCTAGCGGGAGATATACTTTGACGAGATGTCTGCAGTCACATATCTTGTGAGATCATATTTCAAAAATTCAATTTTAGAAAGAAGTGTTTTCGCTAGACATTGACAGCGTTTTAGGGGTTTGGCTCATTTGTTCTTAATTTGTCATAAGAAAAAAAAGGAAATAATAATGATAATTTTGACATCCTAATTTATTAAAGTGAGGTTTTCCGCCATTTCTAAACGATGAGCGCTAATCGTGACGTAATCGTCACATCTACGTACTTTCTCGAAAATATCTCTTATTGATAATGTAGTCTGTAACCAATAACGTTTACTGGAAGATTTTCAAGCGAAAGTAGTTTATATTCCGTCACTCTTTTATAGAATATACAATATCATGCAGTCCACTCAAAGTAAAAATGTTAACATGTTACAGAAATATGGATTGTATGACCTTCAATATACAATAAAATTGCAACGGCAGTAAGACGAAAACTAATGAAAGCAAAATCCGAACCGAAGCGAAACTGTTTCCTTGTCTTATTAAAACGATATTTTTTTTCAATCAAACAACGGTGTATAATCTTATAAAGGTTGAATTCATGTAAATACAAAGTTTTGTCTGGTTCTTTGACCGAGATATTTTTTAGAAATACTTAAGTTATAGTCCGGCAGATTTCTAGCTTGACCTGGAAGTAGGGTTCAAAGTTTTTTTCTTGACTGATTGTTGTAGCTTAGGCCTTCCTGAACAAGAATCTGGCTGATGACATCTTGTCATCATTGAGCATTTTGAGAAAATCGAGATGGCAGCCAGGACTATCGATTGTTACACCAACAGCTTGGTAGATCACAATGACGACCTATTAAATATGTTTTTGTGTGCGGTTTTTGCTGGTAAAGTTCTAGATTAAAGGTATATGACATAAGTTATACGTGTTATGGCATTAGAAATTAGTATGGTAGTCAAGATGGCAGCCAAATCGAATTATTAAATGGCATTTGAAGTATTTCTTGACCCATGTGATATTAGAATCTTACGAAAGGGTTTTAGGGCTCCTTCAGTAAACATTTTCTTTTATGCCTTCTACATATCAGGCAAAAGACATCTCTCGTCCATTGTAACATTAATTATTGATTTGAAGATGGCAGCCAGGAAAGGGAAATTTCTAAGTTAATTGTGTTTTAATCGAGATTTCAGAAAAAATGCGCCTACATCAATAGTTTCAAGGCCAGTTTCAAAGTTGTTTTAAAAATTGATGCCTGAAATGATAGATAGCATTCGAGATGGCAGCCAAGGAATATTCCTAAAGAAAGTTTGAGGATACATGATTATATAAGAAAATGATTCATATTAACTTATGAAAATACAGGTCATCATTTTGAAATAAGAAAAGTTACATATGCAATATAAAAGTATTTTTGTGTACTTAGATGGCAGCCATTACTGCGTAAATATCGCATTTCAATTTGTTTCTAATTTTTTTACAATTTAAAATATAATATTTGCAGGATTCTTACGTAGACAATTACTTTGACTTGAATTATCTCTCCAAGAAAGAAAAAAAGGAAGCCAACAATACATCCTATAAACATGAATAACTAAATAGAAGGCTAACTTCACTTGTAGCATCATTACAAATACCTGTTTTAGTGAACAATGCATAGCACTTACGTTGCATAGTAATTGAAAATAAAACTACATTTGCTTTGCGAGAAAAATATTGCACAGCAAAATATTTTCATCTCATATCGATGGATTAGCACGAAACAGTTATGTCTCCTAACCAATATTAAGGCAGTTATTCGAATCATTCCCAACCGTTGGTGATCCATGCAGTGCAGATATTAGCAGCAAATGATTTTCAATAGTGTTTGTTAAAAAATACCCTCTTGTATGTTTCTATCTTCATTTTACTGGCATTTGAAATGTGACGATTTGACAACAGTATTGTGGTTTTGCTGTATATCTATAATTATTTTCATATTGGCACACAAAGTGACTAAAATGTTGATTTATGTACAACCCTAACATCCTCAAAATCGAAATTTGATTTATTCAAATCATCACCAAAAATTGGCGATTCAGTGCATCGAAATGTTGTCTAAAGTGTTTATTCAAAAGCACCCTTTTGCCAGACCTTATCTTCAATTTGTTAGCATTTGATATATGACAATTTGGTAGCAATTTGGTAGCAGTATTGTAGCTTTGCTGTAGGGTTATAATTGTTTTCATCTTTTTGTTCATGTTGAAATTAGCAACTAGGATTAATTATCAAAGGAGTTGGCTAACACAATCGTAAGCAAATTAAGCAAATGGAAAAAGTAACAATAATGATAATTCAAATTATATTTTGAATTTCCGATTAAAAAGCATTGAATCAAGCAGTAACTATAACAAAACTACGTCGGTAGACATAGAACTAACATATTTTTAGAGAGTGACCATTTTTGCCTATATTGTCATAGCAAATTAATACTTAATTATATACTCACACACAATGAAAATGCACCACACAATATATATCTAACTGTATATTTGTGACCCGTCACGCAAAAAAAATGACCATCTGGGAACTCAGTTAAAAGAGATTAGGTCCAGCATAGATCAACCAGAGGTCGTATTTCAAAGATTCTTTCACAGAAAGGTAGATTGATCATTCTAGATTCAGAAAATAAGCAAAGAGCGAACAGTTTCAATCCTAGTCAGCCTGAGCAATCCGCGCAGTCTGACAAGGATCGATACTTTACGCACTACCTAGATGGTCCCTTTTCACGTGACAGGTCATATTTATTTTAATGTGCAGTAACCTCTGACTTTAATATCAATATGTAAGGATCTATAATAGACCATTTACTACACTATAATACATGTATGGCTGTAACCTCAGACAAGGCTGTAGGTTTCTGCACCTAACTAGAAAAAAAAGTCCGGCAGAAAAAAAAAAGTTGCCCTAGTCCGTACAGTTGATTCGAGCATATGCTAGCGCTCATCATCTTTTATATCTACATCATACCAAAAACGCATCTGATAGACCTAAATATGTCGCTTTAGGATCGAATCACACAGAAGACTATAAATTATAGGTTACTTACAATACGTTGCATGTCATGAAAAATAAAATTGAATACGTGTCCAGTAAATCCCCCACCATACTTATGTTGAGATCACTTTAATGCTTTATGCTTAAATATGCTATCTATAATGTTACATTTTCATTCTCTTAAAAACATACTTTTATTGACGCAATTATTTTTTAAAACGACAAATTTGATGAGCAAGCTTATGTGTCCTATTTAAACTTAGTGGTCATGTCGAAACCATATATTAACTATAATTATACAAAGAAGTTGTCCACAAGTTCCTGACGTTGTCGCAATAGTTCAAATAAATTTGATAATAACAGCGAGGCTGCCATCTTCAAAATAAGGTGTTTTAATGCTTTACATCTGAACATATTCAGTAAAATCGGATTTTAAGCAGATAAAATTTTGCTATAGGAAACAGAGACCATCATATTCTCATGCTTATCATTAAGGTACCCGTAGTTATCATCCATAAACTCTCTAAACAGACTGCCATCTCGACTGCCAAACTGAATTTCACTGTAAGGCCATTATTTCTATAACTTGCTCAGGCAGTATACCATCATAAACCGATTAACTTATCTGATTTTTTTAGCTGTATCTTAAATGTTTACAAAAACATAAACACCTTTATTTACACTAGTAATCGAGCAGTTTTTCCATTTTACAGCCAGCTCGACAACTCTGTACTTATTCTAATCACCATTCGAGGTATTCATAACATCAGGAAACTTCAAATTAGCATCTTATCAGTAAAATTTGATACAAAATTTAGACGAATTGTTTATTAGCAACTACATGTATAGTTTTAGTGTTCTTGGCTGCCATCTCGACTTTTTTTTAAAACTATTCCATGATTAAAATGCACCATCATCCAGATTCTTGATAGGCTAGACCTTAGCTACTCGAAAATAGTTTTCTGTGAAAAACGTTGCAAACTTTAAGCATGAAATATAAATCTTGTGTTTCCTGGCTGCCATCTTCAAATTGGGGGTTTTCATAACACTAGATTAGAGGTGTAACAATTTAGATATTTTGAGGTCATAAACAAGCTTACAAAAGTTTATTTAGAAAAGTCTTAAACACATTTCTAAGATTCTTAAATCTCGTATAAATCGAGATTTACTTAAAAAGACATTTTATAATTAAATTTGGCTGCCATCTTGATTACCATACTCATAACTAATGCCATGTTATGCTTTTATTTGTTACATAGTTTCAGGCCAATATCTTAACAATAAAATGACCACTCAAACCGGTTTTTATTTTTCAAAGAGAGTGAACTACGGAGCCGTTGGCTTGATTTTTATAATCCTGGCTGCCATCTTGATTTTTTCGAAATTCTCAATGATGACAAGATGTCATCAACCGGATTCTGGTTGGGAAAGGCATTGGCTACAAGAATCAGTCAAGAAAAAAACTTTGAACCCTACTTCCAGGTTCATCTAAAATATGCCATATTTCTGCCGGACTATTAAGTGAAGAATATGTTGATGATAGGTATAAAAAAAAAATTGCATGAAATACATCACAGGTATATTTATGACGTTTTTCGCGTAAAGTTGGACAATTTTAAGACTAAATAAACACAACAATAAACTCATTAGATCTGGCCGAATTTGGACAAAAATATATTAATTGCATCAATTTGGGTTCAGATTTATTTCAGATACCATTTTATATTAATTCGTTGTAAAGAACAATTAAATTGGTGCGATTTTGAAAAAAATGACTATTGAACAATCGACGACTTTTTAGCAATCTGAAGCTACTGATATTGTCCTTTCCTGGTTGCTACCCGTTGTTTGATCCATCATACAGGCTTAAGACCTACATTATACCTCACATGACGTAATTCATGTTACATAGTAAATTTTCGCACCTCTCACGTCATTATTCTTTATAATATAACAAGTTTAGTGGAATGCTCAGGCGTTTTTTGTTACATCTGACGGCGTCATTTCTAGTGTATGTTTTAGGTTATATTGGCAATTACATTACGTTTCTATTGTCTAAATTTAATATAAGACATATCAAAATAATCCACTTTCAAAGACTTTTTTTTTATGCCAAATTTTAATGTGCAAATACTTGTTAGTAGCGAACATAATGGTTTCATTTGTAAACGAATGACCTATTTTGACGTGACCGGCAATTTTTGCCGTTACGTCAAAGGAAATTCAAAAGAAGTAACGCCCAAACCACTGAGCCAAAGAAAACTTTATATGGCTCAGTAGTCAGCGTTTATGGTTCATATATCAATTTCTATTTGCTTGAATAAGGTTAAACGCCGCTTTCAATATTCTTCTGTCTTATCGCGATGGCTGAAGCACCTTACCATGGATTCCTGGTATTTATAATAATAATATTATTATTAATAACTTTATTTATAGAAGGTTACATGTTAAGATACACATACAATCATATTTTCAACATGGTCCTCTTGAAAAACAATATTCGTACTTTGTTATCCCACCTCTCATTCTCTCTCTCTCTCTCTCTCTCTCTCTCTCTCTCTCTCTCTCTCTCTCTCTCTCTCTCTCTCTCTCTCTCTCTCTCATTCTGTCTCTCTCTCTTTTTCTCTCTCTCTCTCTCACTTCATATTTGTTAAAGAAATCATTTTCTTTTAATGGGATGAAATATTGGAATGACATTCCTCTTACTATAAGAAGCATTGAAAATATTTCATGTTTTAAACGATCTCTGAAAAATTATTTGATGTCTGTATGAGATATAATTCTTTAAGGTACGCCATTCACAATTGTGTATGTCTTTTCAAACAATATTGTTATTTTATCATAATTACATTATACTATCATCATCTTAATCGTCATTGTCATCATCATCATCATCATCATCATTGTAATGTGTTAATTTTCATATAATGACTTTGCATGATTTTATAGCGAGGTGTTCCAACTACCATCATCATTTATCTGAGTTTTATTTCTGGAAAGAGTTAATGCAATCTCTTCAGTCCTTCATTTAACCTTCAAATTCTACGCGAATAGTTTTGCAACAGAACAGAAATTATTTGCAAAACTTTATTCTTGCAAGAACTTGTTTCCATTTGATGCAAAGTGATTTCCAGAAAGTGCAAGTAATTAACCTTTCAATCAATTTGCCAGATCATTATTAATATCATGAATATGTTGTCATCACCAATCTTGCTTTACTTGTTTTGTTATACATTGAATTATTTCAGAAGGCCTCATTGTAAATAAGATATTCATTGTATTGTTTGTATGGTGATAGCTTAATGAGCTACCTTCTTTAAATAAAGATTTTATTATTATTATTATTATTATTTTATATTTCTCTCTCCAGTGCTGCCATAACATCTCTTTCGAATCTCCACCTGTTCATCCACATTCCCCTTTCCGCGTTTTATCAAGCCATTTTTGTGGGAGGAAAATATCGAGCAAGATGCTTGCCGCTGTCGAGGATCGGACCCGAGATCCTATGCAGGATGTCGACGCGCTATCAATTGTGCTATGGCGGCGGATATAAAAAGGATTTACTTTATACAGTGCTTTTTAATATTTACAATGCATTTAGGGTCTTGAACATTTCTTGAGGAAGGAAAAAATGAATTTGATTTAAGATCGTTTTAATGATACTCTCGCAATGATCTTTGCTTCATTCCAGCGCAAAACAAAGATGAGACAAAGAACATATTGGTCTTTCGGCAATATTAAGCACGATTAAAAACTACAGCCACAATTCAGTGCTAGTCAGTCCGTTGGAAAGATTTCCACTTACATTATAATTCGTGAATTATAAATTATCGTGAATTCGTTAAACCGTTGTGTACAGATCTTGCTAATGAAATCTAAACCGGTGAGTACAATTATATCCATATACCGCACTGTACAGCGATTTAGTTTCGGTTTGAACTGAAGCGTACACCATGGGTTTTTTCAAGTGTCTATATTTCTTACACAAGGGGCTAAAACCAATACAATTTGGGTATACTGGCTCCATCCAACGTCTTGCTAGTGCGGTGATTGTAGAGAAAATATGGCCATATCTACACGTACTTTCGTTTTGCGCTTTGATTTGAATGTCACCAAAAAACTATCTTCCAAGCTATATTACAAACAATCGGTGCACTATGACATTTAATCATTAGTAACGATGGATAATTTATCCAATTATGATTACGTACATGTTTTGATTTTTGCACAGGATGACATTGCAATTAAATATTAGCATTTTTAGCAATTTCGTACAAAAATATATAACACTCATTTTTTGACGAACGACAATCCACCATTATTAAGACATCGTTGCAAGTTAGCGTACATAGTTTCCATACAGTGAATTATATGACAGTATAAACTATACAACAGTAACCGATAACTAAAAACGTTGGTGTGATTCAACGTCGTATTTGCAGCCCGGTTATTGCTGTTGTTATGAGGTTTCGGTAACACACTGACGAAAAAAAAAATATAAAAAATACAAATTTAAAATAATTCAAACGGGCATCCGTATGTGAAAAATGTCGTCGTTGGACGAGTGAGTGTCGAAAATGCAGCTTTAACAGGCTGTACTTGCGACGTTTCGATCACACAACGACATAAGTTCGTACCATGCAGTGAAATAAAAGCACTGTGATATACGCAGACTCAACTATAAAGTCATGCATATTCTTGATTGTGTACCATCATTTTGTTTGTTTGTTTGTTTGTTGTTTGTATGCTCTTTGTATGTTTGTCTATGTCTACCTTGTCCTTGTTTAAGGTTCATGTAAAGTGTTTGAGGCCCAAATTTAAAACACTTCATTTGTCAAGAAAAAGGCAAATGTCCAGATATATTATATATCAAATTGAAGCTTTTTATGAGCACAAGGAATTAAGCAACATAAGACTACCATAGATATAGAGGTATAGCAAAACATTGTGGAAAAGTGTCATTTGGTACAGTACAAGCAACTGCATGACTGTTGGATAAAATTAGCTCATATTTTATCAAATTACAGTTTAAAGTACGACCCAGGTACTACTTAAACGTTGGTATAAAACTCGAGCCCAAAACGTAGCAATTTATTTTGACTTATCTTATAAACACATTTGTCATATATGTCATTCTAATTTTGTAAACGTGTAGATCTTTTTAAGGTGTGGTGTGTTATCACAACATGAATAGAAATTAATAGTTTGTTTATCTGTCAGGTTATTTAGCAATATATCAATTTCTATTTCATTGAATCATAAATATAAAGTAATTTATTACAGATCATAGAGTTCAAAAACTAAAATTTGAAATAAATTGCAGAAAATATTTCACAATATTATGGTGTGCTGTTGCACCATACCTAGCATCTATTTTGAAAACAGACCAAACCGGTTTGACAAGTAAGTTGTCAAAATAAATGGAAATTGATTGTTTCAAAGGAGCTTTTTGAGACCGAGTTTTATATCAACAGATGTAGTACTACCTGGATAGTACTTAAGACTGTACTTTGTTAAAATATGAGCCAATTTTATCCAACCATCATGCAGTTGCTTGATCTGTACAAAATGACCCTTTTCCACAATGTTTTGACTTTACCGCTATAGCTATGGCGGTGTTATGTTGCTCATCTGTTTGTGCTAAAAAATAGCTTCATTTTGATATACATTATACCTGGACATACTGCTTTTTCTTGGCTAATGAAGCGCCCTTAAAATTGGGTCTCAAACACTTTACATGAACCTTAAATATGTTTGTTTGTTGCTAATCTCCGCATAGTCGGGGAAATTAAAATAAATGAATGAATCATTCCTGTCAAACTGCTCTAATACCACCGTTAAGAACTTTAAATAACGGACAAATACCTCTGCATGAAAACATGTTAAGGATTCGCAATGAAAACAGTCACGATTTCTGTACTTACGGAAAACAAAAACGCTACGCCTTTCAAAATAATCATGTGATCTTTTATCCATCGAATGCTAAAAAGACAAGTGTAGCTTATACAGTCTGATACTCCGCATAATTATTTACTTTCAAATCTTATCCTGCAAATAGCAGAACTTTGCAAATTAAAGGAAAATTAGAACTACTGTGTGTCATTTTCCAAAGTAAAGGCAATAAAAGCTTTAAGATTGCGTTTCATATTTTGAAATTCATTCAATCTCAAACAATAATTCCAATTCAATGAATTGGTAATAGTTTCCCTCTCTATTATCACAACTAAAAATAAAAAAAAATCGAAAAAAAAAATGATATAATACATGTATATGTTAAGGTGCATGACAGAGAGTGTTACAGTACATCACTGATAGAGGTTACATTTCTTTTGTTTTATTGACTTGAATGGGATTTATTAGCTATTCTAGCTATGATTTCCCGTCTGTCCGTATGTCTATCCGTCCACCCGTCTGTTAACTTACACTTATTTTCCAAAAAAGAGTCCATATTCTCTATCCGATTTTCTTCAAACTTTCACATAATGATTACACCAACATCAGAATATTTTTGTTCGAAATTAGTTCGATAAACATGAAAGGAAAAGGGGGATTAAGGAAATTTAATTACATTATACTCGTTATAGCATCATAGTCCAGTGCTTTCGTCCAATTTTTTTCTCGCTTTCACAGGATGCTTGAATCAACATAAGAATTGGTCCTTTCGAAGTAATGCCAGGCCCGTCAAGTACCACAAGAAAATTGACATTTTGGGAATTGATATAAAAAATTTCTGCTATCGCAATAGAGTCCACAGTTTAAATCTAATTTGCTATAAACGTTAAATAAAGAGCGACGCCCCCATAAGACTGTTAGTTGTTACGGGGGATAGTGCAAGGATACATGACGAAACTACTGCTGAGATCCGCCATGTTTCTTTAACGTGCTCGGTGTAAAGTACCGTCTCATGGGGCCCCGGTTTAACGTCTCATCCGAAAGACAATTAGTTTATTAGTGTATCAGCCCGGGAATCGAACCCACGCGGTCGACCTTCAATAGTTTTGAAGTCCGGTGCTCTACCAACTGAGCTAATCTGACTTTAGATAGATAGTTTCCCCTTAAGTACTTTCAAATAACACGTGACTATATCTTATACAGCTATTGACTTTTCACCCTACAAAAAGTCCAAGAAATAATTCTTGAACGTTCTAGAGCAATTAATGTCAGTTCAAGTACTAGTTCTAGAACTACTGAATTGAACTCAAATTTAAGAACTTTTTGAATGTCTAGTACTAGAAGTTCAATAACTAGTTCTAGAACTGGTTCAAGAGCTAGTTCGACTGTTCTTGAATTGCCAATAAACGTTCTAGAACGTCTAAGCACCAGTTTTTGAACTTTTTCGCAGGGATGGAGGCGGTAGAGCGTCTCATGGACGTCATGTGATTTCGAAAAATTTAAAAGCTATAAACTATAATTATCTATTAATTCGACGGGTCCATCCTCTCAGGAAGTATTTTAGATCAGAGCATGGCTTACTGCTTTGGCCTTTTTTGTATATATATAAATCTCGGAGATAGTTCAAAAGGTTTAATTGACTTTTTATATAGACCGAATAAAGATTTTTCCCCCGTGCGTTTTACTTCAATGCAAATGAGTGACCATTTTCGATCAAAATGCGAAACAGGACCTTTTTGTGCTTAGATTTATATTTTCAGATAATTTCACTTCAGTGTTATATTTTCCTTGGAATTTCAAAAGCAACTTAAGCAACACACTTGGCTGATGGTTCCCATTGTAAACAGGATAAGCACCACGACCCCATTTATTTCATTTTTAAAAACAACATAGATAGGTTTATTATAGGGATGAATGTCTTTTTCACTGCGCTTATTGGGGTATAAAGTGCAATTGCCTTAGCACGTGGCAAATAACGCCCGTAGGGCGTTATGATTAAGCCATGTGCTAAGGCAATTGCACTTTTTCACCCCAATAAACGCAGTGAAAAAGACACTCGTCCCTTATAATTGCAATCATCTAGATCAAAGAAACTATTAAAATACTCAGCCAAACATTAAAGCTTCAAGTCTACTTTCTGTGCGTATAAATTACACGATCTATTTTTATATCGTGTATTGTCTATCTCACTATCGAAGTGAAATGTCATATAGTAAAACAAATGATACATAAATTAAAAGACAACATTAAAAATCGTAGAGGTACTTATGACAAAAAAGCTTGTTTCTGACAAGTTAGTCTGTATTTTTGAACGAAAACGGCGTGGTCGGTCTTTGTTGAGAGGGTTGCTTGAAGGTCTTCGTCGACTCGCTGTTTTCTAAGTTTAGGTCGGCTCAGAATCAGAACTGCATGCTTGTTTTCGTAAATTCTTTCGGAAATATATTAATTCATAATAGATTGAATAGCAATGTTGCGTTGATGATCGGGAACTAGGTTAATTCGAGTTCCTACAATACAGGACTTGCAGATCGAATTTCGGGGGGTTCCCGAAAGACCTATTGCATTTTATACAGAAATAAAGTGCAATGGATTTCCCCACGTGATGCGATTTAACCAATCAGAGTTCTTTATTTTATTGGATTGCAATTATTTGAACAAAAGATTCATATTGGAGAAATGCTGGGCGAACAATCGTAATACCGTCATTTGTAGAAGAGATTAAAACCGATGATTTTTAGAAAGTTTAAATCGTTTCGATTGACAAGATCCCTTTCATTTAAAGAAGGTGAAAGTTTTACGATGTTGATTAGACTACCATGTATAGGCATTCGTATGATAAACATTTGCGAGCACTTTCTTATCCTTAAAGTAAGGCAGATATAATTGAAAAGAAGTAAGGCATATTGTTCTTCATAAATTAAAACGGAGACCAGAGTGTTAATTTTTGATATATCGCATTGAATGAAGTTTTTGGGACTTTTCTTCCCATCTATTACGTATTTTGCAGTAAAAGACTTAAATATAAGATAACTTTGATTTATTTGTGTTTTCTTTTGTATTTTTTGAAAATCCTGGCGTCAAGAAAATTGGAAGTTTTGTATGCAATATCAATGACAGAGGCTGTAATGCTGTAGGGAAGAAACTGTAACATACCACCAAAAGAATTAGGCAGAGTCCGTATCATACACATGAAATGGAAATAATGCATATAAGTTTCGAAACAGAAGACATATATTTACTTAAGAGAATAAACAATTATCTTACTAGCAATATGAAAGGATTATTCTATAATTCTTACATTGCTCCTTATTTTAATCACGGTTCTATTTTATGGAGTAGCTCTACATTGAAATTTACCTATAGAATTACTAAGCTTCAAAGTAAATTGCCCTTATCTATTGGAATAAATCAAGAAAAACGAGTTCTAGAGATAATCTATTTGCCTCAAAATGGCAATCCATCATAAACCGATGCAAGTACTTCTCCATATTAATGGTATATAAAACTATCCATGGTCTAACACCACCATAAGCTCATTTCATACATCCTTGTAAAAATAAATTTTATACTCTCAGATCGGAATCAAATATAACTTTTTCTTGTAAAAGAAAACAGAATTTCGCAAACGTACTTTCTCATATTTTGGGATGCAATATTGGAATTCGGTCCCTTTGGACATAAGATCAATTAAAAATCTATCCCTATTTAAAAGAAAACTAAAGAATAACGATAGATAGTTAGATTATCTTTTATTCCTCCAGATATGAAGAGAACAATACAATGAAACAAACATCAAAGTGACAAGTAAACAATACAGACTGGCATATGTTCAATCAGAATAATAAACATTTATACAGCACGAAGAAAAATCGTTAAGCATTTTATTACTTGAACACGCTATTTTGACTTGTGATTGCAATAATAACGACCAGTCAAAATGGCGATTCTTCTTGTAAATGTAATTATACACAAGCATATATACAAAGTTAGAAGCCCAAGGCAATCTTTTTTATTGTATGCCATCAATGGGGGCGACTCTCCAAAGCCACATTTTACGTAGGCCGTGGCTACGATGTTTCGGACGTCCATCGACTTTACAAAGTAAGCACTTTAACGAAGATAAAAATGACAATTCCTTCAAAAGCTCAATTACTTAGAATTCTTATTTAACATATCAATTATAATACATGTATGAGCTTTTTGCTAAAATGTGGATACATTTTAGAATCTGCTTAAAGCATGCTATACGGTTCCTATCATGCATATCAAAACTAGTACACCCTGATAAAAGGTACGGTGAAAGTGCACAAAATTTATTAAAGTTGTCTTCTCCTAGACTTTTCAATAGACCTATCCATCATTGATCCCTTATCGCGTCACGGAAAGAACAAAAGAGTATTAAATGGGTTGATATGCATTCTACAGTTACATTGCATTGAGTACATAGCACTGGGTACTTGTTTGAAAATAATCTCGAAAGTATATAGAATGAACTTTGACAGTATTTCAACTGATCTCTATACGTCCTACTGAAAATCCACAGATTACATGGCGTGAAATTGTTATGTAGACTTTGACTATTTACTATTGTGGATAAGATATTATTTTTCGTAAACGATTTGATTGAGCAATTGATAATCTTTTTCGAACTGACTAGAAAGGAAAGTTGCTTCCGATAAGTAATCAAATAAGAATTGGTTCATTCCATATTTTCCCAAGATACGATAGATATCAGGCACAAAACCGATCACCGAATGCGGAGTTTCCATAAATGATGTTAACCTACCCGCAAACATTAGTTTTATTCTTATCTCAGTAACCAATCTGCATAACTGTCCAAAAAATATGAGTTTTCTTTTATCTATGTACGCTTCTAAAGGAAACATTTTTAAGCAGCAATATACAATCGGTGTAGGTGTGGAACGAGGCATACCCTGTATATGCTTAATGCATTGTTAATGCGCGTGCTCGAGTGTCAGAAGTTGCGTGTCTGAAAGTTCGTTCCATAGTTCTCTACCACATAGGGCCTTTGACAGAACAGTTGTTTCGTAGACGTGTTTTAAGGTTAATGGGTGAAAGGTTAGCCTATTTATAACACAGTCATTTAAGCTGAAGATAGTACTGCGAAATTTGCTACAGCATTGTTGAACAGAAATATTTAATTGTCCGTTTTTCTCATTGATTTTACCTAAATGCGAGTATTTATCCGTTTCTTCGACACTGTTATTACCCAGGCACCATTCTCTTTTAGAATTTGAATAGTCCGATATAGATTCATTATATACAATCACTTTACATTTATAAGGATTGTATGTATACAAGTTTTCAATCGAATAATTGAAACATATGTTAATCAATCGTTGAGGCTCGTTTTTTGTTAAAGATAAGGCATCATATCATCAGCAACCGTAGGGCAGCCATATTTAATGCCTCGAAATTGGAAGCAGTCATTACTTTGATCGATATTATTCATTAGATCGTAAATGTATAGGGGACTTCATCACATGTATTGATGACGTCATCAAAATATGAGTGGTTGGCGTTGCCAACCATTTTTACATACACAAAGAGCAAAAAATCCAATTTTCAAGTGATAAGATTATACATTTGTAATGATCTATTCCAAGTGATTAATGTGTCAAAATGTTGATAAATCACCCTTTCTTTTGGTTATCCAGTTGTCATCATGTGACATTGTCTTTGGAATGAATAGTTTGTGTTGAAAGATAGCCACCCGGAGAAGCATATGAATCCAAATGAATCGTGATTGAGCAACCAAAGTATCGGAATAGGACACAAATAAAGCTGTATTTATGTCATTTTGGCCACTCAGCAGCGAAATATGTCATATCTTACCTATTCCGCGTTAATTTGAATTTCAATGCTGATTTTTCTTTATACAAGTTACGATATTAATCCAGTCTTTCAAAACATAGATGAAAGTTCTGTATTTATCCTTAAAGGTCTTATCAACATAAATCCAATTATCTTAACCTTAGAATATTGGGGTTTTACGTCGCTTTCAACAATCTCTCAGTTATATCGCGACGACTGGAGCACCTAACGATGGATTCCTGGTATTTCTCACACCAGTACTACCACCATACCTTTCCTAGCCTCCAGTTGCTATTCCACATAGGTTAACGATTATCTACCCATTGGTGGAAGACAAATGTCGGAAAGGATAAGTGCCGCGGCCGGGGATCGAACCCGTGCGTATATAGACCTCTGGATTAGAAGTCCTGTGCGCTACCAACTGCGCTATTGCCGCGGCTTTTAACGATAATTAGCGAATGTTGCCAATAACAAGATATTCTGATGAAACGGCTTTTCAAACACATGCTGTAAGATATAAAAACCCTTACAGAGATTATTTATTATGGGACTGTAAAACATTAACGGCCCTTATCACACAAACATGTGTCATACAGATTGCCATTCCTAACCCAATGATCTATACTACACGGCGAATCTCTTTGATCTGACCATAACCGGATGCGCAAATCAATATCGTCAATGTCATAAAACAGTAGCCGCTTATCACACACACGTGCACGGGTCATAAAGATCGGCCTTTCTTACGCAACGTTTTATACCATGTTGCTAATTGTCTTTGATTTGACCGCGGTCATGCATCAATCAATTACCCATGTCATATGCCACTGATTGGTTGCTTTCAGTTGGAAACAACTCGTCTTTTAGCACAATGTGTGAAATATAGGTTGACACATCAAATATAATGCTTAATAAGACATAGAAATAACATGCTGTCATACAAAAAGTCAAAATATTCCACATGCTTCAAAAACATTGCAACTATAGAATTGTAACAGTTGACTGATTACAATCCTCCGAAGGCCACCTCGTTGAAATTATAGAACTATGGCAGTCACTCAAACACGTACTTTTTGTAATCTTTGTAATAAGTATTAGAACTGTAGACTTATTTTCAACCAATCAAATTATTGACGGATCCAGGGGGGGGGTGGCTTCAGGGAGGGGTGAAAGGGGGTGTCATTTAATTATCATAGAGAAATTCAATTTAAACTGGGCATAAATAGGAAAAGGCACCACCTTTATTTTAAGTTCGATACCTCTTTACAGAAATCCTGCATCCATCACACGCGACAGCAAATGATATATAAATGTTTTCGATATGATAATATCAAATTCATTTATTACTTACTTAAAATAAATGTCGTTCGTTCATTCATTCATTTACATCTTTACATACTACATGCACAATGTTCCATCATTCGTTTGAAGTTCTGACTTTCGTAAGTCATTCACTTATCTGTGTATTTTTCAATGATCCATCCATCCATCCATCCATCTCCATCCGTCAGTCCGTCCCTTCGTCCGTCCCTCCGTCCGTCCGTCAATCCGTCTGACTGTCCGTATTATAATTCGACTTTGAATTCATATGTCCGTCGGTCATGGAACATTCTTAGTACCATAAAAATCTTCAGTTTGACCACTTTGTATTTGAACAGATCCATTGAATACCTTCCACTGTTTTTCAACAAGGTGAAAGGGTTTGTCAAACAAATAATCGATGATGACGCCAATTGTCCTTCAAAAATCAATATTCCCTAATAAGGGAATGTCATAAGGCATCTAAGGAAAATTGTAACGTGCCGAAATATGTTGTTATAGTGTTGCAGAAAGATTTTGATATATTTATAATGTTTATATTTTGAGCGTTTGGGAAATACTATCAATGCCGATTTTCCGAACGATTTTGTCGCATAAACAATCAAAAACATAGACCTAATTTTTTGTAATAACACGATATTAAAGAAAAAATCAAACAATGAAATTAAAATAAATCAGCAGTAATTTTTTTTTATATGGTTGCAGAAAATCAACCAAATTGGTGTTATTCCTTTTTGATAATGGTGTTTTCGAAGCATGGATATTAATTATAAATTCGTGTTATTTTCTTTACAAACATGTTTTCTGAAAAGTTCGAATGATAAACTTTTCAAAAATGTATAGTTTTGATACCTTTCCCTAAAGTATTTTAGCGAAATTAGTGATTTAGATTGGGCGATATTCACATAAATTAAAAAGAGCGAGGCGATTCAACGCCAACCATTTTATTGGCTAGTGGGCTATGACATCATGCCGAAGTTCCCTATAAGGGGACTTCATCACATGTATTGATGACGTCATCAAAATATGAGTGGTTGGCGTTGCCAACCATTTTTACATACACAAAGAGCAAAAAATCCAATTTTCAAGTGATAAGATCATTATACATTTGTAATGATTTATTCCAAGTGATTAATGTGTCAAAATGTTGATAAATCACCCTTTCTTTTGGTTATCCAGTTGTCATCATGTGACATTGTCTTTGGAATGAATAGTTTGTGTTGAAAGATAGCCACCCGGAGAAGCATATGAATCCAAATGAATCGTGATTGAGCAACCAAAGTATCGGAATAGGACACAAATAAAGCTGTATTTATGTCATTTTGGCCACTCAGCAGCGAAATATGTCATATCTTACCTATTCCGCGTTAATTTGAATTTCAATGCTGATTTTTCTTTATACAAGTTACGATATTAATCCAGTCTTTCAAAACATAGATGAAAGTTCTGTATTTATCCTTAAAGGTCTTATCAACATAAATCCAATTATCTTAACCTTAGAATATTGGGGTTTTACGTCGCTTTCAACAATCTCTCAGTTATATCGCGACGACTGGAGCACCTAACGATGGATTCCTGGTATTTCTCACACCAGTACTACCACCATACCTTTCCTAGCCTCCAGTTGCTATTCCACATAGGTTAACGATTATCTACCCATTGGTGGAAGACAAATGTCGGAAAGGATAAGTGCCGCGGCCGGGGATCGAACCCGTGCGTATATAGACCTCTGGATTAGAAGTCCTGTGCGCTACCAACTGCGCTATTGCCGCGGCTTTTAACGATAATTTGCGAATGTTGCCAATAACAAGATATTCTGATGAAACGGCTTTTCAAACACATGCTGTAAGATATAAAAACCCTTACAGAGATTATTTATTATGGGACTGTAAAACATTAACGGCCCTTATCACACAAACATGTGTCATACAGATTGCCATTCCTAACCCAATGATCTATACTACACGGCGAATCTCTTTGATCTGACCATAACCGGATGCGCAAATCAATATCGTCAATGTCATAAAACAGTAGCCGCTTATCACACACACGTGCACGGGTCATAAAGATCGGCCTTTCTCACGCAACGTTTTATACCATGTTGCTAATTGTCTTTGATTTGACCGCGGTCATGCATCAATCAATTACCCATGTCATATGCCACTGATTGGTTGCTTTCAGTTGGAAACAACTCGTCTTTTAGCACAATGTGTGAAATATAGGTTGACACATCAAATATAATGCTTAATAAGACATAGAAATAACATGCTGTCATACAAAAAGTCAAAATATTCCACATGCTTCAAAAACATTGCAACTATAGAATTGTAACAGTTGACTGATTACAATCCTCCGAAGGCCACCTCGTTGAAATTATAGAACTATGGCAGTCACTCAAACACGTACTTTTTGTAATCTTTGTAATAAGTATTAGAACTGTAGACTTATTTTCAACCAATCAAATTATTGACGGATCCAGGGGGGGGGGGGGTGGCTTCAGGGAGGGGTGAAAGGGGGTGTCATTTAATTATCATAGAGAAATTCAATTTAAACTGGGCATAAATAGGAAAAGGCACCACCTTTATTTTAAGTTCGATACCTCTTTACAGAAATCCTGCATCCATCACACGCGACAGCAAATGATATATAAATGTTTTCGATATGATAATATCAAATTCATTTATTACTTACTTAAAATAAATGTCGTTCGTTCATTCATTCATTTACATCTTTACATACTACATGCACAATGTTCCATCATTCGTTTGAAGTTCTGACTTTCGTAAGTCATTCACTTATCTGTGTATTTTTCAATGATCCATCCATCCATCTCCATCCGTCAGTCCGTCCCTTCGTCCGTCCCTCCGTCCGTCCGTCAATCCGTCTGACTGTCCGTATTATAATTCGACTTTGAATTCATATGTCCGTCGGTCATGGAACATTCTTAGTACCATAAAAATCTTCAGTTTGACCACTTTGTATTTGAACAGATCCATTGAATACCTTCCACTGTTTTTCAACAAGGTGAAAGGGTTTGTCAAGCAAATAATCGATGATGACGCCAATTGTCCTTCAAAAATCAATATTCCCTAATAAGGGAATGTCATAAGGCATCTAAGGAAAATTGTAACGTGCCGAAATATGTTGTTATAGTGTTGCAGAAAGATTTTGATATATTTATAATGTTTATATTTTGAGCGTTTGGGAAATACTATCAATGCCGATTTTCCGAACGATTTTGTCGCATAAACAATCAAAAACATAGACCTAATTTTTGTAATAACACGATATTAAAGAAAAAATCAAACAATGAAATTAAAATAAATCAGCAGTAATTTTTTTTTATATGGTTGCAGAAAATCAACCAAATTGGTGTTATTCCTTTTTGATAATGGTGTTTTCGAAGCATGGATATTAATTATAAATTCGTGTTATTTTCTTTACAAACATGTTTTCTGAAAAGTTCGAATGATAAACTTTTCAAAAATGTATAGTTTTGATACCTTTCCCTAAAGTATTTTAGCGAAATTAGTGATTTAGATTGGGCGATATTCACATAAATTAAAAAGAGCGAGGCGATTCAACGCCAACCATTTTATTGGCTAGTGGGCTATGACATCATGCCGAAGTTCCCTATAAGGGGACTTCATCACATGTATTGATGACGTCATCAAAATATGAGTGGTTGGCATTGCCAACCATTTTTACATACACAAAGAGCAAAAAATCCAATTTTCAAGTGATAAGATTATACATTTGTAATGATTTATTCCAAGTGATTAATGTGTCAAAATGTTGATAAATCACCCTTTCTTTTGGTTATCCAGTTGTCATCATGTGACATTGTCTTTGGAATGAATAGTTTGTGTTGAAAGATAGCCACCCGGAGAAGCATATGAATCCAAATGAATCGTGATTGAGCAACCAAAGTATCGGAATAGGACACAAATAAAGCTGTATTTATGTCATTTTGGCCACTCAGCAGCGAAATATGTCATATCTTACCTATTCCGCGTTAATTTGAATTTCAATGCTGATTTTTCTTTATACAAGTTACGATATTAATCCAGTCTTTCAAAACATAGATGAAAGTTCTGTATTTATCCTTAAAGGTCTTATCAACATAAATCCAATTATCTTAACCTTAGAATATTGGGGTTTTACGTCGCTTTCAACAATCTCTCAGTTATATCGCGACGACTGGAGCACCTAACGATGGATTCCTGGTATTTCTCACACCAGTACTACCACCATACCTTTCCTAGCCTCCAGTTGCTATTCCACATAGGTTAACGATTATCTACCCATTGGTGGAAGACAAATGTCGGAAAGGATAAGTGCCGCGGCCGGGGATCGAACCCGTGCGTATATAGACCTCTGGATTAGAAGTCCTGTGCGCTACCAACTGCGCTATTGTCGCGGCTTTTAACGATAATTTGCGAATGTTGCCAATAACAAGATATTCTGATGAAACGGCTTTTCAAACACATGCTGTAAGATATAAAAACCCTTACAGAGATTATTTATTATGGGACTGTAAAACATTAACGGCCCTTATCACACAAACATGTGTCATACAGATTGCCATTCCTAACCCAATGATCTATACTACACGGCGAATCTCTTTGATCTGACCATAACCGGATGCGCAAATCAATATCGTCAATGTCATAAAACAGTAGCCGCTTATCACACACACGTGCACGGGTCATAAAGATCGGCCTTTCTCACGCAACGTTTTATACCATGTTGCTAATTGTCTTTGATTTGACCGCGGTCATGCATCAATCAATTACCCATGTCATTTGCCACTGATTGGTTGCTTTCAGTTGGAAACAACTCGTCTTTTAGCACAATGTGTGAAATATAGGTTGACACATCAAATATAATGCTTAATAAGACATAGAAATAACATGCTGTCATACAAAAAGTCAAAATATTCCACATGCTTCAAAAACATTGCAACTATAGAATTGTAACAGTTGACTGATTACAATCCTCCGAAGGCCACCTCGTTGAAATTATAGAACTATGGCAGTCACTCAAACACGTACTTTTTGTAATCTTTGTAATAAGTATTAGAACTGTAGACTTATTTTCAACCAATCAAATTATTGACGGATCCAGGGGGGGGGGGGGGGTGGCTTCAGGGAGGGGTGAAAGGGGGTGTCATTTAATTATCATAGAGAAATTCAATTTAAACTGGGCATAAATAGGAAAAGGCACCACCTTTATTTTAAGTTCGATACCTCTTTACAGAAATCCTGCATCCATCACACGCGACAGCAAATGATATATAAATGTTTTCGATATGATAATATCAAATTCATTTATTACTTACTTAAAATAAATGTCGTTCGTTCATTCATTCATTTACATCTTTACATACTACATGCACAATGTTCCATCATTCGTTTGAAGTTCTGACTTTCGTAAGTCATTCACTTATCTGTGTATTTTTCAATGATCCATCCATCCATCTCCATCCGTCAGTCCGTCCCTTCGTCCGTCCCTCCGTCCGTCCGTCAATCCGTCTGACTGTCCGTATTATAATTCGACTTTGAATTCATATGTCCGTCGGTCATGGAACATTCTTAGTACCATAAAAATCTTCAGTTTGACCACTTTGTATTTGAACAGATCCATTGAATACCTTCCACTGTTTTTCAACAAGGTGAAAGGGTTTGTCAAACAAATAATCGATGATGACGCCAATTGTCCTTCAAAAATCAATATTCCCTAATAAGGGAATGTCATAAGGCATCTAAGGAAAATTGTAACGTGCCGAAATATGTTGTTATAGTGTTGCAGAAAGATTTTGATATATTTATAATGTTTATATTTTGAGCGTTTGGGAAATACTATCAATGCCGATTTTCCGAACGATTTTGTCGCATAAACAATCAAAAACATAGACCTAATTTTTGTAATAACACGATATTAAAGAAAAAATCAAACAATGAAATTAAAATAAATCAGCAGTAATTTTTTTTTATATGGTTGCAGAAAATCAACCAAATTGGTGTTATTCCTTTTTGATAATGGTGTTTTCGAAGCATGGATATTAATTATAAATTCGTGTTATTTTCTTTACAAACATGTTTTCTGAAAAGTTCGAATGATAAACTTTTCAAAAATGTATAGTTTTGATACCTTTCCCTAAAGTATTTTAGCGAAATTAGTGATTTAGATTGGGCGATATTCACATAAATTAAAAAGAGCGAGGCGATTCAACGCCAACCATTTTATTGGCTAGTGGGCTATGACATCATGCCGAAGTTCCCTATAAGGGGACTTCATCACATGTATTGATGACGTCATCAAAATATGAGTGGTTGGCATTGCCAACCATTTTTACATACACAAAGAGCAAAAAATCCAATTTTCAAGTGATAAGATTATACATTTGTAATGATTTATTCCAAGTGATTAATGTGTCAAAATGTTGATAAATCACCCTTTCTTTTGGTTATCCAGTTGTCATCATGTGACATTGTCTTTGGAATGAATAGTTTGTGTTGAAAGATAGCCACCCGGAGAAGCATATGAATCCAAATGAATCGTGATTGAGCAACCAAAGTATCGGAATAGGACACAAATAAAGCTGTATTTATGTCATTTTGGCCACTCAGCAGCGAAATATGTCATATCTTACCTATTCCGCGTTAATTTGAATTTCAATGCTGATTTTTCTTTATACAAGTTACGATATTAATCCAGTCTTTCAAAACATAGATGAAAGTTCTGTATTTATCCTTAAAGGTCTTATCAACATAAATCCAATTATCTTAACCTTAGAATATTGGGGTTTTACGTCGCTTTCAACAATCTCTCAGTTATATCGCGACGACTGGAGCACCTAACGATGGATTCCTGGTATTTCTCACACCAGTACTACCACCATACCTTTCCTAGCCTCCAGTTGCTATTCCACATAGGTTAACGATTATCTACCCATTGGTGGAAGACAAATGTCGGAAAGGATAAGTGCCGCGGCCGGGGATCGAACCCGTGCGTATATAGACCTCTGGATTAGAAGTCCTGTGCGCTACCAACTGCGCTATTAACGCGGCTTTTAACGATAATTTGCGAATGTTGCCAATAACAAGATATTCTGATGAAACGGCTTTTCAAACACATGCTGTAAGATATAAAAACCCTTACAGAGATTATTTATTATGGGACTGTAAAACATTAACGGCCCTTATCACACAAACATGTGTCATACAGATTGCCATTCCTAACCCAATGATCTATACTACACGGCGAATCTCTTTGATCTGACCATAACCGGATGCGCAAATCAATATCGTCAATGTCATAAAACAGTAGCCGCTTATCACACACACGTGCACGGGTCATAAGGATCGGCCTTTCTCACGCAACGTTTTATACCATGTTGCTAATTGTCTTTGATTTGACCGCGGTCATGCATCAATCAATTACCCATGTCATATGCCACTGATTGGTTGCTTTCAGTTGGAAACAACTCGTCTTTTAGCACAATGTGTGAAATATAGGTTGACACATCAAATATAATGCTTAATAAGACATAGAAATAACATGCTGTCATACAAAAAGTCAAAATATTCCACATGCTTCAAAAACATTGCAACTATAGAATTGTAACAGTTGACTGATTACAATCCTCCGAAGGCCACCTCGTTGAAATTATAGAACTATGGCAGTCACTCAAACACGTACTTTTTGTAATCTTTGTAATAAGTATTAGAACTGTAGACTTATTTTCAACCAATCAAATTATTGACGGATCCAGGGGGGGGGGGGTGGCTTCAGGGAGGGGTGAAAGGGGGTGTCATTTAATTATCATAGAGAAATTCAATTTAAACTGGGCATAAATAGGAAAAGGCACCACCTTTATTTTAAGTTCGATACCTCTTTACAGAAATCCTGCATCCATCACACGCGACAGCAAATGATATATAAATGTTTTCGATATGATAATATCAAATTCATTTATTACTTACTTAAAATAAATGTCGTTCGTTCATTCATTCATTTACATCTTTACATACTACATGCACAATGTTCCATCATTCGTTTGAAGTTCTGACTTTCGTAAGTCATTCACTTATCTGTGTATTTTTCAATGATCCATCCATCCATCCATCTCCATCCGTCAGTCCGTCCCTTCGTCCGTCCCTCCGTCCGTCCGTCAATCCGTCTGACTGTCCGTATTATAATTCGACTTTGAATTCATATGTCCGTCGGTCATGGAACATTCTTAGTACCATAAAAATCTTCAGTTTGACCACTTTGTATTTGAACAGATCCATTGAATACCTTCCACTGTTTTTCAACAAGGTGAAAGGGTTTGTCAAACAAATAATCGATGATGACGCCAATTGTCCTTCAAAAATCAATATTCCCTAATAAGGGAATGTCATAAGGCATCTAAGGAAAATTGTAACGTGCCGAAATATGTTGTTATAGTGTTGCAGAAAGATTTTGATATATTTATAATGTTTATATTTTGAGCGTTTGGGAAATACTATCAATGCCGATTTTCCGAACGATTTTGTCGCATAAACAATCAAAAACATAGACCTAATTTTTGTAATAACACGATATTAAAGAAAAAATCAAACAATGAAATTAAAATAAATCAGCAGTAATTTTTTTTTATATGGTTGCAGAAAATCAACCAAATTGGTGTTATTCCTTTTTGATAATGGTGTTTTCGAAGCATGGATATTAATTATAAATTCGTGTTATTTTCTTTACAAACATGTTTTCTGAAAAGTTCGAATGATAAACTTTTCAAAAATGTATAGTTTTGATACCTTTCCCTAAAGTATTTTAGCGAAATTAGTGATTTAGATTGGGCGATATTCACATAAATTAAAAAGAGCGAGGCGATTCAACGCCAACCATTTTATTGGCTAGTGGGCTATGACATCATGCCGAAGTTCCCTATATTAGGTACATCTAAGAACTTATAAAAAAATATATAATTTGACCTTGTCCGGCTCCCTTTTCTTTGGGGAACCACGCAGAATATATACCGTCTGTACGGACACAGCTGAATACATCTGTGAGTAAATTTTCGATAATGCTAATAACTGATTAATCGATATTCGTTTTAGATAATTTCGATAAAAGTAAGCAACGATTAACATTGTCGAATGCCAGCTTTACGTCTAGATAGCATGCATATAGTTTCGAATTATTTTCAGTGGCGTAATAAACTGATTCTCGTGCCATAAATGAAGTGAACGTACAATTTAGTTTTTCTTGAAATCCACCCTGTAATTTGTTAAATGATAGATCATTATTAATACTATTTAGTATGATAATAATAACTATTACCGTTATATGCATGGGCGTAGACACGGGTGCGGCAGGTGCGGCATTCGCCGCACCAATAATTGCCGTAGATGCGGCATGCCGCACCAATAATTGCCGTAGTCTACTACTAGATGCGGCATGCCGCTACAATAAAACTGGATTATGTTGACCGCTAAATGACTGAAAATGTATGTGAGCATATAACGGATGAATAAAACGTTTATAAAACATGATGTCTTATAGTTCTTTTAATCCACCATACACAACGAAATGCCAGCATCCTGGGATGACTCATCAATAATCTAAACTTCCAAGCGTCTGTAGAATGGTAATTCTGTTTACTTCCGTTTTCTGTTGATCACTGTATGGAAACACTGTACGGTAGTTTGCAACGGTATATTCAAAATGGCGGATAGGCGTTCGTGAAAAAAGTAAGTGTTCTTTATTTTTGTTCGATATTACTATAATCTGTCATCCAATAGCATAACGACAACATATACGTAATCAGTTTTGAATACATCATCCATCGTACCTAATGATTAAACGTCCTATAGCACCGTCTGTGTGTAATACAGCTTCAAACATTGTGTTTTGATGACATTTAAAATTGAAGCGCCAAACGAAAGTAGAAATGGCCATATTTTCCCTAAAATGACCGCACCAGCAAAATCAAATGTGGCGGTGGATGGGGACAAGATATCTCCCTAAATATGACCCAAAATGTATTGGATCTAGCCCCTTGTCTCGGAAATATAGACACTTGAAAATTCCGATGGTGTACGCTACAGTTAAAACCGAAACTAAATCGCTGTACAGTGCGGTATATGGATATATTTGTACTCACCGGTTTAAATTTCGAATGAAAATCTGTACGCAGCGGTTTATATAAATCATCATGTGAAAATCTTTCAACGGATGAAATAGCACGAAAAGGTGAAAGGTGACTTTGATACTATTTAATCTTAGTTAATACTGCAGAAAGACGAATATGTTCTTTTTCTTATTTTATTTTGTTTTGCCTGAAAATGAAGAAACCCGTCGAAAGAGTAATTAAACACAGTTTTAAATCTAATCTAATGTTTCTATTTAATTCTCCTGTTCTTCCTCAATAATTTTGTAAGACCCTGTACACATCGTTAAGATTAAAGCGCTTCACAAAGGCATAAAACTTATCAGTATTTCAGACATTCTTCTCGATCTATATAAAATTTTCTTTGGCTCACTGGTTAGGGTGTAAGTTGCTTGTTTTGTAATTTCATATTCTTAGGGGCGAATTTATGAGCTATCTTTTGCTTCTACGGGGGTGCTTTTAACGATGTCACGTGACAGTCAATAGCGCGGGTAAGGCATGTGAAATCGATCATTGTTAATTGTGCTTTCGAACTTTATGAAAGAAATGGTTGCGTTTTTAACTGTATTAATTCAATTCGAAGAACAAAAAAGCCGATGCACAACAATTTGACGAAATACTAGTCTCCCCTATGAGTGTGATAAATCAATTGTCCTAATAACTTTGGAAGATTGGAAGGACGGAAAGACACGCAGCTTGGCAACTATATGCTTCCATGAATTTTCTCTAAACATTTAAAATTTCTTTTTAATTAAAAAATGTTGTGGAAGGAAATTACAAGATATTTGTCTGAAAGAGATAACTAAAAGAAATAAAACTATTTTCTTATGTGTATCAGAACTATTGAGTATTAAATAATTTATTTCGATAAGATTTCTTCTAACTGTAAGCTTCTAAAGCTGAAAGTTAAAAAAAACCGTAAGCATTTCGTATGATATCAGAAACAATAATCTAGGTTCAAGCTTATAAAACTGTTTTGATTACTAAACTGAAACTTTCTATGACATAGAATTAAGTAGATACATAACATTAGATTTAAAATGGTGTGTAATGATACTCTATCAATTATTTTTCTTTGTTTCAATGCAAAACAAACAAAAAACAACAACAAAAAAGAATCATAAATTAATATTACATCATCGAGAAGAATGTCTGGAATATACTCCGACATTTTTAAAGTTTGATGCCTTTGTTAAGCGCTTTAGTCTTAACGATTTGTACAGGGTCTTACAAAAATTATTGAGGAAAGACAGAAGAATTAAATAGAAACATAAAATTAGAATTTAAAAATGTGTTAAATGATACACTTTCGACGATTTCTTCATTTCCAGGCAAAACAAATAAAATTAAGAATAAGAATATATTCGTCTTTCTGCAGTATTAGCTAAGATTAAATAGTATCAAAGTCACCTTTCACCTTTTCGTGCCATTCAACCCGTTGAACGATTTTCACATGATAATTTATATAAACCGTTGCGTACAGATTTTTCATTCGAAATTTAAACCGGTGAGTACAAATATATCCATATACCGCACTGTACAGCGATTTAGTTTCGGTTTTAACTGTAGCGTACACCATCTATATTTCCTAGACAAGGGGCTAGATCCAATACATTCTGGGTCATATTTAGGGAGATATCTTGTCCCCATCCACCGCCACATTTGATTTTGCCGGTGCGGTCATTTTAAGGAAAATATGGCCATTTCTACTTTCGTTTTGCGCTTCAATTTTAAATGTCATCAAAACACAATGTTTGAAGCTGTATTACACACGGACGGTGCTATAGGACGTTTAATCATTAGGTACGATGGATAATGTATTCAAATCTGATTGCGTAAATGTTGTCATTATCGTACAGGATGATAGATTAAATCAGCATCGAACAAAAATAAAGAACACTTACTTTTTCACGAACGCTTATCCGCCACTTTGAATATACCGTTGCAAACTACCGTACAGAGTTTCCATACAGTGTTGATGTCAAACATGCGATTCCCCGTGAGTACATGGTGAGTTGTTAATGTCATTATCGATTAGTCCTCGTACTAGGGTTAACCCTTTCCTGTGTAATCCCTGCTTATAATTACGTGCCTGTGATTTTATGATTGAGAAAACATTGTGAAAAAAGAAGAAATTGCTTCTGACAAGCAATTTCTTCCTTTTCCACACTATTTCTTCCCTACTGAAATTGTGATCAAGTATAGTCTAGAATGCACCAAATCGCACCGTTTTTTCAAAAATTTTCCGGGGGGGCATGCCCCCGGACCCCCCTAGAAGGGCTTCGCGCCTTCGGCGCTCGCATTCGCTCCTTCGGAGCTCAGTTTTGCCGCACCAATGTAAATAACATGGCTACGCCACTGATATGGGACATTGGTAAATTTAGGACCCCTGCAAAAAGGGAGATAATTCATAGGAATCATATCTAGATTAATACATACAGAGGAATTTGGTTTATTCCCACTTCGTCTAATCCCATTTCGTCTACACTGTAAAAAAACTGGTTTAGACAAAATATTCCCATTTGGTCTAAAACTTTTTGACACCTTAGTTAATCGATTCCCCATTTCGTCTACAAAATGGTTTTTGACATGCTATGAGTGTCATAGAGGTGTTAATGTCATAAAGTTGTTATATACCCCCCCCCCCCCCAACACTCACTTGCAAAATTATTTTTCAATAAATGAATATTTTTAATTATATAATTGTTGACTCATTTTCTTCTAAATGTTTAAAAAAATGTTTTGTTTTGTGATAAACAAAAAAAAAATGGTTAAGATAATTTCATATCAGAAAATAGCTAAAAGCATTATCCAAATATTTTATGTTATTTAGGCATTAAAACATGAGATTAACTCCTTTTTTCAATATATTATAAGAAAATGTATTATAGACACATTATAAGGCATAATTTTTTATACAAATGAGTTAATGATCTTTTAGACCAAATGGGAATTTATTAAAATATTTGTTTTAGACGAAATGGGAAATTGACTTTTAGACCAAATGGGATTAGACGAAGTGGGAACAACCCAGGAATTTACCTCTTGAATCTAATTTTTCTATCGCAAGAGTATCCCAGGGAAGTAATTCAGTATTGAAATTGCCCATTAAAAAAGTATCACCGAGAGCTTGATAATAATATAAAACATTCTCTATTTCTTCTAAACAGTATTGATATTCGTAAATTGAGTAATTTTACACAGTATGTAAACCTGAAATATGAAAATGTACTCTCCAGCACTATGTCTTAATTTGATACCAATAATATATATGCTGTTTAATTGAAGTGGTATTATATCGCCGTCTAGTGTCTTTTTCCACATTATTATTATTATTATCCTTTATTTCCTCCAAATTGAAGATTACACATATTTACAAAACAATATCAATAGCACATATATATAAGAAAAAATCAATATAGAATTTAAGAAGACAAAATGAAACCAAAAATCATTGACACGGAGAAAAAATAAGTCAGGACAGTAGAGAAGGAAGAAGCGAACAAATGAGAACAAGATAAGATCAAAATATTACATTATCAGCGAAAAAACGAAATATAATGCAATATAATGACCTTAAATAATGTATTTATGTATGTATATACACCTAAAATAATATCTTGCCCGAAACAAAAAGGAAAGGTATTAAAAAGGTGAATAGACACGGACAGATATTAAGTTATCTTATACGTACGTGTGCCGATTCAATATTGCAGTCTGTATTCACATATTAATCTATGTATAAACTGAAAGACCAGTGAGTAAAAACAATCATACGTGTCTTCTAAGATACGATTGAACTGTAACTTCAAGCCAAATAAGGTTCTCAAATACTGTAAAGGAGACATTGAAAAAAGATTATCAAATACTGAATTATCAAATTTATAATAAACCATGGCTGCAAAATGGCGAGCTATTTCATAGAATCGGGGACAATCATTTAAGATATGTTCAGAAATACTAGCATTTAAGCCATCGCGTTGACATTTTTGACAAGTTGTAGAAAAACATGATAGATATGAAATAAACTGTGCCACAGAGAAGAATGTTCGAAGCAAATGTGGCTTTCGTTTAGCAAAATGCCATAACGGGCAGCAAAAAAACTGAGGTTGGATTTCCCTATATATTCTAAATTCCGTAGTGGATGTTCTCACTTCCCATTCACAAATAAAATGTTGGGAAAGTCTATTTTTGACCAATGACTTCCATGCATATTTAGTTGGAAAAGTTCCACAATTAATATAATCATAAAAAAACATTGGACAAATTATACTTTTGCAAAATACAGACAATATTGGATATAAATCCAAGACCAGGCGAGTATATATTAGAGGAAACTAACCTAAAAAGAAACAGATGTTTTGTCGCACAATCCCTTGCCAATCGACACAACTGACCAAATAGTAAAAGTTTGCGCTTTTCAATCTCGTACTTAATTGGAAATGCACTTAACAGACCATATACGGTATCAGACCTTGACCGAGTATGTAGACCCTGTATTTGTTTGAGACACAACCTATTAGCCCTTTCTAAAATCAGGTTTTCACAATCACTGGTCGAATATAAAAATTCGATACCGTATAGAGCTCGGGGTAAAACTAGAGTACGGTAAATTCGATAACTAGTTAAAGGATTTAGACCGTTCCTGTGGATCCCGTCTTTAATAAGGCCAAAAAATGTGCCCCTAATTTTACGATCAAAATATTTCACAATTATCGATGATTTATTATTTTTATGACACACAATACCTAGATGATTGCACTCTTCTTTTTCATCAATTTGAGTATCACCGATAGACCACAACTTCGGTCGATTTTGAAAAGACCGTTTAGACTCATTGAATGTAACTACAACACATTTTGCAGGATTATATTGAAACCTCCATTTACAAGCGTACTGATAGCAAATATCGATCATCATTTGGAGGGAACTTTGAGACAATGATAGAAGAGTCATATCATCAGCAAAGGATGGGGCACAGTAATCGTACCCTTCAATCTGAAAACCTAACTTACTGTAAACTAGCTCATCAATTAACGAATCGATATACCAAAGATACAAGGCAGGTGACCAGACCCCTCCTTGTTTGGTGCCCTGAAGAATGGGGAACCAGTTAAACTGGAAACCACCATAAAGAACACAGCTGTACATATTAGAGTGCATCTCAATAACGGATTTCAATAATTTCATACAAATACCATTCTCTTTTAATTTATAAAATAAACCATCGTGCCAAACACGATCAAAAGCTTGACGTGCGTCAAGAAAGCAAGCATATAATTTTGTGTTTTTTTCTCGACAGTATTGAATACTCTCATTAAGAATAAATGACGTCATGATACTACCCATGCCGTGTTGGAAACCCCCTTGAAGGGAATTAAGAGGTGTAGATATCGACGTTTGCAAACGTTTAAGTAAAACCTTCTCATATAGCTTTAAAATAGAAGAGGACAGGGTAATGGCCCTATAGCTATTTGGGTCGTTTTTTGGTTTACGACCGCCTTTGAAGAGTGTTATAACGGTTCCCAACTTTAAGGTAATAGGAACATACGCATTACAAAACATCAAGTCGAACAAAAAAGTAAGGCAATGTTTCAAAGAGTCGCCACCGTGAATTAGATGTTCGTTACAGATTCGGTCCTTTCCACAAGCTTTACCCAGTTTAAGCGTTGAAATAGCATCGGATACCTCGCTATAGGTTATATGATCATCATCACAGGGTAAGGGGGACTCTTTGATGGCATTCACACTACATGTAACTGTGTCGAAATGGCAAGGGTCATAATCTTTACAATCAGTGTCTGAGTATAAAGATGCAAAATATTGTCCCCACGCTTCACATATAGATTTAGGATCACGATAAGTGTTATCGTTGAACTTTATCTCACTAGCTGAGCATGGCTGTGCTGTTTTTCGTCTTGAATTAAACAATTTCCAAAACAATGGACTATCTAAGCCTGAAGCACTATCTATATCGTTATTTAATTTCTGCATATACTTCATAGCCTCATATCGTTGTATTCTGCGAAAATGACATTTGGAATATTTGTACTCAACATATGAAGAAAATTCGGAACCCCTAGGTCTGCCATCCCCAATCCATATCCTACGTTTTTGTCTCATTAACGCATGATAACGTTTGAGGCTGTCAGACCAGTAAGGTTTGAGATAAGAACGGTAACGTTTATGTGGTAAAAACCTATCAGATGATTCACAGATACAGAATACAATTTGAAGATATAATGAATCGATCAATTCAAAAATATTATTGTCTCTTCTATCTGCAATTTGGGTTAGCATATGATGAAGGCCGGTATCTAAATAATTTATAAACTGTACCTTTTGTAATTCACTCATTCGTTTCCAATTAACAGGAGCAGGTAACGAGTATGAGCTAATATTTTCCACAAAATCTATGTGTAGATTAAGCAGTACAGGTCGATGTGACGAAACATTTATGGCATCGTCGTCTAAAATTTGGCATTTAGTAATCAAACTTAAGCATTCATCCGAAACAATAACATGGTCAATAAGTGTATGGTGGTTGCCATCATATGAAACAAAACTGGTACCAGCACCGGTGCATAAAGGCAGCGTAGTGATAATACTTAAATTGTTCTGAGAGGCAAGCTCTTTCAGTATAGCACCTCGTGCATCAATATTTTTAATAAATATGCTGCCATTGAGATGTGCATTAAAATCACCCATTATGATGACTCGGCCAAGTTGCGAATACATACATATTAAATTATAGATGAGTTCTATATAATCACGATAGACCCTTATACTGTGATTGGTACAGGGAAGATAAACCTGTATTACGTAAATAAATCTGTCCGGAGATTCCTGAATTTGAAGGCCAATAATACGATCACTATCGATATTTAAGGGCCTAATACAAGAATCTAGCTTCTTATTCCATAGTAACGCTACGCCACCCTTACCCACACGCCTGGTTCTATACACACTTAAATCTGAGTCGCAAACACCCATACCGGTATAGTTAGGGTGTATGCTACTGAGAAAGTGTAGTTCACTAGTAAAAAGCCAGTGTTCAGAGATACCAACTATATCTATTTTCTCTTGATCAAGTAATTTGCTTAAATAAAAAGCACTGGACATAAGACCAGTAGCATTCCAAGAACATACATTAAGAATACTCATGAAGAAAAAGAGCAAATAAAAACAGATTTTCAAATTATTCACTGTAATACTTAAAATAGATCTTTGTAATACTTAAAAAGTATTTGCATTATTTTCATCGCACTGCGATTGTTGATCATAGTCACCATTACCGTAACTATCATAACAACCGCTGTAGCGATTCTGAGTATTAACGTTATAGTCGTACTCGTAGTCGGCCTCGCCATACCGATATTTTTCGTCATCGCGACGCCGATCACGGCCACGAGAGCTTTGTTGGCGTTCGTATCGAGGGCGACTGGAGCGCTGATTGTTTTGATTGTCTGAGCGCGGGCGTCTTGATACGACGTCTTTACTGAGGTCATCACTCATATCATTGTCATTTTCATTCGGATATGATCGGTATTTTTTCATGTAAGCAGATTTAGTCATCCATGGCCTACAAGTAACACCGGTTGGCCAAAAGCCCTCTTCTGTAACTTTCTGCGCGTCGGGAGATTCAACATTAAGTTTAATCACAACCGACCTACCGAAACGCTGGGGGAAAATACGTATCATAGTGACTTTAACGTGTCTATTTGTCACATAGCTTTTAAGACGCGGCACAGTAATAGAGGATTTGAATCCACCAACGAAAAATCGCTTGGTTTTTTTCACAACGAACTCGGTGAAATCATCATCATTATCCTGGCTGTTATCATTTCGTGATTCATTATCATTTCGCGATTCATCATATCGCGTGTTTTTACTGTTAGATGCTTTTCTGTTTTCAGAAATTAAAACTGGAATTTGTTTTTGGGTCACATATTTGCCCTGCAAATTAGAACTCTGCTGGGGGTAATTATTATAATGTTTGTCACGTGAAACACCTTGATCACGATAATTTGCACTTCTCGGCACGTGGAGGTCACGCGAAACCGTACAATTTATTTGCGGGGGGTAATCACTATAATTGACATCACGTGCAGCACTCTGACATAACTGTGTATCCCCGCTTGGTACATCGTAATCACGATCATTAACCCTGCGTACTGGTAACTGTTCGGACTGAGCTGAATGAACCTCACGCTGTTGAATGATAGACATTATAGGACAGTTATTATCGCCCGCGGCACCAGTAAGAGCGTCCCTGTAAGAAGAATTTTGCTCTGCTGTATTTACAATGTTTATAGGCACAATATTGTTGGTTTGTGGAGGGCTATCTATAACTCTCTGTTTGTTTTGACCTGGAGAGCAGTATGCCATCAATAATTTGTTTATTTTGACACATTCGGATTCAAGCTTACTATACTGTTTATCAATTTTCCGATGCACATTTTGTATACTGGTTTTCACTTCTTGGAATCCATTATCAGACGACTCTTTACACGCATTAACGTCAGAAGTAACGAGTTTAAGCGAATTCTTAAGGGACGTAACTCCTGAAGATTTTTCGTCTTCTATTCGCTGCACGTCAATCTGTAACTTAAAAAGCTCACTGTTAGTATCAGACTTGAAACGTGATATTTCATATTTAATTGATTTTAGATCGTTTTCAAATTGCTGCTTCATGTCTGATTTCTCCTGTTTAAACAGTAAAATATCTGCTTGACATTTTGCCAAAGACTCTCGTAGAAGGTTCATTTCGTGTCTGTATGAACTTATCTGTTGTTCGCATACGGATACATTAAGATCGGCTCTGGAACCAGACTTTGGTATGCTGATAACATCCTTTAATTCGTCGTAGTTACGACTGTCCATCACTGATATTATAGTATAAATATCATTGGCCAATTTATGTGACGCATTATCACCATTCCGAGTTTTCTTTCGACGCTTCAAGTCGGATTCTTTGGGAAAAGGAAAATCATTTGATTTCTTACAAAGTCCATATACTGCATTACGAATCTCGTCCAATTCGTCATACTGTGAAACTGTATCACTTAGGATATGGGACACAAAAGCTGGTTGGGTATGGGCTCGATACAGACTCTGTATTCTATCAATTAGCGCCCAATTAGAGTCAGAGGGGGGCGATTCATACAGGCATATATCATGTTGGATCGTAGAAGGAGTATGCGTGGACCCATCCTGGATGTACAATTGTTTCATGCATGTTTGCGAATCTTCGTAGTCATTCTCTCTTACTGGAGTTTTCTGCCCTGGCGTTAACAGAGTTAATTGGCTATCGGACGTATCAATTTCACAAGGGCCCGACATAGTTTATAATTTCAGTAAATCAGTGATAGAATTTCAATCTTTTTTACCCACTGTGGGTTTGACGATTATAGTGGGCGCCGCCATTACTGTTGAGCTGAAAAACGCTCACCACACATAGAAGTCCAGATTTTTCCATCAAAAGTCACTTAAAATGATCTTTTTCGCAATATAGTGTTAGCTAGTGTAGGAAGATATGTTCATACACAACTGTATCACAAAATCCATCTTTGGTATATAATTAATTACCTAATTTTATCATTTTTTCCAATTCATAATTTTCAACGCGTCCAAATAGGTTAATATCACGTCTAAATAACAAATATTCACTAAGTCCACATATATCTATACGGTATTTTCCCAAGAAGTCATTCAAATAACTACAACTCGACATAATGCCGGTTGCGTTCAAAGTTGTAAAATTAAGGTGGGATGATGCACTTTCGGGGGTATCCAAATAACCGCGAAAAAGATGTATGTTTTAGAACATACATATGCAAACATATAGTGGAAAATTCAAAATAGCTTTCCACGCATATTTTGGAAATATGAACTTTTTCCCGAAGGTGGTCATGTTTTCGAAAATATCAAAGATAACTGTTTATTACGCCGACCAATCACAACATTGATGTGCTGCATTATAATGTAATAATAGTTTTAGACATGGAGAACATCAAGATATAATATAATTTCTAGTAAGAGCAAAACTAACTTACAGATCGAGGTTTTACTTTCAATGCTCCTCAGGGGTAAAAAGTGAACTTTTTTCTTTGGAAGCAAAAAAAGTAAGGACGTAGATTAAATAAAAATGAAATATATTTTTAGAAAAAGAGATCAACAATAGTACAACTAAAAAAAAAAAAAAACCAAAGAAAAGTATATTGATTTAATTCAGTCACTTGATTTGGTTAAGACATTGTTACTTCCCTTGATATCCTATGCAACAAGAGAGAAGTCTTTGTAACTCTGATACACTAGGTAACGCGAATGGTGCATCGAGGGTGACTGTTTCTTGGGGTTTAGCTAAAACTCGGGGGAAGGGGGTGGGGTCATTTCGAGTTGTTCCCACTTCGTCTGATCCCATTTTGTCTAAAAGTCAATTTCCCATTTGGTCTAAAATCCATATTTGGATGAATTCCCATTTAGTCTAAAAGTTGATTTACTAATTTTTCTGAATAATTATGTTTTATATAATGTTTATTTATATATTTTCTGATTAAATCATAAAATAAAAATAGAGATAGCTTTTAATTCAAATCAGAATTGATTTGTAAAATACTTTTAAACTATTTTTTTAATATAAAATCAGAGGAATAAAAATCAAAGCACTGAAAGTACTGATGGTGAACGAACCTGGTAGCATTCTAGAGTGATATATTGAATTCAATTAGAAAAGAGAAATTGTGAATGTAAAAATAGGGGGTAGGAATTGTCTCGACAAAATTTCCGTTATTCGGAAATTTCACTGCAAATTCAAAGAAAGGAAAAGAGGGGAAAATCCTGTTAGAAAAATATTTGTTAGAATGTGAGTTGTTACGCTGTGAAAATTATTTTACACACTTGAAATAGGTACATTTATTAATTAAACATAAATGGAGAAAACGATTTAATCCTATCTAAAACTGTCTTCAACTTATACCCAATGGTGTTTGTTTTTACAAAAGTAATTGTAATCATGTTTAAGCTTATTTCAAGTAAATTTGTTGTATTTGTTTAAACTTTTTTTTATCTATCTTTGTTTTTTCTCAGAGGATGAAAGGGTCTTTGAGTACCAACCAAAGAAACACCTATGAATATCAGTCAGTCCTGAACTGTACTCATTGTTTAAAGTTATGATTTGTTAACTTGTTAATCGTATTTTAATCATAACCTGAGAGACTCATTTTTAAAGCCAGGTATACTTTCAGTATACTTGCTTATTGCTGCCAGACGGGATGGAAATTGTTGACCTCTTCACCGCCAAAATCAAAAAGTAGTTCCTCGTGTGCACAGACCGAAAACCGCTAATTGCTGTATCATTTCGGCTTTAACTTGACTGCCATTTTAGTTAAATCAAAATAACGACAAGACAATTCCTTTGGGTCCGTAAACTATATGAATAGTTTTTACACAATCGTAAATCGCGTATGAAAATATATATGTACCGCGTCGGGCGATTTTGGGTCTAAATGAATTTGCAATAAGTCTGTTTTTTCCGCGATTTTTATTACGTCATTTTCCTACGTAATGTTATTGTGGTCGAAAACCGATTGAAATGTTTTTTCGCGAGTGTTTTTGTGATTATTACATGGAATTGCGTTTAAGGACATGGATGAAGAGTTGACGATGAGTATATTTTATTCATCTAAACAGTTTTGTGTCTATTAATGGTGGTAAAATGACGAAAAACATATCAAAATCGTCCGAGTGTTACTCAATGAATGTCATCCAAAAACTGACAAAAATAACAAGTTAGAAAATAAGATCGGTGATTATTATCTATCTTGTTTGTGTATTGCATTCCTTCTCAGAATTCAATGATCGACTTCTATAATTGTAACCAACAATGATCTTTCATTTATATGATTTGTTATTGAATCTATCGACCTATATCGTAGATACATGCTTGAAATGCGTGATCAATACAGTAGCACATCTTGGAAAAGTGTAAATCAATACTACACAGATTTGAAATGTCCTAGCGTAAGTATTGATTTTGGGCCCATTTATATGTATAGATCCACGAGTTAGAGTGAGTGATCAAAGGTCAATTTCGTCTATACCTATATAGACAAAATTGACTTTTGATCACTCACTCTAAATTACGGAACTACATATTCATTCATTTATTTATTCATTTTCATTTCTTTATCAAAATCGTATGAAAGCATCCTATTTTAGGAAATCAATAACAAATAGTCTTAAAGTTCATTAACGTTGAGTCAGAGTGGCCGTAGCCTATTGTATACGTCTTGAACCAATTTCTGTGAAAATTAAAGCCTATGAAGCCCGCAAGCTTCACCTAAATTTCGCCTTATGCCGAATTTTCATCATGGTAACATTTTCTTTAATTTCAAAGTATTCGACACCTCTTTTATCCTTTTCAATATCGATACTTGTTTTATTCATCAACAAGCCAATGTTTTATAAACTCGAATCAAATTATTGATGTTTTATGGGCATTAGATTCAACAGATCATAATTAGATCGGAAATTGGCTAATCTAGTGCATAAGTTTTACAGAAAGTGCCAGTATTTCCGTTTTCTGATGAAGATCCAGGTATGATTAAAGTCAAAGAAAGTCACGAATACTGCCGAGGAGAAGATGACTTTTCAAAAAAAAAAAACAAAAAACAAAAAAAAAAAAAAAACATGTCAGTTTCATGGAGCACGATACTCACCTTCCATCCTGCAGGACTGACCCGACATCGTCATTTATTGTTTAAATCCACCTTACATACAATAAGATTATCAGGACATATTATGTCCCCGGAATGCTGAATTTTAATAAATTCATGAATTGACAAGTGAATGAAGTGTTTTCTGTGATGTAATTGGGTGCATATAATGAACCAAAGCTAGTGTCGAAAATAAATATCGAAAGTTTCGATTAATGAACAACCATTTGTATATTTTGTTTATTTGTGTTGCAAGGCAACCACAGAATAGTGCTGTAGAAATACAAAATTGGTCAAGTAACATAAATAGCATTTCATTTTACATGTGAATCTGTTTCATTTTAAAGTATAACATACTTTTATCGACAACAACAAATATTTTTCTTATAATTTGACACGCAATATATGCGACGTCTTTAAGCAATAAGCATGACCTTCGCAACGGTCACAGATGTGCTTTGCTGGGCTGATACGTCGTCAATTTTTATAATATCTTTGTAATTTTTATACCAAATGACTTATTAGGAGCATATTATGCTTTTGCGTCAATCTATTCTTAAGTCGTCTACTACAGGATACAAAAAGAAAAAATGCGTTTGCTGGCGTTGAATAGTTAATGGGGTGATATAGGGATATCTCAACCATCTTGATAAATCATTTCGAAAGTACTGCATATCATCAAGAGAAAAAGGAAAACAATTTTCTATCGTTTGAAATATTTTTTATTGAAGATGTGTTTCATATCCTCTGACCAATACAATGTACTCATGATAATGCGTATGTATATTTTTGTAATGATTTTTTTTCTTTTGTAAGATTTTATGCAAGTTTCTAAAATTAAAGGTTACAATTACTTTTTGTACTTCATTATGTTTTGTCCCTCCCTGAAAGGAGAACGAGTTCAACCATTTACATACTCAAGACCTGGCTTTCAGTACTGTCAGTACTTTGATTATCATATCTGAAGCCAAACCACTTCTGTGGTTGACACTTATGTCGTTATTCAATTTTATAACACTGCAGGATGCGAAATATTTAGGTATAGGTTAAAGTGTGTGTATTTCCGTTTATTTATCGTCGCTACCGTAGCACATTCCCTTATCAGCGACGCCCCCAGAAGACGGTTAGTTGTTACGGGGGATAGTGCAAGGATACACGAAAAAAAGTACTGCTGAGATCCGCCATGGTTCTATTACGTGCTCGGTGTACAGCACCGTCTCACTGGGCCTCGGTTTAACGTCTCACACGAAAGACAATTAGTTTTTATTTGTGTACCAGCCCGGGAATCGAACCCACGCGGTCGAACTCCAATGGTTTTGAAGTCCGGTGCTCTACCAACTGAGCTAAACGGGCTGGTATATAGATTAGAGGAGGTCTAGTGCCCTATTAGTATAATTCATAGATAATTTCTGTTTAAGGTTTAGAAATTAAGGTATAACTTTTTATATTAATCAATTGCTTCATAGTAAATTGCATACTAAAAGTATTTATAGTTATTATTTTTGTAACGAAATTTGTACATCAAAAGCGAATAAGAATCTTATTTAAGATTTTTTTTAAAGGCCGGGAGGTAATAATTGCATGACTATGTCTATGACTATACTTAAGTATAATACAATGTTTTATTTCCTCCCGACTTTCTTCCCAATAAGAATTGAGAATCCTTACAATTGTCGGTTTATTTTTTTGCACGAGAACCTATTGTTTACCTTCAAGAGTTTGGCTGCTTGTAAAATCACTCACTATCGATATCTTTTTACAGTATTGCGGCTGATATTAGACTTTTCTGCTCGGAGCTAGTTTTTGCTTAAACTGTAGTTTACCAATTCTAAACGTATTTTGGGAAGGATGGAGCCAGCTTTTATTCATCGATTAAGATTTTTTATAATTTCTGTAAAAAACGAAATTACTTTTCCAGAATAATTTAACAACTGAACCCGCCTGTCGAATTGTAAACACGTGCATGACGGGTCTGGTCCCCCCTTGACCACGGCAATATCTACTCGTCAATTGGAGTGGTATCTAGGGTTGAATATTTAGCTATCATTTATTTAATGTTCAAATAGTATTTTGAATTGATATGGTTTTACAGATTGAAAAAATGCAAAGTAGATTGGCCCCAATGAAATATCTTCCGTGCTTGTCACATTTGGTATTCGGCAATATTCGCTTCTGAGACAGCCGAATACGAAACGTTTTCGCTGGGAATAAGTTCACCAAATATTCGAGTGTATCCTTACAAGCCCTACTTCAGCCAACGAAATTTTACAGGAAAATCTTAATAGCGGCGTTCATCCCTATTCAAATAAAAGGTACAAGAAAGGTTGTACATGTAAAACACGTGTCCAATAATTCTTAAAACCCGTCTCGAGACTGACTGTTGCGTGTTGAAAAGTTATGTAAAACCGCGTTACCGTTTCTAATGACACAAGGTGTCTTGATCGGTGTCATTCGTCTCAACTCGGCCGATTCCTGTAACCTACATTTAAATCGGAGCCGTCGGAGATCGCCCGAGTATTGCCAAATGTAAGTTCAAGAGGACATGACCTAAATAAACACGTATTTCCGGCTAATTACTACAAGTTGCACCAGCGAAGGCTTGGGTCAAAAATATAGTATCTGTCTCTACGGTGTTTAGACACAAACTTTGTTTTTGCTTTAAACTCTCGACAGGCTTACACCGATCAAAAATTCCCTTGATAAACATTGCAAGATCATTTTGTGTTTTTCAAGGCAAATTTTCATTATCTTCACTTGACGAAGAATACTAGTATCACGCCAAAAAAGAAATAAACAGTGATTTTACGGAGAAAAATATTGAAAGATACTAAATTGAATTTTAAGAGGCGCTACTTTATTTCAAGTGTATTAACATCCAACAGGATTTTCCTGACATGGTATAACACTGGTGAACGACGTTCGTTCACCAACAATATATTTTTATTATTTATTGAAAATGACAGTCATTAACATTTTATCCTTAAAAAAGGAAATTAGTCTGAAAATAAAAATTGATTTTATTTATCTATCAGAAGATAACTTAGTGTGTAGTGAGAGGGGAGCTGTATGTAACACCTTTATGACATTAACACCTATATGACACTCATAACATGTCAAAAACCATTTTGTAGACGAAATGGGAAATTGATTTAATAAGGTGTCAAAAAGTTTTAGACCAAATGGGAATTTTTGGTCGAAACCATTATTTTTATACTGTAGACGAAATGGGATTAGACGAAGTGGGAATAAACCGTCATTTCATACAATTACAAAATTTTGGCCGAATTCCCAAGTGAAAATGAAAAAAAAAAATAGATAAATATAAAAATGAATAAAAAATGAACACCTCGCGCCCTCTGAATACGTCATTATACCGTCAGTTTTCAATTAAAATCACATTGCTTTTCTCAAAAACCCTAATTTCTATATGCACCAAAAAATGTAAATATTAAATACATGTATAACTCTGATTGCCATGGAGACTAGATGGCTTATTACTTAGTTAAAAAGGGAGATTTCCGATCGATTTGGCAGCCTGTAGAGCTCTGTGATAATGATTAAGGCTCGAACCTATTTATTGTCATTGGTTCGAAAACAATATCCTAAATCTTAAAGTACCCCCTACAGCACCCCCAAAACATCCCGATCCCTCGATTCTGTAGATTACCGGAGAATTCATCAGTATTCTCGCCAAATAAAGGATAAAAGTCCCTATAACCGAACTCGGGACCTCTTGGCCAAGGAGCAGACACAATAACTCCCGAATACATAGATTAGAAATAAAGAGAGAAGAAATGAATTTCTGATAAATTGAAATTCTCCTTTTCCTTTATCGTTTTTTTGAATGGATGGAATCTTTGCAGAAAAGAGTAAAGTATTTTTTTAACGTTTCTATAATAAACAGCGAAAAACTAACAGACAACAAACATTGCAGAGAGAGAGAGAGAGAGAGAGAAAATGAGAGAAATCGCTTTTTTGTTCCATTTTTCTCTTTTCGAGCAAAGTTCAACTATCGGAATGAAGGCTCCCCTTTTATTAGTGTCAATTATATGATAGTTGTATACTTACAAGGATAAAACCGGGACTCGAACATTCCTTTTCGGTGATGAGTTATGCCTGTCCTGCGTTAGGATAACGAGACACAAGTGTTCACCCTAAGTTTGAAACACGTATTACATTCGCTTTACACGGCAATGCAGGATACCACTTATCGTTCAATCGCTTGAGACTTATTATTCTGAACGCATGGCCAGATTTTATATCCTCCCTAATGACCATTACCAATCCCGAAGTGCAGGATGCAAACAACGTTTGCAAACGTTAAGAAAGTGTCTGATCCCGCTAAACGTTTTTACGTTTCTGAAATGTTTTGCGAACGCTTTTTAAATCGGGCTGTGAAGCCCGAACTTATATATACCGTTTTCCAGACATCCAATCTTTTTTCACACTACATTTTTACCTTTATCTTCTGAGCATTGTGTTCGAGCCAAACCATGTGTTTTCAAACACCGAAGAAACGACATTTTCAGTCACAATCTACAAACTTTTTTTTATCTTATTTACTTTTGCAACAAATAAAGAAGAGGCTAATACAAAATTTGATGTAATATTCGCTTTTAGTAATTACCAGTTAGTATTTTCAGTGTTTATAACAAGATTTTCGGTTGAGTAAAGGAGTTGAAACGGGCATTAGCTTATCTGTATAATCAATTTGTAGCACTTACAATATTACTGCTCTGATATTTTTTCTCGAACGGTCATTGACCAGTTGTAGGGCTGACAACCAATCAAATTCTGTTATGAGTATCTCGTGGTCAAAACCTACGCTTACCGAGGCTGGACACTTACATTTTGCGTGTTATCCACTGAATTATTTGTTCAAGACAAACAACGCAGAAACGGCATTTTCAGTTACAATCTACGTTTTTTTTTTATCTCTTTTACTTTTGCGACAAAAAATGGAAGAGGCTCATACATAATTTGATGTAATTTTCGTTTTTAGTAATTACCAATTAGTATTGTCAGCGTTTTTTACAAGCTTTTCGGTTGAGTAAAGGAATTGAAATTATCTTCGTGCTGTTCTAATTTGTTGTTCTAAAAACTGTTAAATGTGATCAATGTCTATCCCTGCGGAGGGGATCCATTGTTAAAAAGGGGAAACAACTTCCTAGCCAGGGATTCCTATTGTTTCTTTTATCAGTACTACCACAACACCCTTACCCAGCCTCCGGCCTTCATCTGCTCCATCACATAGGTTCGCGATATCAAACCATTGATTGACGACATTTTAGTCTGAAAGGGTATTTGCCGCGGCCGAGTATCGAACCAGGGACCTCTCGAACGAGAGGCAGGTGCGTTACAAACTGCGCTAAGGCCTAGGATTATCGTTACGTTTTGATAAACCGTCGGTGCTGTTATAAAATATCGTAACTACGGCTCAATCCGTAGTTACGATATTTATTAGAACACCTACGAAATATTTTTTGTCCGATATTGCGTCATTGTTAACTGGATAAAATCATTCCCCATTGTATTCTAACTTTTAGCTCTCTGTGCGAAAAAGGGCTTTTCCAGTCCACTGGACCAAGACTAATAATTTTGTTGAAATTTCATGTGCAATTTTGGCATCTCTACTGTTACTGTGTCTATACTCTGCAGAGACATGACCGGGATTTGCCATTATCTGCCTCTATATAAACGCTTCCCTCGGGCATCAAATTGATGCCGGTTCCACCCCCTTGACGTCTGACCGTATAGGGCAGTTGGTAGCATGTTGGATAATCAATCTTAGTTGAACTGGGTTCAGTACCAAATTGAATGGAAGTGTTTTATGACATATCTCTCAAGTTGAGTGGATATAATTTTGTAAACTCCAGTTGGATGAGCTGGTGATGTCCTCGAAAAGATGGAGAGTTAAGACAAAAAACTCACAAATTGGGCAAATATTTTACCAACTTTTATTGTCCAAATTTGAGCCCTTTTGATTGACGAACTATTGCACTATCCCAGCCTCTCAATGATGCCCGATTTACAGTGCTGACAGCACTTTGATTTATCTTGTATGCAGGGCAACCTTGCGTGCAGGATGGCAAACTTACGATTGTTTGGAAAATATCATTACACTTTGCACGTGCAACTTCATATGAAGTTTGTTTTATTTTGAAAAATATTCGTTGAAGGTCTGCTATTTTGACTTCATTACCGTTGGCGTCAAAACTGATAAAGACTTTTTTCTTTTCATTTGCTCAAAGTTTTAAACGACGTCATTTCCGGTTAAACAGATTTTGATCTTCCATACCTGTTTGAAATCGATCGATTTCGTTGACTGGCATGTCTCAATCTATCGATACAGTATTGGAGGGTAGCGTAGATTGGGCGATTAACCAGTCTATCGATTTCGCAACTCATTTGGACCTTTCGTATTTTCCATTTCTAAAGAGCAAAAAGGGGGGTCACTCTGAACAAAATAAATAAGGTCGGGTCTAAAACGCTAACAAGGCTTCCCGTCACATTTTTTTCTAGACCAGTTGTCTCCCCAAAACTGCATCGTACCTCCTTAACGACAGAGTATTTATTGTAGTTTTTAAGTAAAGTAACCTTGGAGTAAACTTCTGTGTACCTATGAGAGAAATAGCTACCTGCTTTACAGAGTGGAGTCGTGGGGGGATTAATTTTGCAATGTCTGTAAGCTGACCTCAGGATATTACTTAATAGCACTATAGTACTACACTTTGCTGTTGGACCAACATGTCTGTATTAGAGATATAATTGTATCAGCTGCAGATACAGATACACACACCCTCCCTCTTGTTGGTATGCGTTAGATAATTTTAAAACATTGTGCTATTTGGATACGGTGGCTGTACATAGCAGATCCGCAATTTCTGTAAAGGGTGTTTTAACCTACAAAGATCCACCATTGCATGGTGGTGTTCGGATCATATGGTTTAATTGGTCGTTTAAAAAATAGTTTTTTTTTTAAATATTTAATATAAACGCTTGATTTTAATATTTCGGCGAAAATTGCCTTTTTCAAGAAAAATGAAACAAATACAAAATATAGGATATCCTTTATGGGACAAAATAAAATGATTGTATCGATGAACATTATTATGTAGTAGAGTTGAGATGTTTCTTTTTTTCTTAAAAAAGGCAATTTTTGCCGGAATATTGAAATCGAGTGTTTTTATTAAATGTTTATTTTATTCCATTCGGAATAATTTTGTGATATTTTTATAAGTTTTTTAGCCAAATTTTGAAAGTTTGTCCACTCATTCAGTGACGGCCGATTTACAGTGCTGACAGCACTTTGATTAAACCTGGGATCCGCTGTCTAGGGACCCTTTGCTATCGATAGATACCCCGTCTAATTTAGATTTACGGAATGTCCCGGTCCCAGGCTTCTTCAGCAAAATAATATGCATAGATGTTCAAAGTAGTTCCTAAATAAATAATGTTTTTTAGATGGCTTAAGTTAACATACAAAATTTTGAGGAAGTCTCAAAGTTCAAATGAGTGCAAACTGCCTCTGGCAGCTAAACCACTAAATCAATGAATGCTCTCGCCATAAAAAGTAGTTCTCCCGTAATGTTGCATACCTATGTCTGCAGTTTCACCCCCCTTCATACTTTAAGCTCGTAAGGGCAAATCGGGCTTATGGTGAGCTGTGTGATCATAAGATGTCCCTTGTACGTCGTTAGTCATCAACTCTCTTTAGTATTTATATCATAGGGGCGACAATAGATTAATATTGGATAGTAATGTTTGTCAGGTCATTTAAATGAATCGTATTAATAAAAATTTGAAATATTTGATATCACGGAAAACACGAGAAAAGGATACCTGTTGACACTTTCTTTGTTTACATTCTAAGGGCCATACATTTAGCGCATTTATAATGAAACTGGTTCAGTATGTTAGTAAAAATGATAAAACCTTCTGAAAGAGCAAAGTTCATCTGAAAATAAAAACGTAGGGACGTGAAAATTTTGCTAACCCGTGATGAACAATGACCAGAATATTTTTTATGTCAGAAAGGAGACTCATTTAGAAAGTGAGAACATTTGCACAGAAAAAAAGGAAAGAAAAATCGCGATGTATGAGACATTTTTCACACTCACGGTTGTACAGTGTATTGGAATGTGGTTGTGTGCAAAGTAAGAACTTAGCTTCAGTGACCAGAATTTCCACTATGCAATCAACATTATACGGTCACTTGGATGAACAATGTTCAAATTGAACTAATTCGAATGTATGCTTTTTAACTCCTCACTTTATTTTAACCCTGATTTCGGATCATAATAAATTTTTAAAGGGAAGATTACTTAAATAACTATGTTTTGCTAGCTTTCAGCACTTTGATTTTTTTACAATATCGGAACTATTTACTTACAAAGAATAAGTTAATAAGAAAAAAATATGGGTGTTATCCAACAAACCTTCCGTAAACGATTTTCAGTACATTCTAATGAGCGTCCCTACGCTCTTTGCATTTTTAGTTTAAACAGATCTGCTTATTGGGAGAACGCTTGACTTTACCGGGTGTTCCTAAAATTTGAAAAGGTGCAAAAAGGTGATTAAAGATGCTAAAAGGTGGTTAAATGCGCAAACAGGTGCTGAAAGATGCAAAAAGTTGTTAAAAGATGCTAAAAGGTGGGCGAAAAGGTGCTCTTTGTGCTTTCACAGTATTCAAAGCTATTGGTCCAGTTAAATGATCTGTATGGACATATCCTTCGTACCAATGACAATATTTTTTAAATTTTTCTTATGTCATCTATCGTATAGATATTTGTAACGGTTTAAAAGGAGATAGGTTGCAGTGGATATGCAAATGAGAGATACCTGGCCGGAGATATATGGTTAATGATTACATATATGGGCAGAGTCGACACATTTAGGGTTGAGGATCCTTTTCTCTGAATGGAGCACATCTGTCTAGTCGCTCGGTTCGTTACATAACCAAGAATCAAAGCCCTGAAGGGCCTGAGAGTAGCGACAATAGGTGGACTGTTTAGTATTAACTAATGAATATAAAACAAAGGTTTGACTGATCAATCAATATTGATCCTTGTAGACGAGATAAAAACAAGTTTGAATCTGATTTGATTATTTTTTCCCGTACAGTGCTTCTATTATATACATTTAGGTGTTATTTTCTTTCATGAATTGACTTCATATGACACAGGTCAGATTTTGAGTTTTTCTCGCCAAAGGGTACTTCCGGGCTTTGATTTTTATAATCTCAATTCCCATTTAAAACTTGGTTTCATTTATGGACTTGTAATTTTAATCCAAGAAATAAGAATTAGAAAATTAAGAATAAATAAATGAAATCTATAAAACTTACTCGAGTTTTAGTTGAAATTTTTTTAGTACGAAAGATGCAATGGTAATTACTATGTCTGCGCTTCCTCAGAATATCTAACTTCAAAAACCTAGTATCTTTTTTTGAAAAAAGACAAAACAAAACAAAAAAAAAAACACATAAGATTCTTTGTTGTTTTCAAACGTTTTAGCTTAGGTACAATTAAAGCGAGAATGACAGAAAATCTGTGAGTGTTCCGGTTTGGAAACGATTCACGACTGTTTTTAAATCGGGTTCACCCGATTTATATATACTGTTTCCAGAAATCGCATCAGTTGAACACATTACATTTTTACCATTAAACGCTGAGCACTGTGTTCGAGCCAAACTATGTGTTTTCAAGCAACGATGAAACGGCCTTTTCAGTCACAATCTACAAACTTTTTTTTTTATCTTATTATACCCCCACCTACGAAGGAGAGGGGGGTATATTGGTTTCACCATGTCTGTCTATCTGTCCATCCGTCCGTCCATCCATCCGTCTATCCGTCCGTCCGTAGACCTTTTCGTTTCCGGACTCTAACTCAAGAACAAAATGACCTAAAATCATGAAACTTTATACAAATGTTCCTTTTGACTCAAGGAAGTGTCCTATTGTTTTTTGGGTCATAAAGGTCAAAGGTCAAGGTCACAGTCAGCCTTGATTAAATTTTCGTTTCCGGACTCTAACTCAAGAACCAAGTGGCCTACAATCATGAAACTTTATACAAATGTTCCTTATGACCCAAAGAAATGCCCTATTGTTTTTCGGTTACATAGGTCAAAGGTCAAGGTCACAGTAATTTTTTGTTCAATTTTCGTTTCCGGACTCTTACTGGAGAACCAAATGACCTACATGCATGAAACTTTATGCAAATGTTGCTTATGATCCAAGGAAGGGCCCTATTGTTTTTGGGTCATATAGGTCAACGGTCAAGGTCACAGTCAATTTTGTTCAATTTTCATTTCTGGACTCTTAACTCAAAAACCAAGCGACCTAGAATCATGAAACTTCATGCAAATGCTACATATGACCTCATTATTAGTTACAAACACATACTGCACTAATAGCACTTACAATCTGACAAAGCGCTTGTGGGGGGTATTAGTCCGCTGTGCGACAGTCCTAGTTTACTTTTGCGACAAATGAAATAGAGGCTTATACAAAATTTGATGTAATTTTCGCTTTAAGTGATTACCAGTCAGTATTTTCAGTGTTAATAACATGATTTTCGGTTGAGTAAAGGAGTTGAAACGTACAATAGGTTAACTGTATAATAAATTTGTAGCAGTTACAATATTACTGCTCTGATTTTTTTCTCGAACGGTCATCTAGCAGTTGTAGGGCTTACAACCAATCAAATTCTGTTATGATTATCACGTGGTCAAAACCCACGCTTACCAAGGCTGAACACTTACATTTTGCGTGTCATCCACTGAGCTATTTGTTCAAGACAAACAACACAGAAACGGCCTTTTCAGTTATAATCTACATTTTTTTTATATCTTTCACTTTTGCGACAAAAAATGGAAGAGGCTTATACATATTTTGATGTAATTTTCGTTTTTAGTAATTACCAATTAGTATTTTCAGCGTTTTTTAAAAGCTTTTCGGTTGAGTAAAGGAATTGAAATTATCTTCGTGTTGTTGTAATTTGTTCTTCTAAAAACTGTTTAATGTGAGCAATGTCTATCCCTGCGGAGGGAATACATTGTGAAAAAGGGGAAACAACTTCTTATATTTCATAAAAGACAACAACAACAACAATTCCTTACCTTCCTTCCTCTCCGTTTTCCTTCGTCTCAAGTTCTTTCTTCATTAGTCGCCTGTTGGAAACGTTTGCTTCTAAAGTCTACATGGTTTAATCATAGTCTATCTTTAGCACAGATTTCTTTGCAATTGCGTTGATTTTGATCGGTTTATGAAGGTTTACGCCGCTTTCGACTGATGTGGTCATATTGAGCGGCTGGAGCACCTAACCATGGATTCCTATTGTTTCTCATACCAGTACTACCACAACACACTTACCAAGCCTCCAGCTGCTCCATCACATAGGTTTGTGATATCAAACCATTGATTGGCGACATTTTTGTCTGAAAGGGTATTTGCCGCGGCCGAGTATCGAACCGGGGACCTTTCGAACGAGAGGCAGGTGCGTTACAAACTGCGCTAAGGCCTAGAATTACCGTTACGTTTTGATAAACCGTCGGTACTGTTATAAAATATCGTAACTACGGCTTTACTCAAGCCGTAGTTACGAGATTTGATAACAACACCTACGAAATATTGTTTGCCCGATATTGCGCCATTGTTAACTGGATAAAATCGTTCCCCATTGTATTCTTACTTTTAGCTCTCTGAGCAAAAAAGGGCTTTTCCAGTCCACTGGACCAAGGTTAAATAATTTTGTTGAAATTTCATGTGCAATTTTGGTATCTCAACTGTTACTGTGCCTTCACACTGCAGAGACATGACCGGGATTTGCCATTATCTACCTCTATATGAATGCTTCCCCCAGGCATCAACTTGATGCCGGTTCTACCCCCTTGACGTCTGACCGTATAGCGCATTTGGTAGCATGTTGGATAATCAATCTTTGTTGAACTGGGTTCAGTCCCAAGTTGAATGGAAATGTTTTGTGACATATCTCTCAAGTTGAGTGGATATAATTCTGTTAACTCCAGTTGGGTGAGCTGGCGATGTCCCCAAAAAGATGGAGAGTTTAGACAAAAAACTCACAAATTGGGCAATTATTTTACCAACTTTTATTGTCCAAATTTGAGCCCTTTTGATTGACGAACTATTACACTATCCCTGCCTCTCAATGATGCCCGATTTACAGTGCTGACAGCACTTTGATTTAAAGGTTCTAGCATTTTATACACACGTTTATAAAAGAATTACTACATTCAAGGTAAACCTAAATCCACCAAATAGATAGGGGAACTCAAAAATTGCAGCAATGAGCCCGAAAAGCTACATGTCCTAATTACGGCGCTTCTGTCCATCTTGTTTGTCCGTCAAAGCAAACCATTTAGGATATGTCATTCAACGGTAATATTGCCTTCGTCTGGAGGATTATAATGATAATAATAATAATAATAAAATCTTTATTTAAAGAAGGTAGGTCATCATACAAACAATACAATGAAGAACTTATTTACAATGAGGCCTTCTATAACAATATGAGGTATTGATCATCATACATATTCATGCATTTGAAATGATATATGTAATGATTTAAAATTATGCTAGTAAACACGAATATGATGATAATGTGTTATAATTGGGAGTGATGATGATGATGATGATGATGATGATGATGATGATGATAATGATGATGATGATAATTATGGTGATTATAACAATGATCAGAAATGATAAGGATATCAATTATTTATAAGGCATACACAATGAATAAAAAGAACCGTTCAGGTTAAATCCCGTTATTTTCCATCAAATAGGTTTTCAAATATCCTTTAAAGCAAGATACATTTTCAATCATTCGTAGGTTATGAGGAATATAATTCCAAAATTCCATACCTGTATATGAGAATGATTTTTAAAAAAAATCTGTTTTAGGAGCACATTTATGAGATATTTGGTTGCAGTATTCTGATCGTAATTCATAAAATTGGTTATGACTAAGTGTTACAAATTCCGACATATAAGAGGGAGCTGATCCATGATTGGTTTTGTAAACCATCAGAATCGTGAAATATTTACGTCTGTTTTCAAACGTTAACCATTTCAAAGAAAAGACATTTTTCTCAAAATTAGACCGTTTTGGCTGGCAGAGAATAATTCGCGCAGCTCTTTATTTAATCTTATTAACTCTTTGAATAGATGAGGATTTACATTGGCTCCAAAGAATACACCCATAATCATAATACGAAGTAATGTAAGAATTATAAAATATTTGTTTCATGTCGATCGTGAGAAAGTTACATATTCCTTTAAGTAAGTACAACTGTGATGTTAATTTCCTACACAATTGATCAACATGAACTTCCCAGCCTAACGTGTTATCAATATGTACACCTAAAAGCTTTTGAGAGGAAACATTTTCGATTTGCATACCGCTTATACTTAAGTTTAATGCAGAACTATTTTTAATGTTATGTTTAGACCCTATTAGCATGCATGTAGTTTTAGTGGGATTTAGAATCATGTTGTTTTGTCTGCACCATCGTTCAATTCTTGTAAGATCATCTTGCAAATATTTAGTGATCTGTGATACGAAAGAACCACATTTAGGTAATGTTGTATCATCAGCATATATGTCCAAGTTTGATTTTAAAGCTAAAGAAAGATCATTGACGTAAATCAAAAACAGAATAGGCCCAAGTATCCATCCCTGAGGAACGCCTGATGTAATTAGTTTCATATCAGATTGAACAGTGTCATTTTTAACCACTTGACGTCTTTCACTTAGATATGAACGAAATAAGTTACATGTATTGTATGTGAAATGATGTAGCTGTAGTTTATATAAAAGAATATCATGATCAACAAGGTCGAACGCCTTTCTAAAATCAAGGAACACAGATCCCAACATATTACCTTGATCTAATTCTGATAACCGCGTATCAACCAATCGAATAAGGGCAGTTTGGCACGAATGATTCTCTCTGAAACCAGATTGCTGTGAAAACAATATATCTGTTTGTTTTAGCTAGGTTTTTAGCTGAAAAGCGATGTGTCGCTCAAAGACCTTTGATAAAGTAGGTAAAATTGAAATGGGTCGATGGTTATTAGGATCGTTCTTTTCACCTCCTTTAAAAAGGGCTTTAACACTAGCCATTTTAAAATCTTTTGGAAAAATACCTTTAGAAATACAATTATTGATGATACATGCAATGGGTTTTGAAATAAAATATTTACATATTTTCAGGATTTTTGGCCCAATTCCATCGAGCCCAGTTGATTTATTACTTTCTAAATTATTGATGATATTTCGTACTTCTATAGGTGTAATGAACGTTCGGACAGTTTTCTATCAAGGTGATTTTTCAGAGTCTTAAAATAATATGTATCAACGTGAACCTTATCAACTATATTCGATACATAAACGAAATGATTGTTCAATGTATTCACGACATTTAAAATACCCTCAACTTCATTCGATTGAAATTTTAATTTAGGAGGCAATTGATGGTCAATTTTATTGCTAGTAGTATTATGAAGATTTTGCCAAAGAATTTTTGGATCGGATTTTTTTTTAATTGCTTCATTAAAGTTATCTTTTTTACTTTTTCTTATAATTGAGGTTACTTTATTTCTCCAAAGTTTGTACATTTGCCAGTTTCCTTTATGTTTATACTCGTCTCTAGTTAATATTGCATCTTTTATAGATTTATTATACCATTCTGGTTGTTTAAGTCTTTTTACACGTTTTTCTTTAACAGGTAGATGCTTAGAAAGAATGTCATTTTATAACCTATAAAGAAACCCTAATACCTTGTCAGGGTCTGATATTGTTTCAATAGTATCGAAATTAATACAAGTTCAATCATGCAAGAAAAAGTCCATGTTTAACTTCGCAAAAGACCGATAGGAAATCGTTTTGAAATTTTCCTTATTATGAAATTTAGCATGATTTTGGTACGTTAAAGCTATAGGGAAGTGATCGCTGATTGCAATTTTCGACACGAAAGTCTCGGAGATAAATTGCTTGCATGTACTATAAATATGATCTATTATGCTAGAAGAATTATTCGTTACTCTAGTTGGCGTTCTTATGTGCTGATAAAGGCCTAATTCCTGAACCATCTTTGCCCATTTTGTATTACTATAAGTAAATGATAAATTCTAATTCCATGCCATAAAACAATGGGCTGCACTAAAACACGCCGTACTAAGTAATATAGGCATGTCCATCAGACACCGACTAATATATGAAATCACTAATAACTTCACGAGTTGAGTTCAGTTGAAGTAAATTACTATGTATTCGAAACAGATTTAAGAATTTTCTGCTAGCATTACCGAATTGGGTGATTGTCATTTACCAAAATCCTACAACCGCATTTTTCTGTACAGCATTTCGTTGCGCGATATATATTATGCGGCGTGTTTTTGTGAAGGCGAATAAAGAAGTATAACAGATAAATGCGCGATTTCTTAGCTGATTCTTTCTTCGGTGGATTCATTGCCGAACCGACGTGAAATTTAAAATTGCATTTCAAGCTCTAGGATTTCAAAATTATGAGATGTACCACATTCCTCTTTCAAGTTTACCAAAGTTGTCGGTCTAACTATTTATATGTACTTTGGCTTTTTCACACATAATATAGTTCCTGTGTAATATCAAAAGTTTTCATAAAAAAAAATGATTATTTTGTATCGAAATCTTACAAATGAACACACTTATTGGAGACCTTTTAAAAAAGGTCATCATTTTCACTGATAACATGAAATGCTCCCCTTTAAAAAGGGGGACAGTCAGTGTGTTATTTGGCCGGGGAGAGCTGCGTATGAACTCATTGCATTCAAAGGAAAGTCGTGCGACGCTATGAGTGGCTTCAGCCCCTCAGGCTGTCGCCATTCAAAAATATAAACATGTATAACAGACTCTGTTTCAATGCATGTCATAATACATTGATATCATGCTGAAAACAAATATATCCTTGTGGTATGAGTTTTCGTCCTAATAACGATTATTCATAAACATTTTATTAAAACTTTTACCAATCGATAAATGTTTAAAAAATATTCAAAATATGATTTTTTATGATTTCCATGTTTCTTAATTCAATCAGATTAGGTTTAACAGGATTTAATTCTGTTTGAATTTGTCAAGTTTTTTATCTGTACAATAGGTGTCATATGTTATCGTCCTATTTTAAAAAAAAGCCACTGACAAAGATGGACACAGGAAAAAAACTATGTAAATAAGCTTTTTTGAAATTAGATCTTTTACTTCATTGCCTAAGTACATTTGCTATGTTGAGACACATAACAAGTTTTTACGTACAAATTGAAAAAAAATGCGATGGTAATTCCATATTTCTGGACTTGAAAATCTGCTAATTGCATGGTTCATTTGCAAATTCACTTCATAAGACGGTAATATTTTGCAAGTCCTCATTTTTTTAAGTTATAAACTTAAGAAAAACGGTTAGATATTTATTTATCCCGAGCTTGAGTGCACAAATATTCAAAAAGGTTAAAATATCTTCACTCTAAATATTTGCTTAATGTAGTCTTCTTAGAAAAAAATGGACGACCAGACCCAGTTAATGGTTAGAAAAAAAAAAGTTCGAACTAGACTTCAAAGTATTCTTTTTAGTCAATGTAAGCTTTGTTTCGATGAAAGACTTGAGAAATTTGAGAAATTGGTGCCTAGAGAACATCCAACATTTACTACATTGAGATGAGCCTGAAATTTTCATGGCGGTTATACATGTATTCCAAATTGATCATTAGGATGAATCAATAATTGAGCGTGTATAATTTTTATACATTCACCTTTAACCACCTTTTCCATCACCTTTTAGCACCTATTCGCATCTTTTAGCACCTTTTCGCTATTTTTGCACCTTTAACCATCTTCTAGCTATACCTTACTGGATTTATCTTTATCATTTTAAATATATTTTTTGACTTTTTAGTGATTTCTTTTCGAATCTTAGTAAATCATGTACGATTCCACGAATCCATAATATTCAATTTACATTTTAATTTTCTGATGCATACGTAAATTTCCCGTTAATTATATAATATGAGGGTTTCATCCTTTCAGTTCGAGTTGCCAAGGGGTCGAGTTGAAAATGGGCCGTGTTGACCACCTTTTTGCACCTGTTCGTAGTTTAGGGACATTCGACCTTGCCCTTGAGCTAAGAAAATGAAAATACACAATTTTAAAAAATAATAATAAATAATCATCACAAAAGACTATAATTATGGGAGTTCCGAAGTTCTATAGATGGGTATCAGAACGATATCCCTGTCTTTCAGAAGTTGTCAAAGAATTCCAAGTAAGTAATGCGTAATTTAGTGGAATAAAATCAAGTATCCTTAGGTAACCATTTTCACGAAACCCAATAGTTACGCACTTTCGATTTTCTGCCAATTATGAAGTTAACATAAAAACAAATCGAAGGCTCAGCGCGAAACGATTGTAAGATTCTATAAACATATAGGCATTTACAACTGTTTCGCGCTGAGCCATCTACAGTGCAGTCGGCTAATCCTGCGCACTTAAGAGAGTCAAGTACAAAATATGTGTAAAGATATCGTATGTACACAAAAAATCAATACACGACTGAACTCATTTACCATTTTGGCTATGTAAAAGGCATTTTATCTAGAACAAAATGTAACTTAAATTACATAATTCAGTGATGAACAGAGTCACCGTCGTGTTTTATCAACTCAGTGTTGGTCGGCTAAACCCGCGCAGTGCAGAAAAGAACCTAACTTTCATACCCGTAATCTATTTAATTAAAATGAAAAATACTAAGACTAAAACGGGAATCTTTTTACTTTAAATTGCACATAATTACCTTTTTGTTTTAAATGATTGAATGGTCAATTTTTGAATTTGCAAAATAGGTTGTTCTGATTTTATGCCTAGCGGCCATTTTCTTAATTTACATGACGTCATATAGCTGCGCAGCATTAGACGACGCGCAGGATTACCCGACATGAGTGTATCTATCTTATCTATCTAGCCTTGAGCCCTTTTTCGAGCAGTCTCCTGTGTTCGATCATTTTGATTTTGGGGGATATTCTGATGTCTAAATTACAAAATGCAAATGGTTGAAAATTAGTGATGGGACGATGATCGATTATAATCGAAAATCAGTTGGTTTGGCCTGCCGATTACGATTATCGACTAAGAAATTTCACAATCGATTGTAGTCGGCCCGGAACGTGTTTTTTACCAGAAATTTGGTCCGGGAATATAACAATCACCATGCAATTAGCAGTTTATATAATCCTTGCTAGAAACGAAAAAGCCGATGCAAACAATAATATTCCCGAGGATTAAGAGATATTTCCTTACCCCCGTCATGGCGAAGGACGGTCAGTAATGTCGAACAAAAATCCCCTTGGTCCGGTAAATTTTACCATATCCGAATATCCGTTGGTCCGAATGTCTGACACTATTTTGTGGGCAAAAAAATAATTTAACAGTAAATCCTGTCTTTCACTTAAGAAAATACTATTCTGGACATCTATCTCACGAAAACAAACAGTTTTCTTAAACTTTACATAGGTCTAAATTCCGTCAATAAACAGTTCCTCTACGACTTTCGGCACCCGTAGAAAGCGAAAACTCTCTTCTTTATAATGCATCAATTAAGAGGAAGAAGAGATGATTTTAGGATCCAAATAAGAAAGAATTATTGGTAGCTAGTCTTATTTTACCCGAATTTTTCGTATTTTTCCACTATCAAAAGCACACAGATAAAATAATTTTCTGCTTATTCGTACCCAAGAATGTTCGACCCATCAAATTATTTCTAGTTATTTTTAATGAAAACCACAAGTGACTGTAGTCTTTTGACTTGAAAAGAGTTCAAAAAACATTTTTTTAATAATTCTGTTAATCTCTGAATCTCAGCTTTTACATCAAAGCACTGAAAACACTGGGAGGACTTTTAACAACCTAGAAAGGCCTATAATGTTACTGCTTGTTAATCTTAATGAGGAAAGAAAACAGTTGTAATATTATTTGACCTCTAAAATGTTTGGTCTGACAGGTCTTGCTTTAGTCTGACAGTTTATTAGGATTTGTTAGACCAACTGTCTGACAGTTTTTCTGTACCCTTGCCATGTCTATTACCCAGGTGGTTGGTTGTTGTCAAAAGTTTGCGGATGTTTTTTGGCTTCTACAAAAAACATTGGTATCCATAATCACTTTTGTATTTTAATAGAAATAGAAATGAAAACTGGGAAAACATTTGGTGAAAGGAAGAAATAGAGTAATGATTGACAAGTGATGATCCTCTTTCTATGTCCATAAACAAGAAGATAGGTTATTAGTCAACTCGGCCCATCGAATAACTCGGCCCCAATGTATAGCCTATAGTAGCATAAACTATATTGCATGAAATATGTGTAAGTTTTGTACAAATGATGCAGTTATACCCTACTATGATAATCTTTATTATTTTGACAATAGTATTAATTTTTTTGATAATTAAATATTTATTCAGTGATTAATCATTAAATATGTGCAATTCTTAAAATTCAAGTTAACCTTTTTTTAAGGCCGATGTATATGTAAATTTCCAGACAACTGAATAAAAATTGAATAATATGGTATTTTTACTAATCATTCTAAATGAATAATCAATAAGATAATGATTTTGGCATAAAAAGATTTTGGGCCGAGTTATATGTTGGGCCGAGTTGAAAATGGGCCGAGTTGACTGGTCACCAGAAGATATGGTATACTAGTTTACAGCTTTCTATCTAAGTGTCCAACCATTCATTCATCTGACCAATCTCTAAAAATCTGTCTATGGTGCTGATTTGAAATTTTTTGGAAAACGTTGTGGAAAAAGAAACAAGCATTTCTTCTTTTCTCAAGATATATATTATCCTATTTGGCACTGATGTTTCACATTTTATACAAATACACATGTAACTGCAACTTTTTGTTCAGAGAGGGGATGAGAGATGTAGAATTGGTAAAACTAAAAATACGAAAAAACAATACATGTAAACATTTTCCAATTGTCTTTATACAACATATTAAACAGTTTCAATAACAAATTCTCAAGCCTTAAATCATATCAATTTAGTAATGATGCACAGATATTGCAATTTAAAATAAATTCAAATGTAGTCTTGTAATTCCAAAGGATACAAACAGATGATGCAGTACTGTTTTGATATTAATGAAACCGATTATATAATCGATCATTAGTTGATTAATTCTTCCAACTAAAAACCGATAATCGATTATGATTTCAAACCGATTGCCCAACACTATTGAAAATCATTGTCAAGAAAAGTTAAGGCATGGCGGATGATAAAAAAGTGCTAAACTTTCCAAATAATTTTTTTTTCTGCTGAAGTGGCCAGGTGAGTGGTTAATATAACAGAAAAACAGGGAATGGGAATAATTACCTTCCTGAATGTGGTGGTAAGCTGTGTGGTGAAGTAAACTGTCGGTCGTCGGTCTTCTTGGTGAAACAGTCGTAGGCCTACATCTGCTCGGTTGTCTGCGGTCCTTCACACTGAGCATGAGGGCTGGGGGGGTTCCGCATATCAACTTTTCCCGAGCGTTCACGCCCAAGATGTAGCGAATAGACAGTAGATTTGCACACGGCACTAAATTACTGCACACGATACTAAAGTAGTGCACACGTCACAACACTCCCCACGACTTTCTCAAAATAGCTCCTTCTGTAGATCTGATGCCATTCCGAGCGTTGATCATCGTCATTCACAGTGTGGAGACTAAAAGTCTCTTAATTAAATCTTAAATAGGACTAAAAGCCCTTAAAGTTGAAATGTCCTAAATCCCAAGCCCTTAGAAAGTCCTTAAACTTAATCCTAAATTGTACTTAAGCGATGCAAAAGTCCTAACCACTAAAAATGTCGATAAGCCGTTAAAACTGTAGAATACGGATATCCCGAAAATATTGAAATGTATTGGCATTAAATAATCCAATGACGCGAGAATGCTACAGGATTACTAAAAAATGCAGTATCACGTCAATTTAAACGACTTAACTTGAAAAATATACATTCGTAGAGTCACTATAAATGACTAAATTGGAAATGTCACTCAAAATGACAAAACTTGATATCTCACTTAAAATGACGAAACTTGAAATGTCACTTAAAATGACAAAACTTGAAATGTCACTTAAAATGACGAAACTTGAAACGCATTTACATTTGAAAACTACAACTATTAAAAACAGCCGATAGATGCAGCTGCAGTATATACAATTAACCGACATGCACTCAGCAAAATCTTTATAAACTGTTTGTATAAACGTTTTCCCCGACAAGCGCACAGCGTTGACCTAATTCCCTGGATACTATCCAGTACTGAAGCAAGGGACAATTGAACTGAATTGAACATTCTACTTTTATCTAATTCCAATAAAGTGCGCGTGCATTGGCTGTAGTAATAGCACACACCTTCTCAATTGAAAGTCCTGTATGTTGGGCCATGAGTTTGGCAGCATAAAGCAAATGTCCAGGTGATGATACACAATTTTTTCCAACAGTGAAGTAAGGTGCATCCGATTCCAACAACAAATGAGACTCCGGAATCAACTTTAAAGTTTTAACTTGTTCTTCATTGAAATGGTGTAATTTATTCGTAAAACCGAAAAATGTTTCTGGAAAGTCTTTCATCCACTTTTCAACAACGAGCGTAGTTCCCGTAAAACAATGTAAATGAATCTTCTGAGAACGCTTCATAAATTTCTTAACAAAGGTGAGTAATTGTAGAAATGCTTCATCACCATTATCTCCCTCCATTCCTCTACAATGCAAGACAAGTACATGTTTAGGCTTAATTAATGGCAAAACCCTTTCCAGGAGTAATAGCTAGTTTGACCATTCTCTTATTGGTTCAGTCCGATCCAATCCAATTTCTCCCAACGCAGATACACGAGGTTGTTCTAAAAGGTATTTAAGCTTCTGAATACTCTCATCTAGGTTGCAGTTAGAGAAAGAGGCGTGTCTTGGATGAATTCCAATGGCTACTTTCATGTCGCTATCAAAACTTAAAAGGGTTGGGCGCGACGGAAAGGTATAAGGGTCACAAAACACTGCAACAGAACCAACTAGATTAATTTGTTGTGTGGTAGGCACTGGTGTAGCGTTAAGAACATCCTGCAGTGTTCAAAATGAAGGCAACTGTAATTTGTAAAGAGTCCTATCTAGATGAAAGTGAGAGTCTATACATTCCGGATAGTTTTCACTAGCACTTGGATATGAAAGTTCCATTGAAACAGCTGACGTAACAATTGATTCATGTGAAAAGTTCTTTCGCCAGAATTCCCTTTCAGATGAACTGATTATCGCGTAAATCAGCAAAATGACCCTCCAATGCAAAAGGATACCAACAGAATTCCCCTCTGCCAACTTGAAGACTTCAGGAATTGCACAGGAATTGCACTGTGTAAATGTTGACAAAACTGGATCATAGATTGTTCTTGAGAGGAAGATACTTCACACTTGTCTAAAGAACTTAACAGGTGTTGCATACGCAAGAACGCTAGAAGTTCATCTACAGTAGCTGGTTTTCCCAGTAGCCAACGTGACACCTGTTCGAGTGCTTTTGTTCTTCTCTCGAGAATTTCAGGATCATTAGCAGGTAGGTCTTCTCGGAAAATACCTGGTATATGTTCATTGAATGCATGAGGTTTTAGGAACCGGGCACTAGTTGACTCACATCCTGGAACACAACATACCCTAGACTTGGCTTTCCCTGCTAATCGAAACCGTTCCTCCCTAACTCGCTCAACCATTTCCTCTGTTACCTTCTTTTTTGAAGGTGCTGAAGACCTTGTGTGACTGGACGAACGTTTGGTACTTGAAATAGAATCATCTAGGTTATCAACATTTACGATTAAATTGAAATGTTTTCCAGCTGACTTTACTGTGCGCAGTCGGGAACGCCGCATTTCAATGCGTGAATTATCAATAGTGATTTTAACATTAGGCTTGGGCGCGTTTGGTGATTGCATAGTCAAGTCAGTGCTCAAAGCGGCTGCCCTAACTTGCGAGTGTCGGTTTTCTGTATCCGTAGTGCTAAAAGCGGCTACCGTAGCTTGTGACCTATTGACAGTGCTAAGAGCGGCTATCCCGGTTTTTGTCTGCAAATCCTCAGGAGTAACAGTACTAAAAGCGGCTGTCATCCCTTGATCTTCTGGCTGACACGGAACACCAGTAGTGCTAAAAGCGGCTACAGTGTTCTGAGGGATTTCTGGACTAACAGTACTAAAAGCGGCTGTCAATCTGTCAGATCTCCTAGGACTAAATATCCTTATGGTTTCCCCGCAAGCTTCTCTAGTAATTATCGGACTGGAATGATTTACCACACTTTCATGTGGAACCATTGGCGTTGGCGATTGCAGAAGAAATTCCTCCTGACTTTCATCTAAAGTTAGCTCGGAATCGTAAATGAAATTGAGGCTAAAAGCTTCATCTCCTTCGCGGGGTTTAGGTAAGCCCTCTATACTGAAACTACTGTCCAGTATGTTTCTGGTTTCACCTGACATTCTGAAATATACCAAAAAGGTAGATTTATACCCAACCCTTTGTTCATTGAGTTTGCAACTATGACACTTGTATTTGTCTATCTGCAGGGAATCGGAGACACTTATATTTACACAAGACCCGTGATACCATTCATCGCAAAAATCAAACTGGATCATAAACCTGCCATTCCATGGTTCTTTACATGTACAATACAATGAATTATCAGGAACAACCAGTGGGTCATCTGGCGATTCCTTATACCTTTTGATCCAGAGTGGGATATTCCTATCCTTACATGGCATCATTCTGTCATGATTGACCACAAAGATTGACTTGTTGAACTTTACTCTATAGAGGTATGCTGAAAGTTTCTTTATGATCAAAGCTGGGCCTTTCCAAGGTGGACTTAATTTTTTACACTGGCCTTTCATGACAATGGTATCTAAAAGATACACAATGTCACCTTCGGCATAAGGTCTTAATAAAATTTTCAGATCGTAATTTCTTTTCATTCGTTTTGAGCTGGTCTTTATGTTCGTTCTTGCCAATTCATGTGCTTGTTTCAAATTATGCTCAAGGTCTGCAACATATTCATTATAACTCTCCGGACTTGCTTTCGGGTTGGGAAACATCAAATGAGCCGGAGTATTGACTTCCCTCCCCAACATTAATTTGTTAGGGGTGAAGCCAGTGCTCCTGTTCACCGATGCCCTAATGGCCATGGCAATCTGTTGGATGTATTGGTCCCATTTGTCTTGTTTTTTACTAAGAAAACACCGAACAGCGTCTAACAAAGTACGATTAAAACGTTCAACTTGACCATTCGATGATGGTCTATACGGAGTTGTTCTTGATTTATGAATTTGTAGGCTTTTGCAAAGTGATTCAAAAAGTTTGGCATCGAAATTTTTGCCCTGATCTGAAAAAAGTTGCAAAGGAAAGCCCATAGGAGAAAAGAAATTATCTATAGCTGCTTGTGCAGTTTCCTCGGCGCGCTGAGATGGTAAAGGTATACATTCGACCCATTTAGTTAACTGATCTACCATCATGAGGCAGTGTTCATTACCTAATTTTGTCTTAGGAAGGGGACCAATGAAGTCAATGTGCACTCTTTCCATGGGTGTACCAGCTTGAAATTCGGTGAGAGGCATTTTGCTATAAACTTTATTTTTCTTATTTCTGTTGCAAACATCGCAAGTGAGCACATACCTTTCAGTGTCTCTATTTAAATGAAACCAATAGAACTTTTTCCTTTAGTTTTGACTTAGTTCTAGCCACCCCTTGATGTCCTGCAGAGGGTATGTCATGGTGTAGGGAAAGAACTATTTGCTTTAAGCTTTCAGGGATTACTAAAAGCAGATCCCCAGCTCCTTGATTGCATTCTCTGAATAATACACCATCCTTCAGGTGAAACAATTCTTTGTTCAGCCAGAGATTTTTCTCTTCTGCATTTGCAATGAAGAGATCTTTTTCACTTGGCTGAACACTGTCCACTAGCCACCCTAAAAGCATGGCTAGCTTTGGATCTTGATTTTGTGCCTCTCTTAAGTCTTTATGAGTATAACCCCAGGATTGTGGATCATCAGTTGCCTGGTCAGCATTAAAAGCACTTGACTGGACACTGCAACAGGATATTTCAAAAGAGTTTTCCCCCAACGCCACTATGTCTATATGAGCATCTGTTTTGCCCAAACCTACTATATCATCCGGAATCAATTGACCTAAAAGATCGTCCTGATTCCCAGATAAAATTCCTGGGTTATCTAGTGCTACCCCGACATTAGTTACTGCCACTGATCTTGACCTTTCCTGAGCTTCTGCGACCTTATTTGCAATACCTATTGCGCCCTGATGGTTAACCTCCTTCATGATTGCCTTATTTTCTTTACTGCGCTGTGCTAAACCTACTGCTTCATGGACATCTTCATTAAATTTTGCCCATTGTCGATGTGCCCTTGAGCAGTAATAACAACCACCACATGGCAGATCCTCAGGCCTGATGCCTGCTACATAACCTGAGCATGGACTTAAAGGATCCGGGATCCTTGAAAGTGCATCCGCATTTCCATGCTTAATCCCGGGACGATGCTTAACTATCATGTGGTATTGAGAAAGCTCCTCAATCCACCTAGCAAGCTGACCTTGTTGCTCTTTAAACCTAAGTAACCACGTTAAACTTGAATGATCAGTGCGAACTGTAAAAACATTACCTAAAAGGTAATACCTGAACTGTCGAGTGAATCTGACTATGGCAAGTAGCTCTTTTCTAGTTGTGCAATAATTCTTTTGCTCTGGTGTCAAAGAATAACTACTAAAAGCGATTACCCTTTCTGCACCTTCTTGAACCTGAATTAATTCGGCACCTATAGCCCCCTTGGATGCATCAACATCCAAGATAAAAGGATCTGATGTGTTAGGCAGGGCTAACACCGGCGGACTAGTTAAAGCTTGTTTCAAAGAATCAAAGCTTTGTTGCTCGATTTCCCCCCAATGAAAAGGATTACCTCCTGTTAAACTGTAAAGCGGTTGTGCTTTTTCTGCAAAATCTTTTACAAATGACTTATGGTAATTTGCCAACCCTAAAAATCTTTCTACATCTTTTTCACAATTTGGGACTGGCCAACTTTTTACAGTTTCTGTATCTTTATCTATCATTGATAGTGAATTGCCACTTACATTTCTTCCTAAGAATTCGCATTCTTGTTGAAAAAGAATACATTTCCTCGGCTTTAATTTCATGCCGTGTACTCTGAAAGTTCAAGAACTTCACACAGGTTATCAAGATGATCCTCAAAAGTTTTTCCCATTACCAGAATGTCATCTAGAAATGCCAAAACTATTTTCCAACATAGACCCTTTAGAATGAAATTGACTACCCTGGAAAATGTTGCTGGAGAGTTTGTTAAACCAAACCCCATCCTTAAATGCTCAAAAAGACCATATTTGGTTAAAAAAGCAGTTTTTTTCCTATCTTCCGGCTTAACTCTAACCTGCCAGTAGGCAGAATTCGCATCTAATTTTGAAAACCAAACGTTTCCGGCTAAATTATCTAAACAATCCTCGACTAAAGGTAGTGGAAAAGTATCTTTAACGGTGACGTCATTAAGGGCACGGTAGTCCATGCACCACCTAACAGAGCCATTACGCGTTTACGAATTAAAACGGGAGACGACGCCCATTCAGAACAAGATTCTTGAATGACACCAGCATCTAGCATCTTTTTGAGGTGAGCTTCTTCTTCGTTAACAAAGCATGCCGGTGTTTTGCGCATTTTTTGCTTAATCGGTTTCGCAATGCCTGTATCTATAGCTTGTTCGATAGCTGTAAAATTCCCTAAGTCGAAATTGTTTTCAGCAAAAACGTCTGAATAATTTTGAAGAAGTTTCTTCAGGCTCTTTGTTTGATTTGAATCTAAGTTAATTTATGAGGCTTCAAAAACACTGTGCATATGGGTTGGTAGGCTTGCTTCACCTGAATCATTGCAACTAAAAGCTACAGTGGAAAAAGATCCCTCGCTTGTAATTTGACTAAAAGTCAAATCCTCTTTGCCTAAAGGTTCTATTATGGCATCAATCTCATATGCACTAGCAATAATTTGATTCTTTTTAAATGATTTAAAAGCATCAGTAGGGTTCACTACACAAACAACAGGTTTCTGATTATTTTCTTGAACAGAGCGAGGCATTAATATGCCCTTTTTGATTACAACATCCTCAGGTTCAACGTAGTAATTGGATAACAAATCATTTAATTTTCCCTGAACCCTAACAACAGAATTGGGTGGTACCACGATCTTCTTGGTCAAAGATACTCTTGCAATGAGAGGTTTACCGTCTTTAAGATGAGTGGTTATCGGTATCTTTTCACCATTTATGACAAGCGTGTCGGAGCACATATCATGTAAAACACCTAAAAGGTGCATGATATCATAACCCAACAACATTTTGTCTTCAATGGGAGCGACATAGAGTCTTTCATTAAAATTTTGTGAACCTAATCTAATTTGTACAGGTTTCGTAATGAATCCTTTCAGTACATTTTCTTTGTCTGCCATTTGCATAGTGACTTCCTTGATCTTTTTGGGTTTTTCCAAAAGCTGCTCAAAAATGTCAAGTGAGAGGATCGTTATTTCAGCTCCTGAATCAATTCTAGCCTTGACCTCCCTCCCCCATGACTTTCAAAAATACAAATGATGACCCTGCACATACTCTATGCACCTGAACGGGAATTTCGGTATCTGTTGAAGACAACTTTTCAGTCAATAGTTCAGGTTTGAATACGGGACCAGTCTGATTGTCGAATTTATCCTCTAAATTTTTAGATAGACCAGTCTCAATGCTATCTTGAATAAGATTAAAAGCCTCCAGCCTTGGCTGTACAGAACCAAGGCTAATTGCCTTCAAGTCTTTATCTGAATCCCTACTCTGACTCAAACTTTGACCACTCAAGTGTTTTTTGACCAAGGACTGAGGATCGTAGCCGTTACCCCAGTCCTTATTAGTTTAAATCTTTTTTATTGTCATTGCCATTTTTCTTTTCTTTTCTTTTTAACCAAGAAGCATATTTCCTACAATCACGCTTAAAATGCCCCTTAATTTTACAAAAGAAGCACTCTTCATCAGCTCTAGCTTTTGCTTTATTGGATTGATTTGTTTGACCATTTGGTTGGTTTTTTGAATTTTGATTAGAATGCAAAAATTCTTGAACAAACCTTTTAACGTCCTCAACTGAAATTTTATTCATAGAAACGTCATCCCTTCTGGGTGATTTTGCCTTCGATCCGTCAACAGCCTGAGAGATGTATTGATACTGTTTGACGGCATTAAGAGCTTCCTGTATGTTCTTAGGATGACCTAAACAAGCATGTTTACCAGCTTCTTTGTCTGAACAACCTTGACAAAATTCAGAAACGGCCTCTGGCATTTTGTGTATTTCGGGCAAATCTTTAAATGCTGCACTTGCCAAGGACATAACTCTGTCTGCCCAATCTTCAAGGCTTTCTTCATTCTTTTGAAATGCTTGCTGGAAACTAGCTCTAGTAGTTTCTGTTAATTCAACAGAACCAAATCTATGCTCTAACTTTTGAAGAATTTCATCAAAAGTTAGTTCTGTCCCCATCCTAGTGGTGAGGGTTAAATAGTCTAGAGCTTTACCCTCCAAACTCCAGGTCAAATAATCTCTACATTCTTGTTCACACCAATTGAAAACGGATTTGTAACTGTCAAAGATTTTACGGAAGGAATACCAACTAGAGCGTCCATCAAACTTAAAGTTTCTTGGAGTTTTTAGTGGATCCCCCCCTAAGTCCTATGTTAAGCTTTTGACCTTGATTTTCTGACCCTATTCTAGTGCTATGTCTGATTTGTCTGTATTTTGGGGAACGTGACCTTGAGGGAGAGTTAGCCTTATAAGTATCTGAATGAAATTCAGCTACTTTAACCTGGGATAAACGTTCCTTTGTTCTACTTTTTCGCTCTTTTTCAGTTTTTAAGTGTAGGTCACCTGAACTAGATTGAATATCAGTTGCTCTGGCGTTAAGTCTAGAAGACTGTGTGTCACCAGAAGCCAGCAATTCAATATCTGAATTCAATCTCTCTATCCTAGACTGGTTGCCGGCTGCACCTGTGTTAAGCCTAAAAGAATGTGTGTTGTGTGGTGCTCCACCCTGGGTATCTTGTCTAAAAGACGGCTGATCAGGGGCGTTTGGAAGGCGTTCCAGTCTATCTGGTAGAGTTTGTCTTTGTTGAGCTTCCAGTCTAAAAGACCTTTGCTCAACCTGGGACTGGGAATAGGTGTCCGGTCTAGAAGACAGCGACCTATCTGCTTGTCTATGAGGGTCTACTCTAAAGGAATAGGCCACATCTTTTTTGTCATCTGGCCTAAAAGGCTGGAAAGGAACTTGGAAAGGATCAAAACACGAGATAGACTCACTATCTACTTCTGATTTTCTGAATTGGTTTGTTGCAACTCCTTGAACCTGATTTTCTGATAAATTTTGCAAAAATTGACTTTCAGTCATACATTGGCTTTGCAATGACTTTTGTAAAGATTGCTGTCTTTCAATAAGAGTTTGCAACTGTGCAATTTGTTTATTTGTTTCCTGTTGTAACTGCTGCAAAGCATGAAATTCAGAGTTTCTTTTTGTGACACAGAAAGATTTCTCAAAGTTTCATATTCTGTAGGTACGGGTAATTTTGGCCTATTTACCTGAGGGCGGGGGCTTGTTACAGGTGTGGGTCTACTAGCATGTGTAGCATGGTTCTGAATGGGCTTGGATTCTGCCTTATTGCCTAAGGTTGAAAGGTCAGGCAATTTATTAATAAGCCCGTCAATCTCACTGTCAAGCGTTGGTTTTGAATAGGCTAACAGGCGACGTAATGTCTGCTCTGTCTCTTCAATTTCAGAACGCAGTATGGCGGCTGCTTGTTCCTCGGTAGATCCTACAGATGATTTAGATGACCATCTTGACAGTGACCTTGAAGCTTCCCCCCTCCCACTGTAATAATCCTTAGGAGGTACACTGAAATCAAGAATATTCCATGCTTCATTGGGTACTTCACCCAAAAACAACATTGAAAATGCTGCTTTGGTTACTGCACCAAACATTTCTCGGTGCCTTACGATTGCCTGGGCCTTTTTCTCCCCAATCCCCGGTACAAGATGGAGAGATTCAGCCGGAGCTGAATTAATATTTACTTTAACCATGCTTGCCATGGATAGAGTAAATAAATGCTCAGAGCAAACTGAAAAAGATTTGAATGCAAATATAAAGGTGGGGAACTGAATATAATTCTAACTCACTGGGTGGGGCAAGTCACGCAAATGAATTAGGAAAGTCAAACTTGATTATATTCCACCTAAAACTGGATATTCACATCAAAACTTACTTTAATTGACTGAATTGACAAAATAGTCAATGAAAACTGAAATTGGAAAAATCCTTCCAATTGGCTTTTACGACCCTGCATCAATATAAAATTGTCACAGGGGCTTAAACCACAAAAAAATTCTTTATTTCCAAAGGAAATATAAGGTAAATCAATTAAAATCATTCAAAAGAAAAATTTTGTTCAAGTCGCGTAAAACTCAATACAAAAATTCAATTGACCTTGTTTTTCCTCGTCGCCAAATGAAGCAGCCGGATGAGTGGTTAATATAACAGAAAAACAGGGAATGGGAAAAATTACCTTCCTGAATGTGGTGGTAAGCTGTGTGGTGAAGTAAACTGTCGGTCGTCGGTCTTCTTGGTGAAACAGTCGTAGGCCTACGTCTGCTCGGTTGTCTGCGGTCCTTCACACTGAGCATGAGGGCTGGGGGGTTCCGCATATCAACTTTTCCCGCGTGTTCACGCCCAAGATGTAGCGAATAGACAGTAGATTTGCACACGGCACTAAATTACTGCACACAATACTAAAGTAGTGCACACGTCACAACACTGCCCTACTATTTTTTAATCGGACATTTGAAAAAAAAAATCAGGCCCTTCAATTAAAATTGTTCTTACTCGATTGACGTCATGTGAATTACTTTTAAAATAATTCTAAGAGGTCTCTTTGATTTTGTAAGTCTATTTCAATATTGTGTGGTTTGTAATTTTGATCTCAGGGTGAAAATTGCAAAGGTGCTCGAATATGGGAGACTGTTTTTAGACCTTTCTAGTCAGTGTGTGTACATGCAATCATCACACCCTGTCAATTAATAAGATAACCAATCTAAGTTTATGTAACTTTTGGTGTAGTTTAGAGGCAAAATTTTGCATTTTTCGAGTTTGCCAGTGCAAATTTCATAGCTTGAGGTGGTCGAATATGGGAGACTAGAATCCATCAATCCAATCCAATTCAATCCAATCCATCCATCCATCCATCCATCCATCCATCCATTTGTCTTAACCGCCTATGTTGACCAACCCTGGATTTACAAGGTAGTACAACCTTTTACCTAACCACCACCAAGGTCATGGTACATGCACAGTCCCATCACCATATATACACTCATGTCGAGTAATCCTTCGCGTCGTCCAATTCTGCGCAGCTATATGACGGCATATAAATTAAGAAAATGGCTGCTCCTGTAGATATAAATTTGAAACAACCTATTTTTCAAATTCAAAAATTCAATCATTCTATCAATTAAAACAAAAAAGTTCATTTGTATATTTTAAAGTAAAAAGATTCCTGTTTTTGTCATAGTGTTTTTCATTTTAATTCTTGTAGATTTACGGACATTGAAGTTAGATTCTTTCCTGCACTGTGTGGGTTTAGCTGACAAAAACTGCTTTGATAAAACACGATGGTGCCACTGTTCATCACCCGATTGTGTAATTTTATTGACATTTTGTTCTAGATAAAATGTCTTTTAAATAGCCAAAATGGTAAATGAGTTCAGTCGTGTTGATTTTTTGTATACATGCTATATCTTTACACGAATTTTGTACTTGACTTTCTTAAGTGCGCAGGATTAGCCGACTGCACTGTACATATGCAAACACATCTTAAGATTTGAAACTGTATTGATACTCAAATTGTGATTTAAAAAGTGTCAAGATATTCTACCAGTTAGTAATTTCTGATATTTTCTGGCATTGTTAGACAAAGCAAAAAATCCAATCATGCACAAGTATTATCTCAATGACCAGGCTTTAGAAGCTGTACCCCATGCAAGATACCTAGGCCTTGATCTATCTTCTCTTCTGACCTGAACTTCTCAGCCCACATCACAAGAATTACAGCAGCTGCAAATAGGTCTCTTTGCTTTCTAAAACGAAATATCAACACTAAGACGAAAAGAGTCAGAGAATTGGCATACATGTCTCTGGTCCGGCCACATCTGGAATATGCTTCCACTGTGTGGAGCCCCTACACCAAATCAAATCTTCAAAAGGTGGAACAGGTTAGAAAGAAGAGCCATCAGGTGGGTCAAGCATGATTATTCCCCTCTTTCGAGGTTACAGCCATGCAGTATGATCTAGGGTGGAGGTCTTTTGAGCATCACGGGGGTGACGCCAGACTTATCATGTTTTATCGTATATACAGTACTTAGAATCCCTTTATAAGCAACTCGGATAATAGGGATATTCCGTTATTAGCAACATTTCCTCCAGCACAAAACCATTTGTTCTTTAGCCTATAAAAAGATGTTAAATTCATCGGATTATCGAATTCTGGAAATAGAGACTCCCCGTTAATGGAAACAAATTTTTTGCACCAGGACCCTTTTTAGCTCACCTGAGCACGAAGTGCTCAAGGTGAGCTATTGGGATCGTAGAATGTCCATCGTCAGTCATGCGTCGTGCGTCGTCCGTCGTCCGTCGTCCACAATTTCTTTAAACATCTTCTCCTCCTAAACCAGTGGGCCAATCTTGATGAAACTTGGCAGGGATGTTCCTTGGGTCAAGCTCTACCAAAGTTGTTCAAATAAATGAAATCTACCCTTACCTTTCCCTTTACCCTTAACAAAAAGGGTGAAAATATGAAAATCTTTAAAAATCTTCTTCTCTGAAACCAGAAGGCAGACAGCTTTCATATTTGGTATGTAGCATCATCTAGTGGACCTCTACCAAGTTTGTTCATATCAAGACCCTGGGGTCATATTTGGGCTTTACCCGGGCCCAACCCTTTTTACATAGAATCAAAAAGCGAAAATCTTTAAAAATCTTCTTCTCTGTAACCAGATGGCATCCAGCTTTAATATTTGGTGTGTAGCATCACCTAGTGGGCCTCTACCAAGTTTGTTCATAACAAGACCCTTGGGTCATATTTGGGCTTTGCACGGGTGCATCCCTTTATCTCTGATGAGCACGAAGGGTAAAAAAAAAAAATCTTCAAAAATCTTCTTCTCTGAAACCAGAAGGCAGACAGCTTTCATATTTGGTATGTAGCATCATCTAGTGGACCTCTACCAAGTTTGTTCTTATCAAGACCCTGGGGTCATGTTTGGGCTTTGCCCGGGCTCAACCGTTTTAACATAGAATCAAAGAGCAAAAATCTTTAAAAATCTTCTTCTCTCTAACCAGATGGCATACAGCTTTCAATTTTGGTGTGTAGCATCACCTAGTGGGCCTCTACCAAGTTTGTTCATATCAAGACCCTTGGGTCATATTTGGGCTTTGCACAGGTGCATCCCTTTATCTCTTATGAGCACGAAGGGTAAAAAAAATAAAAATCTTCAAAAATCTTCTTCTCTGAAACCAGAAGGCAGACAGCTTTCATATTTGGTATGTAGCATCATCTAGTGGACCTCTATCAAGTTTATTCATATCAAGACCCTAGGATCATATTTGGGCTCCACCCGGGCGCAACCCTTTTTACATAGAATCAAAGAGCGAAAATCTTTTAAAATCTTCTTAATTGAAACCAGAGGGCACACTGCTTTCATTTTTGGTATGTAGTATCATCTTACGGGCCCCTACCAAGTTTGTTCATATCAAGATCCTGGGGTCATATTTGGGCTCCACCTGGGGGCATCCCTTTCAGCTCATCTTAGCACAATGGGTGAAAATGGGAAAACCTTCAAAAATCTTCTTCTCTGAAACCAGAAGGCAGACAGCTTTCATATTTAGAATGTAGCATCATGTTATCGACCTCTTCCAAGTTTGTACATATCAAGACCCTGGGGTCACATTTGGGGTTCACCCGGGTGCATCCCTTTTTACATAGAATCAAGGAGCAAAAAGGCATATCTGTCTTGCTCTTCGCTGAGAACGTTCCATGGTATTTGATCTTAGGCAATTATCTTCTTTTTGACATCTGCCTATCTATTTAATGTGATGTCCCAGGGGTCATAGAGACTCAGGTGAGCAATCTAGGACCATCATGGTCCTCTTGTTTATGGGATATAAGAAACAATCGGGGTTATACATTGGGACAAAAAATATCAACATCCAAATTAACGAGTTTGACCATAATTTCCTGTGTTGCCGCTATTCTGAAAGTACACATAGATGTGTCAACATGTCAAGTTGTTGATCGCACATTTACCCGGTTCAAAATTGTTATTTGATTGTGTTGATTAAGTGTTTGAACTAATGCTTTGCATTTTTTTGTATTTTTTATTCCACTGGCCAAAAAGGCCACTGGTTCGAGTGTTGCCAACAGTTATTCAGACAAAAGATTTCATCGCGCCTGTCTTCTTTTTCACATTTTTCACTTTTGGATAAAAGTAAAAAGCCCCTGAAAATTATCGCGGCAGTTAGAAAAAATGTCATGAAGTCACTACATAGCAAAAATTACTTACTTCAAATTTAAAATTATAATTCTTATAAACATATTCGAGTGAAAAAGACAGGCGAAAAACATATACTTTCTTGACTAATCCATTTTCAATATGAAGTCACTCTATAAATTTCTCGGGAATGACCAGCCTTCAAACGAACCGACAAACACCTGGCACTGTCAAGGCGACTCAAGAGTCTGTGTTTTCAAAACAACACGCTTTTCTCTCGTGTGTATTTGGCAGCCTTGTTAAATCGCATAGATATTGGAATTAAACATATAGCTTGCCTTCTTTTAAAAGGTAATTTGTTTTTCGCAAACCATATTCACATCGAAACTTTTCATTCTTACCGATCAGCAACCTTTAAATTTGAAAGCCGTTGGTCCTCTTGATGATTGATTGAAAAGACGTAAATAAATATCAAAACTACTGTACTTTTTCTTCAATTTTCATACAATTAAAAGGGGCACAAAAATAAACAATAGATCGGAACTGGCCAAATGTACATGTATGCATTGATTCTAATGCTGATGATGTACTTGTACACTTCTGAGAATTGGATACTGACTGAAACCCGATTATCAAATAATAGAAACCTCCACTTAATAGCAACTTTTCTTCTGACAAAAAGGTGTTGCTATTAAGCAGATTCCTCTGTATCACAATATTATTGCAATTAAACTTCCATTATATATCTATACAGCAACCAGATTAACTAGACATATACACCCTCTTTCTCTACAACAAATCCAGGATTACATCAAATATTCATTCTACCCTCACTCTATTAGCCTTTGGAACCAGTTACCCTGTCATATTGCCACACTCTCTGAGTAAGATCAGTTTAAGAGAGCTATGGCAGGTATTCCATATTAGTCTGGAGGTGATTGTTTTTAACTAGATCTTTTACTCCACTCTCATTTACTAACATTTTAAACCAAAACTTTACTTTTATCTACTTTCACTTATCCGACATGTCAGATCTTTACTTTTACTTATTTCACTTAACTAACATTTGAACATGTACAGTTTTCCTGTCTGTTACACGAGAGAGAGAGGTGGAAAGTATCCAGAGATAGATAGATAGATAGTTCAAATATCCCCACAACTTTTCATGTCATCGGAAAATGGGCCCTGAATGGCGACCGTCTGTCAGTCGTTGTCCATCGGTTGTCATCCGTCGTCCGGCGTCTGTCAACAATTTCTTTAAACAACATCTCCTCCTAAACTACTTGGCCAATTAACACCAAATTTTACAGAAATTTTGCTTAGGTGGTCCCCTTCAAAAAAATCCAAAAGAATTGAAATCCATGAAAAAACCTGGTTGCTATGGCAACCAAAGGTGAAATTTTAAGAAAATCTTAAAAATTCTTCTTCTTCTCAACCAGGAGTCCTACAGACTTAAAATTTGGCATGCATGATCAGTTCATAGACCTGAATTAAAATAGCTAAAATCATATCTGTTGGGCCACCAGGTGCGGAGCACCAGGTGGGAGGGGGTAGTACTTTGGGTAAATTTTGTAATCTTTAACCTTCTTCTTCTCTGGAACCAGGAGCCCTACAGACTTGAAAATTGGCATGGATGATCAGCTTATAAACCTTAATTAAAATAGTTAAAATCATGACTGTTGTGCCACCAGGTATGGAGCACCAGGGGGCGGGAGGGTAGCTTTTCAGAGCAATTCTTAAATCTTTTACCTTCTTCTTTTGATAAACCATGTGCCCTACAGATTTGAAAAAAGGCAAGGATGATCAGCATATGGACCATAATTAGAATAGCTAAAATCATAACTATTGGGCCATCAGGTGCTGAGCCACTGGGGGAGGGGTAGTACTTTGTTAAAAAATTTTAAATCCATAACCTTCTTCTTCTGATGAACCAGAATCTTTACAACCTTTATATTTGACATAGATGATCAGCTCATAGACCCTATTTTACATAGCTATAACCATGAATGTTTGGCTACCATGTGAAGAACACTGGGGGAGAGGGTAGTATTTCTGGTCAATTTTGAAATTTTGAACCTTCTCCTTCTGATGAAGTGGGAACCTTTCAGGCTCTAAATTTGGCATGAGTCATCAGCTCATATACATTAATCAAAATAGATGTAGTCATGATTGTTTTGTGACCAGAGGCAGAGACCCAAGGGGAGGGGGTAGTGCTTTGTGGTAAATATAACAATTGTTAAAAATTCTACTGAACCAGAATTCCTACAGCTTTTTCATTTAATATAAAATAATCAGCTAACTTTATCATCCGAATCAAAAGTAATGCAAGTTACCCTTAGGTGCTTTGACTCAGGTGAGCGGACCAGGGCCAAAGGCGCTCTTGTTTATAATTTTTTCTCAGAAAGTACTTATCAGAATTCAACCAAACTTCACTAAATTGATCCTTAGAATAATTTTTCTCTTTCAGATTTCTTTGTTAAATCCTTTTTGGGCAATGAACTTGGGTATTTAAGGCTTTCATGTTAGTAAATGGGACGAGCCATAAGGAAAAAATCTAAAATGCTAAATGTCTAAAACTAGGCAAAGGATATGAATGATTTTATGTAGGACTGTATTAAGGTTCATGTAAAGTGTTTGAGGCCCAATTTTAAAACACTTCATTTGCCAAGAAAAAGCAGTATGTCCAGGAATATTATATATCAAAATGAAGCTACTTATGAGCACAAGTAGTTGAAAAACATAAGACTGTTATAACTATAGCGGTATAGCCAAAACATTGTGGAAAATGGTCATTTTGTACAGAACAAGCAACTGCATGGCTGTTGGATAAAATTGGCTCATATTTTAACAAAGTCTAGCCTAAAGTACCATCCAGGTAGTGCTACAACCATTGGTATAAAACTCAGCCCCAAAACGTAGTTATGCAAGCAATTTATTTTGACTTATTTTATTAACACATATGTCATATATGTCATTCCAATTTTATAAACGTGTAGATCTTTTTAGGGTATGGTGTGTTATCACAACATAAATAGACATTAATTGTTTATATACCTGTAAGGTTGTTTAGCAATATATCAATGTCTATTTCACAGAATGATAAATATATAGTAATGTTGTAGATCATTGAATTAAAAAAAAACTATAATTTGAAATAAATCGCAGAAAATATTTCACAATATTATGGTGTGATGTTGCACCATACCTTACATCTATTTTGAAAACAGACCAAACCGGTTTGACATGTATGTTGATAAAATAAATGAAAATTGATTGTTTCAAAAGAGCCTTTTGAGACTAAGTTTTATATCTAAGGTTGTAGCACTACCTGGATGGTACTTCAGACTGTACTTTGTTAAAATACGGGGCAATTTTACGCAACCGTCATGCAGTTGCTTGTTCTGTACAAAATGACCCTTTTCCACAATGTTTTGGCTATACCGCTATAGTTATAACAGTCTTATGTTGCCTAACTGCTTGTGCTCACGAATAGCTTCATTTTGATATATAATATACCTCGACATACTGCTTTTTCTTGGCTAATGAAGTGCCCTAAATATTGGGTCTCAAACACTTTACATGAACCTTAAGACAATAATAAAGGTTGGTAGATGATAGTATTTAATTCTGGCATTCATGATGAACCCTTGACCCTGTATGTGACCTTTGGCCTAACTTCTTAAATATTGAATTACCAGGGCTAGGACTGTGTCAGTTCTCAAGGTCGGAAGATGATTGTCTTTGATTCTGGCATCATGTGGAACTCTTGATCCAGATCTTGACCTTTGACCTACTTTCTAAAATATTGAATGATCAGGTCAAGAACTATATTTTGCTTCTAATAAGTGTTGGAGATGACTGTCTTTTATTCTGGCATCCTGTAAAACCCTGACCATGATCTTAAACCTACTTTCTTAAATTTAGAATACAAATTATAGGTCTGAGGACTGTATTCAATCAATAGTCAGATTAACATTTTCACAAACCTCGACATGCTTTCTAAAATATTTATTTACTTAAATTTACTTGAATTATTTAGTCTAGGACTGTATTAAGTCAATAATTAAGATTGATAGATGATTGTTTTTGATTCTTGCATCAAACCTTGGTCTGCTTTCTAAAATCTTCATTTACTGAAATCAAGCAATTCAATGTTTCTTCTGGTGTCTTTGGGGCATTTCCAGTTTAGCGATACTTGGCCCTCCTAAGCCTCAAGTATTTTTTGTTATTTGCTCTTAAAGCAGAAATCTTTACCTCTATTGTTTAAATAGATACACATGATTAAATTATCCCCCCCACACACACATATAAGTAATCATGATTATTAATCTATAACTCCAATAAAATTAATGATTGATAAAAGATTTAAGATTGGTTTTCAATGCTATGATTAAAGATTGATTGATGATCATTGTTCAATGATTATTAATTTAATTTAAATGTGCTGCCTAATGAGAGTGCTCAATTTCTATAGTAAATCTAATAAATCTACCTAGATATTGGTAGTAATTGTAATTTTTACTTTTTCAGATTCCAGAGTTTGACAACTTATATCTGGATATGAATGGAATTATCCATGTGTGTTCACATCCAGAAGATGATAACCCACATTTCAGAATTACAGAGGAAAAAATATTTTCTGATATCATGCATTATCTAGAGGTAATCATTTGAAGACTTTTTGGTGGAGGTTCCTCAAAACATCAAAAGTGATACCTTCTGTGAAAATCCAATATGATAGGACTGGATAGGAAACAACTAGTGCCTCTTAGATTTGATTTCCTATGTGAGATAGCAGCTGGAGGTTAGAAAAGGATGTAATAATAGTACTGGTGTGATAAATACCCGAAATCCATTGTTAGGTGCTCCAGCCACGGGATATAACTGGAAAATTGTTGAAAGCAGCGTAAAACTCCATTTAAACAAACTTAGATTTGATTTACTTTTTATAGCTCACCTGAGCATAACATGCTCAAGGTGAGCTAATGTGATCATTTTTTGTCCATTATGTGTCATCCATCAGTTCTCTTCTGTTGGTCGTTGGAAGTCGTTAAAATTCTTCTCCTCAGGAATAAATGTGCAGATTTCATCAAAAAAGTTGTAGCCATGTTCCTTGGGTGACCATTCTCAAAACTTGTTTATGGAATTTTGGTTGGTTAGGTTTAAACCTATTTATTTTTAGTTCCACTGGCTGAAAGCCACTGGGGCTATTGTCATGGCGTTGTGTCCGTCGTGCGTCCGTCCGTCTGTGCATGCGGTTGTAAACTTTTCTTTAAAAATCTTCTCCTCAGAAACGACTGGATAGATTTCAACCAAACTTCACGGGAATGATCCTTGGGTGACCCTCTTTCAAAGTTGTTCAGGAAATTTTGATCCAATGAAAAACATGGATTTAATGGGTGTGGCTAATTTCAAAATATGGTAAAAAGTGAGTTTTCTCAGATTCTAATCAATGGATACCAATTAAATTTTACATGAATGATCCTTGGGTGACCCTTTATCAGTCTACAAAAAATCATTGTGATCAGATGGAAAAATATGCATTTCATGGGATTTGAAATTGATGAAAAATATGTCTTTAAAGAGCGGAGGTCATTTCTCTATCTGTAATATAGTTGCAATTTTGAGAATCATTTTCAACATCAGTAGAACCCCAAATATCTAAAAATCTAGTCAAAAAATTTATTTGCTTTTACAAGAATTTCAAGCCTGTGGAGCCACTCAAGCCATTCATGGCTTTCTAGTTTATTGATTGGGGAAACAAGTTCTTACAATCCCTTTCGATTCGGCTTCCTGGAAAATGCACCAGTACTTGGTCTGAATGTGTGGGCCAATAAAGGACCAAGATCTATCGGTAATCAAACTCGGGACCTTTGGGTCAAGAGACAGACACTCTAACTCTAGACCACAGATACCATATTGACCCCCAAATATAGGTGTGGTAGGGCAGGGCTTGATTTGACCCTGTAATCTTCAATCATCTTCTCCTCAGTGACAAATGGGCAGATTTCAACCAAACTTGACAGAAATGTTCTTTTGGTGACCCTTCTCTAAACATGCTCATGGAATTTTGAATTGACCTACAAATATGGGTGTGGCAGGGCAGGGCTTATTTTGACCCTGTATTTTTCAAACACCTTCTTCTAAGTAACCAAAGGGTGGATTTCAACCAAACTTGACAGAAACATTCCTTGGATGACCCTTCTCGAAAGTTGTTTGTGAAATTTTAATTGGTAATAAGATGGATAAAGGATATGCAGGGTTAATGGTGATTGAGTATAATTTCTGCAATGTGGGCCAGACCCAGTCAGTCATTACAAAATTGTCCTAAAGAGATTTCAAAATGTTGTTTTCAGATTGATTGATTGATTGAATGGAGTTTTACACCACTTTCAAAATTTCTTTTTAAGTTTCTGAAATATCATATTGAACTTACGATAATCTGTATATTTTCTTTACACATGTTGTAAAGTTTAAGGTTGTGGACCCGTAATAGTTCGGCAATGTTACGTGAAACATAAACTTTTGACAGTGTTATCCGAGGTTTCCAAATGATTTTCATTTGGAAACCTCGGTTAACACTGTTAAAGTTCATTAATTCTGCATCGTTGCGGAACTATTACGGGTCCACTACCTTAATATATTATTGCTTTTGTAGTTTTTGTTCCGAATGATAAAGCCAAGGAGGGTGTTCTTCATGGCTGTTGATGGTGTTGCTCCAAGAGCCAAAATGAACCAGCAGAGAGGACGTAGGTTCAGGTATAATAGATTCATTACCACTCCCTTGACTTTTGACAAGATATACTGGCCCCATAGAGGAACCTTTATAACCTTTTAAAAACCTTTAATTTTGTCGGAATCACTTAAGGGTCATGTAAAGAGTTTTTGAACCAAATTTAATGCTGCTTCTATTTACTAAAAAGACAGTTTACCCAGCAAGCAATAAGCTGTAGATATGCACAAGCAGTTTCACAACATTAGAGGCCCAATCTCATAACAGAATAGCCAGACCATTATGGAAAAAGGGTATTTTGTTCAAAACCTAATTACGGCTGGATAAAATTTGCTTAAAAGTGATCAGAATGAAGACAAATGTTCCTACTAACTACAACCTTTGATTTAGAACTCAGTCTCAAAAGGCTCTTTTGAAATCAATTTCCATTTATTATGTCAACATACATGTCAAACTGGTTTGGTCTGTTTTAGGTCACCTTTGTACGAAGTGCTCAAGGTGAGCTATTGTGATCATGCGATAACCGACTCCATTGTCAATTGTTCATCGTCCGTCAATCGTCAACTCATCCACAATTTCTTTAAACATCTTCTCCTCCTAAACCAGTTGGCCAATCTTGATGAAACTTGGCAGGGATGTTCCTTTGGTCAAGCTTTACTAAAGTTGTTCAAATAAATGAAATCCACCCTAAACTTTCCCTTTACCCTTAACAAAAAGGGTGAAATTAGGAAAATCTTCTTCTCTGAAACCAGAAGGCAGACAGCTTTCATATTTGGTATGTAGTATCATCTAGTGGACCTCTACCAAGTCTCTTCATATCAAGATCCTGGGGTTATATTTGGGCTCAACCTGGGCGCAACCCTTTTTACTTAGAATCAAAGAGCGAAAATCTTCAAAAATCTTCTTCTCTCAAACCGGAAGGCAGACAGCTTTCATATTTAGTATGTAGCATCATCTAGTGGACCTCTACCAAGTTTCTTCATATCAAGACCCTGGGGCTGCAACAGGAGATCAAACACAGGACCTCATTATTTATGAAGTCCCATATGCTACCAACTTGGGGATGACTGGAGGCATAAGCTATCACTTTTCATTTCTAAAATTAATGTTAAATAAACATGTTAATCAACATACTTATTTGTCAAACAAGAACAGCAACTTCTGAAAGTATGTTAATTAACTTTTTGGTTCATCCTACAGAACATTGTATTAAAAAAATAATAGCACATTCACATTGGGCTATGCTATTCAAAAACTTAAAAAGCCCAATAATGTGCAAGAACTTAACTTCTGCAAATATCAAATCACTTGATTAATAGGGTTACAAATGGGTCCCCTGCACTATCAATAGTATAGACAATTATCTTGTATAAATTTATGGCTCATTCGCTGCCAATAGTTTAGTCTCATCTCATTGATTGACAATATTTTTAATATTTGTTGAGGAGGCAATATTGAAAATTAATAAGTACAGTATTATGCAAATCATCTTCTGGTTCAAAGGGCAGTGGAGGAGGGGGGGTGTATTGTAAGACGAAATGTTATGATGTGTACTGGTGTGAGAAAAAAGAGGTCGCCATGAGTATGTTTTCAAACCACTACAAATAATCTCAATTAGTTGAAAGTATTGTTAAACCCCATGCAAACATGCAAACAAACAAATATATAGCTTTGATGATAAAGCTAAATTCACTTGTCCATAGAGATGGATTTTGGGAGATTTTGTAACGTGAGAATTAGATTAACTTTTATGATAACTGCAGTGTCTTAGATGGAGAAAGGTGGCTTGTGGATTGGATACTCTTGCTTAGTTATCTCGAATTGGCTTTTACCTTGTTTGTAGCCAGCTCACAAGAAGAGCTGTAATTCAACTTATTATAAACAATAGGGACATAATGGCTCTAAATTGGTCAAATCAATTTTTGAGCTTATACAGTATAAAAGAACAAGGAAACTACAAATTTGATTAGACTTTGGTACACCAGTATTATACAAGAGTAAAATTTGTAAATTCTACCAATAATCTAAGATCTCAACTATTATAAGTGCCTTGAATACTTTTTAGAAGTCTTAATATCCATACTTGTAATCAACATACATAGTACCATAAGTATTGACAAAGATCTTGTCATTGAGGAATCTTTTCACATGAAGACCATTCCATTTTTCATTCCATTTGGAAATATCTGTATAGCAAACAAACATTAATGAATTTTGGGCTATTAATTTCTACGCTTAGAGTTTAGATAAAGATATTTTCATTAAAAGTATCTTGTCCCAATATGTGTTTATAAAATAAGTCAAAATTAATTGCTTGCATAACTACGTTTTGGGCTCGAGTTTTATACAAATGGTTGTTGTAGTACTTTGGTAGTACTGTAGCCTGTACTTTGTTAAAATATGAGCCAATTTTATCCAACCGTCATGTAGTGAGTTGCTTGTTCTGTACAAAATGATCCTTTTCCACAATGTTTTGGCTATATAGCTATGAAGTCTTATGTTGCTTAACTGCTTGTGCTCATAAATAGCTTTATTTTGATATATAATATACCTGGACATACTGCTTTTTCATGGCAAATGAAGTGCAGTAAAATTGAGTTGATGCCTGTTTGTGTGTCCCATTCTTGTTAGCTCCACTGGCCGAAAACGAGCAAGCTTTTGTCATGGTGGGGTGTCTGTCATGCATCTGTGCATAAACTTTTCATTAAACATCTTCTTCTAAACAGATTGGTGGATTTAGACAAAAATTGGCAGAAATGATCCTTGGGTGACTCTCTTCCAAAGTTGTTCAAGAAATTAGGATTGACCCCAAAAATATGGGTGTGGCAGAGGGTGGCATTTTTCTCTTTAAAATCTTTGATTATCATCTCCTGCTGAACTACTGAGCTGATTTCAATAAAACTACCAGAATGTTTCTTGGGTAACCTTCTTAAAAAATTGTCGCAAAATTCTAATTGGCCTATAGATGACAGGGCGAGTGTTATTTTGAGCCTGAAATCTTTGAACAACATCTCCTGAATTACTCGGCCGATTTCAATGAAACTTTACCAGAATGTTCCTTGGGTGACTCTCTTGTAAATTGAATGCGAAATTAGGATTGGATCATAAATATGGGCTGGAGGGAGGGGCTTATTTTGAGTCTTAAATCTTTGATAGACATCTCCTCCTGAACCACTTGGCCAATCTCATTGAAACTTTACCAGAATGTTCCTTGAGTGACCCTCTTCAAATATTGTTTGCTTAATTTTGATTTGTCCATAAAAATGGGCATGGCAGGCGAGGCTTATTTTAAGCCTGAAATCTTTCAATTACTTCTCAATAACTAATGGGTGGGCAGGGTCTATGTTCACTTTGAATTCTTTGAATAACATGTCCTAATTGACAACTAGGCAAATGTGAATGAAACTTTGCCAGAAATATTTTTGGGTGAGATCCACTGGACCAATAAAATGCAGATGAGTGGTTTAAGGCCATTCCTGCCCTCTTGTTTCTAAAGTGATTTATAAATAGTCTTCGTCCATGTAATTTTACATATTATATATGTGCTCACTTCTGATAGCTTGTAAATAAGCATCAATTTTGAAAAGTCAGAATTCCTTCTTAATGCTGGTGACTTTCATTGCCTTCTATTTTCAATATCTCTCTTTCAAATCTTGAAATGTTTAAGCCAGTGGAGCGATACAGGCCCTCTTGTGTCTTTTGTCCACTTTACATTGATGGACAAATTTCAAAATAACTTGGCACAATTATTCTCCTTGGTGAGTACTAGTGTCATGAGTAGAGTTTGTCCAGATATGCCCAAGGGCAAGGTCAAAGCTGAAAGTCAAATAGGTCACAGGTAAAAATAAAGCTTTTACAGGGGACTCATTTCTTTTTTTTTGCTCCACTGACTGAAGGTCAAAGAGCTACAGTGAAGGCATAATTTCTGTCTGTCCATAAATAGTACTGGGTCATATGGAAGGTTCCTTTTGCTCTTTTAGAAATCATTGGAAAAGAGACTTTATGGATTTTTATGCTCAAATTATTCTTGTTTGTGATGAAATTCACAAATTTATCCTATTTTTTTAAAAAAAAAAATAGAATATGAGGTAAGCTTCTTTGTGAAACTTTGATGAAAACACAATTTAGAAAAGGATCCCCTTATTATCATTGCTTAAAACATATTGAACAGGAGAAAAGTGCTTAGTTATTGTTACTTGACTCAATCTCCTTTATGCAATAAAGTTTCTGAAATATCAGAAAAATTTATAGTCAGTAGAGCCTCTCAGGACCTTTATGGGACTCTTGTCATAGAAATTCATTTTAAAGTCTGTATATTGATGATAAAACCTATAAATTTGTGATATCAAGTACCTTTTCTAAGCTGCAGCATTTAATCGAGATTCAGATTCTGTGTTTGTTCACTTCTTACTGAAGGTACCTGCTGAGGGGTGTGGGCAAATCTAAGCAAATAATTAAGACAGCTAGTCTGGAAATAAGATATAAATTAAAAAGAAAATTATTTATGAGTGTCCTGATTGTACTGGCTACAACTTGACCCACAAATTAGTTATCATTAGTGTAATTGCTGGATACTTATGCCCCCCTTCAAAGAGGAGGGGGTATACTGTTTTGCACTTGTCGGTCCTCCTGAGACCACTGGAGCATAATATCTCAGAAAGTATAATAACTAAGTTAATGAAACTTAAAGGGTGGATGGATTGCATCACAGGCAAGTGCAGTGCATAAAAACTGTAACTCTACCTAGCTGGAGGCTAAGAAAGGATGTAATATAAGTACTGGTGTGAGAAAAACTTGGAATCCATTGTTAGGTGCTCAGGTATTGTGATATAACTGGAAGATTGTTGAAATTCAAATAAATCTATTGCAGTCCAGTAAAAGGTTTAGGTTGTATTGTTGTTTTATTTTCATTTGATATTGTATTATATTATGTTTTGACATGTTTGATGGAGGACACCCACTTTGTTGTGATTTTTTTCTGAATGAAATCTTGTATCTCGTATTTTGTTCCAAACAGATCAGCTAGAGAAGCAGAGGAATTGGAGAGGAAAGCGAAGGAGAAAGGTGAAACTCTCCCAACAGAGAAACGATTTGATTCAAACTGCATTACACCAGGTCGGTTATTGATGTCCCTGACTTTTCACTTAAATCATCAGATTCATGTCATATACTTTTAGTAAAGGCCATGTTATATTTCCTGTCTCTAACTCTGTGATAGTGTTGTCATTAGCTCACTTGAGCACAAAATGAACAAGATGGGCCATTGTGATGACTCACAGTTTGTCCTCTATCCGTCTGTTAACAATTTTTAGCTCACCTTAGCTCACCTGAGCACAAAGTGCTCATGATGGGCTATTGTGATCAAGGTGTGTACAGAGTCAGGGCATCCGGTCGTCCGTCAACATTTTGAGTGCACTCTAGAGGACACATTTTTGGCCCAAATGTCTTGAAACTTGATCAGAATGTATTTCTCCAACAAATCTTGGTCAAGTTCGAAATTGGGTTAAAAAAGATGTCAAATCTTAGAAAAACCTTGTGTGCACTTGTAAGGTCACATTTTTGGCATAAATGGCTTGAAACTTGATCAGAAGGATTGTCTCCATCAAATATCAGTCAAGATGGAAATTGGGTTAAGTAGGTCACAAATAGGATCAAGGGGTCAAATCTTAGAAAATCTTTGTATGCACTCTTATGGCCACATTTTTAGCCTAAATGTCTTGAAACTTGGTCAGAATTTTTGTCTCCATCTTATCTTGGTCAAATTCAAAATTGGGTCAAGTGGGGTCAAAAATAGGGTCATAGTGTCAAATCTTAGAGAAAACCTTGTGTGCTCTGTAAAGGCCACTTTTTTGGTCCAAATGTCTTGAAACTTGGTCAGAATAATTGTCTCCATCAATTCTTGGTCACTTTTTAAAACGGGTCAAGTGGTGTAAAAATGGGGTCAAAGAGTCAAATCTTAGAGAAACCTTGTGTGCACTCAAAGGGCCATGTTTTTGGCCAGAATGACTTGAAAATTGATCTCAATGTCTATTGTCATCAAAAATTGCTCAACTCCAAAATAAGGTCAAGTGGGGTCAAGAAATGGGGTCAAGGGGACAAATCTTATGGAGATCTGTGTCCACGCTAAAGGCCACATTTTGTCAGAGTGTTTGTTTTCATCAAATCTTTGCTAACTTCAAAATTGGGTCAAGCGGGGTCAAAAATTAGGTCAAGGGGTCAAATCTTAGATAAAGATAGGGTCAAGTGGGGTCAAAAATAGCATCAAGGTATCAAATCTTAGAGAAAACCTTGTGTGCTCTGTAAAGGCCACTTTTTTGGTCCAAATGTCTTGAAACTTGGTCAGAATAATTGTCTCCATCAATTCTTGGTCAGTTTATAAACAGGTCAAGTGGGTCAAAAAATGGGGTCAAAGAAATTTTGGAAATCTTGTGTCCACGCTAGAGGCCACATTTTGTCAGAATGTTTGTTTTCATCAAATCTTTGCTTAGTTCAAACTTGGGTCAAGCAGGGTCAAAAATTAGGTCAAGGGGTCAAATCTTAGATAAACATAGTGCACACTCCAGAGGCCACATTTCTTAGTCAAATGTCTTGAAACTTGATCTCAATGATTATCTCCATGAAATGTCAGTCAACTTAAAAAAAAGGTCAAAATTGGTCTAAAATATGGTCAAATCATTGAAAAAACATTTTTGCATTCTAGAGGCCACATTTTGGCCCAAATACCTTGAAACTTTGTCAGAATATTTGTCTCCATCAAATCTCGGTCAAGATCCAATTTGGGTCAAGTGGGGTCAAAAACGGGGTCTAGGAGTCAAATCTTAGAAAAATCTTGTGTGCACTCTGCAGGCCACGTTTTAGGCTAAAATGTCATCAAACTTGGTCAGAATGTTTTTCTCGATCAAATCTCAGTCAAGATTGAAATTGGATGAAGTGGGTCAAATATGGGTAAAAAGGTCAAAGCTTAGAAAAACTTTGTGTGCACTCTTAAGGCCACATTTTTGGCGTAATTGTCGTGAAACTTGATCAAAATGATTGTTTTCATCAAATCTTTTTCAAGTTCAAAATTGGGTCATGTGGGTCAAAAATGTGGTCAAGGGGTCAAATCTTAGAAAAACTTTGTGTGCATTCTCGAGGCCACATTTTTGGCCTTGATGTCTTGAAACTTGGACAGAATGTTTGCTTTCATCAAGTATTTTACAAGTTCAAAATGGGGTCAAAAACGGGGTCAAGGGATCAAATCTTAAGGAAATCTTGTGTCCACGCTAGAGGCCACATTTTTGGCCCAAATGTCTTAAAACTTGGTTAGAATGTTTGTTTCCATCAAATCTTTGCTAAGTACAAAATTGGGTCAAGCAGGGTCAAAAATTAGGTCAAGGGGTCAAATCTTAGATAAACATAGTGCACACTCCAGAGGCCACATTTCTTAGTCAAATGTCTTGAAACTTGATCTCAATGATTATCTCCATGAAATGTCAGTAAACTTAAAAAAAAGGTCAAAACTGGTCAAAAATAAGGCCAATGGGTAAAATTTAGAAAAGTCCTTGTTTGGATTCTAAAGGACATGTATTTGTTTGAACATATTGTCAGAATGTTTGTCTTGAAATCTTAAACGAGTTTTGAAAGAGGGTAAAAAACTAGGACACCTCTTTAAATCTTGAAATTCTTTGAGTTCTTTAGAGGCAACATAAATTATATGACTCAATTGTCTTACTTACAAAATAACCATGGTCATTGAATTGTCTTATGGTCCTCTTATTGTAAGAGCAATGCTCCTTTTTAACTCACCTGAGTACAAAGTGCTCAAGGTGAGCTATTGGGATCGTAGAATGTCCGTAGTCAGTCGTGCGTCGTCCGTCGTCCACAAAAGAGTGAAAATATGAAAATCTTTAAAAATCTTCTTCTCTGGAACCAGAAGGCAGACAGCTTTCATATTTGGTATGTAGCATCATCTAGTGGACCTCTACCAAGTTTGTTCATATCAAGACCCTTGGGTCATATTTGGGCTTTGCCCAGGCCCAACCCTTTTTACATAGAATCAAAGAGAGAAAATCTTTAACAAACTTCTGCTCTGAAACCAGATGGCAGACAGCTTTAATATTTGATGTGTAGCATCACCTAGTGGGCCTCTACCAAGATTGTTCATATCAAGACCATTGTGTTATATTTGGGCTTTGCATGGGTGTGCATCCCTTTATCTCTTATGAGCACAAAGGGTAAAAAAATGTAAATCTCCAAAATCTTCTTCTATGAAACCAGAAGGCAGACAGCTTTCATATTTCGTATGTAGCATCATCTAGTGGACCTCTACCAAGTTTGTTCATATCAAGACCCTAGGATCATATTTGGGCTCCACCCGGGCGCATCCCTTTTAGCTCATCTGAGCACGATGGGTGAAAATAGGAAAACCTTCAAAAATATTCTTCTCTGAAACCAGAAGGCAGACAGCTTTCATATTAAGTATGTAGCATCATCTTATGGACCTCTTACAAGTTTTTGTTCATATCAAGACCCTGGGGTCACATTTGGGGTCCACCCGGGTGCATCCCTTTTTACATAGAATCAAAGAGCAAAAAGGCATATCTGTCTTGCTCTTCGCTTAAAACGTTCCATGGTATTGATCTTAGGCAATTATCTTCTTTTTGACATCTGCCTATCTAATTAATGTGATGTCCCAGGGGTCAAAGAGACTCAGGTGAGCGATCTAGGACCATCTTGGTCCTCTTGTTAGCTCACCTGAGCACAAAGTGCTCAAGGTGAGCTATTATGGTTAGGTGGACTTGCGTTGTGCAACATCCGTCGTCCGTCGTCAACATTTGCCTTGTATGCAATCTAGAGGCCACATTTTTTGCCCGATCAACCTGGTTCATCAGTCCGTTGGTTGGTCCGTAGACAGTTTTTTGTCCAGAGCATATCTCAAAAAGTATGCAAGCTAGAATAATGAAACTTCACAGGTGGTTAGATCTCATTGAGGAGAAGTGCAGTGCATAATAACCATAACTCTACTCATCCTATTTTTTTGAGTAATTGCCCTTTGTAAATTGTCAAAGAATATGCCATTGACCTGCTCTTATGGGGGAGGACATAAATGCTTTACAAACATCTCTTGTTTTAATTAGATTTTTCTAAGATTGCTTTTCAACCTAAAAAGGGTCAAAAGTGTCATTTACAAACACTATTTGAAACACTTGTACTAGCTGTAGTTTGTTGTCTTCACAGGAACTCCATTTATGGTGAAATTACAAGAGCAACTTAAATACTTTGTGGTGAAGAAACTCAGTACAGATCCTCTCTGGCATGGTGTAAGGGTCTATTTATCTGGACATGAGGTGAGAAAAAGTGGTATAAGGGTGTATAGATCTGACATGAGGTGTGAAATAAGGGATATAAAGATCTATTTATCTGGTCATGAGGTGAGAAATAAGTGAAGAAAGAGTGCATTTATCTTGACAAGAGGTTAAAAATTAGTGGTTTCAGGGTGTAAATATCTGGACTTGAGATGAAATGAAAAGATGTAATAAAGTGGACATGGGGTGAAAAAATAATTTCTAGGGTGTGTTTAAATGGATATGAGGTGAGAATTAAGTGGTTTCAGCATGTGTTAAAATTGACATGAGCTGAGAAATGAGGAGTATAAGGGTATATTCATTTGGACTTGATCTGAGAAATAAGGAGTATAAAGGTGTGTTTATTTGGACTTGAGCTGAGAAATAAGGAGTGTAAGGATAATTTTATTCGGGCATTCATTGAGAAATAAGTGGTGTTAGGATGCATTTATTTTGCCATAGGGTGAGAAATAGTAGTTTAAGGTGTATCCTTCCTAACATGGGGTGAGAAATAAGTAGTTAAAGGTGTATTCTTCCTAACATGGGGTGAGAAATAAGTAGTTAAAGGTGTATTCTATCTGGACATGGTGAGAAATAAGTGGTGTAAGGGTGTATTCTTCCCAACACAGGATGAGAAATGAGTAGTATAAGGGTGTACTTATCTGGACATGGTGAGAAATACCTAGTGTAAGGATCATTTTTCAAAGTCAAATATTTGTTATATCCAAGCTTATTTTTTAAATCAATCAGACTTCCCCTGAAAGTCTCACCACTTCCCATGAATTTGAAAAAAAAAACCTCCCAATTTAAGGTCTCAAGGACCTCTCCCCAATGAGAAGTGTCTGCAGAGCCCTGATATAGAAGAAAACATTATGGGAAAAGAGAAATTGCTTATTTGTGCTTCATGGACATGTAGAATTAATACCGATCATAGATTCAAATGTTTATTTTCAGACACCAGGTGAAGGAGAACACAAGATAATGGATTTTATTCGTCATGAGAGGTCACAGCCTGGATATGATCCAAACACAAGACATTGTTTATATGGACTTGATGCTGATCTTGTAAATATATACCTTATGGACCCTATTTGGTATCAGGTTCTATTAAACATAGTAGATCCATATCAGACTGCTCCTCAAGAAGCTGTAAGATCAGGGTCTATGATGTTAGCCTTTCACTAAGTCTAATTTGGACACATTTGGTTTTGCTCTAAAAATTTTAGAAAAATAATTGGCTGTGTATTGTGTGCTCTAAATTGTAGGGTATTTACAGTAAATCTGTTTATATTTCTGAGCTTCAATTCAGGATTTTAAACAATTATAATTTAATCTATGTTGGTTAAGTGAATATCACATTGAATATGATAAGCTCACATGAGCACAAACTAGTTCTCAATGTGAGCTATTGAACAAATCTAATGTCTAGAGGGAATGTTATCTGGGTGAAGCTCTACCAAACTTGTTAAAAAAGATGAACTCTGATTGCCATGGCAAAAAAAAGGGGGGAGTAAGAAAGAAAAAAGGCCTTTCTCAAAAGGTATCATCATCTAGTTTACATCTAAGTTTGTTATACCCCCCACAACGAAGTTATGGGGGGGTATACTGGAATCAGGTTGTCTGTCCGTCCGTCCGTCCGTCCGTAGACATAATTTTGTGTCCTCTTCTCCTCCCACAGTTTTGGACCAATTTTACTGAAATTTTATCAGGTTGTTTCCTATCATATGAAGTTGTGCACCTGCAATTTTCATCCAGATCCCGTCATTAGTTTGAGAGTTAAGCCACTTTGAACTTTTTAAGGAGGGGGTACATTTTTCTAATTTTGTGTCCTCTTCTCCTCCCACAGTTTTATATCAATTTTGCTGAAATTTTATCAGGATGTTTCCCATCATATGAAGTTGTGCACCTGCAATTTTCATTCTGATCCAGTTATTACTTTTAGAGTTATGCCATTTTGAACTTTTTATGGAAGGGGGGGGGAGTAGTCAAAATTTAAAATTGCAAAACTCAGTAACCATAAGGGCAGTAACCAAATTGGGTAATTAATCCTATCATATGAAGTTGTGCACCTGCAATTTGCATTGTTTTTTGGGTGACAAAGGTCAAGGTCACATTAAACTTTTGTTCAATTTTTGTTTCCGGATTCTAAATCGAGAACCAAGCGACCTAGAATCATGAAACTCTATGTAAATGTTACTTTTAACTCAAGGAAGTACCCTATTGTTTTTAGGTCACATAGGTCTAAGGTCAAGGTCACATTAAATTTTTGTTCAGTTTTCGTTTCCGGACTCTAATTCAAGAACCAAGGGACCTAGAATCATGAAACTTCATGCAATTGCTGTATATGACCTCAATATTTGTTACAAACACATCTTGCACTTAAAGCACTTACATTTTGACAAAGTGATGGTGGGGGGTATAAGTCCGCTCTGCGACAGTTCTAGTTTATTTTGTGTCACTTGGGTTACATACACAAAGAAAAAGTTTTGCAATATCAACTTTTTAATAAAATAGGTCTAAATAAGGGCAAACTGTGATTATAATTATAATTACTTGGCATATTAATAAACAATTATTGATGTTTATTTTAAGAAAAGAAGTCCATCAGTGAACAATCATTGTAATGTTCCCTGAAATAAAGTGGAGCATACAGTCGCAAACTTGTGGGCATATCCACAGCCTGTCATTCTGTTCAACCAGCCATATCTTTACAACACCAAGGCTAAATTTGATGAAACTACATTTATGATATTCATAGGAAATATCTTGGACATCCTTTTTTTAATTTGATACTCTGTCATCGATTTTTTTTTTGTAATTCTTTCAGACTAATGGTCAGAATTTAATTAAATTTCATAATAGAGTAGCAAATCAGATGCCTCTGACAATAAACTATTTGAAATATACATGGGAAAAAGGGGGCTTAAAGTTTGTTGGCCTTCCATTAGCTTTCTGTGTGTCTGCCAAAAACTATCATTGGCCATGACTTTTGATAAGTAAGACATATAGAGTAGGTCCGGGTAATTCCGTACATGCGGGAAATTCCGTACACTTGAATTAATTACGTATTTCTTACAAAATGCATTTCAAATTATTTTAGAAATAAACCTGGTTTTAAACAAGCCAATATACCTCAAACCATATATCGGATAATTACCATGCAATCGTAACCTTATGTTTTACTCATCGCCGATTTAAGGCGGCACTACCCGAGTCACTCCCTAATTCTCAAATACCCAGTCAGATAAGTACGAAAAGGTCACTCGGTACCATCTGTCCAAATGTCTGTTTATATACCCAATGCTTACGTGAATTGTGAATCATTGTTTAACTTATTGAAGAATAAGAAATACTTTTCACTCTCCTGGTAATATTTTTTTGTGAAACCTAGTTCTTTGTAGATAAAATGAGATTTTTCATACTGTACGGAATTAGCCCACATTGAGAAAAGTACAATTGTAGGGCGAGGCTAATTTCGTACAGGCCAATATTAAATTACCCATCAAGATCATAACATATGATAATTGACATTATATATTTGTTTAGGATAATCAAAACCTTGTAACTACAGGTTGAAAAGGCTTGACTAACTTGCATTTGCCCAGCGGCCACAGGGCAATTAGTGTTTTTTTTTTCGAGAAACAGTTTAGCCTAATGAAGCAGTGGTTACAGTATTTGATCGCCTACTAACATTTAAAGTTTTCTCAGTGGATGCGCAAAACCGTCTTCCAAGCATGAGGAGGTCCCATTATTGTCTCATAGGCTCGCCAGACTTAATACTTAGAAGCCCATGTTTGCCATTTATGAACATTAAACTGTCTAAATTATGAATATGCCCCATCCACCAAACTAAGCTATTACTTTTACCGCCCCGTTATTCATAACCGATTTTCCCGACGAAGCGTACGAATTAACCCGCTTATGTACGGAATTGGCCGGTATCAGCTACATGCCTTTATTGTAATTTTTCTAAACATGTGGCGTAGTTTTTAGATTTAAATAAGGAGTATTCGCTAGAAGAAATATAATAGCATTAAGAAAGTATGTTATTATGATTGTCCTAAAAGAGACGTTCTCAAAATAATCGAAACTATCCAAATCCGTACGGAATTACCCGGACCGACTCTAGTCTTTAGAATTATGGACATGAGTTTGCAACAGTATATGCCATAGTCTGAGTTATATGTGAAATAAATTCCTTCTTTATCCAGATGATGTTGGGTTTAGCCACTCATGAACCCCACTTTTCATTGCTGAGAGAAGAAGTCAGATTTGGTGGGAAAAAAGACAAACATAAAAGGTAAGATTTTCATTTCTTTATCATACAACAAAAGGTGAGGCTTCTCCATATATTAAAAGCTGTGTTTAGCAGTGTTGTAACTAGGGTATGCATCTAGAGTCTCGAATTGTGGAATTCAAGGTAAAGTAGGGTTCAACACTAAGGGGAGTCCGGGAGTCCAAGACTCCTAATTTTATGGACAGGATTCCTTTACTTTGCAAGAAAGGAGTCCTAAGAAGTCCTTTGTCATAGAATATTTCTTCAAACAAATGATTAGATAAATAGCCTTATTTCTACCCATGAACTCTATTTGTCAGTCTCAGATCTTTTTTATAAAAATGTTGTTGCATATAATATTTAGTTGTATCTACTTATAATTTGAAAAAGAAAACCATTCTATAATTCTGGGGGAATTATCATGATAAAAGAAGAAATTGCTTGATACAAGAAATTGCTTATTTTCCATAATTTCATCCCCAAAATATGGAAATTTGGACTCCTTTATTTGAGCTTGGACTCATTCATAAGATAAGTTGGGATTGTGTTTGACTTCTTTTTCTCGGGAGTTAGTGTTGAACCCTGTAAAGTAATAAAAAAAAAAGCGTAAAATTATTTCTGTGCATTTAAGGTGGCAATGGACAGCGGCCTCTCGACTCTATAAACCGGAAGTGGGTTTTCGTTTATTTTACGGCTCTTTTAGCGCGTTGTTTAAAAAGACGGGTTTTCGTAAGATTCTACTTATGGAAATAACGTAGAATAATGATGGTAAAACTTCATAATTTAGCTTCTTTTCAACATTTGTTATTAATCGAATGACTGAATCATTAAATTTAACAATAAAAATGCGTTAAAACCGTCATTTAATTAGGAGGGTCACTGTAAAATAACGAAAATCTTTCTTATTTGAATGGAAAGGTATGCTGAATTTTTTACCAAATAAAGGGAAAATATGGGTTACAAACATATCGGAAAATAAGAAAAATTCATTGGGTAATTTCTTCAAAAAATAGGTTTTTGTGACATTTTTTTATCAGTAAAATTACAAAGTTTAGTGCATTTTTAACTTTTGAAGGCAAATTATGCAAATGCAATTGATCAAAGAGAAATTTTCTTGTCAATAGCCATTGTGTACATGTATAAGGTCTATCAAAATGTATGTGTTTTATAGCTATGACCTGGTACAGAGTTCATACTAGACTTAAAACGAATATAACCGTTTTCCTGAAAAATGGCCTTTACCACCAAAGGGCAAATAACTCTAGCATGAAAACGAGCGTGGAAAGGTACCTTCAAATTTTGATATAATGACTACACAATGTTAATCTACAACATATGTGAACAAGAAAAAAATTCATTGGGCGGAAAAAAATGACGCCATGTGTCCATTGCTACCTAAAGATCTAGGGTAGAATAAATTTGTCTGCCTTAAAAGTCCCTATAATACAACTTTTACATTTAGCATGGGAAAAACCCTTAAACACTTCAGGTTTGATTGGACTATACTTTTAAAGGATATTTTTCATCTTATAAACAGAATTATAATATGAGCTAAGTTGCCAGAGTGAAATGTTTCCGTTTAATATTTTTGATATTACACTGGGTGTTATTACACTAGTGCATTAATTATGCAAATGAGCCTAGAATGTATACCAACATTATATTTTTTTGCGATAATGATGTCATAATGCATTTGCTGACGTCTTTTTGCAAAGGACCTAATGCCTTTGGCAGAATAACTTGAACCAATAACTTTCTAATATTTCCTCAATTCGTTGCAAAAATCAGGTCATTTAATAGATAGAATATCAAATTTGTGCTGATTTAATAAGGAATTTATTAAAAGGTTCAACTAAAACAGATGAAAACTCAGCGGCCCTTGTTTTAAGGTCACCTGTGCACGACATGCTCAAGGGGAGCTTTTAGGATCACCCTGAGAATGTCATCCATTGTGTGTCGTCTGTCATCCCTCATGTGTCGTCCGTCTTCTGTCATCAACTATCTTTAAAACTTCTTCTTCTCCTTAACTACAATTCAAATTTAAATGAAACTACCAGAATGTTCCTTGCTTCCTGTTTGCTAAATTCTGATTGGCTATTAAAAATGGGTGTGGCATTTTTTCACTTGAAATCTTTGAACAATATATCCTGTTCCTTGGGTGGCCCTTTTCAAATATTGTTTGCAAATTTTTTATTGGCCCATAAATATGGGCGTGGCATTGAAGGCTTATTTTCAGCCCTATCTTAGTTAAGCAGCTGGAGGCTTGGAAAGGTTCTAATGGTAGAGCTAGTGTAAGAAGGACCAGGAATCCATTGTTAAGTGCTGCAGCCACCACAATTTAACTGAAAAATTGTTGAAAGTGTTGTTAAACCCTATTCAAATCAATAAAAATAATAAGCAACCATTTTTAGCTAACCTGAGCACAACATACTCAAGGGAAGCTATTAGGAACACCCTGATTGCGTCATGCGATGTGCATCATACACAGTTTAAATCTTCTTTTTCTCTGAAAATGCTTATACACCGCTGATGGTTGGGCATATAATGGTATCATAATCTCTGTCTGTCCGGATGTTGGTATGTCCGTACTTCTGCCCGTACAGCCAAATCTAGTGAACACAACTTCTTCATTTATTGAGGGATTTTGATGATACTTTCACAAAATGTTCAGTGTCACCTGACCTATTGCCTATTCCAATATGGTTCTGGTCCAATGATTTTTCACGAAGATACGGATGCTGGACTTAGAAAATTACTAGGAAATTTCAGTTTTCCGTGCTTTTTAGCTCACCTGAGCACAAAGTGCTCAAGGTGAGCTATTGTGGTTAGGTGGATGTCCGTTGTCCGTCGTGCGACGTGCGTCGTGCGACGTCCGTCGTCAACATTTGCCTTGTATGCACTCTAGAGGCCACATTTTTTGTCCGATCAACCTGAAATTTGGTCAGAATGATTGTCTTGATGAAATCTCGGACGAGTTCGAAATTGGGTCAACTGGGGTCAAAAACTAGGTCACAGGGTCAAATCTTAGAAAAACCTTGTATGCACTCTAGAGGCCACATTTTTTGCCCCTTCAACCTGAATTTTGGTCAGAATGATTGTCTTGATGAAATCTCGGACTAGTTTGAAATTGTGTCAACTGGGGTCAAAAACAAGGTCACGGGGTCAAATCTAAGAAAAACCCAGTATGCAGTCTAGAGGCCACATTTTTTGCCCGATCAACCTGAAATTTGGTCAGAATGACTGTCTTGATGAAATCTCAGACGAGTTCGAAATTGGGTCAACTGGGGTCAAAAACTAGGTCACAGGGTCAAATCTTAGAAAAACCTTGTATGCACTCTAGAGGCCACATTTTTTGCCCCTTCAACCTGAAATTTGGTAAGAATGATTGTCTTGATAAAATCTCGGACTAGTTTGAAATTGGGTCAACTGGGGTCAAAAACTAGGTCACAGGGTCAAATCTAAGAAAAACCTTGTATGCACTCTAGTGGCCACGTTTATTGCCCAATCAACCTGAAAATTGGTCAGAATGATTATCTTGATGAAATTTTGGACAAGTTTAAATTTGGGTCAACTGGGGTCAATATCTAGGTCACAGGGTCAAATCTAAGAAAAACCTTGTAGGCACTCTTGAGGCCACATTTTTTGCCCAATCAAGCTGAACTTTGGTCAGAATGATTGTCTTGATGAAATCTCAGATGAGTTCAAAATTGGGTCAACTGGGGTCAAAAACTAGGTCACAGGGTCAAATCTAAGAAAAACCTAGTGTGCACTCTAGAGGGCATTTTTTCGGCCCGATTAACATGAATTTTGGTCAGAATGATTGTCTTGATGAAATCTCTGACGAGTTCAAAATTGGGTCAACTGGGGTCAAAAACTAGGACACGGGGTCAAATCTAAGAAAAACCTAGTATGCACTCTAGAGGCCACATTTTTTGCCTGATAAACATGAATTTTGGTCAGAATGATTGTCTTGATAAAATCTCTGACGAGTTCAAAATTGGGTCAACTGGGGTCAAAAACTAGGTCACAGGGTCAAATCTAAGAAAAATCTTGTATGCACTCTCGAGGCAACATTTTTTCACCAATCAACCTGAATTTTGGTCGGAATGATTATCTTGATAAAATCTCGGATGAGTTTGAAATTGGGTCAACTGGGGTCAAAAACTAGGTCACAGGGTCAAATCTTAGTAAAACTTTATAGGCACACTATTCGCCATGTTTATTGCCCAATCAACCTGAAAATTGGTCAGAATGATTGTCTTGATGAAATCTCAAATGAGTTCAAATTTGGGTCAACTGGGGTAAAAAACTAGGTCACAGGGTCAAATGTTAGAAAAACTTTGTTATCACTTTAGAGGCCACATTTTTTGCCCAATCAACCTGAATTTCGGTCAGAATGATTGTCTAGATGAAATCTCAGATGAGTTCACACTTGGGTCAACTGGGGTCAAAAACTAGGTCACAGGGTCAAATCTAAGAAAAACCTTGTATACACTCTAGAGGCCACATTTTTTGCTTGATCAACCTGAAATTTTGCCAGAATGATTGTCTTGATGAAATCTCGGATAAGTTTGAAATTAGGTCATATGGGGTCAAAAACTAGGTCATAGGGTCAAATCTAAGAAAAACCTTGTTTGCACTCTAGAGGCCACATTTTTGGCCAATCAACCTGAAATGTGGTCTAATTGATTGTCTAGATGAAATCTCGGACGAGTTCGAAATTTGGTCATCTGAGGTCAAAAACTAGGTCACAAAATCAATTATAAAAATCCTTGTAAATCAACCTTAAAATTGTAAAAAAAGGATTCTCAATTTGTATTGAAGCAACAGCTTTGTATAGCTCAGTCATTCATCATTCTATTTCTCATACTTCATTTGAAAATTTTAGACAGTTCATTCAGGTGAGCGATTAAGGGCCACTATGGCCCTCTTGTTTGTATATAACCTTTGAGATAGTGAGAAAGTAAGCATGAGCTATTGTCATGGCTGAGTGTCAGTCATGCGTCTTTGTGACCGTCTATCCATCTGTTCATTAACTTTTTCTATAACATCTTCTCCTCCCAAACCAGTGGGTCGATTTTAACGAAACTTGGTAGAAATGATCTTTGGGTTGACCCTCTTCTTAAATTGGTAGATTTTGATTGACCCCCAAATATAGGCGTGGTAGGGTGTGGCATTCTTTAAAATCTTCTGTTCCCAAAGCATTTGGCCAATTTCATCGAAAATTTGCATGGATATTCCTTTGGTCACCCTTTACTTAAATTTGTTAAAGAATCTTTGATTGACCCCTTATTATGGGCGTGGCAGGGTGGGGCTTATTATGCCCCCGATAGGGAGGCATCATAAATTTGACTTGTCCGTCCGTCCGTCTGTCCGTCCGTCTGTCCGTCCGTCTGTCCGTCCGTCCGTCCGTCATTCCGTCCAAAAACTTTAACATTGGCCATAACTTCCTTATTACTTAACATATTCGCATCATACTTTACCACAACATTCCTTGGTACATTACCTTTCTGTAGGCACATACTTTGGTGACCTTGACCCCTGGATGACCTTGACCTTCAACATAGATTGGCCATAATTTAAAATCAAAGCGGTGTCGGGGGCATTGTCATCTTACAGTGACAGCTCTTGTTTTCACTTTGAAATCTTTCAAAATCTTCTTCTCCTAAAACAAAAGGCCAATTTCAATGAAAGTTTGCATGAATTATCCTTGGGTGACCTTTTACTTAAATTGTCAAATGGGCCAATTTTCTCTTTTAATCGCAAAAAATCTTCTACTGCCATTCAATTGGACTTATGCTATGAATCTTGGTATACATGTTCCATGAATGACCCTTTTCTTAATTTGTTCTAGTATTGAGTGGTCTACTAATTGCACTCACCTTAATATTTGCAATAATATTCTAGTATTGAGTGGTCTCGAATTGCTATCACCTTAATATTAATGATTAATAAGATACACAAGGGTACACACACTGGTTAATGGATATTGATTATTTGGTGCAATGTGGGCCAGACCCAGTAAATCATTATAAAATAGTTCTAATGATATTTCAAAGTGTTGTTTCCAGTCAAAGTTAGCTTTGTTTAATGAATGTCTAGAAATGTTTAAGCCTGTGGTGTGATACAGGCCCTCAAGGGCTTTTTGTTGCCGTTTAACGGTATTTCATGGCGTAATTTGCTTTTTCCAGTAATCAAAGACAAAAATATTCAATATTTAAATGCATCCAACAGAAAAATAAGTTTATTCTAAATAAGTTTATTCTGTCACATTTGGTATATTACAGTCAAACATGTGCTAGTGGCCATTTGTATTTAGCAAGCAATCTGTCTTAATGAAGCAGCCATAAAGTACCCAATTGAAGCGACTGAATTGAAATTGACCTGTATTAAGTAAGCACTTTTTGAATGTCCCTTGGTGCTTGCTTGGTTGTGGAACCGTAATAGTTCTGCAACATTTCAGCATTCATGAACTTTCACACTGTTGACTGAAGGTTTCCTAATGAAAATCATTAAGAAACCTAGATTAACACTATTAAAGTTCATTACCTCTGAAACGTTGCAAAACTATTACAGGTCCACTACCTTAAGACAGGTTTGACTGTACTTTTATTACTATGTAACAGTTAAAGATAAGAACTGACAGCAAGATCTATATACCATAAGCAAGATGCACATCTGAAAAGTGCTTTGTGATATTGTCTTGATGGTAATTTGACGTTACAAAATGCAAGGTATAAGTGTGCGCTAGGTCTTAGAAAAAAAAGGGGGGAAAATATTCAAAAACACTTAAATTCTGGTCTAATCATAAAAGTTGATTCAAGCCTGTAGATTTATCAGCTACCCAAGCAGCTCTAGTTGGTACCTGCTAGGGCCTCTCTTCTGAGGTTTTCACCACAATTTTTATCCAATTTGATAAATTTTTAGCTCCACCCTGGGGCTAATGTCATGGCCTAGTGCCTGTTGTTAGTCTGCCCATCCGTCCGAGACTTTTAACTTTTAACATCCCTGAAACCACTGGGCAGAATTCAACCAAGTTCTCAGGAATTATACCTGCTTTTTCAGATTTCTTCTTTTAATCTCCAACAGGATGATAATTTGGGGGCTAAAAGGCTGTCACATACAGACCCAATGTTATTTAATATAAGAAACAGGGCCTCTGTAGAAAAAATACTTTATAAAATATCTCTCACATCAGGGTAATAATAAACTTTTACAGAATGATTGTCATTACGTTACCCATTCCACATCAAAGCAGTGAAGTAATTTCATGCCTTTACCTTGATGTTTGATGATAATCTACTTAGAAATAAGATACACCTATAAACTTGATCATAAAGTGAAGCAATACTGGTCCTCTGGGGCTTCTTATTGTGATAAAGTCAACAATTATTATCAGATTTTCTTCCAACTAAAGCAATCAAGTTCCTGAAATATCAGATGAGTTTTAAGAAAAAAATGATAGTCAATAGAGCATCTAAGCCCCAATGGGCCTCTTGTTCCACCAAAAACCATTTAAATGAATGTTTAGAGGTACATGTACTAAGTCTTGAATTAGAAGAAAATGGCTTCTTTAAATCTCATTAGAAAGAATTATGAAAAAAAATGTTAAAATCGAAGGCTGACTGTTATGACTGATTTGCAATAATTCCGAGGACTGATTTTTAGACAAAAAAACAATGATATGTTTTGTTTTCAGACCATCAACTGCAGAAGAAACCACCTTTCATCTTCTTCACCTATCATTGTTCAGGGAATATTTAGACTTTGAATTTTCTGCTTTAAAGGTAATTATTTCCTTTTTATCTCCACTATTTCTAGAATAGTGGCGCTATTCCAGTCACCCGGGCATCAGCGTCAAAGTTTGGTTAAAGTTTTACTTGCAACTGTGTCAAATCTCTGTTTCTACTAAAGCTATTGCCTGGAAACTTTGCAAAAGCCTCTCTCACCATCATATCAACCTCTTAGACAAAGATTACTTTGATAATGAATTAATTGACATTTGCTGAAGGTCTTCAAGCTATTGCCGTGGCGGAGTGTCTGTTATGCGTCCGTCTATCTTTGCGTAAACTTTTTCTTTAAACATCTCCTCCAAAACCAATGGGCAGATTTTAATGAAACTTGGTAGAAATAATCTTTGGGTGACCCTCTTCTTAAATTGTTAGAAGAAATTTTGATTGATATTCAAACATGGGCATAGCATTTTTTCATAATAAATTATTAAAAAATCTTCCCCCTTGAAACCATTGGGCCAATTTCAATGAAACTTGGCATGAATGTTCTTGGCCCTTTACTTAACCTTTTCAAGAATTTTTGGGCCAACATATTTCTCCCCTGAACGGGCCACAATAAGAAACCAACCTCTGTATTCCGGCTGACAAGATGATACAAACTGTTCTCAAATTATACCCCGCTTTGCATGTGAACATGGCTGCGCATTTGGTATGATGAGTTTGAGAGCATTTTTACATGTTGAAATCTTCCCAAATCTTCTCCTCCAAAACCATTGGGCCGATTTCAATGAGACTTGGCATGGCGGTTTGAGGTTGACCCTTTACATAAATTATTAAAGAAATTTTGATTGGCATTGAAAAAAAAAAGGGCGTGACAGGTTCGGGCATTTTTAGCTCGGCTGTTTTCGAAGAAAACTCAAGGTATCATGATCACCTTGGCGTCGTTTACCGTTGTCATAGGCGTTGTTGTTGGCATTGGGGTTGCTGTTGGGGTGAAAATTTTTAACCTTCATATTCATATTTCACATGATCATTGCTTTGGACAAGACCTTTCTGTAGGTACCAAGTTCAAGGTCATCAGTCAAGGTCAAGGTCATTTTTCAAGGTCAAATTTCTTAAAAACATTTCATCTTGGTCACAACTTTAGAATGGTATGTCATAGAGCCTTCATATTTCACATGACCATTGCTTGGGACAAGACCTTTCTGAAGGTACCAAGTTTGGGTCATCAGACAAGGTCAAGGTCATTTTTCAAGGTCAAAATTGTTTGAAAAAATTAAACCTTGGTCATATCTTTTGAATGGTAAGTCAAAGAGCCTTCATATTTCACATGATCATTGCTTGGTACAAAAACTTTCTGTAGGTACCAAGTTAATATATTTGAATTTGCCTCAGTAATAATAAACAGCCGAGCATTGGCACCCACTTGCAGTACTCTTGTTGCACTTTAAAATCTTTAAAAGTCTTCTCCTCCCAAACCAATGGGCTGATTTTAATGATAATAAGCATGGATGTTGTTTGGGTGACCCTTTACCTAAATTGTTCAATAAATTTTTATTGACCCCCAAATATGGGTGTGGCAGGATGGGCTTATTTTGAGCCTGAAGTCTTAAAATATTTTTTCTTCAGTAACCTATAAGCAGATTTCAACCAAATTTGGCAGAACTTCTTTTGGTGACCCCTCTCAAATCTTGTTAGTGGATTTTTGATGGACCCCCTAATATGGGCCTGGCAGGATGGGCTAATTTTGAGCACAATATCTTTAACATCCTCTCCTCAGTAACCAATGAGCAGATTTCAACCAAACTTGTCAGAAATGTTCCTTTTAGGACCCCTCTTTCAATGTTGTTTGTTGATTTTTTGATTGACATTCAAATACCAGCATGGCAGGGTGGGGCTTTTTTTGAGCCCAAAATCTTTAAATATCTTCTCTTCAATGTAAAGTTGACAGATTTCAACCAAACTTGGCAGAAATGTTTCTTCGATGACCCTTCTTTAAACTTGTTTGTGGATTTTTTATTAACCTCCAAATATGGGTATGGCAGGGCAGGGCTTATTTTGAGCCTGAAATCTTTAAACATCGTCTCCTCAGTAACCGATGAGCAGATTTCAACCAAACTTGTCAAAAATGTTCCTTTTAAGACCCTCAAAACTTATTTGATTGACCTCCAAATATGGGTGTGCTAGGGTGGGGCTTATTTTGAGCCAAAATCTTTAAATGTATTCTTTTCAGTAAATGATTGGCAAATTTCAACCAAACCTGGCATGAAAAGTTCCCTTTTGGACCCTTCTCAAACATTGTTTGTGAAATTTTGATTGCAACCCCCTCCCCTCCAAAAAAGAAAAGAAAAAAAAATAGGGCATAGCAGAAAAGGGGGGACAGTTCTCAGTGTTGCATCCAGGCTAATAGATTGTGTAGAATATCATCTTCTCAACAACAAGGCAAATCTGTTTGACACTTTGCCATAAAACTTACTAAGGTGAGATCACCTTGACCTATAAAATTCAGGTTAGTGCTTTAGGGCCATTCTGGTCCTCTTGTTTATTGTTTACACAACTTCTTTATTTTTGGATTGTCATGAAAATTAAACAAAATATTTCTCATGTGACCATGGCCACAACTTTGTCATTCAGTGCAATCATGGGGCATCATGAGAGCAGGGGCCTGTAAGTAAATTTCCTTATCAACACATCACCTCCTTCATTTATTGATATTTTTTTCGTGAAACTTTTTCTGATTAAATCTTGAATAGCACTATCAAAACAAAGGCTTTTTAAAGAGTCAGTAGAGCTGTTCAAGACCTCATGACCTCTTTCTTCATTTTATTTGAATCAAATATTTGTTGCATATTATTCAGGAGAATTTGCCTTTTCCTTACAACCTTGAGATGGTGATAGATGACTGGGTGCTCATGGGATTTTTAGTTGGAAATGATTTTATACCACATCTACCTAATTTACATATCAACCATGATGCATTGCCACTACTATGGAAAACATATATAGATGTTCTGCCTAACTGTGGAGGTAAGCTGTTATTAACACTTGTCCTTCTGTTCACAACATTTTTCTTCTGTATACAAAGTTTTGGAAGACAGTATAGCCTGAGATGAGTCTACACAGATGTGTAGTTTGATCTTAGCCTAAATTGTCTGCTTTCTGCTGGATCATTGTGTGAAAATCTTGAACTAGATTTTTTTTCACTTTTAGCTCCACTGGACTAAGTCCAGGGAAGCTTATGTCACGGCGGGTCATCATTCTTGTTAGTCTTTGCGTAAAATTTTCATTTAAACATCTCCTCTGAAACTACTGGGCAGAATGTCCCCAAATTTCACAGGATGCATAACTAGACATCATAGAGAGTAATTGTGTGTAGTTCCCATTGATAGTTTAGGAGGAGTTGCGCAGACAAAAAATTGCTAACGGACGGACAGACGGTCGGACGACCGAGGCCATAACATAATACAACCCTTCAGGCGTATAAAAATCCAGGAAAAAGATTTAAGATGGGTCACAAAGAAACATTTCTGCCAAGCTTGGCTAAAATCTTACCATAGGTTACTGAGGAGGAGATGTTCAAAGATTTCAGGATCAAAATAATCCCTAACCTGCAATGCCCATATTTGGGGGTCAATCAAAATTCCACAAACAAACAGCTATCAACTTGAAACTTTATGGATGGATAGATGTAGTGGAGGAGAAGTGCAGTACACAATGACTATAACTCTTGCTATGTCAAGTTTAAAAATAGATCGTGCCCGGTCAAAAAATATGTCACTTAGTCAAATCATAAAAAAAACATATTTCTTCTCTAATCCATATGATTCTAATTCATTATATGTCCTACATTAATGTTATAGTCGTCCCAAATATTCAAATGACTAAAAGAATGAAGTTCTTCAAATTTTGAACTTGCATGATTCAGATGAGTGATACAGGACCATCATGGTGCTCTTGTTATATTACTTGATTACTTCTCAAACTGATTTAAGTTGGATCATTGGCAAAACTTGAATTAATCTTGCTCTTTCCTTCTTTGGTAGTTTGGGAGAACTTTGTTGTAAATGGATAACTCTTATTTATATTTTCTCACCAGGTTACATAAATGAAGGGGGTCATTTGAACCTTGAAAGATTTGAGAAGTACATTGTAGCATTGTCAAAGGTAAGAGTTGTTATTATTAAACATTACCAGGATGTTTTTTTACACAATACTTTTCAAAATATCTTAGTCTGGTTCAAATTGGAAGAAGCTGCAGTTAAGATGACAAGGATTAAGTGAATAAAAAAAATGCACGAAACTGTTGATAACAAGCAAACATTCCTTTTCTCACAATATTTTATGCCCAATCATCCAAAGACAGGGGCATATTGTTTTAACAGTGGTCCCTTTGTCCAACTGTCCATTTGTCTAACTGTCTGCAAAACTTAACCAAAAAAAACTTAACATTGATAATATTTTCAAGCCTATTAAAGATACAAGCCTCATATTTGGCATGATGATAGATCTCAATGATAAGCATCTGCTGATACCAAAGTCAAGTTCATGTGACAAGGTCAAGGTCATCTGTCAAGGTCAAATAGCTCAAAAACTTAATCAAAAAACCTTTACATTGCCAATATCTTCAAGCCTATTTAGATCTCAATGATACACATCTGTAGATACCAAGGTCAATGTCAGGTGACAAGGTCTAGTCATTTATCAAGGTCAAATTCCTTTGAAACTTTATGTTCAAACTTAACATGTTCAGTTCATTCAAGCCTATTTGAAATACCTTTCTCTTAATTTGCATCATGAAAGATCTCGGTGATTTGCACCAAAAGGTATCAAAGTCTGGGTCATGTTACAAGGTAAAGGTAAAGGGTATCAGTCAAGGTCAACATTTTGAATAAATGCTCTTATTGGGGCATTTGTGCTTCACAAACACATCTTGTTTTCTATAAACATACTTCAAAATTGTCAAAACAAGGTATCTTGTAGTAAAAGGTTATCATAGAAAAGCTTTTGTATGAAATATTCAAACCTCTTATTGATTTAAAATGGTAAAAGATGGAAAACCTTACTGTTTAAGAAAACAAATTGGAAACTTCTTCAAACAAGCATTTTGATGGAGAAAGTTCTTGAAAACTTAGGTTTTATTAAATCTCACCTACAAAGAAGAGGTGGTATATTGTTTTCAACATGCCTGTTTGTCCATTTGTTTAACTATCCATCTGTGCCGGGTTCGATCCCCGAAAGCGCCACTCATTCTTTCTGAGTGTTTGGCTCTCACCAATGGGTTGATAATTGTAGACCTATATGAGATAACAGCTTGAGGCTAGGAAAGGATGTGATGGTTGTACTGGTGAGAGAAATACCAGGAATTTATTGTTAGGTGCTCGAGTCCCCGTGATATAACTGAAAAAATCTTGAAAGAGGCGTTTAACTCCATTCAATCTATAAATCAATTAACTATCCACCTATCTATCTGCTTAGATCTTTTCTTTTCTCTACTAAAGGAAAGCATGACCTAGAATCATGAAACTTAAAGCAGTTATTGCTCATGGCCAAATGAAGTGCCCTATTGTCAAAGGTCATTCACAATTGATATTTGTATAAAATTGGTTTCTCTACTCTAAATTAAGAAACAACTAACTTAGAATCTTGAAACTAGAAATGATTCTTCCCAATGACCAAATGTAGTGGCCTATTTTTAGGGGATTATACAGGTTAGGGGTCAAGCTCACAATAGAATATTGGTGAGATAATGACTTTTAGCTCACCTGAGCACATCATGCTCTTGGAATGTCTGTCATGCGTCCTATGTCGTCTGTCTTCCAGCATCAACAATTTAAGTGTTTACACTCTAGAGGCAACAAATATTGTACAATCTTCATGAAACTTAGTCAGAATATTTTTCAGGTCACAAGAATGAAACCTATCCAAAATGGGAAGGATCTGTGCCATATCACCCTAAATGGGTCCTTAATGACAATTTTCTTGTTTACACTCAAGATACCCCTAACATGGTCCAATCAACATGAAACCTGGCCACAATGTTTGTCAGGTCACAAGAATGAATAGACCCTTTTGTAAATGGGAAGGATCTGTGCCATATCATGGGAAAAGGGATCTTATTGACAATTTTCTTGTTTACACTCTAGGGGCCTAAAATATGATCCTATCTTCATGAAACTTGGTCAGAATTTTTGTCAGGTCACAAGGATATACCCTATTGAAAAATGGGAAGATCCTTGCCATAGCATGGAAAAAGGGGGCTTACTTCTTGTTTACAGTCCCAGAGGCCTCAAATAAAAAAAAGTACAACTTTGCTGAAAATTTGATTTTTTGAATGAGACAAAGATAACAAAGGTGGGCGATATAGGACCATCAAGGTCCTCTTGTTTATTTTTTGCTCACCTTAGCACATTGTGGTCAAGGTGAGCTTTTGTAATCATTGAATGTCTGTCATCTGTCATGTTGAACATTGTCTGTCTTCCGGCGTCAACAATCTTATTGTTTAAACTCTAGAGGCCTCAAATATGGCTCAATCTTCATAAAACTTGGTTTAGAATGTTGGCCAGGTCAAAACGGTGAACCCTATTGAAAATGGGAAGGATCCATGCCAAATCACTGGAAAAGGGGCCTTAATGATCATTTTCTTGTTTACACTCTAGAGACCACAAATATGGCCCAATCTCCATGAAACTTTGTCAGAATATTGACCGGTCCACAAGGATGAACCTTTTGAAAATGGAAAGGATCTTTGTCATATCACGGGAATAAGGGCCTTATTTACAGACTTCTTCTTTACACTCTAGAGGCCACGAATATGGCCAAATCTTTTTGAAACTTGATCAGAATGTTGGCAAGGCAGGGGTGTGGAAATGCAAATTTTCTCCACTTGTCCCTGGACAAGTAAAAGCGGATTTTCTTCTCGTCCAGGATCAAAATGAACTTGTCCGCTAAAGAGTAAATAGAAAAAAATGAAAAAAAAACATTGCCTTTTGATGAAGGAAGGTATCCAGCATTTTCTTCATTAAAAACAATGATTTCTACCCTATGATAAGAACATTAGGATGATTTCTCTCTTAATTCTTTTAAGTAACTCCAAGATTTGCCGTGGTATTTACTTGTCCTTGGACAAGTGGCTTAGAAAAAATTACTTGTCCTCAAGTACAAAAGCCCGAGTCGGACAAGTCGGGCATGGGAATTCCACACCCCTGCAAGGTCACAAGGGTGAACTCGATAAAAATTGGAAGGATCCATGCTTTATCACCGGAAAAGAAGCCTTAATGAGAATTTTCTTGTTTACACTCTAGCAGCCACAAATAAAAGTCAATTTTCATGAAACCTGGTCAGAATGATGGCCAGGTCACATGGATAAATGGAAAATTGGAAAGATCCATTCTATATCAAGGGAAAAAAGGGGCCTTAATGACAATTTTCTTGTTTACACTCTAGAAGCCAAAAATATAATTTAATCTTCATTTAACTTGGTCAGAATGATGGCTAGGTCACAAGGATGTCCCCTATTGAAAAAAGGGAAGGATCCATGCTATAAAAGAGGAAAAGGGGCCTTAATGACAATTTTCTTGTTTACACTCTAGAGGCTACAAATATGGCCCAATCTCCATGAGACTTGGTCAGAATGTTGGTCAGGTTTCAAAAACGAACCCTTTTGAAAATGGGAAGGATCCATGCCATATCATAGTAAAAGGGGCCTGACAATTTATGTTTAGTCTCTAGAGGCCATAAATTTGGTTCAATAGTCATGAAACTTGGCCAGTTCACATAAAACTTATTTAGAAAAGGCTGGAAACTTATGCAGGAACCATAGGAATAGAATAATGTTTTTCTTTGAAAAATTTGATGGTCATTGAATGATCTTTACAGTATTTAATTTTGCTAAGGAAGGACTCAAAGAGACGAAGGTGAGCGATATAGGACCATCATGGTCCTCTTGTTTTAGAATATTTTTCTTTATGATAACTGGAGAAAGATGCCCATTTTAAAAGTAGGCTAACAAGTCATATTTTTTAAAAATCTTGTAGATGTTCTTAAAAATTTGAATAAGAATACATCCTTAAAAGGAGCCTTACAGATGATATTGGAGTATCAGGTCAGATGAGTGATGATGGACCATCATGGTCCTCTTGTTTTAGAATATTTTTTCTTTATGATAACTGGAGAAAGATGCCCATTTTAAAAGTAGGCTAACAAGTCATATTTTGTCTTGTCTTGTCTTGTAGATGTTCTTAAAAATTGGAATAAGAATACATTCTTAAAAGGAGCCTTACAGATGATATTGGAGTATCAGGTCAGATGAGTGATGTTGGACCATCATGGTCCTCTTGTTTGTTTCTTTCCAGTTTGACTTTGATACATTCTCTGAACAAGCTGGTGATCTCAAGTGGTTAGAGGGTAAGAAAGGACAGAGTCAGGCAGATAAAGAAGAACTCATTTCAGCTGCCAGAAAGTTCAGGAAAAATATGGTAAACACAGATACTTAACCCTTGTCATGCTGAACCTGGAATATTCCTGCTTTGGCAGGGGTTATAGACAAACATCAGCCTGCACATTTGTGCAGTCTGATGTTAGCCTGCACCACCTGTGTCTCACTTTCAAACCAGAATTATCAAAAGATGTAATTTTTCAAATAAAAATTGACCAACAATTGGTACTTTCAGTGCTTTTTGCCTTTTGATCTTGATGAAAATCTTTAGCCAATTTTTTTTCAGCATGACAAGGGTTAAACTGTGTTCAAGGAGTAGTGGTCATAGGTTGATTCAATCGATTATATATACCAAAATGTACTAAACTTTTGACAGATGAATTGTCCCTTAAATCCATATTTGGACATTAAAAAGCATTTTTTTTTTTCAAACTTAAATATCACTTGATTTGTACTGTTTGACTGTTTGCCTGCTAGCTTGGTTTCCCCATAAAAGATAGGAAGGACTTTGTTACATAATCCAGTTTGATTGGTCTGCATAAGGGAATGTGGGTTTTATCTCAGAACAGACTGAAACGATTATCAATATCTGGTAGTCAGGTTTTGAACAAAAACCATCATCCCTGAGAAGCATATTACTCTGACAAAATCTATTTAAGGAAGTTCACTCGGCTTTTTCCTACTATTTTACTTTTCTTTAAACCTGATTTTTTAGAAGGATTTAATTGTTTAATTTCCATCTTTGAAAAAAAAAATGGGGTCACGGTGCTTATTTTTTTCTCAGAGCCGTGTGAAAATAGGTGCCAAAATTATCTAGTGACCTTTAGTTTTTGCCTTTGAATTTCTTTGAAAAGTACACCTTTGAATTGAAATTATAGTTTTGGGACAAATAAATATTCTGAAAGCAATTGATTTATGTTTTGTTTAAAAACGACAACCCATTCCACTAAATTAATACAAAATTTGGAATTTTGATCAAGCAAAGAAAAAATATGACATCTTTATTTGGTCCTTAATAGAAGTAATTTTTTTTAAAATTAAGGGCTACTTATATATGTTTCACAGTAAAATAAATGTAGTTCTACTATTAAACTTTTTCTTATACTCTCAATATAACTTTTTGATATAATGAAGAATATTTTGATACGAAAAAAAAAAGGGTCACAGTCTTGCTATTTTTATGCTCCCCGAAGGGAGAGCATATAGCCGCCGCTTTGTCTGTCCGTCCGTCCGTAATTCTGTCCGTCCGTCCCCACCTATTTCTCCATAACCCCTGGGCCAAATTGAATGAAACTCCCTATGATATAGTGATGATGCATCTGTGACGGTTTTTGGATTTGAGGCCTCGTCACGGGAAAAGGGGACTTAGGGTAAACAACATTTTTTCCCAAATTTCTCCTAGTCTAACAGTCAGAATTTAGTGAAATTTCATATTTGTGTAGCAAATCAGATGCCCTTTACTATAAACAATTTGAAATTAACGTAAAAAAAATATATCATGGAAAAAGGGGGCTTAATGTTTGTTACCTTTACGTAAGCGCGTAAATTACAGTTATTCTTTCATTTCTCCTAGTCTTAGGCTCAGAATTTGATGAAATTTCACATTTGAGTAGCAAATCAGATGCTCTTTACCTTAAACTATTAGAAATTTGTGTCTTAAAATATGTCATGCGAAAAGGGGGTTTAATGTTTGTTACCTTTATGATAGCTGTATAAGATAACATCTTATTTGAGTCTTTGAAATCTGACCACAGAGCATTTCTCCTAAAGTATAATAGCTATCAACTTGAAACTTTATGGGTGGATAGACCTTATGGAGGAGAAGTGCAGTGCACAAGAACTACAACTCTTACTTGCATAATTTTTGAATTATTGCCCTTTGTTATTTTTGATACTTAGATTATGTCTGGAGCATATCTCCTAAAGTAAAATAGCTATCAACTTGAAACTTTATGGGTGGATAGATCTCATGGAGGAGAAGTGCTATGCACAAGCTCTACAACTCTTGCTTGCATAATTTTGGAGTTACTGCCCTTTGTTATTTTTGATACTAAGATTATATCTGGAGCATATCTCCTAAAGTATAATAGCTATCAACTTGAAACTTTATGGGTGGATAGATCTCATGGAGGAGAAGTGCAATACACCAGAACTATAACTCTTGCTTGCATAATTTCGAGTAATTGCCCTTTGTATTTTTTAATACATTTAATAGGTGGTAAATCTCTGACAGTACAAAACAATCTTTAATCTATTAGGCTTCAGTTTACTATCAACCTTTTGAGGCGGGGGATATCCATGTTCAACATGGCTCTTGTTTTTGTGACAATGCCTTATTCGGGGAGCATAATCCGTCTCTGACGGCTCTTGTTTTAGATATTTTAACTCATTTGTTAAAATAAAGGTAGGTAATTCACAAAAAATAATCAAAATTCAAAAGATATTTTTATACATCCGCCTCCTTATACGCCGCCGGAGGCGGATGTATATTGGCGTCATCTTCTCCGTCTGTCTGTCTGTCTGTCCGTCCGTCCATCTGTCCGTCCGTACGTCCGTCCACTTTTCTTGTCAACGCAACTCCTCCTAAGTTTCTGGCTTGATCTTCATGAAACTTGGTCAATGTGATCATCTCAATTGGTAGATGTGCATGAAGAAAGGATTTTACGGTTCGCTGATTTTTGCCTGAGTTATGCCCCTTGATAACTTAGTCTCTGGGTCCACTTTTATTGTCAACGCAACTCCTCCTAAGTTTCTGGCCTGATCTTCTTGAAACTTGGTCAATGTAATCACCTCAATTGGTAGATGTGCATGAAGGAAGGATTTTACGGTTCGTTGATTTTTGCCTGAGTTATGCCCCTTGATAACTTAGTCTCTTGGTCCACTTTTCTTGTCAACGCAACTCCTCCTAAGTTTCTGGCTGGATCTTCTTGAAACTTGGTCAATGTTATCACCTCAATTGGAAGATGTGCATGAAGGAATGATTTTATGGTTCGTTGATTTTTGCCTGAGTTGTGCCCCTTAAAAACTTAGTCTCTCGGTCCACTTTTCTTGTCAACGCAACTCCTCCTAAGTTTCTGGCTGGATCTTCTTGAAACTTGGTCAATGTTATCACCTCAATTGGTAGATGTGCATGAAGGAAGGATTTTATGGTTCGTTGATTTTCGCCTGAGTAATGCCCCTTAAAAACTTAGTCTCTGGGGCTTATTGCCTCAATTTTGCCCCCTTAAAATTTAGTCTCTGGGGCTTATTGAAATTGCAGCCTTGTGAATGCAACTCTTCCTAAGTTTCTGGCTGGATCTAAATGAAACTTTGTGGATGTTATAACCGAAATTGGTAGATGAGCATGAAGTAAGGATTTTATGGTTCATTAATTTTACCCTAAATTATGCCCCCTTAAAACTAAGTATCTAGGGCTTATTGAAATTCCAACTTTTTGAACACAACTCCTCCTTACTTTTTGTCTTTATTTAAATGAAACTTGGTCAATGTCATCACCATAATTTGTAGATGTACATGGATCAAGGATTTTATGGCTCATTTATTTCCCTGAATTATGCCCCCTTAAAACTTAGTGCCTGGGGCTTATTGAAATTGCAGCCTTGTGAAGGCAACTCCTCCTAACTATTTGTCTTGATTTAAATGAAACTTGGTCATTTTCAATTTGGTTCTGTCAAAATAAGTAGTGTCTACAATTATTTTCGTGAAACAGCAGCAAAGTGGCGGCGTATTTTGTGACGATGGCACTCTTGTTTTAATATTGGAAATAAGAAATTTGTTGGTATGTTGGTTCAGGGATATGAGGAAGGGGTTCTTTTTACCATATTCATAAGTTTTATTTGCTTTCCCTCCAAAGTACAGGCGAGGAGTAATATTGAATACTTGCTTGTCAGTTTCTCTGAATATTCTTAAATCGGAAAAACTACCCCCAAAATTGGTGATAAAAATATTTTTTTGAATTTATACAAATTTGTGCATGTTTTGTCAACCTTTCATGCATCTCTATCCAAAAACATATCTTGAAATTCGATTCATTTTTCTAAAATGATCACAGAAACACAAATGTTTTTTTAATGGCAGAAAATCCTAAAATGGATGTGCGGACGTCCTTAATTAAAAAACCTTGATTTTATACAAAAACGACACACTAACAATAATTCACTTATGACACAACCCCCAATACAAATCAGAACTATTTTTGGAAGTAAATTTTTGCTGTTCCATTTATTACAGATACAAGTAGGTATGACAAGCTGAGAATTAACATATAGAAAAACGGACAAAATCTTTATTTCATTTTGAAAAATTCTGAAAATACCTTCATGATATTACATCAAAAATTAAATATAACAAGAAAACAATCAGTTTTCTCAATTTGTTTTGGAGAATTTAGTCAAAATGTTGGTCCATATAGAAGAGTCCAACAGACCAAACACACATACTAAATACGAGTCTACTACAAAGAATTTGATTGGCAAATATTTTGAACTGTGTTTTTCTGAATGATAATTATGAAGATTTCAAAATTGGGTCAAGTGGGGTCAAAACAAGGTCACTCAGGGCCTAATCTAAAAAAGACCTTGTGTACCATTTTTCGTGCCCATATGTTTTGAATGTCAGAATGTTTTTCTCTAAAATATCAGACGAGTTTGAAATTGTGTCAAGTGGGGTAAAAAGCTAAGTCACTGGGTCTAACCTTACAAAAATCTGGTGAGCACTCTAGAGGCCATATTTTTGCCCCAAATGCTTTGAAACTTGGTTAAAATGTTTATTTACATGATATTTCAGAAGAGTTTGAAATTGTGTCCATTTGGGTTAATAGCTAGGTCATTGGGTCAAATATTAGAAAAACTATGTAAGCACTCTAGAGGCCATATTTTGTGCCCATATGTTTTGAAACTATGTCAGAATATTTGTATGTAAAATATATTGGATGAGTTTGAAATTGGGTCAAGCGGGGTAAAAAATTCTGTAACATGGTCAAATCTTAGTAAAACCTTGTGAGGCCACAATTTACCAAATGTCTTGAGACTTGGTCAGAGTATTTTCCTTCATGATATTTATGCAAGTTCAAAATTTGGTCAATTGTTTTCAAGAACTAGGTCTCCAGGTTAAATTTTTGAGAGAAAAAACCTTGCGTGCAGGCAAACTTTGTTCTGAAACTTCAAAATGGGTAAAAAAAATAGGCTGTTTGGTAACTTCTTTCAATTAGTATTTTACAAGACCTGAGGAGAGCACTTAAGGGTCAATGGTCCTCCTGTTTCAATTACAGAAGAAGGTAGAGAATCAGTTTGCTGCCATGAAAGATACCTCTGATGACCTTGAAGATTTTATGAGTGAAGAAAAGTTGGACCAGGATTATATGTCTGATCACAGTCCTGAAGAAATCAGTGGTAAGGCTGGATGAGGAATGACATTTTGCATTTCTCAAGAAAAGGATCTCTTAATCAAATTTTTGATTAGCTCAAAATCATTAGATAGCCTCCATCATTTTAAGCTCTGCTGTTTCTGGAGTAAACCTAAGGTATTGCTAGGACCTTATTGTTGTTGTCTTCATTGTGGTAGTCATGTGAAAAATTTGACATTTTGTGATACCTCTGGTATTGCATTTGGCATTCACTTAAAAACACAACTTAACTATTTAAGGTGCAACTTGTACTATCAAGGATGATAACTCAAGATGCTTTTTGTACAAATTTTGCCACTTTTTAGACTTAGAATTTTTCATTCACTATCTGGCTCTCAAGTAATTGTTGTTTTTAGCTCACCTGAGCATGTGCTCAAGGGGAGCTTTAAGGATCATCCTGATTCCGCTGTCCGTCATGCATCAATCTTAAAAACTTCCTATTCCCCTGAACCAATAGGCCGATTTCAATGAAACTTTACCAGAATGTTCCTTGGGTGACCCTTTTCAAAAATTATTTGTGCAATTTTGATTGGGCCAATTTCAACGAAACATTACCAGAATGTTCCTTGGGTGACATCAAAAATTGTTCAGGAAATTTTGATTGGCCAATTAATATGGGAGTGGCAGGGCGTGCCTTATTTTAAGCCCAAAATCTTTGAACGACATCTTCCCCTGAACCACTGGGCTGTTTCAAAGAAACTTTACCAGAATTTTCCTTGGGTGATCCTTTTCAAAATTTGTTTGAAAATTTTTGCTTGGCCCATAAATATGGGTGTGGCAGGGTGTTGATTATTTTGAGCCCTAAATCCTTGAACCACATCTCCTTCCAAACTACATGGCCAATTTCAATGAACCTATACCAGAATGTGCCTTGGATGACACCAAAAAATGTTTGCGAATTTTTGATTGGCCCATAAATATGGGTGTGGCAGGGTGTTCCTTATTTTGAGCTTGAAATCTTTGAACAATATAATCTCTTAAACAACTTGGCCAATTTTAGTGAAACTTTACCAGAATGTTTCTTGGGTGACCCATTCCAAAAATTGATAGCAAAATTTTGATTGACCCATAAATGTGGATGTGGCAGAAGGGGCTTCTTTTGAGCCTGAAATCTTTGAACCACATCTCCTCTTGAACCATTGGGCTGATTTCAATGAAATTTTACCAGAATATTCCTTTCTTGATCCTTTTCAAAAATTGATTAAGAAATTTTAATTGGCTTATAAATATGGGTGTGGCAGGGTGTTCCTTATTTTGAACCCGAAATCTTTGAACCACATCTCCTCCTGAACCGAGCCGCCGTCATAGCGCAGTTGGTAGCGCGTCGGACTGTCAATCTAGAGTTCGCGGGTTTGATCCCCGAAGGCGGCACTCATTCTTTCCGACTATTTGTCTCTTACCAATGGGTTGATAATCGTAGACCTATGTGAGATAGCGGCTGGAGGCTAGGAAAGAATGTGGTGGTTGTACTGGTGATAGAAATACCAGGAATCCATTGTTTGGTGCTCCAGCTGCGGCGATATAACTGAAACAATGTTGAAAGCGGCGTTAAACTCCATTCAATCAATCAATCAATCCTCCTGAACCACTGGGCTGATTTCAATGAAATTTTACCAGAATTTTCCTTGGGCAACCCTTTTAAAAAATTTATAGGGAAATTTTGATTGGCCTATAAATATGGGCGTGGTAGGGTGTGGCTTATTTTGAACCCGAAATCTCCTCTTGAACCATTTATCTGATTTCAATGAAACTTTACCAGAATGATCTTTTTGGTGACCCTTTTCAAAAATTGGTAGGAACATTTTGACTGGCCCATAAATATGGGGGTAGTAGGGCAGTGCTTATTTTGAGATAATATTCCACAGAATGGTATTGGATTCTCTTGAAGCTTTCACAGCATGTTTGTATCATATTAAGGAATGTCACTTTTGAAAATGGGGAAAATTAAGGGTGTCTTGTTGAATTTTACATTTTGCAATCTTGTTTTTGTGATAAAGTCAACCAATATTATAAGGTTCTCTTAACCCTTTCCTGTTTTACAAAATTTTGGACCTGTCCAAATTCAAAAGTTTTGCAGACGAAATTTTAAAGTGGATTTAATTAGAAAAATAACCATTCTGTAGGTTAGAAAATAGTGTAGAAAAAGAAGAAATTGCTTGTCAGAAGCAATTTCTTCTTTTTTCACAATGTTTTCTCAATCATAAAATCACAGGCACGTAAAAAGCAGGGATTAAACAGGAAAGGGTTAAAACTAAGCAATCAAGTGCCTGAAATATCAGATACCATATTTCACCTATTAGATGCACCCTCCCTAATAAACCTGCTCCCCCTTAAAATACCATTCCCAGGCCCTTGAATATCCGACCAACAACATCCAACCATCCACGGTCCGTGGAGAAAAAAATCCAGTCTCAAAAAAAATTTCATTAGAAGCTACTCCATGACGCAATGTTCAAAAGATTATGGGTTAAGGTTCATGTAAAGTGTTTGAGACCCAATTTTAGGGGCATTCATTTGCCAAGAAAAGGCAGTATGTCCAGGTATATTATATATCAAAATGAAGCTATTTATGAGCACAAGCAGTTGAAAAACATAAGACTGTTATAACTATAGCGGTATAGCCAAAACATTGTGGAAAAGGGTCATTTTGTACAGAACAAGCAACTGCATGACTGTTGGATAAAATTGGCTCATATTTTAACAAAGTCTAGCCTAAAACACCATCCAGGTAGTGCTACAACCATTGGTATAAAACTGAGCCCCAAAACGTAGTTATGCAAGCAATTTATTTTGACTTATTTTATAAACACATATGACATATATGTCATTCTGATTTTGTAAACGTGTAGATCTTTTTAGGGTATGGTGTGTTATCACAACAAAAATAGATATTAATTGTTTATATACCTGTAAGGTTGATTAGCAATATATCAATTTCTATTTCACAGATTCATAAATATATAGTAATATTGTAGTTCATTGAATTAAAAAAAACTATAATTTGAAATAAATCGCAGAAAATATTTCACAATATTATGGTGTGATGTTGCACCATACCTAACGTGTATTTTGAAAACAGAACAAACCGGTTTTACATGTATGTTGACAAAATAAATCTTATTATTTTCAAAATTGAAAATAGTAAGGATTATTTTTGCGGGGAATTGTTTATTGGTATCCAGGGCGACACCCCTCGGGTAAGATCGGTTATGACCGGAGAACTACTTTTTTACGATTGTCGTCTGCTATATAAACCCGTGCATCGCCGAAATACGTCCTCTTCTTAAACAAACACTCTACAAATACGGTTCAAAAGTAAGTTGTGTTGAAATGCCCCCGAAGACACGTGGGACGAAGAGGAAAGCGGCTACAAGCAACGCAGGAACGGCTGTGAAGTCCGGGCTTGGTACAGACAACACAGCGGCGAGGCTTTTGGAACCTGACGCAGGTATAATTACTCGTAGTAGGGGTAATGTTATTGACTTTGAACAACTTACCCGTAGGTCATCAAGTTCTTGCCCCCTTGCAAATACTTCATCTTGCGTCGTAACCAACAATCCTCCATCTCCTGCTACTTCAAATCCTATTGTTAGCTCAGACATTCAAGCACAGCATCACCCAAGTGTGGCCACGTCCGAGCCACTCATACCGTATCTTGAGCCTGTTTTACCTTCGCAGGGTCCGGATTTATTTAGACTAGCCGACGAAGATTTAGCCGTCCATGTCCCGGCAGCATTAAAAAGACAAATTTGCCAGGGACAGTACATAAATCTAAGTATTCTCTTGAAGGGAGCAATAGAATTAGAAAGTTTAACATCCGGCTCCCAATTGCACCTGTCGTCAGGTGGCTCAATAGAGACTAGACCGAAGGAAATCCGCGAGAAAGTGTCCAACATTGAAAAATGGACGGACGCTTTTTTGATTTATTCATCAATATATTTGTCGGCACATCCGGATAAAACCCACGAATTTCTACATTATATGTGGTCAATACGCGAGTGTGCAGCTCGGCAGGGTGGATTCGTGTGGCGAGAATATGACGAACAATTCCGCTTGCGACAAGCTATCAACCCTTCTTCGTGGGCTAAGTTAAATACAGACTTGTGGTGGCGCTGTATCCAGGTTTCATTCAGGGCACCGCCCGCCATCTCCGTTTCTAAACCCGGGGCGAGGCAAATTTGCTTCTCATTTAATGAGTCTGTCTGTACCTGGCCACAGTGCCGTTTCCGCCATGTCTGTACACATTGCGAACTCCCCCACCCGGCAGCTCACTGTCCGTCTAAGTCTAGGTCTAACAATGTCGGTTATCAGTCTGGTAACTTTCGCGGTAATGCCCGACAAGCACCACGCGGTCGAGGCGCATGGCCTTTTAGTAGAACCGGTCATGCCGTCCATAGGAGTCGGCCCGGTAAATTTTAATCTTGCCTTAGCATATACGCCCATTAATATCGACAATCTTGAAAAATGTCTTAAAGGTTATGACAGGAAACTAGCGAGTACTCTACTGAAGGGCTTCAAATCGGGTTTTGATTTGCACTACGATGGCCCGAGAGAAGGGCGGACGTGCAAGAACCTTAAATCAGCTATGTCTCGGCCTGATATCGTTCGGCAAAAGTTAAATAAAGAAATCGAGTCGGGCCGTATGGCGGGCCCTTTTGACCATAAACCATTTCCTAACCTTATCGTGTCTCCCATCGGGTTGGTTCCAAAAAAGTCAGCAGGTGATTATAGGTTAATACATCATTTGTCTTTTCCCGAGGGAGAGTCTATTAATGATGGTATAGCTAGGGAACACTGTTCTGTACAATACACCAGCTTTGATGCCGCCATTAACCTTATACAAACCTTAGGTAGGAACTGCAAGCTGTTCAAAATGGATATTAAGAGCGCATTTAGATTGTTGCCAGTGAGCCCTAGGGACTTTGAGCTACTCGGAATCCAATTCGACGGTAAATTTTACGTGGATCAGGTGCTTCCGTTCGGGGCAGCAGTGAGTTGCAAGACCTTTGAAACATTTTCGACCTTTTTAGAATTCTGCGTACGATCACGAATGCAGTCGGGCGGGTTAATCCATTATTTAGACGATTTCCTGGGGGGCGATCAAACAACAGTGAAATGCAACGTGCTAATGTCTCTCTTTCTAGCTTGTATGCAGGATTTAAATGTACCTCTGGCAGAAGAAAAAACCGAGGGTCCGTCAGAAATTCTTTGTTTTTTGGGCCTCGAGCTAGACTCCAGCAAAATGGAGGTTCGTATACCGTTTGCAAAAATCGAGGAAGTTATTGCAAAAATCAGGGAAATTTTGGCAAAAATGAGGACAACGCTTAAATCAATGCAATCTTTGATTGGTTCTTTAAATTTCTGTTGTCGCGCTATACCCGCAGGCAGACCATTTTGTCGTCGACTCATCAATTCGATATGCGGTCTGACTAAACCGCACCACCATTTGCATGTAACCAAAGCAATGAAGCGTGATTTGCAAGTCTGGTTGTCTTTCTTCCAATATCATAACGGTATATCCGTATTCAATGATCGCTTCTGGGTTTCAAACTCGGACGAACAACTGTACACTGATAGCGCAGGTGGTAAAGGCTTAGGTTTTGGCATCTTTTTTAAAGGGCACTGGTGCGTGGCGAAATGGCCGGAGCTATGGCACATTATGGGCATAACAAGGGATATCACTACATTAGAACTCTTCCCTATTTTCGTGGCAATTTGCATCTGGGGCGAATCGTTCAGGAATAAGAAAATTAATTTTCACTGCGACAATCTGGCTGTTGTACAAATAGTCAATACCTATTCCGCGAGATCAGACCGAGTTATGCAGCTAGTCAGACCGCTGGTACTGAAATGTTTAGAGCTTAATATAGTGATTCGCGCGAGTCATGTGCCAGGTATCTCAAACAATTTATGTGACGCGCTATCACGATTTCAGGTTTGCCGATTCAAGGCCATGGCCCCAGATGCCGATCCGGATCCGACACCTATTCCCGCCCATCTTTGGACCATATTCAAGGAAGGGCACTGAGACTGGTAACAGAGGGTCTAGCACCAAATTCAAGAATCGCATATGACAACGGAATTAGTGCCTTTAATAAATTTAGAGAAGAATATTCTTTACGCGTATGTTGGCCGGCAAAGATTAACAATGTAGTCGTATTCGTTGCTTACTGCTTTGAAAGAGGTTTAGCGACAAGAACAATTAAGACTTATGTATCGGGCATTAATTACATGCACAAGCTGAATGGCTGGCAAGACATGAGCCAATCTTTCGTGCTAAATAAAATGTTGCAAGGTTGCTCACGTCTTAGAAAATCGATTGACAACAGAGCGCCATTAACGTTACCTATTCTCAAAGCACTTATAGGGCAGCTACAGTTCGTTTGCTATAATACATATGAAATGAAGCTATTTACAGCAGTCTATGTCCTTGCATACTTTGGCTTGTTTAGAGTAAGCGAATTGGTTTTGGTGTCTAAAACGGTGCCTAATAGCCATTTACAGTTATCAGACATTGTTTTTGACAATAAAAATGGGGTATTATCAGTAACTTTGAGAAAATTCAAGACTAATCAGTCCGCAAAGCCAACCATTTTGCGCATACCGTGCGAGGACTCGAACCTCTGCCCTGTTAAGTGTTTGAGGGATTTCCTGCTTATTAGACCAGTCCGTATTAATTCCTTATTTTGTCACGCAGATACCACACCCTTGACCCGAGTACAATTCGCTTCCGTCCTAGAGAAGTGCATTTCGCGCACTAAGTTTAGGGACTTATGTTACAAAACGCACAGTTTTCGCATAGGTAGGGCTACAGATTTAGCTAGGGAAGGGATTCCTGATGAAAACATCATGCAATTAGGTCGTTGGAAATCGGAATCATTCAGATCTTATATTCGTTAATCAAGATCTATACCAAATCAGACTTTTTTCAACTCGTATAATGATATGTTAAATGTTTTTATTTTAGAGATCTGGGTTTTGGGCGATTCAATCCCATATTGGGCTGGAGTTCGCGCAGTGGAAACGGGCAAGCCGAACCTCAAACTGGATGCAAGTATTGCATGGTGGGGACGACGCGGGATGTCTTGGAGACAATTTCGTAGAGAAATTGAATGTCATGTCCTCCTTCGAGCGGAACCCAAAGTCATTTTGGTGCATCTTGGTGGAAACGATTTAACGTCGTTATCGTTAACGTCCATCCGCAATATTATCCGGCGTGAGTTCAGTTATCTACGTATGGCAGTTCCTGGAGCAGTAGTTGTGTGGATAAATATCCTGCAGCGAATCTCCTGGAACTCGGCCGCTTACACGTTCCAAACGATTGAAGACAAGCGAAAGAGAATAAATCGTTACGGGCGATTGCAGGCGTCTTTGCAAGCTAGGTCGGATGCATTGCGGGTGGACATTGACGTTAGTACCCCTGGTTTCTATCGTCGGGATGGAGTACATTTGTCGGAGGTTGGACTTGAAATGTATCTCATGAGTTTTAAAGACGTAATTTTGAAACATGTCTGTTCTGAGTAATTGTTCATTGTTCTTATTTGAGATTTAAACTAGTTTGACCGATAATAAAAAGCATAGTGTCAAAATAATAAAAAATTAAATAAATAAATTAATTAATAAATAAAAATAAATAAAAAAAAAAAAAAATTAAAGATCGGCTTGGTCGTACACGTATTTAAGTCCATGGTAAAGTCGCGCATTGTTGTCAGAATTTTGGGGGATAAATTTTGCGAAATTTCTTGTGGCGGAAAATTCTGCAATTTCTTCAATTCTTAGAAGACGATCGGCGATGTTCGGGTTGCTATAGTCGCGAAAATTTGTTTACTCTAAGCAGTATGGATCAGGTGCTTAATGCATATCTCCGCCATCCTGTATTCAATTTCCCTACCGCGATCATTACGCCATATCTCAAACATTGTGGAAGGTGGATTTAAAGCCCATAGTTAATGGGCTATATTATATATTTATAAGAAGAACGCTGTGTTGTGTTTTCCCTCTAGTCATAAAATAAATCTTATTATTTTCAAAATTGAAAATAGTAAGGATTATTTTTGCGGGGAATTGTTTATTGGTATCCAGGGCGACACCCCTCGGGTAAGATCGGTTATGACCGGAGAACTACTTTTTTACGATTGTCGTCTGCTATATAAACCCGTGCATCGCCGAAATACGTCCTCTTCTTAAACAAACACTCTACAAATACGGTTCAAAACCCGCCCGCCCGCTCCTCTGGAGAGGACTTCGTAGAAGTATAGTTGTGAATGTGTTGGCTCCTCGATCTTCATATCGTTTCAGGTCTGCAGTAATACCAATCATGTTTATACTACGGGACTTTTACTGGCCGAAGCTGAAGCCTGAAAAGACACTATAAATCTGTTATTGTGATATGTGGTTTTTTTTTGTTTGTTTTTTTTGTCGCGGTAGGGACATTGTACATTTCAATTTACCCAGTGCCAATGGCGCTTTCAGATCCCGGTCCGGATCCGATCTCAAGTAATCATAGTATTCGAGTACATGGTGGAAACAGGGTTAACGCGACCGTAATATTTGTAGGCTCAAATTACATTTGTGATGTATCTTTACTCTTGGCGAAACATGCTAATGTTTTAACTACGTTCAGTTTGCTCAGTGGCACATATGCTATCGGACAGGGTGACTTTGACGCTTGGCTGCATGCACTATCAAAGGTACATTGCTCTTCCTAGTTATATTGCAACAACGGATTGATATAAACGGATCCAAGTAGAGGTGCATAAAATGCAACTTTTATTGTCGAATGTAGCCCGCAGGTCGGTGTTGAGGTGCACAGTAGGTTGGTTAATACAAAAGAACACCACGTGTTTTATTAATTAAGGTTCATTGTTGTTGTCGGTGCTACGGTTCACCGTGTGTTGTCGGTGCTAAGGTTCACCGTATGTTGTCGGTGCTAAGGTTCACCGTATGTTGTCGGTGCTAAGGTTCACCGTGTGTTGTCGGTGCTAAGGTTCACCGTGTGTGGTCGGTGCTAAGGTTCACCGTGTGTTGTCGGCGCTAAGGTTCGCCGTATGTTGTTTGCCCATTGTAAGTTAGTAAACTGACCATGTATGTTGTTGGTCCAAAAGCTAACTTTCGTTGCTGGCGTTGAGATACATAATATTGGTGTTTGTGGCACACCAGTTTTGGTTTGTTTGCATCAATAGTTGCACCTTTGTGCTCCTGGTTTGTATCTATACATCCTACATATCCTAAGAGTGACTGAAATATTAGCGTCTAAAGTCTCCCTGTTCGTGTCGTTCAAATTCAGTTGACGTTTTATGAAGGAGTTGAGTCCAGAATTAATTCATATAAAATCGAATATAGGGTTATCCGTGCGTTACCCGTTAGAATGCGTACGACGGAGCGGAAAATTCTGCAATTTCTTCAATTCTTAGAAGACGATCGGCGATGTTCGGGTTGCTATAGTCGCGAAAATTTGTTTACTCTAAGCAGTATGGATCGGGTGCTTAATGCATATCTCCGCCATCCTGTATTCAATTTCCCTACCGCGATCATTACGCCATATCTCAAACATTGTGGAATGTGGATTTAAAGCCCATAGTTAATGGGCTATATTATATATTTATAAGAAGAACGCTGTGTTGTGTTTTCCCTCTAGTCATAAAATAAATGGAAATTGATTGTTTCAAAAGAGCCTTTTGAGACTGAGTTTTATATCTAAGGTTGTAGCACTACCTGGATGGTACTTCAGACTGTACTTTGTTAAAATATGGGGCGGTTTTATGCAACCGTCATGCAGTTGCTTGTTCTGTACAAAATGAACCTTTTCCACAATGTTTTGGCTATACCGCTATAGCTATGGAGGTCTTATGTTGCCTAACGGCTTGTGCTCATGAATAGCTTCATTTTGATATATAATATACCTGGACATACTGCTTTTTCTTGGCTAATGAAGTGCCATAAATATTGGATCTCAAACACTTTACATGAACCTTAACTATTTTCAATCCCTATGAAGATAAGGATGGTTGCATGATTTATGCCAATCTTTTAAAGATCATTTAACATCTGAAAAACTAGCGCCTGCAAAATCGCGCATTTTCCGGGAGCACAGAAGGTAAAAATTTAACACAAAATTAAAACTCGTTGTTACGAAAATCTTTCTGGGGACCCATATTTCTGGAATCATTTTACCCTTGGCATATATCAAATAAAATCCGAGTCAAATGATTAAATCTGGGTCACAATTTATACTGTTAAAACAAGAAAACCCTGTAAAATCTCTTGTGTAATTTATTTTAAAAGCAACGTCACTGGGTGCAGGAATCACCAACACTTGGTGACCCAGCTAGCTCCAGACGTATTGTGTTTTCACAATGACAAACTTTAATTTCCAGTACTGGATGCATTTTTAAACATCACAAAAGTTTAAGATTAATACAGGATTATTTATTTTATTCCTAAAAAGGTAATGATTTATTAGACCACTTTGTCCATCAGAAGCGGAACATTGAATTTTGTTCTTGTCTGGAACTTCCTATCTTATACAAAAAAATATATGCTACCTCATTCACTTTTCTTTTGAAAGCTGCAATTAATGGCCAATGGTGAGCGTATTTTGATAGAGGACTTCAAATGAAAGAATAACAATTCATTTGCTCACATTTTAATCTTTTTTCTTTAAATTTATAGCGCTAATAGATAAATCGGAAATCCTAATTGGTAGCGCATGTATTTCAATCGATAATTACAAACATGTTAACAGTTTGCTTGTTTTAGGTACCATAATCGTCCTAAAATTCATAAGTCTGTATAATACATGGGTCTGAAATAACCGCCCACTGACCCCCATCCCACCCCCGTGACATTTTGTATCGCTCCTGTGCGCATTTAATAGGAGAAATATGGTAAGACAACCCTGATATTAAGTAGGGTGTGTCAACCCCTTATTGGCCTCTGGTAGGGAACTCAGCTTTACCAGTATACTGTTGTAAACAGCAGGTTTCAAGATTGATATATTCATTAATAAAATGGAATTCAGAATGCAGCAGTCACGATTGTAATTAACCATTTCTATGCTGTTCATAACATATTTCTGGTGTATAGAAATCTTGGGCAGACATTATACACTAAAATCAGCTTGCATTGTTCTGCAGTTTTATCTTAACCCACACTACCTGCTATATACTTGATTTTGTGGGGAATGCTTAGTCCAAATGGTATGTCCCAAAATTTGACAATTTGTTCAAAACAAAATTTAAATTCAGCAGAATAAGATTTAAAATGTTGCAATTTTATTTATTAACCAGAGGAAATTTTGTCTGATGACGATTCTGGGGACACGCTGGATGATGAATTTAGACACCACAAAAGATATTACTACATGACAAAAATGGAGTACCAGAAAGTTACACCGTAAGTCATTTTTACTTTCAACTCATCTGAATGGGAAGAGATCAAGGTGAGCTATTGTGATAGTCCAAGGGGTATTATCCACAATTTCCTAAAACTTCTCATGCTTTACCTCAAAGGTCAATCTTGGTAGAAAGTCTTCTTCAGTGAAGCTTTACAAAAGTTGTTATAAAATGGAAATCCACTCTTAACTCCTGTGGAAACGAAGAATTTTTCTTCTTTAACCATAAATCAGACTGCTTTCATAGTTGGTATATAGCTTTGTAGCATAGTATACCCCTAGGGTCATATTTTAGGTTTGCCTGGGTGTATTTTTATCAACAGAGAAACAAAGACATTTTTTAACAATTAACTTCTTATAAACCAGCCTCACTCCCAGGGCATGGATATTTGGTACAAATCAACTTGAAGTTGGTATCTGCCAATCCTATTCATGTGATGTGCCAGTTGTCAAGGCACTTCAGGTGAGTAATGTACATATTTAATAATTTTGGGTAAAGGTATTCTAAAATATTGTTCTATATAACATATTTAAAGATATATTTTCATAAGGTTCTAATTACAATGTATGATTTGACTTGTATAAGAAAAATGTTGGAAATCTATTCTAAATCATTTTCAGTCTTACTGCTTAGCAGTTTCCGTTCTATTCTATAAATTGTGTAGCAAAATTAATAAGATTGAGAAAATCTTCCTAGAGCAAACATTTTGATGTTAGTCAACTTCCTAATTAATCATGTGTTAAACCGTATTTGTATTTATAGAGAGGTGTTGAAGGATCAAGCTGAGGGTTATGTGAGGGGACTACAGTGGATTTTGTTGTACTACTATGAGGGTGTACCTTCATGGAGTTGGTCAGTATTTAAGAACATTTCTATAGTGTATGGATATCTATTTAGTATCATCATGATGAACCAAACTTTTAAGAAAATGTTTATCCCTTGTCATGCTGAACCTGGAACATTCCTGCTTTAGCAGGGGGTATAGACAAAAAAAATCAGTCCTCAAGACAATGGTTAATAGAAATATGTAGATACCCCCTTTCAAAGAAGAGGGGGTATATTGCTTTTCACTTGTTGGTCGGTAGCTAGGTCGGTCTGGCCCTATGTTTGTCCGTAGATCTCATTTAGAGAAGTGCAGTACACCAGAGCAATAACTCTACTTGTCATATTCTTTGACTTATTGGCCTTCATTCATTAAAAAAAGAATTGACCTACCCTTATGGGGGGTATAAATATTTTACAAACATTTCTTGTTCTAGTGTGATCTTTTGTGGCTCATGGTATCATGAAATCAAGATGGATTGAGGTTGAAAAGGCGATCTTGTTGGTTGGCAGTCTGAACTATAATTAAAGATTTTTAAACTGTTATGATATTTCGGTTACCCTCAAAAAACCTTATATCTATAAATAGAAAAATCAATATTCATTAAGTCAGAAAATTAGGATATATTTTACCATATTTTCATGCTCCCCCAAAATTTTTTCGGAGGAGCATATAGTCTCCAGCTTGTTTGTGCATTTGCCTTTCCTTCTGTCCACAACCCCTTAGCCAAATTGGATGATATAAACTTCCTATGAAAATTTCAGTTTTGATTTCTGAATTTGAGGATGTGTCATGGAAATAGTGAAAAATTAGTTTCTTTTTTATGTCTCCTAGTTAATGAAATTTCATGTTTTGGTAGCAAATCAAATCAAGACCCCCTTGACACTAAACTGTCTGAAGTTTGGATATTAAAGCACATCAAGAAAAAAAGGGGGCATAATGTTTTACCCTTTAGTAAGCTATCCATTTTTCCATCATATAATTTTTTTGTAAGAGATAACGTCTTCATATTTCTCATGTACATTGCTTTTGATAAGACCTTTCTGTTGGTACCAAGTTCAAGATTATCTGTCAAGGTTAAGGTAATTTTTCAACATCCAAATTTGGAAATAGAAAACTTAAGAATTAGTCATAAGTTTGCATTGGTAGTGATATAGCCTTCATATTTCAAATGTGTATTACTTGTGACAAGACCTTTCAGTAGAAAATAAAATCAAGGTCATCAGACAAGATCAATAATTTCAATCATGAAATCTTTAAATCGGTAAGAAATATTGCCTTCATATTCCACACGTGTTTTGTGACATTTAGACTTTTCTTTTGGTACCATGTTCAAGGTTATCCATGAGGTTGAGGTCATTTTCTATCCATTTTTTATCCACGTTTAATCAATAGATTAAAAGCAAAATCATGTCTTGTGAAGTTCGATGGATAGACATGCTAGACATAGTCCAGCAAGCTATTGTTGTGGCCTTGTGTCTGTTGTTAGTGCGTCTGTTCATCCGTCCTTTAATTTTATCATTAAACATCTCTGAAACTTATTGGCAGAATTCAACCAAATTTCACAGGAATGATGCTTGGGAAATTCTCTTTGAAATTTCTTCGTTAAATTCTGATCAAGCTGATAACATGGGTGCTTTCGGCTGTTGTGTCACCAAAAAATGGGCCCCCAATGGTGAATTATGAAAAAATCTTCTTCTATGAAACTACTGGTTTGAACACAAACTTCACCAGAATGATCCTTGGGACATAATCTTTCATATTTCTTTGTTAAATTCTGATTGGGAAGATAGCATATATGCTGTGGGCTTTTGCATCACAAAAAAATGGTCCGAATGATGAAATATAAAAACAATCTCCGCTGAAACTACTGGTCATAGTTCATCAAAACTTCACAGGTAGAATCCGCAGGACCTGCTCTTTCAGACTATTTTGTTAATTCTGTTCAGATTGATAGCATGGGCTCTACAGGTTGTCGTATCACCGAAAAATGGTCCAATATATGATGAAAATAAAAAATCATCTTCTCTGAAACTACTGTTCAGAATTCATCAGGACATGCTCTTTCAAATTTCTTTGTTAATGTTTGATCAGGTTGATAACGTTGATGTTACAGGCTATTGTGTCACCAAGAAATGGTCCCATATGATGAAATATAAAAGTAATCTGCCTCTATAAAACTATTGATCAGAATTTAACCAAACTTCACAGGAATAGTGCTTAGGATATGCTTTTCAGATTTTTTTTAAATCTGACAGGGCTAATAAAATGAACTCTTCAGATTGGTGAGTCACGTATGATAGGTCCCGTGTGTTTAAAAATCTTCTCTTTAATCTAATGCCTGGATCTAAATGATCTATACTGGTCAAGATTTCAACCAAACTGCACAAGAATGATCCCCAGGACATGCTCCATCAACTATCTTTGTTTTGGAGGGATATGATGCTATGACTTAGGAAAAGGGGGCCTTCGTGATGCATTTTTTCTTGTTATCATAAGTTGTACTTTGACAGATTTTTGTGAAATAAAATATTGTGTATCATATGACAAGGGGTACATTCAAGCTGCATGGAAGTATTATTCAATATCATGCAAAAAGTTGAAAAGTTGATGGTTATCTGTGTTCAAATAGATTATATATTAGCTTAGTGTCAGTGGAACCATACTCAGGCCCTCTTGGGGTTCCTGTTCATGATTGTTGTGAGAAAATGATCCCCCCAAAAAAATTCATATTGAAATGCTAGAGGTTGTGATAACTTAAATCATATGATCTATATTATGTCAAATGACTTTTTAGTTAATTTGTGTAAATATTGAAGGATTATTTTTCATGAGGAACTATCATTTATGAATAGAAATACTGTACATGTATTTTTACTACAGGTTTTATCCCCACCATTATGCTCCCTACATGAGTGACGTAAAGGACTTCAAAAATATGAACATCACTTTTGATCTGGGTACTCCATTTTTACCGTTTGAACAACTCATGGCAGTTTTACCAGCAGCTAGTAAAGAACTACTTCCACCACCCTTTCAGGTGAGATTGGCTTTCAAATAATCAAATGATTAACCTTTTTTTTGCCATTTATCAAAAATCAGTTTTTTCAGAAATACATTTTATTTCCACCAATCCTTATAGTGTCAGTGGTGTCCGTGGTCTAGGGGTAGAGCGTCGGCCTCTTGACCCAAAGGTCCTGAGTTCGATTCCCGGGAGCGGCTATCGATCTTGGTTCTTTCATAGGCCCACACATTCGGCGCGAGTACTGGTGAATTTTCCAGGAAGCAGAATCGAGAGGGATTAATCTAAGTTGTAAGAACTTGTTTCCCAATCGATGTAAAATAAATAGGTTTAAACCACCAATCCTTATATTGAAGGTACTCATACAATCATTTTAAATGAAACAATTCCAATGATAACCCACAACTTGTAGTTTACGGCAGTAATGCTGAATTATATGTAGATCTAGAATCTATATTGTCACCACCATTAGTAGCTACTGTTAGAAATTTTCTTTGCAGACTTTAATGACCATGGACAGTTCACCTGTGATTGATTTTTACCCGCTGAATTTTGACACCGATCTTAATGGTAAACAACAGGACTGGGAGGCAGTTGTTCTTATACCATTTATAGATGAGGTTAGATGTTTTGTCTTAGCTGTTTGAATTCCTTCTTTATCTGTTGTCGCACATCAGTGTTAAGTTCAGTGTTTGAGGAAACTTTAGTTATTTGCCCTTGGTAATTGCACTAACACATGAAGAAATTTAAGTGAACACTACTACACATGGGAGATCCCAAAGAATTGACAGAGACCACTGGTAAATTGTTTTCACATGCTGAGGGATGTAGTCAAACTCTGAACATTTTCTTTGATATCATAATCCGTAGCTGTTATATGGTTCACACAGCTTAATTTTGGAGTTATTGCCCTTTGTTATTTTTATTACTTAGATTTTGTCTGGAGCATATCTCCTAAAGTATAGTAGCTATCAACTTGAAACTTTATGGGTGGATAGATCTCATGGAGGAGAAGTGCTATGCACAAGAACTACAACTCTTGCTTGCATAATTTTGGAGTTATTGCCCTTTGTTATTTTTATTACTTAGATTTTATAGGAGGCAAATCTTTGACAGTACAAAAGAATCTTTTATCTATTAGGCTTCAGTTTACTATCAAGCTTTCTTCGCGGGGGATGTCCATGTCCAACATGGCTTTTGTTTGTGTGACAATGCCTTATTCGGGGAGCATAATCCGTCTCTGACGGCTCTTGTATTGTACAGTGCCTCAATTTGATGACTTTATCACTTTAAAGTAAGAAAAATATTGTTGACAAAGAAGAAATTGCTTGTAACTAGCAATTTCTCCTTTTCAAATAATATTTTCTAATATTTTTTTTTTTTAAGAAGATCTTGACTATTCCTTCTATAAAATTAAAATCAACATGCATAATAAATTATACTGAATTGCACTGCATGTCAATATAAGAAAACAAAATAAGAATGAAGGATTAACATATATCACCCTTCCCCTTCAATAAGCCCATCTGTCTATCTGTCTTAGTTTGATTCCATTCATTTATACATTTATAAGATACAAGTTCTCCACAATGGCCAAACTAAACTATCATGAATCAAGAGTGTTCCTCTAGAAGCTTAATTTACTCATTACATCATCAGCAGCTAGCAATTCAAAATGTTCTGCCACCTAAGAAACCAAAGTGGTACAGAATGATTAGAATAAATTTGAAAAAATCTATGGTAACCCTTTCAACAAATGCACTTGCAAATTATCTTTGTGTCACAAATTTTATCCAATCATTGTGACAAATGATCATTTAAATAAAGAGAATACTATAACTTGAAGTTGTCATACTTAACTAATTTAGACCAACTTCATACTATGTGTTTTGATGTTTCCTTGTATTTGATCAGAATCGTCTCCTGACAGCTATGAGAACGAAGGAGAGTTTATTATCTCCAGAAGAGAAGAAGAGAAATTCCCATGGTCCATGTTTGTTGTATCAATATAGTACAGAACCTGCAGGGGTGTATCCATCATCTCTACCACACGCCTTTCCTGATATCGCTGTCAACCATTCCAAGTAAGCATGTTTAATGTGTGCTAAATGCAGTATAATTATATAGAGAATAGATGGTTGGTGACTTGAGATGGATAAGTTTATCAGGCAAGGCATAGGAAATCATCTGGTGAGACAGAGGCGAACCAGATAAATTCCACAGCTGAGCCCAATAAACATTTTTTTATCTCAAGTTAACTACCATCTATTCTATTTATCCTGTTACGACCTTTTTAGTTCACCTGAGTACAAGATGCTAAAGGGGAGCTTTTAGGATCACCCTAAGTCTGTTGTCAATAATCTTAAAATCTTCTTCTTCTCCTGAACCACTGGGCCAATTGCAATGTAACTTAACCAGAATGTTCCTTTGGTGACCCTCTTCAAAAATTCTTCAATTAATTTTGATTGGCCTATAAATATGGGCATGGCAGGGCGGGGTTATTTTTAGTCTGAAATCTTTGAACTACATCTCCTCCTGAATCACTGGGCTGATTTCAATGAAACTTTATTAGAATATTCCTTTGGTGACACTCTACAAAAATTCTTCATTTAATTTTGATTGGCCTATAAATATGGGCATGGCAGGGCGGGGCTTATTTTGAGTCCGAAATCTTTGCAAGACCTCTCCTCATGAACCACTAGGCTGTTTATAAAATTTGCTTGTAAAATTTTGATTGGCTTATAAATATAGGTGTAGCAGGGCAGGGCTTGTTTTGAGTTTCCTCAGTAGTGGTTGAGCAGGGTCTTTTTTCATTTTGAATTCTTGGAATAACATCTCCTCTTCAATTAGGCAAAAGTGAATAAAACTTTGTCAGAAAGCTACTGGCATGACATCCACTGGACCAAGAAAATTCAGTTGATTGGTTTAGGGCCATTTTTGCCCTCTTGTATGAAGTATGTATGAAGTATACTTCAAGATAAGTTTGGATAAATAAGGATAAATTTGCCTATAATTTCAGGGCCTTTGTTTGACCCTTAAATCAAGGTTTATACCTTTTATTCTGCTGAATTTATATTTTGTTTCAAACAAAAAAGGAAAGAAAAAATGTGAATTTTTGGACATTTCAACCAGTTATGCTCAAGTTTTCCAAATTAGAGTGTTATAGAAAGTAATCTATGTAGGCTAAGTTTAGGCTGCTTCAGGAGATACTTTAAGAGCTCAATCAGTATAGAATCATTTACATATCATCTATTCTTTTTTTTTTTTACTTCAATGGCATTTTTGACTCTTAAAAATTCACAGTTATTGGTGAGTGACTCCTGACCTTGATTTTAGCCTATTATTTTCCATGATTTACCACCAAAAGGAGTTTTAGTATTGCTCAAACAAGATCACAGATAATGAACTTAGGATATTACATTAACCATACTTTCTATCTTACAGTTTTTAATGGGTTTTGAAAACTTGCCTAGATGTCCTTATCCATTGGTTTGTTGTGACAGGTACAAGGTTATAGTCAAGGTCAATTGTTGAAAATGAGATTTTATTTTATAGACATCATTTGCCCATGGACAACCATTTTCATCTTTTTTTTAAGCGATCTAACCCCATACAATTATGAGATTTATTATACCGCCAAAACTATGTTATGTTCGTCTGTAGCTTCTTTTTTGGTCTGGATATTTTCACAGCAACTAATAGGCGGATTTCATTGAAACTTTATAGATATGATCAGTATCAGGCAGAGATGTGCAAGTGAAATTTGGGTTTCGATCCATTAACTTTTGACAGATTTATGACTGTTTGATGGAAAATGGCTTTTCTTCATTGACAAGCACTTGTTTCCAACATGAGTTTTCGTTTAAGTCAGTTGTTAAAATTGAGATTTTTACATGCTAGACATTATTTGCCCTTTGACAACCATTCTTGTCCTCATTGAAGCATTGACATCAAATGATAGGGTGAGAGATCTCAGTTCAATTTAGTGACTTGTTCAAGTATAAAATTCACAGTGACATAAAAATTATGGACTGTAAAGGAAAGTCTTTACCCAATACAATTATTTGAATTTATTTCCAGATTAACAAAGATACCTATAGATGGTTTTATCCTGCCATCAGAGACTCTAGTTAAAGGATTACTATCGGGCGCTAAATTGGATGTATACTACGCTGGATTTCCTACACTGAAACATATACAACACTCAGTAAGTAGTCAATTTTCAATGTATCAAAGCTGGATGTATCTTGTGCTACATGCAGTCTGAAATATAGAAAAATCTATTCTCTGAAACTACTGATTAGAATTCAACCAAACATCACATGAGTTATGCTTAGGACATGCTCTTTCAGATTCTTCCTTTAATTCTGATTAATGTTATGATATGAGCTCTGTGGGCTGTCACGTCACTAAAAACGGTCCTATGTTTTGAAATATTTATACCTACATCATGTCTGTCTGTCTGTCCATCCGTCCATCTATCTGTCCGTCCATCCATCCGTAGACCTTTTCGTTTCCGGACTCTAACTCAAGAACAAAATGACCTACAATCATGAAACTTTATACAAATACTCCTTATGACTCAAGGAAGTGCCATATTGTTTTGGGGTAATATAGGTCAAAGGTCAAGGTCACAGTCAGCCTTTGTTCAATTTTCGTTTCCAGACTCTTAACTCAAGAACCAAATGGCCTACAATCATGAAACTTTTTACAAATGTTCTTTATGACCCAAGGAAGTGCCCTATTGTTTTTGGGTTACATAGGTCAAAGGTCAAGGTCACAATCAGCCTTTGTTCAATTTTCATTTCCGGACTCTAACTCAAGAACCAAGTGACCTACATGCATGTAACTTCATACAAATAATGCCTATGATCCAAGGAAGTACCCTATTGTTTTTGGGTCATAGGTCAAAGGTCAAGGTCACAGTCAATTTTTGTTCAATTTTCATTTCTTGACTTTTAACTCAAAAACCAAGCGACCTAGAATCATGAAACTTCATGCAAATGCTACATATGACCTCAATATTAGTTACAAACACATCCTGCACTAATAGCACTTACATTCTGACAAAGCGCTTGTGGGGGGTAATAGTCTGCTCTGCGACAGTTCTAGTTTAATAATCATTTTCTCTTAAACAACTGATTAGAATTTAACAAAACTTCACATGAATGATGCTAGAGACATGCTCTTTAAGATTTCTTTGTAAGACTAGGAGTGAATTGATAAGATGGGCTCTACAGGCTGTCAAATCACCAAACAATGACACCCTTATAATGATGAAATATTAAAATAATCATCTTGTGAAACTTTTGGGTAAATTCAACCTTGTCAATTGAATGAATTCAACTTCACAAGAATAATGCTTGGGATTACACTTTAGATTTCTTGGTTAAATTTGGATCAGGATGATAACATGGATGCTAGCGGCTGTTGTGTCATAGAATATTGGTCCCATATTATGGAATAAAAAAACCTTTTTCTCGGAATAGTCTTGTCATAATTCAACAAAACTTCACAACAATAATCCTGAAGACAGGCTGTTTTTAGACCTATGTGTGATAGCAGCTGGAAGCTAGGAAAGGATGTGATGGTAGTACTGGTGTAAGAAATACCAGAAATCCATTGTTAGGTGCTTTAGCCGGGGCGCTATAACTGAAAGATTGTTGAAAGCAGTATAAAACCCCATTCAAACAAACTTTTAGCTGTCTTTGTTATGGGTTGATACAATGTTGCATCATTGAAAAGAGGCCTTTGTGCTGCATCATTTCTTGTTATTAAAACTTGTAAATTCATAGACATATTTTTTTTAAATAAAATATTGCTAATCATATGCTTATAGGCACATTAAAGCTGCTTGAAAATATTATTTCATGTCATAGAAAAAGGGACCTTCTTGAAATGTTGATGATTTTCTGCTTACAAATAGGTTGTAAATTAGCTTAGTTGTAGTGGGGCAGTATACTGGCCTTCATGGGCCTCTTTTTACATTCAATTTTGTGTTGCTAACTTCTTTATTTTTTCTTGATTCATGATTAAACTTTGTACAAACATATTATTTCAAACTTTGAAAAAAGGGCTGTCTTCTTACATTGATGATTAACTGCTTACTTAAAGAATATGTCATAGCTAAATGCTCTAAAAAATTCAATTTAATGATGATTTTTAGCTCCACTGGCTGAAAGCCACTGGGGCTATTGTCATGGCATTGTGTCTGTTGTGCGTGCGTCCGTGCGTCCGGTCGTAAACTTTTTCTTTAAAAATCTTCTCCTGTGAAACTACTGGATGAATTTCAACCAAACTTCACAGGAATGATCCTTGGGTGGCCCTCTTTCAAAGTTGTTCAAGAAATTTTGATCCAATGAAAAACATGGATTAAATGGGCGTGGCTAATTTCCAAATATGGTAAAAAGTGAGTTTTATCAGATTCTAATCAATGGAAACCAATTAAATTTTACATGAATCATCCTTGGGTGACCCTTTATTAGTCTACAAAAAATCATTGTGATCAGATGGAAAATATGCATTTTATGGGCAGAGGTCATTTCTCTATATGTTATTTAGTGGAAACTCTGAAAATCATTTTCTCAGAATGTAGCAGATGGAAATCAACCAAATTTCACTGGCATGATTCTTGAGTGACCCTTTATAAGTCTACAAAAAATCATTGTGATCGGATGGAAAATATGCATTTTATGGGCGGAGGTCATTTCTCTATATGTTTTTTTTTTTTGAAAATTTGAAAATCATTTTCTCATAACGTAACTAATGGATTTCAACCAAATTGCACTGGAATGATCCTTGAGTGACCCTTTATAAGTCTACAAAAAATCATTGTGATCGGATGGAAAATATGCATTTTATGGACAGAGGTCATTTCTCTATATGTTATATAGTGGAAAATTTGAAAATCATTTTCTCAGAATGTTACTGATGGATATCAACCAAATTTCACTGGAATGATCCTTGAGTGACCCTTTATCAGTCTACCAAAAATTATTTTGATTTAATGAAAAATATTTATTTTATGGGCGGAGGTCATTTCTCACTATATTATATAGTGGAAACTTTGAAAATCGTTTTCTCAGAATGTAACTGGTGGATATCAATCAAACATTTTTGGTATGATCTTTGGGTGACCCATTATCATGCAGCCAAAAATTATTTTGATTGGATGAAAAATATGTATTTTATGAGCGGAGGTCATTTCTCTATTTGTTATATAGTTGAAACTTTGAAAATCATTTTCAACATCAGTAGAACCCCAAATATCTAAAAATCTAGTCAAAACTTTTATTTGCTTTTACAAAAATTTCAAGCCTGTGGAGCGACTCAAACCATTCATGGCTTTCTAGTTTGTAAATCCACTAGGTCTTGTATTGCTGTCCCTCTGTATGTTTGTCCTTTTATCTATCTGCCAACTAAACATTTTACTGTAACTTCAACACTTATGGAGTGACAATGCTTATATTTGGCATGAAAGGTCATTTCATCAATACACATTATTCAAGGTCATCCATCAAGGTCAATGTCATCAATCAAGATCAAACATAAAACTTAATCTTTAAACTAAACATTTTGCTATTACTTCAAAACTTATTCATTGATGGTGATTCTATCATGAATGCTCTTCTCATCAATGCACATCTTTTAAGGTCAAGGTCATCCATCATTGTCAAATATCAAGGTCAAACCTAAAAAAACCTCTTTGGGGGCATAAGAGATATTCAAACACATCTTGTTGACTTAGACTTTTTCATTACCCAGCACCTGCCTCAGAGTGTTGGCACCCACAATAGGTGTTTCTGTTTTATATGCTCATTTGAACTCATGGAGTCAAAGCTTTGAGCTGTGGGGCAGGCAGCATCCTTTGAAATATTTAGACAACAGCGCCCATTTGTACAAAAGATAACCTTCCGGTAAGTTTTGGTAGGAAGCTAATTTTAGCCAATAGGGTATAAATGTGATTTGCTGAAAAAAATCTTCTGGTACTATAACTAATAGTTATCTTTTATACAACTAGGAGAAGGTAATTACTTACTCAAGTGATACGAGCAATTGAAGACTGTGATAAAATGTTGTTGTATAATACATCTGCTCTCTAAATTAACAGGCTGAACTCAGAAAGGAAGGTGTGAAGGTATTCCAAATGAACAGTCGGGGATTTAATGTCATGTTGACCATAGATGAACAAAACACTCCGGTATGCTATTGTTCTCTCCCATTAGATGTGATTAAATGTTTACATATCTCTCATACTTTTTGCTTTTGAAAGATATTTTATGACCATGCAAACAATAGACAGGAGGGGGGGGGGCAATTTTTAGCATCCAGATGTCTAAAAAAAACTTAACTGGTAAAATATTTTACCATGACTTCGGCACTATTCATGTTACAATGCTAATATTTTGCATTAAGGTTCCTCTCATCAATCTGCTTTTCTAATATCCTTTCAAGGTCAAGGTTAATAACCAAGTTTAAATTTCTAGTAAAAATTCCATTATGGTGGCAGAAGTGATTTAGAAACACATCTTGAATCTGCTTTATCTCATTCTACCTTTACTGCAACCGCTTCTTCAGTTATACTTCAATACTAATGAATCTACCCGGTATTTACAAACATTGATCACATAATGAAGTTTTGCAAGACATTACTTTTAACTCCCCCTAGTTGAAATATTGTCTTATTTTTGAAGTGGAGATGTTATTCCAAGATTTTGAATTGATGATAGACCCTGCCCTCCCATTCATTACTGAGTAGAGTATTTATGGGCAAATCAAAATTTTGCAAACAATATTTCAAAAGGGTCACACAAAGAACATTGAAATCGTTGAAATCGGCCCAGTGATTCAGGAGGAGATGTCATTCAAAGATTTCGGCCTCAAAATAAGCACGCCCTGCCACGCCAATATTTATAGGCCAATCAAAATTTCACAAACAATTTTAGAAAAGGGTCACCCGAGGATTATTCTGGTCAGGTTTCATTAAATCGGCCCTGTGGTTCAGAAGGAGATGTCTTTCAAAGGTTTTTGACTCAAAATAAGCCCAGTCCTGCCACGCCCATATTTAAAAGCCAATCAAAATTTTGCAAACAATTTTGAAAAAGGGTTTCCCAAAGGAACATTCTGGTAAAGGTTTATTGAAATCGGCATGGTGGTACAGGAGGAGATGGCATTCAAAGATTTCGGGCTCAAAATAAGCCCTGCCCTGCCACGCCCACATTTGGGGGTCAATCAAAATTTCTTGAACAACTTTAGAACAGGTTTACACAAGGAACATTCTGGTAAAGTTTCATTGAAAATGGCCAGGTGGTTCCGGAGATGTCATTCAAAGATTTCGGGCTCAAAAAAAAAGTCCACCCTGCAACGCCCATATTTTGGGGTCAATCCAAATTTCTTAAACATCTTTAGAAGAGGGTCACTCAAGGAACATTCTGGTAAAGTTTCATTGAAATCAGCCTGGTGGTTCAGGAGGAGATGTCATTCAAAGAATTCTTGCTCAAAATAAGCCATGCCCATATTTTGGGGTCAATCCAAATTTTTTTAACAACTTTAGAAGAGGGTCATCCAAGGAAGCTTTTGATATATGGGATTTTCTTTGAGAAAAGCTGACATTTACAAGTCTAGAAACGAAATATTATATAGTTGAAATATTTGGTTTGCACTTGCTTTTGTGACCACAATATTGTACTCTAAGCTGAGATTGATAACTGCATATCAAACTCTATCTTGTGGATGTTCATTTAACTCTAAGCTGAGATTGATAACTGCAAATTTCGTTATAATACAGTGTTGACTTTTTTCTGAGTGTTGCATGTGTATATGTATTACAGGACATCCTACATGTAGCTAAGGACTACCTTGGACAAGAGATATTTGTGGGCTGGCCTCACCTCTATGAAGCTAAAGTTGTGGCTGTTTGTGATGATATAACTAGGTATATAATATAGTCTTGAGATATTTCAACATTAACAAGTGTAAAATCTTTATTTCTGAAACAAAGTCCATCTTGTGGAGGTTCATTTAAATTGTCTCTTCAGATGATTCCAACTAGTACCTTTAACACAGGTTCGTTAAAATATAATTGAAAGATTTTATGCTAAATTCCAAAGTATCCCTTCCATCTTCCATACTTACACAAACCTGTGGTATAGGTATTCTTTAGAAATGACTTGTTAAATGATTTGATTATATGACAAAAACATGGTATTTTGCTTTAAAGGTTCTTGAACTTTTGTATTATCCTTTAAGGTTCAAGCATACTGATTTGTCGCTCAAAGAATGGCTCATATCATGATTACAATTTTGAAAGCATAACTATTGTTGTGCAAAATGTTGTTTCATAAATATAATAGTAAGATTTATTCTACTTTTATACTGAAATTATAAGAACTGAGAGGGAATGTTTTGGGTACAGACTGAAGTAGATTTCACAAATTCTCTGTTCACAACACTCTAGTCACACTGCATCCAATTCCGGCCTCTCAAGCAACAGCCTACAATGAAACAATCATTTAACTAGTTTGAATCAAGTGTTAAGCTGCCAAGAAAAACCAAAACTTTTAATCTATACATGAAATAGATGTCAAATTAACCAATCATGGTTAATTGTTTTGGGCGCGAAAACCGATGAAAATTTGGCTGTTTTGCACGAAATTCAACATTCCATGGTTGCCGCAAGGGAAATGATAATCTTTGTTAGGCTTGTTTTCTGTTAAGCAAAAATAGTGCCCATTCTGGTGATGCATCACAAAGTATTTGCCAACCATCTTCTTTTTTCACAATATTCTGCGGAACACCTATCCTATTTTTTCGGCTCGTACAGCAGGCTAAAATCCGATACCCCACCACCTTTTGTTTACAGTGTCACCGGGTGCAGAAAAACCATGAAAAGGTCATGACCTCTTAGTTTCGCATTCATAAAGGGGCTCAAAATTACACCTTAGGATCATTTAAAGCAACCTTTTGCGTTAACATGTTCAAATACCTACTCAAAACCTTTGCCTATTATTTCTAATTTTGACCGTGGCTAATTCGCACATTTCACACTCTACTACATACTGGGGCCTTTGTTTCTGTTGTCACAAAGTTAAACCTAGCCACTCATGTCTTTGAATAAGGAGATTATAGTTAATTTCCATGTTTAACCTTAAATGCCCCAACCAATAAGAAAAAAGAGATATGTAAAACAGAAAAACATAGTTGGAAATAAAAAAAATGGTTATAGCTTGTATTGCCTTCACAATAACAAATATAGTTTATCTAACTAAGATTGTTGGCTGCAGGCTCTTCAACTTTTGTCAAGATGAAAATTCTGTTGTTGGGTAAGAGTCTATTTCTGTGATAGACCAAATGTATTGATTCACGAGTATCCTATTTAGGATGCTTGCCATCAGTATAATCTATACAGCTAGTTATAAATGTAAAATGATAGAGGTGATACTTGATATTTAATTACAGTTACAGTCTGGTAGAGAGTAAAGACAGTAAGAGTAAAAAAGCTACTCAATCCCAGAAGTCCCAGCTAAAGAAGGAAGACTGTGATGACAATACAACCAACACTTGGTATAGAGAGGTCAATTCTATCAAAGAAAAGTAAGTAACTTATATACACAACAATCTGATTAATTCTAAAGAAATGCTATTTCCAATAAGCTACTTGACTGTCTGTAATGTCAGCCATATGGTCTGCATTTAAACAGAAGGGAACAAAGGTTGCTTCATGCAAAGGACAGATTCAAACACAAAATAAATCTTTTTCCATAATTAACGGTTTTATCTACACTAGAAAAAAGTCCAGCAAGCTATTGCCTTGGCCTCTGTCAGCCTGGTTTCCATGTGTGCTAAGACTTTTAATTGAAAAAAATTCATAAACTTAATATTTGAATGATTAAATGGTCATGGATGGGTGGGGTTTTTTTTACTGATGGGAATTCAACCAAAATTCACTGGAATGCTCTATTAGACATACAATCTCAGATTTCTTTGTTGAATTATCAGAATTTACAGAATGACTATCATTTTTGTTACTCTCTCCATATTGACATGCACTTTGACCTTTGGTGATGATCTTCTTTCAAATCAACTACAGTTCACTCTGGATATAATGAGATTATCCAGACATTATCGGGACATAGCTGATTACCTCAATATAACCTGGTCTTGTTGTAACTGGGGAATAGTTAAATCCTCTTACTATTTGTTAACTTTTGATTTCACTGAGAGTGGACAACAACACAAATACCTGGGTGGATCAAAAATTACGTAGACTAGCGTTCCAGAAATTTTGGTTTCACAGACTTTGAAGAGAAAACTACATTGTTATTAAATTGATGCATTTTTATGCCCCCGTATCGAGAGATCGGGGGCATATTGTTTTACTTGTGTCCGTCTGTCTGTCCGTCCGTCTGCCTGTCTGTCCATCTGTCCGTCCGTCTGTCCGAAAACTTAACCCGAAAACTTAACCTTGCCAATATCTTCAAGCCTATTCAAGATACAAAGCTAATATTTGGCATGATGATAGATCTCAATGATCCCCACCCGCTGGTACCAAGGTCAAGGTCATCTGTCAAGGTGAACTTTGAAAAAAAAATGCTGTTCCGGGGGCATTCGTGTTTCACATACACATCTTGTTCTTTTTGTCGTGTAAATTTGGATGAAATCCAAATAGTTTGTCACCTGTAGCAACCATTTAAAACATGTAGTAATTTGGTACCGGCGCACGGTAACGACGTCAATATGACGCTACGGTATTGATAAGAATCGTCTCGAAAGTCAGCACTTTTCAAAATACTCAACTCAACAATAAACACCATTTCTGCATCGCTTATCAATTGGATAAGTACTATTTTCATATTCATCTGATCCAAAACGATGAACTCAAATGTGTAATGTGTCTAAACGATTCTGAACTGATATTGTTCTGTGACAATTACAGTTTAACGCCGAAGAGATGTTTTCAATTCTACGAGTGTCATCCTTAAGAAACACTCTCCATTCTTAAACAAACCTTTTTAAACCATTTAAAAAGAAGGTATCTGCTTACATTTCAAGACATTTTAGCATATTTCATGATTTAAACCTCTCGATTAGGTTTTCCATAGGTCCAGTAGAACTTTATTATTGTCTGGTTGTCTCTGGCTGCGCCGGTGCAGTTGTTTCGAAGTTCAAAAATTGACGCGTGCCCTTAGTTTACTTACTTTAAATTCGAAAAAAGCGAATGAATTATGCTTAAATTTTGAATATCCTAACTCATAACGTCAACACGTAATTAGGCGAAGTTTGGAAGTGTTTGGTCCAAATTGATGGGACATTTACAGGTAGTTACAATAGGAAGTAACGTTACAAAATGAGTTGCGCCGGTAGCACCTACCCAGGTATATCAAAAGTTGGATTTTTTACGTCAAAGTCATAGCAGACTCTTGTAAATTTGATATTTTGTCAACATTAAATGATTTGAGACGTGTACAAAATTTCATTGATTTCCGTCGGGAAATACCCAAGTTATAGTAAAAGTCCACGTATTTTTTTATCCACCCTCGTATACATGTATATCTTCTTCTTAGATAGTAAAAAAAATAGATAACTCTTGAAATTTTAATGTGCACAAATATAAGTAAAATACGAACAACATAGATCTACATGTACTTTATGCATTTCTATACTGCCAACAACAGACTTGGTTAGTGCTATGTATAACCACATATTTTTTTTTTACCTTTATGAATTAGACCACATATAAAGATGTGAATGTAAGATTGTTTTCTTGTATTTGGACATTTGGTAGACACCTTGTTGTGTTTTCAGGTATAAAGATAGACTAGGAATCATAATTGGTAATACAGATTTACTGATAAGAGCATTGCCTATGACTGGAAGAAAGTAAGTATATGTCACCAGTCACATGAATAGATCCCATGAGGGAAAAGTGAAAAGTATTGACCCCAGTCAGACTGGATGGATGGAAACCTGTGGCTGTCTTTATATTGTCTGATTCTTGAATGTTCTTACCTGTTACCGGAGGCCAATGGTTTCAGAATGTAATCCCTGACACCATGTGCAATTGATTTTCACCGTTACGTAAAGTACAAAGAAATAAATGTTTTATTTCCTGATCAAAAGTGTATATTTGTAGTAAAAAATAATACAAAAGAGAATGAAAAAAGTAATATGCAGACAAAATTGATTCAATTGAAAATGATGGTTGTATCATTTTGGTGATTTCACAAGTTTAAACTTCACCTATGATTAGTGAACATCCATTGAAAACATTAAAAGAAAACTCAATGACAAACAGTTGTAAATGACTGTTGTTTTGGGATCAACAATCCCGATCAGCTGGCACCACTTCAAAGATGACTCATTACTTTATGTTTAGAGCCAGATGAGCCTGACACATAAAAACAATGTTTGTCCAGGATGACCATACCATAAATATATTTCGGTTATTTCTCCTATATGGCAACTTCAAAGAGAATTTAATTTCTAGACAGTGTAGAATCTCTGGAGAAAGTTTTGAACCATGGTCAAGAGGTCAGACCTGCTACAGCAAACCACTTTTGACGTAACTGTGTTTAATTGACGTCACCATTGCAAATAATTGACTGAAAATCAGTAATTCTGTTTCAACTCGGTAAAAAGATGCATGGATTTCACCATACTCAATTTACTTTTCACATGTAAAGATATTTTTGTTGTTGTAAAAATATGTTACAATGTAAAAGAACCTCTTTGAAAAATTTACATATATACTGTAGATCAGCCCTGAGTTCAGGATGGCAAAACAGTGAAAACAGTTTGACATTTATACCCCGCTTTGCATGTTCACTTGCATGTAAAGCAGGGTATAATTGGAAAACTGTTTGCTCTGTTTGAAAACTGTTTAACAAATTGTTATTCTTAGTCACGTTTGGCTAGTTCCCTTGAGTGACAGGTTTGACTAAAGTCATAAATGAGTTAATATATCTGTTGTGTAAAAGATAAATTTAACTCTTCTCATAACTGTTATGACATTCTCCTACTATACAACGTCAGGCTGTTTAGACTAGAATCAGCCTGCACAATGCAGTCAAATCCTAGCATACAAAGCCTGCTTTCTTATGAATTATTATAGGAATTTTAGAGCCATAGTGGTTGAAATGTGTAAAAAGCTTAAACCACTGCCTCTCTCTCAGGGACATGAAAACATCAGGATTGAGTGTTCAAGAGCCTCACTATAAGCTGAAGCTTTTGTCATAAGCTAACTTAAATAAGTATAAACTAAATCTCCAAAATTAAAATCCCCAAGATAAGGGTAACCATTTATTCTTCCACCAGGTATGTGTTTGGTTCACATGGTAGAGTCACTCTAGAAAAACAGTTTGGAAATAGACCAGTGCCCTTTGCCTTTCAAGCTACTGTAAAGGTATGTACAATTGATGGATCGCTGCCCCTGGATGTCAGTCATAACACACCACTTATATTATTTATCTCATTGGAGGGTGAGCTAAACATTATATATTACATATAAAGATTGAATCAAAAGGAAGAACATGTGGGAATTTAACAGTCATCTCATTATGAATGAGTGTTTTGATAAGGAAATCAATATTTCTATTGACTGAATTGATCTGTTGATTTTAGAAAGTTGTGATACTAAACAATAAGGTAGAGTTGAGATTTTGGATAGCAGAGGTTAACCAGACACTGAATTTCAAATAAAGAACAATAGAAAGAGTATCTGAGTATCAGTATGTCTTGTGTTGGCTGTATTGGATTTTGTTGATATAGGACATAACCTCCTTTAGTAACGTCTGTGTATTATATGCTGTCAAAAGACAGGACATAATTCGAGGGGTCAGCGCAACACTATTGTAAGTGCCTATAATTATATAGGCACGTACAATAGTGTTGCACTGACCCCTCAATATATTGTGGTCACCTGTGCTTGTAAGCAGGAGGTATCCACTTCTTTATCCAGAGCATTACACCCACCTTATGTCAGGTTGACTTGAAACTTGGCAGTTATGTTCCTCTCATGATTACCAAGTGCAGTGCACATGAACCATGTTAAGAGTTATTTCCCTTTTGTTTTTTTCATACTTGAACATCTAGCAGTATAACTGACATATCTTGTGACAATTTACCGCCATGTTGTGTTTGATTTTGTTGCGCATAACTTGAGATTCTGAGTATTAATATAACTCATGTTGACCATATTTGATTTTGTTTGTTTAGGACATTGCTGTACATGACTCAAGTTTCTGCCAGTTCAAGACCCTCCAGGAGTACCTGCTTGTGGGATCTCCTGTATTCATGTTGGGATGGCCCCACTACGGTTGTCAAGGGGAGGTATTACAGGTCGACCATGAAAGTGGGCGTGTCAGAATTAATCTCTCAATATTTGAGGAGCCCAAACTTACATCTATCATCAATAATCAAACAGTGAGTAGAAAATAATTTTATTATTGAATCAGGAGAAAATTGATAAGCTTTAACTTTAAGTCATTTACTATAATTTTTATGACCCCACAGTTAAATGGCAACAATCATATAGATTTTCCTCTGTCCATGTCACTGCATGTGCGGCTAATTCCCATTCTTGTCCAAAGCACTACTCCTACATTTTTGGAGGAATTTCAAAATCATTTGGCACAATTATTACTAGTGTGTACATACTTCATGGGAAGAGTTTGTCCATAACCACCCAAGGTCAAGTTCAGGGCCAAAGATCAAATAGGTCTCTGGTAAAAATCAAGTATTTAAATGACATCTTTATCTGTGACACATATCTAGGCTACTAACTCCTTTTAATGCATTTATTGTTCATGCCGAGAGACATTATATTGGCACAAATGTTAATTGTTTTCCAGAATAATTCTCACATGCTGAGAGGCAAGGAGTGTTGTTTTGGCATTTTCTACCTATCTGTCTATCCATTCATTTTTAGTCTGAACTTGTCATGAGCATTTCTTTTAAATTGATTGATAGATTTCAAAATGATATTGCACACATTGTTCTAAGGACTTCTCAATCATTTTTAGATCTTTAAATCGCAAGAAATTTTGGGGTGACTTTAAATTCAAGGCCATGTGTTAAAAAAAGGTTTGTTTCTTTTACATCTATGGATATGATAACTTGTCTAGCACTGTTGTTTTCTATTGAAAGTTGATAGAAAGCTTTGGTTACTGGCTGTTATAGCTCAGTTGGTAGGATGTTGGGCTCCTGATTATGAAGTCATAGGTTTGATCCCCAAAATTTATCCTTCTGGGCATGAATGGTTACCAACAACAAGGGGTCGCCATTCTTTCTTATATACTGTAAGAGTAAATCCTCTAGAAGATTATTTATTGTTACTATTAATGCTGTTTGATTGAGTTTCCTCTATTAAACAGAGTACTTCACTGTTTCCAGCTTTGGCCAGGATAAAGATTGTATTTGTGTTTAAGTATCAGAAAAATATATATTAGAGTTGAAAAGGAAAAGTTGAGAATGACATAAGTTATAAATAGTTGAAAATTGTGTAAAATATATCACAAAAAATATCTTGCTGTCAAAAGAAGCCACACAAAATAGCTTGCTATTAATAGAAATGAACTGTTTATTTTTTATAGCATCTTAAGGTAAGATAAAGTTTAAATTTTCTTGCTTTTAACCATACATGGTTTTGAGTTTCTTAGTGTGTCGTCTCATTGTCACCTATTCCACTACTCAGGAGTGTCCTTTACCACATGTGTCTCCTACAACCAGAGGGTGGATAATTGTAACTGATTGATCAGCTGGAGGCTTGGTAACAATATGCCATCATCATAGCAAAGTTGATTGCATGTTCTACTGTCAATTTAGAGGTCACAGATTTGATCCCTAATGGTGGCACTCATCCTTTTTGACTATTTGTCATTGATTTGTCGATTATCATAGACCTATGCGGGATAGCAGCTGGAGGCAAGGAAAGGATGCAATGGTTTTTTGGTGTGAGAAATACCAGAAAACTATCGTAAGATGATCTGGCTGCGATAGAACTGAGAGATTGTTGAAAGCAGTGGTAAACCCTATTCAAACAAACAAACATTCTTTGTAAGGTTATCACAGTATTTCTGGTGTGAGGTATACCAAGAATCAATGGTAAGGAGCTCCAGCCACTATAATATAACTGAAGCACTGTTTAAAGTGGCATTAATCACCAATCAATTAACTAATCATTGGAACCCTTTCCCTTTTAAATCCCCTTAATTACCTTGTTTTTTGCATTGCTAGCAATATCTCTATTTTCATTTAAGGTAGCCACTTGAAACTTTGCAAAAGTCCATTCTATTAAGGGTGAAAGTTCTAAAAAATCTTTCTAAAGGAATATTTATACCCCCGCAAAACGAATGTTTTCTTATACCCCCGCAAAACGAATGTTTTCGGGGATATACTGGAATCAGCCTGTCTGTCTGTCCGTCTGTCCGTGCATCTGTCTGTCTGTCCGTCTGTCTGTGGACACATATAGTAGTAAATTTGTGTCGCGAACTCCTCCTTCAGTTTTCCTTCATTAGCCTTGGAACTTTAAAGAATCATTCATCACATGTTGAAGTTTTGCAAGACACAATTTTTAGGTCCCAACTTCCCCTGGTTCATGAATTATTTCCCCTTGAACTTAGACATTTTTTCCCATTTGTTACCATGTACTTATCATTTTCATTCAATAGTTATGAAATATTATACAAACATTCATCACATAATGAAGTTTTGCAAGACGCAAATTTCAAGTGTCAACTCTCCCAGGTTCATGAATTATTACCCCTTGAACTAAAGACATTTTTTTCTATTTGTTACCATGTACTTATAATTTTGTGTCGCAAAACTCCTCCTTCAATTTTCATTCAATAGTTATGAAATTTTATACAAACATTCATCACAAGTTGAAGTTTTGCAAGACGCAAATTGCAAGTGTCAACTCCCCTAGGTTCATGTGTTATCTCCCCTTGAACTTAGACAATTTTTCCTATTTGTTACCATGTACTTATCATTTTGTGTTGCAAACTCCTCCTGCAATTTCCATTCAATAGTAATGAAACAGTATACAATTATTTATCACATGTTGAAGTTTTGCAAGACACAAATTTCAAGTGTCAACTCCCACAGGTTTATGAATTATCTCCCCTTGAACTTAAGACAATTTTTCTTCTAGAACAGGTATACTTGTAATTTTGTTTCCCAGTTTTCCTTCAATAGCTTGAAAACATTTATCACATGTTAAAGTTTTGCAAGACGCAATTTACAGGTCTCAAATCCAAGAGTTATCTTTATATTTGAAGCATTTTTGCTTCTTCTGTCAAAGTATCTCATTCTCTGAAAGCACTTGCGGGGGTATTTAGTCACATTCAGTGACAAGCTCTAGTTGCTCCTTCTTATGCCTCTACATTGATAAATTGGGAGCATAGAGTTTTTTGCTCGACTGACTGAAGGCCACTGGGGCTATTGTCATGGCACTGTGTCCGTCTAGTGTCTGCCTTGTCTGTGCGTCCGGCTGTAAACTTTTTCTTAAAAAGTCTTCTCAGAAACTACTGAATGAATTTCAACCAAACTTCACAGGAATGATCCTTGGGTGACCCTCTTTCAAAGTTGTTCAAGGAATTTTTGATCCAATCAAAGACAAGGTTTTAATGGGCATGGCTAATTTCTGTATATGGTAATATGTGACTATTCTCAGAATCTAATGGATGGGTATTAACCAAATTTCACTGGAATAATCCTTTGGTGGCCCTTTATCAGTCTACAAAAAAAGTGATCAGATGAAAAATGTCTTTTATTGGCGGAGGTCATTTCTCTATATGTATATATAGTGGAAACTTGGAAAATCATTTTCTCAGAACATGATTGCTTGGCATCAACCAAATTTGAGTGGAATGTTCCTTTGGTAACCCTTTATCTGACTGCACAAAATCATTGTGTCGCGATGAAATTGTAATTAATAGGCAGAGGTAATTTCACTATATATTATTCATCAACCATGAATAACTATATCTTTGCAGAAATATTTCAGCACATGATTTATTGTTTTTAAAGAAAAAAGAAAGGGGGGGGGGGGGAATCCAAGAAAATCTCTTAAAAGCACTCATCTAATCAATTCAGTAGATTCAGGCCTGTGGAGGGAATCAGCTACTCAAGCAGCTCTTGTTTATATTATGTGCTAATCACCTTGACTGTAATGTCACATTTAAGATGTGGAAATCTTTGATATACTTTAATTTGAAATAAGAAATAGATTGTGAAAGGTATAATCTAAATAAGAAATAGCTTGTGAAAGGTAATCTTTGATTTATTATAATTGAAATAGAGAAATAGCTTGTGAAAGGTAATCTTTGATTTACAATAATTTAAATGGAGAAATAGCTTGTGAAAGGTAATTTGCTTTATAGCTTTAGAACAAAAAGTTGAGCTATTGTCACAACTGTGGGGTGGTTGTTGTGGTTGTTGGAGTGAAAACCTTTTAAATGTCTCTTTTGTTATCAAAAAAATTCTAATTATGCCCCTTTCAAAGAAGGGGGGTATATTTATTTGCACTTGCCGGTTGGTTGGTCTGTCCATAGACCGTTTTTTGTTCAGAGCATATCTTAAAAAGAATCCAAAGTAGAATCATGAAAATTCACAGGTGGATAGATCTCATTGAGAAGAAGTGCACAAGAACCATTACTCTTCTCATCATATTTTGTGAGTTATTGCCCTTTGTGAATTTACAAAGAACAGGCCATTGACCTGCTTTAATGGGGGGGGGGGCATAAATATTTTACAAACATCTCTTGTTTAAACTTGGCATGTGTGTTCACCATAACAAGAGCTATCCATGGCATAACTCTTGAAGCATTTTTGAAAGAATTATGCTTTTTATGTCCCCACGTGGATGATATCATGGCATATTGTTCTAGCTCAATGTCCATGCTTCTGGCTTTATATTATGTATTTAAATTCCTTTGAAATGTACATTTACGCATTCTCTTCCAAATAAAAACTGAACATCTCTGGTAAAACGCCAAAGAAGTTAGATGCCCATTCTAGTACAGTCTTGCTTCTTCATAACCTTGCAGGAAAAAAGCTCTTTGTGGAAAATTAAGACATGGCTTGTCACAATTAATTTCTTTACTAGTAATGTATTTTAGTCTTAGAGATAGAGATTTTTATGCCCGATAGGGAGGCATCATAAATTTGACTTGTCCGTCCGTCCGTCTGTCCGTCCGTCCATCTGTCCGTCCGTCTGTCCGTCCGTCCGTCATTCCGTCCAAAAACTTTAACATTGGCCATAACTTCCTTATTACTTAACATATTGTTTGTAGCTTCTTCTGATTTAGATTGTCTGGTAAGAGATTGAATGCCCTTAACAAACCCATTTCTATTTCAGTTACATGCAGAAAGATATATGCAAGGATTTGTTGCAGCACAACAGCTGGGTATCAGCTCCAACATCTTATCTAGGATAACAGGAACCATTCTGGTAGGAGCGGGGGAGCAGGAGTTGGCAGAACAACAACAGAATCCCCATAAAGTGAATATTGGCTTAAACCTCAAGTTTACAAAAAAAGGGGAGGAGGTTCCAGGTTACACAAAAATGTCTGACGGACAGTGGACATACTCACAAAAAGTCATTGATATAGTCATGGAATATATACGGAAGTAAGTCCATACATTGCTTAGTGAACATTTCATAGTAACTACAGCCATAATCTTTTACATGCTGAAGTTGTTAAGTTGTAAAAATCAAACAGTTGAACATCTTTGCTTTGTTCCCTTAAACATTTATCCTAGATATTAAAAGTAAATTTAAGTATGTGACAAAATACATACACTCAAGGATCTTGCTTTGTTCTTAAAAAACAAGATATTTGCTTGAAAATAAGCCAAGTATATTCAATATCAATATAGCAGTCTCTCATAGCAAGGTGCTAAACCATCCTTTTGTTCAAGATGAAAACATTGGTGAAATGTTTGACAAATGGTACTTTGATTTGCATGTATATTCACATGCAAAGAGGATTATGTGTATGAATTTTGTCTCTTTTAATGTAAACTAAGGTAAATATAGCCCAGTATTATAATTGCATGCACTGTTTTTGCATTCAAACTGGGTTTCCTGATGTTACAGATTTCCTGAGATGTTTGATAACATTTGTAAATCCAACAACAAAGGAAGTGACATTTTCTATGAGTCCCAACTGATTCCAAAATCATGGTAAGTTGAAATACTTTTCTTTACACCACAGGGATATTACACTAAAAAATTCATAGCATATTCACCCGTGATGAACTACCTCAAAGATGACTAGGGATTCTTTATTGCTTTTTGCTTCATTATCAAGAAATAACAGAAGATAGTCACTTGATATTCTCACTGCTAAATCTGTGAAATTACCAAAATATCGTCTCCTGCTTTCGTTCATTTTACTGTATCTGATGGTTTTTAAGGGTAAACAAAAAACACCACCAGAGCTGTGCATATATTTGTATTATTAGCTCACCTGAGCACGAAGTGTTCAAGGTGAGCAATTGTGGTTAGGTGAATGTCCGTCGTCTGTCATGCGTCGTGCGACGTCCGTCGTCAATCCTCAACATTTGCTTTGTATGCACTCTAGAGGCCTCATTTTTTGCCCAATCAACCTGAATTTTGGTCAGAATGATTGTCTTGATGAAATCTTGGACAAGTTCGAAATTGGGTCAACTGGGGTAAAAAACTAGGTCACAGGGTCAAATCTAAGAAAAACCTTATATGCACTCTAGATGCCACATTTTTTGCCTGTTCAACCTGAATTTTGGTCAGAATGATTGTCTTGATGAAATCTTGGACGAGTTCCCAATTGGGTCAACTTGGGTCAAAAACTAGGTGCCAGGGTCAAATCTAAGAAAAACCTTGTATGCACTCTAGGGACTACATTTTAGCAGGTTCAACCTGAATTTTGGTCAAAAGGATTGTCTTGATGAAATCTCGGACATGTTCAAAATTGGGTCAACTGGGGTCAAAAACTAGGTCACAGGGTCAAATCTAAGAAAAAACTTGTATGCACTCTAGAGGCCACGTTTATTGCCTGATCAACATGAATTTTGGTCAGAATGATTGTCTTGATGAAATCTTGGATGAGATTGAAGTTGGGTCATCTGGGGTAAAAAACTAGGTCATGAAATCAATTATAAAAACCTTGTTAGTCAACCTTAAAATTGTAAAAAAAGGATTCTCAAGTTGTATAAGAGCAACAGCTTTGTTTAGCTCAGTCATTCGTCATTCTATTTCTCATACTTCTTTTGAAAATTTTAGACAGTTTATTCAGGTGAGCAATAAAGGGGCCACTTTGGCCCTCTTGTTTTCCTGTTAGTGCTGCAACAGATCACCATAATACTGATAAACTGAAGGTGTTTTATGGAAAAAATATCAAACCAAATCATTCTTTACCATACCATTTTTCCTCAGCAAGTCTGCTAAAAAAAAAAACGAGAAAAACCCTTTTCTGAAAGCATTCATTTCTTAGCATACAAATCAGTTCCTGAAAGCAAAATTTGAACTCTTTATTTCTATTGGTATTTTTATACAGTTTGCCTATATTGCATCCCTATCTTCTTCATTCCCTTGTATAAAGCTATTGGTTATTCATTTAACACTGTTTAAGAATTTATTAAGCCTATATCTTTGTTCTGTAGTTAGTGTGTTTTCTGTTTCAGTAACTATACATTAAAGACAGTAGAAGAGTACATCAAGTCATTGCCCTGTACTGGTATAAAACCAATCAAATCTGGGGCTGACATTATATCAGAGGGTACGATATCTGCATTACAGGAGGAAGCAAAGAGAGTTGTGGTGAGTCTTATTGTTTGGTCAACACATATAATGGTGGTTTGTAATTTAGGAGAGCCATGTTCAAACATTCAACAAGATTCACATTTATGCTCTGAAAAATACTTAAAAGAATTACTGTCATGGTAAAAAAGGTCAATAGGTAAAATCGATTTCTATGGCCGAAGGGATTGGTGTGGTTCTTGTGCATCCATCCATGCATCTGTCTGTGTGTGTGTAATTTTTTTCTTTAAACATCTCCTAAACCAATGGACAGATTTCAATGAAAATTGGTAGAAATGTTCCTTGGAAGACCCTCTTCTTAAATTGTGAAAGGAATTTTGATTGATCCCAAAATATGGGCATGGCAGGTTGGGACTTATTAGTCCCCTACCAGAGAATGTCCGAAGGGGACTATAGGTTTGTGCTCTGCCATTTGTCCGTCCGTCTGTCTGTCCATCCGTCTGTCAGTCCGGAATTTCAGTTTTCCAGACTTTTTTTCTTAACCCTTTGAGATATTGAGCTGATTTTGGTATGTGAGTCCGCATCAATGAGTTACAGAACGAGTTTGAGTTTGGTTCCGGTCCATTGATTTTTGTGGAAGATACTGTTGCTGGACTTAAAGATTAACAGTAAATTTCAGTTTTCCGGACTTTTTTTCTTAACCCTTTGAGATATTCAGCTGATTTTTGGTATGTGAGTCCCCATCAATGAGTTACAGAACAAATTGGAATTTGGTTCCGGTCCATTGATTTTTGTGGAAGATATAGACTATGGGCTACTGGGACCCCTGTTCCCCCCCCAGGGGGAATTTTGTACACTATGATTTTCTGAAAGGTACATGTATAAGCAACATTTTAAGACATGTTAGCACTCTGGCGAGTGGGGCTTTTGTAAGATACGTTACTTTGAAATCACCCACCCTATATCCTTATTAAATGCTACAATTTGCTCCAATTTTGTGAAAATCTTTGGGCAAATTGCGATTTTTAGTACTATCTCATACATGATTCTTGAGTATGAGTGATAAAACATCCACAGAATCCTGTATGATTCATGAAAAAAGGTGAAATATACGTTACAATTACAAAATTGTCCCTCAATATTCGCCTATATAAAGATGTTGGCATTTGGGCACCAAAAATATTCAAAGTCAACAATTGTTGGCAAAATTCACAAGATAATATGATGAATTCATATTTATATAGTTTTTATTGGCCTGCATTTTACTTGTTTTATACGTTTTAATGAAAAGATTTGAGCACATGTCATTTCAAGCCCTTAATACAATGTGATTTCATATGCCGTTCATAAACAGAAAGGAGAATGGCAGGTGCAATTCACTACTCTGATTATGCATATTAAAACAAGAATATCATTTATAACTGATATCCTTATAACATCAAATGCTTAATGTCTCTAAAGGAATGTTGTAACATACGTTACCTCAAAATATTTTACCAAAACCCGTTAAAACTGTTTTATTTTTTTATCAATAAGGATAAAAATTCTTTGAATTTATAGCTCTCACTTCTGTTTCTTAGAGAATGCATCGATACTGGATGCAAATGCGCAACCAACAAAAGATCAAAGAACCCCTAGCACTTATGGTATTAAAATTTAGACCTTAATTGAGAAGTCAATACTATATCTTTGAACATCCAAGAAGGAAATTCTTATCAAATGCTAGTTTTTACATATTGTCTTTTAATGTAAAGTGATAAATCACACAAATTGAAGTTAGTATCATTTGCAGTATCCCATCCCACAAAGTTAAAAATTTGATAACAAGATTTGAGATAATAATTTTGAAATAACCAAATCATTAATACATGTATATCCAATTGCTGAAATCAAAATACCTACACCCTTCTAAATCAGCACAGATCGCGATAATCATTTTACATTAGAGATTAAAAACATCCTGAAATATTCAATACAAATACTGGCTTTTTGATAGATATGGATATGTACTTTGTGTTGTACTATACTGATTGTTTAATTTCATCATAGGGAAATATCTGTTCAGTGCAATTACATATCTATCAATCACACACAATGCAGCATGACAGCTAAAAGAATTTAATTAATTGAAACTTTTTTTTCAAAATTACTCAGTCACATGTATATCATTTATCTCTAATTTCGTGCATGGGTTTATTCGTTGCCTATAGATGTTTTGACACAATACCGATGGTCATAATCTAGTAACGTATGTTACCATTTGTATGAAACAAGTCGCAATTATCTTACATGCACTACAGTGTCAATACTGTAGCCATTTAAAACAAAATTATTGTTTCTCTTTGATTAAGATGGATATTTTGGTTTTACTACTTTTTTTTCAAATTGTTTGTCTGGAATTGTGACCAAATACTTAGAATAAAACTTAATGGTTAGTAGAAGAGTCTTGTACTTGTGCACATGAGAAAAATATGAGAGTTATGCCCAAAAAACATGAGTTTATTAATTAGAATGGGCATTTTTCAATTCTTTTCTCTACTTTAACACAAACTGCATGTACATGTATATTGAAAGTCAGCCAGCAATGTCAAACAGGAATGCAAATTGAATGTTAAATCACCAGCCATTTACACATAAACACCTATAAAGCTCTTATAAGCATGCGACTTATAGACCCATCATGCAATTTTTTTATTTTTATGAATCAAGTCTTCGGTTGTATTTGAATGAGGGCTTGATATTGATAAAATCCTATTGTTTAAGCAATTTATCTTTATTCATTTATTGTTTCAGAATGTTAAGATATAAAAGAAGCTCTGATTCTATCTAAGATATGTTTCTTTCTGCATAAAAATTACTTGTAGTTTGTATCTAGTTCAAAGTTAAAGCATTTTTAAGCTACTTTGTTTTACTAAAATCTTTACTTTTGTAAGAACTAATCATGTTCAAGAGCATTACAATTGAATCTAATTTTCCTTTGGAAGCAGCAATTATATTTGATTTTTTAGAAAAAAGGTCTTTTAAATGTAACATATATTACTCTCTTTGATAGCTAAATCAAAATGTATATGGCAATGTTCTATTCATTTGAACATAATATGGTCATACTCATGTAAATTTTCAGTATTGAACTGAATTGCGCAGTTTCTTGGCAAAACTAGGATGGCATGCAATGTACTTTGCATTCAATTGGAAACAATAGAGAGCTAAAATGCTTCAAGGAATTTTCAGGCCATTTTAACAGTATAACACTTTTATCGAGGTGGCTTATCCACCTAACCATGAATTCCTTGTATTTATCGCACACATCATTCCATTCATCACATCATCCTTTTAAAGCCTCTAGATGCTTATACAATGAAGATGAATGATAACCAACTCGTTTGTACTGGCTGATGAAACCTTGTATCTCTGATATGGAATCAAATGCGCTACCAAATCCAATGTGCTACCAACTGGGCTACAATCATGATCAACTCTTAAGAAATATCTTTAACTTTTCTGTACTAGATTGATGGAAATATTGCTTAAAAAATATTGTAGGAACCGCTTTTTTCATCTATTTGGTCATCATTTTTACAATGAAAACTGTCGCTTATCATCAGAAGTAACATATATAACTTGTGTTTTATTCTAAAAATGTGAAAAAAAGTCTCAAACATAGAAGAAACCATAAGCTGCCTCAACATTGTGTTTGGAAGCTGCCTCAACCTTGAATTTGGTGCATTTCCATAAACTATGATAGCATCTCAATAATAATTATACCAATGGTAACGTATTTTGCACGCTTTTAAAACTACAATGAGTTTTGAAATGATTCAGATTTATATTGATACCTTAAAAATTCGTTTAACATGTGTGGTTTAAAGTTAATTTTGACAATGAGGGATTTTACAATAATTGCAATCAGATGAGATATGAATAAGCCTATGGTAATTGATGGGTAAGTTGGTTACTGTAGAGTAACGTATTTTGCAAATAGCTTGATTGCCAGATGCATAAAAAAAAAATAAAATCTCCCAAAGAACAGAAGCTCATAGAAAAACACAGAGCATTGATGATTATAACATTTCTTTTGAATACATTAAATCGAAATTTAAATGTAACGTATTTTACTCCCATGCATTGCTTGTAAGGGCTATATTTTTCAAGTCATAATCTAAATGGGCTTAAAATATCTCCAGAATCACAAATATCATTAACAAAACACAATATTATTTAATTTTTACTAAATTACAGGTAATTTCTATAACAAGACAAACAACTGAAATTGTTAAATGAAAATTTTATGGGTTGGTATCTTTAAAGTAACGTATCTCGCATTTGCCCCGGTGGCCAGACTGCTAACATGTTTCAAAATGCTCAATATTGCATAGGCTTTAAGAAAAGCAATGTTAACAATCTTCCCAATGGGGCAGCTATGGAAAAATCATTCCTATCTATGTGCCTTTCTTTGAAATTCAAAAGTAACGTATTTTACTTACAAATCATGCCTTCAAAGGGGATTTATTTACAAAGTATTAGTATGAATTTGCTCTACATACATTCAGCAACATATATTTTGGTATTAAAAGATCAATTCTGGTCATTTTGACTCATTTTTTCACTGTACAAACCTAAAATCTTGTCTTGAAGAATTGATAGGTAATTTACTTTGAGGTAACGTATCTCACTAACGCCCCACTTGTCAGAGTGCTAACAAGTCTCAAAATGTTCTTTATACCATGGACTATCAAACAGGCAATGTTAACAAAATTCCCAGTGAGGCAAGGATAGACAATTGATTTCTATATTCATAGTTTTCTATGAAATTTAAGGGTAACGTATTTTACTGCAATATCACGACTCTTAAGATGACCAGATTTTTGAAAATATTCCATAAATGGACTCTACAGTTAATCAGCAACACAAATATATGTATAAGAAGTCAACATTTTGTCATTTTGACTTCAATTTTTTGGGTACTCTTTTAAAATACATTTTCAAAATTTTGAGGGGTGTGCTACTTTAAAGTAACGTATCTTACAAAAGCCCCACTGGCCAGAATGCTAACATGTCTCAAAATGTTCTACATACCATGGACTTTTAGAAAAATATGGTCTACAAAATTCCCCCTGGGGGGGGGAACAAAACCCATTCTGGCTCATGGACTAATATGGATGATGGACTTAAAAAATTACCAGGAAATTTCAGTTTTCCGGACTTTTTTTCTTAACCCTTAGAGATATTGAGCTGATTTTTGGTTTGTGAGTCTGCATCAAAGTGCTCTAGATGAGCTATTGTGATCACTCGTCGTTCGTCCATCGTCCGTCTGTCTGTCCATCCGTCCGTCTACAATTTCTTTAAACATCTTCTCCTAAACCACTGGGCCAATCAAGCTGAAACTTGGCAGGGATGTTCCTTGGGTGAAGCTCTTTAAAAGTTGTTAAAAGAATTTAAATCTATAAATAACTCTGGTTGCCATGGCAACAGAGAGGCTGAAAATCACGAAAATCTAAGAAAAAATCCTTCTCCTCCTTAACCACTATGCCAATTAAGCTTAAACTTGGCAGAGATGATCCTTGGGTGAAGCTGAAAATAGCTGAAAATCTTAGAAAAAATTCTTCTCCTCCTTAACCACTAGGCCAATCAAGCTGAAACTTGGCAGGGATGTTTCTTCCGTGAAGTTCTTCAAAAGTTGTTAAAAAATTTAATTTCATCAAAAACTCTGGTTTGCATGGTAACGGAGAGGTTGAAAAATGGCCAAAAATCTTAGAAAAACTTCTTCTCCTCCTCCTAAACAACAAGGCCAATCAAGCTGAAACTTGGCAGAGATATACCTTAGATGAAGCTCTTCAAAAGTTGTTAAAAGAATTTAATTTCATCAAAAACTCTGGTTTTCATGGTAACGGAAAGGTTGAAAAATGGCCGAAAATGGCTGAAAATCTTAGAAAAAATTCTTCTCCTCCTTAACCACTTGGCCAATCAAGCTGAAACTTGGCAGGGATGTTTCTTCCGTGAAGTTCTTCAATAGTTGTTGAAAAAATTTAATTTCATCAAAAACTCTGGTTTGCATGGTAACAGAGAGGCTGAAAATTGGACTAAAATTGCTGAAAAATCTTAGAAAAACCTTTTCTCTTCCTAAACCACTTGGCTAATTAAGCTGAAACTTGGCAGGGATGTTTCTTCCGTGAAGTTCTTCAATAGTTGTTGAAAAAATTTAATTTCATCAAAAACTCTGGTTTGCATGGTAACGGAGAGGTTGAAAAATGGCCAAAAATCTTAGAAAAACTTCTTCTCCTCCTCCTAAACAACAAGGCCAATCAAGCTGAAACTTGGCAGAGATATACCTTAGATGAAGCTCTTCAAAAGTTGTTAAAAGAATTTAATTTCATCAAAAACTCTGGTTTTCATGGTAACGGAAAGGTTGAAAAATGGCCGAAAATGGCTGAAAATCTTAGAAAAAATTCTTCTCCTCCTTAACCACTTGGCCAATCAAGCTGAAACTTGGCAGGGATGTTTCTTCCGTGAAGTTCTTCAATAGTTGTTGAAAAAATTTAATTTCATCAAAAACTCTGGTTTGCATGGTAACAGAGAGGCTGAAAATTGGACTAAAATTGCTGAAAAATCTTAGAAAAACCTTTTCTCTTCCTAAACCACTTGGCTAATTAAGCTGAAACTTGGCAGGGATGTTTCTTCCGTGAAGTTCTTCAATAGTTGTTGAAAAAATTTAATTTCATCAAAAACTCTGGTTTGCATGGTAACAGAGAGGCTGAAAATTGGACTAAAATTGCTGAAAAATCTTAGAAAAACCTCTTCTCTTCCTAAACCACTTGGCTAATTAAGCTGAAACATGGTAGGGATGTTCTTTGGGTGAAGCTCTACGAAAATTGTAAAAATAATTGTATTCAATTAAAATCTTTGGTTTACATGGTATTGGAAATGTTAAAATATTGCCAAAAATATCAGAGAAGGTTAATCCTTTGCCTTAACTATTTGGCATATATTAAACATGGCAGGGATATTCTTAAGGTTGAGGTCTACTAAACTTGAATTCAATTCATCATTGATAACTTTGTTTGCAATTAAAAAGAAAATCAAATTGCAGTAGGAGGAAATTAAAGTCTGTTTCTTTTAAATCTTTTAAATGTACATCACACAATTTCTGGTATTTATAACATTGTTGACAAGTTATGAGTTGACTTACTCAGGTGATCGATATAGGACCATCATGGTCCTCTTGTTTTTCTTAACCTTTGGAGATATAGAGCTGATACATAAAATCTTATACAACTGTAATACTTTCAAGATGTAGTCATACCTTTACCACACAAAAAAGGCACCGCTCTAGGGATACATATAAATCTGGTAAATCTGACCCTTGGGTGACCCATTTCCTCTTCTTAAATTGTGAAAGAAATTTTGATTTACACCCCAAAAATGGGTGAGGATGGGTTGGGCAATTTTCCCTTTGAAATCTTTAAGAATCTTCTCCTCCCCAATCACTTAGCAGAGTTCAATACACCTTCCAATGGATGTTCCTTGGGTGACCCTATACCTAAAATATTAAAGAATTTTTTATTGACCCCCGAAATGGGCTTAGTAGGGCAGGGTATTTTTTCACTTTAAAATCTGTAAAGGTCTTTTCCAAAATCATTGGGTGGATTTTGATGCAACTTCCCATGGATGTTCCTTGGGTTGCTACTTTGATTGTAAAGAAATGTTGATTGACCCCCAAACATGGGCATGGCAGGGCATGGCTTATTTTTACTTTAAAATGTTTAAATATCTTCTCCTCCCTTCTTAGTTTGGCCAATTTCAATGAAATATGGCATGAATATTCCTTAGATGCACCTTCACTTAAATTGGTCACAACTTTTTGATGGATCCATAACTTGTGGGTGTGGCAGGGAGTGGCTTATTTTCACTTTGCAATCTCAAAAAATCTTCTCCTTCCATTCATTTGGACTAATTTCATTGAAACTATGTATGAATGAGCCTTTACTTAAATTGTTCCTGAAAATGTGTTTAGAATGATCTACATATTGCAATCACCTTTATATTGGTAGTAAGATGGGTCAAGGGTATGCAAGTAAAAACTTTTTTGAAAACTCAGTAAAACTTTGAACAGGAATGTCATTTGCTTTCAAAACCTATCATTTTGTGCCTGTAAGCATGCTCAGTATCATTCACTCAAGACATTTATATGTGAAAACATTGATAACTAGAGCTGATTGAGCAGCTGATTTGCTTCACAGGCCTGCTTTTACTGATGTGATTAAACAAGAACTTATGTGAATGAATGAATGTTTATGTCAAGTAAATAAGTGCTTTTTAGTATTTCAAGCAGAAATATTTCCGGGTTATGGGTCACCCATGGATCAATCCAGTGAAATTTGGTTGATATCCATCATTTAGATTCTGAGAATATTTTTTTCAAAGTTTATACTTTATAACATATAGAGAAATGAATGTCAATAAAGACACATTTTCCATCTAATCACAATATTTTTTTGTAGTCTAATAAAGGTTCACCCAAGAATCACTCCAGTGAAATTCAGTTTATATCTATACGTTAGATTTTGAATAAATGATTTTCAAAGTTTCCACTTAATAGCATAATAGAGATATGACTTCTGCCTGTTAAAGGCATATTTTTTATAGACTGATTAAGGATCACCCTGGGATCACTTAAGTGAAGTTTGCTAGATATCCATCATTTAGATTCAGAGAAAATTACTTTTTAAGTTAACACTATATAACATATAGATAAATAACCTCCACCCCAAAAAAGACATTTTTCATCTGATTACAATAATTTTTGAAGACCCTTAAAGACTCTGCCAAGGTTCATTCCAGAGAACTTTGGTTGATATCTATCAGTAAGGTTCTAAGATAATGATTTTTAAGTTTCCACCAGATAATATGTTGAGAAATGGCCTCCAGTCACAAAAGATATTTTTTTCATTTGATCATAATATTTTTTTTGAAGACTGAGAAAGGGTGGCCCTAGGATCATATGAAAGAAATTTGTTTGAAACCCATCTGTTAGATTCTGAGAAAATGGTTTTCAAAGTTTCCACTATAGAACATTTAGGAAATGACCTCCGCCATTAAAAGACAAATTTTTCATCTGATCTAAATAGTTTTTAGCTCGACTTTTTGTAGAATAGGGGGGCTATTCAGGTCACCGGGCGTCTGCGTCAGTGTTGGCATAAAGCTTTAGTTAAGTTTTTACGTGCCAGTGTTTGAAATTTCTGTTTCTACTAAAGCTATTGCTTTGAAATTTTGCACATGCTTCTGTGACTATAATATCAGCATCTAGACAAAGATTCATTACTCTGATATTGAATTTGGTGGAATTTTAACCCTTTTCAGACTTAGAAATCTTGGTTAAGTTTTTATGTGCAAATGTTGTTTATCTGTAATATTTCTATTTCTATAATAGCCATTGCTTGGAAACATTAAACATGCTGCTGTGACCATAATATTAGCCTCTAAACAAATATTTATTACTCTGATATTGAATTTAATGGAATTTTAACCCTTTTCAGACTTAGAAATTCCTGGTTAAGTTTTTATGTGCAAATGTTGTATATCAGTTTTAGCTCTTTTTCTACCTAGGCTTTTGCTTGGAAACTTTACACATGCTTCTGTAACCATGATATCAGCATCTAGACAATGATTTATTACTCTGATATTGAATTTTAACCCTTTTCAGACTCAGAAATTTTGGCTTAAAATTTTACGTGCAAATGTTGCACATCAGTTATACCTCTAATTCTAGTAAAGCTATTGCTTTGAAACTTTGCTCATGCTTCTGTGATCATATTAACAGCCTTTAGACAAAGATTCAATTCTCTGGTATTGAATTAAGTGGAATTTAAACCCTTTTCAGACTTAGAAATTCCTTGTTAAGTTCTAACATGCAAATGTTGTATATCAGTTATATCTCTATTTATTCTTAAGCTAATGCTCTGAAAATTTGCACATTCTTCTGTGACCATGATATCAGCCTCTAGACAAAGATTCTTTTATTTTGACTTTCATTTAATTGAATTTCCAATGTTGATGATGATTTGCTGTTACTATCCAGCACTAGGGATAGTCGAGCTGCGCTGTCCTCCGACAGCTCTTGTTCCTAGACTGATAAAGGGTCACTGAAGGATTGTACCTGTGAAATTTGGTTGATATCCATTGGTAAGACTCTGAGAAAAGTCACATATAACTATATATGGAAATATGCCCTGCCCATTTAAGCCTTGTTTTTCATTAGATCAAAAATCCTTGAACAAATTTAAAAGAGGGTCACCCAAGGATCATTTCTATGAAGTTCATTCTGTAGTTTCTGAGGAAAAGATTTTTAAAGAATAATTTTACAACTTGACACACAGACAGACTGACACACAACAGAACCAGCACCATGACAATGAAGCTAAAATGGAGAAATCGCTAGCAGCAAGAAATGTCTTCTCTTTGTTGCCCCTCCATGGAAAAGATAAGGGGCATATTGTTAAACAGTTGTCTGTCCCTCCATTCATTCGTCTGTCAGTCTATTTGTAAAACGTGGGTGAGTTCTAATTTGAAGGGTTTGTCTGGATAAGTCTATCTCAAGATCACAGCTTCAGGTCAAATGGGCCAATTTAAAAAAAATGAAGTATTTGGAAAAACAGTCTGACAAATTTCTAGTTTAAATTAAAGGCTAGACAAAATGTTTTAGAGTTTTCTCCTTATTGATGTACTTCCTTTAATTATTTTGTTCACAGGAAATAAACAGGAAGAGACAGAAAAGAATAAAAATGCAGGTCAAACCACACCTCCTGTTTAGGGTAAGTGGTACAAATAAGAATTTTCTGAAGCAAAATATCTTTCAAACTAATGTCTTTTGGTCATTCATCTTTTAATTTGAGGTTAATTTTCTCTAAGCAATCATTTACATGATCATTTAGTGGAAATCAACGTCAAATTAGAGAAAAAAAGAACGTAAACATTCTAAACGTTTTGGTATATCTATCATCTTGAATAGTGTATTCTGAATATAATGTGTGTAGGGAGCTACTTTTAAGGAGGGTGCTTTTGTAAGGGGAAAAACAATTATATGTTGATCTTTTTTTTAGCTCAGCTGAGCACAAAGTTCTCAAGGTGGGCTTTTGTGGTTATGTGATGACTTCAAGTGTTGTCAGTTGTAAACTTTTGCAACCTTGTTGCCACCTTAGAGACCACATGTTTTAGCCCAGTCAACCTGAAAATTGGTCAGAACAATTGTCTTAATGAAAAATTGAACAAGTTCAAAAGTGGGGTAAAACTATGTCAAACTAAAACTTTGAGTCTCATCTTGGAAAAACCTTGGAATATTTGGCCCAATCAAATCAGAATGACCGTCATGATGAAGTCTCAAATAAGTTTTGAATTGGGTCAAGTGGGGTCAAAAGCTAGTTTACTAGGTCAAATCTTGAAAATATCTTGTGGAAATCTTAGAACCATGTTTTCAGCTCAACCTTAAAATTGGTCTGAAATTTAGTAATTATGAAGTCTTGGACAAGTTTGAGATTAGGTCAAGAAGGGTCAAAGACAAGAATATTGTATCAAACCTTAGAAAACCTTGTCCACTCTCTAGAGGCACTACTTTTAGCCATATCAGACTGAAAATTTGTCAGAATTATCTTGTCTTTACAAATCCTGTACAGGTTTAAAAAGGGTCAAAAACAAGGTCATGGGGTCAAATCTTAGAAAAAACCGTGTGGACCCACTTAAGGTCATATTTTCAGCCCAATCAACCTGAAAATATGTCAATCTCCAAGTTTGAAATTGGCCAAGTGGGGTCAAAAACTAGGTCACTGTGTCAAATTTTAGAACAACCTTTAGGACACTTCAGAGGCCATATTTTTAGCCCAATTAAGCTGAAAATTGATTAGAATGAATCTTTTGATGAAATCTTGATCATATTTGAAAAAAAGTCAAGCAGGGTCAATACTAGGTCATCGGGTCAAAACTAAGAGAAACCCTGGAGTCTAGTTTTTTAGCCCAATTAACTAGAAATTTGGTTAGATTGATTTTCTTGATGAAGTCTTGGACAAATTGAAATTGAGACAAATGGGTTGGAAACTAGTTCATAGGATCAATCCTTGGAAAAATCTTGTGGACCCTCAACAGGACAATTTTTGAACACAGCCAACCTTTAAATAGGTCAGAACAATTTCCTTGTTGAATAAAATCATCATTTTTTACTTGTTCATCATTATTTGGATCATCTTTTTTTAAAGCCTGCTTTAAACAAAATTTACAATGTTTATTCAGGTGAGAAATTTAGGGCCACTATGGCCCTCTGGTTTAGATAAGCTGATAGTAACTGTTTGGAATATGAGTTGTAAAAATGGGTCACTTTAAATACTTAAAATAAGATTAGCTTGATAAAGCTTTCTTAATTTCATTTCTAATATGGAAACCTATCTCAAAGAAAATGTGAGAGATTACTCAGATTAACTGAGAGGGCAACTCCTGTCTAAAATCTTTATTTCACAACAAACTCTATGTAGTGGGTACTCAATGCAAATGTTTGTATATGAGGGTTCCAATGTTTACCCACAACATAAGTTTTGAGCAAATATACTTGAAAGATTTTAATTGAAATTCCTTAATACCTGATGTACTTGTATCCCTGCATCCAATAGCCAAGTGTTTATACTTTCAATAGCATGTATCCACTGGTGGTGCCATCATACCAGACACAACAACAAATTATCAGCTATTTGATCGGGTAGTGAACATACGACAAGGGTATGCTGTTCCATTTGGCTTGAGAGGAACTTTGGTTGGAATACATCCAGCCGATGTGGAGGTCAACACTGTGTATGAGGTCATATTTGATGAGGACTTTATGGGGGGTATTTCTATAAGGTAATTTACAACAAAAGATATAGGGAGATATTTTGATTTCAGATATTTTTACTTTTTTTACCAAAACCCTTTGTTTTGGTACACAATTTAATCAATCTTCCTACTATTATTAACAGATTTGAATGAAATTTTCACAGAATGTTTGTTCAACCTCCTTGTCACCTGACCTTGCACATATTGCATAAGTTTAGTGATATTCAGCTTGATATTATTTAAAGCTCTCATGTTCAGAATTTGTCAAGTAATTTTGATTTTGTTGGAATACATGACATTATTTTGCCCCATTACCGTACTCTTGTTTTATGATATTTAACGTAAGCTTGGCTTTTATTAACAGTCTGCTGACAAATACAGGTTTCCCTGATTTATTTTAAGATCTAAAAATGTGAATAGTTAATATATGGTAAGCTAAAAGGACAAGTGGAGTGAGGGTATCAGGGCCATTTTCAAAAAATCCGTACAAGGCCAAAAAGTGAGTCACTAGATCTGTTCTCACAAAAACGTGTACAGTTTTAGCTCAGTCAACATCAATTTTGGTCATGATTGTTATCTTGCATATATGAAGGTCATTGGTAAAAATTGAATTGTTTTTCACTTCAAGTCAAATATATGGTTCAATTACTGTCAAAATTTATCAAAATGTCATAATTTTAGGAATAGTGAAAAGAAACTCTGGTTGGTAATACTGGAGATGTTTGCTTGATGATAATTCAATCTGTTTGTCCAATAAAATTTACTATATCATAGCTTTCTACATACATTTTGTAGAGATTCTTCAACCAGAGGGTACAGAATGCCTCCTTCTTCATTACTCAACCTGACACATGGCGAGAGAAAAAATGGAGTGAAACCACCTGTCACACAGCCTGATCCACAGGCCCAAGGTTCTCAATATAATAGAAAGATGTCAGGAAACCGGAATTATTCTGAGGTAACTGCAGGAGGATATGGAGGAAGAAACCAGTATAATCAAGGATATGATGCAAGGAACCAGACAGGATATGGTGGTTACCAGGACAACAGGGGAGGTAACAAAAAATTCTATGAATATGAGGGTTGTTATATTTATTTTATTATGGATTTCAAATAATTTCACACACCTGTTTCATAGCTTTCAGGATTTTATCTTTAATCTAAATTCAATTAATATTCTTGAAAAATTATCTCCGTCACAATTTTTTAGGCTCCTGAATTTACAACCTCCAAGGAAAAAACAATCCAATTTCTTTTGAAGTAAGATCAGTGTGAGTACCTTCATGTTTAACATCACCTATTTTTTTTTTTTTTTTTTTTTTTCAAAATGTTTGGGTCTGAAGTATTTCTTGTCTCATGATGTTTTCCATAGTTATGAAAATAGACTGGAGTATTTTTGACAGCAGGTTTCTACGAGAATCAGAGAGATAGTGACAAATACTCCTGGCGCTCATCTCAGGGTAGTGGAAAGTCAGGCCAGGAAACTCATACACCACTCAGGAAAAATGAAAATAGGGTCAACAGAAATAATCAGGTATACAGCTCAGTTTTAGCAAATTTTCATATTTGGTATGTAGCATGATCTAGACGACCTCTACCAAGTTTGTTCATATCAAGACCCTGGGGTCGTATTTGGGCTTTGCCCGGCTCCAACCATTTTTACATAGAATCAAAGAGCGAAAATCTATAAAAATCTTCTTCTCTGAAACCAGATGGCAGGCAGCTTTTATATTTGGTATGTAGCATCACCTAGTGGGCCTCTACCAAGTTTCTTCATATCAATACCCAAGGGTCATATTTGGGCTTTGCACGGGTGCATCCCTTTATCTCTTATGAGCACGAAGGGTAAAAAAATGAAAATCTTCAAAAATCTTCTTTTATGAAACCAGAAGGCAGACAGCTTTCATAATTGGTATGTAGCATCATCTAGTGGACCTCTACCAAGTTTGTTCATATCAAGACCCTAGGATCATATTTGGGCTCCACCCGGGCACAACCCTTTTTACATAGAATCAAAGAGCGAAAATCTTCTAAATTTTTCTTTAATGGAAACCAGAGGGCACACTGCTTTCATTTTTGGTATGTAGCATCATCTAGTGGGCCCCTACCAAGTTTGTTCATATCAAGACCCTTGGGTCATATTTGGGCTCCACCCGGGCGCATCCCATTCAGCTCATCTGAGCATGATGTGTGAAAAAAGGAAAACCTTCAAAAAGGTTCTCTTAAACCAGAAGGTTGACAGTTTCATCTCTACGCTGAAAACGTTCCATGGTATTGATTTGAGGCAATTATCTTCTTTTTGACATCTGCCTATCCAATTAATGTGATGTCTCAGGGGTCAAAGAGACTCAGGTGAGCGATCTAGTTGCAACACTGCTTTCATTTTTAGCTCCACTGGCTGAAAGCCACTGGGGCTATTGTCATGGCGTTGTGTCCGTCGTGCGTCCGTCTGTCCGTGCATGCGTCCGGTCGTAAACTTTTCTTTAAAAATCTTCTCCTCAGAAACTACTGGATGGATTTCAACCAAACTTCACAGGAATGATCCTTGGGTGACCCTCTTTCAAAGTTGTTCAAGAAATTTTGATCCAATGAAAAACATGGATTTAATGGGCGTGGCTTATTTCCAAATATGGTAAAAAGTGAGTTTTCTCAGATTCTAATCAATGGATACCAATTAAATTTTACATGAATAATCCTTGGGTGACCCTTTATCAGTCTACAAAAAATCATTGTAATCGGATGGAAAATATGCATTTTATGGGCGGAGGTCATTTCTCTATATGTTATATAGTGGAAATTTTGAAAATCATTTTCTCTTTATTTAACTGATGGATATCAACCAAATTTCACTTGAATGATCCTTGAGTGACCCTTTATCAGTCTACAAAAAATCATTGTGATTTGATGAAAAATATGTATTTTATGGGCGGAGGTCATTTCTCTATTTTGTTATATAGTGGAAACTTTGAAAATCATTTTCTCAGGATGTAACTGATGGATATCAACCAAATTTCACTTGAATGATCCTTGAGTGATCCTTTATCAGTTTACAAAAAATCATTGTGATTGGATGAAAAATATGCATTTTATGGGCGGAGGTCATTTCTCTATAAGTTATATAGTGGAAACTTTGAAAATCATTTTCTCAGGATGTAACAGATGGATATCAACCAAATTTTACTGGAATGATCCTTGAGTAACACTTTATCAATTTACCAAAAATTATTTTGATTGGATGAAAAATATGCATTTTATGGGCAGAGGTCATTTCTCTATCTGTTATATAGTTGAAACTTTGAAAATCATTTTCAACATCAGTAGAACCCCAAATATCTAAAAATCTAGTCAAAACATTTTTTGCTTGCCTGTTACAAGCCTGTGGAGCGACTCAAGCCATTCATGGCTTTCTAGTTGGTATGTAGCATCATCCAGTGGGCCCCTACCAAGTTTGTTCATATCAAGACCTTTGGGTCATATTTGGGCTTCACCCGGGCGCATCCCTTTCAGCTCATCTGAGCACAAAGGGTGAAAATAGTAAAACCTTCAAAAATCTTCTTCTCTGAAACCAGTAGGCAGACAGCTTTCATAGTTAGTATGTAGCATCATCTTGTGGACCTCTTCCAAGTTTGTTCATATCAAGACCCTGGGGTTTCATTTGGGGTCCACCCGGGTGCATCCCTTTTTACATAGAATCAAAGAGGCATATCTGTCTTGCTCTTCGCTGAAAAAGTTCCATGGTATTGATCGTAGGCAATTATCTTCTTTTTGACATCTGCCTATCTAATTAATGTGATGTCCTAGGGGTCAAAGAGACTCAGGTGAGCGATCTAGGACCATCTTGGTCCTCTTGTTCAATGTTTTCAGATTATCATCTATAAAAATTTCATATGCCACCAAAAGATGACATATCTTTATATCTTCTTTATCTTTCCATTTGTATGTTCAAATATTGTTCACACTTTCCTCCTTCATATATGCACAGATTGCATGTGACCATTTCTAGATTTATTTATTGCAGTCATATAATACTGAATCTTTAAAAAAAACATGGACTCTGTATCTACACAGACTGTAAACGAGGTGAAATATTGCAAAAAACAATGACAAAAGGAAAATATAAGGTCACCTGGAAAAAACAATAGAATCGGCTTTATTATCATTGACTTGAAAACGTTCGAATTCGTTAGAATCAACCTCACTTATGAAAAATTATATATTATTTTACGCATTTATGACTAAGGAATCAGTTAAAACAAAATCTTGAATCAGAAATTAACTTTAAGATGTTATGTTTGCACTTAAAAATGTCCACCATTATGGCGTTATCTTCTGTGTAAACCACGCCTGAAGGCAACATGTATTTTTATGCATGACTGTAAGACCAATAATATTCACGTATTTGAATTGAAAGTTGTGCCAACATTGCACAAAATGATTATAGAATCTAACAAGATATATAAGATTGTCGGAAAATGATTAAAATTGGATTTAGGATTGTTTTTCTGCTGGTCAATCATTTTTTTTTTCTGAACAAAAACAACAATGACACCCTGTCATTATTGAAGCAATTTTTTTTATTCCAAAGTTGTAAATTTAAAATTAAACATGTTCTGACCTACTCCAAATTGAGTAACTTTTATTGTGCAGAACTAGTTCTTTAACCTTTTTGGGCAGCGAAATATTGCCTGAAATTCTGCTAAATATTCAATATGAGTCTCCATTGCTGGTGACTGTGACATCATCCGAAAATCAAGCTTTTATCTATCTATTTAGAGCTAGCCTTTATAGGATTTAAATTCCTTCCGTTTTAAAATATTTGTGTAAAAAAATAAATGGCGAAATTATTGACATGGAAAGAAATAGAAGTAATTATAACCGAGAAAAGTGACATGGAATGTGTGACATTCTGTAGGTAAAAGAAAATCTTACAAAAGATAACCTTATGGTGAGGCAAAATAATTAGTTGCTGCAGATCCAGGATCTCTGGGGTTCAAACATACCAAATGGGGATTTGTTGTATTAATATAACATGATTTTAATCCTTATCCTGCTGAGTTTATATTTGGGTTCAACAATTTTACTATTTTTGGGACAGTCTTAATTTTTTTCACAAAAATCAAATTAGTAGACAGTTGTGCAGGCTGATCTAAGTCCGTACTTTCCGCAGAACATTTGTTCACAACAGGAATATGTTGAGAAAAGTGGAATGGTTAATTAAAATTCGGCATAAAAATGAAATAATTTGGCTTCAGAAGGGGTCGTTCAAGCATCCTTCCTAACCCTCTCTGAATCCATTACTGTGGAAAAGTAATCGGATGTTAAACTTACCAAAACCCTGTATTGGTGTTAACACAATCAGCAACCTATTAATCCTTCACAGTTATCAATAATGAAACCACCACTACTTATTGAATTATCTGGCTTTAGGGTTATGAAACAATATATATGAGAGATACATTTTATTTAGCTCTATAGAAACCTAACATTTTAATTTTTTCTTTTTAAAAAATCTAGCAACTCATTTCTAGCTTTTATAGACAATAATCAAGTTTTTTTTAGCTCACCTGAGCACTTAGTGCTCACGGTGAGTTATTGTGATCGTACAATGTCTGGCTTCCGTCATCAGTGGTGAGTCGTGCATCGTCCACAATTGTTCTAAACAACTTCTCCTCCTAAACCAGTGGGCCAATCTTGATTAAACTTGGCAGGGAAGTTCCTTGGGTCAAGCTATACCAAAATTGTTCGAATAAATGAATTCCACCATTAACTTTCCCTTTACCCTTAACAAAAAGGGTAAAAATATGAAAATCTTCAAAAATCTTCTTCTCTGAAACCAGAAGGTAGACAGCTTTCATATTTGGTATGAAGCATCATCTAGTGAACCTCTACCAAGATTGTTCATTTCAAGACCCTGGGGACATATTTTGGCTCCACCCGGGCGCAACCCTTTTTACATAGAATCAAAGAGGGAAAATCTTTAAAAATCTTCTTCTCTGAAACCAGTTGGCAGACAGCTTTCATATTAGGTATGAAGCATCACCTAAAGGGCCTCTACCAAGTTTGTTCATATTAAGACCGTGGGGTCATATTTGGGCTTTGCCAGGGCGCATTCCTTTTAGCTCTTCTGAGCATGAAGGGTAAAAAAATGAAAATCTTCAAAAATCTTCTTCTCTGAAACCAGAGGGCACACAGCTTTCATATTTGGTATGTAGCATCATCTAGTGGACCTCTACAAAGTTTGTTCATATCAAGGGCTCCACCTGGGTGAATCCTTTTTAACATAGATTCAAAGAGCGAAAAGGTATATCTGTCTTGCTCTTGGCTGAAAACATTCCATGGTATTGATCTTATGTAGAAATTATCTCCTTTTTGACATCTGCCAATTTAATTAATGTGATGTACCAGGGGTCAAAGAGATGCAGGTGAGCGATCTAGGACCATCATGGTCCTCTTGTTTAATAATCTTATCTGGCTTATTAGCACACCTGAGCACATCCTGCTCAAGGTGAGCTTTTATGATCATTGAATGTCTGTCATCCGTCATGTGTCGTCTGTCATGAGTAGTCTGTCGTCTGGTGTCAACAATCTTAGTGTTTACACTCTAGAGGCCACAAATATGTTCCAATCATCATGAAACTTTGTCAGAATGTTCTCCAGGTCACAAGGATGAACCCTTTTGAATATGGGAAGGATCCATGCCATATCACAGGAAAAGGGGCCTAAAAGACAATTTTCTTGTTTACACTCTAGAGGCCACAAATATGTTCCAATCATCATGAAACTTTGTCAGAATGTTCTCCAGGTTACAAGGATGAACCCTATTGAAAATGGGAAGGATCCATGCCATATCACAGAAAAAGGGGCCTAAATTTTCTTGTTTACACTCTAGAGGCCACAAATATGGTCCAATCATCACGAAACTTTGTCAGAATGTTCTCCAGGTTACAAGGATGAACCTTATTGAGAACGGGAAGGATCCATGCCATATCACGGGAAAAGGGGCCTAATAGACAATTTTCTTTTTTTACACTAGAGGCCACAAATATTTTTTAAAAGTTTTGAAGTAGGTGTACGAAATAGTTCACTATTATTTTGCATATCAGCTGTCAGCCATTACTTTAAGTTTAACAGTAGATGGTAGAACCCCTTTTTATGCCCACTCGTCAATAGATCGGAGGCATGTTGTTTTTATCCTTTACATTTTGCCATAACTCATTATTTGTTAGTAGTAGAGTTTTTATATTTCACATGTGTATTACTTTTGAGTGTATTCTATTGATACCAATTTCAAGGAAAACAATCAAGGTCATTTTTTCAAGGTCAACTATGTGGAAAATTAAACTTCAAATTGAATATTGTTGTGCTGTTGATTATTTAATTGAATTGCCTTTTTAGCACGCCTGAGCACAACATGCTCAAGTTGAGCTTTTGCGATCATTGAATGTCCATCGTATGTTGTGTGTTGTCCGTAATGTCTTGCACGTTGTCAGACCTCAACAATTATAGTGTTTACACTCTAGAGGCAACAATTATTGCCCAATCTTCACGACACTTGTCAAAATGATTGTCAGGTCAAAAGGATGAATCCTATTTAAAATGAGAAGAATCCATGCGATATCTCATGAAAAGGAGCCTTAATGACAATTTTCTTGAAGCCATTCTAGAGGCCACATTTATGGCCCAAACTCATGAACTTGGCCAAAACAATTGTATGGTCACAAGGATGAGCCCTTATGAAAATTGGAAGGATCTGTGCCACAACAAGAGAAAAGAGGCCTAAATGACCATTTTGTTGTTTACACTCTAGAGGCCACAATTATGGTCAAAATGTCATGAGACTTGGTCAGAATGTTTGTCAGGTCACAAGGAAGAATTGTATTGAAAATGGGGAGGATCCATGCCTTTTCATAGCAAGAGGGGCCTTACAGAAAATTTTCTTGCCTACACCTTGGTCCACATTTATGGCTAAAATGTCATGGAACTTTGTCAGAATGTTTGTCAGATCACAAGTAGGAACTTCATTTGAAAATGGGGAGGATCTGTGGCATGTCAAGGGAAAAGGGGTTTTATTTTCTTGTTTACACTCTAGAGGCCATATTTATGGACCAATTATCTTGAAACTTGGTCAGAATGTTTATCAGGTTACAAGGAAGAAACCTATTAAAAATTGAAAGGATCCATGCCTTGTCACAGGAAAATGAGTCTTATGGAAAATTTTCTTGCTTACACTCTAAAGGCCACAATTATTGCCAAAACATCATGGAAATCTGTCAGAATGTTGGTCTGATCACTAGTGGGAATTTCATCTGAAAATGGGAAGGATCTGTGGCATGTCAAGGGGATAAGGGGTCTTTTTTCTTATTAACACTCTAGAGGCCATGTTTATGGACCAATCATCTTGAAACTTGGTCAGAATGATTTTCAGGCTGCAAGAAAGAACCCTATTAAAAATTGGGAGGATCCATACCATATCACAGGAAAAGGGACCTTACTGACCACTTTCTTGTCAACTCTCTAGAGGCCACAAATATAGCCCAATCATCATGAAACTTGGTTAGAATGTTTGACAAGTCTCACAGATGAAACTTTTGGAATTTGGGAAGGATTTATGTGATTTCATGGGGGAAAGGGCCTTTATGACAATTTTCTTGTTTATTCTCTAAGATGCAGACCTACTCATTAAATAATTGCAATCCAATAAAATAAAGAATACTGATAGGTTAAAAAAGGAGCACATGGGGATTCCATTGCACTTTATTTCTGTATAAAATGCAATAGGTCTTTCAGGAAACTCCTGACCTTCGATCTACAAGTCCTGTGTTGTAGGAACTCGAATAAACTTAGTTCCCGATCATCAACTCAACATTGCTATTTTGCGATCATAAATATAGACTAACTTGGCAGATACAAGATTTTTGTCAGAAGTACCTCTAAGAATTTCAAAGTTGTTGTTTATTTGAGTATCATTTAATTTACTTTATGACATTTCACTTTGATAGCGAGATAAAAAAAAATACACGATCTAAAAATAGATTTAGATTGTGTACTCTATATGCACATTAAGTAGACTTGAAGCTTCAATGTTTGGACAAGTATTCTAATAGTTTCTTCGATAAATATGATTACAATTATTAGGGACAAGTGCCTTTTTCACTGCGTTTATTGGGGTTTAAGGTGCAATTGCCTTAGCACATGGCTTAAACATAACGCCCTACGGGCATTATTTGCCATGTGCTAAGGTAATTGCACTTTATTCCCAAATGAACGCAGTGAAAAAGACACTCATCCTTATAGAGTATGGCCCTCATATAGAGGTAAAAGACAAATAGAGGAATGTTCACAAAACTTTTAACTTGCATACTCTGGTCTCAGATGAGCGATACGTTTCAAGAGTTAAATCATAGATGGTAAGTTATGTTGTATTACATTTATAGCCACCGGAGACAAAGGAAGATCTATCTGGTAAAATATTTAATGGTGGAAGCTCTAGTGGTTCACAGCCAACATTTGTGACACCCAAACTGACACGGAGTAACTCTGGTTCATATCCTGTAGATACAACACCAGGCAGTTCTACAGTACAGAAGGCAACTCAGGTAAAATTCATCTAATTGACTTATTTGTGTATCTTTTACATGGGTTTTCACAATGATCTGGACCAGCTGATCTCAATTCTGTTAAGATTAGTTTGTCTCTAATGAAATGTCATGACAGATTCTATACAGCTGCTGTGGACCTGTCTCTAGCTTAGAAGGTATTTTACACATTGGTTATTGTACACATATAGGGTAAGGATATTAGACTAGTGGTTTAGACCGAAAATTTTCGAAGTGTGGGCACTTTTGCGGCATAAGGTCTCACTAGGCTAAATAGCTTTGGCAACCACCCCTGAACAGATTTTGCCCTGTTGCCCAAAAATGAAATTATAAATGAGGTCACAATCGGGGTCAAAGGTCACCAAGTACATTTCACATAAGCAAATTCTATAGGTATAATTGTTTATGATATAAGATTCGCCTTTGAATAGAAAATAACCTCTAAAAACATCAGTAAATAAGATAGGGGCATTTTTTCTTGATTTAAAAGTATCTGGTGTTTAGTTATATTATGCAAGGTCATAATTTCAACCCTTAACTCGACTAAAAAGGCTGACTTCTCTTACTAAACAGACGGCTGCTTTATGATTTTAGACAGAGAGCGTTGTTTAACCTTATGTCAACCTGCGTTAACACTTATTTCGTATTTTATGGATGTCCTGGATTCATTTAGATCTATATATTAACAATCCTGTCTCAAAAAATTACTAAGCGTTTGTTAGTCAATGACATTATACTTTTCAGCCTATAAAAGGGATAAATCGGCCGTAAGTATAAGTACACATTTGTTTGAACAAACGACAACATGAGTATGATTGTGTATTAAACAAAGTAAATTAGTAAAACAAAAACATTGTGACAAGGTGCGATTTAAAGAATCTGGTAGAATAAGATAATTATTCTTGAATGTTTCTATTTTTTCATATGTATGAAAAATACGTTACCCATTTAGAATATATTTAAAAAGAAGATACACTATATGGAGTTATCAAAGATTAGAACTTCTTTCATTTCTAATTGTAATGTTTCTTTTCATTTTCAAAATGTCTCGAACATAAGAAAATTGTGTGACACTCGAATATCATTAAATAAAAGTGTAAGTAACTACATTTTACGCTGTTTAAACCCTAGTTATTAACATTGGCATCTCAAAAATGACTCGCAGCTCATTTATTAAGTATGTTACATTTAAGAGAAATATCAATGATATTGATTAACGTCTTCAAGTCTTTGTATTGCAATGGATGAGACATCAACATAAGAATCTTTCTTTGTGAGGTCAAATATGTGTAATATACGTTACCCATCAAATCTTAATTTGAAAATTTGAAGATACGTATTGTATTTCACGGAATGCATATCACGGTTTCTTTCATTTATTGCAAAATCTATATTATGTGGGGTATCGCGCCACAATTTATATTGCCGTGAACCATGTATTTGTAAGATACGTTTTATTTATTATTTGTACATTTTTGAAAGCATAAAAATCCTGCCCAACTTTATTCACCTAAACATACCCATTAACACTCAATCGATGTCTTTTCACGGCCCAGAGAGAGAGAGAGAGAGAGAGAGAGAGAGAGAGAGAGAGAGAGAGAAAGATTCAGTGGCTTAAACCGAAATGCTACCCAAATCTACATCTGGGCTGACTGGCCTCGGTCATTAAGTTTTTTGCCCATAAACAGCCTTTGTGATGTTGGGCTCAAACCACGGATCTTTAAGATAAATTTGAGAACTTTGACTCGAAAACATTCTTTCGTAATTTTAGATAATAAATATTCATTACTTCTATATTACATGTTACGAAAAGTATAACGATTTCAAAGATGTATTAGTTAGCAACTTACAGCGGTATGCAATAGTATAGAATTGAGAACTGCAAAAGGCAATCTCAAAGACACCAGTTTATATCTTATGTGAATAAACAGACGAAAAAGTAACATACTCCATAGATAACTAGTAAATAATAATTAAATCAGCAAAGCTTTAGACGGTTATTAAATTCATTTAGAACAGTGTACACCAACCTTTCTTTCTGTCGGAATGAATATCTTTTATAACGTGTTGTTTTGACAAACATTGTTCTATACGTGTATCATATGGTTTTTAGCTCCACTGGCTGAAAGCCACTGGGGCTATTGTCATGGCGTTGTGTCCGTCGTGCGTCCGTCCGTACGTGCGTCCGTGCGTCCGGTCGTAAACTTTTTCTTTAAAAATCTTCTCCTCAGAAACTACTGGATGGATTTCAACCAAACTTCACAGGAATGATCCTTGGGTGACCCTCTTTCAAAGTTGTTCAAGAAATTTTGATCCAATGAAAAACATGGATTTAATGGGCGTGGCTTATTTCCAAATATGGTGAAAAGTGAGTTTTCTCAGGTTCTAATTGATGGATACCAATTAAATTTTATATAAATGATCCTTGGGTGACCCTTTATCAGTCTACCAAAAATTATTGTGATCGGATGAAAAATATGTATTTTATGGGCAGAGGTCATTTCTCTATATGTTATATAGTGGAAACTTTGATAATCATTTTCTCAGAATCTAACTGATAGATATCAACCTAATTTTACATGAATGATTCTTGGGTGACCCTTTATCAGTGTACAAAAAATTATTGTGATCCAATGAAAAATATGTATTTTATGGACGGAGGTCATTTCTCTATATGTTATATAGTGGAAACTTTGATAATCATTTTCTCAGAATCTAACTGATAGATATCAACCAAATTTTACATGAATGATCCTTGCGTGACCCTTTATCAGTCTACCAAAAATTGTTGTGATCGGATGAAAAATATGTCTTTTATGGGCGGAGGTCATTTCTCTATATGTTATATAGTGGAAACTTTCAAAATTATTTTCTCAGAATCTAACTGATAGATATCAACCAAATTTTACATGAATGATCCTTGGGTGACCCTTTATCAGTGTACAAAAAATTGTTGTGATCGGATGAAAAATATGTCTTTTATGGACGGAGGTCATTTCCCTATATGTTATATAGTGGAAATTTTGAAAATCATTTCAATATCAGTAAAACCCAAAATATCTAAAAATCCAGTTAGAACCTAGATTTGCTATTACAAGAAATTCAAGCCTGTGGAGCGACACAAGCCTTTCAAGGCTTTCTAGTTCATGAATCCCACCGCATCTAAATTTTCTAAGTATATGAAAACCTAGATGTGATTACGAGGAACATCTTGTTGACGGAAGTCCGGAAACGAAGGGAACTATAACCTTTAATATATATTTTATCACAAGCTTACGTCTGTATAGTTACACCAATAACGCACAGTGCTACGATCGTACTAGTGTGTCTATCACGTCAGAAACTCATTTGGACTTGATGATGGAAAGTAAAACCCTCTTGTACAAGGGTCTTATATGAATTTTTACGCTGCTATATTCGTCGAAAAAAAAAAAAAAAAAAATTCGAGACATTTTCTTCCCACATCGGCTGTTGGTTCAGCCGTTAACTAACATACGTTTTTCTAAATCATTGATTCTTTGTGGTAAATCTAGGCTTTTTGAAAGGGAAATGTGCATATATCCGAGTAATGAAACTGATCTGTTTCCATGAAAAAATGAATGATTTGAAAAGAAGATTGGTTAGAATTATATTATTATCAAGGTGTTCAATTCAACGATGCGAGTTCCAAGTTCTTTCTTTTCCTACAAAAGAAGTGTTACTTCGTTTAACTTGATCAATGCTTAGACAATTTATTATGGCAAGTAAGTTACATTCATAAATCAGAATCTAACCATAGGTAGTAACAATTTTTAAGTTTTTTTCTAAATTGTAAGTGCTTTGTAAAGTTGCATTTTGACAGAATTGTTTCTCTCTATATTATCAATATTGTTTTAAAAACAACTTGTAATATTGAGGCACATATTTTATAACTCTTATTCGTGTATAAAACCGAGGATGCAACACTTTGATTTTTTTTCAAAAGGCCATTTTATATTGTATCGATGTAGCTTATAGCGATGCAATATGATGCATATTGCTGTCGCTATCAAGGTTTCATCGTTAGATATATCCTATCGGCAGAAAGTCATCGATTTATCATCAATATTCTAAATGCAAATATTGGCAGTTTTCAGTGATACGCATTGACATAACTGTTAATTGATCTCATCTACATTTATCAATTTCATTTACAGTAAACAAGCAATACATGTAGGTTACATTCAGATAGTAATATGGATGTATAAAATAATTAACATAAGATGCATTTTTACTCTACTATCCTTTTAGAAATTCATTCCCAAACAATTAGCAATAGAACAAGATATTGGAAATATAGAGGACAGATAAAAACCGATTTTACAAATTGGTAGGATCACATGTTGTTACATAGATACTAACATTCGTTGCGTTTTTCTGCCGCGGTAACGCAGATCTGTCGATTACAAATGTATTTTATATTCTTTCATCTTTTAGCAGCCTAAACAAAAAAGCACAACAAAATGAAAGTCAAAGCTTAAAAATACAGGTGAACTTTACGACCAATATTCTAGGATATACAGTAACGTATTTTACCAGTATTTTCGTTACATCTTTTATTTGTGATCGGCCATTTCGATATTAATTGAAACTTTCTTAGCTATAGCTAAATTGATCAGTACGCTTATTATCAAGAGTATTGTTAGAGTTGTCAGGTGAAAGGCCCAATGATATTTCCTATGCGGAGTATTTTAAAGTAACATATATTACAATTACCCTGGTAGTCATGGTATAACTGAAAAAAATATAAACATAATAAAATGTTACGAAAAGGTTATATTTGCCCAAAATAAAAGGAACACAAAAATGATATTAAAGAATACATTAGCCACAATAAAGTTTTCTATGTGGAGATTTTGAAAAGTAACGTATTTTACCATTACGAAGATAGTCAGAGGATAAGTGATTACAATTATAAATATTATTTTTGACTGTGAAAAAGTTACATTCACCCAAATAGATAAATATGACAAAAATCGCACAAGAAAAGCTTACGACAAATTAGAATTTTTATAGGTAAACTAAAAAGGGTACACAGTTCTTCATTTGGCTCCTTTAAAAACTGATAAAAATAACAATCAGGGGAACGAATATGTCAAGATAACTGTGTATGACGTTTAGAAAACAATAAGTCTATAGAATAAAGGCATTTCGATGTGATTCTGATACGCACTGCTTTCAAATGCCCGTCATTCATAGCCTATATGCCATAATTATTGAATTTTACACCCTTTTGCACCCAATCACCTTTGACCTCATTTATTGACCTTAATAATGATATTTCAGTTGGGCAACAGGCAGATTCTGAAAGAGCAGATGTTACTCTTCAACTTAAGCCATGTTGCCCTTCATGCCGCGAAAGTGCCCACAAACTCGATTTCTAGCGCACTTATTCCCATATGACCGCCTGACTATATGTGTGATGACTTTCCTATGGAAAAAGGTCTGACTATGTGAGAAAATGGTTCTTACAAGCAGAAGTATTCTGTTAAACTGATGTTTGGTATATTTAGAAAAAAAATAAATATAAACTTGGAATATAAACATTCAGATACTTATATAGTCATTTAGAATTTTTATGTTTGACTATATGTTGGCTAGTGTTTCACAAAAAAATATAAATACATTTTTTCAGCCTAAAGAAAAGCTGTCCACAGATGCAAATAATGAATTTTCGAATATGTGGAAACAATTACAAACTGCCAGTGAATCTGGTCAAGGGACATCGCTGTCACAAGCTGCCTCAGTTTTACCCACAGTTCCAGGTTCTGATGCTAATAATAGTAATACAACACAGACAAAAATAGATGTGGACAGTCTATTTTCTCAAGCTTCCCAGTCATTGCATACAAAACCATCAGAAAGTAAGAAAACTGACAGCCAGTCTAAGTCAGGGGAGCAAGAAGTGAAATCAGTCAAAGCAGCCAGTAAAATTGTGTCTAATGATGAGTTTGCTGCCATGTTTAAATCTCTTGAAGCAGATCAGGCTAGAAAGGAAACAGAAGAGGATCCTGTTGAGGTCAGTTATATACAGTCATTTATCCATACCCTGCTTTATTACATTCTGTTACTTTATATAGTATTATTTCATCTATTTCTACTGTTGGTTTGTGGGGTTACATTGGCCTAGAAGACAGATACAGCCTTAACAGATAGTAGCTATTGATAACCTGCCTATTGTAGCCATTTATGTTCTAAATATATGCTAAAATAATTCTGCTCTATATACCATTTTAAAAACAAACTTTTAAGTTATCAGTAGAAGTTGAATTGTAATTGTGCAGTTATAAAGAAGTGACAACAAGATAGAAAACTCAAAGTAAACATTCCTGAATTATATTGTTCTCTGAAACAAGTGGACAGACGGCTTTCAAATTTGGTAAGTAACATCTTGCAGTGTATCTCTACCAAGTTTGTTTATATTAGTCCACTGAATCAAATTTCCACTGTCCCTGGTAATGCTGCCAAAGATTGACATACATTGGTACCATCTTCTCAGTCTGTCCGTCCACCCCATTGTCAGTACCTACATACATTACAATGTTGTGAACGCAACCCCTCCTTCATCTATTTATTGATTTGGATGAAACTTTCACAATATGTTCCTAGTCACCTGACCTTTGCGCATTATGCAGGGGTTTGGTAAATTTTAGCCCCATCATTGATCTTTCTTGTAAAAATTATTCTGAATGCAACTCCTCCTCCATTTATGCTCTGATTTTGATGAAGCTTTCACAAAATGTTCCTAGTCATCTGACCTTTGGCATATTGTCGCCTTTTGTTGAAAATAAGCTGTCATAGAAAAAGGGACCTTCATGTCAAATTTATTTTGAACACAACTCCTTCATTTACGGACTGATTTTGATGAAACTTTCACATGATTATCCTTGTCACCTGGCCTTGTGTATATTGTCAAGGTTTCGATCCCCAGTGGCGGCAAATATCCTTTCCGACGTTTGTCTCTCACCAATGGGTAGATAATCGTAAACCTATGTGAGATAGCAGTCGGAGGCTAGGAAAGGGTGTAATGGTAGTACAGGTGAAAGAAATACCAGGAATCCATTGTTAGGTGCTCCGACCGTCGCGATATAACTGCGAAATTGTTGAAAGCGACGTAAAACCCATTCAAACAAACAAACAAATCATTCTTATGATGCATCATCACAGAATAAGGGGGGGGGGGGGGCTTTCATTTTTATGATCATCCTTTTGGCTGTGTATCTTGTGTCAACAGCCCTCTTGTTTACATAGAAACAAAGAAGAAAACATTTTATCCATAATCTTCCCTGAAATAGTCTAGAAAAATAAAAATATGTAGAAATTATGTCGTAGTGGACATCTATCTATCTTATTGATATAATGTCCTAGGGATCAAAGAGGGATGAAGGACTATCATGGTCCTGTTTTTTTCCTGACTGGGATATTTTTTATCATTCATTACCTGCCAACTGTTGACAACTGCATTGGTGTTGTATATTATCAGGGTGAGAGTGCAGAGATGATGAAGAAGATGCTGTATATAAGTGATATAGAGCAGACAGAGGACCCTGATCAACCATCCAACATGAATACTAATGTATCATATGGTAGACAAGTGTCACTACAGGAACTGTTTGATGGTAAGTTGTGATCACCTACTGTATAGACCTTCTTAATCAAACAATGATTGGTTGAAAAGCAGGATTTAAACCTGCCATCAAATAACTAAATTATAAACACTGAAAATCTAAACATATAAGACAAGACTTGTAGAAGTTGTATGCCATGTTAAAGGGATTTTTTTTAGCTCAAAAACAGTATTTTGTATGGTCAAGATTGAGAATAATTATATTTAGTGCTGTTATCATTCTAACTCCAATGTGATTTATATCAGGAGCCAAACAACAGCAGACCCCAGCCGAACAGTCTCAAATATCAAACAACCAACAAACTGGTCAATCACAACAGAAGCGAGGCAAGAGCACTAGCTATCAGAAGTTAAAACAACAACACCAACCTCCATCTGATGAACAGAAAGGGTATAGGCCTTCATTAGTACAGCAACAAGTCCATCCTAATGTTCACCAACAGCGACCTCCATTAATGATGTCACCAAATCAGGGAGGAAATAGGTAAAAAATTATTATACTTCAATCAAAACTCAGGCATTCAGATTGGATGAAAAGCCAGGAAATTCTTCACATGTCAACAGTGTGTAAATATGCAGGATTTCAATGAGTTGTGTGTCAGTAAACATCTTACTAAAATTCAGCTTTGTCCCATAGGTGAGGTTGTTTGTTACCTACCATAAAATCACCATTTCGTACTAAAGGATTAGTCATTTGGTACCATGTTAATACGTAATTTGTACTGTTTGAATGATCATTTTGTTTCATGAACTTAAAGAAAAAGATCATAAACAAGGAGTCAAAATAGAATTTATTTGATAAAATAGATTGTTATAAGACTGATTAGAACAGATTACAATTAAGAATATGAAAATTTAAATGATGAAAAATTTCTACCTATTTAATTTTGTTTAAGTGGATTGTAATTCTGATATCGTCAATAGTGTAAAAAAACTGAAAGATTTAAAGTATACTGACTTGAGAAGGAAACGTATATGTATATCTCAGAGAGTAGAAATGATTGAAAATGACTATAAAACATGTCTCATTGAACTTATAAAGCCTTTAATTTGAAAATTAAATGTAAAAACAACTTAAATGTTACAATATCATTATTTTTTTTTTAATAATTTTCATTATTTGCTGTTTCCTTGCGTCAAATTTTCAAACTGAAAATAACAATCCTGTTCAAAACCAACTATAATATTTTTTCCATCTACAAAGCAAACTGACGAATCGGAAAAGAAAAAAAAAACACCTTAAGGTTACAATTCAAACCAGTATTTTAAGAATATTGTATTAATAAAAAGAGAATAAACGCATAAATCTGATCACACAATATTGTAGTTCAAATCAATGGAAGAAATCCCGAAATTTTCGTACTTCGTGCATATTTTTTGTTCCATTCACTTTTCTCAAGAAAAACAAGAGTGACGTCCCTTTATAGAAAATTGTCGCGTTTGTTAACAAGCCAAAACATATCCTTCTTATTTTTCGTAAAATCGGGTAAATGTAATCAGAACGAATGAGAAAAGGTGTTTTAAGACTACAAGTTTCATTTAAAATGGTCGTAACAATAGGCTATAAATAATATAATCGATAAAGGCTTCGTCTTTGAAGGCCAGCTTGCGGGAGCCTCTAGAAGGCCAGGGTCAGCTGCAACATATTGATTAATTGCGATATGAGGCCATTATTTCGACATCTTCATAATGTTCTTAAAGTAGTTAATATTGAATTTAAGAGCTATTGGTAAAAAAAACGGTGTCGAAATGACGGCTTCATATTTTTCAAGCTCCTGGAAAAATCATCATTTTGGCTAATTTGGGCCGACTTGATTGACATTTCTTTCGGCGAACAGTAAGACTTGGATTTTTTCTGTACATTTTCCAAGAGATGGCAAAATGTGTTACTCATTATCGTAGATTTCCGTATGATCATTTGTAGTTCATAAATGTTGATTTCACAGGGCCAAAATCTACAGTTGGTGAATCAAGTCCTTTTGTGTCCTCTTCTTCTCCCACAGTTTTGGACCAATTTTGCTAAAATTTTATCAGGATGTTTCACATCATATGAAGTTGTGCACCTGCAATTTTCATCCTGTTTCAGTCATTAGTTTCAGAGTTATGTGACTTTGAACTTTTGAAGGGGGGGGGGGAGTAGTCCAAATTTAAAATTGTAAAACTCAGTAATCATAAGGGGAGTTACCAAATTCAGTAAGTAATCCTATCATATGAAGTTGTGCACCTGCAATTTTCATCCTGATGCAGTCATTAGTTACAGAGTTATACCAGAGTTATACTTTGAACTTTTGAAGGAGGGGGGGGGGGTGTAAGTAGTAAGTAATTTAAAATTGCAAAACTCAGTTACTATAAGGGGAGTTACCAGATTTGGTAAGTAATATCATCTTGTTGTTATCATGTTGCAAAAAGATCATGTACTGAAAGCACTTATACTGGGACATAGCCCAGAAAGGACAATGCCCGAGTGGGGGGGTATGAGTCTGCTCTGCGACAGTTCTAGTTTGATAATTGGTACTAATACACTTCCTATCAATAAAACAAAGAGATTTTTGATTTACTTTGCACAAACAATTTTATTGATATGTATTTCTTTTCATGTCAGGATATGAAGATATTTGAACAAACATGGCTGATCGCTAATCATTTGAAAAAATGATGATTAAAGGCAACTGCCAAAATAAGCCACTTTGAATGATAATTACCCGTCTTCTAACAAAGTCAAACAGCATTACTGTCAATCAACCTTTTCAATAATTTACTTACTCCCTTAATTGGTTAAATCGTATATACTTTATAGGCATTTAAATGCAAGTACGAATCCGAGAGCTTTTGGCCATGATAAATGCAATATATAAATCATTAAAGGAATCAAATATTTTGAAAGTCATTATGTAAATATTTTCCCCTTTGGTAAGAACTGGTCAACGCATGGTATGAGCTAGTTATCATTTGTACGAAATGGTAATACTTTGGTACAAAATGGTAATACTTTGGTGTGAAATGGCGATACTTTGGTATGAAATGATAATACTTTGGTATGTAATAGTAATTATATTTAATGGAACAAAATGTTTATGGTACAAAATGTCTGTACACTGAATAAATCACATTCCCCGTCAAAAAAAAGGTAATATTATCATCTTTCACTTAAGAAGGGCTTTCTAAGTTCTAAAAAAATAATATATGGAAAATATTGAATACAGTGGAGTTCAACCAAGGCATATAGAAAATTATTTTGTCAGCATGTACAATGGGGATTCTAGATTCAGAAAACAAGCCATATTGTAATATTGATGACCCCATGTGAGTTTGATTATACCTAGCAGTCTAATTACGATTGATATCTTTTGCACTTCCTAGATGGTCCTTTTTAGCTCGTTTTTTTTTTTTTTTCTGAGAAAACCTGAGGTATTGCTATTGCCTTGGTGTCATTATTGTTGTGGTCATAGTTGACAGTGAATACTTTGACATTTTGTGATATCTCTTGTTCTAAGAAAGGCATTCCCTTGAAACTTGGCACATTATGTCCACCATCAAAAGAATAACCTATACTATTGAGGGGGATAAACCTAGATGCTTTTTGTGCAAATAATGGGCCTTTTTAGCTCACCTGAGCACATCATGCTCAAGGTGAGCTTTTGTGATCATTGAATGTCCGTCGTGTGTCGTCTCATCCGTCGTAGGGTGTCAACAATCTTAGTGTTTACACTCTAGAGGCCTCAAATATGGCCCAATCTTAATGAAACTTGATCAGAATGTAGGTCAGGTCACAAGGATGAACCCTATTGAAAACAGGAAGGATCCATGCCATATCAAGGGAAAAGGGGCCTAAATGACAATTTTCTTGTTAACACTCTAGAAGCCTAAAAATGGCCCAATCTTCATAAAACTTGGTCAGAATGTTGACCAGGTCACAAGGATGAAGCCTATTGAAAATGGGAAGGATCCATGTCATATCAAGGAAAAAGGGGCCTTAATGACAATTTTCTTGTTTACATTCTAGAGGCAACAAATATTGCCCAATCTTCATGAAACTTGGTCAGAACATTTGCCAGGTCACAAGGATAAAGCCTATTGAAAATGGGAAGGATCCATGCCATATCAAGGGAAAAGGGGCCTTAATGACAATTTTTTTAGCTCCACTGGCTGAAAGCCACTGGGGCTATTGTCATGGCGTTGTGTCGTCGTGCGTCCGTCCGTCCATGCGTGCGGTCGTAAACTTTTTCTTTAAAAATCTTCTTCTCAGAAACTACTGGATGGATTTCAACCAAACTTCACAGGAATGATCCTTGGGTGACCCTCTTTTAAAGTTGTTCAAGAAATTTTGATCCAATGAAAAACATGGATTTAATGGGCGTGGCTAATTTCCAAATATGGTAAAAAGTGGCTTTTCTCAGGTTCTAATTGATGGATACCAATTAAATTTCACATGAATGATCCTTGGGTGCCCCTTTATCAGTCTACAAAAAATTATTGAAATCGAATGAAAATTATGTATTTTATGGGCGGAGGTCATTTCTCCATATGTTATATAGTGGAAACTTTGAAAATCATTTTCTCAGAATCTAACTGATAGATATCAACCAAATTTAACATGAATGATCCTTGGGTGACCCTTTATTAGTCTACAAAAAATTATTGAAATTGGATGAAAAATATGTATTTTATGGGCGGAGGTCATTTCTCTATATGTTTTATAGTGGAAACTTTGAAAATCATTTTCTCAGAATCTAATTGATAGATATCAACCAAATTTTACATGAATGATCCTTGTGTAACCCTTTATCAGTCTACCAAAGATTATTGCGATCGGATGAAAAATGTGTATTTTATGGGCGGAGGTCATTTCCACTATATGTTATATAGTGGAAACTTTGAAAATCATTTTCTCAGAATGTAACTGATGGATATCATTCAAACTTCATTAGTATGATCCTTGGGTGATCCATTATCATGCAGCGAAAAATTATTGTCATTGGATGAAAAAATATGTCTTTTATGGGCGGAAGTCATTTCTCTATATTTTATAATGTTGGAGACTTTGAAAATCATTTCAACATCAGTAAAACCCAAAATATCTAAAAAATCTAGTCAAAACTTAGATTTGCTATTACAAGAAATTCAAGCCTGTGGAGCGACACAAGCCATTCATGGCTTTCTAGTTTGTTTACAGTCTAGAGGCCACAAATATGGCCCAATCTTCATGAAACTTGATCAGGATGTTGGCAAGGTCACAAGGATGAACCCTATCAAAAATGACAAAGGTCCATGCCATATCAAGGGAAAAGGGGCCTTAATGACAATTTTCTTGTAAACACTCTAGAAGCCACAAATATGGTCCAATCTTCATGAAACTTGGTCAGAATGATGGCCAGATCACAAGGATGAAACCTATTGAAAATGGGAAAGATCCATACCATATCAGGAGAAAAGGGGCCTTAATGTCAATAATCTTTTATAACTCTAGGGACCACAATGTTGGCCCAAACTTCATGAAAGTTGTTTTTTAGCTCGACTATTCGAAGAATAGGGGGGCTATTTGGATCATCCAAGCGTTGGCGTCAGCGTCGGCGTAATGCTTTGGTTAAGGTTTTACCTGCAAGTGTTTAAGATCTCTGTTTCTATTAAAGCTATTGCTTTGAAATATTGCACATGCTTCTGTGACCATAATATCAGCCTGTAGACAAAGATTCAATACTCTGATATTGAATTTAGTGGAATTTTAACCCTTTTCGGACTTGGAAATCTTGGTTAAGTTTTTACGTGCAAATGTTGTTTATCTGTAATATTTCTGTTTCTATAAAAGCTATTGACTTGAAACTTTACACATGCTTCTGTGACCATAAAATCAGCCTCTTGACAAAGATTCAATACTCTGGTATTGAATTAAGTGGAATTTTAACCCTTTTCAGACTTAGAATTCTTGGTTAAGTTTTTACGTGCAAATGTTGTATATCTGTAATATCTCTATTTCTACTAAAGCTTTTGCTTTGAAATATTGCACATGTTTCGGTGACCAAAATATCAGCCTCTAGACAAAGATTCAATACTCTGATATTGAATTTAGTGGAATTTTAATCCTTTTCCGACTTAGAAATTTTGGTTAAGTTTTTAAGTGCAAATGTTGTTTATCTGTAATATTTCTGTTTCTATAAAAGCTATTGCCTTGAAACTTTACACATGCTTCTGTGACCATAAAATCAGCCTCTTGACAAAGATTCAATACTCTGGTATTGAATTAATTGGAATTTTAACCCTTTTCAGACTTAAGAATTCTCGGTTAAGTTTTTACGTGCAAATGTTGTGTATCAGTTATATCTCTATTTTTTCTTAAGCTTTTGCTTGGAAACTTTGCACATTCTCCTGTGACCATAAAGTCAGCCTCTAGACAAAATTTCTGTTCTCTGATATTGATTTTAGTGGAATTTTAACCCTTTTTGGACTTGGAAATCTTGGTTCTGTTTTTACATGCAACTGTTTTATATTAGTTGTATCTGTTTCTACTTAAGCTATTACTTTGAAACTTTGCACTTGCTTCTGTGACCATAATTTCAGCCTCTAGATAAAGATTCTATTCTCTTGACATTCATTTAATTGAATTTCCATTGTTGATATTGATTTCATGTTACTATCAAGCACTGGGAAAACTTGAGCTTGGCTGTCCTCTGACAGCTCTTGTTTATAGAAATTATCTTCTTTATGGCATCAGCTTATTTAATTGATGTGATGTCTCAGGGGTCAAAGAGACTCGGGTGAGCGATATAGGACCATCTTTGTCCTCTTGTTTTTATTCGCCGCCGGAGGCGGACGTATATTGGCGTCATCTTCTCCGTCTGTCCGTCCGTCCATCCGTACGTCCGTCCACTTTTCTTGTCAACGCGACTCCTCCTAAACTTCTGGCTGGATCTTCTTGAAACTTGGTCAATGTTATCACCTCAAATGGTAGATGTGCATGAATGAAGGATTTTACAGTTCGTTGATTTTTGCCTGAGTTATCCCCCTTGATAACTTAGTCTCTGGGTCCACTTTTCTTGTCAACGCAACTCCTCGTAAGTTTCTGGCTGGATCTTCTTGAAACTTGGTCAATGTAATCACCTCAATTGGTAGATGTGCATTAATGAAGGATTTTACGGTTTGTTGATTTTTGCCTGAGTTATGCCCCTTGATAACTTAGTCTCTGGGTCCAATTTTCTTGTCAACGCAACTCCTCCTAAGTTTCTGGCTGGATCTTCTTGAAACTTGGTCAATGTTATCACCTCAATTGGTAGATGTGCATGAAGGAATGATCTTATGGTTCGTTGATTTTTGCCTGAGTTATGCCCCTTCAAAACTTAGTCTCTGGGTCCATTTTTCTTGTCAACCCAACTCCTCCTAAGTTTCTGGCTGGATCTTCTTGTTACTTGGTCAATGTTATCACCTCAATTGGTAGATGTGCATGAAGGAAGGATTTTATGGTTCGTTGATTTTTGCCTGAGTTATGCCCCTTAAAAACTTAGTCTCTGGGGCTTATTGCCTCAGTTATGCCCCCTTAAAATTTAGTCTCTGGGGCTTATTGAAATTGCAGCCTTGTGAATGCAACTCTTCCTAAGTTTCTGGCTGGATCTAAATGAAACTTGGTGGATGTTATAACCAAAACTGGTAGATGAGCATGAAATAAGGATTTTATGGTTCATTAATTTTACCCTAAATTATGCTCCCTTAAAACTTAGTAGCTAGGGCTTATTGAAATTGCAGCCTTTTGAACACAACTCCTCCTTACTTTTTTGTCTTTATTTTAATGAAACTTGGTCAATGTCATCACCATAATTTGTAGATGTACATGGATCAAGGATTTTATGGCTCATTTATTTCCCTGAATTATGCCCCCTTAAAACTTAGTGCCTGGGGCTTATTGAAATTGCAGCCTTGTGAAGGCAACTCCTCCAAACTTTTTGTCTTGATTTAAATGAAACTTGGTCATTTTCAATTTGGTTCTTTCAAAATAAGTAGTGTCTACAATTATTTTCGTGAAACAGCAGCAAAGTGGCGGCGTATTTTGTGACGATGGCACTCTTGTTTCATCATCCAGCACTATACAACCGAGAGAAGGCACTCATAAGAGGTGCTCTTGTTTGCATGACAGGTCACATTATATATCTGTTATCAGCCACTGTTTGAACACTCCGCATGTGAGAAAAGGTTTAGAAAGGACATCTCTTCAGCAAGTTTGACTGTACTAATTGACAGATGATTAAAATGAGTGGCACAGTGAGGACTTGAGTACATTGAATTCCTTGGTTGTATCAAAGATAAAGGAAACGATTGTTGTGAATAATTACAACATATATTCAACTGAAACATTGTGTGAAATGACATATAAACCTATAGAATAAGTCAAGATATATGTCTAGAAAGCTTTTATAGTTTAATAAACTCCCTATTCTGTTGATTATTTTTATCAGTTATAAAGCTCACACATGAACTAATTGACCTGTATAGGTAGAAAATTGTTTACATCCTGGCTTTTTAGCACAAATCTATATTATTTTACTTTTTCAGAAACCCAGTGATGGAGTTAATGAGTTTCTGTCAGTCTTTACAGATTGGTCTACCCTTGTATGACTATATCCAGAAGGTGAATATCTTTATTCAATTGTTTCAGTGTATATCTTTATTTACACTGAACAGATAAAAATAATGCGTAGAAGATAATTGTTTCAGTGTATATGATCAATTTGTCATTCATTGAGTGAACAACAAAAGCTATGAGTGAAAATATAGTTCTTGTTGTTCACTAAGTGAAATCTTAATTGTTCTTAAAAGAAAAGAAAACAAATATTCTTTTTCTTCAATGTTAAAAAACGAGGAAAAATGTGACAAATTTACTAAGATTGTGTCATTTTGCACATGGTTACTATGGCAATGGTCATGACAACATTCATTTACTGGGCTCCAGTGGTTAATGTCAAATAGGATGACATGAATGTAAGTAGGGTGTAAACTCTTGGTAATTTCACTGGTTTGGCATTGAGATCAGCACAATGTAATATAAGCTATAATATTTTCTTCTGTATAAATGTAACAATATATACTGAGCAAAAATAAAAAGTAACCACCCAATAAAAGTACACATAGAAACTCTGGAATATATTGCAAATCAGGCCCTGACCATTTTGAATTGAATTTGGACGCTGAAGGTTTGGTGCGATTTGAAGAAGTTGCTTTGGAAAGTTTAGTGTGATTAGAAGAAGACGCTTTAAGTCAATTACAGGAAAAATCTTTCACTTTGTGATATAAGCACTAAATTTGGCACAGATAATCACAGTATCCACGATGGAAAGACAACATAGCGACCATTTTCCAAGATGGCTGCTGGTCTTATTGGTAGTAGGGAATATAATTGGCGAAAACTTTTTATCATTGGCATAAAAACATAAAATTTACTTTAGATTTACTCCATTGTACCGCAATTTAATAAAAAAAAAAGCCGGGTAGCCAATGCAAGGAGACAATATGGCAGCCAGCGTACAAGATGGCTGCCATAATCAATGGTTTATCAGCGATATGGGCCAACTCTAAAAATCCTTTCCTAGGTCAAACTAAAAACAGATTTGGAACATGAATACTCTGTGGTATGCCTTTTCAGAAATGCAAGGAATCCACGATCCAAATGCAGCATGGTGGCAATTTTTCAAGATGGTCCCCTGGCTTATTTGCTATAGGGATATAAATTATGAAATTACTTCATGTTGACATACAAGTACACAATTTGGTACAGATAAACTCCATGGTGTGTCAATTTCAAAAACATATAGTCAATGTAATAAGCGAAAGTGGCGTCTGTCTTCTAAGATGGCAGCCATAGTCATTGATTATCAGCGATATTGATAAACCAATGTTCAGAAATTCTTTTCTTGGTGATACGATTTTGCATATACTCCAGGGTACATCCTTTTAGAAAAGTATGGTGTTTATGATCAATAGACAGCTTAGTGACCTTTCCTGAATATGATTGCTAAGATTTTGGCTAAAAGACACCAATACTGAGAATTGTCGTTCACTTTGTGATATAACATGGTGTCAGTTTACCAGTTCAGAGTTGACCACCATTTTCAAAGATGGCCACCATACTATTGCGTTTAAGCAATATGAATAGGCTGAAAACCATTCAGAAAAGCAGGTGATTAGAAATGGAAAGCAACATAGCAGCTTGTTATAAAGATGGTTGCCATGCTCAATAGCTATAAATTCAGCTAATATTGCGATTGCATATGTTAACTGAATATATCTATCCATCATAAGATAGTGCTTAATATATATTCTTGAGGGTGGGTGCACAATATTTGCACATCCATGTCTAGGATGACATACAACATGGTTTCGTTTTCAAAATGGCAGCTATGCAAAAGCAATATAAAGCAGTAAACCTGAAATCCTCAAAGGGATTCAAATAGCAAACTTAGAGTTTTAAAATTTGCCTGATCATATAGTGAAATGCAGCTTATCAGTAAGATAGCTGGGCTAAACACCTTAAAGTCAAACATCATATAATTAAAGCCTTTAACATGATTTATACACCACATATATATTTAAGGAAAAACTATATTGGATTTTACGGCGTCCAATGGAGAAAGTCCATATGGCAACTATTTTGTGAGATAAGAGATGATCTCCAGATGTACTAAATAAAGCATGTTTATCAATAAAGCGGGATAAATCACCTTAAGTACTACATTTGACACGTATTAGCACAATAGTATTGATATGGCATCCTAATTTGCATGACAACATTTTCAAAATTGCAAAAATAACTGAAGGCTTATTCCCTTGAGTTTAAACTTTTTAAAAACTTGTTATTCTTAATATTGAGTCATGGTGGAAAAAAGTAAGCATTTGTTCTTTCTTTTGAAATATCATGCATAAAATGTAAATGTTCATTAACATATCTTCTAAAGAGAAAAGTTGGTATTGGTCTTTGAATCTAAATATTCTGCTTCTTAGAGTAATGCCCATAGAAACTATGTAGGCATTCTTTTGAATTTATCATCGCCATCTGAGATTCAATGCTTTTTGTTAAGGTTACTTTTGATACTTTGTACTTCCAAAGGTATGTGTGGCAATTTTTCCTTATTCATAAAAAAATGTTCAAAGCGGCGTTAAACTCAATTCAATCAATCAATCTATCACGTCACAAGGGTGTACTCTTTTGAAAATGGGAAGGATTCGAATTCAATACTATGTGGTGCAGAACCCAACTTTTGTTTGAGTTTCTTAGGGACTTAGCTTTACAGGTAACATTCATTTGAGAAGAAACTCAAGATCAAACATGTGACATACCTCACCTAGAAAACAAAGATTTCCACATTTCTTGGAAAACACCAAAATGACATTTTGCTTGAATAAAAAACATGAAAACAAAGTACTGCAAACACATTGCTACATTAATGTATCATTTGATCATACAGATGTTAAAGATATTGGCAAAGGAAAAGTGGACACTTTCTTTTTTTGCTGAATATATATAAATATTTGTGGAAGGAGTGTTGAAATTGAAATTTGTTTGCTAAAGAAAGGGTCAGTAAAGGAGAAATACTAAATTCAAACTGTTAACTCTTCAACATTTGGTTTCCAGATGTTACTTGTAATGTTGTAGTAGCTCAGTGGCAAGCAAGATTCCTTGTCTCCTGTTGTTAGAAATTCTCTCTGAGATTTTTTTATTGGTCAAGACACTTTATAGTGACTGCCTTATGTCATCTAGATGTGAATGAGTAGCATTGGTAAAAATAAAGGAGGAATTATGTTGGTTTTTAAACTGTGTGAAGTATGACATGTATATAATTTCAGGGTGGCCTGCATTACTGTGTTGTGACAATGGTGAATGGAGCCAGATTTCAGGGATCTATGTGTAAAACAAGAGAGGAGGCTGCTGAGAGTGCAGCTGGGGTTGCTCTTCTACAAATGGTCTGTGTTATATAACTGTAAATCTGCCCTGTATTTAACCCTTGTCATGCTGAATCTGGAATATTCCTGCTTTGGCAGGAGCTATAGACAAACATCAGCCTGCACATATGTGCAGTCTGAAGTTAGTCTACACCACCTGTTTCTCTCTTTCAAAACAGAATTGTCAATAGATATAGTTTTTCAAATAAAAATTGACCTACAGTTGGTACTTTCAGTGCCTTTTGTCCTTTGATTTTGATGAAAATTTTTAATGTATAATGATATACAAGAAGTGATATTTGTGTAATAGTACAGCATTATAACTTTTTGATGAAATAAACTGTATGTCGATGTCAAGTTGAAATATACAAAACTGGCCAAAGTGTATTCACATCCTGTTCACGTGATGTGTGTTATCAAAAAAACCAGAAAATGAAATTATCTTGTGTTCATTTTGTGGTTTTTAGCTCCACTGGCTGAAAGCCACTGGGGCTATTGTCATGGCCTTGTGTCTGTTGTGGGTGCGTCCGGTCGTAAACTTTTTCTTTAAAAATCTTCTCCTCAGAAACTACTGGATGAATTCCAACCAAACTTGACAGGAATGATCATAGGGTTACCCTCTTTCAAAGTTGTTCAAGAAATTTTGATCCAATGAAAAACATGGATTTAATTGGCGTGGCTAATTTCCAAATATGGTAAATAGTGAGTTTTCTCAGATTCTAATTGATGGATACCAATGAAATCTTACACGAATAATCCTTGTGTGACCCTTTATCAGTCTACCATAATTTTTTTGATCGGATGAAAAATATGCGTATTATAGGCAGAGGTCATTTCTCTATATGTTATATAGTGGAATCTTTCATAATCATTTTCTCAGAATGTTGTTGATGGATATCAACAATAATTCACTGGAATGATCCTTTAGTGACCCTTTATCAGTTTACAAAAAATTATTGTGAAAGATGAAAAATATGTATTTTATTGGCGTAGGTCATTTCTCTATATGTTATATAGTGGAAACTTTGAAAATTATTTTCTCAGATTCTAAATGATGGATATCGACCAAATTTCACTGGAATGATCCTTGAGTGACCCTTTATCAGTTTACAAATAAATTATTGTGATCTGAGGAAAAATATGTATTTAATTGGCGGAGGTCATTTCTCTATATGTTATATGGTGGAAACTTTGAAAATCATTTTTAGCCCCACTGGCTGAAAGCCACTGGGGCTATTGTCATGGCGTTGAGTCCGTCGTGCGTCCGTCCGTCCGTGCGTCCGGTCGTAAACTTTTTCTTTAAAAATCTTCTCCTCAGAAACTACTGGATGGATTTCAACCAAACTTCACAGAAATGATCCTTGGGTGACCCTCTTTCAAAGTTGTTCAAGAAATTTTGATCCAATGAAAAACATGGATTTAATGGGCGTGGCTAATTTGCAAATATGGTAAAAAGTGACTTTTCTCAGGTTTTAACAGATGGATATCAACCAAATTTTACAGTCGGAGGTCATTTCTCTATATGTTATATAATGGAAACTTTGAAAATCATTTTCTCAGAATCCAACTTATAGATATCAACCAAATTTTACATGAATGATCCTTGGGTGACTCTTTATCAGTCTACCAAAAATTATTGTGATCGGGTGAAAAATATGTATTTTATGGGCGGAGGTCATTTCTCTATATGTTATATAGTGCAAACTTTGAAAATCATTTTTAACATCAGTAGAACCCAAAATATCTAAAAATCTAGTCAAAACTTTGATTTGCTATTACAAGAATTTCAAGCCTGTGGAGTGACTTAAGATAGTCATAGCTTTCTTGTGATAAATCTAAGTTTGAATTGCTCCACATTTCAATTTAAAAACTTCAACCAAAAACCTTAACCAAAAAACTATATTCAAAAAAACTTTTACCCGAATATTTTCTGAATTCTTTTACCTGCGGACATCATTACTTCATATACACACTCACAAGGTATGAGGATTACATCAGAGACCAAGATCTTTGACAATTTGACCTTGACATTCTATAAAATCTTAACCATGGTTATATTTTGTGAATGCTTTTTACCAAGGGACATCATTACTTCATACACTCACTCACCAGGTGATATGCTTTATCAAAGGCCAAGCTCCTTGACAATTTGACTATGACCTTGACCTTTTGTGGACTTAAAAAAACTAAAAACAAAAACTTTCAAGTAAAATTGTACCCATGCTCATATTTTTATGCCCCCGCATGGAAAGATTGGGGGCATATTGTTTTACCATTGTCTGTTGGTCTGTCTGTCTGCAAAACTTAACCAAAAATCATAGCTAATATTTTCAAGACTATTCAAAATACAGTCCTCATATTTGGCATGATGATAGATCTCAATGGAACTTATCTGCTGATACCAAAGTAAAGATCAAGTGATAAGGTCAAGGTTATCTGTCAATGTCAAATAACTCAAAAACTTAATAAAAAAACTAAACATTGCCAATATTTTCAAGGCTATTCAAGATACAATCCTCTTATTTGGCGTGGTGATAGATCTCAAAGGACCCCATCTGCTGATACCAAAGTCAAGGTCATGTGCAAAGGTTAAGGTCATCTGTCAAATTCAAATAACTCAAAAACTTAATGGAAAAACTTAGCATTGCCAATATCTTCAAGCCTATTCAAGATACAAGCCTCAAATTTGGCATGATGATAGGTCTCAATAATGAAGATATCAAGCCCATGTGACAAGGTCAATGTCATCTGTCGAGGCCAAATAACTTCTTAAAAACTTTGCGTTAAAACTAAACATCTTCAGTTCAATCAAGCTTATTTTTTACACCTTTCTCATAATTTGCATGATGAAAGATCTTAGTGATGTGCATCTGTAGGCATCAAGGTCAATATTTTGAAAAAAAATGCTGGTATGGGGGCGATTGAGTTTCACAAACCCGTCTTTTTATATTTTTTCATTACTTGTCAAACAGATATATTTTAGATTCTGGACTTTAATATAGAAAAAAAAATGATTTAACACATTTGAAATAAAGAACTATTAATACTTTGTTTTATAAGAACATGTTTAAGCTCTGTCAGCCTCCAGGATACAAAACTACCCAAGTAACAGTATCAGATGACAAAATTATACTTGTCTAAATAAAGACTATTGATAACTGGGTAAATTAAGTGTACTTTGTACAGTACTGAATTATAAATGTCATATAATGTAAAAAAAAAATATTTAGAGCAAAGGAAAATTATTTGTAGCTTTAAAAATCCCTTTTCTCAAAATATTCCTAAAGTGTAATTATTCAGGAATGTAACAATCAGCTTATGTAAGGAAAGGATAAGAAAACCTACAGAGGCACAATAAAAGTATTGCATTAATCAAGGAATATCATTTCTTTTTTATGATTGCCTTTTAAAAAAACAACAATGCTCTTTTCATGATCCCTGAATAAATCTGGGCAAAATATAGCTACAATGTTGTGTGTCAATCATTATTATCCTTATGCTTTATTTTTTGGTAATAGTAATAATAAGTAATAATGCTTTTCTGTCTGGCCTTCTGTCTGCCCATCTGTTAACATTTTCTTGTTAATGCTCTAGAGTCCACACTTTTTATCAAATGGTCAGAATTATTTGACCATCACAAGGATTGTTCTTTTAGAAAATTGGCCGGATCTGTGAACTGGTTACTAGATATTCCTTTTATTTGATCTATAGACCTAGCTTTTGGCCCCTCTTGACCTATTATGATTTTTGTGTTAGATTTTATCACGAAAATCAATTGCAAAGGTTAATTGGGCAAAAAGCAAGGTATCTATGGAAAAGAAGCTGTAATAGCCGTTCCTTGTATAATTGGACTGATGTTTGTATATATATATGGTTGCAAAACATACAAAGCATTTATCAACATGGCTTCTAAATTGTATTATGAACATTTCTGTGTTTTATTTTTTGACATTTACTTACTGAAATGTTGAAAAAGAGTTTGTAATGCTACGGTGTAGTAGGTTACATTAATGATTATGCTGAAAAAAGGGCCCTTGATTGTTATTATTTAATTATCTTCAAGACAATTCAAATTGATAAGGCAGGAGTCAAGGACTCGAAGCAATATAGGACCATCATGGTCCTCTTGTTGCCAATTGGTGCAATTTTGGAGCTTTTATATAAATTTAGTTGCTAACAACTCCTCCATCATTTATGGATATATTTTCTAGAAACTTTTTTCTAGTTGTATTTTGATCAGCACTTACAAGACACAGGCTTTTTAAAGAGTCAGTAGAATGGTCTTGGACCCTCATGGGGTTTGCTAGTTATGAATTTTTTATTAGCTCACCTGAGCACAACGTGCTCAAGTGAGCTATTGTGATCACCTTTTGTCCGGCGTCCATCTGGCGTCCGTCAACAATTTCTTTAAATGACATCTCCTCCTAAACTACTTGGCCAATTTTAACCAAACTTGGCAGAAATGTTCCTTAGGTGATCCCCTTTAAGAATTGCTAAAAGAATTGAAATCGGTGAAAAACTCTGGTTGCTATGGCAACGAAAGTTAAAAATTTAAGAAAATCTTTAAAATTCTTCTTCTTCTGAACAAGCAGCCCTACAGCCTTGAAATTTGGCATGGATGATCAGCTAATAGACCTTAATAAAAATAGCTAAAATCATATCTGTTGGGTCACCAGGTGCGGAGCACCAGGGGGGAGGGGGTAGTACTTTGGATAAATTTTGTAATCTTTAACCTTATTCTTCTCCTGGATCAGAAACCCTACAGACTTGAAAATTGTCATGAGTGATCAATATATTGACCTTAATAAAAATAGCTAAAATGATGACTGTTGGGTCACTAGGTGCTGAGTGTCTTGGGGAGGGGGTAGTACTTTGGATCATTTTTGAAATCTTTAAACTTCTTCTAATGAACCAGAAGTCCTACAGACTTGAAAATTGGTATGGATGATCAGCATATGGACATTAATTGAATTAGCTAAAATCATGACTAGATTCACCAGGTGTAGAGCATCTTGGGGGAGGGGTGAATCCCTACAGCCTTTATATTTGACATGGATTGATCAAGTCATTAAAGAAAGCTTTAAAAGTCTCAGACTCAGCCTGTATATCTGGCATAGATTAGCTGATCACAGACCTTTTATGAAAAAGCTTAGATAAATAATGACCAGGGGAGGAGCAGAGGGGGGGGATTATTTCAAATGTTATCTGATTGAATAAGTGAAAATCTCCTTTTCTGTAGTTGCATGGACATACCTAGGTAATGAAGCTTTTTTCTCAGGTGAGCGCACCCAGGGCCAACGGCCCTCTTGTGTTATCCAACTTTACATTGCCTAGGGCATATTTGTGAAAACATAACTTCTTTTCCTGTATAACTTATCTCTTGACAAGTTTTGTCAACTACAAAGTTTGATCATACTGAGGGTAAAAAATTGTCTGAGTAAATATTTCAAGTGATTGGAATGATTTACTTCTACTTTTAAGGGAATAGGACTCAATTTGTTAGATAGTTCATTATGCAGTTCCATTACCTCAGATTTAAATCTTTACCCTAATTATGTTTACAGAAAGGCAGTATGCATCAGATGCCAGTTCACCCCATCATGAGGTTACCAGGATATACTCCAGGAGTTCCATTACCTCAGGGTAGACAGTTTTCATCACCAAACTCTGCATTTAGCCCTGTCAGTAACTTTCCAGGTAAACAAATAAAACACATTGAATAGTTGAAACTTTACGGTAAACTTCAGGGGACTTACAAGAAAACTTTGACATACAGAAAACATTTCAACATTTTTTTGCCCCTGTTATATATCTATTTTCTGTATATTATTCTTGTATAGATATACTGTCTGAAATAACATTATAGATAGGGGAAATATTCATGGCCCTTTTCTTAGGAACTATGAATCTGTTATAAGTTCAACACACAGGAATTGATTTACTGCCTCAGATGGAAGAACATTAGTTTGTTAATTGGTCAGCAAAGGTATTGAGTTTGCAATCTCAAAGTTTTAAGGCAAGTGCCTACCTCCTGAGCCAATCAGACTGACCCACTGCTCCTTGAAACTAGGGATCATTATACCCCCGCAAAACCAATGTTTTCAGAGGTATACTGGAATCAGCCTGTCTGTCCGTGCGTCTGTCCGTCCGTCTGGACATTTATACTAGTAATTTTGTGTCGCAAACTCCTTCAGTTTTCCTTCAAAAGTTTTGAAATTTTATACAATGATTTATCACATGTTGAAGTTTTGGCAGACGTTATTTTGAGGTCCCAAGTCCACCTTGTTCAAGAATTATCTGCCCTTGAACTTAAGACATTTTTTTTCTTTCCTCACTTATACTAGTAATTTGGTGTGGCAAACTCCTCCTTCAGTTTTCTTTCAAAAGCTTTGAAATTTTATACAATGATTTATCACATGTTGAAGTTTTGCAAGACGCTAATTTTAGGTCCCAACTCCTCATGGTTCAAGAATTATCTGCCCTTGAACTTAAGACATTTTTAGCTCCACTGGCCGAAGGCCAGCGAGCTATTGTCATGGCGGAGTGTCCGTCGTGCGTCCGTGTGTGCGTGCGTCCGTCCGTGCGTAAACTTTTCTTTAAACATCTTCTCCTCCCAAACCAATGGGCGGATTTTAACGAAACTTGGTAGAAATGATCCTTGGGTGGCCCTCTTTTTAAATTGTTCAAAGAATTTTGATTGGCCCCCAAATATGGGCGTGGCAGGGCGTGGCATTTTTTCACTGTGAAATCTTTAAAAATCTTCGTCCTCCTGAACCACTGGGCCAATTTCAATGAAACTTGGCATGCATGTTCCTTGGGTGACCCTTTACTTAAATTGTTCAAGAAATTTCAATTGGCCCCCAAATATGGGCGTGGCAGGGCGGGGCTTATTTTGAGCCCGAAATCTTTGAACGACATCTCCTCCTGAACCACTGGGCCAATTTCAATGAAACTTGGCATGCATGTTCCTTGGGTGACCCTTTACTTAAATTGTTCAAGAAATTTCAATTGGCCCATAAATATTGGCGTCGCAGGGCGGGGATTATTTTGAGCCCGAAATCTTTGAACGACATCTCCTCCTGAACCACTGGGCCGATTTCAATGAAACTTTAACAGAATGTTCCTTGGGTGACCCTTTACTTAAATTGTTAAAGAAATTTTGATTGGTCTATAAATATGGGCGTGGCAGGGGGGGGCCTATTTTGAGCCCGAAATTTTTGAATGACATTTTCTCCTGAACCACTTGGATGATTTCAATGAAACTTAACCAGAATGTTCCTTGAGTGTCTCTTTTCAAAAATTATTTGCTAAATTTTGATTGGTCCATAAATTTGGATGTGGCAGGGCGGGGCTTATTTTGAGGCCAAAATCTTTGAACGATATCTACTCCTGAACCACTGGGCCGATTTCAATGAAACTTTAACAGAATGTTCCTTGGGTGACCCTTTACTTAAATTGTTAAAGAAATTTTGATTGGTCTATAAATATGGGCGGGGCCTATTTTGAGCCCGAAATTTTTGAATGACATTTTCTCCTGAACCACTTGGATGATTTCAATGAAACTTAAACAGAATGTTCCTTGTGTGTCTCTTTTCAAAAAATATTTGCTAAATTTTGATTGGCCCATAAATTTGGGTGTGGCAGGGCGGGGCTTATTTTGAGGCCAAAATCTTTGAACGATATCTACTCCTGAACCACTTAGCCAATTTTAATGAAACTTTACCAGAATGTTTCTTGGGTGACTACTTAAATTGTTAAAGAAATTTTGATTGGTCTATAAATATGGGCGTGGGTGGGCTAGGCCTATTTTGAGCCTGAAATCTTTGAATGACATCTTCTGAACCTTATGTTTTAATAAGATGGGTAAAGGGTTGCAGGTTCATTGTGATTTATTATTTTGGTGCAATATGGACCAGAACCAGTTAATCATTATTAAATAGGTCTTAGGAGATTTCCGAGTGTTAATGCATTCATTTAAAGTAAGCTTTATTTAATTAAAGTCTAAAGATTTTAAAGCCAGTGGAGCGATACAGGCCCTCTTGGGCCTCTTGTTTTTCTTTTCTCACTTATACTAGTAATTTTGTGTTGCGAACACCTCCTTCAGTGTTCCTTCAAAAGCTTCGAAATTTTATACAATGATTTATCACATGTTGAAGTTTTGCAAAACACTAGTTTGAGGTCCCAATTTTTCCTGGTTCAAGAATTAACTGCCCTTGAACTTAAGACATCTTTTATTCTTCACACGTATAATTATGATTTTGTGTCGCAAACTCCTCCTTTGGATTTCCTTTTTTTCTTTTCATACACTTTAACTAGTAATTCATGTTTCTTTGAATAGCTTTAAAACTAAAACAAAAATTTATCACATGTTAAATTCTCGCAAGACACAATTTTGAAGCCTCAAATTCCTCAAGAGTTATCATTATATTTGAATCATTTTTTGCCTCTCCTGTAAAATATCTCATTCTCTGAAAGTACTTGCGGGGGTATAAAGTACCATTCTTGGACAATTTCTAGTTTATACTACCTTGGCTCTCTTATGTACCCTTGTTTTCTAACCAAAAAGGTTAACATCAAGACATGTTGTACCTTTATCCTATTTTAATATGAAATGAGTATGGAGGGAACAATATTTATTTCAGAAAGTAGGCTACTGTAAATAGTTCCTGAATTTTATCCTCTTGAATTCAATTACTCTTGGAATTATTCATTCTTTACAGTATGGACCCATAATATTTTTAGGTTTGTTATACCCCCCACCTACGAAGTAGAGTGGGATATATTGGTTTCAACATGCCTGTAAGTCTGTCAATCCGTCCATCCATCTGTCGGTCAGTCCATAGACTTTTTCGTTTCCTGACTCTAACTCAAGAACCAAGTAACCTAGAATCATGAAACTTTATACAATACTGCTTAAGACCCAAGGAAATGCCCTATTTTTTTGTTGAACATAGGTGAAAGGTCAAGGTCACAGTCAGCCTTTGTTTAAATTTGTTTCCAGACTCTAACTTGAGGACCAACCAACCTACAATCATGAAACTTTATGCAAATATGTTCATAACCAAAGGAAGCGCCCTATCGTCTTTGGGTTAAATAGGTCAAAGGTCAAGGTCACAGTTAATTTTTTGTTTTCCGTCTCTAACTGGAAAACTAAGTGACCTAGATTCATGTAACTTTATTCAAATACTGCTTATGACCCAAGGAAGTGTCCTATTGTTTTATGGTCACATAGGTCAAAGGTCAAGGTCACAGACAGCCTTTGTTTAATTTTCGTTTTCAGGCTCTAACTTGAGAACCAACCAACTTACAATTATGAAAATTAATGCAATTGTTGCTTATGACCCAAGGAAGTGCCCTATTGTTTTTGGGTCAAAGGTCAAGGTGACAGTCAATTTTGTTCAATTTTCGTTTCAAGACCCTACCTCTAGAACCAATCATTCTACAATCATAAAACTTTATGCAAATGTGGCTTATGACCCAAGGAAGTGCCCTATTGTTTTGGGGTCCCATAGGTCAAAGGTCAAGGTCAAAGTCTTTTTTTTCTGGACTCTTACTGGAACCCAAGTGACCTAGAATCCTGAATCTTTATACAAATACTGCTTATGACCCAAGGAAGTGCCCTATTGTTTTTTGGGTCACATAGGTCAAAGGTCAAGGTCACCGTCAGCCTATGTCTAAGTTTTCCTTTCTAGGCTCCAACTCGAGAACCAATTAACTAACAATCATGAAACTTTATACAAATGTTGCTTATGACCCAAGGAAGTGCCCTATTGTTTTGGGGTAACATAGGTCAAAGGTCAGGGTCACATTCAGCCTTAGTTTAATTTTTGTTTCTGGATTTTAACTGGAGAACCAAGCAATCTTTTATCAAGAAACTTTATGCAAATGTTTCTTATGACCCAAGGAAGTGATCTTTTGTTTTGGGTCATATAGGTAAAAGGTCAAGGTCACAGTCAATTTTTATGCCCCTGTATCGAGAGATCGGGGGCATATTGTTTTACTCATGTCCGTCTGTCTGAAAACTTAACCCGAAAACTTAACCTGAAAACTTAACCTTTGCCTTTTCTCCAAAAGTATTCGACATACAAAGCTGTACACCAAAGTCAAGGTCATGTGACAAGGTCTAGGTCATGTGACAAGGTCAAGGTCATCTGTCAAGGTCAAACTTTAAAAAAAAATGCTTTTCCGGGGGCATTCGTGTTTCACAAACACATCTTGTTGTTTCTGGACTCCTGCTGGGGAACCAAGTGACTTAGAATTATGAAACTTTAAAACTTTTGCATATGACTCAAGGAAGGGCCCTATTGATTTGGGTCACATAGGTCAAAAGTCAGGGTCATTGTCAATTTTTGTTCAATGTTCTTTTCTGGAATCTGACTGGAGAACCAAGTGACCTTCAATCATGAAACCTCTATGCTGCAAATGGCCTCAATATTTGTAACAAACATATCCTGCACTAATAGCAATTATATTTTGACAAAGTGCTGGTGGGGGGTATAAGTCCGCTCTACGACAATTCTAGTCATTTCAATTTTTTCACCCACAATGATAAATCAAAAGCTTATTCAACTTCTCAGATTATAAATTTCTTTCTAAACAATGAATAATTATTTATTTATTGACTATGGTCTTTTTCTGACAGGTTTTCAGGGCCCTGTGATACCAGGACAATATGGCAACTACAGCCACAGACCATACAATGTAGGTCAAGGTCACAGAGACAATGGGAGAGGGGGTGGTACTGTCAGGCAACAGTATTATCAGAATAACAGTTACCATGGAAATAGTCAACAGAATTACCAGGGAAGACAGGAGAACCATCCAAACTTTAACAATAATAATTCCTCTGTGGGCAGTAAAAATAACCAAAATAACAAACAGATTGAAAAGTCAGCAGATTCTCAACACACACAGCTTGTCTCTACCAGTCAGAAATCAAATAAAATTGGACTTACCAATCAGAGTGAAGCAAAAGCCAAGCCAACCAGTGTAGTTACTCCATTTGTCCCACTTCAGGTAATGTTTGAAGATTTAATATTTTAAAGGTGTACATATCTTCAGATAGTGGGGGTATTTTGGATTTGTTTTTTAGATACATTGTATTTCAATACTTGTACAAACCCGTCATTGTGAACATGTTTTGGAATTTTATGAAGTAGAGGATTACAATGTGTACCAACTGTTATATTGAGAAATAAAGATTGTAGATTAGTGTTACCCCATCTTATATGTACCCCTGAGTCTCAAGAAAGGTTATACTATTTCAAAAGCATTTTCTCAATGAACACCTTTGATGTCATCACTCATTTGTGTTATCTAGATGAGATGATGAGTAACCATTTAACCTTGTTTATGGCAGAATAATGGTACTTAGGAGACATGATAAAGTGAACTTTGATGTGATATGACTAAAATATTTCTAAAATTGGCATAAACATTATTTTATTTCTAGACAATGTTAATACTTCTAAGAAATAAACCATTACATTTCTGACTAATGATCATACTTGGTAAAACAACTATCAGTTTTGTATGAAAAAAAAACTCTTTCTTTCTACACAACATTATAGTACTATAGTTAGAAATATTATAGTTGGACTCATTTATTCTTTTCTATAAAAAAAACAAACAAACAAAAAAGATAATCAGAATGTCAATTGGACCCCTCTGCATCAGGACCCAAGATTCCAACCTCAGGGAATAGACCTCGTGAATATGGGCATAAGGAATGTCTTTGAACAATATTTGGCAACATATTAAGGTAGTGGACCCATAATAGTTCCGCAACATTTCGGACCACATATTCTTTCACAATGTTAACCGAGGTTTCCAAATGAAAATCATTTGGAAACTTCGGTTTACACTGTTAAAGTTCAATACTTATGAGATGTTACAAAACTATTACAGGTCCACTACCTCTGTCCTGCATAAATGATGTACATTAAGTAGGAATTAATCTCTGAAACATATTTGAAAGAAATAAACTTCTTACCAGGTTAAAAAACAATATTTGTTCAGTTTTTAATGGGTTTAATTGCCTTTAAACCCTTTAAACTTGAAGGCAGTTACAACTAATTCTTGCTGACCCATCAAATTATGTTTAAGGTTACAAAGAAACAGACTCCACAGAAACAGCGTAAAGAATCAGTCTCAGATGACTTGGTATCTACATCAGATAAGTCACCATCTACAGACAGAAAAGGGGCTTCAACAACTGTAACAGAGCACGACATATACACTAAACCTGCTGGGGGTGGGGCAACATTGAAACACAAGGAAGAACATGACTTAAAAACATCTCTGAATAAGCAGACAGTGGATGATATGAAAGAAAAGACTCCATCAAAGGCATCAGAACTCAAGATCCCAACCTCAGGAAAAAAACCAAAAAGACGATTAGCAGCAAATTTTAATTTCAACAATTAAGTTTTGCTTGTAGCAATTCTATTAAGTCCCCATTATAATGAAAAATGAAAATTTATTATATATTTTACAAATACCACACAATTCTTCAATTTGATGAATGATGAAATAAATCATTATAAAAAAAGAAGAAAGAGATTTAAAGAATAATTTATTTCTCTTTAATTTTATTGTGATCGGATGAAAATTATATTTTTGGGGGGTGAAGGTCATTTCTCTAAATAACTTATAGTGGGAACTTTGAAAATAATTTTATAAGTACCTAACTCGTGAATATCAATTAGATTTCACATGAACAATCTTTGGGTGACCCTTTATTAGGCTACAAAAAATAATTGTGATCAGATTTAAAAATATGTCTTTATGGGTGGAGGTCAATTTCAGCTCGCCTGAGCACAGCATGAGCTTTTGTGATCATTGAATGTCTGTCGTCAGGCGTCAACAATTTAAGTATTTACACACTAGAGGCCACAAATATGGACCAATCATCATGAAACTTGGTCAGAATGTTGACCAGGTCACAAGGATGAAGCCTATTGAAAATGGGAAGGATCCATGTCATATCAAGGAAAAAGGGGCCTTAATGACAATTTTCTTGTTTACACTCTATAGGCCACGAATATGGTCCAATCTTCATGAACTTGGTCAGAAGGTTTGTCTGGTCATAAGGATGAACACTATTTAAAATGGAAAGGATCTGTGCTTTATCACAGGAAAAGGGGTCTTAATAACAATTTTCTTGCTTACACTCTAAAGGCCACAAATGTGGTCATATTTTCATGAAACTTTGTCAGAATGTTTGTCAGGTCACAAGGATGAACCCTGTTGAAAATGGGAAGGATCTGTGCCATATCACAGAAAAGGGGCCCTAAATGACAATTTATGTTTACACTCCTGAGGCAATTTTCAGGTCACAAGGATGAACCCTATTGAAAAGGGAAAGGAACCATACTTTATCACAGGAAAAAGGGCCTTATTGACAACTTTCTTGTTTAAACTAGAGGCCAAAACTAATCTTTATGAAACTTGGTCAATTTGCTTGTTTACAATATAGAGGCCACATATATGGCCCAATCTTCATGAAATTTGGTCAGAATGTTGGTCAGGTTACAAGGATGAACCTATTGAAAATGGGAAGAAGCTATGCCATATCACAGCAAAGGGGTTCTTAAATATGATTTTCTTGATAAAACTCTAGTGGCCACAATTTCAGCCGAAACTTCATGAAACTTGGTTTTATGAAGAAATTATCTCCTTTATGACATCTACCTGTTTAATTGATGTGACGTCCCAGGGGTCAAAGAGACTCAGGGGAGCAATCAAGGACCATCATGGTCCTCTTGTTCTATTTGTTATATAGTGGAAAGTTAAAAAACATTTTCTTAAAACCTAATAGATGGATATAAACTAAATTTTACATGAATGATCCTTGGGTGACCCTTTATCAGCCCAAAAAATTATTGTGATCAGATGTAAAAAATGTCTTTTATGGGCGAAGGTCATTTCTGTATATGTTATATGGTGAAAACTTTGAACCTAAGAGATGGATATAAACTAAATTTCACATGAATGATCCTTGGATGACCCTTTATCTGCCCACAAAAGATAATGGTAATCAGATGTAAAATATGGTCATTCTGTATATGTTATATATGTTTCAAACTTTGAAAATCATTTTTTAAGAAACTTATTGATAAATATCAACCAACCATGTACATAACTTGTCAGAAATGTCCCTAGAATAACCTTACTCTGTTCTTGTTCAAATAAATATGGGGTGCTTATAATACTCCCCATCTACAAAGTAGAGGGGATATATTGGTTTCACCATGTCTGTGTGTCCACCTGTCTGTCTGTAGACCTTATTGTTTCCGACTCTAACTCGAGAACCAAACGATCTAGAATCATGAAACTTCATGCAAATGCTGCTTATGACCAAAGGAAGTGCCCAATTGGTTTTGGGGTCACATAGGTCAAAGGTCACAGTCAATTTTTGCTAAATTTGAGTTAGACCTTTATATTTAGCCAAAGCAATGGTAGGGATAAATTGTCTGCTTTGCGTCAGCTATAGTTTTTAGCTCACTTGAGCACAAAGTGCTTAAGGTGAGCTTTTGTGGTCACATGATGTCTGTCGTCATTCTTGCATTGTGTGTCGTCAACAAATATCTTGTAGACAATCTAGAGGTCACATTTTTGTGCCGGATAAACCTGAAATTTGGTCAGAATGATTGTCTTGATAAAATCTTGGACAAGTTGGAAATTGGGTCAAGTGGGGTCAAAAAGGAGATCACATGGTCAAATATTGGAAAAACCTTGTAAACATTCTAGAAGCCATATTTTTTGCTCAGTCAACCTGGAAATTGGTCAGAATGGTCGTCTTGATAAAATCTTGGTCAGATTTGAAATTGGGTCAAGTGGGGTCAAAATTGAAGTCACTGGGTCAAAAATTAAAAAAACCTTGTAGACACTCTAGAATCCATATTTTTTGCTCAATCAACCTGGAAATTGATCAGAATGATTGTTTTGATAAAATCTCAGACGAGATTGAAATACAGTCAAGTGGGGTCAAAAATGAGGTCACTGGGTCAAATATTAGAAAAGCCCTGTAAACACTCTAGAAGCCATATTTTTTGCTCAATCGACCTGGAAATTGGTCAGAATGATTGTGTTGATGAAATCTTGGAAGAATTTAAAATTGGGTAGAGTGGGGTCAAAAATGAGGTCATTGGTTCAAGTATTAGAAAAACCTTGTAGACACTGTAGAAGCCATATATTTGGCTCAATCAACCTGAAATTTGGTCAGAATGATTGTCTTGATGAAATCTCGAATAATTTCCAAATTGGGTCGAGTAGGGTAAAAATGAGGTCACAGGGTCAAATTTTAGAAAAACCTTGTAGACACTTCATTAGCCATATTTTTGCCCAATCATGATTTTTGCCAAATCATCCTGAAAAGTAGTGGGATTGAAATTGTCTTTATAAAATCTGTCGGGTTCGAATTTGGGTCAAGTGTTGTTAAAAACTAGGTCAAGAGGTCAGATTTTAAGACTGTTAACTCAGGTGAGCGATTAAGGGCCACTCTGGCACTCTTGTTTGCTCAATCAACCTGGAAATTGGTCAAAATTATTGCCTTGATGAAATCTGAGATGAGATTGAAATTGGGTCAATTGGGGTCAAAAATGAGGTCATGGGGTCAAACATTGGAAAAACCTTGTAGGCACTCTAGAAGCTATATTTTAAGTGCTATCAACTTGGAATTTTGTCTGAATGATTGTCTTGATGAAATCGCAGATGAATTTAACATTGGGTCAAGTTGTGTAAAAAATAAAGTCACAGAGTCAAATCTTAGTGAAATCTTGTAGACAGTTGAGAAGCCATTTTTTTGACTCAATCATTCTGTAAATTAGAATGATTATCTTGATTAATTTTTGGACAAGTTCAAAATTGGGCCAAATGGGATAAAAAATGAGGTCACAGGGTCAAATCTTAGAATAACCTTGTAAACACTCTAGAAGCTATATTGTTAGCTCAATCAACTTGGAAATTGGTCAGAATGATTGCCTAGATGAATACTTGAATGAGTTTGAAATTGGGTCAATTTGGGTCAAAAACGTGGTCACCGGGTAAAATTTGCAAAAACCTTGTTGACTTTCTATAAGCCATATTTTTTGCTCAATCAACTTGAAAGTTTATCACAATGACTGTTTTGATGAAATCCATGTCATCTCTGAAATTGGATCAAGTAGGATCAAGGTCCAAGGTCAAATCTTGGAAAACCTTGTAGACACTAGAGGCCATATTTTTGCCCAATCATCCTGAGAATCAGTCAAATTGATTGTCCTTATAAAATCTCAGTCTGGTTTGAATTTGGGTCAAGTGTTTTAAAAACTAGTTTAAGAGGTCAGATCTTCAGACTGTTAACTCAGGTGAGTGATTTAGGGCCACTATGGCCCTCTTCTCATTTGGAATTTTGAAAAAGCCCCTCCTCCAGAACCATTGAGCTAATATCAAAGAAACTTGGCATAAATGTTCCTTGAATATCCCTTTGCTTAAATTGTTAAATAAATTTATTTAGCTTGCAAATATGGATGTGGAAGGGTGGGCTTAGTTTGCACTTAAAAATCTTTAAGGACCATTTCCAAAACCGTCATATTTGTTACAATGAAACTTGGCATCAATGTTCCTTGGATGAACTTTACTTAAATTGTGCCATAAACTTTAGTTGGAACCAAAATGATGGACTTGTAGGCAGATACGTATTTTCTTTTAACATGTCTTTTAAAATCTGTTTCTCCTAAACCAATTTGCCAATTTCAAATAAACAATTAGACAATTCACCATGATTTGAATAGAGAATATTTATATGAAAAAAGATTTTTTTATGCAACTTAATGTATAAGATTAAATACATTTTTTTAATGATTTGGTGTCTTGTTTTCTATTTTTGTTCGATCCCTTTCATCTTTGTTTTTAGCTCGACTGGCTGAAAGCCACTGGGGCTATTGTCATGGCGTGTGTCCGTTCATAAACTTTTTCTTTAAAAATCTTCTTCTCAGAAACTACTGGATGAATTTCAACCAAACTTCACAGGAAAGATCTTTGGGTGACCCTCTTTCAAAGTTGTTCAAGAAATTTTGATCCAATGAAAAACATGGATTTAATGGGCGTGGCTAATTTCCAAATATGGTAAAAAGTGGGTTTTCTCAGATTCTATTTGAAGGATACCAATTAAATTTTACATGAATGATCCTTTGGTGACCCTTTATCAGTCTACAAAAAATTATTGTGATCAGATGAAAAATATGTATTTAATGGGCGGAGGTCATTTCTCTATATGTTATATAGTGGAAACTTTGAAAATCATTTTCTCAGAATCTAATTGATAGATATCAACCAAATTTTACATGAATGATCCTTTGGTGACCCTTTATCAGTGTACAAAAAAGTATTATGATCGGATGAAAAATATGCATTTTATGGGCAGATGGTCATTTCTCTATATGTTATATAGTGGTAACTTTGAAAATCATTTTCTCAGAATGTAATTGAAGGATATCAATCAAACTTCATTAGTATGATCCTTGGGTGATCCATTATCATTCAGCCAAAAATTATTGTGATTTGAAGAAAAACATGTCTTTTATGGGCGGAGGTCATTTCTCTATACGTTTTAATAGTGGAAACTTTGAAAATCATTTCAACATCAGTAGAAGCCAAAATATCTAAAAATCTAGTCAAAACTTAGATTTGCTATTACAAGAAATTCAAGCCTGTGGGGCGACACAAGCCATTCATGGCTTTTTGGTTTTTAAAGGCTGTAAAAGATGCTAATTGTTTATAATGATACTGCTTAAACTAAAACTATGATCCTAACTTGACCTTTTTACCCTATATATGTTACAGTGAATATGTAAAATCAGTGATTTTGTAAAATAACTGAAAATTTCAAGGATTTTGTTAATTCACTGATTCCGTCAGTTGTTTTATAAAATGACTGAAATTTTCAGATAATGTACAGTATGAAATGATGGAATATTTGTGATAAAATAGGATTATACAGTATTATTTCAAATAATAAATATATGGTACTGTATTTTTTATGCATTGTCTATGTGCTTATTATTTTAAGAAAACTGCATGCTTCAGAGATCTTTGAAAATGAATTAATCGGTTAACTATTTCATAAATTATCTGAAGACATCAATAAGTATGTGAAACAGTTTTTAGCTCCACTGGCTGAAAGCCACTGGGGCTATTGTCATGGCGTTGTGTCGGTCGTGCATTCGTGCGTGCGCGCAGGCGTCCGGTCATAAACTTTTTCTTTTAGAAATCTTCTCCTCAGAAACTACTGGATGAATTTCAACCAAACTTCACAGGAACGATCCTTATCGTCTGGGTTACCCGGTTCGACCGCCGAATTTAGAGTTACTGCCCCTGACTGTTTAAGCCATATACATACAAAGTGATATTCATTTCTGCGCTATTTCTTGAAAACTGTAGACCGGATTTCAATGAAACTTGGCATACAGCTTCACTACAAAGAGGACATGCGCATATCGTCAGGGTTACCCGGTTCTACCGTCAAATTTAGAGTTACTGCCCCTGACTGTTTCAGCCATATACAAACAGAGTGATATTCGTTTCTGCGCTATTTCTTGAAATCTATAGACCGGATTTCAATGAAACTTGGCACACAGCTTCACTACAAAGAGGACATGCGCATATCGTCGGGTTTACCCGGTTGGACCGTCGAATTTAGAGTGACTGCCCCTGACTTGTTTATGCCATATACATACAGAGTGATATTTTCGTTTCTGCGCTATTTCTTGAAAAGTATAGGTTGATTTAGATAAAAGATAACCTGTACCTAAGTTTGATATTAACTCCATTGACAATGAAAATATGTTCGGCGGGGGATATCAATTCAACGAATTTGCTTGTTCCTTTCAAAAACGGGTCAGGTATCACGGGATAAGCCTAATAGAAAATAAGCTCAAGAATACATAGAATCAAAGAGCGAAAATCTTCAAAAATCTTCTTCTCTGGAACCAGATGGCAGACAGCTTTCATATTTGGTATGTAGCATCATCTAGTGGACCTCTACCAAGTTTGTTCATATCAAGACCCTGGGATCATATTTGGCATTCAAGCGGGCACATCCCGTTTAGCTCATCTGAGCATGATTATTGAAAATAGGAAAATCTTCAAAAATCTTCTCTGGAACCAGATGGCAGACAGCTTTCACATTCGGTATGTAGCATCATCTAGAGGACCTCTACAAAGTTTGTTCATATCAAAACCCTGGGGTCATATTTGGGCTACACCAGGGCACATGCCTTTTAGCTCATCTGAGCACAATGGGTGAAAATCTTCAAAAATCGTCGTCTCTGAAACCAGAAGGTAGACAGCTTTCATATTTAGTATGTAGCATCATCTTGTAGACCTCTACCAAGTTCGTTCATATCAAGACCCAGGGATCATATTTGGCGTTCAAGCAGGCACATCCCTTTTTATATAGAATCAAAGAGGAAAAAGGCATATTTTTGTTGCTCTTGGCTGGAAACCTTCCATGGTATTGATCTTATGTAGAAATTGTTTCCTTGTTGACATCTGCCTATTTAATTTAACTGACGCCCATGGGTCAAACCTCTTATATAGATTTCTTAATAAAACAGAATAACACATTTTACACATCCAGTCTTTTGCTTAAAGTGTCAATGCTAGTCAGACTGAGCTGACTGCACAGGCTGATTAAGGTAGTGGACCCAAAAAAAGTTCACAATATCTCGGGTTTCATGATCTTTTACAATATTGTTGAGGTTTTCAAATGAAAATCATTAGGAAACCTCGGTTAACACTGTTAAAGTTCATTATTTCTGAATGATGTGAAACTTTTCACGGTCTACTAGCTTTTTTTTTAGCTCACCTGAGCACGAAGTGCTCAAGGTGAGCTTTTGTGGTCAAGTGATGTCCGTCATGTGTCGTGTGTCGTCAACATTTACCTTGTAGACACTCTAGAGGCTACACTTTTTGCCTGATCAACCTGAAATTTGTTCAGAATGATTGTCTTGATGAAATCTCGGACAAGTTCGAAATTGGGTCAAGTGGGGTCAAAAATGAGGTCACAGGGTCAAATCTTAGAAAAACCTTGTAGACTTTCTAGAAGCCATATATTTTGCTCAATTAACTTGAAAATTGGTCAGACTGATCATCTTGATTAAATCCCGGACAAGTTCGAAATTGGGTCAAGTGGGGTCAAAAATAAGGTCACAGGGTCAAATCTTAGAAAAACCTTGTAGACACTCTAGAAGCCATATATTTTGCTTAATCAACTGGAAAGTTGGTCAGAATGATCATCTTGATTAAATCTTGGACAAGGTTAAAATATGGTCAAGTGAGGTCAAAAACTAGGTCACGGGGTCAAATCTTAGAAAAACCTTGTAGACACTCTAGAAGCAATATTTTATGCTCAATTAACCTCAAAATTGGTCAGAATGATTGTCTTGATAAACTCTCGGACAAGTTCAAAATTGGGTCAAGTGAGTCAAAAACTAAGTCACGGGGTCAAATCTTAGAAAAACCTTGTAGACACATAGAAGCCAAATATTTTGCTCAATCAACTTGAAAATTGGTCAGAATGATCTTCTTGATCAAATCTCGGACAAGTTCGAAGTGGGGTCAGAAATGAGGTCACAGGGTCAAATCTTAGAAAAACCTTGTAGACTTTCTAGAAGCCATATTTTTTGCTCGATCAACTTGAAAATTGGTCAGAATGATCATCTTGATTTAATTTTGGACAAGTTCAAAATTGGGTCAAGTGGGGTCAAAAACTAGGTCACGGGGTCAAATCATAGAAAAACCTTTCAGACACTCTAGAAGCCATATTTTTGCTCAATTAACTTGAAAATTAGTCAGAATGATTGTCTTGATAAGATCTTGGACTAGTTCAAAATTGGGTCAAGTGGGGTCAAAAACTAGGTCACGGGGTCAAATCTTAGAAAAACCTTGAATGCATTCTGGAGGCCACATTTTTTGTCCAGTCAACTTGAAAATTGGTCAGAATGAATGTCTTGATAAAATCCATGTCAAGTTCAAAATTGGGTCAAGTGGGGTCAAAAAAGAGGTCACGGGATCAAATCTTAAAAAAATCTTGTAGACACATAAGAGGCCACATTTTTTGCCTGATCAACCTGAAATTTGTTCAGAATCATTGTCTTGATGGAATTCTCCGGCAAGTTCGAAATTGGGTCAAGTGGGGTCAAAAACTAGGTCACAGGGTCAATCTTAGAAAAACATTGTATGCATTCTGGAGGCCACATTTTTTTCAAATAAGCCTGAAAATTTATCAGAATGAATGTCTTGATAAAATCTAGGTCAAGTTAAAAATTGGGTCAAGTGGGGTCAAAATTGAGGTCACGGGGTAAAATCTTAGACAAACATTGTAGACACTCTGGAACCCATATTTTTAACTCAATCAACCTGTAAATTGGTATGATTTTCTAAATGAGATCTAGGTCAAGTATAAAATTGGGTCAAGTGGGGTAAAAAATGATGTCATGGGGTCAAACCATTTAGACACTCTGGTCGCCATATTTTTTGCTCAAGCAATCTGCAAATATGTTAGAATGATCATCTTTATGAAATCTAGGTGAAGTTTGAAATTTGGTCAAGACAAGTGGGGTCAAAGCTTAGGTCACAGAGTCAAATCTTAGAAAAACCTTGTACGCAGTGTTGAGGCATCATTTTTTGCCCAATCAACCTGATATTTGGTCAGAGTTCTTCATCCAATCTAAATCTATTTTAAACAATTTTTGACAATTCATTCAGGTGAGCGATTAAGGGCCACTATGGCCCTCTTGTTTCTGAATAAGAAATGATCATTTTACCTTCTACCAAGTTGTATAACAATTTTTGCTACGTGCCCCCCCCCTACTGACCTCTACTGGAACAGATCTCTTTTTCAAATATTAAAATTATGGTGTTCCAAGATGGCCCTTTATAGCTTGATGGGTTACATTTATAAATGAAGGATGTGTTGAAATTTTCAAAGGCTATATATTACAGAGTATACGTGGTTATAAATTGTAAATGTCCATACAAGGGTTTAGCGCTGACCCCTCCCCCATATTGAATAGCCACAAAAATTATCCGTATCATAGTGAAGGGCAGATAAATTGATTATAATCGATAATCAGTTGGTTTTGGCTTTTGATTGTGATAATCAACTAAGAAATTTCATAATTGATGATCAGTTCCTAACACATAAATGAAAGCCATTATAAATTGTTTTCGAAACCTACATCAGTTTGATGACTCAGAGTGAAACAGTTTTAACTTCCTTTATGTTTATCGGCATTAACAACTGTTTTGCACTTAGCCATTAAGTTGGTAGAAAGATCTGCAGAAAGAGTCTTCAGGTCATTAGTTTTAACTAACCTTTCACATTCTATTCTTCAAAAGATGATACTGAGAGTGCAGTAATATTAATTTCTAAGAAACAACTGTACAATTGATCATTAGTTGATTTTGAAACCGATTGCCCAACACTACTGTATTATACATGATTGACAGACAGACAGGTAGACAATATTAAAACAGTTTGCTCCAGTGTATCTCTACACAGGGCACAAATATTTAGTATATCGTTGCTTGGCAGGGCTCGTGTTTGACCCATAAACAAGGGTTTTGACTCCCAAAAATCCCATTTTGACCCTCAAAAATTTCCTGCAGGGGTCATTTTGTCCCACTTCCAGTCCTGCAACCTATGCATTATAAAAGATTATTTATATCAATTATTTTCTTCATACTTTAATAAAAGATCTATAAGTGTGTCTACACTTTATTGTTTATGTTGTTTCAGTTATATAGATTGACTTTAAAGACTGGTAAGTTTTCATGTTTTGCTTTTATATGACCCCTTCTAAACAAGTGTTGACCCCCAGAATTTTGTGTCAAGGGGTCAATGACTCCAAAATTTAAAAAATTAGCACAAGCCCTTGTAAATACAGATTAAATCAGCTTAAGAAAAAAAAAGATTTTGGTTGCCAACCAACACTATGTTCTAATACTTTTCTTACATCTACAATGTTGAAAAACTGGCAACAGAATGTGAAACACTTGCTCTGAAAAACAATTATTGAAAACAAGAGGCCCATTAGGGCCTGGTGAGACTGCTCTATTGACTCTTTGAAAAGCCTATGTCTTGAAAGTGTTATTCAACATATAACAAGAAAAAAGGTTCATGACAATATATTCAAGAATGTAGGAGGAGGAGTTGTGTTGATAAGAAAATTTACTTATGATTTACATAGTTGCACCAAATGGCAAAGCTGTGACCATGGTCACATGGGAATGTTTTGTTTAAGTTTCATGACATTAAATGCATAAATGAAGAAGTTGTGTAAACAATAAATAATAAATATGACAAAAAGCCCCCTTTCCAATGAAATGTATCTATAAACAAAAAGAGGAGTTAAAAAGAAAAGCCCCTTTATCTGTGATGTAGTTTATCACCAAATGGCAAAAAAAAAATAAATAAATGTTGCCATTGTCAAATGAAATTTTCTGTTTAGTTTCTGTTAAGTTTTTGTGAAAATCTGTGTATAAATGAAGGAGTTGTGTGAACAATAGATAAACATAATGGCCCCTTTTATCATGACGCAGAATGTAACTATATTGCCACAAATGCACAAAGTCACATGAGCCCTAAACCACTCACCTGAATTTATTGGTCCAGTGGATAACATCCAAGTAACTTTCTGGCAAAGTTTTATTAGCTCCACTGGCTGAAAGCCACTGGGGCTATTGTCATGGCGTTGTTCCGTCGTGCGTCCATCAGTGCGTCCGTTCGTAAACTTTTTCTTTAAAAATCTTCTCCTCAGAAACTACTGGATGAATTTCAACCAAACTTCACAGGAATGATCCTTGGGTGACCCTCTTTCAAAGTTGTTCAAGAAATTTTGATCCAATGAAAAACATAGATTTTATTGGTGTGGCTAATTTCCAAATATGGTAAAAAGTGAGTTTTCTCAGATTCTAATTGATGGAATCCAATGAAATTTTACATGAATGATCCTCATGTGACCCTTTATCAGTCTGCGAAAGATTATTGAGATCGGATAAAAAATATGCTTTTCTCTAATTGTTATATAGTGAAAAATTTCAAAATAATTTCCTCAGAATGTAACGGATGGATATCAATCAAATTTTACTGGAATACTCCTTGAGTGACCCTTTATCACTCTACCAAAAATTATAGTGATCGGATGAAAATTATGTATTTTATGGGCGGAGGTCATTTCTCTATATGTTATATAGTGGAAACTTTGGAAATCATTTCCTCAGAATCTGACCAAAAGATATCAATCAAATTTTACTGGAATACTCCTTGAGTGACCCTTTATCACTCTACCAAAAATTATTGTGATCAGATGAAAAATATGTATTTTATGGGGGAGGTCATTATTCTATGTGTTAAATAGTTGAAACTTTGAAAATCATTTTCTTAGAATGTAATTGATGGATACCAATGAAATTTTACATGAATGATCCATGAGTGATCCTTAATCAGACTACAAAAAATTATTGTGATCAGATGAAAAATATGTATTTTATGGGCGGAGGTCATTATTCTATGTGTTAAATAGTTGAAACTTTGAAAATCATTTTCTTAGAATGTAATTGATGGATACCAATGAAATTTTACATGAATGATCCATGAGTGATCCTTAATCAGACTACAAAAAATTATTGTGATCGGATGAAAATATGCATTTTATGGGTGGATGTCATTTCTCTATATGATATATAGTTGAAACTTTGAAAATCATTTTCAACATCAGTAGAATCCAAAATATCTAAAAGTCTAAATAGCAATAATATTTGTCAATATTTTATATAAATTGATAAAGTGTTACTTTCTTTCCTGTTACTTTTTTTCCTAGCCAAAATTGTTACTTTTTTTCCGTTACTTTTTTTCCTGTTACTTTCTTTCCGTTTACCGCTGATCGCGGATCACTAAAGAATCATTCCAGTGAAATTTGGTTGAAATCAATTGGTTAGATTCTGAGAAAATGATTTTCAAAGTTTTCACTATATGAAATATGGAGAAATGACCTCGCCCATTAAATACATATTTTTCATCTGATTATAATACTTTTTTTATAGTTTTGTTGATTGTCACTAAAGAATCATTACAGGGAAATTTGGTTGATATCCATTAATTAGATTCTGAGAAAATGATTTTCTAAGTTACCACTATATAATATGTAGAGAAATGACCTTCGGCCATAAAATACATATTTTTCATTTGATCACAATAATTTTTTGTAGGCTAATAGAGGGCCACTCAAGGAAAATTCATGTGAAGTTTGGTTTATATCCATTGACTAGTTTGAGAAAAGCCACCTATTACCATATATGGAAAATAGCCACACCTACTACAGTCAATGATTTTTAACCGATTAAAAATTGTCTCTATCTCTTTTTTTTTCTCTAGACTAAAAGTTTATACCTGTGTCGAATGTGCTTTCAGTCATCTGTCTTGTACGTTTTTTTTTTTTGTTTGTTTGTTTATTTTATTTCAATTTTTTTTTTTTTCGTACTGTTAAGTTTAGGTTAGTACAATCCTTATATGAAAATGAATAGTGAAAATGAAAGAAATAAAAACAAACTATTATATCAATGGTTTTTAGGTTTATTTATATTCAAATATAGGCCCCTTTTTCTAGTGATGCTAATTCTAGTGAGGCTTTTCTAATTAATTTTTCATTTGGCTTCTTGTACCATCATTCTTAAGACATTTAAAGACAATACATCGAAGACTGGACTCTAGCTCACTTTCTTGGATTTTCCAATTAAATTTTCATTAGGGTCCTTTTCCCATGACACTTGACAGATTTGACTCATTTTCAGAAGGAAACACTTATCCTTGTGATGGTCTAATCATTCTGACCAATTTTGAAGACAGCCACCACCATAGCGCAGTTGGTTAGGCATTAGACTTCTAAACTGGAAGTCGTGGGTTCGATCCCCGGTGGCGGCAAATATCCTTTCCGACGTTTGTCTCTCACCAAATGGTAGATAATCGTATACCTATGTGAGATAGCAGTCGGAGGCTAGGAAAGGGTGTAATGGTAGTACAGGTGAAAGAAATACCAGGAATCCATTGTTAGGTGCTCCGGCCGCCGCAATATAACTGCAAGATTGTTGAAAGCGGCGTTAAACCTATTCAAACAAACAAACAATTTTGAAGACAATCATATAGAAACTGTGGAGTTTAGAGCATTAACAAGCAAATGTTAATGGATGGACGGACGTTGGATGGGAAAATCGGTATCGCAATAGCTCTTCTGACCTTCGAGGCATTTTTGAAAAGTCACATCCACTCATAATGCAGAACAATAGTGCTGAGCTATTTTGAAATCCATCCATAAATAATTTAAGTCCAGTTGAGTTAACTAGAATTTGTGCATTCTGATTGTCTGGAGAATTTGTTTCATCACCAAATGTTAACAATTCTATTACACAGCTTTTATGTAGGCAGTCCTATTAACACTCCCTGACTTTTAGGGTAAATCTTTACATTAACTCTTCAAGAAATTAAATCATAAGGTATGAAGAGACTTTCTGTTGATTTCGTGAAGGTATGAAACTAAAAACATTATCACACTCATGTACATTAATCTGCTTCGAATATTCATACATTGCAATAAGGTCTTTAGTTTCATACCTCCATGAAATCATTAAATACTCTCTTCATCTCTTAAATATAAGAGTTATGCTTTGGACAAGGTCAATTTTAACCCTTGACCTTGGAAATCTCTGAATTTTTCCTTCGAATAGCATTTTTAAGGATGATGGAAAACAAATTATGTACCAAATTGTTTTGAAATTTATTCATGAATGTGGACAAAAACTGACAGATTGACTATTGGACAAATAGAGAGTCCCACAAACACATACCAGGCTGTCATTGTAACAACTTTGTCTCGCACATCACAAACGGGATATCAAAAATGTATATAGAGTTATTCCCCTTGATAGTACTCATTGCTGTAATGACCGAGAAAACACATGCTAAGTTTCAAGCAGATATAGCCAAGGTTAAAGTATGTTGCACTACCAACTTGCCTACACAAATGGAGTTATGACACAGGTATGAACTGTTCCAAATTTGGATTTTCTGCGCCCTGGTCCAAAAGTTCCACCGCTGGAATTTCTGCGTAAAAATACTGTTATTCTCAACTAAGTGTTTACGCAAAACACACTAATCTTATTTTACGCGTACAGATACGCAAAAAAGATTAAATGGCTTGAAAGCATTGTGGGTTTGTAAGAAACCTTCCCTGGATCACCGTAACAGTATTCAGATCCGTATGTTTTGCGCATACATATATTATTAGTTGATTGATAATAGAAGAATACGCAGAAAATCCAGGTGGAGCTTCTACGTCTGGGCGCAGATAATCCAAATTTGGAAGAGATCATAACTCCATGGCCGCTACTTAAGTATATTTATGTATAAGTAGAATTCACTATTTTGACTCTTGGATTGTAAGCTCGATACAGATGCACAGGTTTAAATGAGTGATCTAAGGTAAATTTTGTCTAAACCATATATATATATATATATATATATATATATATATATATATATATATATATAGACAAAATTGACCTTTGATACCTCACTTAAACTTCTGTATCTATACATGACCAAATTATGCTTAAAGAAGAGTACTGCAAGTGGATGTCTAACGGCTTGTTTATTGAGGGTTGGAAATGGATAATTTTGTTTGTTTGAATGGGGTTTATGATGCTTTCAACAATCTTAGTTATATCGCAGCGGCATGAGCACCTAAAAATGGATACCTGGTATTTCTCTCACTAGTACTACCATTGCATCCTTTCCTAGCCTCCAGCTAGGTTCGGGATAATCAACCTATTAGTGAGAGACAAATACATGTAGTTGGACAAGTGTGTCACTATCGGGGATCAAACTTTTGTTTCTTTGAATGGGGTTTGATGCCACTTTCAACAATCTTTCCTCTGTATTGCGGAGGCTTGAACACATAACAATGGATTCCTGGTATTTCTCACACCAGTACCACAATCTCATCCTCTCCTAGCCTCAAACTGCTATCCCACATAGGTTACCGATTATCAACCCATGGCTCGGAGACAAATAGTCAGAAAGGATGAGTGCGGCTGGGGATCAAACCTGGGACCTCTAGATTGACAGTCAGAAGGGCTACCAACTCTGCCATGATGGCTGAAAGTTGATACTAAAATTGAAAAAGATGCAAAATTTGTATATAGTTTACACTTCTCTTTCAATATGGCATTCTAGGAGATTACATAACTCTCCTATTGCTTTCTTGCCAAGATTCAGGGATTGTCATGGTTTATTCACTGCACTCTGGAAATCTTTTGATTGCAGAAGTGCGCTGGGGCATTTCTACCTTGTGTATTGGCTTTTTTCTAAACTAGCCTTGTGAATAAATCCAGTCTCAATTCTCCTTTGGACAAAACAAAACTAACAACTCTTTTGTTATGCAAGATGAATTTAATATTGGTAACATTTTACTAACATGTTTTCATATAGCTTAACAAAATATGAATTTTGAAATACACAAGACCTATCAATAATTATGGTAAAAGCTGTCTAAACCAACCTCCAATCAGACAGAGTTAAAAGATTGGTATATCATTAGATTTATATATTTCACAAAATTGTTTTCTTATTGGTGTCGAGTTGACCCCCGCCAAGATTTGAACTCAGAACTCCTGGGTATATTGCACCCAGACATTTTACCTTTAAACTACAAGAGTATTAAGCACCAAATAAGGAATAACAATGTTTGTAACTTACATAAATCTAATATATTTTTTCTAAATTCATGTTTCCTTCATAATGTTGTAAAAAACCCTTGTAAGTCATTGAAAGATGATTTTTTAACATCTAAAATAAGGTGCTTAAAGAAAGGGAAAAAGCAAGAAAGCTGAAGGCTTATCAACCAAAATATTGGATTATCAAACTAATTTTTGGCAAAAAAGTGTATACTTTGCTTATTGAATGGACACTATTATTTTTTAACTTTTCAAAAGGGACGGAAGGACTTTGGAGTATTCAACAGAGAGATTTATCTAACAATGCTAAGGAATACACTTAAAAATTTGTTATTTCCTTCTAATAGTGAAACATTGAATGCACATAATAATATGATAATTCTAGTTTAATAGTGAAGTACAATAATTACACAAAAATACATGTAAATACACTATAGAACTTTAAGTTCTTTTTTAACAATGAAATATCGACTACTCAAGAATAAAAATATCAAACTCGTTATTCTTTTCAAACAGTGGAACCATGAAACCTCAGGGGAAAATATACTTTGAAGACATGTTATTCGTTTTTTAACAGTGAATACACAAGAAAACATACTTTCAGGCTTATAATTGATCTTAACAATGAAATAATTAACTTAAAGAATTTGTAATGCTATCCAACTCTATTGTAATAGTTCCGCGACATTTCGGCACCCATGAACTTTCACAATGTTTACAGAGGTTTCCTAATGAAAATCATTAGGAAACCCCGATTAACACTGTTAAAGTTCATTACTTCCAAAACGTTGCAAAACTATTGCGGGTCCACTACCTTAAACATACAATAAAAGTAGGTACAAAGTAAACATGCAACTTACTTAACAAGTGCTTGTCATAGGATACCCTATTTCCCCTAATGAGAACTTCTACAGTGATAGAACAATGTTATATCTTTTGAAAATTTATATTGAATTTTACAATGAAATGGAGTCAAATGAAAACATATGCGAATAATTTAAATAACTGTATCTGAAATGATAAGCTATATACTTTTTAGAATGAGAGTTCAAAGAAGTTAGACGTGGTCATGGTATCCAGTCTGTAGTCTCATAGCTTCATGTCAATGGTACACAAAGGTCATTTTGTCATTGGTTTAAATTTTATGTCAACTTTTAGACTAGAAAGAGCATCAGTCAAAGTCAGAGATATATGTCGCTCTAGAGCCTCAGTTGTCAATAAGAAGGAACCAGTCACTATAAATTAAAAAGGTTTCAATATTTTAAATTGTTGCAAAAGAGATATTAGGATGTGTTTTGTGTGGACGTAACAATGGTCAAATCATAAATATTACAATAACCATGTCATTCTAGAGGGAGTATGTGTGTGTGTCAGGCTGGGTATAATAACTACAATATTCATATATGTGTGTTTGGAGGGGGGAAGGGGGGTAACAACCGTCAAATTATAGTGGTAACTACATCATTCATTTCATTCCGAGGAGGAAGGGTGGGACAATAACAAACAATAACAATAACTACATCATTCATAAGTACCTAGTTACACTATGTCATAAGATAATGTTTGGTAAAAGTGCCTAGAAGAATATGGTTCATACAGATATTTATCTTATATTTCTATTAATATGTTCAAACTTACTAATAGAAATGAAATATCAAGAATTTTAATTTCATTTCGATGGCTCAGCACATAAATGCACTGAGCCTTCAATAAGTTACACTACGTCATAAGATAATGTTTGGTAAAAGTGCCCAGAAGAATATGGTTCTAGGCACCTAGAATAAATCTATAGTCACCTATTGATCAATAGGATTTCATTCAAAATTAGAGCATTACTTTAAGAAATGCAATAATTTGAGCCTCATTCTATCCATTTAATGATACCAGTTTATCATACAGATATTTATATCAGTTCAAATTTATCAATAGAAATAAAATATCAAATTTTAGTTTCATTTTGATGGCTCAGCACATAACTGCACTGAGCCTTCAATTTAGCCCTTAAATATATTGTTATAATTTACTTTATCTATTTAGATTATTGAGAATTAAGCCATTTTAATCATTATTACTATTTGAGATTTGATATAATTACTTTAGTTTTAATTATTTAGTTAGATTTTATTACCTATATCATTGAGATACTTATGAATTGATGTAGTTGTTTAAAAAATGGTTTGTACAAAAAGTGGAAAGCAGATAAAATAAAATATAGACAGTAAGATTAATTCCTTTCAACATTCAGTCCCAGGTCTCAGTGCAACTCCCTATTTTAGATGAAGGTTGTCGTTGTACAAAAAGTGGAAAGCAGATCAAATAAAACATAGATAATAAGATTAATTCCTTTCAACAGTCAGCAACAGGTCTCAGTGAAACTCCATTTTAGATGAAGGTTGTCGTGTGTTTGTTCAAAAAGTGGAAAGCAGATAAAATAAAATATAGACAGTAAGATTAAGTCCTTTCAACAGGCAGTCCCAGGTCTCAGTGTAACTCCCCATTTTAGATGAAGGTCGTCATGTAAGTAGAGGTAACTTATGGAAAAGATCCCCCCTTCTGAATATTTAGGCATTTCTTTATTAGTGGTCTATAATCATTTTTAAGGATGAATTACGAGTACCGGTAATGTTATATTTAGCACTGGTCAGTCAGTTGTAGAAGTGACCTGTCATAATCAAAATCAAATTTTTTGAAACTTTCTATGCTGGTAAATATATGCACCATATTTCTCAAATAAAAACATTTCTTTTCCATCAAATTCATTTGTTTTGATCACCTTGAAGTAGAATATAAGCACAACCTTTATGCATCATAATTCTGTCAAATGAATGATTCTTTTTTATGAGTTCTTCATAAAAAAGAAACATTCATTTGACAGAATTATGCAAAATAATGTAAAAAAAATCTTTTCAAGACCGGGGTACAGAAAGTAATCCATGACAAACACAAAACTAACTTAAAATAAAATTTCTAACTAGTTCACTAAGACAACAACTCTTTAAGAGAGTTTAAAGAGATGAAAGGAGTATTTTTATAATTCACCGAAGAATGAAACTGAAAAAGATTATCACTATTAATTAACACACAATGGATTCATACATAAGTGTAATTAGTTTTTCAGTTTCATACCTCTGTGAATTAAAAGATAAGCCTATTTATATCTTAAGATTTAATACCACAAAGCAAACATGTAAATTTCTCAATTACGAGACAGGTTTCTTGTGGAATACTTTGTGTGCAAGTTTACATAAAAAAGAAAATTCAAAAATTCTATTGAGAAATGAAAATGATTTCCCAGCCAATCAGAAAACAAAAACCCTGAAAGGCACAACTAACATTAAAATCATTAAAAGGGGTACATATTAACATAAGCATTTACCAAATTTTGTGTGAAGTATAAAAAAAAATAATAAATGAATACTGTATAACTTTTTACTAAAACTTGAAAAGAGAAAATCTTACAATTGAATTAAAGTGAAATAGGATATTGAATAACAAGTTTCCTAAATTATAAGTAGATTATGCTTTTGTGACTTGTCGATCGTATACAATTGTACTGTAATCACAATAGCATATTCGAGTTATAGTGCTCATCCTAAGTTGAAAAATTTCATAGTAATTCTTAAAAAAAAAATGTAAAAAAATAACAAAATTCATGTAACATTTTGGATCTAGTTAGTACCAAACTATTGCAAATGCCTATAAATGTATAGACATTTACTGTAGTATTGTACTGACCCTCAAAATGGATATCACTACATTTAGAGCTCTGATGATTATATAGAACAGAAAAAAGGTGGCAAATTGTGTTTACAGCTTAAATCTGGCTGTAGATACAACATTTTGGTCTTTCAGCTCAAAAATTGGGGGGGGGGGGGGGCATTTTTTAAGAGGAAACTGTAGGGAAAGTAGATATAGTAACGTCTCCAAAATAATGTAGAAATTTAAGAAATAGGACATGTAGAGGATTTTTTTTTTCAATGAAAAACTTAATCAAACAGGATAAGTACTCAAAGTAGTACAATAGAAAGTTCATTTTTTGATAAATATATTCCTGCTGTGGCAGGAGATATAGAAAAAAAGATTAGCCTGCAAAAATAGGCTTAACCTCCTGTTTTTCTTTGTATGACAGAAGATTTTCATTTATTTGTTTTGTAAAGAGATACTGACACACTATGCATTCAGTGCAATTTTCCAAGATTTTTATTCAACATGGCAGAAAAAATATTATTAAAAAAAAAATGTTGCAACCATGACATTTAACGAGTAATCAATGAGAGATATCTTTGTATGCTTAGTGTACTGTATATACAAGAAAAGAGAAACAAAAATAAAAAAAAAGAGGGCAACGTATTTTTACTTAATTGTCCAAGTTCTAGCAATAAATGGTGCAAGAAAGAAAAGATTCACAATGATTGTCCATAAAGTCCCTACGTCTGTAGAAATGATTTTCCATAGAATCTAACAGCATATCTGTAGAGATGTACACAACTTGATGATTGTCCATAGAATCTTACAGCACATCTGAGGAGTCATACAACCCGATGATTGTCCATAGAATCTTACAGCAAGTCTGTTGAGATGTTAACAACTCGATGATTGTCCATAGAATCTTACAGCACTTCTGAAGAGTCATACAACCCGATGATTGTCCATAGAATCTTACAGCACGTCTGAAGTGTCATACAACCCGATGATTGTCCATAGAATCTTACAGCACGTCTGAAGAGTCATACAACCCGATGATTGTCCATAGAATCTTACAGCACTTCTGAAGAGTTATACAACCCGATGATTGTCCATAGAATCTTACAGCACGTCTGAAGTGTCATACAACCCGATGATTGTCCATAGAATCTTACAGCACTTCTGAAGAGTCATACAACCCGATGATTGTCCATAGAATCTTACAGCATTTCTGAAGAGTTATACAACCCGATGATTGTCCATAGAATCTTACAGCACGTCTGAAGTGTCGTACAACCCGATGATTGTCCATAGAATCTTACAGCACTTCTGAAGAGTCATACAACCCGATGATTATCCATAGAATCTTACAGCACGTCTGAAGTGTCATACAACCCGATGATTGTCCATAGAATCTTACAGCACTTCTGAAGAGTTATACAACCCGATGATTGTCCATAGAATCTTCCAGCACTTCTGAAGAGTCATACAACCCGATGATTGTCCATAGAATCTTACAGCATGTCTGAAGTGTCATACAACCCGATGATTGTCCATAGAATCTTACAGCACGTCTGAAGAGTTATACAACCCGATGATTGTCCATAGAATCTTACAGCACGTCTGAAGAGTCATACAACCCGATGATTGTCCATAGAATCTTACAGCACTTCTGAAGAGTCATACAACCCGATGATTGTCCATAGAATCTTACAGCACTTCTGAAGAGTTATACAACCCGATGATTGTCCATAGAATCTTACAGCACTTCTGAAGAGTTATACAACCTGATGATTGTCCATAGAATCTTACAGCACATCTGAAGTGTCATACAACCCGATGATTATCAAAGAAAGTGTACAGCACAGCTGAAGAGTCATACAACCTGATGATTGTCCATTGAATCTAACAGCATGTCTGTAGAGATGTACACAACTTGATGATTGTCCATAGAATTTTACTGCATATCTTTCACAAGAACGATTGTCCGTATGCTTCTTCTGACAAATCGAAGTTGACTATCTTTTCTTGTCATTTCTTATCTAAACACTGTGTTGCAGGTACTCATTGGAATTGTCTTTCATGAGGATGATTTCTGAGAGTGTATTCATTTTAATTATGCTCTAGTCTTTGCTTATTGATTACACCTTACACTTTTTATGCTTTTGTTAGTCCCTCTATATGGAAAAGTCTCTTTAATTTTACACTGTTTGAATTGTTTGAGATATCATCACTCATAGGTCCTGTAAACATTTAAACAAATACTGTGAAAGTTTTAAATTGATTTCTGTATTGCTAATTCAGGATAAAGTGCTTTATAATATGACCTAAGTCGCGGGAGTGAAATGAACCCCTTGAATATTTTTGATATTAATGGGTGTTATTCCACTAGTCGAATAACTATGCAATGAGCTAAGAATGTTATATTTTTGTTGTGAAAAGGACGTCATTGTGATTTTGATGACGTCTATTCGCAAATGGCAGTATATGTTTCACGGAATAACTTGAAATATAAATATCAAGAATTTGATTTATTGCAAAAATTCGGGTCATATTATAAAAAAAATACTAAATTTGTGTTCATTTTATACCAAATTTATTAAACTTGTCATCTAAAACAGATAAAAGCTCGGCGTAGCCCCATTTTTATCTGTTTATAGGTGACTTGTTAAATAAATTTAATATTCAATGACCACGCATTCAATATCCCCTATCCACCTGGTAGGGAGTTCCCAAATGAAGACATTATTTCCCGAGTGTTTTTTTTTTTTTTTCAAAATATGATTTCTGTGAAAAATTGTTAACATGTAAACCAACAAAGTAATATCAAAGTTTTGTTCATCATTTTGATGATGAAAGTGCTTGTTGATTTCATGGAGTCTTAAAACAAAAAACCTAATTACAGTGTATAAATACGCATAGCAGATTCAAACATAGTGTGATTAGGTTTTTAGTATCATATCTCCATGAAATCAAGTACCATCTTCATATATTATGATCTTATATCATGAAGTAAACAATAGCACTGCCTACGAGTGCAACACTCAGCTGCAGGTGCTAGATAAAGCAAACATTCTATATACTTTCATAGTTATTCCCCTTGATAGTCTGGATAACACATATGCCAAGTTTCATGAAGATATAGTGAATAAAAACTGGGATTTAACTAAAATTAAGGTTTATCACACAAAGGCCTACACAACAACAACAACGCCAACACAAACAAGGCCAGGATGATCAAAACACCTCAGCTTTTCCTTTGAAACAGCAGAGCTAAAAATGTAAAGATACATTATTGTTCAGTCTAAAGTAAGGTTTTAATTTCCAATTAATTGCGGTATAGTAAAATCTGAAATAAATGATCAGACATTTGTTCAAGGGTTTATGAACTGATAAGTTATCAGGCCTTAAGCCAAACTTTGTATAAACTTGAAAGTAATACCTGTAATGGGATTGACTTCATTTTTTCTATAGCCTCTCAGATCAGCAAGCCATGTCAAGTTAATAGATAATGGATTCTTTAATTGTTGTTTTTGTTTGATCCTTGGGTATCTTTGTTGTCTTTTTGGTGTCTTCAAGATTGACTTCTTTCCTTATTTGAGACTCTACAAAAAGGCAAATGTTAAATCATTCTTTTTTTCTCTTCAAGTTCTGTTTCATATAGTTTTAACTCGATATTTTGTCACAAAGAATCAATTTAAGCTTTCGCCAACCAGTCTAACCCCGTACAGTATTTATCTTAGACATAAAGAATTGCAAAGAAGAAAACTTAATTCTCTCTTAATAACAACAAAAACAAAATCTGGAAACATCTGGTATTTTAAAGAGCGGGAGGCTTTTAGTAACGTTGTAGTTGTAGTTATGATGTTTTGATTATTCATAAATGCTCAAATCATAGAAAAGAGGAGCAGATGGAGGACATTTATCTTTTGTAACATATTGCCTTTATCCCATATATTCTGTGGTGGTCACCTGCTGAGTGCATATAAAAATTCTAGTTACGCCTATGTTGATAATAATCTATTTGTGGAAATTAAGATACTTGATTTATCTTCTCTAGCCTTGTTTTATGAACAAGAGCACTGTAAACAGATCTTTACAGTGAAAAAAATCTTCCCTCTTGTTAACCTGACTGTATGATATTCCCTCTTGCAGGATCCATAGACAAAGATCAGTCAGCACATATGTGTAATCTGTTCTCAGTCTATGCCACCTGATTTCCTCTTAAAACAAGATGTGTTTGTGAAACACGAATGCCCCCGCAACAGCATTTTTTTTCAAAGTTTGACCTTGACAGATGACCTTGACCTTGTCACATGACCTTGACTTTGGTACCAGCGGATGCGGATCATTGAGATCTATCATCATGCCAAATATTAGCTTTGTATCTTGAATAGGCTTGAAGATATTGGCAAGGTTAAGTTTTCGGGTTAAGTTTTTTCAAAGTTTGACCTTGACAGATGACCTTGACCTTGTCACATGACCTTGACTTTGGTACCAGTGGATGCAGATTATTGAGATCTATCATCATGCCAAATATTAGCTTTGTATCTTGAATAGGCTTGAAGATATTGGCAAGGTTAAGTTTTCGGGTTAAGTTTTTTCAAAGTTTGACCTTGACAGATGACCTTGACCTTGTCACATGACCTTGGCTTTGGTGCCAGTGGATGCGGATCATTGAGATCTATCATCATGCCAAATATAAGCTTTGTATCTTGAATAGGCTTGAAGATATTGGCAAGGTTAAGTTTTCGGGTTAAGTTTTCGGACAGACGGACGGACGGACGGACAGACAGACGGATGGACAGACAGACAGACAGACTGACGGACAGACAGACAGACGGACATGAGTAAAACAATATGCCCCTGATCTCTCGATACGGGGGCTTAAAAAGACCATTTCATCTTCAAAATAGTGTTTCCTTATCTGTTACTTGAGGCACCAGCTCCATTTTTTTACAATGGTCACTTAATAAAATAGTTGCTTAGTAGAGTTTGTCAAACGAGCCATATTGACTGTACTTGTCCCAGCTTTAAAGTCCTCCACAAAGTTTGTTATTGTGTTCCCTGTTTGAGATTACCAACCTATTATTGAGGTATTTCCACAGTTTGTTATGTCCAGGTGACTCCAGTCTGGTCTCTCTTCAATTACAGCAATCAGGGTCTTGATATAGAGATGTATTCATCATAGATCACCTAGCTTAAGACTTTCTCTGTAAAAACAAAAATTTGTCACTGAATTGGACTTAAAACTTATCCTATTGAATTTTTATTCAATAAAATAGCTAACCTTTGGGCTTTGCAACTATTCTTGCTAAAGATTTCCTCCAATTAGAAGCAGGCAGTGAAACAAAAAGAGAATATAGAGAATAATATCTAGTGTCTTTAAATATCAATGTTATCTGGTCGAAGTTGAGACTATTTATCATGATGAGGCTTTGTTATTTTATGAAGGTATGAAACTTGAAATCAAATTAAACTTATGTAAACAAAGGATTTTTATCAGTGTGTTCCCTGTTAAAGAGGTAACCAACCTGTTGTTGGGTATATTCCGATAGTTTGTGTCCAGGTCTGTGACCCCAGTCTGGTCTCTACGGGTTTTCTGTCAATGATTACAGCAATCAGGGCCTTCATGGAGTTGTACTCATCATAGATCACCTGGGCTTTGGACTTCATCTGGAAAAAATACAACTTGTCACTAAATTACTAGTAGGCCTGCCATATGAATGTCATAAGAATAAATTTTTATGATAGTAAATCAATTTTAAGGGATATGATCTTTTACCTGGGAGAAAAGCTGTTTCAAAATGGATTTTTACTAAACCGAAAGTGTGATCTGTTACATAACGGTAGTTTCATTGTAATTGTAGGAATTCTGATTCATAATCACTGGCAAATATGTGCAAAGAGTTTAACCTTTTACCACACTTTTCAGTTTTTGAAGATTTTTAGCTTTTAAAAATAATTTGGAAAAGCAGTTTCTAATATGTTATTAATTAATTAAACAATATCTTCATAGTTCACAATGTATACCCCCAACCCCTCACCCTAAATTCTATGATTTTAAAATTTCAACGACTAAAAATTGCTGTTTGTAAATTCTTTGAATTTGGACTATGGTAATATGTCATCTGGTAATGGGTTTACTTACATAACTACTGTCAGATTGGCTTCTTTTCAATTCTTCTCCAATCCACCAAGTTGAGTCAGCCAACCACCAAGTTCAGTCATTGTCCACCAAACACCAAATCCGACATTAATTGTCCACCATCCACCAAGATGAGTCAGCCAAACACCAAGTTCAGTCATTGTCCACCAAACACCAAATCCCGCATTGATCGTCCACCATCCACCAAGATGAGTCAGCCAACCACCAAGTTCAGTCATTGTCCACCATCCACCAAGATGAGCCATTCCACAACCAAGTTCAGTCATTGTCCACCAAACACCAAATCCCACATCAATCGTCCACCATCCACCAAGATGAGTCAGCCAACCACCAAGTTCAGTCATTGTCCACCAAACACCGAATCCCACATTGATCGTCCACCATCCACCAAGATGAGTCAGCTAACCACCAAGTTAAGGCATTGTCCATTACAAACCTCCCAATAGCCTAGCTACCTACCATGACATTCAGTCAGTGTCTTCAAAAGCATCTTACAGAGTACTTCATGAACTAGGAAGCTTACCAAGATTTTCCTTAAACCTTCATTATTCAATGCACATAATCCTAATCCTAGAAGTTTTATTCTGCTAATATTTGCAGCTGATTGAACACCTTATATCAAGAACTTCCCTTATATAAAGTAGAATATAGAAACAATAAATCTTAGCCCCTTATATGAACTTATATAGACCTCAGCCATCGGCAAAACATGAGCAAATAAACCAACGCAAAACTTACGACTTGTAATAATTGAAATATTTCGCAGCAATAACTCGACAAAGCACGCAAGGAAAAAATAATGAAAATTACCTTACACTAGCAGGAGATGTAAATATAAATAATATATTTTCACAAGTTCCTTTAATTTTTACGCTTTTTAATCTTATTTAATAACTAATATTACCACTTAAACTCTTACAATATAACCTGACTTTAAATTGTCTATAATAATTGATGTCGTCAAATTTTTTTAGAAGAATTTGCTTGAAAACTAGACAATGCACACAAGGGAGAATTAATGTTTAGCAGATATAATGATACAAAAGTGGAAAGGGCAAATAATCCACATTAGGCAGGTTTATTCAATTAGTTTTAATTTAAGCAGAAAACCTATGGTTAACTAATTAATACCAAGCATCAAAGAAAAAGAATAAAGTTTTTAAAAACAAGACAATGCATGGTGAGGAAGAACTGAGTATTATTTGTAGAAAATTAGAATACATTAGCAGAAAGGGGATAAATCCATATGAGGAAGTTACTTTAATTTATTTTAACTTTCAGATGAATCCTATACATAACTGTCTTGAAAGGGAGTCATACAAAACACAATGCAGGTTGGTCAGTATTTATCATCCTCATTTAAATCTTGGCATAATCGCACTAACAATACAACCAAAGGCATTTACTATATAATGGATATCACAGTACCAGTAATGAATCTTTGAGGCTGATATTATATATTATAATAACAGAAGCATGTGAAAACTTACCAAGCAATAGCTTAAGTAGAAACAGATTTGACACAGTTGCACAAAAAACCTAACCAAAACATTATGCCAATGCCAACACTCAAGTGATCGGAATATTCCTCAATTTCTCTGTAAAGTGGAGCTAAAAAAGCCACAATATCTTTATTTCCTTTAATTTAAACACAATCCCTATAAATCACTAAATCATTTAAACAAATTGAAAGTTGGCAAATCTGTATCATCCCATACATATTTAAAACCTTTTGACATAACTATTTAATATAACCACTTGAACTCTTACAATATAACCTCACTTGTTAACTTTATAATGTATATCTCCGCGAATATTTGGAATAATTATCTTAAAAACTAGACAATACACACAAGGAAAAAGGACAATTTTTGCAGTAATAACAAAGTGATAGCATAAATGTGAATAAAGTCACAATATCTCAGGTGTTCATGTAATTTATTCTGATTTACGCATGATTCCTATAAATAACCCAGACATTCAAAACAAAATGTGAATTTGTCCATCTGTATACAAAACATTTTTAAATCGTTTTGACATATCTTTAATACCATTCAAGCTAGAATTTCAACTTAACTTATTGGTTTTATAATTGATGTCAAAATGGTGTGGTGTCCGTGGTCTAAAGGTATAGCTTCGGCCTTTTGACCCAAAGGTCCTGACTTTGATTCCAGGGAGGGGCTATCGATTTTGGTTCTTTCATTGGTCCACACTTTCGGTGCGAGTACTGGTGAATATTCCAGGAAGCAGAATTGTGAGGGATTGATCTAAGTTGTAAGAACTTGTTTCACAATTGATGTAAAATAAATAGGTTTAAACCAATAATTAATGTCATCACAAAGATCAAGAACAGTTTCCTAAAACAAGACAATGCACACAAGGAATAATTAACATAGTTGGAAGAAATAATGATACAGTAAAGGAGAAGGAAAAAGCCACATTATCACGTTACTTTATTTTGATTTAATTTCCACATGATTCCAATAGTTAGCCGAGTCATTCAAAACACAAAGTGCGTTGGTCAATGCATATACCATAAACTTTTAAATCTTAATTGATTGTTTTCATGAACTCTGATAATACCGCTGAACTATAGAAGTCACAATAAATATTAAATAAAATGTGCTTAAAGATAGACAGTGCAGCCAAAATTAAATGATGTTGGAAGAAATAAAGAGAAAATTGTGGAAGAGGAAAAATTCACATTATCACAGGTTCCTTTAATTTGATGATTTCCATATGAATCCTAATTAATTAATCGAGTCAATCAAAACACAATGTTAGCCGGTCAATCTGTATTATACCTTATACCTTAAAATTCTATTGACATACTGATATACATACTCAAACTTGTAAAATATAGACTTGCTGTTGATTGTGAAATGGATGTCAATGCAAATATTAAGAATCATTTCCTTGACAACTAGACAATGCATACAGGGCAGAATTGATGCTGTTGGCTGAAATAACTATGCAATAAGACAATGGGAAAGCCATATATTGGTAAGAGTGAAGCTGTAGATTCAATTGCAAGTTTATTTTTTTTCAATTGCCATTTGAATCCTATAAAGAACTGAGTCATTGAAAACACAAATTATCACAGGTTCCTTTGATTTGTAAATTGCTATATGAATCCTTTAATTCATAGACATTTCAGAACACAATTTGAGATGTTCAGCCCATATTATACTATACACCACAAAATCCTATTGACATATTAATATAAACACTAAAACGTTTACAATACCACATAAATTGTTGACAATATGTATATAATGAACGGCCCCACAAATGTTTAGAAGAATTTGCTTCAAAACTAGACAATGTATCCAAAGTGTTTGCAGAAATATTGATATAATATTTGAAAAGGAATGCCAAATTATCGCAGGTTCCCTTTATTTGTTAATTGCTATGTGAATCCTATAATTAACAGTCATTGAAAACACAAAGTGAGCTGTTCGATTCATATCACAAGGAAGATTGAGGCTCATTGCAATACAATCGTAACTGCCTATAAACATATACAGTTACGACTGTTTTGCGCTGGGCCATGAAGATGATAATGGTGGATTTTATAAATGTCATTCGAAACAAAACGCGAGATGGACCACCCTTTAAAACTTAGATTTAAATGACATAAAGATCTTAACTCTTCAAGAGAATTGATGTATAAGAAGAAGAGGAAAAACATTTTTGCGGCTCTTATAGTTCCTTGATTTCTAAATATGTATCAAACACGTAATCGCGTTGTTCCAAACCCTTAATAAATCTCATTGACAAATACAATAATATAATAATATGTGTGTAGTTAACATGATTCTAATGTTAATATTGTTAGAAAAGGAGAGAGAGTTCGAGAAACATGCAGAGATTAATGATAATCATTATATACAGACATAGATAACAATAAGAAAATTTAAGTGAAATGGATAAATGTGCACATACTATTGCTGAAGGGAGTGTGGAAATTGTATAATTACTACTAGTACCATAACTACTACTACTACTACAATCTGTAGGGTTTATATTGGGGAGCTTTTAAACGTGGTTTGAGCATTTTGCTATCAAATTTTTAAAATCTTGAGACGTAAATATTTGATGACTTGCAAAAATTGGTTTGATCCTTTGATTCTTACAGATGAAAAGCATTCTTTGGCCATTGATCAAAAGAAAACAAATGATGTTTGTACCAAAAAAGAAAGAAAGAAGGGAGAAAGGGAAAAGTATTTCAAGTGCTCAATGCAAGACTATTGACACTTATAAGAGTATTGTATTTAGCATTCGATTTATGGCTGATTCTTAAAATTTTCTATATTCCTAATACATCTTACATTTAAATGTTTTTTTAAACATGATGCGAGAAAGATCTTATGGACCAATATAATGACACAAATATCATAAATTTAACTTCTATTATACAGATTTAAAAAAAGACCTAATGATTAATATTGTTAGTAAAGCTGGCAGAAAACATCTTAACTCTAAACATATAACATTTATGATGAGGCTCTAATTAACATGTTTATTAATATTATTTTGTAAGAAAAGCTTGCAGACACATCTTAACTCTAAACACATACCGCTAACATTCATGATAAGGCTCTAATTAGTATGTTTATTAATACTGTTAGTAGATATTGTAAGTTAAGCTGGCAGGCACATCTAAAATCTAAACATACAACATTTATGATGAGGCTCTTACTAACATGTTTATTTATATTATTTTGTTAGAAAAGCTGGCAGACACATCTTAACTTTAAACACATAACATTCACGATAAGGCTCTAATTAGTATGTTTATTAATATTAATACTGTTTGTAAATATTGTTAGTAAAGCTGGCAGACACATCTAAACTTAAACATAACATCTATGATGAGGCTCTAGTTAACATGTTTATTAAAGTAATATTGTTAGTAAAGCTGGCAGACACATCTAAACTCTTAACTTAACATTTATGATAATGCTCTTATTTACATGTTTATTAATATTGTTAGTTAGACTGGCAGACTATATACAAGTAGACAAATACAATTTAATTGGCAAATGTAATGACACACCAATCTTAATGAACTATAAACATATAACACTTATTATGGGGCCCCAATGCTTATTAATACATAAATATATCGTTATTAGTATTAATTTTGTAAGTAAAGCTGCCAGACTACATAGCCAAATACAATCTAATTACCAATATAATGACACATAAATTTTAATTTTAATTCACATGACGTTAATACTGTAGCTCAAATTAATATGTTTGTTATTGTTAATATTGTTAGTAAATCTGCCAGACTCGATAGACTAATACATACACCTTAGATAATCATTATTTACAGATATATATTACAATAAGAAAACTGTGTGAAATGGATGCGCACATTCAGGACCTTACTAAGCATGCTGTTGTATGAATGGCGCCACAAAGGATATGGGATATTGGTAAGAGTGAAGCTGGCAGGCAGACTACATTGACATATCATCAAAGTGCGATCAAAACATCATAACTCCAGCTTACAAGCTGTAATTACGAGGTTTGGATCGCCCAAGGTATGATATATTACAATCATAAAAAAGTGTGTAAAAAAGATAAAGGAGCACTTAAAAGACCTTACTAAGCATAATGTATGAATGGCGCCATAAAGGATAAGGGATATTGGTAAGAGTGAAGCTGGCAGGCAGACTACATAGACATATTGTCATTGAGCGATCAAAACATCATAACTCCAGCTTACAAGCTGTAATCAGAAGGTTTTGATCGCCAAGGCCTATATATTACAATCATAAAGTAGTGTGTAAAATGGATAAACGATGCCCTTAAAAGACCTTACTTTGCATAATGTTGTATGAATGGCGCCACAAAGGATAAGGGATATTGGTAAGAGTGAAGCTTGCAGGGAGAATACACTAAGACCTATCATCAAAGGGTGATCAAAACATCATAACTCCAGCTTTCAAGCTGTAATCAATAGGCTTTGATCGCCCAAGGTATGATATATTACAATCTTATAGTAGTGTGTAAAATGGATAAACAAGCACTTTAAATACCTAACTAAGCATATTGTTGTATGTGTATAGCGCTACAAAGGATGAGAGATATTGGCAAGAGTGAAGCTGGCTTGCAGACTACATAGACATATCGTCAATGGGCGATCAAAACCTCGTAACTCCAGCTTACAAGCTGTAATTACAAGCTTTGATTGCCCAAGGCCTATATATTTCAATCATAAAGTAGTGTGTAAAATGGATAAAAGAGCACTTAAAAGACCTTACTAAGCATATTGTTGTATGAATGGCGCCACAAAGGATGAGGGATATTGGTAAGAGTGAAGCTGGCAGGCAGACTACACTAAGACATATAGTCAATGGGTGATCAAAACCTAGTAACTCCAGCTTACAAGCTGTAATGACAAGGCTTTGATCGCCTAGGCCGATATATCACAATTATAAAGTAGTGTGTAAAATGGATAAATGAACACTTAAAAGACCTTACTAAGAATATTGTTAGTAAAGCTTGCAGACACATCTAAACTCTAAACATATATAAAACATTTATGATGAGGCTCTAATTAACATGTTTATTAATATAAATATTGTTAGAATGCTTGCAGACACTACTTAACTCTAAACACATATTATTCATGATAAGGCTCTAATCAATATGTTAATTAATTTTAATATTGTTAGTAAATATTGTTAGTTAAGCTGGCAGACACATCTAAACTTAAACATAACATCTATGATGAGGCAGATTACATAGACGTATTGTCAATGGGCGATCAAAACATCATAACTCCAGCTAACAAGCTGTAATAATGAGGTTTTGATCGTCCAAGGCCGATATATTACAATCATAAAGTAGTATGTAAAATGGATAAGTGAGCACTTACAAGACCAAACTTAGCATAATGTTGTTTGAATGGCGCCACAAAGTACGAGGGATATTGGTAAGAGTGAAGCTACATAGACATATAGTCAATGGGTGATCAAAACATCGTAACTCCAGCTTACAAGGTGTAATTTCGAAGTATGGATCACCCAAGGCGGATATATTACAATCATAATTAAGTGTGTAAAATGGATACATGAGCACATACAAGACATTCCTAAGCATCATGTTGAGTTAATGGTGTTGCAAAGGATGGGTGCAATAATGAAAGGGTACTTTGGCCACTGACAAGATATTCATTAGATGGTAAATGTAGACGATGATTGTGAAAATGTGATACTTTAGCAGAAGAGAAAAAAAAACTTTTGTTGTGTGAATTTTAACAATTTGATAATTTCTGTGTAAATTTTATATTAATTTTTTTCAATTGAAAAATAATCCACTAACCTTACATCTTAACTACCAGTATAGACTTACCATAACATAAATCATGCAGTTGTGATTTATAAACGAATTAATGTTAATACCATTAGTAAAGATAGAAATAGAGAAAATAAGTAAGGTTAATGATTATCAACTGAACTTAATTACTATTAGAAAACTATGTGAGAAAAGGATAAATGTGCACATAAAGGACCTTATGTAAACAAATTGTTCTACAGATGCCGCCGCAAATATCAGAGTAAAATTAGCATAAACAAAAGTAAGATATCTACAAAACTGAAAAACGGAAAACTTATTTGTTGAGAGGAAAAACCTAATGAACATACTTATATCCGAAAAAACATAGAGTGCTCTTTTTGGGAACCTCGATACATTGACCAGTAAAGGTATGCTTTAGAAGGAATAGACAAAACTTATCCTAACTATTTAGCCTAAATAATTCACATACTTATATCAATGAGAACACATAGTGTGAAATTGGACAGAACCATGTTGCATTGTCCAGTTAAAATTTGTAGGAAGGTTGGAATAAATTATCCTAACTCATTTACTTCGATACTTATATCCTGCGAGAGCATGTAATCTAACTTTGGTATATCCTGTGATGCATTTTCCAGATAAAATATGTAAAGTGGTCGGAATAAATTATTGCAACTTATTAATTAGGTTATATCATCTAGAGCATTGTCATTTATGTATACAGGTTGCAATACATCATCCTAACTTATTAATAAATAACCAAGAGTGCACATAGAGAGCCATTGATTCAAACCGAGATGCATTGTCCATTATTTCTTAGGTTGAAATGGACTACCCTAACTTATTTCCATAAGAACGTATAGAGAGACATTGATTCAAACCGAGATGCATTGTCCAGTTAAGATATGTTGAAACATTGAAATAAATTGAGCAAACTTACTTCTGCAAGAACATATAGAGAGACATTGATTCAAATTGAGATGCATTGTCCAGTTAAGATATGTTGAAACATTGAAATAAATTGAGCAAACATACTTTTGCAAGAACATATAGAGAGACATTGATTCAAATTGAGATGCATTGTCCAGTTCAAGTACGTTGAAAGGTTGAAATAAATTTTCCTGATTGAAAGGTTGAAGAAGATCATCCTAACTCATTAACCTATTTCCCGAGAATACATAGAGAGACATTGATTCAAAATGTGATGCTTTGTCAAGTAAAAATAGGTTTGTAGGTTGAATCAATTATCCTTACGCATTAATTTATTTCTGCAAGTACACAGAGAAATGGATGGTGCATTGTCAAGTTAAACAATTTGGCAGGTTAGAATATCTAAATTATCCTTACTAATAAATTGATATCCAAAATAACGCCTAAAGACACATTGATTTGAACCTTGGTGTATTGTCCAGTAAAATTAACTTGGCAGGTCATAATGAATTATCCTTGCTAATTGTTTTATTTCCACAAGGGCACGTTTTATTCGAAACATTGATTGGAACAGTGATGCATTGTCATGATAAGATAATTTGGTAGGACAGAAAAAATTATCCTTATTAATTAACTTGTTTCCATGATACATCAATTGGAATGGACTGGTAATTGTCAAGTTTAAATATGTTGGCAGGTAGGACAAGTAAGATAGGAATTGATTATCTGACCTACTCAACTAATTTCCATGAGAACACATTTTTTTTAGTAGAGAGACATTGGTCGGAACTGGGATGCATTGTCCAGTTAAAATATGCTGACAGGTAGAAATTAATTATAGTAACTAGTTGACTTAAATCTGGAAGGACACATACTCTGAAATTTGAGGGAATCACCGTGCATTGTCCATTTAACAATTTGGCAGGTTGGAAAACAAATTATCCTAACTAAGTTATATCCTCAAGAACAGGAAGTGTGACAATGGTATCAATTGTGCTGCATTGTCTAGTTAAAATATAATTGCAGGTTGGTATAAATTATTGTAACTTATTTACTAATAAACATTTGCAAGAGCAATTAATGTGAAATTGGTTGGAACCACGACACATAGTCTTTGAAAATAAGTTGACAGGTTGGAATAAATTATCCTAACTGATTAAATTTTTTCCACAAGAAAAAGTAGAGATAATGATTGGAATCGTTGCGCATTATCAAGTTAAAATTTGTTGCCGGTTTGGAATAAATTATCCTTACTAATTAACTTTTTCCGCGAGAACATTTAGAGTGACATTGGTCTGCATTGTCTAGTTAAAATTACTGACAAGTTCAAATAAACCATCCCAACTTACTTTTATCAGCCAAAACAGAATCTATGAAAGTATGCCGAGTTACAATATGTGTAAAGAACCTATTTATCTTAATATACTTACAGATGTCTGCCAGATTTTCGAGCCGTAAACGTATGACATAAATATACCCAATGAAAAACTATCAGGAGTTCATGGTTAGGAGAGTAGGTGGTGAGAAAATACCTGTCCTGTTAATTGGCTTGACTTACTTACAGAGTGAAAATTGAAGAAATAAATACCACATTCATTCTACCTTTATGTTGAATGTGACATTGAAAAAAAAAAAAGGAAACCAGCATATACTGGGGTTTGAACTATCAGGAGTCTGAGTCAATTGCTAGGAGATTTACCGTGATATGACTGAAAAACTGTTGAAAGTGACGTTGAAACCCCATTAAATGAATTAATATAACTTGTAATATACACTTACTTTGTATCACTTCCTCTGGAGTTAAGTACAAACAAAAACTTACATCGTCAAAACCTAACTAACAAACCAAGGATGAATTTGACCTTGATTTTGTCATCAATTTTTATTTTTTCCCAAATTTAATTCATTTATTAACAACCAAAACAATCTGTAGAAATCCATTGGTACCTATACATTTCTCAAATTGTTTTACCTCATTTATGATGAAAGTAGAAGCTGGGCCCAGTTCTCTTATACTTTCATCTATCTGGATTTTTCAATTTAATTATGAAGAGATTAATTTTGAAAAAAAAATGATGATGATGATGCCAAAAGAAAAGACACTCCATTGATTAACAATTATATTTTAAATGACTAATGACTGGATAATTTAGATAAATGAATAAAACTTAACTCTCAATAGTTGTTGATGTGAACTCCACCACATCTTCTGCCATCCACCATATCTTCTGCCATCCACCACGACCATCCGCCATCCACCACGACCATCCAGGCTACAAACTGAAACTTTAAAATACAAGGGCATACTAGTAACTATCTGTACACACAATATAGAAAATACAGTTTTCCACACTCATAAAATATTATTTAATACTTGTCCAGATAAAAAGTGAACACATAAATATTGAGAAACATGGAATCCACCATTTTCTTCACTAAAACCATGTTTTCTGATCTCTGATATACGTGTAAAGATTTGGATAATACATCTTTATGATCTTACAAGTACGATTCCAAGCGGCAAATTATGGACGATCATTGAATCATAACATAAACAGCTTTTTTTAGCTGCAGTCACGTTGTTTTAAGGTTCTTCAAGTAACGAATGTAGTAGTTGTCATACCCTCGTAAAGCGGAGTATGATTTTCAAACAGTTTAAATCGTTTTGTCATCCTGAACGCAGTGCTTTGCTGGGCCATTTACGACATTCGGAACAACGCTCGGACTTTTCCGTAAACTGGAAAGTACCTATTCCGTAGATTCGACGAGGGTTCCCGATTGGGTTAACGAATACCACTGTAACGGAAATGCACGACTGATGTTCCGATTACCCGACGTAATCCGGGGAATTCCGACGGTGACTGTTCCGTGCGCATTTCCACATCCTTTTTTTTGTGAGGGAAATCCGATTGAAAATGTTTCCATAATCAATTTGATTCTCGCCAAAAGTCGAGTAAAATATCGCAACTACAGCCTTAACAAAACCCGATGGCTCAGCATAAAACAATTGTAACTCCCTATATGTTTATAGGGAGTTCCAACCGTTTCGCGCAGAGCCATCGAACTGTAGTTACGACATATTGTTAGTCAATTGATCGGTTCGACGCGAGTGTCAGTCTCGTGTTCGAGCACTGTGAACACATTTTATATTTAGAAAGCAGACATAACTTTCTTTTCGTGCGTAGTTCTCGAAATCCCGAAGCCGTTCACCCATTGTAATCAAGCCGTGGTAAAATGTGGTCCGAATTTTACTCCGAGAGCAAAATAGGTACGCGACATGCACTCCGCCGGGGTAAGAGACTGATTTTATCATTATTGAGTAAAAATTATATGAAAAACAAATAATCTTTTGTTCATCTGGCGAACAAAACGTCGAAACTGCAGCTTTGTTCAAGCTCGAGTTGCTCGATCCGCGAAGAAAACTTGGTTGGCATCAGAGAAACTCCTGGATCTGCGCAGGTGCAGCTTTGGAAGTTGGTGTATTGTTTGAAATAATTCAGAACGATCTAATGAAAAAAAGCTGCTGAAAAAGTTCAAGATGGTAAAAAATCAACAATTACTTACTATAATAAAGCATATTGGTCCATGTTCAAATTGAAAGTGGCCGCCTAAATCCCGTGATTGGGCTTATATAGTCCGCTCACCGTCACTCACATAATCCCCGTGCGTCGCCCAAGGGGTATATTATCCTTTATTCTACTTTCCCTGAATACACCTTTATTCTTTTTTGAACTAAATTCATCAACTTGTATGCATATATTAAGTTTTAACGCCAGTTTCAAAAGTATATGTGACCCGTCACGCGAAAAGGGACCACCCGGGAATTCTGTAAAATGAATTATTGGAAAGGAGATTTGATCCAGCATAGGTCAACTAGAAGTCGCATTTCAAAAATTCGTTCACTCGAAGGTAGCCTGAATAATCATTCTAGATTCAGAAAATAAGCACGGTGCAAAAAGTTTTGATCCTAGTCAGTCTGCTGCTCCGCGCAGTCTGACTAGGGTCGACACTTTAAGCACTACCCAGGTGGTCCCTTTTCGCGTGACGGGTCACATATATTTCAGTTATCTATCGCGACTTCTTGTGCAACATGTCGACGTCATTCTTAAACCTCGTAACTACAGCTTTAAAGCTGTAATTTCGAGGTTTTAGAATGATGTCGACGATATATAGGCTTAATAGGACAATAGCTCGATGGAAGTTTTTCAAGACCCGTTCTATGTTGACACAGGACTAAACGCATATTTTTCAATGTGATATTTCGCAAAGGCTGTTCTTTGAAGCGAATATATATTAGGGTAGAATGAGTAATCAACCCCACTGCAATCACTGATGTTATGCATAAAACCAGCATGGTCGATAGTTAACACCAGCACTAGATGCAGGCCTTTTAGTAAATTCTGAAAATACATGACATAGATGACTATGCACACATTTATCGGTGTCGCAATGCTACAAGGGAATATCTGGAAATATTTCTGGAGAGTTTCGGATCCAGTGCAGGTCATTCATAATTAAGCCTCGGTGTGCGTGGGTTTTTCAACTGTTAGTGAATGCACGAGGCAAAGACTTTGAGCAACATACTCAAGCACAGAGCGCATTGATATTTATTCGTCGACCGTCTGAAGAGGGGTTAAGATCAAAACTCTTAAGTATTATGTGTCTGCAGAGCATGGTGAAGACTCGTGGCCCGACTGTGCTAATGTACAGCCTGACCAGGGGCTTGGCTTTACGAACTTGTGAAATTGTTGGAAATGCCACGCACACGCCCATTTTGTATATTAGGACAATCTTTATACAACATAAAATAAGTAAAGAGAATTTGGCACTGCGAAACACGAACGTGAAATGTTTCAGGAAATGGTACCCGCGCCCGAGTCTTGGCGTGCATTTGTACATTTTCTGAGTGTTCGCCGACGTTTTATGCTTCCTTAAGATAGGACTAGTCAGTGCCCGGCGTCTGCCACGGGTCGATACTCATCACACAGATGGTGGCTTATGTAATGTCGAACTTGTCTTTTTAACCTACGCGGGCGACCAAAAACTTCGTAACTGCAGCTTATACAAGCCTAGGTTACGAAGTTTTAGTCGCCAAACTACCAAATCAATAAGACAAGATATTTTTTTTTCAAGCTGTAGTTATCAAATTTTGGTTGTCCAACGGCGAAAAGTAAGTTGCCGATTAGGAGATTTGTCAATAAGAGACCAAAATATTGTAACTATAACCAAAAATAGCTTCAAATACGGCGTTTTGATCACCTGCAGAGAGACGCCATCATAGCGCAGTTGGTAGCGCGTCGGTCTGTTTGTCTAGAGGTCCCGGGTTCGATCCTCGACGGCGGCACCCATTCTTTCCGACTACTTGTCTCTCACCAATAGGTTGATAATCGTAGACCTATGTGAGATAGCAGCTGGAGGCTAAGACGGATGAGGTGGTTGTACTGGTGAGAGAAATACCAGGAAACCATTATTAGGACGTCGCACATGGTAATGCGTAAAACATTTGAAATCGTACGTCTCCCGTCAATTTCAATCTGCTGTTTCTTCCAAACTTGCTAGCCGATTTCAAAGTTATTTATACCAAGTGAACAATATGAAAGCACACTTTTAAAGAATATTTGTTAGGTGAACTTAGGCCAATCAAATTCTCGTAAAATTAAGTCTATTTGTCTCAAAAACTCTTCAATTACGTCTGTAAAACGTAACAAATTATGTGTTGGTGGATTTCGTGACCCTTATTCGTAAAATAGTTCGTGAAAAATGTTGAGAATGTTATGATTTGCGCTAGAAGGTTCATCAACTAAGAATATGAACTTAGACATCTGTCAGTGAAATAAGAAACTTTTGATAGAAATTTATATAACAATTCAAAAGTTGTAAAACGTCAAATTTAAGCGAAAAATCGACGTGAAATTTCACAAAGTTTTCTCATTATCTTTATCAATTATTGATAAAATTTTGTGAAATTTCAAATGAAAATATTATTTTTTTCTAGTTTTCGATAATGTGGTCCAAAATGATAATACGCAACATACAACAAAATAATAGGTGGAAATCTGTGTGGACACAATTTCTGCATTACGCGAATTTTATAGCCAGTTTTTTAAAAAAATTCACTGCAGCGTTTCATTATCAAAATGATTATCATAAATCGTTTTATATTTTTGAAATATTATTTTTTCGTACAATCACCTGGTAAAACTTCGTATTGATACATTTGAATATATCAAAAATTTTAAGATTTGTCTGTGTGGACATACTTTTCAAAAACGTATTGCATTTTAACGTCATTGCGCGCTGTCCTTTTTTTTGAGCAATCAATGACAAAATGATTAAAGCTGATTCATGATAAAATTGCTTCCTGCGGGAAAAATAAATCCTGTCTTACTCGGAATATTACTTATATAGAAATTTAAAATAAACGTCTAGGTACTCCAGCCGCCGCGATGTAACTGGAAAAATGTTGACAGCAGCGTAAAACTTCATTCAATCAGTCAATTGGTCACTGCAGACGACTTTAGACATACCATAAAAGTATACTTAACTCCAAAAATAACATTAAAAAATATATAATCTCTAAAAATCTTAACCGTTTATGGCTTATTATTTTTTTCATTATTATTATTATTATTATTATTATTATTATATTACCTGTTAAAGCTGAGTTTCTTTTCTAGACCGATCTAGACCGATCTTTTGACTGTTTGGTTCCATTTTCCTTGTCGTAGCAACGCCCTACGGGCCTTATTTGCCATGTGCTAAGGCAATTGCACTTTATACTCCAATAAACGCAGAAAAAGACACCCATCCCTGTAGTAGTTTTAAAAGTATTTATTCAATTTGGCTAGAATCTACCCAAATTTGTTATTTCATTCTTGGACGCTCTTACTTGCCTAAGGTGTGTACCGGGATATCGCCCCGTTCCCCCTTAAATTTCGAGAAAAGAATAGTTATTAAATCGGAAATCTTGCAAATCAAAGCTTTCATTTTTCCTCGGATACTGAGGAATATTACAGATTTAAATCACGTTTTTGATGGCTTTAACTTTCGCTGAGTCCCGATAAATGGTTGAAGCATTTTAGGGTCTCGGAAAATATCAACGCCCGAAAAAAACGCGAATTGATGCTATAATTGCATAGAAGGGAAGACAGTACAGTATTCATTCAAACAAGAAAAGCGAAATTTTAAATAGAAACGCTTTAAAATAGTTACATGCCTCCGAATAAGTTGGAGAAATTGTGTAATGCTTGCCATAGTCGCTTATTTAGCCGCCGTTGCTTGGTAAACTGCATTCGGACATCTTCGACCAATCTACGATCTTTAGATTGACCAAAGGAGTTTCGAATGGGTGAACTAGTAACTTAACAACAACGGTGGCATAGAGGTGACATTTGCATATTCCGTTTTTATTTTCCTTAAACAATAAATGGGATTTTCGTTTATCAAGTTTTGATGATCCTAGATCGCTCACCTGAGTCTCTTTGGCCCTGGGACATCACATCAATTAAATAGGCAGATGTCAACAAGAAGATAATTTCTAAATAAGATCAATACCATTGAATGTTTTCATCAAGAGTAAAAAGTATATACCTGGGCACAGCCCTTACATGAGCATATGGGCATGTCACATTGAACAAACTTCATGAAATACAATTAAATATGACTATTATGAAAAGTCCCTTCCTTCCGGTTTCAAAGAACAAATTTTTGAGATTTCCTCCTTTGTGTCTTTGTAAAATAGGATGGGTTCATTCAGAGCCCAAATATGACCCCAGGATCATGACATGAAAACATTTGTAGAAGACCATATGATAATACGAACATGATATGGAAGTGTCTTTAAATTTCCGGAGTAGAAGATATTTGAAGTTTTTTTGCTTTTTGAAACTATGAAAAAAGGGTTGCATCCGAGTGGAGCCCAAATATGATCTTGATATGAACAAAGTTGGTAGAGGCCTACTAGATGATGCTACATACAAAATATGAAAGCTGTCTGTTTTCTGGTTTCAGAGAAGAAAAGTTTTAAAGATTTTTACTATTTGATTCTATGTAACAAAAAGGGTTGCGCCCAGGTGGAGCCCAAATATGACCCAAGGGTCTTGATATGAACAAGCTTGGTAGAGGCCTACTAGATAATGCTACATACCAAATAAACATGCTGTCTAACTTCTGGTTTCAGTGAAGTAGATTTTTGAAAATTTTCGCTCTTTGACTCTATGTAAAAACGGTCATGCCCGAGTGGAGCCCAAATATGACCCCGGGGTCTTGATATGAACATACTTGATATAGGCATTCTAGAAGATGTTACATACAAAATATGGAAGCTGTCTGCCTTCTGGCTTTAGAGATGAAGATTTTCCTATTTTCACCAATCGTGATCAGGTGAGCTAAAAAAGGAATCGCCTGGGTGGTGCCCAAATATTACCCAAAGGTCTTGATATGAACAAACTTGGTAGAGGTCCACTAGATGATGCTACAAACCAAATATGAAAGTTGTCTGCCTTCTGTTTCAGAGTAGAAGATTTTTGAAAATTTTCCTATTTTCACCATTTTTGTTAAGGGTAAAGGGGGTGTTTAGGTAGGATTTAATTTATTTGAACATATTTGGTAGAGCTTGACCAAAGGATACTCTCTGCCAAGTTTCATCAAAATTAACCCATCGGTTTCGGAGGAGAAGATATTTTGATAAATTGTGGACGACGGACGACGACGCACAATAGACGACGGACAATGGACGATCACAATAGATCACCTTGAGCACTTCGTGCTCAGGTGAGCTAAAATGGGTATTTTGAACTACAATGTATCTTCTTAATAGATGGTTCAGGAATATGTCTTTTTCTTCTCAAAAACGTTTCTTTGGTTTTACTGTGTATTTCGCATGAGTTGGAATTAAAAGATATACAAAAGCCATGTTTTAAAAACTTATTTCACTATTTTATTGGCTCTCGCGGAGCCCAAAACCATGTGCACTCGACCTAAGTTTTCGGTTTATATATATATAAGAATGTCACCTCTTTTCCACCGTACTAAACAGACTTTGGACAAAAAATTCTTTTACGCAATTAACTATTAACGATAACTCTTCACAAAAGAAATATTATTGATTTTATTTTGAGGACGAACAAATGTTGTTGGAAATATCAGTATCCTTTAATACTACAATTCTAGACCAAACACGGTAAAATTCACTGATGTACTTCAAAGTGGGAATAAGAATGTAATACTAAATTTATCTTATTACTTGCGTGCGGCTTTTTCCCGAAGAAATTCTTTAAAAATTTCAGACCAAGATAACTAAGTATGAATACATACCAAAGTTTGGCAAATAAGTATATTGTTCTTTGATATGTTTTAATACCATTAAAATGTATACATAGAAATTCTAACAGTAAGGTAGGAATTCGGTGCATATTACCAGAAAAAAAAATCTACAAAACTAATTTCCTTCCTCGAACAAACTTTAATTCAACTAACCTTAAAATTTGTTTTATAAAAAACGATATCATTATTTGGCGGTAAAAGTATCTTATCTACAGTTTGAATATACTGTAGCTGCGCGGTTCTGGCAACCAAGCAAATGATTCATATTGCTATTTTGCTTCTTCTTTAATGAAAACTGATTAAAGTGTATCGACCGCAGCTGGGGATATTCCGATATATTTATATAAGAATCGGTAAATGTGGTAAAATACCAAGCCTTTATATGTTTAAAATGTTTAACAATCATATAATAATAATATTATTAAATAATGAAATGATTATAAATATTATTTAATTATATTTTAAACATATAAAGGCTTGTTATTTTACCACATTTACTGATTCTTCTTATTCCCCGTACTGTGGATTTAATTTTCCACTGTTTGCCTACGCTCTGGTTTTCTTCATAAACATATATGCCTTTAGATCCCCGTAAGCGCACTTTTCATGCAATGATATAAAGTAACAAGAAAAGTATATTTCTAATTGGATATCACAAGATTTCGAAATTTTCATACCACATTAATAAAGTGACGACGACAACCCGACATGGACGACGACCAAGCCTATTCCGAGGCTGTGGCTATACATCCGTCTTTGGCCTGGTTTAGCAGGCCATAGGAAACAACTCTGTATCCGTGAAATTGCATAGAATAAAGTTAATCGAGTCAAAAACCAAACTACGTGTGTACTACGTAGGTTTTTTGTGCTCATGCGCGCTGAAAAAAATAGGTCAAGTATACGCCAGCAAGTTCTGTGCGAAACGAAGTGATTTGTGCGTTCAACGCAGTGCTTGCAAATAACTACGCTATGCTAAAATCAAAGTACTTATAGTACTGAAGGTAAGGGACTTAAACAGACGAAACAACGCACGAGGTTTATTTTCTGGAATATATTCTTGATTATTCACCTTGTCCTTATCATGTATACCAGCCTTATCACTGCCAAAATAACTGCTGTGTTAAAGATACATAGCTTTTATATACTCAGTTCCAAAAGAAAGTGCGCACTTTTTAAATTCGAATATCTCGAAGCTTACTATATATAACGTCACAAAATTTTGCGCGACAAATCTCGACACTGTTGACCATTGACACTTTGAGAAATAAGGCACACAGAACTCATTGACTTTATGCTAGTAAAGGGTCTTTGATTTTGAGTGATTTGCTCTTGTATCCCACAGTTGATGAACAACTATCTTGGAATCGCATTCAGTTCAATTCCTGTGCCCTACCTTGTAAAAAATTCACATCTGAATGACAATTGTACATCATAAAACAACGTGGGTTGCGTACAAATTTCGTGTGTTGGCGAAATTTAACCCCGTGCAAAGAAAACTGTCGATAAAATTGAATTATCACTCATACTCTAATAAAATCTTATGTATTCGCTTGACCTTCCTCTATTACATATCATCTTATTTTGTATAACGCAATTGCACCGTTGTATCTGATGTTAATGACAAATCAACGTGGCGATTTCTAAAGTTGGCGGGGTGTGACGTCTGTAATTAAACTCAAACTTCTGTTTGGAAATGGTTGGGAGTCCCTTGTCAAATTAGGAAATTCCATATAAGCACATTTCTCTTTACCAGAAAAGAAATTCTACACGGGCAAATCTGAACACCACATGTGCTGAACAAGTCCCAAAAGTATACGCAACTTTTTTCGAAAACAGATTTCATGCCACCTTTCTAAACTGTCATATCTAAAACATGCAATATATTTTACAAGCAAGAGATCCTCCAACAAAGCAAAAAATAAGGAAAACCAAAAAGTGAAACTTCACAATTCCTTTTGCAACTAAGTATATTTGATCTTGACGGATGACCTTGCCGCTAACTAACACTTTCTCTTTTCTCCAAATATTTTCTGCTACAAATTTTACTAATTTGCCCACACATTGTATATAATCTGCAACCCTTTACAATTTTTTACCTGTCTAGATATTTGTTGTCTTAGTGGATTAATCTGAATTAGAAAAGTTAAAAAGCCTTGTCCCATCATTAAACCCTTAAACAGACGACAAAATTTTAGACTGGGCCAACTTGTAACTGGTTGCAGACAATAAATCAACATGAGTGTAATTTGATATATATCTAGGGTAGAAATTAAAAAATAATAGGGTATGAGTATAGTGTGGACCATATCGTGGGAAAAGGAGAAATTGGCCCTATCAATTTCTTGTCCACAGTAAAATACAACTTCTTTATGGAATTCAATCCATTGTAAATGAAAGAGCCGAAGAGCATGTGCCCCTAGAAAAACAACATTACTACGATTGTTAAACGGAATGATCGAATGGATAAATTGACAGACTAGGCTACCAATCAACTCAACTAAAATTATGAATACGCGAGTTGCGCCTGTCTGCAAAGCGGTATCGGGTGTAGTAATCTATATCTTGGGAGTAAGTTGTTTTTGGCGGAATCAGCGCTATATATTGAGCATACCGTTCGACATTTTTCCTTTGAATTGAGTTCGGAATGTGGCTTACGATCCCTATAGGTAAATGGAACCCTTGGTTTCACTCGCCTTAAAAAGCCTTGCTAAAAAGATTAAAAAATGGAGTGCATGCCTTCAAATGCCACCTGGCCTTTTTATAAACCAGGCCTTCAGCGCTTTTAGCGCTTTGATTTCACTTTTTCAGCTAGTAAGGGGTCATACTCCTCTTAGTTACTTAGATATATCTTCCCAAGCTAAAGCTATTTTTCCAAATTATTTCTTACAAACTTTCGTATGGAACAACGTGGAGTAAGGAGCCTAAGTGTTAGAATAGCGGTCACTTGGAAAGACTAAGAGTGCATGACAGAATCGCATAATACGCCATTAAGGATTTTTTTCAACAAAGGCGCCTTTTCTCCTTGACGCATCGTAGTATCACATATTCTAGAGGCGATATGCATACGGTAACACGAAAAGGGACATTCTGTGAAAGTTTCGTGTAATTCCGTTCATAATTGGCGGAAGAGTTGTGTTAACAAAAAATGAACCTAAGGACATACGACCACCTCCGCGACGCCGTTTACAATCACACGCATCTGTAAAATGTGGTACAGTTTGATTCACCATTCACCGTAATGGGTGTCGAATGCATTCCATGGACTAAATAACGTTATTTTATGAAATAACAGGAATGTATCGCCATTATATGATATGCCTGGACTTTAAGGAGCTCACTGATGATATCAATAAAACAGATCTATGTCTAGGAAGCACAATGGAGCATCCTAAAAATGGAATTTAAGTTTAAAAAGTGGCCTGGTGAGTACCCACATGTTTTTGGGGTGTTTTTTTTATACCCCTTTTGACACCACTTGACCCAAGTTTGAACTACAAACTGTAATCGCAGAGACAGTGTCTACTACAGTCAAATACTCTGAATAAGTTTCAAGATATACGAGTCAAAATTTGGCCCACTTCAGTGTATATTCTAAGCAGGCGGATTAGGGGTCACAGTCTTACTCTTTTTTTTTTTTTTTTTTTTTTTTTTTTGCATATTTTGTCTTATTTACAATAAAGAGACTTAATTCACAATTTATTGTTTAAATTTCAAAACATTTTTTTCCAATATTGGAAATAACACATTTGTTCATATTTTAGTTGGGGGATATGAGGTAGGTGTTCTTTTTACCATTTTGAGTTTTATTTGCTTTCTATCCGAAAGGCATGAAAGGGGTAATGTTAAGTACGTGCTTGTCGTTTTCTCTGAATACTCTAAAATGGGAAAAATACTCCCAAAAATTGCTGAAAAATGATTTTTTTTTTTATTTTATACATTTTTTTTTTTCGTGTTTTGTCAACCTTATATGCAATTCTATCCAAAAATATAGTTTGAATTTGGATTCATAGTCTCATTACGATCTCACAAACGCAAACATTTTTTTTAAATTGCGGAAAATCCAAAGACCTGGTGAGCAGACGTCCTTATAACATCAACTTTGTTATGTGGGCAAGGTTGCGAGAATTTATCATGACAAGGCTCCGAATTTTATTGCGTAATTCATTAAATTAACAAACACTTAGAAAACCTGAGTTAAACCAAACAAAACAAAGCATGTGTAAAAAACGCCAAATGCGGCAATGTCTATTTTGGTGCATTAGTGTAACAAACAGTTTAAAAAAGCCGATCTTTTTTATTTAAATAATTTTAAGCATTTCTTTTTTACAACATACATATAGCGCAAGAAATAACACGATTAAACTTAAGTTTTTTTTATGCAGGGACTCTAAAATACGTACATCTTGGACCTAGATTATTATAAGTTCGTAAGTTCAAAATATTAAAGTAAAATAAATTTATATTGTACATTTACAAACAAGCATTTCATAATAAAAAGGGACCGCTTAGATTATTTTGGGGGGCCGGTTTAACCGATTTGGGGCCGGTTTGACCATTTTTCTGAATTAAGGGGGCGGGTTGACTAGTTTTTTGGGACCGGTTTGACCGATTTAGGGCCGGTTTGACCGGGCCGGTTTCACGAGGGGCCGGTTTGACTGTTTCCCGCAGGCATTATACTGAAAAGATGCGACATATGAGTAAAAACGTCAAGAATTGTGTTTAAAGGGATGTCCTTGTTTTTAGTAATGTAGAATAAATCCGATGATAAAAAAAATATAAACATGTTTGTATACACATCGTTCCCGATTAGCTAACCAAGACAACTGAGTAGTGATATTGGTCGATAGTTGCATGCGCAAGAATAATCGCCTTTTTTAAAAAAGAGGATTAACAAACCTTTTGAAATGTTTGTTCACTTAATGACTTATTAAATAATTTACACCGAATGGGTGCTTGATACTATTTTTGACTTTTTTCAATAGCTTGTGGCTTATAAAGTCTGGTCCCACAGCTTTTTCACATTTAGGTTATTTATAATATTTTCAATGTGTGAATCTGAAATATATATTCTCTCTAATCTACTTTCAGTTTTGAGTACAAAGTGGGGCAGGGATATACCTGAATCGTCAACGTTTGATATTGATGAGAAATAACCGTTTAAGCATTCGGCTTTTTTCAGCATCTGTATAGTGTTACGTTTCTGTGCCATTTTCACTTGTTTTGAGATTTGGAATAGATTCAGAGTTTTTGTTCAAATTTACAAGTTTGTGCAAATGTTTCCAATATGTTTTAGAATTTTCTGTTCGATAATCGGAAAGATATTCATCAAGATCATCAAGGAGTGTTAGACTGGTCCCACTGTCGACTAACATAAACCCATGTCATGCAAAGCAATATATAAAAGAAGCAAACTAGACTGGTAAAAGACAGTTTGGTGTGGGAAGAGGAGCGGCTTCATACTTGAGTCGACAGTAGATCCAGTCTACAGGAGTGTGACCCGTTTGGATTTATTCGAATGAAAAGGAGAACAAAATTATATATCTGGCGTGCGTGAAATTATGCGGTTACACTGAAATACGAAAAGACCCGATTTTTGGCGAAAAGACACGAAAAGGACCGAAAAGACGCGAAAAGACCTTTTTTCTTGCGAAAAGACCATCTTTTACCTTATTTTTTGTGTAAAATCAATATTTAAGGCAAAATTATTATTGTAATTGGGTATTGTTTCATCAAATTATTTTTTTTCTAATGCTTTTAAGAGCGCTCTTAACTCGTTACCAGCCGATGAAATCTTTGAACATACTGAATTTAAAAGTTTAGCTGGCAAAAAGTAAATATCGTTAGAAATAGCCTATCAGATTGTCAGAATACTGTATTGTGACTCCAAAATTTGATTATGGAGCCCTTTAACAGACGATGCAAATGATACACAGACTTCAGAATATAGCAAATCTAACCGATGCTCAAACCCTGAGTTTAACATAATTACTGATTGTAAAAAGGCACAGAAAAATCGCACAAAAAGACCATTTCTCGTGCGAAAAGACCCTTTCAAATCAACTTTTACCAGAACATGAATGTATTTTATTTTCTACCAAAATTAGCGTTTTCAAAAACGTTTCAATTAGATCTGCCATTTGAACTGTCGGTATATCGTTTTTCAAAAAATAAAATTTGGCTGACAGATTTTTATGCAGGATATATATTGTTTAAAGTTGTAAAATTAACTGAGATCCGTTTCCAAAAATCTATAGTTTAGCCCTTTATCAAACGTTAGGGTTGTAGATTCTTTCGAATTTTAAGAGGCAAAAAGGCAATTATAAAACACGTATAACAAAATATCATAAAAATGAAGTATATCACAGGGAAAAATGACACGAAAAGACCATTCATTCGTTCATTAATTCATTCGTGTTTTGTTTGTTTTGTTTGAATGGGTTTAACGCCGCTTTCAACAATCTAGCAGTTATATCGCGGCGGCCGGAGCACCTTTCAATGGATTCCTGTTATTTCTTTCACCTGTACTACCATTACACCCTTTCCTAGCCTCCGACTGCTATTTCACATAGGTTTACGATTATCTACCCATTGGTGAAAGACAAACGTCGGAAAGGATATTTGCCGCCACCGGGGATCGAACCCACGACTTCCAGATTGGAAGTCTTATGCCTAACCAACTGCGCTATGGTGGCGGCCGTCCATTCATTCGTGCATTCATTCATCTATTCATTCATTCATTCTCTCATTCATCGTTCGTTCATTCATTCATTCATTCATTCATTCATTCATTATACCATCCTTATTATTTGGACAAGGGTGTTCGTAGTTTAAAGTATAATCACCTTTTATATACATGTTTCACGTTCTCACTTTCCGATACAAATTATCAGTATAACATTACTCATGATAATGATATAGTCTCATAGTCACCTGTTTTAACTAACAAATGAATTTGTATTAGGGCTGGTTATCATCAACGCACATGATATATTGTTTTCTGCATTAATTAATTATCCAATTGTGGTAATGCGGGTGACTGGTTAGTAAGCCAATTACACGACACCAACATGTTAATTAGGCATAATAAATCACAAGTACTCTTGAGGAACTGTAATACTTTATTGTCTTCGTAGATTGTCTTTGAAGATCACTTTCACGAAAACAGACCACTTTCCAGCTTTAATCACAGGATATTATGGATATATAAAGAAGCATTCAAATTATTACTGTCACTTAAATTTTCATTACTTTTCGAAGTTGAAATATAAAATCGATACGCCACTGTGAATACGCTGTAGTGACGACGTTTTGGTCGCCGATCTGCTTTATGTTTTAATTTAGATATTTGATTTTAAGGAGTGCATAATGATCTGGTCGGCCCTGCGTTCAGAAAGAAAGCGTTTGCGAAACATCTTTGAAAAATGTCCCGCATATCACCTTTAAGAAAAGCGAAACGTTTTGTCATCCTGAACACAAGGACGAACAGACTGTTGATTCCAGCCTTTCCTTCGTGGAGATATTTCATAAGTACCTTTAAATCCACTTTGAATAAATCGTAAATCGCGAGAAAATTGGCCTTTTCGTGTTTTTTTTTAGTGTGTGTTTTTTTGTTTTTGTTTTGTTTTTTCTGTGCTGAATTTAAGTACGGTTTAATGTTTTACTTAATTGATTTAATTGTGTTTTGAATTCGAGGGAATGTACAATTTATCGTCAGTAAATGGACTTTATTCTATAGTTTTGAATCAGACTCCATAATTTATCCGTAAAAAAAACAAAAACAAAAACAACAACAACAACAACAAAAAAACGAAAAAAAAAAACCAGTGGATTTCTTTTTCTATTCCTATGATTTTGTTGTCAGCTGTCCCTCTGGAAACGGGGTTAAACAATTTTATTTGGAATCGAATCACATTGATTAATATGAAATAAAACATAATGAAAATAAAAACGCTTGCTTAAAATATTATTCTTGTACCGAAAAGAATATGTTGTATAAGCGTATTTTAGCAAGAGAAACGGTCTTTTCGTATTTTACTTTGCTTCAAAAGTTTTGCCTATTCGATGTCATTGTCTTTCAATTTCGAAAAAATGAAAAATTCGTCGTCAGATTGTGTGCTAAATTATAGAATATCGGGACGAACTTCAGTTATCCGATAAAGGTTGTTGTCATTCACATTTTCAATTGAGAAGATTCTATCGTCCGGTAACGGGTTAAATCACCTCTTTTGATATCGAATTATGAAACTAAACATGCTAAAATTAATAAAATTGCATAGAAATTATGTGTGTATCAAAAGAAAATATTTTGAATCTTTTCGCAAGAAAAAAGGTCTTTTCGCGTCTTTTCGGTCCTTTTCGCGTCTTTTCGCCAAAATCGGGTCTTTTCGTATTTCAGTGTAACCCGAAATTATGTGCATAAAGCGAACGCGTCGTGTTAAAATCATGTCTCGTTAGATATATTTCTGTTGTGTAATATTGTTTAATGTTACAGTACGATTACCCGTTGACATAAAAACGAAATGGGAAAGAAAAATAAAACGCCCGGGCTAGGAAAAAGTCTAATCAGAGATCGATTCGGTAAACACAGCCACGATAGACCTGGAGGAGACACATTTGTGAGTTGAGAATCAAGCTGTCAAGTTACAGTGCTCATGTCTAATCCTTCGCACTTCAGAAAGTCAAGTATAAAATCAGTGAAAAGGTATCGTGTGTATACAAAAAAGAACTCATCTACAATTTTGGCTGACTAAAAGACATTTTATCTAGAACAAACCGCCACTAAAATTACACAATCCGAAGCGGAACTAAGGAACCATGTGTTTCAGCAATGCAATTTTCATCCGCTTAACTTGAGGGGAGCAAGTCAAACGGCCCAAAGTCAAAACAGCCTGCAATTCAGGCAAAACCGCCCGCAATTTTGGTCAATCCATCTCTCAATTTTACTATTTTACAGAGGAAAACAAAATTTAGACATGGTGGTGTATGCATTTCTTTTGTTTAACTTATGTCTGTGTCTTGTCAATTCGACCCTTCTTGTCGTTTCGACCCTTTAAAAATAACCAAATGTATACGCTTATTGATCATCTGACTGTTCTGTAACTGGTTTAATTTTTTCAAACTAAGTTTCTGATAGCGAAATATTCGAAAATACCGATGATTTTTCTTACTTTTTTTTAAAATAGTTACCATAGAAATAATTATGAATATAACATACATTAAATTCAACATATTAAAAAAACAAAAACAGTTGATTACTTTCGTTTTGACTCCCGAACTAGACAGGAAGAAATAGAAAATGTCACCTGCGCATGCTCAGGGCCTAAACATTCACGCCCCCTATCTAACCTGAGCTGCTTTGTAAAATAAACTCTGGACCCATAATTCACCTGACCAATCAGAAGTGTCGAATTGACAAGACAATCATTTGATTGGTTTAGAACAGCTACCTAGGTTATTCTGGTGCAGAAAGCTTCACTTTCTGTTTATCTTATACGATCTTTTGAGTTTGTATTTGACTGTTCATATGCCATTTTGAATTTTCATTACTAAATAGTTTAATAATATACATTATAATTGCGCATGCGCAATGTTTTATTTCTTAAGGGGTCGAAAACACAGGTCACAAGGCTAAGTTAAACAATGTTTGCAACAATGTTTGAAAAAATGTTGATTTGAACCTAAATAGGTCAAAGTATGTATATTAGGTATGAAAAGTATACAAAAGGGTTTGTGAACTTTGAAAGTTTCCTCAGTTCACCGGTAATTGGTGTAAAAGTAGTTCCAGCAAATCTTTAGGGTCATGTTATTTCCAACCAAAGACTATTTTTTAAATGCATTTTCCTCGAAACAAAAATATAGATTTTGAAATTTGATTAAAGCAGGGTTGGCAAGTATTGACTGGGGCATTTTTAACCAGGTGGTTTTAACCAGTTAAAACCGCCCCGGTCAATACTCCTCAGAGTGGTCAATACCGGTCAATACTGGTTGATTGTAAAAACTGGGTGATCAATACTGGTAAATTGAAAATTTTAGTTGGCTGTGATTGAATTGTCAAATTGGTTTTTATAACTGTTTGAAGTATAGTGTTTATTATGAATGTACATGTATACTGGTTTATGCTGGCAATGGTCATGGTAAAGACTGTCAATTTTAATGAAAACCCTGAACTGCCATGGGTAACTTTATTGACCATACTTTCACACTTATTAAATTGGAAGCACACTTTCACACATTTCAAATTGCTATCAGATGTCAAGCAATACTTATAACTAACATCTAAATGACCAGTGATTCTATATTGATAAAACTAAGACACACCCATGCAATCATTAGGATAGTTCAGACTTCATTTGTGTAACATTTACTGGTCCCTGGTAGATCCCAAAATATCTAGAAACAATCAGTCATATTTAATATACAAATATTTTAACCTTTAAATGACTTTATCAAGTTTTTTTTCTATTTAATTAATTACTCTTTTATAATTTCTTTTATTGTATGGTTATTAAGTTGTTCATATAATTTCAAAAATGCAATAAAAAAGTATCTACATTAATTTGTTTTATGTAAGGAAGTATGATGACTTCTTGAAAGGCCAATCGACCACCAAATGACCACTGTATTGACCAGAAAGCCTGTAAGCTTTCAGAATGGAAGAACTTGTTTCTATTATTTCTATTACTACATCATAAATAATGGTTGCCTTAGTTATCAAGTCAATTTTATCATACTACAAGAATATGGTACATAAAGGCATGATGGTAAGGTATGGTTATATGAATCGCCCATTCAACCACCAATCAACCAGTATTGACCACCGGTCTGGTCAATTCTCCAATTGACCGATCGATTACCAACCCTGGATTAAAGAATGATTTGCCTATGTGATGACATAAAATATTCCAAGAAAAAATAAAGGGATTCTTAAATACGGTCAATATGTATTAAGACCATCGGGTCAAGGAGTATAAGTACAATTTCAGATGAGGGCGGATGTTTTTACCAAAGCATCTCCTTCCCTTATCATAATTTTACAAGAAACATTATTTTAGTAAAATTAAAAGCATTGTAAATATTCTTTAATCAACTAAATATTTTGAAAACTCAGTAACATTCTTATGAGGGCGGGAGGTGTTTAATTTAGCATCTCCTTCCCTAATCTTAATTTTACAAGAGACATTATTTCAGTGAAATGAAAAGCAATTAAAGCATTGTGAAAGATTTTAATCAATGAACAGTCTCTTATAATTCTTATCATGAATGACCATCTTCTTTTAGTTTAAGATAGGTTTTTAAGTCGCTTGCGCTCGCGCTGCGACTTATTGTGGCCGTACGAAGTTTTCTGGACAGGTCAAACAAGGTCAAAGACAGACCTCTTAACGTCTTCTGTATTTCTGTTTTGAGACAAAGTAGATCTCTGATTTCTTGTCCGCACTTTATGGTAATAAACATAACGAAATAATGCCACATTTTGCGATCGCATGAAAGTTGTAGAAGAAAAAAACATCATATTTCTTAAACGCCATATGAGGCAGAGAATGACTTTCAAAAAACAAAAAACTAACAAACAAAAACACCGTAACCACAGCTGTTTAATATGCAGTTAGGATTTTTTTCGTAAACCATTGAAAAAAAAGTGCACTACGCGCAGTAATACACCGCGTTTCAGAAAAAGAATAACATCGGTTTTCAACGAAAACTTCGTAACCACAATTTGTTTTTATATACAGTTAAGGGGTTTTCGTTGAAACTTCAAAGCATCGAAAAAATAGTTCGCGTATGCGCAGTAATTCAGACACGCTCTCATATAGACCCAGTCGCCATTTTCTCATCGTTTTGACAGATACTCTGATTTAGGACCAAATAAAATTAGATATTCTTAAAAATTTATCTATCAACATTTCTAGTCAATCGATAAAGAAGCATTATTCTCGAAAGAAGAATTTGTTACTATGGAATATTTCCCAGATATGAATAAATTTTCCACATAATACTCCACCCACCAATGTTAAAATCGATCAAAGTCAAAATAAGGAGATATGGTGAGACTTGTGTATTTTTTTTTAATTCTTGAACCAGAATAGTGGTAACATTTTCATCTTTTTCACTTCGAAAATTATTATTCTGTTCAATGAAAACCGATGATTGTATTCATCCCGTCTCAAAATGTCATTTGTGACAGAAAATAATAGGCCGGTTAGAAGTTTTCCCAAGTATGTTTTATTATACCCCAGCAAAACTTTTTGTAGCTCCACTAAAAGAATGTCACCCATATCATGAACCTATGTAGAAGAATAGCAGGAGGCTCGGTTAGGGTATTGAAAAAGTACTGGTATGAAAAAAAGTAGAATCCATGGTTTGGTGCTCCAGTCGCTGCGGTATGACCATAGCAGTTGAAAAGGGCGTAAAACCCCAATAAACCATACCCCTGCAAAACGATCGGCAGTGTTCTCCCCAGCCCAATAAGCTGTATCAGCCCCACTACAGCTTCATCTAAAACAGTGTTACGCCCCTACAGCTTTAAAACTACCCCACCGCTTAATTTCTTCAAAATGGTCATCAAATAGAGAAATTTTAGTTATCTTATGTCAAAAACTGATGAAATAAGGCAAAACTGATGAATTAAGGCATTTTGTACTATAAATATGCATAAAAACATTATTGGAAAAGAAGAAATTGCTCAACATGAGCAATTTATTCTTTTCCCAAATGTTTTTATTCACATAATCACAATTACTTGCATAAACACTGTATTGTAAGCTTCCAACGATGCTGCCACTACAGCTTCCAGTTATTCTTTGGAGAACCCTGATCGTTTTAGGGGGTATACTGGCATCAGCCTGTCTGTCCGTCCATGTACAAATCTTGTCTTGCACATAGCTCAAATATTGATAAAGGTACATGTATAATTGTGACCCATCACACCAAAAGGGACCTTATAGCATGTGTGAAAAATATTGACCCTAGTGAGTCTGTACTGTCCGTGCAGCCAGACTATGTCCGACGCTTTTCACTTTTAGTAATTTTCTAAATCTGGGGTATTTACCCTATCTTACTCTGTATTCACTTTTCGCATACGGGATCTGGTTAACCTGTGCTGGGTCTGACAAGTTTGTCAAAATTTGGATTTTTGGAGTTCGGATAAGGTCCCATTTAGCATGACAGGTCACAATTTTGAAAAAGGTGCATAGAATTAATTGTGGAGAGGTTCAATAGATCTAATTTTTAAGAGACAAACATCTCTTGTTATATACAATTCAATATTAATTTCATTTCCTTCAATACTTTTTAAAACCTTCTCTGATAGGGTCATAAAAAGCAAGTCTTGTTTAACTAATACATCTGTTGAAGCGACTTTCAGGCCCTTCAGGGCTTTGATTAAGCTATCAAAATCATCAAATGTGTATTTTATGTACATGAATGAGACTAAGATAAACTAATAAATATTATTCTTGTAAATCAAGCAAGAAATAGTAATTCCGGAGTGATTGAAATCACCACCAAAAATGATAACATGTGATTGAAATTTCACACCTTAACCAATAGCTTTCGTTCAAAGGCTTAGCCTTAATTGGCTTCCCCTTAAACATGCCATTTTAAATATTTCATTAACACCATAATGCCCCAAATAATTAAATATTAACAATTCTTTGTAAGAATAATGACAATTTTCTTGTTTACACTCTAGAGGCCACAAATAAGGCCCAATCTTCATGAAACTTGATCAGAATGTTGGTCAGGTCACAAGGATGAACCCTTTCAAAAAAATGGTAAGGATCCATGTCATATCAAGGGAAAAGGGGCCTTATTGACAATTTTCTTGTTTACACTCTAGAAGCCACAAATTTGGTCCAATAGTCATGAATCTTGGGCAGAATGTTGGCCAGGTTTCAAGGATGACCCCTTTTGAAAATGGAAAGGATACATTCCATGTCATTGGAAAAGGGGCCTGACAATTTATGTTTACACTCCAGTCCTTAGAGGCCACAAATTTGGTTCAATAGTCATGAATCTTGGGCAGAATGTTGGCCAGGTCAAATGAATCTTGTTTAGAAAAGGCTAGAAACTTATGCAGGGATCAAGGAATAGAATTGTGTCTTTTTTTTAATAATCTAATGGTCATTTAATGATCTTTTAAGCATTTAATTTTGCTAAGGGAGGACTCAAAGAGAAGAAGGTGAGCGATATAGGACCATCATGGTCCTCTTGTTAATTGATGTGATGTCCCAGTGATCAAAGAGACTCAGGTGAGCGATCTAGGACCATCGCCTCTTGTTAGTTCCTCTGAACAAAGTCTAGTGGGCTGTTGTCATGGCTCTTTGTCTGTTGTGTGTGGATGTGTGTGTGCATGCCTCTCTGAAACTACCCATCCAAATTCTACCAAATTTCACAGGAATGATGCTTAGGACATGCTCTTTCAGATTCCTTCATCATCCTGATTCAGCTTATTACTTGGGCACTATGGGCTGTCTAGTCACCAAAAAGTGAAAAATATAAAAAAAAAATCCTCTCTGAAACTACTGGTCAGAATTCAACCAAATTTCATTGGAATGATGCTTAGGACATTGAAAACTTGTGCTCCACAGGCTGTTGTGCCACCAAAAAAAGAATGATGAAATATTTGAAAATCTTTTTCTCTGAATCTAGAGGTCAGAATTCAACCAAATTTCAAGGTAAAACATGGGTACTGCATAGACAGCTATAAAAGGTGCCATAAAAACAACTTCTTCTTCTCAGAAATGAACATATGGGTGCAAATTATTGATGCCAGGTTTGTTCTTTGAAAAGACCTCTCTCTGATTTTTTTCTTGGTGATAATGTTGCAGTGTCATGGAAAAGGGGGCCTTTGTGATGCATCATTCCTTGTAACCATAACATGTACATTTATTGACAGCCGCTGTCAAAGCGCAGTTGGTGGCATGTCAGACTGTCAATCTAGAGGTTCGGGTTTGATCCCCAACGGCCACACTCATTCTTTCCGAATATTTGTCTCTCACAGATGGGTCGATAATTGTAGACCTAAGTGAGATAGCAGCTGGAGGCTAGGAAAGGATATGATGGTTGTACTGGTGAGAGAAATACCAGGAAACCATTGTTAGGTGCTCCAGCCGCCATTTTATAACTCAAAAAATGTTGAAAGTGGCGTCAAACTCCATTCAATCAATCAATCAATTAACATTTATTGACAGATTGCATGAACTAATAATGTGACAATGCATACAGTTTATTCTTTTTGAAATTTAAGATTTTTAGCTCCACTGGCCGAAAGGCCAGGGGGCTATTGTCATGGCGGGGTGTCCGTGCATGCGTGCGTCCATGCTTGCATCCGTGAACTTTTACTTTAAAAATCTTCTCCTCATAAAGTACTGGATGGATTCCAATCAAATTTGGCAGTAATGTTCTTTGGGTGACCCTCTATCAGATTCCTTCAAAGATTTTTAATCGGTTGAAAATCATGTCTGTAGTGGGCGTGGCTAATTTCCATATATGGTAATAGGTGGCTTTTCTCAGAAACTAATTGATGGATATCAACCAAACTTCACATGAATTATCCTTGAGTGGCCCTCTATCAGCCTACAAAAAATCATTGTGATTGGATGAAAAATATGTATTTTATGGGCAGAGGTCATTTCTCTAAATGTTAAATAGTGAAACTTTAAAAATCATTTTCTCAGAATCTAACCAATGGATATCAACCAAATTGCCCTGGAATGATTCTTGAGTGATCATTAACAAGTCTATAAAAAAATATTGTGATCTGATGAAAAATATATATTTTATGGGCGGAGGTCATTTCCCCATATGTTATATAGTGTAAACTTTGAAAATCATTTTCTCAGAATCTAATCAATGGATTTCAACCAAATTTTACTAGAATGATTCTTTAGTGATCCTTTATCAGTCTATGAAAAAATTTTGTGATCAGATCAAAACTATGTCTTTTATGGGCAGAGGTCATTTCTTCAGATAGGCTATAAGGTGGAATATCCAATATAGGGAAAACAAACTATCCTGAAAGGTTAAACAGATGGATTAGATATCATGGAAATTTTATTTCTGTGAGGTTGTATCAGTCTGCAAAAAATATTTTGATTAGATGAACAGCATATTTTCTTTTATTGGCAGAGGGTATTATAACATATAAAGTGAATATTTGATCACCCTTTTGGTATCATCTCAATGATGAATTTTTCTAGACTTGTTCAAATATAATAGGTGTAATGATTATAGATAAGAAGGAACAAAACCTTCGTTGAAATTCAAATGTATAGAAACATTAGTTGAAATAAGTAGCCTGAGAATACCCCCTCAGAATTGGTGATTTTAGTTGAACAAAGGGTGAATCTGCACTGAGTTTAAAATGATGTTCTGACCTTCTGACATTCAGAGTGGGGTAGGAAGAGTTGAGTTGACTGCACTCTAAGGCATTGGGCAGAATAAAATAGATATATTGGATTGAATATCTTACTTCTTACTATCATTAGTTTCAATTTTGTTTTAATGACAACAATTGTTGTCAAGTAACATCTTTCAGTAGTGTTTAACTAAAAGTGGAAAGATCTACAATCAAAATTTTGCAGACAAAGTACCAGTATATTGTGCAGTAACATTCTGTTAGTGTTGAAATTCTTATATTTGGATTTTAACAAAATTTCACTAGAATGATCCTTGGGTGACCCATTATCAGACTGCACAAAATTATTGTGATTAAATGAAAAATATTTGTGTAACAGGTAGAGGTCAATTTTCAATGTTATTCAATGATCATGAGTTTTTTATGCAGAAATACTTCAGCATATGACCCTTATTTTTTTTAAATTAACATTCACTCATTCATTCACTTCAATTCTCATTTAAACAGCTTTTTCATCCTCTAATAGTCATTAACAGGATATTCAGGCCTGTGGAGCGAATCAGGCGCTCAAGCGCCTCTAGTTTTTTTTTATTAAAGATTTTTTTTCTTTTCATGCATTAACCTTAGCCTGAAATGATTATCTTCTTATAAATAGATAATGACTCAGCTTAATACTTTCAATGCAATTTGACATAAGATATTCTTCCATTAGAAATAAATCTTGTTATGTTTATACGGAAAAGTGTGTAGGGAAGGGTAAATTTGCATCATTAGATTTTGAATTTGAAAATGAAAATTAAATCTGCACGGAAATGTTATTTTAAAAAAGTATTTGGGCCATTTGACTGAGTGAAAAAACAGCTTTAGAATTTAAGCATTTGAATCAAGACAGATTGAATTAATAGGTTAATAATCAATCCTTTTCAGTTACACACTTCAGCCTTGAATGATGGCTATGAATGGGGAAGACTGAACCTGCAATCTGTTACAGAACAGAATAATCTGGAAGATTTTCTCTCCACAGCAGAGCTTGCTGGAACCGAGTTTGCAGCAGGTATTTTTTTATCTCCTTTAGACAGATTGTATATGTTTGAATTAAATTCAAGGTCTGAGTTTTGACAAAATTATGGGTATTTATGTATTCATGTATTACAAAGATATTTATTCATTGATAATGGCTTTCCACTGTCAAAAAAAAAAAAAAAAAAAAAAATGAATGGGTTCTGTGTGCCTTATAAGATGTATACAAAACAACAATTAAGTGTTAGTAGACACCTTAATATTAATGTTCATTAATTATACCCCCCACCTACGAAGTAGAGGGGGGTATATTGGTTTCACCATGTCTGTCTGTCTGTCCATCCGTCCATCCGTCCGTCAATCCGTCCGTCAATCCGTCCGTCCGTCCGTAGACCTTTTCGTTTCCGGACTCTAACTCAAGAACCAAATGACCTACAATCATGAAACTTTATACAAATGTTCCTTATGACCCAAGGAAGTGCCCTATTGTTTTTGGGTCACATAGGTCAAAGGTCAAGGTCACAGTCAGCCTTTGTTCAATTTGCGTTTCCGGACTCTAACTCAAGAACCAAATGACCTACAATCATGAAACTTTATACAAATGTTCCTTATGACCCAAGGAAGTGCCCTATTGTTTTTGGGTCACATAGGTCAAAGGTCAAGGTCACAGTCAGCCTTTGTTCAATTTGCGTTTCCGGACTCTAACTTGAGAACCAAGTGACCTACAAGCTTGAAACTTTATGGAAATGTTGCTTATGATCCAAGGACGTGCCCTATTGATTTTGGGTCATATATGTCAAAGGTCAAGGTCACAGTCAATTTTTGTTTAATTTTCATTTCTGGACTCTAACTCAAAAACCAAGCAACCTAGAATCATGAAACTTCAGGCAAACAGTGCATATGACCTCAATATTTGTTACAAACACATCCTGGACTAATAGCACTTGCATTCTGACAAAGTGCTGGTGGGGGGTATTAGTCCGCTCTGCGACAGTTCTAGTTCATTTAGGTAAAAGCTTCATTAAACTGGTAAATTTATGTATGAGTTTATGGTTTGCTCTTTTCAACAACATCAAAACTTATTTTTACCTTTAGAAGTTGAACGTCAAGGGATCTATGACTTCTTGATATGAATGCTAGCACAAGCCCTGTCACATTAATCTACAAATACACTACCTACCTATACAAAACTACACTTTTAACAATAACTGATAAATACTACTACAGTGCCTTTGTGACTAATTCTCATGCTGCACAACTAATTGTAGCAAGAGTAAAAAACAGTTTCGTATTGTATTGATAAATTTCATTCAATAAAGAACCAAATCTATCTTTTCATAAATGCAAAATATAGTTTTTGAAATTAATTTTTTTAAAATGACCTATTTATCTATTTTGAATGCAAGTCATATAATTATACTGTATATTCTCAGAGAAGATGAATATTAAGGTAATCCAAAAAGATGCTCATGGAGGATTACCCCATGGTGACGAGTTGATCAGAATACAGAATCTACAAAAACAACATAAACACTCAATTAGAATTCCTCGCAGGTAACAGAAACTTTTAAAAAAATCTCAATCTGTCAGAAATCCTAGTTCAATATTGGTCCAAAACTATTGTAAGTGTCTCTATAATTAGTCCCCTACCGGTGTTCACACCGGAGGGGACTATAGGCTTGCCCTCCGTCTGTCCGTCTGTCTGTCCGTCCGTCCGTCCGTCCGTCTGTCCGTTCAAATCTGGATCCCGCGATAACTTAATAACTAAGCAAGCGTTTTTGATGAAAGTTGGTATATGACTAGATGGCAATGTGTAGATTATGCACATCATTTTATTTTTGTTTTTCGACTTAAATTGAGGTTGCTATGGTTACAGAAATAGTGAAAATATGGCCAAAAATGGGATCCTGCGATAAGATAATAACTAAGCAAGCTAGTTTGATGAGACTTGGTATATGACTATATGGCAATGTGTAGATTATGCACATCATTTTATTTTTGTTTTTAGACTAAAATTGTTGTTGCTATGGTTACGGAAATAGTGAAAATATGGCAAAAAATATTGGATCCTGCGATAAGTTAATAAGTAAGCAAGCTAATTTGATGAGACTTGGTATATGACTAGATGGCAATGTGTAGATTATGCACATCATTTTATCTTTGTTCTTTGACAAAAAGTGCGGTTGCTATGGTAACGGAAATAGTGAAAATATGGCTAAAAATGGATCCTGCAATAACTTAATAACTAAGCAAGCTAACTTGATGAAACCTGTTTTAAAATGTAAAAAAATTTATAAGCCATGTTAGTCAGGGTGGTGATGCAGCAGTATTAATCACCTCCAGTGAAAGTTCTCATTTCTTACCAACAAGACTGAAGAAAAACATCTTGGATCAGACAAGGTAACTGTTATTGATACTATTTCTTGCATCTGTCTATTGCTTCCATGAATTGTATAGTGGGCACAGCAGAGACAACAACTCATGTAAGTCTTGTTTAACCCTTTAACAAGACCTGGTTTTGACGTCCCTGATAGAATTGGCGTGGGAAAACATTGAGACAAACAAAGCCGGTAGGGGACTTATGCTCATGTCCAACATGGCTCTTGTTTATGCCTCCATCTGCCAATGTTGGGGCATAGTGTTACCGTTGTCTGTCTGGGAAAACTCAACCTTTGAACTAAACATTTTAATGAAACTTTTAACACTATTTGAGTGACAATGCTCATAATTGGTGATAGGGTTCCTCTCATCAATACACACCAGTAAAGGTCAAGGTCATCCATCAAGGTCAAGGTCAAATATCAAGGTCATACTTCTACAAAAACGGAACTTTTAAGCCAAACTTTTTCTTCAAACCTATTTGACTTGCAATGCTCATAAAGTTACTCTCTTTAATATGCATGATTCAAGGTGAAGGTCATCTTTCAAGGAAAAGTTCAGCCACCAAGTTCAAACTACTTAAAAGATTGCATTTTTAATAATATACTCTATTTTGATACTTGGGCTAACGCCTTTTTTTCATGAAATATTACATGGAACTGTCACAATTACATCTTTTAATTCTCATGGTGCGGCCATATTGAATTTGAATTGTGGCTGTAGTGGGAGTGGCTGCTATATAAAAGAATCATCATTTCTCAAATAAATTTTTTATTTGATTTTTAGCTCCCCTGACCATAAAAAAAACCAAGGGAAAACCCGAGTGAAATGATCAAAGCTGTTATCTCAATGAAAGATTTAACATTTTAACTTTGAAACAATTATCCTCTTTATATGATATTTTTGACATGTCTAACAGTATTGTCACATGTTGAAACAAGAATCGATCATTGACTGTGACAAGACTTCTATAAAGTAACGGCAGTATAGATTGATTGAAGAACTCATTGAACATATTTTCTTCAACTTTAGTAATATTGCTTATCATAGTAGGAGGAGATATTTGTCCAGGTACAAAAGGATCTCTTTTTTTGTCCAGGATAAGAGCCCAATGTCAGTATTTTGCTTATGGTATGAGAGCAATTCAAGGGGCTAGTATAATAAGCTCATATAATCATATGGGCACTTACAAAATTTTATGCTAGCCCACTGATTTATTAGGATGAATATGGTATGTTGTATGTTTTTGTAGACCTCACTGGGAGAAGGATATGACAGCATCAGAAGTAGATCAGAATGAGAAAGCAGCCTTTCTAGAGTGGAGGAGATCTTTAGCATTGTAAGTATCACCACATATATAAAATAGCTTTAAACTGTAACGGAGGTTAAGTATATTTAATAGTATATTTTGTAAAATTGCACTTGCTAAAGGACTGTACTTATGTGAAATCCAACATCATCAGGTCATAAATTTGGGCTGTTCAACAGATTTTGTGAGGGCATTAGAAGCATACTGGAGTTTTTGTCAATCCAACAGTCTCACTTTTTGACACCTCTGTATTATTGGTAATGGTTTATCAATGGCCCCATGTGAACTTTTTATGACTAATAAAATACCCATAGCCTGAGCAGGATTCAGATACAGGGCCCTCTTTTTGAGTTCTACATTTAACCACTAGACCATAGACTCCATTAAAAGTCTTGAATTTATGTTCGGTGACCATGATGCCATTCATATAAAGGCCAGATTGCATAATTACCCATGAAAAGATGATCTCATGTCACACACTTGTAATGTCCTTGTCTTGACTGCATTTAAGATGAAATAACATTTGTGAGTATATTTCTGATGTTCCACAATTGTTTGTAATTGAATTATCCTCACATGATAATTCATAATAAAAGTCTTAAATTTCACCTTTCTGTCACATAACAATGATCTACATTAAATATCAAAGGTGGATAGATGTTGAGTAATCAGTTATCAACATTCAGATCTATTGCATGCTTAAATAGCATTTCAAAGGTCATTTCTTCCCAAACATCTCATATAGGTCCATTTTGATACACAATTTTATACTGTTTTAGATTACAGGAAATTGATGGTTTAGTGTTGACACCATATGAAAAGAATTTAGATTTCTGGAGACAGCTCTGGCGAGTTATAGAGAGAAGGTAAGTACATCATACATTGGATGATATCTGTTAACATTTCCAATAGACAGGGTACAGTGTTTTGATATTGTCCATTTGTTTGATTTTATATCTGATGGATTTCAGTATAAATTGACATGAATGTTCTACACTATCTGTAAATGTACTTTGCAACATTAGACATCATAAAGAATTATTATACCCCCCACCTACGAAGTAGAGGGGGGTATATTGGTTTCACCATGTCTGTCTGTCTGTCCATCCGTCCGTCCGTCCATCCATCCGTCCGTCCATCCGTCCGTCCGTCCGTCCGTCCGTCCGTAGACCTTTTCGTTTCCGGACTCTAACTCAAGAACCAAATGACTTACAATCATGAAACTTTATGCAAATGTTGCTTATGACCCAAGGAAGTGCCCTATTGTTTTTGGGTCATGTAGGTCAAAGGTCAAGGTCACAGTCAGCCTTTGTTCAATTTTCGTTTCCGGACTCTAACTCAAGAACCAAGTGGCCTACAATCATGAAACTTTATACAAATGTTGCTTATGACCCAAGGAAGTGCCCTATTGTTTTTGGGTCATGTAGGTCAAAGGTCAAGGTCACAGTCAGCCTTTGTTCAATTTTCGTTTCCGGACTCTAACTCAAGAATCAAGAAGCCTACAATCATGAAACTTTATACAAATGTTGTTTATGACCCAAGGAGGTGCCCTATTGTTTTTGGGTAACATAGGTCAAAGGTCAAGGTCACAGTAAATTTTTGTTCAATTTTCGTTTCCTGACTCTAACTCAAGAACCAAGTGACCTACAATCATGAAACTTTATGCAAATGTTGCTTATGATCCAAGGAAGTGCCCTATTGTTTTGGGGTCATATAGGTTAAAGGTCAAGGTCACGGTCAATTTTTGTTCAATTTTCATTTCTGGACTCTTAACTCTAAAACAAAGCGGCCTAGAATCATGAAACTTCATGCAAATGCTACATATAATGACCTCAATATTAGTTACAAACACATCCTGCACTAATAGCACTTGCATTCGGACAAAGTGCTTGTGGGGGGTATTAGTCCGCTCTGCGACAGTTCTAGTTTTCAATATTTTGATTGAAAACTTTTGAGGCCCTCAAGGCTGCTTGTTTTCATCCAGTTGGTAGATGGTAGCTGGTCAGACTATCATTCAAAATGTCCTGGGTTGAATTCCTAACACTCATCCTTTCAGTATGTTTGTCTTCCACCAATGGGATTTTGATTGTAGACCTATTTGTGATGGCAGCTGGAGGCTAGGAAATGATGAAATGGTAGTACTGGTGTGAGAAATACAAGGAATCTGTGATTAAATGCTCCAGCAGCTGCATTCTAACCAAAAAAATGTAAAAAAAGTGGCATATAATCCCCATTCAATCAATCAATTAATGTTTTCAGCAAATGCGCAACAAGCATATGCATTTAGATATCCTAAGATACTTGTTAAGCAACTTATAAATCCTAAGAAAAAGTTCTTCATCCTAAAATTATAAGTCAGATTCTAGGAAATTTAATCTAAGAGATGTACCTCTTTATAGATCTGGCAGTTTTCTACAATTTATTTAAAAGATTGTCTTTAATCTGTGATTAAGCTCTTTGTATTACATTTAAGTTACTCACCACTGATTTTCTCTTGTTTCACCTCCCTGATCAAAAACGTTGAGATTTTATGAGTCGGGTCAATTGTTGTAACAGTTATCAGTTGAATTTCTATCTCCCTAATACCCCATTTCAATATAAAGCCAGTGTTTTCTATTTCAGTAATGTGGTTGTACAGATAGTAGATGCCAGAAATCCATTGTTATTTTATTGTCCTGATGTAGAACAATATGTACATGAAGTTGATCCCAACAAAGTCTGTGTTGTTCTAGTGAACAAGGCTGATTTCCTTACACAACAACAAAGGTAATGTATAATATTTTATTGTCCTGATGTAGAGAGATATGTTCATGAAGTTGATCCCAACAAAGTCTGTGTTGTTCTAGTGAACAAGGCTGTTTTCCTTACACAACAACAAAGGTAAAGTATAATATTTTATTGTCCTGATGTAGAGAGATATGAACATGAAGTAGATCCAAACAATGCCTGTGTTTTTCTTGTTATTAAGACTATTCAAATGAGTACTCACCACAAAGTTTCTGCAAATTCAGTTTATTTGAGGTATGTAATGTATTCCTGTCACAGTAAAGATCCCTACTATCAAACAAGTAACTATTTGTATGTGTTTATAAAGTTATTGCGTTGGCATCCCCATACAATAAACAAAACCTGTAACTTTCATTTTATAGGGATGTATGGGCAGAATACTTCTACAAGTTAAATGTGAGAGTGGCATTTTGGTCTGCAGTAGATGAAACAAAACGTCAAGAAGAAGCCTCAAAGTCAGGTACAGACAGTGTGTCCAGTGAAACAACAGACAGGCTAGAGGATAAACTGGAGAGTGACTCGGACATGAGTGATGTAGGAGATATGAGTGATGAAGTGGATGATCTCGTGTCAATTACAACTCATAAACATGATGCAGTCATTGATGATAATTGTGAATCAGTTGACAATCTTCAAGATAAAAATAATTCAAATATAGATAAACACATAGACATTACCAATAGCACTAATTCAAGAGTGACTGACAACAAGGAACATGACCAAGAAGGTGAACAGTCAGACAGCTGTAGACTACAGACATCAAGTGAAGTGATAAGTGATAACTGTGATTCAGAAAATCAGAATTTATCTGAAACTGTTCATGACTGTCATATACAAGATGTAACATTAAAATATGGTTCTAGTACAAGTTTTGTCAATTCTGGCCATGTGTTTACTGGACCAGAGTTACTGGATTATCTACGATCACTTCATAAAAATTTACAATTAACAACTGTTGGAATGGTGGGTTATCCAAATGTAGGAAAAAGTTCAACAATTAACGCTATACTGAAGATGAAAAAAGTGCCTGTATCTGCTACGCCTGGAAGGACCAAACATTTTCAGGTGATTATCTGGCCAAGGTTGGGTATATTTCTATATATCAATAATTCTATGGTGAATATCACCAAGTTTTGCTGCTGCTTCAATGTATTTTGTGTAAAGCCCTGTAACATGACAACTCTGTTTAACTCAACTCTGGAGGATAATTGGTTTATTGGCTGTAACAGCCTTGACTCATTCTTAACAGAAAATCTTGCCTACTTTATTCTAGAGTTGTTGATCATTGCTTTTTTGAGAACTAAAGTTTTGTACAGAGAAATCTCTGAAACTATTATTTCAATTTACTTTAAACTTACTGTGTAGGTAGATCACATTGGGGAGAATTGCAATGCATAACAGCACTAACCTTAGCTTGCATAGTATCACAGTTATTGCCATTTGCTATGTTACAGGCTATAATTTTGTCCAGTGTTAATCTGAAGAAGTAAAATACCTAAAAACATGAAATTTCAAGTGAAAGATGCAAATGCAGTAAAGAAAGACTATACCTCTACTGTATTCAATTTACAATTATTGTACTTTGCTCCTTCAAAGACTTTAAATTGCTTTTTAGCTCCACTGGCTGAAAGGCCAGCGGGCTATTATCATGTCGGGGTGTCCGTCATCTGTGCGTCTGTCTATCCATGCATCTGTCCGTCCATAAGCTTTTACTTTAAAAATCTTCTTCTAATAGGGTACTGGATGGATTCCAATCAAATTTCACAGGAATGTTCCTTGGGTGACCCTCTATCAGATTCCTTCAAAGAATTTTAATAAGTTGAAAATCATGGCTGTAGTAGGTGTGGCTAATTTCCATATATGGTAATATGTGACTTTTCTCAGAAACTGATTGATGGATATCAACCAAATTTCATTGGAATGATCCTTGAGTAACCCTTTGTCAGTGTACAAAAGTTTTTTTGTAATTAGATGAAAAACGTGTATTTTATGGAGGACATTTCTCTATATTTCATAAAGTGACAACTTTGAAAATCATTTTGTCAGAGTCTAACTAATCGATATTAACAAAATTTAAATGGAAGGATTCTTTAGTGATCCTGTACAAGTATTTAAAAAAGATATTGTGATCAGATGAAAAATATGTGTTTTATGGGCGGATGTCATTTCTCTATATGTTATATAGTGAAAACTTTGAAAATCATTTTCTCAGAATCTAATTGATGGGTATCAACCAAATTTCACTGGAATGATTCTTTAGTGATCTTTTATCAGTCACAAAAATGTATTGTGATCAAATGGAAAATATGTCTTTCATGGGTAGAGGTCATTTCTTCAGATATGTTATATGGTGGAATATCCAATATAGGGAAAACAAACTTTCTCAAAGTTCAAACAGATGGATTTCAACCAAATATCATAGGAATTTGATTTCTGCCAAGTTGTATCAGTTTGCTTAAAATATTTTGATTAGATGAACAGCATGTTTTTTATTGGCAGAGGACATTTCAACATTTCAAGTGAATATTTGATCACCCTTTGGATATCATCTAAATGATGAATTTTTCTAGACTTAGAAAAATTTAATTGGTGTAAAGATTGTAGATTAGAAGGAACAAAACCTTTGTTGAAATCCAAATGTATAGAAACATTAGTTGAAAAAGGTAGCCAGAGCATACCCCCTGAGAATTGGTAAGATTTGTTGAACGAAAGTTGACTCTTTACAGAGAGGACAATTGTTAGAAAATACCCCCTGACCTACTGAGGTTCATAGTGGGGTAGAAAGAGTTGTGTTGACTGCACTCTAAGGCATTGGGAAGAATGAAATAAATATATTGGATTGAAAAGTTATCTTCCTATCATCATAAGTTAGAATTTTGTTTTGATGACAAACAATTATTGTAAAGTAACATCCTTTTAGTAGTGTTTAATGAAAAGCAGAAAGATCTACCATCAAATTTTGCAGACAAAGTAAATTGTATAATGTGCAGTAACATTCTATTACTGTTGAAATTTTCATTTTTGAATTCAACCAAATTTCACTGGAATGATCCTTAGGTATTGTGCACAAAAATTTTGTGATTGGATGAAAAATGTGTGTTTAACAGGCAGAGGTCAATTTTTGATATGTTATTCATTGATCATGATAATTTCTTTGCAGGATATTCAGGCCTGTGGAGTGAATCAGGCGCTCAAGCACCTCTAGTTATGATATTTTATTGTTATCCATAATATCCATTTGCCCACATTACTGTTTACATGTCACTTTTTTACCTGAATATTTAAAAACGTATCTGAAATTTATCGCAATGCATGTATAATGACCAGAGCTGTTTTGTGTCTCTAATGACATGTATATCAGGAGTGGTAAGAGATCTTCAATGCCTTCATCAAATTTTGTTTCAAATAAGTTGAAAATTATATGGAATGTTTCAAATAGTCTTGTCAGAGTTATTACCAAATCTATTATTATGTATGGGCTTACATCAAACTGCATGTCTGTGCAGGCTGTTCTAAGTCTATATTGTCTGCCAAAGCCTTTACTTAAAATAGGATATGTCTCGATCAGTATGATAAAGGGTTAATTTTAATTCAAGTGAAAGGCAAAAGAACAGAAGAATGTCTATGTCTTTAGCTTAAGTTGTTCAGCTTGACCAGAAAATACAGAATTTATGTCAAATTAAACAGAATACCTGAAGCAATGTTACTATTTGATTCTTTTATAGTAAAAACATTATTTATCGAGTTACTTTTCTCCCGTAGATCATGTTATATTTACTTAATTTTGACGTTTAAAAATCCTTTATTTATCAATGTAAATCCTAATTTTAGTCCTAAATGAGCTTTAAATTTTTTTATTGTTGTCCCTAAAATAAGCCCTTATTTTTTTCACAAGAGGTGCTTGACAGCCTGGATTGATAATACACATGTACATGCATGTGTCCGTCCGTTTCTTTAAACATCTTCTTCTCGCAAACCAATGTTCGGATTTTTGGGAAACTCGGTAGAAATGACCCTCTTCTTAAATTATTCAAGAAATTTTGATAGACCCCAAAATATGGGCATGGTAGAGTGGGCTTAATTTTACTTTTTAATTTTCAAAAATCATCTTCACATCAATTGTCAAAAAAATTTTGATTGACCTCCAAATATGGGTGTGGCAGGTTGGGGCTGTTTTTCACTTTAAAATCTTTAAATATCTTCTCCTCCCAAACCGTTGAGCCAATTTCAATGAAACTTGGCAAGGGTGTTCCTTGATGCTTTACTGAAATTGTTGAAGAAATTTTGATTGATCACTTAAAATGGGCATGGTAGGGTGGGGCATTTTTGCTCATTAAAATCTTTAAAATCTTCTCCTCCCAAACCAGTGAACCAATTTCAATGAAACTTGGCATGGATGTTCTTTGGGTGACCCTTTGTTCAAAAATTTTGATTGACCCCCAAATGTGGGTGTGGCAGGGCAGGGCATTTTTCATGTTAAATCTTTAAAAATCGTCCTTTCCCAAACTATTGGGCTGATTTCAATAAAACTTGGCATGGATGTTCCTTGCATGACCCTTCACATAAATTGTCAAAGAAATTTTGATTGACCTCTGAATATCGGTGTGGCAGGGTGGGGCTGTTTTTCACTTTAAAATATTTAAATACCTTCTCCTCCTTAACCATTGGGATGATTTGAATGAAACTTGACATTGTTGGTGAAGCTTTACTTAAATTGTTAAAGAAAGTTTCATTGACCCCCTAATATGGGTGTGGCAGCGTGGGCTAGATTTCACTATTTAATTTTCAAAAATCATCTTCCCACAATTAACTTAATTTATATGAATCTTGTCATGAATGTTCCATGTATGACCATTTACTTGAATTCTACCTGAAATTATGTTAAGAATAGTTTACTTAATGCAAACACCTTTATGTTGGTAAGAATAAAAGTAAAGGGTATGCAGGCTAATGGTGATTGAGAGTTTTAGTGCAATTGGGTCAAGACCAAGTAAATCATTACAAAATAGTTCTTAAGAGACTTCAAAGTCTTGTTTTCTATCAGTAAGCTTTGTTAAATGAAAGTACAATTGTATCACTTTTTAAACATTGTAAGTCTGTTCAAAGAGATGAAAATTTTGTTTAAGTGTTGGCATATCTGAATAGGTACATAAGGATGCAGATAAGACTGGGTAAAGCCAGTCTAAAATTGTTTAATGCCAATGAAACTATGTTGTTGGTACTCATTAGACTTGTCTTGATGAGACATTTCAAATGAGTACCAACAGCATAGGATTTAACTGAGGAAAAATGAAATATTTAGATTTGAAAAACAAAATATCCCCCCTATCTATAGATCTCTGTACATTTTGTAAAACATATATCAAAGGGAGATCAATACAGCTTATTAAATGATAAAAATACACACTAATTACTTCCCTTCCTTATAATGTGTTATGAATACCCCTAGCATATTACCCCCTTTCCCCAGTCAAACATTGTAGCTAAAGATGATTTTATTTGTAATTTTTCATTTTCTATGATTGTTTTCTGCATTATTCAGCTTTGTTCTATGTAGTCTGATAGGACTTTTTGGAATTCAGATCAATCAAAGTCAAATAGTCAGGTAATGGGTGAAATGAAATTTATTTAATAATTTTGAGTTTAATACCGGTGTCCCAGGGTAACCTGTCCCCTGGGTAACGTGTCCCCGGGGACAGGTTACCCCGGGGTAACGTGTCCCCGGGGACAGGTTACCCTAGAAATCAGCCGGGGTAACCTGTCCCCCCCTGGGGTAACCTGTCCCCCCCCCTACAGATATTGTAAACTAATATTTAGTCAAATTCTTTTACCAAGATATTTTTATACTTTTCGTTACAAGTCTCTTTCTTTGATCTGTATGTAATTTTAATCTGTTTTGTGAACTGTTTCAGTTCAGAAGGATTTTTATATTTTTCATGATTAGTAATATAACAATTAAATTTTTTTTTTTTTTTTTTTTTTAGAAAAATAATTGTTTAATGTCATCATGACTATGGACATATCTAAGAATGATCTTGTCTTTAGAAAAATTAGTTAAGGCATGATTTTTTTGTGTATATTAGTGGGTGGACACGTTACCCAAGCTGGGGTAACCTGTCCCCGGGGACACGTTACCCAGGCCTGGGTAACCTGTCCCACCCCCAAAACTGCTGTCAGCAATGATATATGCAAAAATAAACCCATATGTTTTGAAGTATTTAATAATATTTCAAATATTGGGGGTAAGGTTTCCAAAGCTGTGGTCACTTGTCTCTGAAACATGTTACCCAGGCCTGTTTACCCAGTGAAAATACAAAAAAAGGTTGTTAATGAGGATTTATTAAAAGAAACTTGCAAATACATTCTTCTTTATTTGAAACTGCGTGATAGTCTCATTTATATCAAAACTGTTATACAAATTAGTTATTCACTTATTAGAAAATTTATTGTCAGTGTATGTGAATGTCTAGGGGGGGACAGGTTACCCAAGCTGGGGTAACCTGTCCCCAGGGACACGTTACCCAGGCCTGGGTAACCTGTCCCACCTCTACAAAGGTTGTTAGCAATAATCTGTGCACAAATTTACCAAAATATTTTCTTTTACTTATTTATTCTTAATTGTTTTGGGTACATGTAAGATTTTCCTATCTGTGGTCACAGCCAGGGAAAACATGTTTACAAGGAATTTTCACAAAAGTTTACAAAAAACAATTTCTTTTCTTTGAAAGTTTTTTTTATAGTCTTAATTATATCACAACTGTTCTTACTACAAAAATTATTCACTTATTAGAAAATTCATTGAGAGTGTATGTGTATGTATTTGGGGGGGGGGGGGGGGGACACGTTACCCATGCTGGGGTAACCTGTCCCCGGGGACACGTTACCCTGGCTTGGGTAACCTGTCCCCCTTTCAAAAGAAATAAGTTTTGAATTATTTGTCATGTTGTTTTCTTATCCAAACTGCCATATTAATATTATATGTTCATAATTTCAGCTTTGTATCATTCAAACCATGGACTTGGAAAAAAATGAAATGATTCAAATAATAAGAAAATTGCACTGGCTAAGAATCCTCTTGAAAAGGAACACAGTTCAAAATATATTTTAACATACATATTCTTTGAGGGAATGTTCAAAGTATATCATACCATACATTCTTAATTAAAAAAAGAACGAATGGAAGGTGATATCTTTAATGAAAAATAGCATTTGGAATAGGGGTACAGGTTACCCTGGGATAACATGTCCCCCGGGGACAAGTTACCCAGGCCTGGGTAACCTGTCCCCCTTTCCAAAATATGAGTTTTAAACAATTTGTCAATTGACATGTTGTTTTCTTATCAAAACTGCAATACTGACATGATAATTGTGTTTTTAAAAGCTATTATTCAATCTAATATTGGACTCTAGAAAAATTGAAATGATGCAATAATAAATGCAATAATAAAAAATATTCAAGTGCTAAGATTTTTCTTTAAAAAGGTACCAAAAAAGAAATATAAATATACATATCCATTGAGGAAATTTTCTATGAATATCTTTCTTAATAAAAAAGAATGACTGGAAGGTGATATCTTCAATGAAAAAAGTATTTGGAATAGGGGGGACAGGTTAGCCAGGGGTAACCTGGCCCCTGGGGACATGTTACCCTGGCTTGGGTAACCTGTCCCCCTTTCAAAAGAAGAAGTATTGAATGAATTTGTCATGTTGCTTACTTATGAAAACTGCAATATTAACATGATATGTTAATAAATGCTATTTATCAATCTAAATATGGACTAGGAAAAAATTTAGATATTGCAAAAGTAATATTGCAAAAAAACTAAAACAAGCAAGTGCTAAGATTTTTCTTTAAAAAAGCATCAATTTTTAAAAAAAATGAATGAAATATTTTTCAATGAATATCATATGATAATTTCTTAAGAAAAAGGATGACTGGAAGGTGAAATCAAATGAATAAAAGCATTTTGAAAAGGGGGACAGGTTACCCCGGGTAATGTGTCCCCCCCCACTAAAGTTTTATTTTTTTATATTTTTTTCATTAAACTTTCAAATATTTGCATAAAATACCAAGATTGACTACTATAATAATAAAAAAATTTAAAAAAAGGAAAATTGATATGATTAGATAATCATAGTAAGCAAATTATATTTTGGTTTGAAGAATTGAAAACCACTCAAAAATAGAGATATACTTTTTATATGTTTTTTTAAAATTGATTTAGAGTTAAACAAAATAGCATGAATGAAAAATTAAAATTTTGATAAGAAATAATGTTTTCCATGGGGGGGGGGGACACGTTACCCCGGGGTAACCTGTCCCCTGGGACACGTTACCCCCAGGGGGGGGGACACGTTACCCCAGGGTAACCTGTCCCCGGGGACACATTACCCAGGGGGACACGTTACACTGTTACACCGGTAAGTGTAATAGGTTTTTTAAAGTGATATACATAAAATGTCTTCTTCCATGTAATTAGTTTTATGTGTTCACTTCTGATTAGCTTGTAAATAAGTATCAATTTGAGAAGTCTGAATTCCTTCTTAATGCTTGTGACTTTCATCACCTTTTATTTTCAATATCTCTCATTCAAATCTTGGTGTGTTAAAGCCAGTGGAGCAATACAGGCCCTTTTTGGCCTCTTGTTATACATACATAGTTTTGTTATGTTTTAAATTCTGAAATACCTTGAATTACCAGTAAGTTTATTTTTCATGACTTTACATGATGTATATTACAGACACTTTATGTGGATACAGACCTGATGTTGTGTGACTGTCCTGGGTTAGTGTTTCCATCATTTGTCACAACAAAGGCAGATTTAGTGATCAGTGGTATTCTTCCTATAGATCAGATGAGGGACCATGTTCCCCCTACATCACTGGTAAATATCTGGGAACTATTAAACAAAAAAGAATGATGGGAAGTGACAGAAGTATTGACCTTGATTGGACTGCAAGGGAGGTCAAGGTCAAGACCTTTTGTACTTCATTGATTTTCTGCAGTAAAGGCAACATTCTTCAACATCTTAATTTCATTTTTAGCACACCTGAGCACGAAGTGCTCAAGGTGAGCTTTTGTGGTCGAGTGATGTCTGTCGTCCGTCGTGTGTTGTCAACATTTACCTTGTAGACACTCTAGAGGCCACATTTTTCGCCCAATCAAGCTGAAATTTGGTCAGAATGATTGTCTTGATGAAATCTCGGACAAGATCGAAAATGGGTCAAGTGGGGTCAAAAATGAGGTCACGGGGTCAAATATTAGAAAAACCTTGTAGACACTGTAGAAGCCATATATTTTACCTGATCAACCTGAAATTTTGTCAGAATGATTGTCTTGATAAAATCTTGGACAAGTTTCAAATTGGGTCAAGTGGGGTCAAAAATGAGGTGATGGGGTCAAATCTAAGAAAAACCTTGTAGACACTCTAGAAGCCATATTTTTTGTCCGATCAACCTGAAATTTGGTCAGAAAGATTGTCTTGATTAAGTCTCGGACAAGTTCGAAATTGGGTCAAGTTGGGTAAAAAATGAGGTCCTGGGGTCAAATATTAGAAAAACCTTGTAGACACTGTAGAAGCCATATATTTTACCCCATCAACCTGAAATTTTGTCAGAATGATTGTATTGATAAAATCTTGGGCAAGTTTGAAATTGGGTCAAGTGGGGTCAAAAATGAGGTGATGGGGTCAAATCTAAGAAAAACCTTGTAGACACTCTAGAATCCATATTTTTTGTCTGATCAACCTGAAATTTTGTCAGAATGATTGTCTTAATGAAATCTCGGACAAGTTCAAAAGTGGGTCAAGTAGGGTCAAAAATGAGGTCACGGGGTCAAATCTTAGAAAAAACTTGTAGAAAATCTAGAGGCCACATTTTCTGCCCCATCAACCTGTAATTTGGTCAGAATGATTGTCTTGATAAAATCTTGGGCAAGTTCGAAATTGGGTCAAATGGCTTCAAAAGTGAGGTCCTGGGGTCAAATATTTGAAAAACCTTGTAGACACTCTTGAAGCCTTATTTTTTGCCTGATCAACCTGAAATTTGGTCAGAATGATTGTCTTGATGAAATCTCAGACAAGACCAAAATTGGGTCAAGTAGGATCAAAAATGAGGTCACAGGGCCAAATCTTAGAAAAAACCTTGTAGACACTCTAGAGGCCATATTTCTTGCCCTATCAACCTGAAATTTGGTTCAAATGATTGTCTTGATAAAATCTCAGACAAGTTCAAAGTTGGGTCAATTGGCGTCAAAAATGAGGTCCTGGGGTCAAATATTAAAAAATCTTGTAGACACTATAGAAGCCATATTTTTCGCCAGATCAACCTGTAATTTGGTCAGAATGATTGTCGTGATGAAATCTCGGAGATGTTCAAAATTGGGTCAAGTAGGGTCAAAAATAAGGTAACAGGGTCAAATCTTAGAAAAACCTTGTAGACACTCTAGGGGCCACATTATTTTTCCGATGAACCTTAGATTTGGTCAGAATGATTGTCTTGATGAAATCTTGGACAAGTTTGAAATTGGGTTAAGGAGGGTCGTTACAGTTTCGGGGGATTTCCAGATTTCTGCGAAACAGATGTATGTTTTAGAGCGTTCATATGCACAGATATATTGAAAATATCAACATAGCTTTCCACGCATATTTTGAAAATATTTACATTTTTCTTAAGGTGGCCAAGTTTTTGAAAATATCAAAGAAAACTGTTACACCGACAAATCACAATGCTGGTGTGCTAAATTAACATATATTTATAGCCATAGATTTGGAAAACATAAAAATATAATAAACTTTCTAGTAAGGGCATAAATCAGTGACAAGTGGACATTTTGCATTAAATGCTCCTCAAAGATAAAAAGTTAATATTTTTTTTTGAAGGCAGAAAAGCAAACACTTATATTAAATAAACTTGAAATATGTCAATAGAAAATTAGCCCAACTATCGTTCAACTGAAATAAATTTAGAAAAGTATATGTATCCAGGCACTTTTGGTCAATTTCATAAGTTTGAAGTACAGTACCCCCCATAATTTACTACTCTAATTTGATTTTGTCCAGGCATTGTTACGTCCCCTGATTTCCCAATCAACAATAAAAACCACCTGTAATTTTGATACACTTGATAACGCCTATGGCAGTTGTAGGATTTCTGTTACGGGGTTCAAACTACAATTAAGGGGGGGGAGTAGTCATTTCAAATCATTACCAAAGTTTTGCTGAATTACCCAGTGAAAGACTGAACACCCCATTCCCTCTGGATCTGCGACATGCACAGCCATTATCCTGATCAAAACGTGAGGTTTTCCACCATAAACTCATTTTCTATATGAGACAATTACATATTGATATAACATGTCATTTCAGTTGCCACGGAAGATAAGATGGTTTATTACTCGATTGAAACAAAAAAGAAAGAAAATATGACTTTCGATTGATTTTAAAGTTTTTAGAATTCTGTGATTATGTTGATAATTTTAACCTAATTAATTTTACAATGGTTTGGAAACAATTTCCTAAATTTTACATTGATCCCTCTTGATTCTGTGGATTACAGAAGAGTTCAATAAAATCGCCGGTATTTATATCGATCTCGGGACTTCTTGGTCAAGGAGCAGACACAGTAACTCGAGGATACATACGCTCTTCGAATAATACGAAAGCTTTTTGAAATCACTGCTTATTGAAACATTCAATGTTGACAAAACTATTGATCGAATATAAATAATTGTTTTCAAATTATCGTTTTCACTCTTACAAACACATATCAACGGAATCAAATAAAGATGGAAATTTAGAGAGAAGAAGGTTGAAATTGTCTTTTTTCTACGTTGTCTCCTTTTCCGTTTTTACGACGTGTAACATGCGTAATGAATGGGATCTTTAGAGGCAAAGGTAACATATCATTTTGAAAATTCATAAAAAGAATAGTGAAAAACGAACAGATAGTTAACAGTGCAGAAAAGTAAAATGAAAAGGAGAGAAATTGCATCCAAGTGACATCTTGTTTTTAGCTCACCTGAGCACAAAGTGCTCAAGGTGAGCTATTGTGATCACTCACCGTCTGTCGTCCATCCATCGTCCATCCATCGTCCGTCCGTCTGTCCGTCCGTCAACAATTTCTTTAAACATCTTCTCCTCCTAAACCACTGGGCAAATCAAGCTGAAACTTGGCAGGGATGTTCCTTGGGTGAAGCTCTTCAAAAGTTGTTAAAAGAATTTAAATCTATAAATAACTCTGGTTGCCATGGCAACAGAAAGGCTGAAAATTGCGAAAATCTAAGAAAAAATTCTTCTCCTCCTAAACCACAAGGCAAATTAAGCTGAAACTTGGCAGAGATGTTCCTTGGGTGAACCTCTTCAAAAGTTGTTAAAAAAATTTAATTTCATCTAAAACGCTGGTTTCCATGGTAACGGAAAGGTTGAAAAATGGCCAAAAATGGCTGAAAATCTTAGAAAAAAGTCTTCTTCTCCCAAACCACTAGGCCAATCAAACTGAAACTTGGCAGGGATGATCCTTGGGTGAAGCTCTACAAAAGTTATTAAAAAAAATTAATTTCATCAAAAACTCTGGTTGCCATGGTAACGGAAAGTCTTAAAAATGTCCGAAAATGACTGAAAATCTTAGAAAAGTCTTCTCCTCCCAAACCACTAGGCCAATCAAGCTAAGACTTGGCAGGGGTGATCCTTGGATGAAGCTCTTCAAAAGTTGTTAAAATAATTTCATTTCTTCAAAAATTCTTGTTTCCATGGTAAAGGAAATGCTTAAAAATGGCCTAAATTACCAAAAATCTTAGAACAAATTCTTTTCCTCTTTAACCATGAGGCCAATCAATTTTAAACTTAGCATGGATGTTCTTAATGTGTAGGTCCACTAAAGTTGTTAAAAGAATTTGCCATGGTAAGAGAAAGGTTGAAAATTTACGATAATCAAAAATAATCAAATTTCAGAAGAACAAAATTTAACCACCCTAAATGTACATCAAACAAATTCTGGTATTCACAACATGGTTGACAAGTTATGAGTGACTAACTCAGGTGAGCGATATAGGACCATCATGGTCCTCTTGTTTTAGGATATGATTCGTCATCCCGTATCAGTTTTTACCGAAGTCGTAAATAAAAAAGCATATTTTTTTCTCCTTTTCAAGCAATGTTCAAATAACTGACAGATGACTACCTTTTATCAGCACCCATTATATGATAGTTTTATACTTACAACGATATGACCCGAACTCAAACATTCCCTTTCGGTGATGAAGAGAAAGTGACAGCCCTTCGTTCAGGACAACAAAGCGAAGTAAATGTTTAGCTCATGCACATGCGAGCAATGCAGGGTATAAATAGCAAAAATGTTTGCTCCGTTTTGTCATCCTGAATGCATGGCCTGTGATAGGTCTATCAACGTCGCCCGTACTTCGTTGGAATAACGAAGCATAAGTGTGAAACACTCATAAGATATAATTTACACGGTAATGCAGACTACTTTTTTCGGATGATCGTTTGTGATTCCTTATTCTGAACGCATTACCCGATTTCATTTTGTCCCTGGTAATAATTGCCAAACCCTGCAGTTCAGGATGCAAAAACATTTGCAAACGTTTAGAAAATGAACCTCTCTTAGCAGTCGTATGTTTCTGAAATGTTTCGCGAACGTTTTTATTTTGAATTCAAGAGAATCCTGCGTGTAGGTTGACAAAATTACGATTGTTTGAAAAAAAAGCCTTCCACTGTGCACGCGCAACTTCATATAAAGTTGATTTTAACAAGGCTCCCTCACAATTTTTTTTCTGGCCGAGTTGTCTCCCAAAAACTGTAACGTTCCACCTTAAGTGGGGTCAAAAATGAGGTCACCGGGTCAAATCTTGGGAAAACCTTGTAGACACTCTCAAACCCGTATTTTTTGCTCAATCAACCTGAAAATTGGTCAGAATGATATTCTAAATAAAATCTAGGTCAAGTTGGAAATTGGGTCCAGTAGGGTCTAAAATGAGGTCACTAGGTCAAATCATAGAAAAACCTTGTAGACACTCTGAAAGCCATATTTTTTGCTCAATTAATCTGAAAACTGGTCAGAATGATTGTTTTGATGAAATCTAGGTCAAGTTTGAAATTTGGTCAAGTGGGGTCAAAAACTAGGTCATGGGATCAAATCTTAGAAAAACCTTGTAAGCAGTGTAGAGGCGACATTTTTTGTCCAATAAACCTGAAATTTGGTCAGAATTCTTCATCCTTTCTATGTCTACTTTGAACAATCTTTAACAGTTCACTCAGGTGAGCAATTAAGGGCCACTATGGCCCTCCTGTTTGTCATTTAGGGCCTTTTCCCAATTTTTTAATTCTTTAGCTTTTTCATGTCTGTCAAATGGGCCCTTAATTGTGATTCAATTATCTTTCAAGGCATTTCAATTTGATAAGGCAGGAATCAAGGACACAAAGGTTAGCGAAATAGGACGATCATGGTCCTCTTGTTTTGACGTAGATTTTTGCATTTTCCAGCACCTGCAGCTGAGTATTGACATCCATAGGTGGTGCACTTGGTGACATCGTAGTATCACAATGGCATTTGCTAAATAAAGTACTCTAAGCTCATTTATGTACTTACACTAGATAAATAACATCTGTGTAATATGGAACATATTCAACAAGGTTATTTCTGATGCCACATGTCAAGTTATCATGGTATAAATTATATTTCATACAGGTTTGCCAACTGATCCCTAGACATGTGTTAGAGAAAGTTTATGGTATTATTATAGCCAGACCTAAAGAAGGAGAGGACACTAATAGACCTCCTACAGCTGAAGAGTTCCTCAATGCTTATGGAGGTTGGTGATTTTCTACTATAAATAAACAAATACAGGTCTAGATTAGTTGTCGGTACTCATTGAAATTTTCCTATGGAGACAATTCGAATGAGCACTTTTAAAACTGGGGTTTGTGCATGTATAACTGTGTTCAAATCCAAAATATCCCGTCTATTTGTAGCTTTTTAGATGACAACACCACCTAGATTGGTGCAAATTCATAGAAAAAGTAGACAACAATGTACATTAGGAATATCTATGTAAGAAAAACATGGTGAAAAGTTAATAAATTGGATTAGAGATTCTCAGTATTTCTTCTTATATAAGGAACACATGATTAGGTGCTCCAGTCACCACCATATGACTGAAGTGGTGTTTTGAAGTGATGTTAAACTCCTTTTAATATGCTATAGCAAGTGAATGCATTACCGACCCCCTGTAATTATTGACCCCCTGTGTTTTTAGCTCACCTGAGCACAAAGAGCTCAAGGTGAGCTATTGTATTCACTCACCATCTGTCATCCATCCAACGTCAGTTTGTTTATTTATCCCAGTATTATTCACTTCCATATTCAATGTAGTGCTTTAAAGATACAATATCATTTGACAATCAGTTGGTTGGGTACTTCTATATTGTGACGAAAATAAGTTTCAAGTTTGAAATGAAGTTCAAGTTCAAATAAAGTTTGAATGAAAGATGTATAATCCGGATATATTATTAGTCTTTTTACTCTTTTATTTAAAAAAAATATAATTGGGGGTCGGTAATTGTGGAATGGGTAATTGCTGACCGTGGTATTAAAAGATTTTCAGATAAAAAGATGCTTCCAGATAGAAGAAGCTTTATCTATGGGTCAACAATTATAACAATAAAGGGGGGTTAATGACATTTTTCGAGGTAATTGGGTGATAGTAAATTACTGACTAAAAAAATTCCTTAAAGGGTCGATAAGTGTTGCTTTAGCCATTTTGAGCAGCACATGGCCTTTCATACATTTTTCTCCCACCAATTAATGGATTGATTATGGTATACCTCTATATGATGAATAGCTATATATCGGAACGGATGTCATGGTAGTACGGGTTAGGTGCTCCGGCTGCTATTACATTACTAAGATACTGTTAAAATTGGCATTTAACAAAATTTTAAAACAATCCAACCCATTCAATTTTTTGTTTCAGCGATGCGGGGTTTCATGACATCTAGAGGACTACCAGACTGTCCCCGGTCATCCAGATATGTGTTGAAAGATTTTGTAAATGTGAGTAAACCTTAGTCACACTACTTTGAAATCACCTACTCTATTGCAATACCAGAACTTATCTAGAAAAGTGGAATGAAAAGGTAACTGATAAATGTAAAGCAACAAAAGTGTTTCTGTTTCATTTCCTTATTCAATACTTAAGTAACATAAAATCAACAATAGGCTATTGGCATGGCATGGTGTCCGTCGTCCGTGCGTACGTGCATCCGTCCGTAAACTTTTACTTTAAAAATCTTCTCCTCCTAAAGTACTGGATGGACTTCAATCAAATTTCACAGGAATGTTCCTTGGGTGACCATCCTTCAAAGAATTTTAATCAGTTGAAAATAATGGCTGTAGTGGGCATGGCTAATTTCCATATATGGTAGTAGGTGAGTTTTCTCAGATTCTAATTGATGGATACCAATTAAATTTTACATGAATGATCCTTGAGTGACCCTTTATCAGTCTACCAAAAATTATTGTGATCAGATGAAAAATGTGTATTTTATGGGCAGAGGTCATTTCTCTATATGTTATATAGTGGAAACTTTGAAAACCATTTTCTCAGAACCTTACCATTGGATAACAACCCAATTTCATTTGAATGATTCTTTAATGATTCTTTACAAGTCTGTTAATATATATTGTGATCAGATGAAAAATAAGTGTTTTATGGGCGGAGGTCAATTCTCTATATGTTATATGGTGAAAACTTTGAAAATCATTTTCTCAGAATCTAACTGATGGATATCGACCGAATTTCACTGGAATGATTCTTTAGTGATACTTTATCAGTCTGCAAAAAATTATTGTGATCTGAGATGCAAAATGTGTATTTTATTGTCAGAGGTCATTTCTTTTGATATGTTTTATGTAGTAATATCCAATATGGGGTAAAACAAACTTTTTTGAAACTTCAAACAGATGGATTTCAACCAAATATCATAGGAATTTTATTTCTGTGAAGTTGTATCAGGCTGCAAAAATATTTGATTAGATGAAAAGCATGCTCTATACTGGCAGAGGACATTTCAACATATAAAGTGAATATTTGACCACCCTTTTGGTATCACCTAAATGATGAATTTTTTTAGACTCATATAATGTAATGGGTGAAGATATAGGTAAGAAGGAACATAAGCTTTGTTAGAATCCAAATGTTTAGAAACATTAGGTGAAATAGGGAGCCTGAGATACCACCCTAGAATTGGTCAGTTTAGTTGAACGAAGGGTGACTCTGCACAAAGAGGTGTAAAGTGGCCTACTGAGGTTCAGAGAGGGGAAGAAAAAGCTGGGTTTACTGCACTCTAAGGCATTGGGCAGAATAAAAATATTAGATTTAATATTTTACTTCTTATTATCATTAGATAGAATTTTGTTTGGGTGACAAACAATTATTGTGAAGTAACACCCTTATAGTGGTGTTTAATGAAAAGCGGAAGTAAGTACCAAAGTACCAGTATATTATGCAGTAACATTCTGTTAGTATTGAAATATTTATTTTTGCATTTCGAACAAATTTCACTGGAATGATCCTTATTTTTAACAGCCTTATCATCCACTAATAATCATAATCAGGATATTCAGGCCTGTGGAACGGTTCAGGCGCACAAGCGCCTCTAGTTTATTTACTGATAAGTAAAAATAGAAGGTCTGGACACTGGGGATTTCAGGTCAAAATGTTTATTTTGTAGTCACTTTAACATGCCAAGGAGTCATTGTCTTATTTTGGGACAAGTGATAAGGCAGACATTGCATAAATGAATTGACTATTCCCAGTTAAGAATAGGGAAACAAAAGTTAATTGAGGTTGTTATAACAATAGATCAATTTTTTTCTTTATTTAGGGCAAGTTGTTATATTGTCATCCACCCCCTGGTGTCAGTCCTGAGGATTTCAACCTGTTTATGGAGGATTGTAAAGAACCAAGCTCTATAAGACAGACAAGTTGTGACATCATACCAGAATCTAGTGCTATTGATCAGGAATTCTTTGATAAGGTTTGTTAGTTTCTATAGCAATTGTAAGCCGTGGTAAACACAGTTCAGTCATTGTATAAATCAAACACTGAAATCAAACATAACTGAACATTTTCTCATTATATCTCTTGTTAGCTCACCTGAGCATGTAGTCCAATGTCAGTCGTTAGTTGTGCATTGTCCACAATTTCTCTAAACACCTCATCCTCCTAAACCTGTGGGCCAATCTTCATGTATCTTGGCAGGGATGTTCCTTGGGTCAAGCTTTACCAAAGATGTTCAAATAATTGAAATCCACCCTTAACTCTGGTTTTGATGGTAACAAAAAGGGTGAAAATAGGAAATTCTATAAAAACTATCTCCTCTGAAACCAGAAGACAGTTGGCTATAATATTTTGTATGTAGCATTATTAAGTGGACCTCTACCTCAAGACTCTGGGGTCATATTTTAGCAATTTCCTTTTTACATAGAATCAAAGAATGAAAATCTTAAAAAATCTTCTTTTCTGAAACCAAAAATCTTCAAAAATTCCCTTCCCTGAAACCAGAAGGCAGATAGTTTTTATATTTTGACTCTTGGGTCATATTTTTAAGGGTCAGTGCAATACCATTGTAAGTGCCTTTAACTGTATAGGCACAATAGTTTTGCCCTTACACCTCAATTTGGGCTCTGCCTGGGCACATCCCTTTTGAATAGAAACTGAGTGAAATTTTTTTGAAAAAACTTCTTCCCGTAACCAGATAGGACACAGATTTAATATTAAGTATATAGTATCATCATGTGGAACTCGACAAGGTTTAAGCTACCATCATAGGGCAGTGGTAGTGCGACAGATTGTCATTCAAAAGGTCCAAGGTTCAATTCCTTACGGCGGCACTCAAAATGGTTGTACTGGTGTGAGAAATACCAGGAATTCATTGTTAGATGCTACAGCCGCCACGATATAACTGAAAGAGTATTGAAAGTGGTAAAACAACATTCAAACAAACAAACCAAGTTTGCACATAATTTCGACCCTTGGGCCATATTTGGGCTCTACCCAGGTGCATCCTGTTTTACATAGAAGCAAACTATGAAATCTTTTGAAAATCATCTTCTTTGAAACCAGAAGGCCAAAAGGGTAGGTTTAATAAACTAGTGGACCTTTTCTCAAGTTTGTTCATATAATGCCCTTGGGATCAAATTTTGGCTGCGGGCGTATTAATTTTTCTTAGAGATAAAGTGTGAAATCTTTAAAAACCTTCTCCTCTGAAACAGAAGGCAGAGAGCCTTTACATTTGGTATGTAGCATAATCTAGTGGACCTCTACTAATTTCCTTCTTATCATACCTCTTGGGTCAAATTTGGGCTCAGGATGGGTGCATTTTATTTTAAAACAAAGTTTCTTCTCTGAAACCAAAAGGCAGACATCTTTCATATTTTGTATGTAATATCATAGAGTGGACCTCTACCAATTTTTTTATGTGTTATCCCTGGGGTCTTATTTAGGCTCTGAATGTGCCCACCCCATTTTACATAGACACAAAGAAAGAACTCTTAAAAACTTGTTCTCTGAAACTAGATGTCAAAGATTTTATTATTGTTTCATTTCATTGAACTCATCAAGTTTGTTCATTACATGCCCCTTAGTCAAAATAACAGCTGTGTCCAGACATATCCTTTTCACAAAAAAAATAAAAAAAAAATTAAAAAAAAAATAATCGGGAAACAATTTAACTATAATCTTTGCTGAAAACATTCCATGGTATTGATCTTATGTAAAAATTATCTCATTGTTGACATCTGCCTATTTTATTGGTGTGATGTCCCAAGGGTCAAAGAGTCTCAGGTGAGCCATCTAGGACCATTATGGACCTCTTGTTTTTTAAATACAGGTAATATTTGGATTCGCCTTGTCAGTAAGTTATTTTTCTTTCTGAAGACTAATTATTGATACACCACTGAATGTGGTTGCATATTGGTATCATATTCTCAATCTGTCTGTGAGTGGTAAGTGATTGAGCCTTCTTTACACATAATGATTACTTGGGACAAGACCTTTCTGTAGGTACCAAAATCAAGGTCATCAGTCAAGGTCAATGTCATTTTTCCAAAGTCAAATTTGTTGAAAAAATAAACATTTTTAGCTTGACCATAACTTTTGAATGGTGAGCCATAGAGCATTCATATTTCACATGTTGATTGCTTGGTACTAGTCCTTTGAGTTTGTACATAACAAGTTCAAAGTCATTAGCCAAGGTCTGGGTCATTTTTAGCTCCACTGGCTGAAAGCCACTGGGGCTATTGTCATGGCGTTGTGTCCGTCGTGCGTCCGTCCGTGCGTGGGGTCGTAAACCTTTTCTTTAAAAATCTTCTTCTCAGAAACTACTGGATGAATTTCAACCAAACTTCACAGGAATGATCCTTGGGTGACCCTCTTTCAAAGTTGTTCAAAAAATTTTGATCCAATGAAAAACATGGATTTAATGGGCGTGGCTAATTTCCAAATATGGTAAAAAATGACTTTTCTCAGGTTCTAATTGATGGATACCAATTAAATTTTATATGAATGATCCTTGGGTGACCCTTTATCAGTCTACAAAAAATTATTGAAATCGGATGAAAATTATGTATTTTATGGGCGGAGGTCATTTCTCTATATGTTATATTGTGGAAACTTTGAAAATCATTTTCTCAGAATGTAATAGATAGATATCAACCAAATTTTAAATGAATGATCCTTGGGTGACCCTTTATCAGTCTACAAAAAATTATTGAAATCTGATGAAAATAATGTATTTCATTGGCGGAGGTCATTTCCGTATATGTTATATAATGGAAACTTTGAAAATCATTTTCTCAGAATCTAACTGATAGATATCAACCAAATTTTACATGAATGATCCTTGGGTGACCCTTTATCAGTCTACAAAAAATTATTGAAATTGGATGAAAAGTATGTATTTTATGGGCGGAGGTCATTTCTCTATATGTTATATAGTGCAAACTTTGTAAATCATTTTCTCAGAATCTAATTGATAGATATCAACCAAATTTTACATGAATGATCCTTGTGTGACCCTTTATCAGTCTACCAAAGATTATTGCAATCGGATGAAATATTTGTATTTTATGGGCGGAGGTCATTTCCACTATAGTGGAAATTTGAAAATCATTTTCTCAGAATGTAACTGATGGATGTCAATCAAACTTCATTAGTATGATCCTTGGGTGATCCATTATCATGCAGCCAAAAATTATTGTCATTATTGGATGATGTCTTTTATGGGCGGAAGTCATTTCTCTATATTTTATAATGTTGGAGACTTTGAAAATCATTTCAACATCAGTAAATCCCAAAATATCTTAAAATCTAGTCAAAACTTAGATTTGCTATTACAAGAAATTCAAGCCTGTGGAGCGACACAAGCCATTCATGGCTTTCTAGTTTCAAGGAAAATCTGAAAAATTTAAACCTAAACATCGGCTATAACTTTTGAATGGTAAGTGATAGGGTCTGCATGTTTCACACAGTTATTGCTTGGGTCATGACCATTCTGATGGTATCATATTCAAGGTTATCAGTCAAGCTCAAGGTCATTTTCCAAGGTCATTTTTTTGTAAAATTATTACTAATTAATATTAGCCATAATTTTGGATTGGTAAGTCAAACAGCCTTGAATTTCACATGTGCATTGCTTGTGACAAGACTGTCAGATGCAAAACAATGTCAGAGTCAAGTCCATTAGGTGAAAATCAATTATTTATGACATAAAAACTTCACAATTAGCCTAAACTTTTGATTGGTAAAGACTCTTACTGTTGAAAAGTGGTATAAAGCAGCATTTTAAGACATTCAAATGACTTAGGATCTACATATTTAACTGGCTGAAAGCCACTTGGGCTATTGTCATGGCGTTGTGTCCATCATGCGTCCGTCCGTACGTGCGAAAACTTTCTTTAAAAATCCTTCTCAGAAACTACTGGATGGATTTCAACCAAACTTTACAGGAATGATCCTTGGGTGACCCTCTTTCAAAGTTGTTCAAGAAATTTTGATCCAATGAAAAACATGGATTTAATGGGCGTGGCTAATTTCCAAATATGGTAAAAAGTGATTTTTCTCTGGTACTAATGGATGGATACCAAGTAAATTTTACATGAATGATCCTTGGGTGACGGTTTATCAGTCTACAAAAAATCATTGTGATCAGATGAAAAATATGTATTTGATTGGCGGAGGTCATTTCTCTATATGTTATATAGCGGAAACTTTGAAAATCATTTTCTCAGAAAGTAACTTATTAATATCAACCAAATTTTACATGAATGATCCTTGGGTGACCCTTTTACAGTCTACCAAAGATTATTGTGATTGGATGAAAAAAATGTATTTTATGGTCAGAGGTCATTTCCACTATATGTTATATAGTGGAAACTTTGAAAATCATTTTCTCAGAATCTAACCGATAGATATCAACCAAATTTTACATGAATGATCCTTGGGTGACCCTTTTGCAGTCTACCAAAGATTATTTAGATCAGATGAAAAATATGTATTTAATGGGCAGAGGTCATTTCCACTATATGTTATATAGTGGAAACTTTGAAAATCATTTTCTCAGAATGTAACAGATGATTATCAATCAAACTTCATTAGTATGATCCTTGGGTGATCAATTATCATGCAGCCAAAAATTATTGTCATTGGATGAAAAATATGTCTCTTATGGGTGGAGGTCATTTCTCTATATGTTATAATAGTGGAAACTTTGAAAATCATTTCAACATCAGTAAAACCCAAAATATCTAAAAATCGTGTCAAAACTTAGATTTGCTATTACAAGAAATTCAGTCCTGTGGAGTGACACAAGCCATTCATGGCTTTCTAGTTTATCATTTGACCTTGCAGACATAGTATATGGAAACAAAAAAGATAGTATATGGAAACAAAGAAGGAAACAATTAAATTCTTTTAGTTCGAATAATGTTCCTTCAGGCTCTGCAAGATCATGAAATGAAACTTAGGAAAGCATTATACATTTGTACTACCATCATGGTCCTCTTGTTATTATTTCAGAAATTCTCGACGTCCCACTCTAGATCAGCTGGATGTGGATCGACACAAATAGGAACCAATTCAGCATCAGAGAAACCATGGAGAAAACATAATAATAAAAGGAAAAAAGAAAAGTTACGCAAAGTCTATGGATATCTAGATAAACATTGAAACTTTGGACAGAGATAATTTCATCTTTATTATTGAAAGCCTGCAAACCTTATGGAATCTGAAATTAAATACTATAATTCAAGAAGCAGAGTAGTTTTACTTGGTGAAAAAGTAACTCTTTTCCTCTTTCCTGACAAACTTGTCAGCAGTCGATCCTGAGTTTCTATAAAGGGGGTTCAGATATCTGTTATTTGTATTATTTCAAGATCCTGTGGTTCAAACGCTCGAAAAGGGGATAGTTTTCCTTTCTAACAAAAATTTGTCTACTAAAATGAAGGATACAGTTCCAATTCCCCCCCCCCCCACCCCCTCTAGATCCACCACTGCTTCTTCAAATAATCAAAATCCAACCTTAACTATGGTTAACATTCTTGAATAAAACTTGATTCTTGGGTCATTTATCAATGTTCCCCTGCAAACTGACTGTTTTTAGTTCACCTCAGCATGAATGTGCTTTAAGGTGAGCTATTGTGATCATACAATGCCTGTTGTGCGTCGTCAGTTGTGTGTAGTCCACAATTCTTTAAATATCTTCTCCTCCTTAACCTGTGGACCAACCTAGATGAATATTCGCAGGGATATTCCTTTGGTCAACCCCTACCAAAGTTGTTCAAATGATGGAAATTCAAACATAGCTCTGGTTGCCACAGCAACAAAAAAGGGGAAAATATGAAAATCTTTAAAAACCTTCTTCTCTGAAATGAGAAGGCAGACAGCTTCATATTTGGTATGTAGCATCATTTAGTGGGTCTCAATCAAATTTGTCTTTAACCTGACCCTGGAGTCATATTTGGGCTCCACATGGGCACATCCCGATTTAAATAGAAACAACCATGGTGTTGTGTCCATGGTCTTGAGGTAGACTATGGGCCTCTTGACCCAAAAGTCCTGAGTTCCATTCCTTGGGGCAGTTATTGATCTTGGTTCTTTCATTAGCCTACACATTCAGAGCTAGTACAGGTGAATTTTTTTAGGAAGCAAAATCCAGAGGGATTTATCTAAATTGTAACAATTTGTTTCCCAATTGATGTAAAATGAATAGTAACAAAGTTAAAAATCTTCAAAAAAACCTTCTCTGAAACCAGAAGGGAGACAGCTGTCATATAGAGTATGGGCCTCTTGACCCAAAAGTCCTGAGTTCCATTCCTTGGGGCAGTTATTGATCTTGGTTCTTTCATTAGCCTACACATTCAGAGCTAGTACAGGTGAATTTTTTTAGGAAGCAAAATCCAGAGGGATTTATCTAAATTGTAACAATTTGTTTCCCAATTGATGTAAAATGAATAGTAACAAAGTTAAAAATCTTCAAAAAAACCTTCTCTGAAACCAGAAGGGAGACAGCTGTCATATTTGGTATGTAGCATCATCTAGTGGACTTCTACTAAGTTTGTTCATATCATGACCCTGGGTCATATTTGGGCTCCACCTGGGCGCATCCTATTTTATATAGAATCAAAGAGCAAACATCTTCAAAAACCGCCTTCATCGAAATCAGAGGGCAGACTGCTTTCATATTTGGTATATAACCTTATCTAATAGATCTATGTAAAGTTTGTTCATATCATGTCCCTATGGTACAATTTTGGCTTTGTCTATGAGTATTCCTCTATATATAGAAACAGTGAACCTTTACAAATTTATGTCTCAATCAATAAGGTAGACAGGTAAAATAGCTCGGCTCTAGTAAAGGTCAACCAGAGGACGCATTTTCAAAAATCTTTTACGCAATACCCAGATTGTTCCTTTTTGAATGGCGGGTCACATGATAATCAGGGGCATCCAACTCTTAAGTTTGAAAGTAACACAAAATATGACAGTTAATGATGGATTAGTAACTTAAATGTACACACTCGTAAAAACGTCCACCACCAATACACCGCAGTAGAAACGCAGAATGAGTGTAATAGGAGCGCTGTGGTTATGGCACAAGGGCCGTTAAAACGCATCCAGCAACTACTTCTCCCGCAAATCATTTATATTTTCCGGCGGTCTGTAAAAATTGGCATCCACGATGTAAAGCATGATCACACGTGACCACGGTGTAGGGTCATAATCAGAAAGATAATAAATGTTTTAATATGCCGGCCCGAGAATCGAACCAATGATCTTGAACTCCGTGATTTGAAGTCGATTGCTACACAGACTTAGTTTATGAGGCGTACTTGTAAGATATAATTTCAGTTTACAATCGACGGTAAGATAGATGACCATGTTGCAATTTAAGTGTCGTGTTGTATGAAGTTATTGTGCATGTTAATCTTGTTTTATTTGAGCCCCGACTGCGACATTCCGACTCATTTGTCTCCTAACCATGGCTTGATAATCGTACGCCTATGTAGGATAGAAGCCGGAAGCTAGGAAAGGATGTTATGGTAGTATTGGTGAGATAAATACCAGGAAACCATTGTTAGGTGCTCCATCCGCCGTAATATAACTGAAAGATTGTTGAAAGCGACGTTAACCCCATACGAAAACAAACAAACAAATTATCCTAAAGCGACACCCCACCCCCCATAAACATGAGTCGAAACGCCCCCGAAGTCATGACCAGACAAGCGTTTCCCAGCAAAGGTATAAAAGCGTTAGTCAAAAAGTGACCTCTTAATTCCTAACAAGAATCCTTTTATTGGGTATTCTCTTCTCGAGACACAAGTCGGAATGCCAAAAACAATAGGGATCTTCCTGGTGACCATTGAATCAAAATCATGACTGTGGCATTCATGTTTCACAAACACATATTGTTTTATTATTGCTATTTTTCTTTCCTGTGACATAAGTCGGAAGGACAACCAAACCAATCACTAGGGAGCCAATGATCAGAAATTTTCTTCAAGCCACATTTCTGACCACCAGAGTGGTAATAATGTGATTATTGACCACGGACAATAAAGTGTCATAAAAGCTCTCCATACGCGCAATGTGCTTAGACGAACTAAAAAATCAACATTAGTGATAAGATTAAAATCTTTGAATGTGCCTTTTCATTTACTTGTTTGGATACAGACATATTTCGGTTATCTTTAAATGGAAACTCATTTTCCAACCAGCGATTATGGCCGTACACACTTGCATACAAAACACCGATCACTATAATTTTAATTGTGATATTTATATGAAACAACGAATTTAGTTCCGATTTTTTAACCTCTTAACATCGATAAGTCCTTGTATGGTTGATAGATCGTAATTGTTTGTTATTTCAAGCCATGCAAATATATGAAAGAAACTTACGAGGTTCAAATCCAACATATATTTATTTCATTTATTTTCGGGGAAAGGCGGGAGGGGGGTCAATATAAATTTCATGAACTGTTTAAGAATAGACAGGAGATTTTTAAAGTGAAAAAAAACGCGCCACCCAGCGACGACCATATTTAAGGGCAAATGAAAATTCGTGAACAATTTACATAAAATGTAACCCAAGGAACATTCATGTTGAAAGGATGGATTTTCTAAGAGTTGAAAGAGAAAATTGGCCATGCTCTACCACGCCCATAATCATGGACCAATCAGCAGTTCATGAACAATTCACATGATAATACACAAAAGGAACATTCATGCCAAGTTTGAGATTGGCTGAGGAGCAAAGATGTTAAAGATATAATTTGATGGTTTGGGAGGAAAAGATTTTAAAGAGAAATTAAGCCACGCCCATATCAAGATAAAGAGACAGTAAAATTTTCCTGGACAAAGTAAATAGTCGGCCAAGGAAGATTTTTTAAAGTTTCGTTGGAATTGGCCTTATTGTTTGGGATGAGAATATTTTAAAGCGAAATTACCCGACCCACTCTTTCAGGGCAAATAAAAAATTCTTGAAAAAAAATATGGAAAGGGTCACCCAATGAAGATCCACCAAAAAAATACTCAACCCCTACCCCCCTCGAAACAAAAAGAGGAGAGGAACAAAGTTTGTCGCCGTTATAGCGCAGTTGGTATCGCCTCGGACTGTCAACCTAGAGGTCCCGGGTTCGATCCCCGACGGCGGCACTTATTCTTCCGACTACGACTATTTGTCTCCCCAAAAAAAAAGGTTCAATAATCGTAGACCTATGTAAACAAGAGCCATGTTGGACATGGGCATAAGTCCCCTACCGGCTTTGTTTGTCTCAATGTTTTCCCACGCCAATTCTATCAGGGACGTCAAAACCAGGTCTTGTTAAAGGGTTAAACAAGACTTACATGAGTTGTTGTCTCTGCTGTGCCCACTATACAATTCATGGAAGCAATAGACAGATGCAAGAAATAGTATCAATAACAGTTACCTTGTCTGATCCAAGATGTTTTTCTTCAGTCTTGTTGGTAAGAAATGAGAACTTTCACTGGAGGTGATTAATACTGCTGCATCACCACCCTGACTAACATGGCTTATAATTTTTTTTACATTTTAAAACAGGTTTCATCAAGTTAGCTTGCTTAGTTATTAAGTTATTGCAGGATCCATTTTTTGCCATATTTTCACTATTTCCGTTACCATAGCAACCGCACTTTTTGTCAAAGAACAAAGATAAAATGATGTGCATAATCTACACATTGCCATCTAGTCATATACCAAGTCTCATCAAATTAGCTTGCTTACTTATTAACTTAAGTACACAAAATCATTAATAGCAAAGATGATTTTCGACAAAGGATGCCGCACAAAGAAAAAGGTGTAATGAAAACTTTATATAAAGAAAGATCTAGGTTTGATACCCGTTAATATATGATCGGCAATAGAGTAGAGAACATCTGGAACTCTCTTCCAAACAAAATAATTACGACACCCCATCAACTGGAAATACAACCCATGGAGGTTCAACCCTATCGTTCATATGAAGTTAAACATTTAAAAGTGAAAATTTCAGTACCCCGCCCACATTTATGGGCTAATCAAAATTTCATGCACAATTAAAAGGGACTGTCAAACCACAGCGTATGAGAGTACCGTATGCACTGCGTATGAAAAATGGAGAAATTCTTCTTATACGCACAACTTTTCAGCGTATAACCAGGGAACCCCGCCAGAATCTCATCTTATACGAATGACAAGCGTATGCGCATCGTTAGTGTAACGTATGACCAGCGTATATGTAGCGAACACAGAACTTACATCGACGTATGTCACCGTAAAGGCTGCGTTCATCGACGTAAGAGTAGCGTATGCAAGCGAACGAGTAGCGTATAGACAAAAAATGATAAGCGTATGAGTATCTTTTTGCTGATATATCTCTGAGTTCCTTCAGCCTTACCGTAGACATTAAGCCGATATGGTTCCAAGAAAGAAACAAGTGGCGTATGACGTGGACCTGAGACACTCTACTGACTCCCTTAGTTCTTTGCGCAATAGAATTACATTCATGATATAGTATTATTATTCTCCCTAACAGATATGGGGGGATCTTTTTTTTTTAATTCGGAATCATCTTATAACAGTATGATAACGAAAGATTATAGAAAATCCATTCAAAATGGAGACCCTGTTCTGATAAGGAAATTAATTTGATTTTGACGAAATTCTATAATGCCCTCTTTTGCTGTGAGTCTTGAAAGACATGTTTCTATTTCGAATGGAAAGATCCCTATGGATAGTGGTTCAGTCATCCTATGTATATTTGATGAGAACACAATAATCAAAGTGCTGTCAGCACTGTAAATCGGACATCATTGAGAGGCTGGGATAGTGCAATAGTTCGCCAATCAAAAGGGCTCAAATTTGGACAATAAAAGTTGGTAAAATATTTGCCCAATTTGTGAGTTTTTTGTCTTAACACTTCATCTTTTCGAGGACATCGCCAGCTCATCCAACCTCGTGGGTCCGATTTTGAAAGTTTGCTGATTCGATAGCCCTCTGCTAGTCTAAATTATTTCTTAGCAGATTTTTTTACGTTGTTATAATGAGCACACGCCAAGCTAAAAGCTTGTCTGTTGATATTATTCCTCTCTCTAGAGATTAAAAGCCTGTTTAGCAACAAAACATTTTTCATTAAACTATTTACAATTTTGATTAACAACGTGTTTGTTTTTGAAGCATTGGGTTTTTCCAAATACTATAAATGCATTTTCCCTCAAGAAACACGTGAAATCGGCAACTATGCAACTATATCTTTGGTTTCTGACCTATCGATTAAATCTAGCAGCACTCTATGATTATTCATGAGTTATTCTAAAAATAGATCGCTCTCACTGCTATCCTATATCAGTTTATCGTATGTTTTTGTCGGTTTATTTGTTGTTGAATAATTTGTCTTCATACTCAAATTTGAATTTATTGTAAATAGGATTGGAGCGTGATCAGAGTGCTCATTGAAATCAAATATTTCAAAATTACAAAATTATTTCTATTTGTTAACACATAGTCAACAGTACTCATTCCACCAGTAGACTTCCCACGCTCCCTGTCAGAGTGCAGACGACCATTGACCAATGACAAACAACTTAATTGACGATCTACCACGTGGTGTAAATTTACGCGTGGGTTTTAACCGAGAGATAATCATAACAGAATTTGATTGGTTGTCAGCCCTACAACTGGTAAATGACCGTTCGAGAAAAAAATCAGAGTAGTAATATTGTAAGTGCTACAAATTTATTTTACAGTTAACCTATTGTACGTTTCAAATCCTTTACTCAACCGAAAATCTTGTTATAAACACTGAAAATACTAACTGGTAATTACTAAAAGCGAAAATTACATCAAATTTTGTATAAGAATCTTCTCTATTTGTCGAAAAGTAAATAAGATAAAAACAAAGTTTGTAGATTGTGACTGAAAAGGCCGTTTCTTCGGTTTTTGGAAACACATTATGTGGTTTGAACACATCGCTCAGAAGATAAAGGTAAAAATGTACTGGGTCAAACAGACTGGATTTCTGGAAACCGGTATAAATCTCCGATTTAAAAACTGTAAACTCGGTTGCGATAACGATATTAAACCCTCTTTCCCATAATACTTGAGGACCTAGCCCAATATCAGGAGGATAGATAGGCCTACTTACGTTGAGACTATTTATTCTGTATAAGTTAGCAGGGAATAAAATAAGAGTTGTAAATCACGAGATAAAATCTACGTAATGGCAGACAAACGCAATCGTAGACGGACAGACAAAAACTCGCCATTGCCACTGCTTTTCTGTCAGTAGTGCTAGAACTTTTAATGCGGGGGGGGGGGGGGATAGCTGTTCTCATCCCGCTGAAGTGATAGGACCGACTCAAAAGACCCTGGGACCACACAAAAAAATAACTTGCTGAATGTTCAGTTAATGATCTTGAATGCTCTTCTCTTAATTACGGCCGGGCAATTATTTTTACCCCACAATCTGAAGCTGATTGTGCCTCCAAAACTCTCTCAAGAACAAAATAGTTTTACAGTCTTACAACAGATGAGTATTGAAATACAGCGAAAATGATAATTCAGCGTCAGCGTATGACAAGCGTACTTGACGTATGAGTAACGTACCTCTAGCGTATAGACCGTAGTCATACCGTATGACTAGCGTATATTTTATACGCTGGCATATGCTGAGATTTTTTTACATGTTAAAAAATATTTTTGGGCTTCTGCGTATAAAAACGTATAACAACTTATACCAGCGTACTTGTAACGTAAGCGATTTGTGAGTAACGAACGCCTAGAGCGTACATCAGCGTATGTGAGTGTATGAGCATGCGTTCGCATACGCTGTGGTGTGAAGGCCACATAAGACAATGGTCACCAAGGATCATTTCTGTGTAGTTTTGTCAAATTTGGCACAATAGTTTTGTAGAAGAATCATGTTTAAAGAAAAAATACGGACGCTCGACGGACACTACGCAATGACTATTGACTCTGTGTCCTTTAAAGTAAAGTCCTGCCTCGGTGGCGTAGTGGTAAAGGCGCTCAACCTGTAACCTGGAGGTCAGTTGTTCGTGCCCTACCGTCGCCAGGGTGTATTTAAGGGCAAAACACATAAAAGCCATCTCCAGCTCACCCAGCTGCAGGATTGGGTAGCACTGAGTTTTATCTACTGCACTTCTCTCAGGCATGTTGAAAGATCAAGCCGATTAAGTGTTCGATTGCGGTTTAATTATGCTTGGTTTAAGCTTTCGTCGTAATCGAACTGAAATGAATTAATGTATCGTAAACTAGGAATGTAAATGTTGTAGCTTTTGTGGTCTTAGGCCAGTAGAGCTAAAAATTTACTGTGGACCAGTCTTAGTTAAAGAAGAATCATTCCCATCTTCGCGGGTATTTATCCACTTTGATATTTACATGTCACGTGATCATCGCACGTGCCGACTGACAGTTACGTCGGAATAAGGGTTTATGATTTATTGCCAGAATTCCGATGTTCGCAATCTGATCGATTTTTTCCCTCGACCATTCTTAAAGTACTGTTGGAAATTAACAAAAATCTGCTAGATCTATTACTTGGAAAAATAGAAGTATGACATTGTAAAGATTATTAAACTTTTATCGAACACGGTGCATAAGAATCGTTTGTGTTCGACACTTTTCTGTATGTAACAACGAAGGTTGATAAATAACCGAGGGAAAAATTGAGGAAAGAATATTCGCTCGTGAGTCATATTGATCGATGACAGCGCTGTATTGTGTTATGATGCTGATTACAAACTGTTGACATTGTCGTCTGCTGGGATTTGTATCGTCTGCTACTGTATAATATACATGCCGCACCCTAGTGGGAGGATAATTATCGTATGTTCTACCTGCAGACGTGATGATATTGAGGGATAATTGACAGGAAGGGGATAATCATCTCGGATAAATGGATGCTGAGATGAAATATAGGATAAGTCTTGTAAAAGGTAAGAATTGAATCTCCTAAGAAAATTGGTCTTCACTTACTAGTAAATTTACATGTACAAATAATAGATTTATCTCGTTTGCAAAATGTTGTATTGGTCCAATATCAAAGAGACAATAGCGGACACAAGTTAATTTACACATAGGTCCGTTGCTGTATTGATTGGTTAGTCTACACCCCCCCCCCCCCCCCGTTTGTATAATATTGAGATGGGTTCCCAAGAATGTGTTTAGTTGTTATTGTTGATCTATTTTGCACTTTCAGGGAGTGGTTGTAAAGGGGGTTCGCACAATAGATAACTTACCCATTAAATGCATATTTTGCAAGTATGTTCATTAACAGTTATGAATTAAAAAAAGGCCATTTTCAGTTTGTAGATTATAGTAACAAATGATTTCTTCCTTTCTCACAGTGTATGAGAAAATGTGTAAATACTAGACAATAAAAACCTACTTTTATTGTATTGCATTGATTTATTCAGATATTTCAATGAAGATACATAAGGGATATTTGAAAAAATCTTGTAAGTGCCTATTTATTAATTAGTCCAGACCAAATTTGCAATGATGCTGCACAGATTCAAGTTGATGAAATTTAAAAAAAACCCCACATCTTTATCATGCTGGGTAGTGACCTTTGTGAATAATGATAAATTGGTGAAACAAGTCTCTTCATTTTGCACTATTTTTTTTCAAGCTTTAGATTTTTTTTATTTTGGTGATGTGAAGAATTGTCATTGTGTGTGAATGGATGAATTTGTTTTCCTTTTTTATCATTCGCTGAAGGATTGTGTATTTTGATGAATTACATTGTCATCTTTTAAAATTATGGTAATAGAAGATACTAGGATATGTTATGAATAATTTAAGTCAGGTATAACCTCATTCATGACCAAGAGAATGATATTAAAAAGTCAATCAGAATATTATCCTTTTATTTTAATGTGTTTTTCCACTATGTATGAGATAACACTTCTTTTTTTTCATTTTGACACCATGTTAACTTAATTAACATTAAAAGAATAAGACAGGTCACAAATATTAAAAAGGTAGAATATCCATTTTGACATGTTGTATACAAATGTATAATTGTTTTCATTAATCTCAGTACCATAATGAAATTATATTAAATTTCTATGAGTTTCACTATTTCTTTTTTTTAAATGTTTTTTAATCCTTTGCATCATTATCAAATAACATGTATTTTGACAATGACCAACCAGAATTTTGTAACTACAGCTGTAAAGCTACAGGTCTAACATTTTATTCGCCCACCAACAATATAGGTGGTGTTTGGATTTCAAATAAGACTATTTAAACTTAGTAGTGCTTGCAAGAATCCTATATCGTGGGTACACATTTGAATCATCTTGTCACGACGATTCAAATGAGTATCCACAATATAGGGTTTCAACAAGAAATACAGATTTTAGACTGGCATTACCCCCTCTAACCTGTACCTCTGATCAGAGATCTATATAAGAGGGATAGAGTAACACCATTCTAAAGTGCTCAAGGGGAGCTTTTACCATCACCCTGAGACAGTCCTCGGTCATGCAATGTTTGTCTGACTCCAACAATCTTAAAAACTTCTTCTCCTGAACCATGGGGCTGATTTAAATGAAACTTTGCCAAAATGTTCCTTGGGTCTTTAAAATTTCTTCGCAAAATTCGGATTGGCCTTTAAATTTGGGTGTGTCAGGGCAGGGCTTTTTTTGAGTCTGAAATCTCTGAATTGCATCTCCTCCTGAAACAAAGGGCCAACTTCAATGATACTTTACCAGAACGTTCCTTGAATGACCGTCTTCAAAATTGTGTTCGCGAAAATTTGATTGCCCCATAAATATGGGCATGGCAGGGTGGGGCTTATTTTGAGCCCAAATCTTTGAATGACATCTTCGCCTGATCCAAAGGGCTGATTTCAATGAAATTTTAACAGAATGTTCCTTGGGTGACCCTCTTCAAAAATTGTTTGCTGAATTTTGATTTGCCCATCGCAGGGTGGGGCTTTTTTTGAGCCAAAATTCTTTGAATGACATCTTTTGCTGAACCAAAGGGCCGATTTCAATTAATCTTTACCAGAATGTTCCTTGGATGAACTTCTTCATAAATTTTTGGAGTCTTTTTGATTGTCTCATATAATGGGGAATATTTTGAACCCTAAGGTTTTAAACATCTCCTCAGTGGCCAATTGGTGGGCAGATTCTATTTTCACTTAATTCTTGGAATAACATCGCTACAACAATAAAAGTCAATTAAGCAAATGTGAATGACGCTTTGCCAGAAAGTTACTTGGGTGAGAACTACTGGACCAATAAAATTCAGTTGAGCGGTTTAGGGTCATCCCAGCCCTCTTGTTTTTTCGCAATTAAAACCAATATTGTGGATATTTGAATGCTGGAAAATGTTCATATGAAAGAGGAAGAACAGAGTTATCAATCATAATTCAGGATACAAAATAAAAGCTATTTGTCCATGTTTGTAAAAATATACCCAGGAGTATTTTATTACCTGAAAAAGCATTTTCATTTACATGAGACTGTTCTTTGTCTTTATTGCCTGAAAAATTGTTTATAGAAGAAAATAGAAAATTAAAATAAAAAATTAATACATAAAGACACTGCTACAAGTATGGCCCAGGCTGCCGTCATAGCACAGTTGGTAGGGTGTTGACTGTCATTCTACAGGTCCGAGGTTTGATCTCTGACAGCAGCACTCATTCTGTCAGACTATTTGTCTACCACCAATGGGATGATAACTGTAGACCTATATGGGATAGAAGCTGGAGGCTAGGAAAGGATGTAATGGAAGGACTGGTGTGAGATATACCAGGAATCCATTGCTAGGTGCTCCAGCCGCAGCAATCTAACTGAAAGATTGTTTAAAGCAATGTAAAACCCATTCAAACAAACAAACAAACAAACAAGTATGGACCATACTTTGTAAAGAAAGATAACTTTTAGTAAGATCTGTTGTAACCTAAGGGAGGTTATTCTTGTTATTCTGTCCAAACAGATTTACCTGTACAATTATTTTTGTATAGACGTCTTTTGTTAAGGACTGTGACACACAGTGGCAGGTCGTTTCAGGTTATCTGTAAGTGTACAACCGTCTGCTGGTAATCACATTAACTCAGCTGATTGGATTATACTTAACCAGTTATCGTGAAGTAGTTTATTGTGAACAGCCAGCGTGATTAATTTTTTACTAAGTATTTAAATGGAAATTAATCGTAATAAAAATGTCACTGTGACAGTATAAAGCTTTGTAGGGCTGAGTGTCATATTTTGTTTAAAGAGTGTTTGAGTATACCGTAATAATGAATTGAATGAATGACCAAACTATCCTGCCTTTTTTAGGGTTGGTGCAAAACTATTATAAATGCCTATAAATACATACCTTGATTTGGATCTAGAGAGGAAAGAATGACGGAAAGAAAGAATGAAATCTGGCATTGCTTGTGTAAAATTTTAACCCAACTAAAGCTTAGTTTGTAGAGTGGTATTGCTAGTATTCAATGTTTATGTGCAGATCCACAGCTTTGGACCATGGGACAGGAACCATCTGGAATTTTGGTATGAATTAAGATATCTAGTAGGAAAGCATGGAAATCAAGGAATTACTTGGTCAAACGGTGTTACAAAACTTTGCTAGCACATTGAGGAATTTCATTAAAAAATTACATTTCTTGGTTGGAAGCCACCTGAGAATAGGTCTTGATTTGTATTATTACATTTCTCATCTGGAATTGGTATATTAATCTATTTATAAGGCTGTTTGTCAGCCCTAATGAAACAATTCAAGCAAATGCTATTTAAATACACAATGTTCTTTTTCTTGTACCTGAGATTATTATAAAAAAATATGGGCCGGCGGTTACTGGTTAATTCAAAACTTCAACAAGACTTAACAATAAACAAATCATAAATAGGAAAATCTGCATTTAATATTCCAACAAAATTTCTAATCAATCTAAATTTTATTATGCTTTTGCTAAAACTATACGGTTATGACAAGAAAAATGTTGAGATTTTTCTTCTTGAATTAAAAGATATGACTTTACCTCCCTTAAAGCATACTGTTACTTAGAAGACAATTGACAATGACAATACGATAAGCTAAATAATGATTGTAGAACAGAAATCATTCATGAGTGTAATATTTTAAAATCTGTTCGAACAATGGCATGAGAAATCAAAAACCATTCTTTGAAATAGGATTCATTTGTTTGTTTGTTTAAATTGGGTTTTACACTGCTTTCAACAAATTTTCAGTTATATCGTGGAGGCTAGATCACCTAACGATGGATTCCTGGTATTTCTAACACCAGTACTACAGTTACATCCTAACCTAGCCTCCAACAGTTATCCCTTATAGGTCTATGATTATCAGCCCATTGGTAGGAGACAAATAGTAAGAAAGGATAAGTGCCACTGGAAAAAGGATTAATCCAGAGTGACAGAAAGAGTGAGTAAAATGGATTTTAAATCTTAATATGTCATTAGTAATGCCAAAAAAGCTTCACTCAGTGGGTACTCATTGAAATCATCCTGTGGAGACAATTTATTTGAGACTCTTAATATGAGTACCAACAACAAAAAGTTTCATTGATAAATAAAACTTTAACCCTTGTCATGCTGAATAAATTTTGGCAAAAATTTTTCATCAAAATCAAAGGGCAAAAAGCACTGAAAGTACAAACTGTCAGTCCTTTTTTAGTTGAAAGATTAAATCTATTGACAATTCTGGTTTGAAAGTGAGAAACAGGTGGTGTAGACTAACAACAGACTGCACATATGTGCAGGCTGATGTTTGTCTACAGCTCCTGCCAAAGCAGGAATATTCTGGGTTCAGCATAGCAAGGGTTAAGACTAACTGTCCTTCCTTTAATCTATGTCCATGATTGGCCTGCTCTTTTCTATTTGTGATTTGTTCGTGCCTTATTGTAGAGCCTTGTTAGCTCATATCAATTGGTTTTGCTAAACAGATGTAAGTGCCCATAATTTATGCCTATAGCTCTTATATACCTTTAAAATTGACCTTCAAGTTTATTATCATTTTTTGGCTAATTGGGCAATAAGTAGCTGTATATAAGGGTTACTCATTAAGTTTTTATGAACTCCAATATTTTCAAAAACATACAAACTGTCATACATGTATTAAGATTTCCACTAACTCTGAACAGGGTATTTTATGACCCTACATGGAAAGATCAGGAGCAAATTGGTTTACCTTTGTCCATCAGTCCCTTTGACAGTCTATCCATCTGTCTGTCTATCTGTCTGTCTGTCTGTCTGCAAGACTTAACCAAAAAAACCTTAACATTGCCAATATTTTCAAGCCTATTCAAGATACAAGCCTCATAATTATTTGGCATGATAGATCTTTACTATACGTATCTGCTGTTATTGTAGTCAAGGTTATGTGACAAGGTCATCTTTCAAGGTCAAATAACTTATGAACGTAACCAAAAAACTTTACATTGCCAATATTTTCAAGCCTTTTCAAAGTACAAACCTCATATTTGGCCTTTCAGTTGTTACTAAGCTCATGATGATACCCGTAAGCCCATCTCAAGGTAATTTTTTCAAGATCAAATTAAAGTACAATTAAAACAAACAATGGCCATAACTTTGAATTGGTAAATCATAGAGCCTTGATATTTTACATCTGCATTGCTTGTGACAAGTCCTATCCATGCATAACAAAGTCAAGGTCATTGGTCAAGTTCATTCAGTGAAGGCCACTCATTTTTGACAATAAAACTTTACTATTTTCTATTACTTACTATACTATTTTCTATAATTCTAGAGACAATAAAAAGACTTACATATAGGTAAGATTAACTTGATTCACTACTGCTTTCCATGTTAATCTATCAAATCACTGTTTGTAAAAAATGACTGGGGAATTGGCATATAACAAACACATCTTGTTTCTAATACAAGTTTCATTTCAAAACCATTTGAGTCACCTTTCTATTCTATCTAGAAAATAATCTCTTTGAATCATTATCATCAACAATTTCTGCCATATGGAGTGAATCAGGCCCTCATATATTTTGTTTAGAAATTCTTGATAAGTTCTATTGTGATCAGCTTAAGAACAGTTCAGGAATCTTCTTGATAGGCAGTTGTTTCCAGAAGTTTATTCTCAAAACAACATTGCTTCCCTCAGCAGCTGTGGTCATTTAGTGTGTGAGAAATTTCAAATTATTAGCTTTCAAGGGGACATAATTTAATAACCTAATCACATTTAGTCAGAATAGTATAATACTAGGACACCCCCAGCCCTCCCTCTTTTTTGTATGATTGAACTCCCTTAAAAGTAAATTTCTTACGAGTCCTTACAGATCTGGTTTTTTTTCTGTAAAAGTTTGGACAGACTCTTTACAATTTAATAGCTTTTATGTGTTTTTAAAGAATAATTTAAGCAATGTCACAATTAATAGTGTGTTATCACAATGTAGTTCCAGTAATAATCTACGATTGAATCCGATTCATTCAGGACCAATCCAGTAGCATTACTAGCTTTTATATATGATCGGGTTCAATGATTAGATTAGTCTATCGATTTTGATTGGCAGCTGCAAACCATCAATTCAAAGTTGACTCGTATGTTATAGAATTTATGTCTTCAGGTAGTTTTAAAATGAGGGTATTTTGATTTAAATCATGCACTAAAACTTTTAAAGAGATAATCTATGATAAATAACACTAATCATTCCCATCATACTACACTTAGAAAAGTCATAACTTTTTTCCTCTGTCATCCGAAAACAATTTTCTTTCGAAAGCTAAAGAATAACTAAAATCATGTCAATCATTTTTACTTATAGTTTTTATGTACATATTTGTTTTTTCTCATAATTCACATGAATAATTAATGCTTACCATGCAGCATATAGGCGAGCATTCTACTACTTCTAATTCAGCTGCGTGTAGTGTCCGTGGTCTAGAGGTAGAGCGTCAGCCTCTTGACTTAATGGTCCTGAGTTCGATTCCCGGGAGCGGCCAGCGATCTTGGTTCTTTCATAGGCCCACACATTCGGCATGAGTATACTCCTTGACCCTATTACCGGTGGTCTTAATGAAAACTGTCTGTGTTAAAGAATCTCTTGATTTTATATTAGAATATTTTATGTCATCACATAGCCAATCATTCCTTTATCAAAATCAGCACTTTTGTTTTTAGAGAAACGCATTTCAACAATAGTCTTTGGTTGGAAACAACCTGACCCTCAAGATTTGCTGGAACTACTTTTGTATCAATTACTGGTGTACTGAGGAAAACCTTTGAAGTTCACAAATTACAAACCCTTTTGTAGACTTTCTATACATCATATACAAACTTTGACTCATTTAGGTATAATTCATCATATCATCTGTTCCAAACATTGCTTAACTTAAGTCTTACAAGAACAATTCATACACCACCATGTCCAAATTCTGTTTTCCTCTGTAAAAGAGTAAAATTGATAGATGGATTCTATAAAATTTTAACAGGATCTATCAGGGACCAACCAAGTTAAATTATTGTTTAAAAAGGTTTAACTAAAATTCTGAAACATTGTCTGAAGTATTTCTGTATTTGAAATTCAAAATTTATTACTACACCGGTAATTGGTATATCCCGGTAATAGGGTAACTGAGCATACTGGTGAATTTTCTAGGAAGCAGAATTGAGAGGGATTAATCTAAGTTGTAAGAACTTGTTTCCCAATCTATGTAAAATAAATAGGTTTAAACCAATCTTATTCAGCTGACTAAGGGTGTTACAGTACCAACCGTTTAGATAATGATTCGTAAGCCTGTCTTTTCCTGGTGGTGACATTTTTAAATCATTTTTTTATTTATTTTTTGGGATACGCACTTGCTGTCCATTAGGTTTTTGTAGAAGAAACTTTGCCTTCGTGCAAGATGAAAACGTAGATGAAGCATTGAGAAAATGTTAACCTGTATTGCATGTGCACTTTATTGAAGTGCGGGGTTGGCCAACATTTACTATACTGAAGGACTGGTATGTGATCAGGTATCTAGTACTCGCGGGCGCTTTGCTATCACGAAAGTATTACTGGTCTTTATAACAAATGACAGTGCTTTTAAACATTTTTTATGTCATGAATATACAATGCTCATTTAGCAACGGTCATTCTTCAAAATGGCAATGGTCTTAAAAAGCTCATAGTATTCCATTAAGAAGTCATTAAGTTATCACCAAACTTCTTAAAGTGATTGGTTGTGAGTGAATGACGATACATTGTGATAGGTTATAGGAGCGCATAAGACCAAATTGGGACACATAGGTTAGATAGATTATTTACGGACTACTTTACGCTTGATGGTAGTTTTATCTGCCACTTCATATCCAGGTGGATATGTACGAGTCTGCAAGTGTAATTTACGGACAAGATCATGTTAGTTTAGAATGCTTGTGGATGCGTACAATTGGCTATGAGTTACAAAAATATGATGATCTGAAAGGATCCGTAGGAAATATCCGTAGGTGTTAACCGGTATACGAGAAATTTTGGATCTGCCACGGCATTCTTTAACAATTTTTAATTAGCACAAAAATAGCTTTAGATACCTGGATGTGAATATTCATTCAGGGCATGATTATGTAGTGATATTTGTTTAAGAAAAGGATGATTGTAAGAAAAAATACCTGCCTTAATAATAAATCGGTTTGTCCTTAAAAACTTTTAAAATTTTTGCAATAAATTACTTTTTACACAACCCACCAGAGTGCAGGTGTCAGGTTGTTGACAAAAGATAATAGATAATCATGTCACTTATCCGTGGTCGCTTTCTTGTATATTTATTTGCTTTGCTGACTCGAGCAAGTCAGTAGAAAACAATAAGTGAGGCCAACTTTTTTAATGACAAATCATAACCATATGACAATAATTGTTAGAATATATAAAATCCTGCATCAATTCAATGTCTATTTAAGGATGCAAAAACATGGCCAATTTGTTATTATGCTTAAACAGCTAGAATAACATCAATTATCATAAAACCAATTTTGTTTTGAAAAATGATGTTTAGCTTTACTAGCTTTTCTCAGGGAAATCTTGTTGTATTGCTGTTGCCTCGGTGTTATCCTCACCCTAAATGATTATTTTGTGTTCTGAAAAAACTTTGATATTTTGGTCCTAATAATTTCTGATAATACAAAATGCATTTGCTTCAACCTTGGACTATAATTTTTAGCTCCACTGGCTGAAAGCCACTGGGGCTATTGTCATGGCGTTGTGTCCGTCGTGCGTCCGTCCGTGCGTCAGTGCGTCCGTGCGTCCGTTCGTAAACTTTTACTTTAAAAATCTTCTCCTCAGAAACTACTGGATGGATTTCAACCAAACTTCACTGGAATGATCCTTGGGTGACCCTCTTTCAAAGTTGTTCAAGAAATTTTGATCCAATGTAAAACATGGATTTATTGGGCGTGGCTAATTTCCAAATATGGTAAAAAGTGAGTTTTCTCTGATTCTAATTGATGGATACCAATGAAATTTTACATGAATGATCCTTGTGTGACCCTTTATCAGTCTACAAAAGATTATTGAAATCGGATGAAAAATATGCATTTTATGGGCGGAGGTCATTTCTCTATATGTTATATAGTGGAAACTTTCAAAATAATTTTCTCAGAATGTAAGTGATGGATATCAACCAAAATTCATTGGAATGATCCTTGAGTGACCCATTATCAGTCAACCAAAAATTATAGTGATCGGATGAAAAATATGTATTTTATGGGCGGAGGTCATTTCTCTATATGTTATATTGTGGAAACTTTGAAAATCATTTTCTCCGAAACGAAATGATGGATATCAACCAAATTTCCTTGGAATCTTTCTTGAGGGACCCTCTATCAGTCTACCAAAAATTATTGTGATCGGATGAAAAATATGTATTTCATGAGCGGAGATATTTCTCTATATGTTATTTAGTGGAAACTTTTGAAATCATTTTCTGAGAATCTAAATGATGGATATCAACCAAATTTCACTGGAATAATCTTTGAGTGACCCTCTATCAGTCTACCAAAAATTATTGTGATTAGATGAAAAATATGCATTTTATGGGCGGAGGTCATTTCTCTATAGGGGAAACTTTGAAAATCATTTTCAACATCAGTAGAATCCAAAATATTTAAAAATCTAGTCAAAACTATTACTACTTTACAAGAATTTCAAGCCTGTGGAGCGACTCAAGCCATTCATGGCTTTCTAGTGTTATAAAAAACATCTTATAGATCAATAATTTTGTACAAATTATAACCCTTTTGACTTAGAATTTTTAATCAATATCCAGGTTTATTTGTTTGTTTGAATGGGGTTTCAAAAATCTTCCAGTTAAATTTCCGCAGCTGGAGTACCTAAAAATGAATTCCTGGTATTTCTTACACCAGTGCTACCATTTCATTCTATAGCCTCAAGCTGCTATCAAATATACAGTATGTCTGTGATTATCAACCCATTGATGTAAGACAAATAGTTGGAAAGGATGTATGCCACTGTTGTTTAAATTATCTCATAGAGACAATTTCATTGAGTACCTTCAACATAGGGTTTGTTTCAGTAATGTTAAAATATTTGGATACAAAGTTTCCTGCCTCTATCTATAATTCTGATAAAGGAAACATTTATTTATGTTGAAGCTGACTTATGACATCTGTGGTTGTGTTTTATCTGAGAATTTCCTGGGAATTATAGAAGTTACAGCTTGTTCTAATTCTAATGGATTTTCTGGTTACAAACTCAGAATGGACTGAAGGTTAGAGGGCAATTAATTGTCATAGGTACATAAGAGGGGGTAAATCCATTCTTTAGTCTTAATTTCTACATGAAATTTCTATGTTGTAAGTACTCATTGTAATTGTCTCAACAAGATGATTCGATGAGTATCAACAGCATAGGTGTTATGATATAATGTTAGAAATACATTGAAGTGAAATTCGGAGTAACCCTCTATGTGTAAGTCTGCGGGTATTGTGTCTCATGGAAAGTTTTTAAAAGCTCATGCATATACTGTTGAATTGATTTTGTCGGGGTTTTTAAACAGACTAGAGTTTACTTTAATCACTAGAGTTTACTTTCATCGTCGTGCTGATCCTTCAATATTCCTACAAGATGTATAGACAAATACCACCACCCACAAAAAGGGGTTCAAACTTTAAACAAGAGGCCCAGAATGACCCTTAACTGCTCACCAGAATTTTAATAGTCTGTTGGATATCACCAAAATATTTTTTTGACAAAATTTCATTACAATTGCTCCAAAGGTTTAGTAGGAGATGACTTTCAAAGAATATAAAATGAAAAATTCAATGCTTTGTCAAGCCCATATTCATGGGCCAATCAGAATTTTGTAAGAAAAATTTTGAAAGGGTCCCCAAAGGAAAATTCTTGCAAAAGTTAAATTTCATTGTCATTTTTAAAGACCAGTGGTTGGGGGCGGGGGATTTTTATTCAAAGAATTTAAAATAAAAAATGTTCCATATGATGAAATATGAAATAAATATTCTTCTCTGAAACTACTGGTTAGAATTCAACAGCACTTCACAGAAATGATGCTTTGGACATGCTTTTTAAGAAAACTATGTTAAAATCTGATTTGGCAAATTACATGGGTTCTAGGGGCTATTGAGTCAGCAAAAAATTGTCCCACAAGATGAAATGTGAAAACATCATCTTTGAAACTTCTCATCATATTCAACCACTCTTTGCAAGAATCAAATTCCCGGCAACATGCTCTATAAAATTTCTTTGTTTTAGGCAATACTGTGCTGCCACGGTTAATTTTGGACCTTTGTGAATCAATATTTCTTATCACAACTTGAACATTTTTTACACAAATTATATCCATGCTAGATAATTTTAATGCAATTTAGTGTTAAATTGTCATAAATGCTAGAAATTAAATGCCAGTAGAACGGTGCTAGCTCTCAAAACGCCTCTTGTTATCAAATCAAAACAAAAAATGAAATAATTGGGATCTCTAAACAAGGTCCTACACATTTCATTGCTTAGTTACCAAATCCTCGTATCTTCAGCTTATGCAAGCTGAAGTTACAAGGGTTTGGTTGCCAACCTTCGATTTAAAGAATGTGTCTACCTATTAAACTGAGTAATTATAAATAAAAGCTGATTTACCTTTACCTTAAATGCAATGAACCGATTCTGAGGCTCCGCCCTGCCAGGACATTAATCTTGGATTATACCTGCCTATGAAAAACATATTTCTATAGCATAAGCTGAAGTTACAAGGATTTGGTAACCAAGCAATGAAATGTGGTCACTTTTGCTTAGCATGTGTATCCTTATGGTTTTATTCCAACCAAACCAGTTAATTACATGCGTTCATGATAATTATGGCTTAACTTTTGAAAGAACCCAAGCTAGTGAAAAGTAAACTGGCCAAATTACGTCACAGCTAAGCCCCGCCTTGCCAGTTCATTAATTACACAGAATACATTTAAATTTGTTTGATAGTTGTGTTCAATTTAAAATAACCTGTCAAATAGCTCCAAATTCGCGATCACAAGTTAAGGTCAGTTGATAAAATTAAGCTTTCCAATAAAAATCTTCAGCTCTTACATTGTAGATTAAGTATCAAAATAAAATCTAGGATTTGTTTTAAGAGATGAAGAGATTATTTGTTGCTTTCATGATGAATTGATACTAAAAAACAATTTGACATAGTGTCCATCTGTGCGTCCAGTTGGGTCTAATCTTTTTCTTTTAAAAATCTTCTCCTCACAAACTACTGGATGAATTTCAACTAAACTTCACAGGAATGATCCTTTGGTGATCCTCTTTCAAAGTTGTTCAAGGATATTTGATCCAATGAAAAACAAGGTTTTAATGATAATATGTGACTTTTTTAGCTCACCTGAGCACAAAGTACAGTCGTTTGGCGTACAGTTGTTCAGACTTCCGGTCGTCCAGACATCCGTCAACACTTTGTATGCACTCTAGAGATCACATTTTTGGCCCAAATTTCTTGAAACTTGGTCATAATGTTTCTTTCGATCAAATCTTGGTCAAGTTTGAAATTGGGTCAAGTGGGGTCAAAAATGGGGTTGTCGGGTCAAATCTTAGAAAAAACCTTGTGTGCACTTTATAGATCACATTTTAAGCCCAAATATATTGAAACTTGGCAAGAATGTTAGTCTCCATCAAATCTCGGTCAAGGTTGAATTTGGGTCAAGTGGGGTCAAATCTAAGAAAAACCTTGGTGCATTCTGGAGGCCACATTTTTGGCCCAAATATCTTGAAACTTAATCATATTTTTTCTCTCCATCAAATCTTGGTCAAAATTGAATTTTGGTCAAGTGGGGTCAAAAATGGGGTCAAATCTTAGAAAATTCTTGAAAAACTCTAGAGGCCACATTTTTGGCAATTTGAGGCAACATATTTGACTCAAATGTCTTGAAATTAAATTGAAATGTTTGTCTTCTTGATATCTCAGACTTTTGTTGAGCCAGTCATGAATTCCAAATAAGTAGTTTTGATACTTTGCCACCTTTGTCAACTAAATGCCTCAGGTGAGCTCTTAAGGGCTAATGGTCCTCATGTCTCAGCATATTATAGATGGATATCAACCAAATTCACTTGAACGATCTATGAGTGACCCTTTATCAGTCTTAACATCTGTGACCAGAATAAGTCTTTTGTGGGTGGAGGTCATTTCCCTACATGTTCTATAGTGGAAACTTTGATAATCATTTTATTAGAATCAAATTGATGGGTATCAACCAAATTTCACTAGAAACCTTTAGTAACCCTTTATCAATCTACAAAACGATTGTTGTAATCAAACATAAAATATATCAGAGGCCATTCTCTAAATGTTATATAGTGGAAACTTTGAAAATCATTTTATCAGCACCTAACTCATGGTTATCAAAGAAATTTCACTTAAGTGATACTTGGGTTACCCTTAATCAGACTACAATAAATTATTGTTATTACCGGTAGATGAAAAATATGTCTTATATGGTATGGGATAAAGAGGAAACTTTGAAAATCATTTCCTCATAACCTCCCAGAATGGATATCAATCAAATTTCACTGGAATGTTCCGTTGGTAACATTTTCATCACTGACTTCTCACTGACTTCTTTGCAGAAATATTTTGCAGTATGTGACTTATCATTCTTTTAGAAAAAAGAAAGTTAGAAACACACTTAAAACACTTAAATTCTGATCTTATCACATCAGTAAATTCAGGCCTTTGGAGCAAATCAGCTGCTCAAGCAGCTCTTGTTAAAATTTGGCTCAATAAATATCAACTCAAAATTATTGATAGGAGCAGGAAAAACAGTGAATAATTGAAATTAATTCCCTCTTGTAAGTAATTTCTCTCTCTTTTTTCAATGCTTCATGGAAATTTGGGATTTATTATAAAGATAAGAGCGCTTGCAAAAGGGTTAAATTTTGAAGGGAGATATTTTTCTGCAATTCTAGTAAAGCAGGTGTTCCTAATTTCTTGTCTAAATTGAGATTTTATGTAAACATTCCAGACTAATTACACAAAACTGATTTTGACCACCAGACTTTCAAACTTAGATCCCTCCATATTTTGCAGTTTTCTTTAAGCTCCAGCATCAAAATACAGTATTGCCATTAATTATAACATACATATATGATATGATGCTTGCTATGAAAAGATAATATGTAGGTAGATCCAGGGGCCTGTTTCACCAAAACATTTAAGACGTATTTTTGTCTTACCGATGACTTACCATATATTAAGGACAAAAATGAGGTATCACCAATCTATCAATACCTATGTAAAATGATTTTTGTTGTTACTGTTTCGAAAGTCATCAGTAAGACAAAAATACGTCTTAAATGTTTTGATGAAACAGGCCCCAGGATTTTTCTCAGGTGGGAACTGTTTCACTAAATAGGATTTTTTTTTTCATTTGAATTCAAGATGTTTTAAATCTTTTGCATTTTAAAGCAGAATAAACAGATAATGGTGTAAGGTATATTGCAAACTCAAATATTTCAACACTATTTACCCAAATCCTGCAATGAGGTACTCCATGAGCTGATTGAAATGAGTAACAACATCTTAGGTTTTTGTTGAGAAATAAGATGAGATTTATGATCACCTAGGTAGAATTGAGTGAAAATTCTTTATTCTTTATTCTTAAATTGATTAGATCCCAGCTTATTGGTACTAATTTTAATCATCCAGGTCCAATGGATGCCAATCAATATTAATTTGATTTTCTGTGGTGTTTCACCTCAGATACAGTTATGTTTTTGGTCTCTAAACTACATTCAATTTTATTAATGTCTCTCAAATGGTGATGGAAATAAAAGTGTTTGTGTATAATGATATGGAATAAAAAAAGACAAACTGAAATTCCTAAAATTGGGTTATAAAGGATGTGTTTTTCATTTGCTCACATCCAAGCCTCTTATTAATGGGACTGAACAGTGGGCTGTTGATTTGTTACTTCATAAATTATGTACAGCATGGTTCATGATTTTAAGAGCACAAATCTGATAAAATCATCATTGATGTAGCGGATAATTAACAGAGATAATCATCTAGGTCGAATGGTCATGATTAATTACCCATCAATCCCATTATTGTATTAGAACCCCAAAATCTCTGTAGGGTACTTGTGCCATTTATTTACAGTGCTGTATGGATGTTAATTTTTTCTTTGAATTAATTAAGAAAAAAATGTTTCAAAGCTTTTTTTTTTAAACCTTTTTTTTTTTTATTATTATTTTTCATAAGAAATACAAATTGAGGTTCAAAGCTGGTATGCAATTAAGGACAACATTTCAAAAAAATGTATAAAAAATACCATTTTGCATTACAAACTTCTTAGGCCAGATTGCATAACAAATGTTTAATTGTAAACTCGAGGTTAACCATATGTATATACCTCAAGTTTACCACTAAACCTTTGTCATGCAATTGGGCCTTTAAGTTACAAGGTTTTTTAACTTGGGTCATCTTGCACTGTTTTTTCAGTCCTAAAGCATTCAACTCCATTTTGGCAGATAGAGCAATGTTAATAAAGAAAAAATATTTTTAGGGATATTTATGGATGAATCAATTCAGAAGAATTGTATGTATATATAAATTTATACAGCCTCTTGCAATAGTAAATGCTTACCCCTCAATATTCTGAAGGAGTGCACAATGAGTTTTTGATTGATATCAAGCATTTAAAATGTTTACTTTACTGCATAAACTAATGTCATAGATTAGATAATCAAATCCTTTACAAATTTCTAGTTAGTTTTTTTTGGCAGTGATATTTTAATGCCTCATATCTACAGCGTGGATCAAGAAGTATACATTTACAAGGTTTTAGAACAAGACTGAATGCTGACTCAAAATTACATTAAAACTACAAGATTTCAAGGACTTAAGTTTTAAAATGGTTGATTTTTTTTCTAGTATCACTCTGTTTTTATATGTGAAAAAATAGCTGGTTAAGACTAAGATCAGAAAACACATGCAACTTGCAAAATTCTCCTGAAACAGCAGAACAATAAAACAAAGGTTAATATAGTCATAATTTCAGTGATTTGCACTCAAGGTTGGAAGGAAAAGTGCTTACAAAAACATGTGCTGATCTGTGTAAATTGTTGACATAATGAAGGAGAAAATGAACCAAACAATGTGTGCTAAAATACAGTTAGATTAAGATCTGTAGTGATTTGATTCATTTTTGGGAAAAATTGTGACATGAGTTCAATGGAGAATATAGCTGAAGGACTGCTGCTTTCGGAAAATGCCAGGGAGAAATTCTCCGCAGCTGTCAACAAACAAAATATGATTGCACAGACCGGTAAGTTAAATTTTATACATGATACACATCATTATTCATAAACAAAGGCTAGAGATTGTCAAGCAAAAAGGATCCATCTTAGAAACAAAACAAGAGAACCATAATGGCCCTATATCATTCAGCTTTGTATCCTTGACTCCTGTCTTTAAATTGCACTAACTTAATTGACATATTAAATGTCAATTAAAGACAAATTTTTCTGCAAAATCATTTTTGTAACCTGATACACTTGAAAGTTATGTAATAGATATAGTTCATTTCTGACAATTAACGCAAAATAACCTAAACAGAGCGTTAGCAGAGTGCAAGGTTAGGTGCAAAAAATGTCAGAATATAACTGTTTCACCAATCAACTAATTTTTTCGCTCAAGGCAATAACTCTGGTTCAAATTAGCTGTGCATCAATCAATGATGTCATTCATCTTTGTTGTGTCGTACTTTCTTCCATCAAATTGAGGTAAAAAAAACTTCAAAAAATCTTCTCTGAAACCAAAAGCCAGACATCTTCCATATTTTGTTTGTAATATCATATAGTGTACTTCTTCCAATGTTTTCATGTCATGCCCCTGGGATCATATTTGGGCTCTGAATGATCCCACACTATTTTACATAGACACAAAGGAGGAAATCTTAAAAACTTGGTCTCTGAAACCAGAAGGTAGGGACTTTTCATGATTGTCTAATTTATTGTATTTCATGAAGTTTGTTCATTAAACGACCATATGTTCATGTAAGAGCTGTGCCCAGGCATGTCCTTTTTACTCTTTTCTGAAATCATTCCATGGTATTGATCTTATTGAGAAATTATCTAATGTTGTCATCAAATAGACTCAGGTGAGTGATCTAGGACCATCATGGTCCTCTTGTTTAAAAAATGCTAAAGTTTCCTTTTTATCACTCTAGAGGTTGTAATTATTGGTCAATCTTTATCAAACTTCTTAAAAATATGTTTCTTGTAATAAAAAGATTATTATCAATTTTGGTGACATTCAGACTAAGTCATAGGAAAAGTAAAGATGATGTAATTTTGAAGGTTTTTCTTGTTCAGAAAAGTACAAAATACATAAGATAAGTTTTATATAAACCATTTAAGGTGTGCCTTTTCCGTAATGTAATATTCACAACTTGATTGGACAAAAATGAAGTTTAATGTAGTTAATATCCTGTTTAAGGTTGCCTACACAAAATTTGAAAAAAATCACAAAAATGCATTGCAATAAATCTCCCAAGTATTTTGACAAAAGATTCACTATCCTTCTTTGAAAAAATAATTTTAGAATACTGGAAGTTCATGCTTTACAAATCTATTTAAACATTGATTTAACATAGAAACTTCAAAATGTTCCAATTGTCCAGTCACTACAATATAAATAAGAAACTGTTAAAAGAGGCCCCATTCAAATGGCCAGATTTACACCATTGGTTTCCATTTGCAATTCTCAAGGTTTCAGAACATAGCATAATTAACTAAGGAATCTCAATGACAGGCCAATTTTGAAATTTTACATTTTTTGAATTACATTGCCTCTGATTAAATTTAAAAAAAATCAATGGTATATTGGACGAAAACTAAAACCCCTTGCAAATTTCATTTCATTTTAGGGAAAAAGAATTCTAAATCAAAGAATTCTAAATTGAGGGGTCAGTGCAACACTATTGTAAGTTAGTGCCTATATATTTATAGGCACTTACAATAGTGTTGCACTGACCCCTCGACATGAATTAAAACAGTGACTGGGTTACTTGTATCTTGCACAAACAATGCTATTTTGATGTTTATTGAAATTCTAACATTTACTAGGTGTAGTGTTACTGCCTCAAATGTATTTACAGGTCACCTTTGAAAAGAGCTTTAACAAATTTTTGACTAATTGCCTATTTTGAATGTATTTTTGATGTTTGTTTGCAATTGTATACCGAGGGGTCAGCGCAAGACTGTTGTAAGTGCCTATTGATATATAGGCACTTACAATAGATTTACGCTGTTCCATCGATATGCCTTCATAATGTGCCTTTAAAAGGTGGATAATCCAAGGCATGTTTGATAATTTTTGGCCTTGCCAGAGCCTATTGCATATAAGGAGAGGTATAGTAGCAATTTTGGAGATTTTTTCTGTTATATAGATATATATTTACTTTACTCTAAAAGAAACATCCACAAATATAATGTTCTCTTAATAACTTTACCATTTATGACTTAATTGTACTTTTCATTTTAACACCAGTCCAAACTGACAACCTTTTCTAGAATGATCTTTTGTCTCTTGGATTCCATGTTCCTTTCCTAGCAATGCCTACTTAGTAAATGTGTCCCCTAAGCTTGCTGGTCTAATGCAAAATGGTTTGTTGAAAATTTTAATGTGAATTGAAAGATATTTTTGCGCATATCAATAAATTGTTTCAAAATCTTTACATTTTTGTTGATGTCAAATGTTATATAATAATAATAATAATAATAATAATAATAATAATAACGTCTTTATTTAAAGAGGCTACACATTTGGTTTCCCAATCTTCCATGTGGGCCTCTGTAACATTTACATTAGAGACAAAATTTACAAAAGAACAAGCTAACAAACAATAGAGCAAACACATTGAAAATATTGATATTAATTGAAATTACTACTTAAAGTATACTTTAAGAAATAATAGTTAAAGCTTGCTGATGAAACAATTTAGCCAGTGTTGGACACTTACACATAAGAATGTTATCAACCAAAATAAGGGCTACAGAGGTAAGACAATAAAAGTCAGGGTTTATCAATGAACATTTTCTCCTTCAAGAAAAATGTTAAAAGTAGCATTATAGCCAGTTTTCTTAAGGAAAATGACGGTTTGAAAGCCCGCTTGATAATTGCCAAATCTACTGTAACTTGCATTCTTAAGCATGTATTTCCAAATTTTATCCTGTTACATGCAGGTTTTCACCGTAATCATAAGATGAATGCTTACCCACGGACTCTCCAACCATGCAATGTTAGTAAGAGAGATCTATGAGACAAAATGCAAATTAAGCCTTTTAATACCTATTTATTGTAGTAGAGCTCACTTGGGAAACAGGTACTTTCATTCATTATGGAATTTGTACCTTGTTAACTCTTATTTGATGGTGTTGTCAAGCTACTGTATCTGTTTAACAATTAACAGTCTGGGGAGGCATAACTTTTTTGTCCCATACATGTGGTAATATGATTGTTCTACCAAAAGTAGCGAAGAAAGATAATCAAAGCACTGAAAGTACTGATGGTGGACGTTTCTGTTGGCATACTAGAGTGATTCTTCCATTTGTTGAGAAAAGAGAAATTTTACGTGTAAAATTACAATAAAAGGAAAATGTCCTGACCCAAGTTCGCGTCTTGCTTAAGATATGTATTTCTCAACATATATCGTTGATCGTCAACCAAAGTCCTGTAATTACAATGTTTCGATAACGTTCGGCAATATGTCCGGTGCAGTTTAAAGAGTGATTGTCAGATTCATTAGGTATGAAAGGAAAGAAATGAAAATCAGATTATCTAGGTTATTATTCTGATTTTGTAATGCTTATCGATTCTCTGTAATCTCATGATAAAAATTATGGTGTTATCTGCTTGAAAAGTTCTATAAAAGGGTAATAATTAATTGTTCCGCGATTTTCATTCTCAAATAAAGAATGAAAGGGTAAGTGTTTATATAAACATGTAAAAAATTGCAGATACTTGTCTCATGATTAGATGTTGCGTGTTGAAAAGTGAAATAAAACCCCTTTGCATAAAATAAATAAATAAATAAAACCTTTATCGCAGGACCTGAATGCTTTACTTTACCTGCTCGGGCTGTATCAGTATTCATTATTTTCCGATATTTCCATTAATAGGCCATTGTTTTATATACATTAGTAGTGTCAGGGGAGGTTACCATTCCAGTAATTTCATTGACCAAATGTTCATGAGTGACCTCCCATAGACCATTGGGAAACAAGGGGCAAATTACTCACTTTGTCTGAAAAGTAGTTCTACGCAAGCAAAACGTTCACCCGATCTCAGAATTGCATATGATTGCGTACTTAAAAGATGTCTTTGAGGTTTCAATAAGTTATGTAGAATCCTTTTTTCACTCCATTTTTAAAATGCATGGTTGTCAGACGGATACAATTCTTGAAAAATAGTAAATTGAATCTTAGTGAGCACTACTGTTTTGAAAACCTATTAACATCTGTCAGGATTTTTCTAACACGGTATTAACACTGGTGAGCGTAAACATCCACCAAAAATAAGTGTAAATGTTATAAATTATGTCAATTTATACTTAGTAGTTGTTTCTTTTGAAGCTAAGTGTATAATTAAATTTTAACATCATTTAGTGGTTTAAACCTTGAAACTACACCTTAACCAGGCAGACGTTAGGGGATTTGGTAACTCAGCAATGAAATATGTTCAATAGTATAGTCCGTTTGACTTCTATATGGACCAACATTTCGCCGAAAATCTCAGAATCGAATTAATGAAGTGTATTTTTTTCTTGTCATATCATATTTTCAATCTAATACCATGAAGAATTTTGTTTTTCAGAATTTTTGTAGGTGTAATTATGATTTTGTCCATCCGTCGACATGTTAACTTTCTGCCCTTCATACCTACTCGTGTCTGCAATAAACGGAACAGCGAATTGTCTATCCAAAAATAGCTCTGATTTGCATAGGGACCGAGTCAAAAGTGTATGAATTTTGGCAAGTCGTTTTAGTATGAAATCGAATATTTTTGTAAAATTACTTTGGTAGATTTTTTTTACTTCCTTGGGATATCAAATCTGAGTGCATTCTGTATTTGTTAAACAATTGTTTGACAAGATAATTGATAATAGTTTTTATCAATTCTGAGATGAACCCCATATTCCCTTATTTAGACCAATCAAAAAGGATTATTTTACAAAGTCGTTGGGATTTGCACGAGGAAATTTAGATAAGCAGGCAAGTAATAACGGTACAAATCACGGGATATTTAAGTTTAAGATGTCCTGACCGTCGATATGCTAATTAGCTTTTCCATATATGGAATAATGGACATTTCTTCTGTCAAATGTTTACTATAAAACCACGTGTTTTCACTATTTGTTTATATTACCTTCCAACTTAACAGCCTTCATCACCCCTCGTGTTTAAGAGCAGAAAATGCGAAAATATTATCATTAACTTGATAGACAAAATCATTATTTTAAAATCATTTTGTTTCCAAAAAATATTTTTTGGAATGGTATTAAGCTGAAAATAACATTTTACCACAAAGAAATCCTTTATTTAAACGCAACCTTATGTAATTGATGAAAATGTTGGTCCATATAGAAGTCAAACGGACTATACCATGTATGTCTATATGTCTTAAGAATTTAAGTTAAGAGTTCAAATATATACACTCATACTGGTAAATACTTGACAAACTATTGACCAAATCTTATATATTGAAAAGTTACATTTCTAGTAAAAATCTGTATTCACACATATGTACATGAGGTCCTTAAACTACAAGGATTACAAATTTAGAAAGGTCAAATTTGATTTTGATATTTTCATTCTTTTAAAAAAAACTATATCTCACTTAAAGAGACTTTTGCATTGATTTCCATGCAGTTTCTATAATGCATGATTTATTAATGCATGATGTTGAAATATCCGGTATTAATACTACCAATTCAATTCATTTGCAAGTGGTTGTGCTACTTAAGGTTCATGTAAAGTGTTTAAGCCAAGAAGGTATTAATACTACCAATTCAATTCATTTGCAAGTGGTTGTGCTACTTAAGGTTCATGTAAAGTGTTTAAGACCCAATTTTAAGGGCACTTCATTAGCCAAGAAAAAGCAGTATGTCCATTGTCCAGGTATATCATATATCAAAATGAAGGTATTCATGAGCACAAGCAGTTAAGCAACATAAGGCCGCCATAGCTATAGTGGTATAGCCAAAACATTGTGGAAAAGGGTCATTTTGTACAGAACAAGCAACTGCATGACAGTTGAATAAAATTGTCCCATATTTTGACAAAGTACAGTCTAATGTTGTTAATTTTGATTTAGAAATAAACTCAATAATCATAAGTTTTTCTCAATATATAATTTGAAATGTCAAACGTTTGTAACATGCCTCTAAAATACTATCAATGAGCTGACTGCATGAAAAGAAAAATCAGAATCCAGTAGCCAAAAAAATCAGATAAACTTGTGAGAAATTTGGCCTAGCTGTTAATGTGAAATCTGATCTGGTTGTGAAAGGTTTGATATTGTAAACTGATAAAACTGGCTTTAAACTAATGAAAGTAATCAAAGTGCTGTCAGCACTGTAAATCGTACATCTTTGAGAGGCTGGGATAGTGCAATAGTTCGCCAATCAAAAGGGCTCAAAATTGGACAATAAAAGTTGGTAAAATCTTTGCCCAATTTGTGATTTTTTTGTCTTAACACTCCATCTTTTCGAGGACATCGCCAGCTCATCCAACCTCGTGGGTCCGATTTTGAAAGGTTGCTAATTCGATAGCCCTCTGCTAGTCTAAATTATTTCTTAGCAGATTTTTTACGTCGTTATAATGAGCACGCGCCAAGCTAAAAGCTTGTCTGTTAATATTATTCCTCTCTCTATAGAGTTTAAAAGTCTGTTTAGCAACATTCATTTTTCATTAAACTATTTACAATTTTGATTACCAACACGTTTGTATTGTTTATCTAAAATGACCTGGCACTCATTAACGTCCGTTAACGCTCGAGTAATCCCGCATCGTTACCCAATTTCATTCACCGTTATAGTTATTATTACACATCCTTTTCAAAAAGTCGCGGTAGCACAGTGGTTACAGACACCTTCCCGTACACCGATAAGTTGTTGGGTCGAGTTCAATTCCTGACAGAGACACATGTTATAATCATTGTGATTATCGTTAACATATTGATTTTTTTCGTTTTTTTTTTTTTTAATTACATTTCTTATTATTATTTTGTACCTTGTTTGTTTTTTTTGTCAGTTACGATCAATATATTTTATTCTGACATCATTCAATTTTGTGTGTTTGCACCAACCAAGATTATTGCATTCTGATCGAGAGTAAGATTTTTTTCATACCTAAATGAAAAAAATAATAAGTTGTTAGTAAGCTTGTACTAAAAAGTAGTTACGATAAAGATCTCATTTGCTCCATGGTATTGAATTAAAAGATAGAGATAAGAGTTAAACAGGAATTCGATTAACGTGTTCAAACCCTCTATGTGTTTTTAATTTCATACAATCATTTTTTGTTAAAAAAAAAGTGCCCCTTCATCTCTTAAAGAAAGATCTAGATACTTTTCAAAATTTATATTTTTTCAGTAATTACCAATGATTAATGGACAGGACTTTACAATACTTAGTAGTCAAATTGAGGCTGACGGAAAGGCTGTGCCAAATACAAATAGTCTTAGGCAACACTGTTCAAAATATCAAAAGTATCAAAATAGGTACTCAATTAAGTGTTCCCCAAAAAAGAAATAGAAATATTTATGGTCATAGTCCGGCTTGAACTCGTGGCCTCCCGATTATGGGAACGCAGCCTAACCACCACCGCTAAATTTCCGTGTGTACTTCGAACTGTGATACATATTTTTCCATCTTAACTTCGCGAGTATAAGTCTATATTAAGAAACAATTTACCGACTATCAATAGGGGTCAAAAGGAATATTTAATGAGTGCCAGGTCATTGTAGATAGATAATATCCTATATCAGTTTATCGTATGTTTTTGTCGGTTTATTTGTTGTTGAATAATTTTTCTTCATACTCAAATTTGAATTTATTGAAAATAGGATTGGAGCGTGATCAGAGTGCTCATTGTAATCAAATATTTCAAAATTACAAAATTATTTCTATTTGTTAACACATAGTCAACAGTACTCATTCCACAGTTAACTTCCCACGCTCCCTGTTTGAGTGCAGACGACTATTGACCAATGACAAACAACTTAATTGACACATTTCGAGCAGACGATGTCCATTTGCATCTATGACGTAGTCTGTATTTACGCGCGGGTTAAAACGCGTGATAATCATAACAGAATTTGATTGGTTGTCAGCCCTACAACTGGTAAATGACCGTTCGAGAAAAACATCAGAGCAGTAATATTGTAAGTGCTACAAATTTATTATACAGTTAACCTATTGTACGTTTCAACTCCTTTACTCAACCGAAAATCTTGTTATAAACACTGAAAATACTTACTGGTAATTACTAAAAGCGAAAATTACATCAAATTTTGTATTAGCCTCTTCTGTAATTGTCGAAAAGTAAATAAGATAAAAACAAAGTTTGTAGATTGTGACTGAAAAGGCCGTTTCTTCGGCGTTTGAAAACACATTATTTGGTTTGAACACATTGCTCAGAAGATAATGGTAAAAATGTAGTGGGTCAAACAGACTGGATTTCTGGAAAACGGTAATTATAAATCTACTGCTTCGCAGTACGATTTAAAAACCTCCCTGTACCCCATCCTCTGTAATACTCTGAGCCCCCGTCATAGCGCAGTTGGTAGCGCCTTGGACTGTCAATCTAGAAGTCCCGGGTTCAATTCCCGACGGCAGCACTCATTCTTTCCGACTATATGTCTCTCACCAATGGGTTGATACTTATAGACCTATGTGAGATAGCAGCTGAGGGTAGGAAAGGATGGGATGGTTGCACTGGTGAGAGAAATACTGGGAAACCATTGTTAGGTGCTCCAGCCCCTGTGATTGAGCCGTAAAATGTTGAAAGCAGTGTAAAACTCCATTCAAACAATCAATCATTCTGTAATACTCTACACTGAGAAAAATCCATTTCAGTTTTTTTAAGATAACAATATTTTAACGACTTTATTCGTCTTTTTCTCCAGTTTAAGATTTATTATACTCCCCACCCATTAAGTATATGATCTGTCTGTCTGTCTGTCTGTATGTCCATCCTTGCATCAGTCCTTCTGTCTGTTTGTAGATCTTTTTAGTTTCCAGACTCTAACTACAGAACCAATTGACCTAGAATCATGAAACTTAACACAATTGTTTTCCATGCAAGAAAATGCTCTATTGTTTTTGGTAACTTAAAGTCAAAGGTCTAGGTCACAAGTGAACTTTGTCTACAAAACGTTACCAGACTCTAACTTGAGAAATGTGACCTAGAATCATCAAACTTTATACAAATTTCTCTCATGATCTAAGGAAGTATTTTGTACAGGTAGGTCAAACGTCAAGGTCACAAATGAGCTTCATCTGAAAATTGTTTCAACGCTCTTATTCAAGAACCGTTTAATAGCTCTCCTTGTGTGATGTTGACTATCTGTCAAACTGTCACCTGGCTTCAACATTTATCTAGTAGACAGTCTTGAAGCCAGAGTTTTTGTTGAATCAACTTGAAAATTTGTCAAGATGATTTATCTCCAATAGGCTATTGTGACTTGTGATTACACTACTTTTGTGTACAATCAACAAGTCAAAATAGCAAATTCTACTTATGATATGTCTTCATAGAATTATAGTCAAATTTGAAAATAGGTTACTTTGGATCAAAAACTAGAACACTAGGTCAAATCTAAGAACAAACTAGACACAATAGATGCCATATTTTTAACCCAATAAGGCTGATAATTTATATTCAATGATAAGGGAAAACAGTTTTTAATTCACCTTTTAGCAACTCTTCTAAAATAATATCAATAGAATTTATTCATGATTATGAAATTTAAACTGAAATTTTGCTGATGTCAGTTGATAGATTGAGGTTTTGTGGTTTATGTTTGCACTGAATGATTTTATGGTAATTTTAAGCTCACCTGAGCACATCATGCTCAAGGCCTACACAAAATTGATTATCCTGTATGGACTGCTCCTATTATACAGACAATTAATGTTTTAGCATTCGGAATGGGCACGCGATTGTAGAAACCTTAGCAACAACATCACCCCCGTTCTGGTACTGATCAGTCTTTCTTTTACTGATACAAAGAGATAAATGATTATCATAGAAATAAATGTCTGAAGAGAGTTAATTTCTTAAATGCTGAATAATCAAGTAAAATCGTGCATTAATCCCTTACTACATAGATGTCTGTGCTGTCAATATAATTCAACAAACATTTGCAATGTTACAGACGATTTCCTTGTTACTGTTCTATACAATGTACATATCGCCCTTTCCAATATATTCTTAACATATAAATTTTCAGTTGGATCTTATAGATTATGAATCGAATGGGCCCACTTTATACTGTATGCTGTATTTAAGAATGTTGAAGGAATTCTTTCTGTCAATAATACATTTATGAATAAAGAAACTAATGTAGTCAATGCAGGTAAAGCTTGGCTGCCTTTATCCGACACAAATTTCTCCCATTTTGAAAAGATGAAAAATACTTTTTCACCGTATTATCACTTCTTGAATGTACTAAATTTCTAGCCATTGTTGTCACAAGATTACCAAATGAAGAATTTAGGACCCAGATGTCTTGACCTCATCCAAAATTCCATGCTCTATACTAAGGCTTGAAGAAAAAATACAAATAATTACGAACAGCTCACTCTTTTCATATAAAAACAAACCTAAAGGGTAAAGGTCTTCTGCCAAAAATGCTGTTTTTGCCCTTTCCCCCTTTTGTCAGTTTTCCCGGACTAAAAAGCATTTTTTGCCAGGAAACAACTTTGACCTAAAAGGCACAGATTTCCAACATGGTAAATTGATTGTGCAAATCTCCTATAGTATCTCATTCAGACACTTAAAAAGAAGCCTTGGTGGTGGTACCAGCCAGTTATTTTCTCCTTACCACATATCAGAAACCGACCAGTCATCACTATCTTAGCACCAACTCAGATCATTGGCAACCAAGTAATCTGCCCTGGGTAACCATTTGAAAGAGATTTCGATACCATTCTTGAAACAAAAGTCATGAACCCTAAATGATATATCGTACAAACAAGGTTTTTTGCTGCCTATTTTAAGAATCAAGTTGAAGTTCTTGCTATCGGTGTTAACTATAACTTTCTTATTTTGCAGTTCTGCCACACATGAATGTAATTTATCTATACACAGACTCTAGTTCGTGGCATGTCAAACTTAAAATGCATTCAGTCCCGAGCCAGCTACCAGTCACCTCCGACCCCTCAATACCTTGGACGAAGCCGCGAAATCCAGATCCAGTAGTTTGTGTAAACGATTACTATGCAGTTATTGTTAGCGCCTGACATACCCTTATCTATCTTTTATGCAAACTACTATAGTTGTATTCTCTTAAATTTTCCTTCCAAAACAACATTTCAGCAAAACCAGCGGAAGTAACTTCAATGGGATCTTCCCAATTAATGCGACCAACGCAATCATAAAGGGTTCTAGAACACAGTCATACTTTATTTTCCATGACACTCTGCATTGATATCATGTGACCCACTATACAAGCAATCTTTTTAACGGGTATAATCACTGACCAAGCTGATCAGCTCATCCAAATGGCTTACAGCTCTCTTATACTATCATCACTGACTTTAACCCGAAGTACTCAAGGTGAGCTAGTGTGATCGTCTAATGTCCGTCTTCAGTTGTCAGTTGTCAGTCGTCCACAATTTCTTTAAACAGCTCCTCCTCCTAAACCTGTGGGTCAAATTTGATGAAACTTGCCAGGGATTGTCCTTGGGTCAAGCTCTACCAAAGTTGTTCAAATAAATGAAATCCACTATCTTGTTCTCTGAAACCAGAAGGCACACAGCTATCATATTTGTAATGTAGCATCATCTAGTGGACCTCTACCAAGTTTGTTCATATCAAGACCCTGGGGTCATATTAAGGCTCTAATCGGGCGCAACCCTTTTTACAAAAAATCAAAGAGTGAAAATCTTTAAAAAATCTTCTCCAAAACTAAAAGGTGGAAAGCCTTCATATTTTGTAGGTAGCGTGTGTGGACCTTTATCAAGTATGTTCATATCAAACCCCTGGGATCAAATTTGGGCTCAAACTGGATGAATCCCATTTTACAAAGTGGGAAATCTTCTCCTCTGAAACCATAAGGCAGAGATCCCTTACATTTGATATGTTGTATTATCTAGTGGGTCTTTACCAATTTTATTCATATCATACCCATGGGTCAGATTTAGGATCAGCGCGGGCACATCCCATTTTACTTCGAAACAAAGTGGGAAATCTTGGAAAATCTTCTACTCTGACACCAAAAGGCAGACATTTTTCATTTTTTCACACATAAGAAAGTGGATTAGGACCTCTGCAAATATTTTCAGGTCATGCCTTGGGGTTATATTTGGGCTCTGAATGCCCCCCCCCCCCCCCCTTCCCCCTATTTTACATAGACACGAAGCAGGAAATCTTAAAACCTTTTGGTCTCAAGTTTGTTCAGTACATGCCCCTATATAAGGGCTGTGGCCAGCATATCCTTTTTACTCCTTGCTGAAAATACTCCATGATATTGATCTTATTTACAATTTATCTCCTTGTTGACATCTGCCTATTTAATTGATGTTATGTCCCATGGGTCAAAGAGACTCAGGTGAGCAATCAAGGACAATCATCATCTCTGTCTATGAAGTGTCCCTAGTTTGTGCTTGTATGTAAGGGGAGTTCAAAAACCCAACCAGGAATGGGCTTGCGTAAGAATGGGTTAAATACATCTGGTGTGGCAGAGTAATTTGTTTCTGAAAAAGGAAATAATTTACCCATTTTGAATGAATGTTTTGGCTTAAGTTCCAAGTTAACAAGAAATCTTTCACTTGGCTTAAGTTTAAAAAATCTTTTTATTTTTTTTCTGTTTTTATGCCGCTGCATTTATAGATCAAGGGCATATTGTTATTGTTCTCTCTGTGAATCAGACAGTCTGTTTGTCACCCTAAAACTTTGATATTGGCCAACTTTTGCTTGGTAAGATAGAGTCTCCATATTTCAAATGAGTATTGCTTGTAACAAGAATTTTGCATTGGTACCACATTCAAGGTCAAATACAGGGAATTATTATGAAAAATTACAGCAGACCAATTGGTGTTTAACACACACATCTTGATATTTATAGTATTCATTTGTTATTGTTTGTTCTTTCACATGCTATGTTCTTCTGTTTAATTATAGAAATGAAAAAAAAAAGAAATGGAATTATATGTAAAACAGCTTAAAAGTCACTAGCATCACTTAAATCCATAGTTTTCTGGGGGTCTCCGGCCCTGGCCCCCAGCACTTTTGATCACACTCCTGACATTCAGGGACCCATTACAGCTATGCAGATTATTGTGAACAATAAGAGGACCGAGAAGTTACACTCACAAGTTACAAGTTTATGATATTCCTATATCAAAGGTAGCTAACCTTGCAGTTACCTTTATTATTTAACATAGGGTTTATTTCCCTTGAAATTATAAACATTTTGATAGGAGCTACAAAATATAAGAAACTTTATTTAATATTGGGCAGAATTAATTAATAAATAAACATAATCTTAAAGCTATTGACGGCAATAACATTAAGAATATTCCTTACAATTGTAAAGCAGCTTTAAATGAAATTCGGACTGTGAGTAGATATACATATAGTTGTATTTTCAAAACTGAGCTCTGACGTAGGCGCTAAGTCCATTACCATAGGTATATCTGGTATATGAAAAAGGCATATGATATGAACTGACCTAGACTGGTGACAGTCTCTTAAATAGAGGTATATATATATATATAAAAAAAAGAAAGATAGAAATAATGTTTCATGTCTATAAGCCTGATTTAAGCGAGATTTTCAGATAAAAGAACATTAACTCATTATTTGTGTGTGGTTGGTTTGTGGTTTAAAGTGGTTATGTACCTTGTTGTCTTATAAATCTAAACTCTGGGACTGAATGCCACTCTAGAACTGACCTTGATCCCTTTACTTCAATTATGTAAGTGAATGTATGAGTAAACCTTACTTTTTTGGACAAGCAATAACTTTCAGTTGAAAAATTACTTGTAACATTTTAATGTGTTGTTTATCTATTTAAAAAAAATGGCATTAGAATTTGATAGTTAAAAGTAGATTTCACGGCTCAATGCGCATAATCTACCTATATATCTTTTATGATAATCTGTATATACACATAAGATTATAATATTTAGAGATGAGCATTATTTGAAAATTAAAGTGCATAAATTTATCTGAGTTTTGGCCTTTTTTCCAAACAATCATATCATTTGCGGTTTTGCTAGAGAGAAATTTATTTAAGTAGCAGGCGCACAGCCAGGCAGAAGCCTGGAAGCCCGGGCTTCCACATTATTTTTTCAAGAATGGCTTTTAAAATTCTGAGAAAAAGTCAAGTATAAAAAAAGGAAAGTGAAAATGAAAGAGAAACAAAGCTGACAAAAAAATGAAATTCAATAGAAAATGTATCAGCTTTTATTTTTGTTTTTAATGAACTTTTGATTCCATCTTCCACCGTGGGCTACATGTATTTTTCACTTAGTGAAATAATGTCAGGTTACTCATTCTGTAAACTTGTTAATTTCGAGTAAGCATATATTTTCTGAAAGAAAGTCCAGTACAGTGTTGCTTTTTTTTTTCAGAATATAGAATAATTGACCTAAAATTATTGCATTTACTATAGGGATGAGTGTCTTTTTCACTGCGTTTATTGGGGTATAAAGTGCAATTGCCTTAGCACATGGCAAAAAACGCCCATAGAATGCTAGGATTAACGGCCAAGGACATTAAATTACTGTCAGATGAAAATTAGCAGAGCCATGAGTAGATTGTCCATGACGTTACAAACTGAGCTCACCGGGCTTGGTGATTCTTGAACAGCCGGACTAGCTTAAAATGAACAAAATCAAGTAAAGGGAAATAAATACAGATATTTCATATGAGTTGATTTTATAAGTTACTCCTCTTGTATACACATGAAGTAATGGCTATTTATTCCATTGAGAGAAAATATCTTCTTTAATATATAACACATAAGATATTCCACTGTGTAAATTGGGGCATTGTAATTGTATCAACCTATATCTTAATGAAACCTGGCCAGAATGTGTATCTGGTCAAAAGAATGAAACTCTGAAAATTGAAACATCCTGTTTGAAAACATGGGAACAGGGGCCTTAATGACAAAATACTTGTTAGAACTGTAGAGGCCACAATAATGACCCATCTATTGTGACATAGCTGTGCATAAAGTTCATATGCTCTCTTTTAGGTCAAAGTAACATTTCGCAAGAAGATTCAAATGAGTACCCAAAAGAATGATAAGAGAAATAATAATTTTAGACTAAAATTTATCCTATCTTTATATCTAGACCTTTGATTAACCTTTATCGGGCTGAATTTGGTTTTTTGTTTAACAAAAAAACAATAATTTGACATTTCAATCTGTCTGGTTCAAGTTTTTCCTACAACAATGAAATAGGCATTAGTCAGGGAAGACTAAGATTAAACTGCATATTTGTGCAGGCTGATCTCAGACTATACTGTCTACCACGGCTTTCATGTACAGCTGGAAAATATAGTGAACAGGATAGGGAGGTTAAATGTATTTAATATGCAAGCTGCTGTAGGTTTACTGGAATTTACCTATAATATACTCAGTAGCATTCACAGCAAGTTGGTTGGAAATCATTTATTTCTGGGTCACCTACCGTTGAATGTATGTGGATATCGGTGATTAGAATAACACAAGGTATCCATTATTTAAATATTTTCATTTCTCTTGGTCATTTTGGTATGAAATCTACGGGGCTTGTGTCAAAGAAAAAGCAGCCTTTAAGTTATACTTGGTTACAACCAGTATAATACTTGTTATTCAAGTTTACTGCTAGGTAATTGATATAGGCCTATTGGAGGCATTTTAAGATGTGGATGGCTAATTTGAATACTGTTCAATTTTGAAGATGCTAAACATCTAGAGACTGTAAAATTTTTGTATTTGATATTTCACACCCTCGCATCAATCAGAGTTGGGTCTTGCTTTTTTACTGGTGTTTACCTGTCTGTTTTTTTCTGTCTTTTATTTTTGTCTCTTGGTCTATCATAAAAAATAATCAATAAAATAAATGTTCAAATTTCTTTGAGCCTTCTTAGCTCACATTAGCACAAAAATTAAATGTTCAAGGTGATTGTTTGTGTTTTGTGAGTCATGCCTTTGAAAGTATAAACTCCTTTAAATTCTTTAAAAATCTTCTCAGTAACCACTGGGCCAATTTCAACCAAACTTGGCAGACATTTATCTTGGTTTACCCTTCCCAAATATGTTTGTTAAATTTTTATTCCCCCCCCCCTCCCATATGGGTGTTGCATTGTATACAGACTTATGTTTACTTTGAAATCTTTAATCATTTTCTCTTCCCAAACCAGTGGGCCAATTTTAACCAAATTTGGCATTGATATCCCTTGGTTGAACCTTTCTGAAAGGTTTTTGGGTGAAATTTTGATTGCCCTCCCTTCCCAACTATGGGTCTGTAAGGACAGTGCTTTTTTTGACAAATTCTTAAAAAACATTCTCACCAAAAACTAGTGGGTCAATTTCAACCTCATGTGGCATGAATGTTCCATGGGTGACTATTCTCAATTTTTTTCTTTTGCTAGTGTGGTCTAATTCACCTTACATTATTGAGTTGAGGTCACTACTGCAAATTACAAGGCCAGGGTTAACTGTCATCTATCAAGGCTAATCTTAGCAAAAATTTAGCAAAAAAAATGACATTTTCAAATACTTCATTAACTAATTTAAGATACAATGCATTTATTTCGGCATGATGACAAATCTACGAAAGACCGGTGGTGACTTCTTTTATTCACGCTTCACACTTTAAACATATTTTCTTTGAAATGTGAGCTCTGAAGCGTGAACTGGAGGTGACATTTCTTAAATTCAAACTTCTCACTTCACATTTCAAACATAATATCTTTGAAGTGTGAAGTGTGAACTATGAAATGCAAAGTTTGAAGTGTGAACTGTGAAGTATGAAGTGTGAAGTGTGAACTTTGAAGTGTGAAATATAAAGTGTGAACTTTGAAGTTTGAAGTGTGAAATGTGAACTTCGAAGTGTGAACTGTGAAATGTGAAGTGTGAAGTATGAACTTTGAAGTGTGAAGTATGAAGTGTGAACTTTGAAGTTTGAAGTCACACTTCACAGTTCACACTTCACATTTCATAGTTCACACTTCACACTTCAAAGTTCACACTTCACAGTTCACACTTCAAACTTCTCACTTCACATTTCATAGTTCACATTTCATAGTTCACACTTCACATTTCACATTTCAATATCATATGTTTGAAGTTTGAAGCATGAAGTGTGAATAAAAGAAGTCACCACCGGTCTTTCGTACAAATCTCATTCATATACATGTACATTTATAGATTACAGGTTCAAGGTGCTTTGAATCCGGTCAAGGTCATCTGTTGAGGTCAAACTTAGAAAAACTTGAAAAAACCTTATCTTTTTCAAATAATTTCAAGCTTTTTCAAGGTGAATTTTGTCTGAAAGATTCCATTTTTTATGCTTTTCACAGCTTTTACAAAGCTTTGGCATCCAGAAAAGATAGACTAAAAATCAGCCTGCACTTCATTATTGTGGGAAAAAAATTGTGCTAGACTTATTAAAATATCTATAAAATGGTGATAGTTGTAAAACACTATTTAAATTCATCAGAAAAGGTTTCAGTGAAGACTTATTTCAATATAAAATTCCAGACAATCTTTCATGCATGCAGTATACAGGTCATTAGCAGGTAATTCAGGAGGCCCTGGAAATACATGTACACCTCCACACATCTCTTAAAAGATCTGACTACTTTATGACTTGAGTTACACCTAGAGATTTACAACATCAATTAAGGTAAACTTTTAACATAAATCCATTAAAAGCTGGTTTTATCTAAGATGAGACAGCAGTTATTATTGTGCAGACTGGTCTATGATTCCTGCCAAAAGGGGAGTACCCAGTAGTCTAAATTCAACCAACCTGTATATTGTAAGTGTAAGAGGTATCAGTGCAGTTCAAGGTGTGAGTAGTGCCTTTTGTTAAGTTTTTTTTTATGTGCAACTGTGTCAAATCTCTGGTACTAATTAATCTAGTGCGTTGAAACTTTGTGACCATAATATCAGCATCTAGACAAAGATTCATTACTCTTATACTGAATTAGGAGGAATATTAACCCTTTTCGGACTATTAAATCTTGGTTAGGTTTTTAAGTGCAACTGATGTACATCTGTCATATTTTTGTTTCTACAGTCTGTTTGTCTTCTATATGGACCAACATTTCGCCAAAAATCTCAGAATTCAATCAATAAATCATACTTTTCTTTTGTCACTTCATATTTTCCACAGGAGCTCAAATTTGAGTGTATATTTAAACACAATTTAATGTAATTGAGGAAAAGGTTGGTCCATATAGAAGTCAAACGGACTATATAAAAGCTATTGCTTTGAAACTTTGCACATTATTGAATCTTCAGTGATCATCTCAGCCCCCAGACAAAGATTCAAAGATATTGAATTTAGTGGAATTTTAACCTTATTCTGACTGATAATTTTTTGGTTAAGTTTTTACATGTGATGATGATGTAACAGTATAGCAGTTATATCTCTGGACTTGTTAGAATTTTTACAAGCAACTGATGTATATCAGTTATATCTCTGTATCTACTCAAGATATTGCTTTGAAACTTTGAACATGCTTCTGTGAGTTTAAATTAACCTCCAGACAAAGATTAGTTACTCTGATATTGAATTAAGTGGAATTTTAACCCTTTTTGAACTTAGTAATCTTGGTTAAGTTTTTACATGCAACTGTTGAACCAGGTATATCTGTCCTATCTCTGGCTCTAGTAAGCTTTTGTTGTTCGGAAACCTTACAAATGCTGTTGTGACCATCAGCCTCTAGACTAAGATTCATTTCTTTGATATTGAATTTTTCTATGTCAACATTGATTTGCTTTTTTAAATATCCAGCATTTGGAGTTGAGCTTCGCTTTTCTCGGACAGCTATTGTTCTACTAAAGCTTTTGCTTGGAAACTTTGCACATGTGCTTTTGTGACCATGATCTCAGCCTTTAGACAAAAATTAAATACTGTGATATTGGATTTTGTGGAATTTTAACCCTTTCCTGACTTTGAAATTCTTGGTTAAGTTTTTATGTGCAACTGTTGTGTATCAATTACTTCTCTGTTTCTACATGTAGGTTATTGCTTGGAAATTTTGCACATGCTTCTATGACCATCATATCATCCTCAGGACAAAAAGATTCATTACTCTGAGTTTCATTTAATGGAACATTCCAATGTCTATATTGATTTGCTATCCAGCAATAGGAATAGTCAAACTTCACTATCCTACAGCAGCTCTTGTTTAAACACAACCCAATGTTGTACACTGTGTACCCATTTGAATTGCCTCATTAAATACTCAACGGGGTACAAACAACATAGGGTTTGGTTAACAGTGTTAAAATATTTGCAGAATAGAAAGAAAAAAAGAGCCTCTATCTGTTGTTGCAACACTATCAATATTGTGCTCATTACTGATGCATTTTGTACAAGAAGTCTAATACAGCAATATAAAGTATGCATGTTTACACCTGGTCAAAATTATGTCACCTGTACATCATCAGAGTGATAATGACAAATTACCTGGAATAGGTAGATAAAGTTTTACCTGAGTCAAAATACAGGGAGGAACAATGAGAGTATGTGACCTACCTTTATCATGTAAAAATGGTCCATCAAGATATTATTTAAAACAATTATTTGCGTTCTTGAGTACTGGTATATTTAAGGAATGGTCCTTAACATTTAACATATTATAAGAATCTGTCATGAATATTCATCCTAGTTCAACCTGAATTAGATTTATAAGAAATTCAAGATAAAAAATTGCTAATATGCTGGTTTATGGTGAAAATCTAATCAAACTATTGGATGGATTTCAACCAAATTTCAGTAGAATATTCTTGAGTGGACCTTTATCTGATTGTATGAAAACATGGGTCAAAGTTACAGGAAGGGCTTATTGGTGGACGTTTATGTTCACCAGTGTTAATACCACGTTTGAACAATCCTGTCAGATGTTAATAGGTTTTCAAAACAGTAGCACTCATTAAGATTCAATTTACTCTTTTTGAAGAATTGTAACCGTCTGACAACTATGCATTTCAAAAATGGAGTGAAACAAGGAGTCTACGTAACTTGTTGCAACCTCAAAGACATCTTTTAAGTGTGAAATCATATTCAATTCTGAGATCGGGTGAATTTTTTCCTTGCGTAGAACTACTTTTCTGACAGAGTGAGTAATTTGCCCCTTATTTCCAAATGGTCAATGGGAGGTCACTCATGAAATGAAATTACCGGAATGGCAACCTCCCCTGACACTACTAATGTATATAATTAAAGGCAAATTAATGGAAATATCGGTATACACATGAATACGGATACAGTCTGAGCAGGTAAAGTAAAGCATTCAGGCCATGCGATAAAGGTTGATGCAAAGGGGTTAAATTACTTTACATTGCAACACACGAAAGCCAAACTCGAGACGAGTGTCTGCAATTTTTTACGCGTTTATATGAACACTTAACCTTTCTTTTCTTTGAGAATGACAATCGCGGAACAATCAATTAATATTCTTTTATAGAATTTTTATCTCCACTGGCCGAAGGCCACTGGGGCTATTGTCATGGCGTTGTGTCCGTCGTTCGTTCGTGCGTCCGTTCGTAAACTTTTTCTTTAAAAATCTTCTCCTCAGAAACTACTGGATGAATTTCAATCAAACTTCACAGGAATGATCCTAGGGTGATCCTCTTTCAAAGTTGTTCAAGAAATTAAGATCCAATGACAAACATGGATTTAATGGACGTGGCTTATTTTTATGGTTAAAAGTGGGTTTTCTCAGACTCTAATTGATGGATACCAATTAAATTTTACATGAATGATCCTTAAATGGCCTTTTATCAGTCTATAAAAAAAATATTGTGATCGGTTGAAAAATATGTATTTTATGGGCGGAGGTCATTTTTCTATATGTTATTTAGTCGAAACTTTGAAAATCATTTTCTCAGAATGTAACTGATGGTTTTCAACCAAATTTCACTAGAATGGTACTTTAGTGATCCTTTATCAGGCTACCAGAAATTATTGTGATCGGATAAAAAATAATTATTTTAATGGGCGGAGGTCATTTCTGTATATGTTATTTAGTGGAAACTTTGAAAATCATTTTCTCAGAATGTCACTGATGGTTTTCAACCAAATTTCACCGGAATGATCTTTTTGAGTAACCCTTTATTATTCTACCAAAAATTACTGTGATCGGATGAAAATTTGTATTTTATGGGCAGAGGTAATTTCTCAATATGTTATTTTGTGTAATCTTTGAAAATCATTTTCTCAGAATGTTATGGGTGGATATCAATCAAACTTCATTGGTATGATCCTTCGCCGACCCCTTTAGCATGTAGCCAAAACTATTGTCATTGGATGAAATATATGGGGTTTTTTTTATTAGCGGAGGTCTTTTCTCTATATGTTATATAGTGGAAACTCTGAAATCATTTTCATCATCAGAAGAATCCAAAATATCTAAATATCTATTTAAAACTTTTCTTTTTTTTTACAAGAATTTCAAGCCTGTGGAGCGACCCAAGCCATTCATAGCTTTCTAGTTTAAGCAGATAACACCATAATGTTAATAATGAGATTACGGAGAGCTGATTAGCATTACAAAATATGAATAATAACCTAGATTATCTAATTGTCATTTCTTTGCTTTTATAACAAATGGATCGGAGAATCACTGTTTAAACTACACCGGGAATAATTCCGAAAGTTATCGAAACCTTGTAATTACAGGACTTTGTTGACGATCAACGATATATGTTGAGAAACGTATATCTGAAGCAAGATGCGGTCAGTTCATTTTCCTTTTATCGTAATTTTACATGTAAAATTTTTCTTTTCTCCACAAATGGAGGAATCACTCTAGTATGCCAACAGAAACGTCCACCATCAGTACTTACAGTGCTTTGATTTTTAGCTCCACTGGCTGAAAGCCACTGGGGCTATTGTCATGGCGTTGTGTCCGTCGTGCGTCCGTCCGTCCGTCCGTGCGTCCGTGCGTCAGGTCGTAAACTTTTTCTTTAAAAATCTTCTCCTCAGAAACTACTGGATGGATTTCAACCAAACTTCACAGGAATGATCCTTGGGTGACCCTCTTTCAAAGTTGTTCAAGAAATTTTGATCCAATGAAAAACATGGATTTAATGGGCGTGGCTAATTTCCAAATATGGTAAAAAATGACTTTTCTCAGGTTCTTATGGATGGATATCAACCAAATTTTACATGAATGATCCTTGGGTGACCCTTTATCAGTCTACCAAAAATTATTGTGATCGGATAAAAAATATGTATTTTATGGGCAGAGGTCATTTCTCTATATGTTATATAGTGGAAACTTTGAAAATCATTTTCTCAGAATCTAAGAGATAGATATCAACCAAATTTTACATGAAGGATCTTTTGGTGCCCCTGTATCAGTCTACCAAAAATTATTTTGATCAGTTGAAAATTATGTATTTTATGGGCGGAGGTCATTTCTCTATATGTTATATAGTGGAAACTTTGAAAATCATTTTCTCAGAATGTTAGTGATGGATATCAACCAAACTTCATAGGAATGATTCTTGAGTGATTCTTTATCGGTCTACCAAAAATTATTGTGATCGGATGAAAAATATGTATTTTATGGGCAGAGGTCATTTCTCTATATGCTATATAGTGGAAACTTTGAAATCATTTTATCAGAATGTAACTGATGGATATCAATCAAACTTCATTAGTATGATCCTTGGGTGATCCATCATCATGCAGCCAAAAATTATTGTCATTGGATGAAAAATATGTCTTTTATGGTTTTTTGAAACTTTGAAAATCTTTCCAACATCAGTAGAACCAAAAATATCTAAAAATCTAGTCAAAACTTAGATTTACTATTACAAGAAATTCAAGCCTGTGGAGCGACACAAGCCATTCATGGCTTTCTAGTTATATATGTTATGAATTGGCAATCTGTTGCGACATCTTCTTAAAGCAAGGTCAGGGCGTCAACTTCTGTCCTATATCCTATATTTGTCCTATATTTTGATGGCTGTCCTATATTGTCCTATATTTCAAAGGTGTCCTATATAGTGAACACCTTTGCTATATTTCCAGGAGATAATATAGTGTAAAAAAGAGATTGTCATTAATACACTTAACTACAGCTCAATCTTGATGTGAAATTGTATGAAGTATTTGTAATATATTGTACTAAATTGAGATTTTTGTCTTATTACCAATTTGTAAAGCAATTGCTTCATGAACATGAGCTACTCTAGATTTCAAATTTTTATTGCCACTTCTTAGTTCACCTGAGCAAGAGTGCTCAAGGTGATCTGTTGTGATAGTCCAATGTCCGTAGTCCTTTGGGTGTTGTTTGCAATTTCTTTATTTTCTATTCTTAATTTGGTAGGCAAATCTTGATGAAACTTGGTTATGCTCTGCCAAAGTAATTTAAAAAAGTGTATCCACTCTTAAATCTTGTTGCCATGGCATCTATAAATTGCTATGAAAATCTTCTCTGAGACCAGAATGCAGACAGCTTTCACATCTGGTATGTAGCATCATTGAGTTTACTTCTGCCAAGTTTGTTTGTATCATGTCTTTGGCGTTATATTTTGGTTTTAATCAGGCACAACCCATATTACATAGAAATAAAGGAGAAAATCTTTAAAATCATCTTCCCTAAATTAGTAGGCAGCCAGTTTTCATATCTGGTATGTAGCAATATCTAGTGGACCTCTACCAAATATATTCATATGCCCCTGTGTTCACATTTGGGCTCCAGTCAGGTGCATCCCATTTTTACATAGAAATAAAGAAGGAAATCTTCAAATGGTTCTCTGAAACCAGACAGCAGACACCTGTCATATTTGATATTTATTTTTTTTCCATTTACCTCTACCAAGTATGTTCATATAATAGCTCTGTGGTCAATTTTGTATGTAGCTTGATCAAGTTGACTTAAACCAAGCTGTTTCATATCATGCTACTATGATCATATATATTGGCTTGGCCCTTTCTACATAAAAATTAAGTTGGAAATTATTCAACTATCATTAAGGGTATCTACCATGAAAAAGTCTCTGACATTGATATTTGGTACAAAAAATCTTCTCTCAGTCATATTTATGAGATGTCTCAGGGGTCAAGGAGACTCTGGTGAGCAAACTGGGACCATATCAGTCCTCTTGTTTAATTTTATGCTTTTTAGCTCAATGAGTATAAAGTGCGTAAGGTGAGCTTAGAATTGTAATAAAATGCTGTCTGTTGTTGACTGTCCCTCTGTCTGTCCTTTAGTCAACAATTTCTAAAACTTGGGAGAGATATTTCCTAGGTCAAGCTCTACCAAAGTTGTTAAAAGACTTTCTATCTAAAACTCTGGTTTGCCAGGTTAGATGAAAAAGCCAAAAAGCAATGAAATTAATCTAAGCTAAGCTAATCAAGATAAAACTTGACAGGGATATTTCTTTTGTGAACTTGTATCAAATTTATTAAAGAATTTAATTCATAACAAAAACATTGGTTGCCATGGTAACAGACCTAAAATTAAGAAAAACTTTTCAAATTCTTTCTTTCAAACTCCTCTTGTATCTGTGTAGTGATAAGCTTAGGGTACCTAAGCTTAGAGGATAGATTTTAGTTTACTACTATTTACTGGAAATTGAAGGTCTAAGGGTTATGTTTAGTTGCATTAAAATTTTCACATTATTTCATCTTCAAACTAATACTTTTTAATAAGAAATAATAGAAAGATGGTGATGGATGGCTATTTGGATGTTTGTAGCCATAATTATTGTCCTTTATTTGTCCTATATTTTTATTCTGAAATGTCCTATATTTCTATATATTTTTCACAATTTTGAGTTGACGCCCTGCAAGGTGATCTTAAACACTAAGCCAAGAATTCAAAAGTTATAAAGCAAAGGCAAGCTTTTGCAAGCCTTTAATCATTGGTTTGTAGTGGATAATAAAGATAGTGTTGAAGCTCTGTTTTTTTAGAAGGTTAATGATATGAGTCAGTTAAAAGAATGTAGATATCTACTGGTCTTATCTTTAAGGTTATAGTTCCAGGTGGATAGAATGTGCAGTCTAGCTGTAAAACCATAGGCTCATCAGTTCTCCTCTCTTATTTACAAATCAATAAACCACTGCCAACTTAAAGTTTGTTTTCATCCAGCACATTCACATAGATGTGTGTATCACATTGTTTTAGATTGATCATAAGACACAAACTAGAAAGCCATGAATGGCTTGAGTCGCTCCACAGGCTTGAAATTCTTGTAAAGCAAATACAGTCGAACCTGTCTTAAGCAAGCACCCAAGGGACATTTAAAAAGTGCTTGCTTAAGACAGGTGCTTGTTTAATACAGGTCAATTTTAGTGCAAATGGTTCTTTTGGGACCTCGGTGGCCGCTTGCTTAAGACAGGTTGCTTGCTGAATACAGGTGGCCGCTAACACAGGTTTGACTGTAAAAGTTTTGACTAGATTTTAGATATTTTGGGTTCTACTGATGTTGAAAATAATTTTCAAAGTTTCAACTATATAACATATAGAGAAATGACCTCCGCCCATAAAGGACATGTTTTTCATCCAATCATAATAATTTTTGGCTGCATGATAATGGGTCACCCAAAGATAATACCAAAACTGTTTGTTTGATATCCATCAATTACATTCTGAGTAAATAATTTTCAAAGTTTCCACTATATAACATTTTGAGAAATGTCCTCCGCCCATAAAATATATATTTTTCATCCAATCACAATAATTTTTGGAAGACTGAGAAAGGGTCACTCAGGGAATATTTCAGTGAAATTTGGTTGATATCCATCAATTACATTCTGAGAAAATGATTTTCAAAGTTTCCACTATATAACATATAGAGAAATGACCTCCGCCCATAAAATACATATTTTTCATCCGATCACAATTATGTTTGGAAGACTGATAAAGGGTCACTCAAGGATCATTCAAGTAAAATTTAGTTGATATCCATCACTTAGATTCTGAGAAAATGATTTTCAAAGTTTCCACTGAATAACATATAGAGAAATGACCTCCGCCCATAAAATGCATATTTTCCATCTGATCACAATATTTTTTTGTAGACTGATAAAGGGTCACCCAAGGATCATTCATGTAAAATTTGATTGGTATCCATCAATTAGAATCTGAGAAAACTCAAATTTTTCCATATTTGGAAATTAGCCACGCCCATAAAATCCATGTTTTTCATTGGATCAAAATTTCTTGAACAACTTACTTTGAAAGAGGGTCACCCGAGGATCATTTCTGTGAAGTTTGGTTGAAATTCATCCAGTAGTTTCTGAGGATAAGATTTTTAAAGAAAAAGTTTACGACGGGACGGAGGGACGGAGGCACGAAGGACACAATGCCGTGACAATAGCCCCAGTGGCCTTCGGCAAGTGGAGCTAAAAACAGCTAGTGAAAATACTGACATATTGGTGGATAACTTTAAACCTATGTAGGATGAGCAGCTAGAACCATAGAAAGGATATTGGTAGAACTGGAGAGAGAAACACCAGGAACCCATGGTTAGGTGCTCCAGTCATGTGATTTGGCTAAACAAGCAGGATTTAAACCCAATAAAGTATGATATTCATGGACCTGTCATGATGGATAACTGTATAGTGATCATAATTGCAAAAGGTAAAGTTGCTACATCTGGATTGGCATAAAGAATTTCTCTTGATTTACTGAGAGAATGAATTTACTTCCAGGGTATAAACACCGTAAGTAAACAAATTATGCTAATTGACCTTAATTTACAAGCAATTAACTTCACAGGTAGAATTAATTAACACCACCCCTATTTATGTCAATACTCTGTTTTCTTGACATGCACTCACATGACTTGTGTCAGTGGTTTATTTCATTCAAAAAGGGACCATACATGGGGGCAGTGACCAGTATGGGTGGTGGGGGGTAAGAGGAGAGACAGTCATGAGCTAGAGAGAAACAAAGCAGATATTAAAGATGTAGTGTTTTCGACAAGAATTTCTAAGCATGACTATTAGTGTATCCTTAACTATAATAAAATATAGCAAAATCAGAGAGAGGGCTCGGTTATAGTAGCTGGGTTAAACTACACCCCTTTCCTTATTACCAGTTTATTCAACTTGGATTAGTCTACTTTAGTGGTCTGTATAACAAAAACATAATATAGAGATTATTCTTCATTATATCGAGTAATGAGGAGGAGCGATTCTTAAGGGATTTGTAAAGGGAAGTAATTCCCTAATGCTGAGTATGAGTCCTATTGTGGTATATCATTTGGTCCTTAATTCAAGTGGCATCTCATCACCCCTATGTTTATCTTTTGTTATCACTACAGGCTACTTCAGCTAGTATTTATCTTTATGGGAGCTGTTTCCATTATATACTTACATGACCAGGAGGTTCAGGACTAATAATTCTTTAGTAATTAAGGTAGTTCAAACCTAGAATGTGGTAGGATATTTGGTGGTGACAAACTTGCTGTCCCCTGCTTAACATCAAATAAACTGGGTATAGTCCGTTTTACTTCTATATGGACCAACATTTCGCCGAAAATCTCAGAAATTAATTAATGAAACGCATATTTTTCTTGTCATATCATTTTTTCGAGCTAATACCATGACGAATTTTGTTTTTCAGAATTTTTGAATGTAAAATAATTATTTTGTCCGTCCGTCTACATGTTAACTTTCAGCATTTCATACCTACTTGTTACTGTATCAAACGGAACAGCGAATTGTATAACCAAAAATAGTACTGATTTGCATAGGGGCCGAGTCAAAAGAGTAAGATTTTAAGTGAATTGTATTACTATAAAATCGAGTTTTTCAATGTAATTAAGTTTGTCTAAGACTTTTGCTACGGTTGGATATCAAATCTGTGTATATTCTCTCTTTCTTCAGAAACTGTTTGACCAGATAATTGATTATTGATTCTATTCATTCTGAGATGAACCCTATATTTACATGTTAAGGCCAATCAAAAAGCATTATCAAACGAAGTAGTTGGAAATTTCACGAGGAAAACTTGATGAAAAGGCGAGTACTAACGGTAAAAATCACGTGCTATTTAAGTTTTAAGATGACATGACCGTCGATATGCTAATTAGCATGTCCAAATAAGGAATAATGGACATTTCATCTGTCAAAAGTTTAGAATAAAACCACATGTTTTTACTATATTTGTTGACATTTTCTTACTATTGAACAGCCTCCATCACCCCTCGTGTTTAAGAACGGATAATGCGAAAATATTAACATTAACTCGATAGACAAAATCATTATTTTGAAATCATTTTATTTTCAAAAAATATTTTTTGGAATGGTATTAAGCTGAAATTAAGATTTTACTACATACAAATCTTTTATTCAAACGCAATTTTATGTAATTGATGAAAAGGTTGGTCCATATAGAAGTCAAACGGACTATATGTTATAATCTAGATGTCACTGTTTATGTATGGGGGAATATACTTCTGTCATTACAGAACTATGGGGGTCTGTCTATACATACACGGCTTGAAATAAACCCATATTTTCTTGTGATTGGGAAACGTGTACATACACCCCAAAAGTTTCTAGGTAGGTTGGCCAAGAAGTTAGCACAACAACTTATACATGTTTGCATGGTTGTAAGCAATGACTGAGGCTGGCTTTGTAATTAGGCTGGGATTTTTCCACGTAGCTGTAAAAGTGTTTCTATAGCATTGGTTAGAGTGTCACTACATCTCTGTTTCTCTTGAGTCTATGTTTCTCTTGAGTCTATGATTCTTATAAGAAGAACCCAGAGATTTAAGAAATGAGACAGACTTTCATCACTCTACAATGTGGTTAAAGATTATTAACAGTTTGATGGCTCAGCGCAAAAGAGTTGTAACTGCCTGTATCTTATTAGGCAGTTACAACTGTTTCAAGATGAACCATTGTGTGCAAAATAATGACACATCGGCAGTTTTGTTAGTTGGTTTAACCTTTTTATTTTACATCATTGGAAAATAAGTACTTACAACACAATTAATCTCTCTCGATTGGCTTTCTGGAAAATTCACCTGTACTCACGCCAAATGTGTGGGCCAATGAAAGAACCAAGACCTAAAGCTGCTACGGGGAATCGAACTCAGGACCTTTGGGTTAAGAAGCTAACGCTGTACCTCTAGACCTTAGACTTCACGGCAGTTTTATTGGTATTAGTGAAAAAAGTCAGTGATAGATGGGGCATTTGTGATTAAATAGTGGATTTTTCTGATTCATCAATGAGTAATATCTTCAAATTATATTTAATGACTAGCTTGCAACAACTTTTACAATTATGGAACTAGATATTATGTTGACAACTCTTAACCCTTTGCTGTTTAATCCCTGCTTTTTATGTGCCTGTGATTTTATGATTGAGAAAACATTGTGAAAGAACAAGAAATTGCTTCTGACAAGCAATTTCTTCTTTTTCCACACTATTTTCTACCCTACTGAATGGTTATTTTCAAATTAAATCCACTTTAAATTTTCATCTGCCAAACCTTTGAATTTGGACAGGTCCAAAATTTTGTAAAACAGGAAAGGGTTAAGTCATGAATCAATGATCGGCTGGGCTACAGTCAACTAACCGCCAATGTTAGGCCATTGTTGTTGTTGTCATTATCATTGTTTTCACATTTTGTGATATCTCTCGTTTCACTTGAAATATGGCACACATTCACCATCAAAAGAGCAACCTATACTATCAAGATGGTTAACTCTAGATGCATCTTGTGCAAATTATGCCCCTTCTTTTTACTTAGATTTTTATCCACCCTCCAGAACCCGTCGACCGAGCATAGGCACCTGTTGTTGTGATGGGCTGATGAAAAATAGGAATCACTAATATATCGGCATTGCCAATTTATGTGACTGTGGCATAACCAAAATATGACTTAAACTAATTAATGGGATAATTTAGTTAACAAAGTATATAACCCACCCCTGTTTGACAATCTCATTGACACTGATTTGTCAAATAAATAAAACTTGACAGGTATAATTCATGGACATAAATAAATAAAACCCCATCATTATGTACTACTACCATCATTATGGGACAGTTTAACTAATTTTACAATCCAACTTTTTATGTCCTGAAGAAACAAATGCTGTAAGAAATATGCAGAAAATGTGAAACTTATTACATTGTTTAACTCATGGCAGTTACTAAGATTTAATTTAAGCACAATGTCAGTATTTTCACTAGCTGTTTTTAGCTCCACTTGCCGAAGGCCACTGGGGCTATTGTCATGGCGTTGTGTCCGTCGTGCCTCCGTCCCTCCGTCCCGTCGTAAACTTTTTCTTAAAAAATCTTCTCCTCAGAAACTACTGGATGAATTTCAACCAAACTTCACAGGATTGATCCTTGGGTGACCCTCTTTCAAAGTTGTTCAAGAAATTTTGATCCAATGAAAAACATGGATTTAATGGGCGTGACTAATTTCCAAATATGGTAAAAAGTGAGTTTTCTCAGAATCTAATGATGGATACCAATTAAATTTTACATGAATGATTCTAGGGTGACCCTTTATCAGTCTACTAAAAGTTATTGTGATTGGATGAAAAATATGGATTTAATGGGCAGAGGTCATTTCTCTAAATGTTATATAGTGGAAACTTTGAAAATCATTTTCTCAGAATGTAACTGATGGATATCAATCAAATTTCACAAGAATGATCCTTGAGTGACCCTCTATCAGTCCACCAGAAATTATTGTCATTGGATGAAAAATATGTATTTTATGGGCAGAGGTTATTTCTCTATATGTTGATTGATTGATTGAATGGAGTTTAACGCTGCTTTCAACATTATTTCAGTTATATCGCGGCGGCTGGAGCACCTAACAATGGATTCCTGGTATTTCTCTCACCAGTACACTTATTACATTCTTTCCTAGCCTCCAGCTACTATCTCACATAGGTTACGATTATCAACCCATTGGTGAGAGACAAATAGTCGGAAAGAATGAGTGCCGCCGTCGGGGATCGAACCCGGGACCTTCTCTATATGTTATATTGGGGAAACTTTCAAAATCATTTTCTCAGAATGGAAGTGACGGATATCAACCAAATTTCACTGCAATGATCTTTGGATGACCCTTTATGAGTCTACCAAAAATTATTATAATTGGATAAAAAATATGTATTTTATAGGCGGAGGTCATTTCTCTAAATGTCATATATAGTAGAAACTCCGAAAATCATTTTCTCAGAATCCAATAAATGGATATCACCAAATTTCACTGCAATGATCCTTAGGTGAGTCTTTATCAGTCTACCAAAAATTTTTGTGGTCAGATGATAAATATGTATTTTATAGGCGGAGGTCATTTCTCTATATGTTATATAGTGGAAAATTTGAAAATCATTTTCTCAGAATGTCATTGATGGCTATCAACCAAATTTCACTGGATTGATCCTGGGTGACCCATTATCATGCAGCCAAAAATTAAAGTTACAGGATGAAAGATATATGATTTTTTTTGGGGGGGGGGGGGGGGGGGGGGGGAGGGGGGAGAGGTCATTTCTATATATGTTATATAGTGGAAACTTTGAAAATTATTTCAACATCAGTAGAACCCAAACTATCTGAAAATCTAGTCAAAACTAAGATTTGCTATTGCAATAATTTCAAGCCTGTGGAGCGACTCAAGCCATTCATGGCTTTCTAGTTTTAATGAAACTTGTGGGTCTAGTGCAATAGTATTGTAATTACCAATATTATCTACATGTATTTACAATAGTTATGCACTGATCCCTTGATCTATATTAAAGTTTGTTGTTTAGTAATGAGTGAAATGATATGTTTGTTTTTACGAAATTCGGCAGGCCAACAGAAAATAAAATTCAATATGATATTAGATACGGGTAGATCAACATAGATATTTATTTCCACCAAAGAGAACATAATCCAGTGAAGTTAAGGCTTGGAAAACATTGTCGGCAATGAAGACATTGCTTGTTACTTTGTTTCTTTGTCTTCTCCAATTTTATCAGAGAAAATTTGACCTCCGCAGTATCTATGAAATTTGCCCTGTCTAAATTTTCTTGTCATTAATTGGCAAATGAATTAAAAGATCATAATAGAGGTGGCCAAGATTAATATCTTTACAAATCTATTATATCATGGTCAATCCAAGTCAATCTTCAACAACAATATTGTTCTATAATGATAGACTTCTTGACCAGTTGGCCATTTATAGTCAGATTAACCTGTGACATATTTTAAGATAGAGTTGATATCCAATGATATAATAATAACATAATTATACTTTTTAAAACCATTTGGGAGACTTTTTCACTTCTCTTGGCATGACATGGAAAGGAGAAAGATACAAAGTCAAGTTCTTCTTTCTTAAATTTGATACACCTGATAGCAGTCTGAATTATCTATAAGAAATGAAAAGCATACCAAGTCTTACTCTATACATGCACTGATACAGAGATTTTCTCATAGGCTTTTAAATGAAAACCATAATTTTTCTTATAATTATAATCCCAGTGGGCTGAATGTTGTAACTACAATTTGCAAAACTTTGAGCCAAACATGGAAGAAACGGCCTTTTCAGTCAGAATCTACAATCTTTTTTTTTTATCTTATTTAATTTTGCGACAAATAAAGAAGAGGCTAATACAAAATTTGATGTTATTTTCGCTTTTAGTAATTACCAGTTAGAATTTTCAGTGTTCATAACAAGATTTTCGGTTGAGTAAAGGAGTTGAAACGTACAATAGGTTAACTGTATAATATATTTGTAGCAGTTACAATATTACTGCTCTGATTTTTTTCTCGAGCTGTCATTTACCAGTTGTAGGGCTGACAACCAATCAAATACATGATTATCATGTGGTCAAAACCCATGCTTACTGAGGCTGGGCACTTACATTTTGCATGTTATCCACTGAGCAGGGAGGGAAATCTTCACAAAATGAACTTTAAATCAACCCCAGTTGTCTTTCCATAATCAACTTCAGAGTTCCTTATCTTGCTGAATGAATACAAGTCCCAATTGAATAGGTTTGAATGCAGTTTTATGCCGCTTTCAACATTTTTTTCAGTTATATTGAAATGGCTTGAGCACCCAACAATGGATTCCTTTTTCAGAGGAAAAGAAAGAAGGTTAAAGCCCCTATGAGAAACAATAGGAATCAGTGGTTAGGTGCTTCAGCCGCTCAATATGACCATATCAGTCGATAACGGCATAAACCCTAACAAACCGATCAAATGCAACGCAATGGCAAAGAAATCTGTGCTAAAAATAGACTAAGATTACCATTACGTTTTGATAAACCGTCGGTACTGTTATAAAATATCGTAACTACGGCTTTACTCAAGCTGTAGTTACAAGATTTTATATCAACACCCATGAAATATTGTTTGTCCAAAATTGCGTCATTGTTAACTGGATAAAATCAAGTTCTAACTTTTAGCTCTCTGGGCGAAAAAGGGCTTTTCCAGTCCACTGGACCAAGGCTAAATAATTTTGTTGAAATTTCATATGCACTTTTGGCATCTCTACTGTTACTGTGCCTATACACTGCAGAGGCATGACAGGGAGTTGCCACTATCTGCCTCTATATAAATGCTTCCCTCAGGCATCAAATTGATGCCGGTTCCACCCCCTTGACGTCTGACCGTACAGCACAGTTGGTAGCATGTTGGATAATCAATCTAAGTTGAACTGGTTCAAGTCCCAAGTTGAATGGAAATGTTTTGTGATATATCTCTCAAGTTGAGTGGATATAATTCTGTAAACTCCAGTTGGATGAACTGGCGATGTCCTTGAAAAGATGGAGTGTTAAGACAAAAGAACTAACAAATTTGGCAAATATTTTACCATCTTTTATTGTCAAAATTTGAGCCCTTTTGATTGACAAACTATTGCACTATCATAGCCTCTCAATGATGCCCAATTTACAGTGCTGACAGCACTTTGATTAGAAATGGAATGAAATAGATGTGAAAGTTACAAAGGTGAAGTGGTCCATTCATTGAGAAATTATGTTGTTACAATTTAGACAAGTGTCAAAGGTTAATCACAGTTACCCATTCCCCCTCAATACTCAAACACTTTTATATGACAGGTACATAACAATGAGATATATTTTTTCCCTGTTTTATCATGTTTCTATCCAGACATATAATTTCAAAATCCATCATGTTTTAATTGCTATCTGCATTACCTAAGTCCTAGGATTGGGATGTGTACCAGAATATATAAATTTAGATAGGTATAATTCCAAATTGTTATAATTTAACCCTTATCCAGCTGATATTTTAGGATTTTTAAGTTACTGAAGAATTGTTTTGAAATATAGCTGACATTAAATATAGGGTAAAGGCTTGTCTGAAATCCCTTAAAGGGACATACATGTAATGTATGTTAAGTCCCTTGACAGCCACTTACTTCATACTAATGACCCTCAAGTAGATTAGTCCATTATGACAAAACCTATAGCTACAGTACATGAGTGGTCAGTATTGTTCTCTTTTAAAGTGGTGGTCAGTTCGGTCAGTTAGTATATGGTCAGTTACATTTGAAAGTGGTGGTCAGTTCTTAATTCGGGATTATAACTGCCATTTACTCTTTATCGTGTATATGAAATACTGATCTGAGTATATTTAAACGGAAAAAGATTCAGAATGATGAAGGTGATTTGATATTACTATTTATCTTATTCTATTAAGTTTGTATGTTTACAAGAATAACATTTCGGCTAAAGAAGAAAGCGCTTGTAATAAGCACATTTCTCTTTGTCTACATAGTCTCTCTATTTCTAAGATCTAACATTAGAAGATTAGGTTCATATGTTTTATGGGTGTATGTGTCTGTTTGTCTGTAAGTCTGTCTGCAAATTTTACCCAAACATTTATTTCAAATTACTTCAATTACAGCTATTAAGCCAATACAGGATACAATTCTTTTATTTACATGATAATATAGACTATAGGTAGATTTTGCGCATCCAGCTGTGAAATCTACTTTTAAGCGTTAGATTCCTGTGGCATTTTTTTCGAAAAAGATAAAACAGGTTAAGACAACACAATAAAAGTTTTCAAACGAAAGTTATGGTTTGTCTTAAATTGTATGATTTACTCATACAGGTACTTTCATAATTGAAGTGAAGGAATAAGGTTCAATTCCTGTCATATGCTTTTTGCATATTCATGTCATATACCTTTGGTAACTACGTCAGAGCTCATGATGCAGTTTTGAAAATATACCTATAGTTATTTATCATTGTTATTAGTGTTGGGCAATCGGTTTGAAATCATAATCGATTATCGGTTTTTAGTCAGAAGAATTAATCAACTAATGATCGATTATATAATCGGTTTCATTGATATCAAAAAAGTACCGCATCATCTGTTTGTATCCTTTGGAATTACAAGACTACATTTGAATTTATCTTAAATTGCAATATCTATGCATCATTACTTAATTGATATGATTTAAGGCTTGAGAATTTGTAATTGAAACTGTTTATGTCGTATAAAGACAATTGGAAAATGTTCATTGTTTTTGCATATTTTTAGTCTTACCAATTTTTACATCCCTCATCCCCTCTCTGAACAAGAAGTTGTAGTTACGTGTGTATTTGTATAAAATGTGAAACATCAGTGCCAAATAGGGCAATATATATCTCGAGAAAAGAAGAAATGCTTGATTCTTTTTCCACAATGTTATCCAAACAAGTTGAAATCAGCACCATAGACAGATTGTCAGAGATTGGTCAGATGGATAGTTGGTTGGACACTTAGATAGAAAGCTGTAAACCAGTATCTTCTTGATTATGGTCATTGATCAGGATCATTACTTTTCAATCTATTTCTTGCTTTCACCAAATGTTTCCCCAGTTTTCGTTTCTATTTTTATCAAAATGCAAAAGTGATTATGGATAACAATGTTTTTTGTAGAAGCCAAAAAAACATCGGCAAACTTTTGACTTCCAACCACCTGGGTAACAGACATGGCAAGGGTCCAGAAAAACTGTCAGACAGTCAGCCTAACAAACCTTAATAAACTGTCAGACTGAAGAAAGAACTGTCAGACCGAACATTTTAGGGGTCAAATTGTATTATAACTGTTTTCTTTCCTCATAAAGATTAACTAGCAGTAACATTATAGGCCTAACTAGGTTGTCAAAAGTCCTCCCAGTGTTTTCAGTGCTTTGATTTAAAAGCTGAGATTCGGAGATTAACAGAGTTATTAAAATAAATGTTTTTTGAACTTTTTTCAAGTCAAAAGGCTACAGTCATTTGTGGTTTTCATTAAAAATAACAAGACATAATTTGATGGGTCGAACATTCTTGGGTACGAATAAGCAGAAAATTATTTTAGTCTGTGTGCTTTTAATACTGGAAAAATACGAAAAATTCAGGTAAAATAAGACTAGCTACCAATAATTCTTTCTAAATTGGGTCCTAAAATCATCTTTTCTTCCTCTAAATAGGTACATTTTATGGAAGAGAATTTTCGCTTTCTAGGGGCGCCGAAAGTCGTAAAGGAACTGTTTAGAGGCAGAATCTAGACCTATGTAAAGTTTAAGAAAAAATGTTTGTTTTCGTGAGAAAGATGTCCAGGATAGTGTTTTCTTAAGTGCAAGACAGGATTTACTGTTAAATTATTTTTTGCCCACAAAATAGCGTCAGACTTTTGGACCAACGATATGGTAAAATTTACCGGACCAAGAGGATTTTTTTCGACATGTCTGACGGTCCATGATGGGGTAAGGAAAAACCTCTTGATCCTCAGGAATATTATTGTTTTCATCCGCTATTTTGTTTCTAGCAAGGATTATATAAACTGCTAATTGCATTGTGACTGTTATTATGGACCAAATGTTCGGTAAAAAACATATTCCGGGCCGACTACAATCGATTGTGAAATTTCTTAGTCGATAATCGTAATCGGAAGGCCAAACCAACTGATTTTCGATTATAATCGATCATCGTCCCATCACTAATTGTTATTAAATGTTATTATAATGATAGATCTCCCTGATATGTATCTGCAGATATCAAGCTTAAGGTTTTGTATCAAAGTTAAAGTTAGAGCTGGCAAGGTCAAATTTGTCCTAAAAATTGCTTTCAGGGGGCATTTGTGATTCAAAAATACCCCTAATTTTGTTTTCCAAAAATTAACATGTAACGGTCTTAATATTCACCCCGGGACGCACCGGGACACCCCGGGACTCATGAGACACCCCGGGACGCATCAAATTTGATTTATTTGCAATAAATACATGAATTTTATGTATATAACTTTTACAAATGTACAAATTTACTGTTTTAAATGAGCAATTTACATACCTAAATTTAGTCCCAATGTGTTAGTGAAATCGTTGAGTGAATTTGTATAAACATAAATAATTAGTCCCGGGGTTCTTTTCTTATCGATTCTTTTCTTATTCAAGTCGATTTGTTAGATCGAATTTACCTTGAATTTGGCCACAACATCGTTTTATATCCTAAAAGAAAACGATTTGTGAGCTGGTATATACACAAAAAATTAGTCCCGGGGTTTTTCTTCTTCCAAGGGAAATCGTTTTGTATGTTTTCTATTCAATTGAATTTAGTCCCCGGATGTTTCTCATCCTATGCGAAATCGCTTTTGTGAGTTTGTATATGCATATGAAATAAGTCCAGGGGTGTTTCTTCTTCCAAGAGAAATCCTTTGAATGTTTTCTGTTCAATTGAATTTAGACCCCGTGTGTTTCTTATCCCATGCGAAATCGCTTAGTGAGTTTGTATATACATATCAAATTAGTCCCGGGGTGTTTCTTCTTCCAAGATAAATAGTTTTGAATGTTTTCTGTTCAATTGAATTTATTCCCCGGGTGTTTCCTTTCCTATGCGAAATCGCTTTGTGAGTTTGAGTATGCATATAAAAAAATCCCGGGGTGTTTCTTCTTCCAAGATAAATCGTTTTGAATGTTTTATCTTCAATTGAATTTAGTCCCCGGTGTTTCTTTTCCTATGCGAAATCTATTTGCGAGTTTGAATATGCATATAAAGTTTGTCCCGGGGTGTTTCTTCTTCCAAGAGAAATCGCTTTGAATGTTTTCTGTTCAATTGAATTTAGTCCCCGGTGTTTCTTTTCCTATGCGAAATCTATTTGCGAGTTTGAATATGCATATAAAGTTTGTCCCGGGGTGTTTCTTCTTCCAAGAGAAATCGCTTTGAATGTTTTCTGTTCAATTGAATTTAGTCCCCGAGTGTTTCTTTTCCTATGCGAAATCGTTTTGTGAGTTTGAATATGCATTTAAAAAAACCCCGGGGTGTTTCTTCTTCCAAGATAAATCGTTTTGAATGTTTTCTGTTCACTTGAATTTAGTCCCTGGGTGTTTCTTTTCCTATACGAAATCGTTTTTGAGTTTGAATATACATATAAAATTAGTCCCTGGGTGTTTTTTCTACCAAGAGAAATCGTTTTGTATGTTTTCTGTTCAATTGAATTTAGGTCTCGGGTGTTTCTTTTCCTATGCGAAATCGTTTTTTTTTGAGTTTGTATATGCATATAAAATGAGTCCCGGGGTGTTTCCTATTTTACGAGAAATCGCATTGTTAGTTTTCTGGCAATTGTATTTATTCCCGATGATGTATTTTCTTTTATATCCGATGATAAATCGTTTCTGAGCTAGTGTTTGTATTTTGATATATGCCCGGTGTGTGTCTTATTTTAAGAGAACTCGTTAGCAAAGATTTTAGTGAAAATAAATTTTGTCCCGGGTGTTTCTTGTCCTTTACAAATTTGTTTTTGAGCTCTTATTTGCACATAGAATTAGTCTCGGGTATTTTTTACTACATGAAATTCTTTTTTAAACTCGCTTTTCATTTAAAATTAGTCCCGGTATGTTTCTTATTTAACGAGAAACATGTACAATGTAAGTTGCATTAAGTCCAGGGGTGTTATTTGTTATTCAACGAAGTCTTTAAACATCGTCTTTTTAATCCTATTTAACTTTGATAAACTTTGCATTATTATTTATTTTTCTATAAATTACTTTTTCCCGAAACATCGATCGAATTCTCATTAAACTGAGAAACGTGTCCCGGGGTTAATTGACATACACTTTAAAATAAGGTAACTTACTTAAGAGAGTCCTGGGGGTGTCACATCCGTAATGTTTAATACTCCTTGAAAAAAAGTCCTAATATTCACTATTCTTATTTAATGGCAAATTATTCATCGTTAAATTTGTAAAAGAGTTGTTTTGTTGTTTCTTTTTTAGATGAAATTGCATGCTCCTCCACGATCAGTAACTGTTAGGTGTCCCGGGGTGTCTGTCTCAATACAATGATATAATCAAATTAAGTGTAATACCAATTCAACAAGTTAAAATTCTTATTTATATTTAATCAAATGTACATATATATAATCAATTTCTTATTGCCTAATGATTTTATAGTCTACTTTTTATATATGAACCGTCCCGGGGTGTCCCGGTGTGTCCCGGTGCGTCCCGGGGTGATTATCAAGACCCAACATGTAATGCTTAAAATTGTCATCTGCAATGTTTTAAATTCTGACCTGTCATAAATTGTGTTGCTTGGTAAAGGTGTTGAAGGAGCCCAAGTTCATACATTAACCCTTGTCATGCTAAATAAATACCTTGGTAAAATTGTGAAATTCAAGGTGCTGAAAGCTCTGTATTTCCTTATTGTGAGTAAGCATTTGATTTTGAAAATACAATTTTGAATCAGTTTTGATTTCAAAAATAAAATCAGGTTGTATAGACAAAGATCAGACTGCACATATTTGTAGTCTGATCTTTGTCTATACCTCTTGCGAAAGCTGGAATATTCCGGGATCAGCATGACAAGGGTTAAATAGTCTGATCTTAATCTAGTGTGTAAAATGAAGAGTTATTTTAGACAATATTCTGTATAGGGTTGTAGATATACAAATCAATCTTGTACTTCTAGCACCTGTTCACTCAGATTACCTATCTCAGGTGCTGGCTAGTGTTGGTGTAACAACTGTATTTCTTCTAAATTATTTATGTGCAAGGATCTGAAAAATGGAACACTTTCAATCATTTCCCATATTTTGAATGATTGATTATCCAAAATGAAAGAGGTTGCAGACAATAATAAGAGTGGGTTAAATCTGAAATAAATTCAAGGAATAATTGTGGGAAAAGGTAAAATTGATATTGCATGTTACAAGCAAACTCTTCTTTTTCTCCAATATTTTCTCCAGTATAAATTCACAGTGAAGTAAAATCCAGGGAATGTACAGGACAGGGTTAAACCAGATTCTATCTTGTTATTAAAGTGGGGAGGGGGGGGGGGTGCTGTAGATTGAATGAGCATCATTTGGATTTATGTTTAAATATATCATAAATATTATCATAAACCCTTTGTTTTGGGTACTCTTAGAGTGTTAAGTTATCAAAATGATTCAAATGAATACATAACCACAACACTGTGTTAAATTGAGAAATATGATTTGAGAAATATGTAACCACTATTATCTAGACCTCAGTTTTGTAAGGTTTATTTGAGTTAAGGTTTTGACAAGGACAAAAAACAACTTTAACACTTCATTATTACTGAAGGAAATAGGTTTCATTTGTAATTATAGTGTATAAACTGGCTTTGAAACTTGGATTAAGTTATTTATTCAGGTAAATGTTCTATTTTTCCATTAAAATTGTTTTGATTGAATTTCTACACAGAAGCACATCTCATAAGAGGATTTCAATAGTATTTTGACAATGATATTGAATCATTGTATTGACCAATATTTGATATAACCTATATGTAATTAATGATATTGAATGATTAAATTGACAAAAGTTTGGTATTGCCCATATACATTCAATGATATTGAGCATTGTTTTAACCAATACCGGTATTTGCTATTGCCCATATGCAATCAATGATATTCAATGATTGTATTACAATATTTGATATTGCCCATTATGCAATCAATTTCATTGAATGATTGTATTGAACAATGTTAAATATTGTCCATATCCATCCATTCATTCAATTCAAAGATATTGAATCATTGAATTGACTAAAATTTTATATTGCCCATATAAAATCAATGATATTGAATCATTGTATTGACCAATATTTGATACTGCCCTTATGGAATCAATGATATTGAATCATTGTATTGACCAATATTTGATACTGCCCTTATGGAATTAATGATATATCACTGAATTGACCAATATTTGATACTGCCCTTATGGAATCTATGATATTTCCCTGAATTGACCAACATTTGATACTGCCCTTATGGAATCAATACTGTTTCACTGAAATGACCAGTATTTGATATTGCCCTATGCAATTGATGATATTATCAATACTACAGATTGAAAATATTTATGAATATGCATCAGCTATACTGAAGATTGATAAATCGGATGTATTGTGTAAAAGCCTTTTCAAGAATTATATAATATGCATTTACAGATTATGTGGGCCCAAAAATACTTAACATAATTAGTGAAAATCAATTATAATTTTTTGATATGATAGAAATAGCTGTTTCTGTTTGAATAATAAATATAACTTCAACTTTAAAATTGGAAACAGTACCCTAGAAGTAGTGCCACAGTATAAGTATTTAGGTGTGATATTTAGTGAAAAATGTGACTATAATGATAACTGTGAAACACTATCAAAAGGTGCCGGTAGGGCCTTAGGCAGTATTATAAGTAAGATAAACAAATTGAAAGATTTTGGGTTCCGTTCTTATGAAAAACTGTACAATGCATGTGTTGTGCCAATACTTGATTATGTTCTGCAGTGTGGGGAATTAGACAATCACATCCCATAGACAGTATACAACACAGAGCGTTACGATATTTCCTCGGAGTACATAGATTTACGCCGATCATAGCTATGTATGGAGACACTGGTTGGATTCCGAGCATTTATAGAAGATGGGGAAATGCATTACGTTATTGGAACAGACTGTTAAAAATGGACAGTAACAGACTTACTCGGAAGGTATTTGAACATGATTACAACGTAAACAGAAACAACTGGTGTAATGATATAGAAAAAGTTATGACTAATCTAGGTATAGCACAACATTTCAACACTAAGACCCCTGTGAACTTGAATAACGCTAAAGATTTAATACGCAATTTCTACAAAGAAAAGTGGCTTCGTGAAATTCAGACAGCACCAAAATTGCGGACATATAAACTCTTTAAACAGGAACATAAATGTGAAGAATATGTCTACACAAACCTCACGAAACACGAATGTTCTATGATGTGCCAGTTACGGTCGGGGATATTACCAATACGATAGGAAACGGGACGTTATGTAGGGGAAGCCCCAGGGGAAAGACTTTGCAGATTTTGTGATAGCGGTACAATTGAGGATGAAAAACACTTTGTGCTAGACTGTTCACTCTACTCAAACATTAGACATAATGTATTTGGAGACATTATAACGGACACTAGCTTTACAACACTTGATAATAATGATAAACTCAAATTTCTGTTGAACAATAACTGTAGGAAAACCGCTAAATTTATCTCAAAAGCCTACAGTTGTAGAGGAACTGTTATTGGTAGGCCGCAGAAGCGGCCTACCAGTATGAATGCGTTTTGAATATGACCATGGGGGATTAGGGATACATTATTATAAAACCTGTCCAATGTTTTTATTCAAAACATAGAAAACCGTATAATGCAGGCTGGATCAAACAACAGTTTTTCAAAAACTGTTTTGTAATGAAAATTATTGAGCAATAAAATCAGGGTTTTTTGGTTATGAACTTGATTTTACAAATATTGCACATTTCATTAAAATGACTGATCACTCAGACATGTTTGACCTAGTTTTTTCACTTTCTTTCCCCCTGTTTTCTGCAATTTTTTTACACCAAAGTGATTCTTGCAGGAGATACACCTATGGTTACACTCCTGTCTGTTTTGGTCTTATTGAACATAAAGTAAAAATGGCATTTTTGCGGTTTAAAAAAATACAGAATACTTCATTGTGCACAATTACACTCGAAATCCTTTTGGTACAAAAGTGTGTGATAACTTATATCAAAGCTCTGGTCTAGAGAATAAATGTCTCTACCTTAATTTATCTAATCCTGTGTGTGATATGTAGCAGTTGTCTGGCACTTAGCATAACATAATTTCAAGCCAGTTACTGTTATTCAGGCATTAAAACAATGCACCAAAAGGAGCATATCACTTTTTCTAACCAAACTATTTTGGGACAACCGAAGTAGGTCCTTTTACTTCAAATAGGTGCAGTCTTAGTTCTAGTTTGAATGACAGCTATTGAATGATAACTTGAATCTTTTGCCTCGTGTTCTGATTTCAGAATTGTCTGTGCTATTATTTTGAGTCTGTATTTTCTTTCTTTATGCTCATTTCTTCGGATAACTCCGCATACATCAGCATGAAGGTTGAGTGAATATATTATTCTAACAAGAGCACCGCCTATGGGTGCAACCCTTGGCTGTGCTTGGCTGCAGGTGCTGGATAATACAAAAAGCTGGGTAGAAAAAGGGACTCTTACAAAAACCCTTTTCAGAGTTGTCCCCCTTGATTGTCTGGATAGCTCTTGTGATAGTGAACATACATGCTAAATTTTATGAAGATATCTTCAATAACAACAGGTCAACAACAACAATGCCAACGCCGCTAAAATGATCTCCATACCTCAAGTTTTCTTAAAAAACTGACAAGCTAAATAACGCAATCACTTTACCATCATGTGTAATTCATTTTGCCTATGTTGAAATAAATTACTCCTTAGTGTATTTAAGCCGGGTGTGCATGCTATAGTAGGGCCATTATTGTTGTTAAAACGTTTAAAATCTAGATAGGTATTGTTTGCAAAAAAATATTTTTATAAAAAAATACATTATTCATTGATGATAACCAAATAATTTGCGGCCTACTTTGATGCATTGCATCAAAATTTTGTCTTGTTTACTCTTGAATGTCGCAAACCATATTTCATACATAAGCTTCTTAGATTAATACATGTATTATCCTCCCACTATCTATAATGTACTTTCTGTGTATCGTAACCTAGTGTTAATGATTGAGTAATCCATCACCATATTATTACATTGAGCTATGTTGAACATTCTTATCACCATTTGCGTCTTTCAGTCTCATTATGCATTTAAGGTGACTTATAGGCCCATCGGGCCGGGTTCTTGTTTACATTTCCTTGTTCTATGAGATGAATATTCATGTACGTAATATTAATGCACATGTCACTATAATAAACCATTTACTTACTTACTTACTTATAATGTTTATATAAGAGCACTGCCAACAGATGTCTATGCTCAGCTGTTGGATGCTGGACACAAATTGCATCTAGATTTATCCCCTTTGATAGTATAGGTTGCTCTTTTGATAGTGAATATACATGCCAAATTTTAATTATATGCCTCTTGTAATACCAAAGATATTACAAAAAGCCACCGACAACACCGTGGTTAAAGCAATGTAATTTCAGTTGTTCTCTGAAAACAGCCAATCTAAGAACAATTGCATGAAGCATTAATATGAAAACTCCAAATCAGCACAGACTGCAATAAGGGTTCAAACTTTTTTTTATCTTTGTAGATTTTATTTATGCTGTATGGGTCATTCTACCTTAATGATCAATAGAGGTGGTCTGGATAAGATCTCTCTTAATCAGATATTTGGTCCATGAAATTCTCAGAAAACTTAAGTCACTTTTTTCAAAATGGTCAAATTCTGGTATACAGAATGAGTTATTAATAGAGCTTCAATAGAGCTTAAAGTAAATCCTGGGTCTTCTGTTTATCCAAATAAGGAAAAAAGTGTTGATATTTACATAGCTAAGAAGTCTTAAGATTTTATCTTTTAATTCTATTTTAATGACTCAGCCATGCCCCATTCTCATGTAAGTGACTCTGTCTTATTTAATTTCAATTGTACTCTAAATGGTAACAACCTATGTGCTTTTAATGCATTACCAGACAACAACATTTAAACATAAAATAAGCACAATACAGAAAAGGAAAGCAATAGTATTAAGCCTAATAAATACTCCCAGGAGCTATACAAAACATGAAAAGGGAGCTTTTATTTTATATTAATAATACAGTACCGATTTTCTGATGCAATATGTCCTTTTTATATTAATGTCTTTTAGTCTTTTCCACTTTAATTTGAGGTTACTTTCCTCAAAACAATCAATTATAAGATCTTTTGTTTAGAGGAAAACAATCTCAAATGAGAGAAGTCTCATTCTTATAATTTGGGCATTTTCAATCCACTGAGGTGAGTTTTCTTAGTAAATAGTATAAGAGAGACACTATTTGAGGGGTTACTATCAGAAGAAATATGGTACATTGTATGAAAATGTGTCTATTGGTATCTTAACCCTTATCCTGATGAATTTTAATTTAGTTTTTAACAATTTGCCAAATTTTTAATCTTTTATTTGAACAAGTCTGGCTCAAAATTTTCTTCAAAATGATAATGTAGAAAGCAAGGAGTATGCTGAAAAAAAAAAAAAACTTTGAAAAATAGCATTCAAAACAAAGTGCTGAAAGCACTTATTGCAGTAACTGAAATTTGGTATTTATTTGAAAACATTTGTAGACCTATAATGTGAGATAGCAGATGGAGGCTAGGAAAGGGTGTGATGTTTGTACTGGTGAGAGAAGTACCAGGAATCCATTGTTAGGTGCTCTAGGGGCATATAAGGCACATATCGGGAGTTACAACTGTTTCACACTGAGCCATCAAACTGATCTTGATTTTCAAAAACAATTTATAATAGTTTTCATTTATGTGTTAGGAACTGATTAATTGATTTTGAAACTTCTTAGTGGATTATCACAATCGGAAGCCCAAACTGACTGATTATCCATTATAATCGATTAATCTACCCATCACTAATTGACAGTATTATTGATTATAATAAGCAATATTGAAAATTTGAGAGAATCGATTGAGGTGAACCATCCAAAATAAAAAAAAGTTCAATCTAACTTAAATTCCCATGGTTCACTTCTAAACTAATGTACAGAAAATAGAAATGTTCTCAAGATTCCAGATGAATAAGTAATCATAATTTCCCGTTGAAATGTTTACAGAAAACCTAATCAAAAATTCTCAACCAGAACTAGGTTACTGAATAAACAGGGTATTTATTTACAACTTATAAGCCCAGCAGGCTGGATTCCTGTACATATATTTTTAAACCCTTTTCAAGTCAGTAGTTTATTAATGTTCAGAGCTCTGGATAAGCTGAAGAAGCAATCTGACAGGAGTTAGAACCCTTGATTGGATTGACAAGATGAGGAAATGTCTTGCATTCTTTCAAATTCCTAGTCTTTTCTTGGCCACACTCTAGATGTTAGTAAAATCAATCAGGGAAAGGTATGTTGATGTTGAGACCTTTGAAATGGTTAATTTAATCCTTACTCTGCTAGATTAAGATTTTGTTCAAAATAATTTGCTAAATCTTGGGACATTTCAACGGTGCTGGTTCAAATTTTACCTACAATGATAAAGTAGAAACCAGACAGTGTAAGCTAAGATCAGACTGCAGTTGGTGTATAATGATCTTAGTCTATAATTAATGTCTGCCAAACCTTTTTGTTCTAATGTATTATGCCACAAACAGTTTTGACAAAATTACTACTGTAAGTGATTGTTTACTTGAGGTTTTTGAATGATTTCTAAAATTGACTTAAAGAATGATCAGTTTTGAATTCTACAAGAGGGAATTAGAGCTTATTGAAGCTTATTAAAGCAGGATGATGCATACTGAAATCAAAACCATTTCATCATACATAAATCACAAAGATCTACTTTTACTTTACGAATTACAAGGGAAAAGGATATTTTTAATGAGCCATATGCTGATTGTACAAATATTTATCCCCCCCAAAAATACTTCTGCCTCTATCAAGTCAGCCTGATCACCATACTGTGTGTACTCAGAGCTATAACAGATAGGTGAAGTGTTTTCAATTTTAGATTGAGGTATTTAACTGATTATAGGAATAAACATATGTTGTTGGTACTCATTGGAATCGTCTCGTTGGAAAGACTCAAATGAGTACAACCAACACAGGGTTTGATTCAAAAGATAACATTCAGACTGGCTTTACTCCCTCTTTACCTCTGGCACTTTAGCATATAATGCTCCCCCTTCCTGGATATTATTCATGTACCTACAATATAGGTGTTGACATGTGTTAGTTTTGCACAGTTTTATTGACCCGATTCTTACCCCTGTTTTTTGGACTGATAAAAATCTGATTATTCAGATTTGCACATGCTTTCATAGGAATAAATAACAAACAGTATTGAATGTTATTTATATTTTGTAAATTGATAAAATATGTCAGTAATTGTTATTTAAGCATTATTCCTACAGAATATGGGTCGAAATCACATGTTTACTTAAAAGGAATAAAGGGTATACATGTAGGCAATAACATAAGTAATATTTGAAATGTTTTGATAACCTGCTATAAACTTCAAATAAAATGGCAAAAATAGGTACATCATCTAATGGGGAATATATTTTTTTATGTCTGGGGCATGTGGAAATCCATCTAATGTGTGATGTTTGAATCAACAATATGTAAAATCTTACAGCTATGATCCAAGACATATCCTTCAGTTCTTGATGGCTCTCTTATATACAGCTGTCATGATCATTCACAAAAGTTATATCCATCTTAATCTTTAATATGTTGTGGGTTCACAAATTTTGTCTGCAATAGATAAACATGATCATTTAGAGTTCAAATATTACTCAACCATACAAGAAAAATAAAGTAGACGACACTGGGATCAGAATGCATGTCTGTGCAGGATGATCTTAGTCTATTTACCCTTACCTGCCAATTCGAGAATTCAAGACAGGAATATTCAGGATCAGCATGACAAGGGTTAATAAACATAGCTGTTATCAAATGACTCAGCTTTTTCTCATAGTAAACTTTTCTAATACAAAGAAGGTTTTGTACTCAAAAGAAGTTCGCATTGAAGGTAGATTGAAAACCCGGATATAATGTATGGTTAAATACATGTAATAGTGGCAATGATTGATTTAGATTTATTTCATTGGTTGCATACATTTTTAGCTCACCTGAGCTAGAAGTGCTAATGTTGAGCTATTGTGATCCATCAATGCACAGAACCTAGCCTAGCTTCCAGGCTGTCAGTTAGTGTTAAAAATGAGTAAGGTACACAACTAATGTTTTACTATTTCATCCTATTACCTCCCATTATTCTCATTCTACTGATTGGCCAGTCAGAGGAATGTAAGCTGATAAGAAATTATTCTTTCTCTAATTGTATTGCTGTTTTCAAAATATTTCAGATCAGAGGGACGGGAGCTAGTCTATAAGGAACCATTACTCCGTTCGACTGACTGACTGACTGACTGACTGCTCACAAGCATAAATATTTTCTGAAAGCAAGCATCCTGTGTTCAGGGTGACCATACAATGAAGATTATATGCCAATAATACTCTGCTTTGCAAGTGATATATTTGGCAAACAGTTTGCACTGTTTTGTCATCCTGAACGCAAAAATTTACACATATGATTTGTATGTCATATTTTTAGCTCCCCTGGCCGAAGACCTTTTTGGCTATTTTTATGGTGCTATGTCTGTTGTGTGTCCATCCATGGGTATCAACCAAATTTCAATGGCATTATCCTTTAGTGACTTTTTATTAGTCTTTAAAAAAGATATTGTTATCAGATGAAAAATGTGTCTTTTATGGGCAGAGGTCATTTCTCTATTTGTTATTTAGTGGGAACTTTGAAAATCATTTTCTCAGAACCTTATACAGATGGATATCAACCAAATTTCACTGGTTTTATCCTTTAGTGGCATCAGTCTTTATTCTATCATTAGACTCCTGTGGCCTGTGGAGCAAATTAGCTGATCAAGCAACTCTAACTTTAGAAAAACTTAAAGGCATTGAAACTGGTGTCAAATATTTGGTCTTAAAAAGGAGGTCACTAGTTCAAATCTTGTGTTTGTGGAGTGCGTGTCTTAGCAGTGACATAATTTTGCGAGTTGACTTTTCAATGTTTAGGTTTTTTTCAAAAGTTAGTCTGCAATTATTGTTAATACGTGCAAATAGCTGTACCCTAAGATCAAAATGATTTATGCGTTTAGAGAAAGTGAAAACACATTTCATCGTTGGGTTACCAACTACGATTTAAGGTCTACAATTTAATGTCCACTATCTATAGAAGTAAGTAAATGCTATTATGAATAAAAGCTGATCTACTTTAATCTTAAGTGCAACTACCCGTTACTTAGGCTCCGCCCTGCCAAAGCAATAATAATGAATTATGCAAAGGTTCAATTAAGAAAACTGTTATGTATTGGTAAAAAGCATCAATTAAAAAAACGCAATTACTAAAAAAAAATTAAATCATGTGAAAGTATTCAGGTGATAATAAGCTGCTGGAAATCTGTTCTAAAAATTCTTCAAAAATATCTTCTACAATAAAAACAACAGCTGGAAGACTTTCAAAACAGGAATTTTTACATGTCTAGATAATATTCTATGATAAATGGGATGTTGGGGAAAAATTTACAGAAATATTTAATGATTTAAGGGATATGTATCCAATAATATGCCATGTGGCTAAATCTTTTATGTTTCATGACAGAAAAACTTCCTGTTAGGCAGTATTTTTCTTTTTGCAAATTTTTAATGTCAACCTTTTTATAAGATTCTGTGAAATTTTATTGATAGAAAATTTGATTGTGAAAATAATCTTTCTCAAGGGTGTAGCCCCCATTGCGCATGTGCGTAATAGAAATAAACCCTCCTTCAAAGTATGTTGTTGATGAATGATCAAAACATTGAAACTACAGCTTATTACAGCTGTAGTTTCGATATTTTGATTATTTACCACCGCTCAAGTCATAAAAAGGGGAGGGGAAGGAGGATATTCATATTTTGTTACAGTCTAGATATTGCCTTAAACCTATATATTCTTTTTGTGATCGCCTTCTGAGTGCATAAAAATTTCAAAATCTACAAATATCAATTCCCCCAACCTCCTTAGATATTCTCTCATACAAAACACTAAGTACATATTATATATATCACAATTCTGTTAAAAAAGAATAAGATTTTAAATCCAGTTTACCCCCCCCCCCTTCCTATTTCTGTAAACTGCTATCACTGTACATGGTGGTGTGTATCTACTTTCAGCCATACAGTCCCTAGACTCATTAAATGACCAGATTGTACAGTACATATTCCATCCTGTCCACCATGGAGATATCAAACTTGACAAGGACCTACAACCCAGGGAGCAGGAAACACTTAAATCATCTGTTGGACTCATAAGACGTTTGCTGCTGGATGCTCAAGCCAAGTTCAGAAAGATGGTGGAGGACAACAAGCAGCTTGCAGCAAAGATTGATGGTTCAATATGTGCCGCGAATCAGGAAGTGGGCGCTCTAAGAGCAGAACTTGAGGACACAAATAAGAGACTGACGGAGTTGAGTGATTCGGATGTTCAGAAAGAAAATGGTGTCCAAGATGAGGATAGTGGTACTGAATGTAAGTAATAGATCAGGGAAGATAGGTACATGTAGTTAAAACCTCTCTCTAATTCAAGGGTGGACAGATACATTTATGCTACTTGTCATGAATAAAAAAAATATACCCCAAAAATAGAGAATAGTTTAGTAATACATTTCTAGAAAACCTTGCTTTTGATGAAGAAAAGGCTTGACATTTTAGTGCAAATCTAAGGAGTAAAAAATGAAAATTCACACTTTCTTCTGGAGCTTCCAAAGGCAAGCCAAAACGATCTCTAAAGATTTATCAGTGCTGTGTTTTTGAAGAAAAAATCTTTTAAAGTGTGTGATTATCATCAAAGTGTCAGCAGGCGAGAGTGGTGTTACACCCAACAGATTACACTGATTAAATACTTACAAAATTCCACAGCACCAGATTATAACTGCAGGGATACAGGTAGACGGGGTAAAATTGACTTCAGAATTTAATATTTCAAAAATATTGCTACAAACATTCTGTTGTGTGCACTCTTTGGAATCACCTTTTCCAGACAATTCCAATGAGTACCCACAACCTATTGGTTCTATAAAAAAAAATGATTGAAGGAATGTGATACTCCCTTGTGTCTAGACATTTCAAGATTGCCTAATAGAATTACAAGCTGGTTTTACTGGTTTTCAATATCAAAAGGTATCTTTGAAATGAAGTATTTTGCACTGAATTAGTGTTTAATAGTTTAAGATTGTCTTAGTGAATACAATACTATTTTGTCAGACCGGGGACAGGAAGTCTAAGGACTCCAAGGATTCACATATTTTAGACAAATTATGGGCAAGGTTACTTTAGAATGAAAAGTCTGTAAATTTATAACTACGGTATGTCATTATTGGTGTATAATTGCAATCGAATAAAATAAAGTGTTCTGATTGGTTTAAATCGCATCATGTAGGGAAATCCATTGCACTTTATTTCTGTATAAAATGCAATAGGTCTTTTGGGAAAACCCAGACCTTCGATCTGCCACTCCTGTGTTGTAGGAACTCGAAATACCCTTGTTCCCGATTTACATAGCAACATTGCTATTTAATCTATGAGAAACTAAGATATTTTCGAAACAATTTACGATTACAAACAGGCAGTTCTGATTCTGAACAGACATTTACAAACAGCGAGGCGACGAAGACCATCTAGCAACCCTCTCAACTCAGACCGACCACGCCTTTTTCGTTTAAAATTACAGACTTACTTGGCAGAAATAAGTTTTTGGTCAAATGTACCTCTACGAATTTTAAAATTTGTGTTTATTTGTGTGTCATTTGTTTGATTTTATGCCATTCAACTTTGATAGCGGGATGAAACACGATCTAAAATAGGTTGTGTAATCTATACGGGCAGAAAGTAGACTTGAAGCCTTAATGTTTGCCGGAGTATTTTACAAGTTTCTTTGTTCCAGAGGATTGCAATTTTAAGGGGTGAGTGTCTTTTTCACTGTGTTCATTGGAGTAAATAGTGCAATTTCCTTAGCACATGGCTTAAACATAGCGCCCTACGGGCATTATTTGCCAAGTGCTAAGGCAATTACACTTTATACTAAAAACAGGGAAAAAGACACTCATCCCTATAATGTGTAAATTAAGATATGGGTAGTGTGGTATGCATTGAATAGGCAGTGTGGTAAATTATAAATTTGGTCATATCTGTTATAGTCCGTTTGACTTCTATATGGACCAACATTTCGCTGAAAATCTCAGAAATTAATTAATGAAACGCATATTTTTCTTGTCATATCATTTTTTCCAGCTAATACCATGACGAATTTTGTTTTTCAGAATTTTTGAATGTAAAATAATGATTTTGTCCGTCCGTCTACATGTTAACTTTCAGCATTTCATACCTACTTGTTACTGTATTAAACGGAACAGCGAATTGTATAACCAAAAATAGTACTGATTTGCATAGGGGCTGAGTCAAAAGAGTAAGATTTTAAGTGAATTGTATTACTATAAAATCGAGTTTTTCAATATAATTAAGTTTTTCTAAGATTTTTGCTACCGTTGGATATCAAATCTGTGTAGATTCTCTCTTTCTTCAAAAACTGTTTGACCAGATAATTGATTATTGATTTTTAGCTCCACTGGCTAAAGCCACTGGGGCTATTGTCATGGCGTTGTGTCCGTCGTGCGTCCGTCCGTCCGTCCGTCCGTCCGTGCGTGCGGTCGTAAACTTTTCTTTAAAAATCTTCTCCTCAGAAACTACTGGATGAATTTCAACCAAACTTCACAAGAATGATCCTTGGATGACCCTCTTTCAAAGTTGTTCAAGAAATTTTGATCCAATGAAAAACATGGATTTTATGGGCGTGGCTCATTTCCAAATATGGTAAAAATGGAGTTTTTTCAGATTCTAATTGATGGATATCAACCAAATTTTACATGAATGATCCTTGGGTGACCCTTTATCAGTCTACCAAAAATTATTGTGATCAGATGAAAAATATGGATTTTATGGGCGGAGGTCATTTCTCTATATGCTATATAGTGGAAAATTTGAAAAGCATTTTCTCAGAATATAATTGATGGATATCAACCAAATTACACTGGAATGTTTCTTGAGTGACTCTTTATTAGTCTACCAAAAATGATAGTGATCGGATGGAAAAATATGTATTTTATTGGCGGAGGTCATTTCTCTATATGATATATAGTGGAAACCTTGAAAATCATTTTTCTCAGAATTTGACTGATGGATATCAATCAAAGTTCATTGTATGATCCTTGGGTGACCCATTATCAGTCTACCAAAATTATTGGCATTGGATGAAAAATATGTCTTTTATGGGCATAGGTCATTTCTCTATTATGTTATATAGTGGAAACCTTGAAAATCATTTCAACATCATTAGAACCCAAACTATCTAAAAATTTAGTCAAAACTTAGGTTTGCTATTACAAGAATTTCAAGCCTGTGGAGCGACTCAAGCCATTCATGGCTTTCTAGTATTCATTCTGAGATGAACCCTATATTTACATGTTAAGACCAATCAAAAAGCATTATTAAACGAAGTACTTGGGAATTTCACGAGGAAAACTTGATGAAAAGGCGAGTACTAACGGTGAAATCACGTGCTATTTAAGTTTAAGATGACATGACCGTCGATATGCTAATTAGCATGTCCAAATAAGGAATAATAGACATTTCAGCTGTCAAAAGTTTAGTATAAAACCACGTGCTTTTACTATATATGTTGACATTTTCTTATTATTGAACAGCCTCCATCACCCCTCGTGTTTAAGAACGGATAATGCGAAAATATTAACATTAACTAGATGGACAAAATCATTATTTTAAAATCATTTTATTTTCAAAAAATATTTTTTGGAATGGTATTAAGCTGAAATTAAGATTTTACTACATACAAATCCTTTATTCAAACGCAATTTTATGTAATTGATGAAAAGGTTGGTCCATATAGAAGTCAAACGGACTATATCATGACAAACATTGGCTTGAAACTTGGTATACATTTTCTCTATCACAAAAACAATCTATACCATCAAGGGGTATAACTCTAGATGATTTTTTAGCCAGCTGAGCATTGGAGCTTGTAGGTTCACCCAGTTTGTCATTGTCAACAATTGCCAAACACATCTTCTGTTTAACCACTTGGCTATTGGTAGAAATGATCCTAGGGTGACAAATGTTCCTCTGTGGACACTTTTCAAAGTTTTTACTTAGCCCAGAGATATGACCATATACCTGAATCCTAGATGTTGTTTGAATCACCTTATTTATACACCATTCTAATATGTTCCAATGTCATAGGATATAGTGAGGATTTAGTATTCAGTTATTTTTATCATTCAAAATTATAAAACATGAATTGTTTTTCTTTCCCCAGACTCTCCACGACATAAAGCAGATGAAGAAAATGAATTAATCCAACTCAAAGAAGAAAACCAAAAATTGGAAAATACAGTGCGGACGTTAAGTCGTGAAGTGAGTGAATTACGTGGACTAAAAATTGTGAATGGTGATCATCCAAGTTATGGTGAATTGAAATTGGACTTAATTCAGACCAAACAGGATTTAAATAGGGCAAAAGAGGCACTGGCAGGTAATGTGCATGCTTCCTGAATATTATAGACTTTAAACAACAAATCAACACTATTGTTGTACATTCTGTTTAATAGGTACTTACGGTAATTGTCAAAATTATTCTATTGAATACACACAAAATGCAAATATATTGAGTTTTGATAATTTCAGAAGAGCTTAACCCCTCTGAACCTTTACCTATCTTTATGAAAATTGCATTTGTGATGATTGAGTGGTAAAAGGGACCTTCAGAAAACTGCATATCATTATAAGACAGTGAGGTCTTGTGTAGGCTAACTTAGAATATTCTTGATTTAAGAAGATATTTTGTCAATCCACTTGAAATCAGAGAAACATAAATGTTAGAATAAATTGGCTCATTGTTCTCAATGATTGACTTTTCAGCACTAAAAGCGGACAGGAAACGTTTAAAGGGAGAGAAGCTAGAACTGTTGAACCAAATGAAACAACTGTATAGTACACTGGAGGAGAAGGAATCTGAACTTCGTGATTTTATAAGAAATTATGAACAAAGAATGCGGGAAAGTGATGAGAGTATCAAACAGGTAGGTAAACCTCAACCTTACAGATAGAGTGTGTGATGAGAGTATCAAACAGGTAGGTAAACCTCAACCTTAAAGATAGAGGATGAGATGAGAGTATCAAACAGGTAGGTAAACCTCAACCTTAAAGATAGAGGATGAGATTAGAGTATCAAACAGGTAGGTAAACCTCAACCTTACAGAAGGAGGATGTGATGAGAGTATCAAACAGGTAGGTAAACCTCAACCTTACAGATAGAGGATAAGATGAGAGTATCAAACAGGTAGGTAAACCTCAACCTAACAGATAGAGGATGTGATGAAAGTATCAAACAGGTAGGAAAACCTCAACCTTAAAGATAGAGGATGAGATGAGAGTATCAAACAGGTAGGTAAACCTCAACCTTACAGTCGGAGGATGGGATGAGAGTATCAAAAAGGTAGGTAAACCTCAACCTTACAGATGGAGGATGAGATGAGAGTATCAAACAGGTAGGTTAACCTCAACCTTAAAGATAGAGGATGGGATGCGAGTATCAAAAAGGTAGGTAAACCTCAACCTTACAGTCGGAGGATGGGATGAGAGTATCAAACAGGTAGGTTAACCTCAACCTTACTGATAGAGTATATGATGAGAGTATCAAACAGGTAGGTAAACCTCAACCTTACAGATAGAGGATAAGATGAGAGTATCAAAAAGGTAGGTAAACCTCAACCTTACAGATAGAGTGTGTGATGAGAGTATCAAACAGGTAGGTAAACCTCAACCTTAAAGATAGAGGATGAGATGAGAGTATCAAACAGGTAGGTAAACCTCAACCTTACAGATAGAGGATGAGATGAGAGTATCAAACAGGTAGGTAAACCTCAACCTTACAGATAGAGGATAAGATGAGAGTATCAAACAGGTAGGTAAACCTCAACCTTACAGTCGGAGGATGGGATGAGAGTATCAAACAGGTAGGTTAACCTCAACCTTACTGATTGAGTATATGATGAGAGTTTCAAACAGGTAGGTAAACCTCAACCTTACAGATAGAGGATAAGATGAGAGTATCAAAAAGGTAGGTAAACCTCAACCTTACAGATAGAGTGTGTGATGAGAGTATCAAACAGGTAGGTAAACCTCAACCTTAAAGATAGAGGATGAGATGAGAGTATCAAACAGGTAGGTAAACCTCAATCTTACAGATAGAGGATGAGATGAGAGTATCAAACAGGTAGGTAAACCTCAACCTTACAGATAGAGGATAAGATGAGAGTATCAAACAGGTAGGTAAACCTCAACCTTACAGATAGAGGACAGGATGAGAGTATCAAACAGGTAGGTAAATCTCAACCTTACAGATAGAGGACAGGATGAGAGTATCAAACAGGTAGGTTAACCTCAACCTTACAGGTAGAGGATATGTCATAGAAATGTTTAGCTAGAAACAGTACCTATCAAATTGCATGAATTGTGGTTTAATAAGATAACTAATTTGAAGATGTTGTGAATGATGATGAAAAGAGTTTGCAATTTGAAAAGAAAACATTGTATGCTTTAAAATATATTGTCGGAAGATAGAGTAATTTCTTTTTTCCCCTCAATATTTTCTAAAGTATAAGATTACAGGATGGTAAACCCTGTGACTGCACACAGAGGAATATTCATTAGGTCATAATCTAGAAGTCTGTAAGTTTTCTGAAGGGTGACTTTATCTCTGTATATCCTCTACAGTTGCCATAGTTACTCAATCATTGATCATATGACTGATATCTGATTTTCTAATTAGACAGAATTTTTGTTTGAATGTTTTAAATTAGATGAACATGTAATACTTACGTAGGCAGGAAGTGATAAGTAAATGTTTCCTGGAACACTGCTCTCTTCACAAGTTATCACCTCAATATTGGCAGTTCTTGCCAATACAACTACAATTCTATATGCAACCTCAATGATAATATATCAAGTTCAGTGCCTTGCATTTCTAACAATTACTTGTACATGCCAAATAAAGACAAAGATCAGCCTACACATCCATACATTCTGATCACAGTTTTTTTCACTGATCAGTGGTTACTTTATGCAAGCTGATGGGCTTAGAATTGAGCATAATGCCATCCCATATAACTTGATGATATGGGAGCTTGAATTGACTGTACAGCATTCTTTATACATGTGACCTGTCTAGGGACATTATTGGTAGTATGCAATGCTATTTCCTACTGTCGATCCAATCATCTCGATTGAGCCCAATCAAGTAGTGATCCAGCTTGGTTGGCATGAGTGATCAGAGAGAGGTCGAGGCAATTGAGTGTGGTGGGCATCGATAGTGCTTCCTACCTGGAATTTTTTGACGCGTCAAAAACACTTTTGTAAGGTTGGCTAGATAATTTGATCGAGAAGTGATCGTGTATATTGATCAGGTGCTAGATCTAGCTGGTCATCAATCAGTTGTGTACAGATAGAGTGTGATGGAGTAGATATCTTTTACTCGACCTTTGCACAATCATGACATTCTCAAACTATATTCGATCATTTCCTGACCACACTCAATCAACGTCCTTCGTCATCATTTACCTTGTATGCACTATAGAGGCCACTTTTTTCTGAAGATCAACCTGAAATGGTCAGGATGAAGGCACTGACTAGCTCTAAATTTGGTAAGCTATGGTCAAAAACAATGTCGCAGGGTCAAATCTTAGAAAAACCTTGTATGCACTCAAGGGGCCACATTTTTTGCCCTGTCAACCTTAAATTTGGTCAGAATGATTGTCTCAATGAAGTCTTGGATGAGTTTTAAATTTGGTCAACTGGGGTCAAAAACTAGGTCACTGGGTCAAATTTTAGAAAAACCTTGTATTTCAAAGTCAATCTGAAAATTGGCAAAAAGGATTGTCTAGATGTATAGAAGCATCAGGATTGTTTAGCTTAGTCACCATTCATTATCTACATGAAACAATTTTTGACAGTTCAATCATGCGCGTGATTTAGGGCCACTTTGGCCCTCATTTTCTTCTGAATGCTGGGTTATAAAGGAACAAGAATTTCTCCAAATATTACAGCATCTACTCTTATAAAACAGCTAAAATTGCTCAATTTCTATGCCTAGAATCACAAAAAGTTATAATTCTATTATCAGTACACGATGATTCCAGACCTTTTTACGACTAGAACACCATCAACTCTGTCTGGTCCGGTGAAGATAGAGTTGATAGGGTATTTATCGTATAGGGCTCAAGTAAAGTTGGGGATTATCGAGTGAAAACCGGATGGACAATTGGGCTCAATCAAGAAAAGGTTGTGAATGCTTTTGTAGAGGTCGAACTATACTTGTGATTGAGAAGATGCTGCCAAATTGCTGTGAGCAAAATTTGGTCGGGTTCAGTCGAGGAATTTAAGCGTTTGAGCTGATCAAGTTGATCGAATGAGCAATGGGAACCAAGCATTCTAGTCTGACTCTAGTCAGACTGTGAGCACTGTGTGGACTGACTAGGGTCAACACATAGCATTTATCCAACATTTGTGAATGGATTTAAAACCAATATTGAAGAATCCTTCTCAAATTATTGGAATAGCTTTAGATTCTCTTTAAAACTATGACTATGATTTAATTTGGTTGTGCTTGTTCATTTGCAGTTAATGGCAGAGAAGGATAAGGGTGACCGAGAGAAATGGGAGATCATTCAGAAGGCGAGGAATGCTGCGGAGCAGGCTGTGTTTTTACAGACACAGTCAGAAGAACGGGAACAACATATACAGAAACTGGAACAAGAACTTACTGAGGTACATTACATTGAACAAAAATTATGTATAATTACAGACATTATTTTGAAATGTATTGTAATTTGAATATCTTTAACACTGGAAATACTTAGGAAAAGGAAGAAATCTCCTCTCTTAAACATGTGGTATGAAACACTATTTTTGGCATATTCTCTGAAACAAATTGGCCGGTTGATAACAAAATTTGGCTGGAATACTTTCAAATTGAAGTAGTAAAAAATCTTAATATATGTTTTCTAGGGTTTATTAAAATGGCTCTACTTGTCGTACTAGATGACTTTTGGTAAATAGCCCACTTATTTGTATAGCCCTTTTGTTTACATAGCCCTCTTATTTAATAGCCCTTTTGTTTACATAGCCCTCTTATTTAATAGCCCTTTTGTTTACATAGCCCTCTTATTTGATAGGCTTTAGCCCTCTTGCTTACATAGCCCTCTTATTTAATAACCCTCTTGTTTACATAGCCCTCTTATTTAATAACCCTCTTGTTTACATACCCCTCTTATTTAATAGCCCTCTTGTTTACATAAAACTTTTTCCCTGAGGCTCTAAACCTTCTTAAATGGGTGCCAAGTACACTTGATAGTCTTGGTTTATCTACCTCCCTCCCTCCCTAATTTTGAATTTCTTATTTAACTATGACAGTTGAAGGAGCAGATATCTAGAAGCAGAATATACACATTAGACACGCCCAGTACACCAGACAGTCTGGATTCACACACGCCCACCAGTGATGACCCGCCTCCTTATGAAACTCCTCCCACTTCAGCACATGACAGCTCAAAGGAAGAATGCTTCCGAGGTATTTATCTTTTCTCTGTTTGTCTCTCCATGCTTTCTCCCCATCATTTGAATTTTGAGGATGTTACTTGATGACACAACTTTAAAGTTTTTCATATTCAAAGAAGTTGCAGATGATACCTTTTACTTGATGATGTATTGAATCTTTTTACATTAAATTATAAATACTTATTGGTTATGAAGAGATTTTGAAATGATTCTGCACAGTCTTTCTCTGTTAATAGAGGTTTAATTTCAATTCTTTTAGCTCAGCTGTTAAGGAAGCCGCCACCATAGCGCAGTTGGTTAGGCATTAGACTTCCAATCTGGAAGTTGTGGGTTTGATCCCCGGTGGCGGTTAATATCCTTTCCGACATTTGTCTCTCACCAATGGGTAGTTAATTGTAAACCTATGTGAGATAGCAGTCGGAGGCTAGGAAATGGTGTAATGGTAGTACAGGTGAAAGAAATACAAGGAACCCATTATTAGGTGCTCTGGCTGCCGCGATATAACTGCCAGATTGTTGAAAGCGGCATTAAACCCATTCAAACAAATCAGCTGTTAAGGAACGAAAATTCTGACTTTTGTCATTCCCCATGGGGTTTGTGTTGTTCTTGCATTGGTGTTTAGCTTGGCTCTTGCTCTAAAAAAACACTTATGTTTGGTCATAAAGGAATAACATTTGTTGCTTATCATTCAGGTGATCAAAGCATTACCTTACTTTATCACTGTGTGAAAATATTAGGGATATGAAAATAAGGGATAAAGAGGGGTGTTCCATTAATGTTTATGGCCATTCCATTTGTTGTATGTTTTAGTCCCTACTAGTACACCAAAGATCCCCAACAAACACGATCGTGACGATGAGGTATTCACTCCACTGAACCACTTCCTCGATAACAATAATGAGACACCAGAAAAGTTGATAGACAAAACTGATACTGGTGTTACTGAGTCAGGCAAGAAAAAGAAAAGAATCAGTCTGTCTTCATCAATATCACGAGTATTCTCACGGGGACGTACTCGTAGATCTCTTGCCATGCAGCCAGATGATGTAGATGGTATGTAGCTAATACAGTTATCTTGCTTGTAGCAGATTTATAATATGACATATTAGTATTACTAATTATACCCCCCACCTACGAAGTAGAGGGGGGTATATTGGTTTCACCATGTCTGTCTGTCTGTCTGTCCGTCCATCCGTCCGTCCATCAGTCTGTCGGTCAGTCCGTAGACCTTTTCATTTCTGGACTGTAACTCAAGAACCAAATGACCTACAATCATGAATCTTTATACAAATGTTCCTTATGACCCAAGGAAGTGCACTATTGTTTTGGGGTCATGTAGGTCAAAAGTCAAGGTCACATTCAGCCTTTGTTCAATTTTCTTTTCTAGACTCAAACTCAAGAACCAAGTTGACTACAATCATGAAACTTTATGCAAATGTTCCTTATGACCCAAGGAAGTGCCCTATTGTTTTTTGGTTACATAGGTCAAAGGTCAAGGTCACAGTAAAATTTTGTTCAATTTTCGTTTCCGGACTCTAACTCGAGAACCAAGTGACCTACAAGCATTAAACTTTATGCAAATGTTGCTTATGATCCAAGGAAGTGCCCTATTGTTTTTAGGTCATATAGGTCAAAAGTCAAGGTCACAGACAACTTTTGTTTGTTTTCATTTCTGGACTCTGACCCAAAAGCCAAGCGACCTAGAATCATGAAACTTCATGCAAATGCTACATTTGACCTCAATATTAGTTACAAACACATCCTGCACTAACAGCACTTGCATTCTGACAAAGCGCTTGTGGGGGGTATTAGTCCACTCTGTGACAGTTCTAGTTAAAAAGAGTTCTATTACATGCAAATATATTTTTAAAATAGATCTATTTAGTTTGACACTCATACATTTAGAAAACCTGTGGACAATATTTTAGATAAGTTATTGCTGTAAGTTAAAGATCAAGATCACTTAAAGGTTGTGGGAGCCAGACAACCATTCTAGCATGTGTCATTGTGAGTTAATGATTCTCACAAAGTGTTGAAAGATATTTTTAGTTGGTAACTATACCTAGAGAGTGCAAAATTAAGACTCCTAATAGACTTTGTTGATGCACAAGCTGATTTGAATTTTTTCATTACATACATTTTGAATTGTTGACAGGCTATCAGTCAGGTTCAATTGTTTATTTAAGAGTTGCCAGCAGGGACCAGAATCACTTTATTGAATGCAGAAAACTATCAAGAAAAGCTAAAAATAGTCGACCAATTAAAATCCTGTCACATGTCTACTTGGAAGGCCAATCAGGTGTTAGCCTGGCTGGAGATTGTATTAAATATGCCAATGTATGGGAAGAAATGTGCAACAAACATCAAAAGTGGCAAGGTAATATATATATAATACATACTTAGTGTTTTGTATGAGAAAAAATATCTAACGAGGTTGGGAGAATTGATCATTGTCGAGGCTCTGCCGAGGCAATTATCAATTCCCACAACCGAGTTAGATATTTTTTCATACAATACACTAAGTATGTATTATATTTATCTTATAACCTGTATTTGCCTTATTTTCATAGATGTTTCTAACTGAAATGCAAGTTTCTAAAAATAACTGCATTATATCATTGTTCTAAAAATAACTATGTGATAACATAAAAAATATCATACGGGATGTTATCATACGGATATTTGTATAGTTATAAGATAAATATTTTTATCATAAAAAACTTTTGTAGGTGACTGAGACACATTCTGCATTAATCCTTCAATACATGTATGTCAGTGGTTAAATATGTCAAAACTTGACTTTCATGTTTTAAAAAAATATTTAGTTGTGGTTATTACATGTCAGGTTTTACCTTTTATATTGTACATTTGAGTTAACAAAATACAAGATGATATTTTATTAAAGTATAAGATCAATATGTCTTTCATTGATGAAAAAACACAGTGATGTAATTTCTCATATGCAAGATATATGAAAAGATGAAATGTGAAAATTTGTAGACCAAAGCTACCAAATATTTATACCCCCCACCTACAAAGTAGAGGGGGGTATATTGGTTTCACCATGTCTGTCTGTCTGTCCATCCGTCCGTCAATCCGTCCGGCCGTCCGTCCATCCGTCCGTAGACCTTTTCGTTTCCAGACTCTAAATCAAGAACCAAATGACCTACAATCATGAAACTTTATACAAATGTTCCTTATGACCCAAGGAAGTGCCCTATTGTTTTTGGGTCACATAGGTCAAAGGTCAAGGTCACAGTCAATTTTTGTTTAATTTTCATTTCTGGACTCTAACTCAAAAACCAAGCGACCTAGAATCATGAAACTTCAGGCAAATGGTGCATATGACCTCAATATTTGTTACAAACGCATCCTGCACTAATAGCACTTGCATTCTGACAAAGTGCTTGTGGGGGTATTAGTCGGCTCTGCAACAGTTCTAGTTCTTATTTGGCACATGAATTTACATGGTAACATTATAATATCACCAAGGCCAATGGTCTTGCATTGATGGTGTTAAGCAAGCAGGACTAAATCTATTATCCTGACAATTTTCCTAATTTGTTATCAATGAAACCATGAACCTCCAAAATCCCTAAGGAAGTTTTGGTAATCCATAGGAAAACATGAAAGAGATCATTATACCAAGAAGCCAACATTCATTACGCACAATTACCAGATAGCTGCTGTCACAGGATTAACCAAAACATTCTAAGAGGATGCAGACATCAATTCAAAGGGCCTCGAAAATTATAAAATGTCTGAAATCAGAGAAATTTGTGAAAATAGGAATATCTTTCTGATGAAATCAATTTATCCAATGTTTTTGCAAACTTTTTCTTCATCCTCTTGTGAAAATGCATGTGTAAAGCTAAGGGATCTTGGTTTAGAACTAGAATGAAAAGGAACAAGAAACTTTCAAGAGATCATTAAAGTAATACAGACAGCACCAAATGCAGATGCCAATTCGTTCCTGTAGGTACTGTATAATGATAATTCCAAAATGAGGCATGATTGTTACAAAAAATGTTCTTAGAGTTATTATTCGTGGTGCTATGGATTGCTCTTGGGTGAATACATCTGTCAGATTTCAAGTCAATATCTTAAGTTTACAAAGTTATTTTCAAAATTAAAGTTTGTCACACCAAAACTAACACCTATATTGACACTGCAGACTTTTTTGTTAAAAAGGAGCTGAGGTAACATTTAAGGAATTTCTTTTACTAAACCCTTTGATTTGATGTCTTCATCCTCAAAGAGTTTAACCTATTTAAGATTAGTTGTTGGGTTATAATGTATCTGACTAATTTTCTGATTGTGCAGGTTTTACTTGGTATGAGTGACAGTGATCTGGCTTCTGCACTAGAAATCAAAAATCCACTACACAAAAAGAAACTGCGTCTTGCCATAGAGGAGCAGAGAAATCTCAGTCCAAATGGGTAAGCTTAATGATTAATGGCTAGGACGCCCTTGTTGAAAAAAACTGGTATTGATGAATAGCAAGGCAAACTTAGAGTATGACAACCATAATAACTGGCTAGTCACAACCACTAAGCATTATGACCATTAATGGCTCCGAGTTACTCTTTTAGCATTGCAACCATTTATGGTTAGCTAGCCATGCTGATTTAAAGCATAGTCAAACCACTTATATATAATGTCCCTAATTCTGTAGTCACACCTTGAGCGTGACATCTATTTATAGCTTATTATGTCCATTTGGAGTGTGACAACCATGCATTAATGACTTGCCATGGCCACTTCAGACTTTGGTGGCTATTTATTTAGATCAGTTCAGCCATATATGGCCTCATAAGCCCACTAAGAGCATATGACAATGATTGGTTTTACAACCAATTTCTTCTTTTTCCACAATATTTTCTACTACATGAGATGGTTTACTTTCAAACTGCATTCTCTTTTATTGTTGTCAGCATCCTCTTTTGATATGGACCAGTCTTAAATTTCAGGAAAGGGAGAGTGTTAATTTACTTGTTTCTGATTGGCCTGTGTGTTATCATTTCAGACCATGCCCAAAGTGTTCAGCTCTAGACCATAGCTGGGTGGCCCAGAAGTGGCTACATGATATTGGTCTGCCACAGTATTCACAGGTTTGTGAGAGCAACTTGGTGGACGGACGGATGTTAAACAACTTGTCACGTAAAGACATGGAGAAACATCTGACAATCCATCGTAAATTTCACCAATCTAGTATTTTACATGCTGTTCAGTTATTACGCAGACTCCACTTTGACAAAGAGGTATGTTATTTTAACACTATAGTTATTCTTTGCTTTAATCTGAAACCATGTATTTGTATGCCAAATGTGTTTGTTTTTTGTCACCTTGACTGTCTGTCTGCAAAACTTAACCAAAAAACGTTACATACCAAGTGCTTTAAGTCTTTTCAAGATTGAATGCTCATATTTGGCATGATGATCTCGTTGATGTGCCTCTGCTGATACCAAGGTCAAGGTCATGTGAAAGTTTAAAATTTTTAAATAATTAACAAAAAAAACTTTACATTGCCAATTACTTTGAGCCGGTTCAAGATCATCTATCAAGGTCAAATCTTTTGAAAATTTTGCCTTTTAGGGGGGATTCTGTGTTCAATATACACATGTTGTTTCAAATTTATTAATAGAAAGATTCCCACTACTATCTATTTATTATATTTGAAACACATAATAAAGTAAATAATATTTAGGTCATTACCAATTGGAATTAAGTCTGTTGCCAGAGAAAGTCTTAGATCAATATAATTAATTTTATATGCCTTGTTTCTGTCCTTGATGTTAGTTGCAGTTACATGTTTCTTTGTTTGATTAGCAACTTGTTTGAGGGTTGCAGGTCTCAATTAACATTGACTGGTTAAAATAAGCACATCATTGTTGAGTCTACGATTATGTCTGTTCATCTTTGGCTGATGAATTTCAGTAAATAATTTCTAAATTACTTTTGAAACTTGAATTAACACCAACTCTACAACATAATGGTGTGATTTTTAATGTTCAGGTGTTGGCACAAAGAAGACTTGACTGTGATAAAAAGTTTACAGATCCAATAGTATGGACAAATCAAAAAGTTATCCAGTGGATACAGAGTATAGATTTAGAGGTAAGTAATCACACGTGTTTGGACTCGTCCATAATTAATTTATATCTTGAAATTTTCTTAAGCATTTTCTTTTAGTTTGACTGCATTTCTAACTCTGCTGTTTTAGCACAAAAAATCTGCTGTTTTAGCACAAAAAAGTATCTAGCTATTGCCATCACTTTGGCTTTGTTAATGTAGGCATGGGCATAGGTTTTGGCATAGTCGTTGGTCATTTAGTCATTATCTCTGTTAATATTTAAGATATCTTCTTTAATTTTGGCATGTTTCATAACTATCAAATAGCTTTTCAGACTATCAAATCTTTTTTGAAAGAATAAAGACTTAATTTTTAATACGGCTGTTTTTCGGAGAAAACCCAAGGTATTGCTATAGCCTTCATGTCGTCATTGTTGTCATCGTCATTGTTGTTGTGGGAAAACTTTGACATTTTGTGATATCTCTGGTTCTACTGAAAGCATTTACTTGAAACCTGGTACACATGTTCACCACCAAAAGAGCAACCTATACTATCAAGGGGGATAACTCTAGATGAAATTTGAACAAATTATGCCCCTTTTTCGACTTAGATTTTTTCCCACCATCCAGCACTCAACAGCCGAGCGTAGGCACCCGTAGGCGGTGCTCTTGTTTAGATAAGCTGTTTTTGAAAACCAAAGTGATTTGATCACCATGACACTGTTGGTGTAGGCAATGGCTTGACAAACTTTAACCTTGGTCATGTCTCTGTTGTTATGGAAGATATCTTCATGAAACTTAGAATGTGTGTTCACCATTATAAGAGCTATCCAGACTATTAAGGGGAATTACTCTGAAAGCATTTTTTTTAAAGGTTGTGTCCCTTGTCAACAAAGAATTTTTTGCATTATCCAGAACCTGCAGTCGAGTGTTGGCACCTGTGGGCAGTTGCTCTTTTCATCCAAATATTTGTGCAATTGGATTCAAAGATTCCATTTTTCATGAAATGAAATGTAAACAACTATCATAATTTCAGGAGTTTGCAGACAATTTGAAGGAATCTGGTGTCCATGGTGCTTTAATAGTATTAGAACCAACATTTACTGCAGATAGTCTGGCTACCTGCCTCTCTATACCACCCGCTAAACTCTATGTTCGTCGACATCTCGCATCTGAACTCGAATCTCTAGTCAAACCTGCAAGGTAAACATACTTTACTGTTTACAATGAATTGAATGTTTAAAGATAATTGTGACATAAAAAGTTTTTGTAGTAAAGAATATGCAATTTAACTTGAACAGAGAAATTTCATTTGTTATTTTATGAACAAGTAAAACATTACCTTGACATAATTAGCTCCACTGGCTGAAAGGCCAGCAGGCTATTGTCATGGCGGGGTGTCCATGCGTCCATAAACTTTTACTTTAAAAATCTTCTCCTTATAAAGTACTGGATGGATTCTACTCAAATTTCACAGGAATGTTCCTTAGGTGACCCTCTGTAAGATTCCTTCAAAGATTTTTAATCAGTTGAAAATCATGGCTGTAGTAGGTGAAGCTAATTTCCATATATGATAATAGGTGGCTTTTCTCAGAAACTAATAGATGGATATAAAACCAAACTTCACATGAATTTTCTTTGATTGGCACTCTATCAGCCTACAAAAAATCATTGTGATCAGATGAAAAATATGTCTTTTATAGGCGGAGGTCATTTCTCTATATGTAATATAGTGGTAACTTTGAAAATCATTTTCTCAGAATCTAACCAATGGATATCAACCAAATTTCCCTGGAATGATTCTTTAATGATCCTATATCAGTCTACTAAAAATTATTGTGATCAGATGAAAAATATGTCTTTTATGGGCAGAGGTCATTTCTTCGAATAGGTTATATGGTGGAATATCCAATATAGGGAAAAACAAACTATCCTTAAGGTTTAAACAGATTGATTAAATATCATGAAAATTTTATTTCTGTGAAGTTGTATCGATCTGCAAAAAATATTTTGATTAAATGAACAGAAATTTTTATTGGCAGAGGAGATTCTAACATATAAAGTGAATGACATACAATTATTGTGAAGTAACACCCTTTTAGCAGTGTTTAATGTAAAACGGAAAGATCTACAATCAAAATTTTGCAGACAAAGTACCAGTATATTGTGCAGTAACATTCTGTTAGTGTTGAAATTTTCATATTTGGATTTAAAACAAATTTCACTAGAATGATCCTTTGGTTACCCATTATCAGACTGCTTAATTATTGTGGTTAAATGATAAATATGTGTGTAACAGGTAGAGGTCAATTTTCAATGTTATTCACTGATCATGAGTTTTTATGCAGAAATATTTCAGCATATGACACATATAAACACTTATTTACTTGAAATAAACATTCACTCATTTATTCACTTTAATTCTCGTTTAAACAGCCTTATCATCCTCTAATAATCATTATCAGGATATTCAGGCCTGTGGAGCGTATCAGGTGCTCAAGCACCTCTAAATAAAGAGAAAATTATTTATACAAATAATAAAAAATACCTCTTTATACCTCCACCTTCTAAAGTAACTCACAGATTTCAGTGAAAATTTTAAAAAGCTACCTTGATAATGTGTATATCATCAATTTATCAAACTTACAATACTTAATCCATAATAGCTGTTTTGGAAGGAAGCACAGACTAGAATCAGCCTGTGCACTTTGGTTCTTTTTTCAGAGACATATCAAATTTTCATTTTTCTTGTTATTATTTGTAGGGAAGAAATAGTGTTAAAACATGGTACAATGGGCAGATCTTCACGTCATGGGTCATTATCCAGTGCTGGGTCCAGAACGCGCCTAACTTTAAGGGTGAGTAATGCAGAGCCATAACATGCTTAACTTTAAGGGTAAGTAATGCAGAGCCATAACATACTTAACTTTAAGGGTAAGTAGTGCAGAGCTATAACACGCCTAACTTTAAGGGTGAGTAATGCAGAGCCAAAACACTCATAACTTGAAGGGTAAGTAATGCAGAGCCAGAACATGCCTATTTTTAAGGGTAAGTAATGCAGAGCCAGAACACTCCTAACTTTAAGTGTAAGTAATGCAGAGCCAGAACACTCCTAACTTTAAGGGTAAGTAATGCAGAGCCAGAACATGCCTATTTTTAAGGGTAAGTAATGCAGAGCCAGATCATGCCTATTTTTAAGGATAAGTAATGCAGAGCCAGAACATGCCTATTTTTAAGTGTAAGTAATGCAGAGCCAGAACATGCCTATTTTTAAGTGTAAGTAATGCAGAGCCAGAACATGCCTATTTTTAAGTGTAAGTAATGCAGAGCCAGATCATGCCTATTTTTAAGGGTAAGTAATGCAGAGCCAGAACATGCCTATTTTTAAGGGTAAGTAATGCAGAGTCAGAACATGCCTATTTTTAAGGGTAAGTAATGCAGAGCCAGAACATGCCTATTTTTAAGGGTAAGTAATGCAGAGCCAGAACATGCCTAACTTTAACTGAATTAATGCAGAGCCTAAACACGCCTATTTTTAAGGGTGAGTAATGCAGAGCAATAACATGCCCATTTCTAAGGATGAGTAATGCAGAGCTAGAACACGTCTAAGTTTATGGGTAGGTCATGTAGAGATAAATTAGCCTGGGTTATATTTTTGCCTAAAAAATGCCATTTTGTTTACCAACACATATTAGGTTTTAGTTCACCTTGACCATGAAATTGTCTGTCCATCTGTCTGTTCATCTATCAACAAAGTTTAAAAAAGCTTCTCCTCCCTTGTTTAATTGCATGAAAAATATTTTACAGCAATTGAATCCATGAAGAACTCTAGTTGCCATTGTATTTGAATAAAAAATACTGAAACATGATAATACTTCCAGTGCTTTTAGAACTTTGATCTTAATTCAAATGTTGCCAAGAATTGTTATTCAGTGAGACAAGAGTAATAAAATTAAAATGAAAATCTATTCAACATTATACATGTATATAAAATAGAAATCTGTCTAAATTTCAAAAAGTTAACATGCTATCAGCTGTACCATCTATTAGATATATCATTTAACTGCCTCAAATGTCGAGTGGTATAATTGCTTGACTCATGATGTGAGGGTCCATGGTTCAAGCACCCTTGTCACTTGTATGTGTTTACAGGCAAAACACCGAAAGTCAACCCAGCTTTACAATTGGATAGTCGTGGGTTTAATACACTTCTTTTTTCTCAGTGACATAAGCTTTATAAACTATCTTTTAATTATATCACAGGGTTCACTGGGCAGAGCATTTGGAAAGAAAGTGAAGGATGAAATGTTGAACTCTAGAATGGCATTTGAGTCTGACTTCAGTCTGGAATCACCAAAACCAAAGAGGACGTCTGCCCCGTTAATGATGGAGCCAGATGATATTCCAGAACAAATAAAGGAGCTAGACAGGGCTATAGAACAAGCAACAACATGATATATACAGTCTGTTATAGACAATGACCATATTCATCCTAAAGATAGGGACAGACAGTTTAGGGCAAACATTAAAGACCAAGATTAAACTGCCCTTCAATGAGTAGTTTGATCTGGTTTGCAATATTTGCCTCATTTGGGAGCAGTAACATGTTTTGATTCCTCTTTTAGAACTACAAGGTATTAGACAATAACTGCTTGTTTAATTAGTGTCCAAAATCCAAGGGTAATTTTGGTTATACATCAAATTGTCTCTTTTGCTGGTACAACAACATCATTACCATGAATTTATTTCAACACACCACACTGATAGAAATCACACACAACATAAAATAAACACATTTTAGTGAATTAAAAAGGAGTAATTGTGATTACTTTATTGTGTAGGTGGTTTGACAATCTTTAACCTTGACCAAATTTCTGTTACTTTTGAAGATATTTCTCTTGCAATTTGGCATATATGTATTTCTCTATCACAAGTGCAATATATACAATGTATCATCGATAGAGATAACAGAAACAGCATTTTTGTGCCAATTAACTTAGATTTCTCATTTGTAAGCGCCTGCAGACAAGCTTGGCATTAGATTGTGTGGAAAATTAAGACATTGTTTATCATTAGCAATGTTCTCATTTTCTACTGTTCTCCCAAGTTACTTCCAAGAATAAATTGTCTTTGCATTGTTAAACTCTTAATCAGCTGAAAATGAAATAAGCCATAATGAAACAAAATTTAGGACTGGTCTTTTGGGAAATAAGTTATTGTGGAGAATGGATTTATTACAAGAAATTTCTTCATTTTCCCACAATGTTTTCTTGGCTTTTTTTTCTTCAGAGAACTCTACCAGAGCAGGTGCTAATGCTTGTTTACATTAATGAGACAATCAAAATGAACAGTGTTATAAACAGTTTCTGAAATTAAGTTAGAATATGAATGGATCATGAGAGTATTATAGCCGTTGCTAATCAAAGTAGTTTTAACCCAATTGATCATCTGTACAGTTATTGGATTTTACATCCCTGGGACTCAAAACTTGAATTTTAGGAAAAGAAGAAATATATATATAATATTTATCAGGGCCTGTGTTAGTGTTTAAAATTAGAGAGTCATGGACTCCTTAATCATGGAATTCTGGGGGTAAAAACTGATTTTTAAGGGGTCAAAATGACAGAAAATCATAAGTAAAACTTTGCACATTTAAGAGTCACTTTAACTGTTTCTTGTTATGATATGAAGTAAGCAATTCATTTGTGAAAATTTGATAGGAAAACTTGTGAAAATCTCAGGTTTAAAAAAATGTTTTGACCTTTGGTAATTTCTCTAAAGGGGTCAAAATAACCCATTTGGAGAAATTTCTAGGGGTCAAATTAAGATATTTAAACATTTTGAGGGGTCAAAACCCTGGTTTACAGGTCAGACTTGAACATATTTATACATATGGAATGGTTTCTTTTTGACTTGCACCAACATTTCATTGTTGTCAGCAACCTTTTGGACCAGTCAGAAATTAAAAAAATGGAAACAGATTAGAATATTGAGTGATGGTCATTAGATGTAATAATGTGTAGGTACAGGTACCCAAATTACCTTTCTATAGACTGTAGCCTGACTGGCTTGGTGTGACCCTGTCCATCCGTTTGGCGGTCTATTCTTAGACAACTTTTATAACTCTCAAAAATATTATCTCGTTTTATTGAAACTACAATTTGCCATCAAAGAAAACTGTAGAAAAGGGTGCTCAGGAATTAAGAAGTTTTCATAGCCAGAAGTGTGTCTCAAGGCCCCAGTAGGCCCTCTTGTTTTTACCAGCATAATAATGTATAAATATATGTAGTTCAACAAGTAACTTATGTTTGTTAAAATTTTTGTATTGTATTGTTATTAAAAGAAAATATGCTTAGTCTAATCACAATTTTCATTATGTGCCTTTTAGAGGCTACTGACCCAAAGATGTTCATGTCATTGAGCAAATATACTGACTACAATATAGTGTTGTCCAGGTACCTCAGTGTCAGTTATTGATCATACACTGCAGAAACCCTATAAAATATTACAGACAGATATCACAAATAGGACCATTGACCAAAATGGTAATATCTTAGAACAGTAGGCCTATACTTTAACAATAATCATATAAAGGTAGAGTGACTATATAATTTACAAAAAAGTATTCAGCATTTTTCTTTATACTTCCGGGATTCTACATCCTTGTTATTTATACTCAAAAAGCTTATGGCACTTTGAAAAGAAGAAATTGCTTAGAACAAGCCATTTCTTCTGTTATGACAATATTTTCTACCTTAACGCATGGATCAATTTCAAGGTGTAGCCAGTTTTTCTTGTCTGGTGCAAGTTCTTCCAATTCAGACCAGACTAAAATTTGTAAAAAAAAAATGTTTATAGTGTAGAGTGTAAACCCTTGTTAGGTCTCAGTATTCATGGATGTAACTGTTTGTCACACATTCATATTTGGTAGATCAATTTACCGTAAAAGTTGTAATAGAGCCTATACTCTAATATAGCCCCATATTATTCAAATACCAAGATTGACCATTTAGAGCCTCTGATAAACCCCCATCCCCACCAAATCAATGTAATGATGATTTCAAAGGAGGGTAAATGTAACTTTTCCCAGCCAAATTTAAAGCTTTTGTGTTAATGCTGAAATAAATGATTTCCTTGAACATTTTCTTTGATTTTCCAAGGGTACTGTACCCTAGATTATTCAAAATACCGAAGATTTACAGGTGTCAAGATGTTGAAAAATGGCAAAAATGCATTATCATTTTATGCCTATTTCCATGACTTATTAAGTGTAACTTCCAATTATCCCCCCCCCCCCCTTAATAGAAACATGATGATTCTAATAAACCCCTGGAGTTGTATTACAGCTTTTACGGTATCTTTAACTTGTCTCTGTTTAAAATACTTGGTTTACACATTTTTCAGTGCAATACTCTGATTGAATATATATTTCTGCCACACAATATAAGAAAGAAATATCATGATAGTTTACTTATGTTTATGCTAAATTATTAGTTTTATTGCATCAAAAGCTTAAGCTAATAGATTTTCTTTAAACACTATATCAATTACTCAGCTTGAAAAGGTTCTAACTGCCTATTAACTTAATGGCTGTTACAACTGTTTCATGTCCAACCATTGATTTCAAGATATTTTGGCCTCCCTGAGTGAGGGGCATAAGATCAAAATCCACCTCTACCCAAAGATTCTCATTTATGCTCTCTATATTTAATTTACAATGCATGTGTCTCTTTCTGTATGTTTTGTCTTGAAATATATTTTTATTACCTCTTCTAAAATGAGTTGTATTTTTAGCTCCACTGGCCGAAGGCCACTGGGGCTATCGTCATGACATTGTCTCTGTTGTGCGTCCATCCATATGTCAGTGTTTCTGTGTTATGGACATAATCTTTTTAGCTCACCTGAGCACATCGTGCTCAAGGTGAGCTTTTGTGATCGTTGAATGTCCGTCGTGCGTCGTCCATCGTCCTCCGTCAACAATTTAAGTGTTAACACTCTAGAGGCGACAAATATGATCCAATCTTCATGAAACTTGGTCAGAATGTTGGTCAGGGCACTAGGATGAACCCTATTGAAAATGGGAAGGATCCATTCCATATCACGGGAAAAGGGGCCTTATTGACAATTTTCTTGTTTTCACTCTAGAGGCCACAAATCTGGTCCAATCTTCATGAAACTTGGTCAGAATGATTGTCAGGTCACAAGGATGAAGCCTATTGAATATGGGAAGGATCCATTCCATATCACGGGAAAAGGGGCCTTATTGACAATTTTCTTGTTTTCACTCTAGAGGCCACAAATCTGGTCCAATCTTCATGAAACTTGGTCAGAATGATTGTCAGGTCACAAGGATGAAGCCTATTGAAAATGGGAAGGATCCATTCCATATCAAGGGAAAAGGGGCCTTAATGACAATTTTCTTGTTTACACTCTAGAGGCCACAAATATTGTCCAATCTTCATGAAACTTGATCAGAATGTTTGTCAGGTCACAAGGATGAACCCTATTGAAAACGGGAAGGATCCATGCTATATCAAGGGAAAAGGGGCCTTAAAGACAATTTTCTTGTTTTCATTCTAGAGGCCACAAATATGGCTCAATCTTCATGAAACTTGGACAGAATGTTTGTCAGGTCACAAGGACGATCCCTTGTGAAAATGGGAAGGATTCATGCCATATCAAGGGAAAAGGGGCCTTAAAGACAATTTTCTTGTTTACTCTCTGGAGGCCACAAATACTGTCCAATCTTCATGAAACTTGGTCAGAATGTTTGTCAGGTCAAAAGGTTGAAGCCTATCGAAAACGGGAAGGATCTGTGCTATGTCACTGGAAAAGGGGCCTTAATGACAAATTTCTTGTTTTCACTCTAGAGGCTACAAATATTGTCCAATCTTCATGGAACTTGGTCAGAATGTTTGTCAGGTCACAATGATGAACCCTATTGAAAATGGGAAGGATCAGTGCCATATCACAGAAAAAAAAATTATGACCTTTGCTTGAAATTTGCTTATTAAATGAGACAAAGATACGAAGGTGAGCGATATAGGACCATCGTGGTCCTCTTGTTCTTTAAAAATCTTCTCCGCAGGAACTACTGGATGAATTTCAACCAAACTTCATAGTAATGATACTTGGGTGACTCTATTTCAAAGTTGTTCAAGACATTTTGAAAAACATGGATCTGATGGGCATGGATAATTTTCAAATATGGTAAAAAGTGAGTTTTTTCAGATTCTAATTGATGGATACCAATTTAATTTTACATGAATGATCCTTGGGTAACCCTTTATCAGTCTACAAAAAATATTGTGATTGGATGAAAAATATGTATTTTATGGGCGGGGGTCATTTTTCTATATGTTATATAGTGGAAAATTTGAAAATCATTGTCTCAGAATGTAACTGATGTATATCAAACAAATTTCACTGGAATGATCCTTGAATGACCCTGTATCAGTCTACCAGAAATTCTTGTGATTGGATGAAAAATATGTATTTTATGGGCGGAGGTCATTTCTCTATAATATTATGCTATATAGTGGAAACTTTGAAAATCATGTTCTCAGAATGTAATTGATGGATATCAACCAAATTTCATTGGAATGATCCTTGGGTGACCCATTATCACACAGCCAAAAATTCTTGTGATTGGATGAAAAATATGTTTTAATGGGCGGAGGTCATTTCTCTATATGCTTTACAGTGGAAACTTTGATAATCATTTTAACATCAGTAGAACCAAAAATAACTAAAAATCTAGTCAAAACTGCAATTTGCTATTACAAGAATTTCAAGCCTGTGGAGGGACTTAAGCCATTCATGGCTTTCTAGTTTGATATTCTTCTGAACTTTTAATTTGTTATATGAACAATTTTTAGCAAGCACTGAATGTCATTTTTACTTGACAGCTGTTTTGGACTATCTGAAAGTGGTACCATCATAAAATGGTGACTCAATATAAATTATTAGGAAGAATTATTATTGCAAAAAATACTACATACTAGTAATCTTACACATTTTTTTTTTTTGAATCCATCAACATAGGATGAAGTTATGATAAAAAATTATCATAGAATAAATGCCTATTAAAATTAACACACAAGGCCTTATTTTGCCTTGAAAAAGAAAAACAAAAACAAAGATGTATGAAGTTGATCCTGAACTGGGTATTGTAATAGAATTAACCCTTTGCTGGTTAAACCCTGCTTTCTAGTGCCTGTGATTTTATGATTGAAACATTGTGAAAAAAGAAGAAATTGCTTCTGACAAGCAATTTCTTCTTTTTTCACACTATTTTCTACCCTACTGAATGTTTATTTTTCAAATTAAATCCACTTTAAATTTTCGTCTGCAAAACCTTTGAATTTGGACAGGTCCAAAATTTTGTAAAACAGGAGAGGGTTAAACAATTTACCCATTATCAGTTGGTTACCAAAACCAAAAAATTACAGCTTGAAGTAGAAAAAATTATGGTTTCTGAATATTGATAAATTAAGGGAATATCTTTCATGTAATTTACAAGGTGGCAAATTGTATGGCCTTTTACACTGCTGAGTGTCCAATTATTTAAACATTTAAACATTAAAGGAAAATAACTAAAAAAATAGGCTAGGTAGAGATATGTTTCTTGTGCACTGCTCTAAGTAATCATGAGAGAAACACAACTATCAGGTTCAAGTCAATCGGATATAAGATGACAGAGTTATGTGACAGACAAAGAAGTGGATGCAACCCGCCTGACAATGGTCTGTCTTATCTTTTGATGGTCGTATAAAAATCTATTAATAAATTTTCTCTTAATACTCATTGCTTCAATGTTTTTGTGAAAGCTAGGCATAATTTTTGGGTAAAGAGATAGATAGAAATTATGAAATTTTGTATGCATCCTATTTTTTTTTTAATTTGCAAATGTAATTACACTTTATCTTTCGATTTTCGTATAATGTGTGATTCCAATTTTCAGGTCTTATGCTTCATTAATCATTAATGCTATTTTATAGAGTTTTTGAATGAAGATTACGGTATTTTCAACATTGGAACAAGATTTAATTGTTGAATCTAGCTTCATTTGAACAAAAAAATATTCTCAGTACATGTATGGACCTTGTCCTGCTGAATCTTATAGGCGCTTTATTAAACATGACTCTGTGTAATGATATGTCTGCTATAATTATTTTCCTGTTATTTAAAAATTCTTTACTCATTTTAATGGTTTGTAGAAGAAATAATCCTGATATCTAATACCCTGTGTTTTGTCACCTTTTATTGATACACATTAAGTAGCCCAATCAATGTTATTGACAGTAATATTGATTTAATATTGTCAATCTTTAATTATGGTTCATACACCATCAATAAATATTGATTTTATATTTTCAATCTTCAATTATGGTTCATACACCATCAATAATATTGGCAGTGATAATGAACATGTATGCTACATATTGAAGATTTATTTCATACCATTGTCAATAACATAAACTGTATGGGCTGTTTAAGTTTAAAGAAAGTTATGTCTAGCTTTTCACTTAAGGTTTAATTAGGAAAATCTAGTTCTTTGTAATGATATGGATTGTTAGTCATACCTAGGATATGAAACATCAATAGCTAGTAAATGTCTTGTCAATTGCTCAAATAACAAGTTTCTAGGTAGATTAAAATCATATAACTTAAATTTGCCAAAGTAACAACTTTAAATCACTACCCACCTTAAACGCATTATAATACTATTGATTGAAATTACCTAAGTTTAATGAAATTTGTGAGTCTTTTCTGGAATTTTAGATAAATTCTTCTATGATTAATCACTTAAATGTTTATTTGGTGAAAATTAACCTCAATTTAAACTGTAAAATAGTTATTGAAGTTGGAATCTGAATAAAACACTCCATGCCATGTTTTATATAGTTCTCAAGACTGTTTATTAGAAAAAATACTGTATTTCCTGAAAGTATGATAACTACGGTCAACCAAATATAGCAACATTTATGATAAGACCTATGTCAGGGGAGTGAAATAACCCATTGAATAATTTTGATATTACATGGGTGTTATTATTGTGAAACATTGTTAACCTGTCACTCATTATTTTTCGTAAACTTTCGTTAATATCCGCGAGTTTATTAAAAGAAATTTTATTTCAAGATCAAATAAAATACAGAATTTGTTATAATTGTATCCGTAGCGCAGTGGTTTTAACCGTTCGCATATTAGAGTCATTGAACTGACAGACCCGGTTCGAATACGCACGCAGTCGGAAACAGTAAATTTATTTTCCAAATTGTTTTTACTTTAATTCTATTATTATTAGATAAAGGGACAGTTTTATTGTCGCTAATATTTCTTGTTTGAAATATTCCATATGCACAGTTTTTTTCTGGATCAAATCTCTAGTTCCTTTAACTTTCATGGAATTAATAAGCTGTTGTCACCTATTCAAGCTGAGGTGACGAGGCTTTTGATCGTCAACTTGACCTTTTTGTTTCTCTCACAGCACCTAAGCGACTGATTTGAATAATCTTCTTTCGTTCTTTACATTTCATGCTAATAATTTTATTACTATGTTTCTTAACATACGGTATACATGTATTTCATTTTCCTCAATCACCAGACATGGACAGAGATGGAGAAATAAGGAGTGCGATGAATTTATACTGTACTTTTCTAAAAAAAAACCCATTTTGGCTATTGAGCAAAAGAAAATCACTTGATGCAGAATATCAAACGGTCACCAACACAGAACGATGAACAAAATTAAGTAAATTCTGCCGTGTTTTTTTATAATCAAATATTTAAATCATAGTCATTTAAAGTAACATCGTATTTAAAAAAAAAAAAAAAGAGAAGACGAGAGGGAGATTCGATCTTCGGACCTCTGCATTGCAAATTTCTGATCTTACACCTATAGCTATGTCTGATCATTTGTCACAATGGGATATATTTTGTTATGTGAATGTAATGTTCGCATATTTTCAATCTATATAAGGAAGTGGGTTCCGAATATCAATGAAGGTCAACAGGAATATGAAATGAGCGACAGGTCAATAATGTTTCACAATACACTTGTGAAGTAACTATGCAAATGAGCTAACAAGGTGTAGCAACTTAATATTTTTGTTGGGAAATGCATTTGCAGATATCATTCCGCAAACAGCTGTATATTGCTGAATAACTTGAATAAATAAATTTCTGAAATTTCCTCATTTTATGCAGGTCATGTTATAAATAGAATATCAAACTTGTGAACATATAATACCCAATTTACTAAACTCGTCATCTAAAACAGATAAAAACTCAGCACAGCCTTGTTTTTTTTGTATAGTTGACTTGTTCAATAAATTCTGTATTCATGACCACTCGCTCAAATTATTCTTTCTATATATCCTTTGTTTCTAGATGTTTTTTTGTACAGCTCCACAAATGAAAGTGTAACCACCAACTTTTTATCAACTGATCTTTTGTTTTATAATTGTTTTAATTTATTTGTAAAAAATACCTTTTCTCTTTATTTATATATGTACATGTATCTAAAAGATGCCACCAATTTTAACATTAAATGTTTTAACTTAATCATTGTTATTCAACTTTATAGTTTTTACCTGAGCACATTTTACTTTTAATTAGACTGAGCTTTTGTAATCATTTTTGTCATCTATCATGACTGCCACAGTCTTCCATGAAGATAATCCCCTTTCAATATTTATACTTCGGCTTTGAAGAAGAAGGGGGGACACTGGTAACCAAAACTTTTGTCACACTTTTCTCAGCAACTTTGACTCCCAGCAATTACCAACTTGATTTGGTGTGTAAGATAGAGGTTCTCTATGTTGCTTACCAAATTTAGGTCCGTCTGACATCTAATTCCTATTGAACAATGAACAACTTGCTCCATAACCAAAGTTTTAACTCTTCCCAACAATAAATCATAGTAATTTTGAACTTGGAAAGGTGCCTTAGACATAAGCCCTATATGTCACTGAAAGTATTCAGGTCTGACTGATGTCTACTTCATGATGAATGACTTGTTCATTTTCTGATTGTATGGTAAGATATCGTTGGCTCCGTTCTATAAGGACGAATACGGGAAAACTCTACTTTTCAGGAGAAGGAAAAAAACTTAATATCTTTTTACCTATAAACACTGGTACAACCATTTTGGTCGAAAACATTTTAAATCGAATCACTAAATATATTATCTGTCGTCATGAATATTAAATTTTGTCTCTATAATGAGTTATTTAAGAGAAACAACAAAAAAATTGTCAAGTACTTCATTTTTTCACTTAATTTTTACGGTACAAAATGTCGTATAGACAAAAAAAGGCATTAAAGATAAATGCATGAAAAAAACTTATTAAATTTGATGTTAAATAAGATATAGGACAAATCGCCTGTAAAAAATTCTTTTCGGGTGCATATGAGAACCCCGAAAGCCGTTAAGTGAGATGTTTCTCGAAAAAAGTGAAAAACCCATATAACAACTTTTATGTATGTAACTGAGACACGCGAATAATCTGGCCTGGGTAAAGGTTGTGTTTTTTTTCAAACTGATCTTTTAAAATAAACTTTTATCATAAGGAAACATGGACAATTATCAAATTTGTCAATACGTCATTTTCGAACTTCACTTTTCGACCACTTCCGGTGCGAATATGACATTTCTTACAAGTCCATGAAGCTTTTTTGGGGGGGGGGGGGGGGGGGGGGGTACGATTAGCTTTCAGGTCCAGCATCTTTGCAAAAGACGCGGGAATATCAATTGTGTGGGAAAACGCAATTAAAAAAAATGGAAATTGGCCTATACGTCCTTATAGAACGGAGCTGACGATATGAAATTTTCCTTGCACTTTTCTCCGTAACTCTGAATGGCAACAATTTGAAATATGTTATGGTGTATCATGTAAATGTTCTATACATCAATGACCAAATTCAGGTTGAATATTAATTTTCTGTTGAGTGACTAGCTTCAGAACCTATGTTACGTTGTATTTTTCTCAATGACTAAAAAATCTCAGCAACTATTATCTTGGCAAGGAACCCTTTATGTGGCTCAATGACTTAAGGGTTGACTCATGTCTACTTCCTTATGAAGGATTTGCTCATTTTCTGACTGTATCATAAACTTATCTACCTGTTCAGCATGCACAAATCATTAAGTAGAAGGTATGACTTTACCCTATATCGGAACTTTGTGCCCCATCTCAGCTCTATGACTTGTGAAAAGGGTATAACTGTAAACTAGTCATAGGGATGTTATGGTGTAGGATATCCAAAAGGGTGTAGTTCTGATAAATGACTCTGCCTTGAAATTCCAGGAATCCAATGTTATTTATATGCCTGCTTTGAATGTCTCTGTAGAAGGTTCAATACCATGTAGATGGTCTAAACCTTGAGGGTACTTTTGAATGGGGACTCTACTGTTAAAAGTAAACATTGCTACGATTAATCATCCAATATATCTAGGATGTTACTCAAATCTTAACTAAGTCATACAAGACGGTCATTTTACTTATAGTAATGTTTGCTAACAATGTTATTCATAGGTCAACAAAGATGTCTGAAAAAGGGAGCTTCCATTTAATTTAAAAACAGGTTGAATGCAGGTTCTATTTATTTGCTCTTGTGTAAAAAAGCAGGAATACTTAGTAAGTTACAGATTCCTCCTATAAAATCTGAAAAGTGTGTCTTTGGCACATTGCTTGTTTTGAAAAGGAGCCTCCTTTAATTATGGTGATTTACTTGCAAATAATAGGTTATGGTCCTGATGGTGAAGTTTGACCCAATTTCAGGAAAAGGGCTGGTCTATGTCACATTGTTTTTTCTTGTTCTGTTATTTGTCAAGCCCATGTGTCTGTGCAATTCAATTCCCACATTTATGGATGGATTTCATAATGACTTCACAATTGTGTTCCCCACAATGAGTAAATTTACCATTGGAGAGAATTTCATAAGGTGTCTCAAAGGTCAAGGTCACATTAAAGGATCAAAAAAAAAATTTAGACAAGAAAAACCTCTGTGCACTAAAGATTTTGCATATATCCCTTACCAAAATATATTGGCAATTTTGCAGCAAATTTGCTGCTTTCGTCAAATTTACTGCCTATTTGTTTTTCGTTTGCAAAAGAGCTCTCTTGCAAAAGATTTGCTACAAATTTGTAACAATTGTTCTCGTAAACCCCAGACAACATCTCTGCATCCTTGAATCTGGGTTTTCAAGGTAAGTGTTCAAAAAATATTTTATCAATATGTAAATCTGAGACATCTTTCTCACCCTTCATGAATCAATAATCACTTGTGAGAGTAGACCTATGCTGACCTTCAACTATGCCCTTCATCACTATACTGTTACTCTATTTAAGTAGAAAGTACTATGCTCAACCACTGGACCAGTGAGACAGATGGTTTTATAATAATTAACTTCATTTGGCTTCTAACCTGCCACTAACTTGCTGCAAACAGTCTGTGGTAACAGTTTGCAACACAGCGTTCTGCCGACTGTTCACCCCACAGTTTGAAGCAAGTTTGTGACAAAAGTTAAGTATTTAAATTTATATATGTGAGCTGTTTAGCATAAAAGAACCATGTTTGGGACAGACTAAAATCTGGGTAGCATAGCATGGCCAGGTTCAAAACTTCTCCGGTTAATATATTTTCTGAATCTAAAATGAACATTCCTTGACCATAAAATATCCTTATTTTCTGTGTTGAACCTCAGTATAACCTTTGATGATTTCTTTTGAGCTTGACTATCCTTGAAATAATGGCGATATTCCAGTCACCCCAGTGTCAGTTTTTACATGCAATTGTGTCAAATCTCTGTTTCTACTAAAACTATTGCTTTAAGGTGGCAATGGACAGCGGCCTCCCGACTCTATAAACCGGAAGTGGGTTTTCGTTTATTTTACGGCTCTTTTTGCGCGTTGTTTAAAAAGACCGGTTTTCGTAAGATTCTACTTATGCAAATAACGTAGAATAATGATGGTAAAACTTAATAATTTAGGTTCTTTTCAACATTTAATATTAATTGAATGACTGGATCATTAAATTTAACAATAAAAATGCGTTAAAACCGTCATTCGATTAGGGGGGAACACTGAAAAATAACGAAAAACTTTCTTATTTGCATGGAAAGGTATGCTGAATTTTTTACCAAATAAAGGAAAAATATGGATTATAAACATATCGGAAAATAAGAAAAATTCATTGGATGATTTCTTCAAAAAATAGGTTTTTGTGGCATTTTTACCTAGTAAAATTACAAAAATTCGTGCATTTTTAATTTTTGAAAGCAAATCGCGCAAATGCTATTGATCAAAGAGAAATTTTCTTGTCAATAGCCATTGTGTACATGTATAAGGTCTATCAAAATGTGTTTATTTTAAAGCTATAAGTTAGTACAGGGTTTATACTAGACCTAAAATGAATATAACCGTTTTACTGGAAAATGGCCTATACCACTCAAGGGCAGATAACTCAAGCATGAAAACGAGCGTGGAAAGGTACCTTCAAATTTTGATATAATGACTACACAATGTTAATCTACAACATATGTGACCAAGAAAAAAATTCATTGGGCGGATAAAATGACGCCATGTGTCCATTGCTACCTTAAAACTTTGCTCATGCTTCTGTGACCATAATACCAGCCTCTAGACAAAGATTCATTACTCTGATAATGAATTTAGTGAAATTTCAACTGTTTTTGGAATTAAAAATTTCTTTGTTAAGTTTCAAAGTGCAACTGATGTATAATTGCTATATCTCTGTTTCTATAGAGCCATTGTTTGGAAACTTTGCACTTGCTTATATGATCATAATATGGTTCTCTAGACAAAGATTTCTCTGATATTGAATTTAAAGGAATATTAATCATTTTTGAACTAAGGTTAAGTTGTTACATGCATCTGTTGGACATTTTGTACATCTTTTCGTGACCATCATATCATCCTCTAGACAAAGATTCATTACTCTGACTTCATTTAAGGGATTTTTCCAAAGTCAAAAATGATTTACTATTACTATCCAGCACCAGGAATAGTAGAGCTTTTCTTTCCTCTGATAGCTCTTGTTTTAATATTCACTTTATACTGAACCCAGATGGTATCTTTTCTTGTTGGGGATGGCATATGAATTATAGCAGTTAGATTCTTTGAGCCTGCACATAAAAATTGATAGATTTTTAGCTCAACTATGACTATTTGTAGAATAGGGGTTATTCAGCTCAACCGGGTGCTCGCATTGGCATCTGTGTTGGCATTGGCGTAATGCTTTGGAAAAGTTTTTATGCTCCCTGAAGGGAGAGCATATAGCATCCGCTTTGTCTGTCCATCGGTCTGTAATTCCGTCTGTTCGTCCATCCCGAGTGATTTCTCCATAACCCTTGGGTCAAATCAAATGAAACTTACCATGTGAACTTCCTATGATAGAGTGTTGATGCATCTGTCTCTGTTTTGGGATTTGAGGCCTCGTAATGGGAAAAGGGGACTTAGGGTAAAATACAGTTTTTCTCAAATTTTTTCTATCATCGCTCAGAATTTAATGAAATTTCATATTTGAGTAGCAAATCAGATGCCTTTTACCATAAACAATTTGAATTTTCATACAAAAAATATATCATAGAAAAAGGGGGCTTAATGTTTGTTACCTTTACCTTAGCTTGTAAAATACAGTTATTCTTTCATTTCTCCTAGTCTTATGTTCAGAATTTGATGAAATTTCATATTTGAGTAGCAAATCAGATGCCCTTGATCATAAAATATTTGAAAATTTCATACAAAAAAAATGTCATGGAAAAAGGGGGCTTTATGTTTGTTACTTTTATCTTAGCTCTCTGTGTCTCATATTTCAGCACTGAGCAGAAAATGACAAAACTCATTTGCAAAATGTCATTGTTAAATGTTCAACCCTTCACCCTATAACAGCTGCCTCCCAAAAAGTGTTCAGGGTAAAACAGTTAAGATTCATTGCAATGAATTTTTAAGTTTGTTGGTGGTTAGAACTGACTGAGTAAAAGTACAGCACTTTACAAGTACACTGTATCACCATAATGTTGAAGTTAGTGTTAATAATCAATACTCAAGTATCAGCTTTGTAGTTTTTAGAGCTCTTTAAATGGGTACAGCTAAAGATTATCTATTTATGGATATGTAAACTTGGCTTTGTTCACTACCTTTGAAAAATATGTACAAACCCATGTATTGTTTGGCTTACACCTAACTTGAGTCCTTGCAATCTGACCACGGTCAAAAATTTTACCCTACTAAAAAGGTCCCTTTTCGCCTGATGGGTCACGTTTCCCATGAGCAGATCCCAAAACCTATATAAGCAATCAACAGCAAACTTTTTCCATTGATTGCATACATTTTTAGCTCACCTGAGCATGAAGTGCTCAAGGTGAGCTATTGTGATCGTACATTATCCGGGTCAGTCGTCCGTGGACCGTCATCCACAATTTCATTAAACATCTTCTCCTCCTAAACCAGTGGGCCAATCTTGATGAAACTTGACAGGGATGTTCCTTGGGTCAAGCTCTACCAAAGTTGTTCAAATGAATGAAATCCACCTTAAACTTTCCCTTTACCCTTAACAAAAAGGGTGAAAATATGAAAATCTTCAAAAATCTTCTACTCTGAAACCAGCTTTCGTATTTTTATGTAGCATCATCTAGTGGACCTCTACCAAGTTTGTTCATTTTAAGACCCTAGGATCATATTCGGGGCTCCACCCAGGCGCAACCCTTTCTACATAGAATCAAAAAGCATAAATCTTATAAAAAACTTGTCTGAAACAAAATGGCAGACAGCTTTCATATTTGGTATGTAGCATCGCCTAGTGGACCTCTATCAAGTTTGTTCATATTAAGACCCTGGGGTCGTATTTAGGCATTGCTCGGCCACATCCCTTTTAGCTCTTCCGAGCATGAAGGGTAAAAAATGAAAATCTTCAAAAATCTTCTTCTCTGAAACCAGAAGGCACACAGCTTTCATATTTGGTATGTAGCATCATCTAGTGGGCCCCTGCCTAGTTTGTTCATATCAAGACCCTGGGTTCATATTTGGGCTCCACCTGGGCACATCCCTTTTAGCTCATCTGAGCATGATGGGTGAAAATAGGAAAACCTTCAAAAATCTTCTTCTCTGAAACCAGAAGGCAGACATCTTTCATATTTAGTTTGTAGCATCATCTAATGGACCTTTACAAGTTTTTTCATATCAAGACCGAGTGCATCCCGTTTTACAATGAATGAAAGAGCCAAAAGGCATATCTGTCTTGCTCTTGGCTGAAAACATTTCATTATATTGATCTTATGAAGAAATAATCTCCTTTTTGACTTCTGCCTATTTAATTAATGTGATGTCCCAGGGGTCAAAGAGACTCAGATGAGCGATCTAGGACCATCATGGTCCTCTTGTTTGAATACTTACAGCTAGGTGTTGTAACAGCTAAAAAGCAATGGACTAGCTATCACCTAGCTTTCACCTGTGACAGTCTGTTCTTTTACTAAAAGAAATCAACTCTCTAGCGATCAGGCCAGTACCGTAAGACTTTACATAATCAAACCATTAACAAGTGCTTATCAGATCGTAAAATCTCTCAGTGGTAAGTGAATCTCAACATGAGACCATAAATAATCCCAAACAAAAACAAATACTACACCAGACAAGATGTTTTACATTCAGCATTACAGTTTGACTGGACATGGATGAAACATACTTTACAGTTTCAACATAAAGAAAGCTTAATTGAAGATAATTATTGGTATTTAGTTTTATCATATGTCTGAGAAAAAATTATTTATCTGACCTGAGATAAAATAATAGTACTGATAATAATAATAGTAATAATAAAATAATAATAGAAATAAGTATAATAGTAAAAAGTAAAATAAAGTAATACAAGAGAACCAAGATGGCCCGTATCTATGCGCTGGCTTCCAAATATCAACTCAATCAAAAAAGGAAGTTAACGCAGAAATTTGTGAAGAGGCAAAAAGATGGACAGAAAGTATAGGCTTAACCTTATATATAAAGCCATTTTTCAAAATGTATATTAGAATTGATTCTAAATACGAAACGTTCTTTTTATGAGATAGATATGTTTTGATATATTTTTAACAATGAAACACTACTATATATAGCAAAATGAGAATATGGCACTCATTTTTGTGGACTATAATCACAATGTATATGGTACAATTCTGCTAGTATGAGATTTACATAAGGAACATTATTATTATGATTTGGTTGAAATAGGTCCGATGATGGTTTGGTAGGAGAACATTTATGAAAATGAACATAAGCCCAACCATGCCACGCCCTTGTTTGGAGGTCAATCAAAATTTCTAGAACAAATTCAGAAAAGAATCACGCAAGAAACACTCATGCCATGTTTCATTTATATTGGCGCAAAAGTTTGGGAGAAGAAGATTCTTAAAGATTTTGTAGTTAAACTTGTGAAGATTTCATTAAATAAATAATCCCTACCCTGTTAACCCATATTTGTGGGGTCAATCAAAGTTTCTTAAACACATTAGGAGAGGAACATCCAGAATACATTCATGTCAAGTTTCACTGAAATCGGGCAAATAACTTTTGAGGGAGATATTTTTTTTTTAAATTTTAAAGTGAAAACAAGCATTCTGTAGTATTGCATGGCAATACCAAGTCCCCTACCGGATTTATTTATATCCCTATATCAATGGACTGGAACCAAACTCAAACTTGTGACATAACTCAATGACGCAGACTCACATGCTAAAAATCAGCTCAATATCTCTTAGGGTTAAGATAAAAAGTTCGGAAAACTGAAATTTCCTATTTCTAAGTCCAGCATCCGTATCTTCCTCAAATATCAATGGACCGAACCAACCTTGTACTTGTTCTGTAACTCATTAATGCGGACTAACATACCAAAAAGCAGCTCAATATCACTAAGGGTTAAGAAAAAAAGGTTGGAAAACTGATTGTCACAGACTCACATACTAAACTAGAAAGCCATGAATGGCTTTAGTCGCTCCACAGGCTTGAAATTCTTGAAAGAGCAAATCTTAAGATTTGACTAGATTTTAAGATTTTTCGGGTTCTACTGATGTTGAAATGATTTTCAAAAATGCCACTATATAACATATAGAAAAAAATGACCTCCGCCCATAAAATACATATTTTTCATCCGTTAACAATAATTTTTGGAAGACTGATAAAGCTTCACTTAAGGATCATTCCAGTGAAATTAGGTTGATATCCATCAATTACATTCTGAGAAAATGATTTTCAAAGTTTCCACTATATAACATATAGAGAAATGACCTCCGCCCATAAAATGCATATTTATCATCCGATCACAACAATTTTTGGTACACTGATAAAGGGTCACCCGAGGATAATTCCAGTGAAATTTGGTTGATATCCATCAATAACATTCTGAGAAAATGATTTTCAAAGTTTCAACTATATGACTGGCATATAGAGAAATGACCTCCGCTCATAAAATGCATTTATATCATCTGATCACAATAATTTTTTATGGACTGATAAAGGGTCACCCAAGGATTATTCATGTAAAATTTAATTGGTATCCATCAATTAGAATCTGAGAAAAGTCACTTTTTACCATATTTGGAAATTAGCCACGCCCATTAAATCCATGTTTTTCATTGGATCAAAATTTCTTGAACAACTTTGAAAGAGGGTCACCCAAGGATCATTCCAAAAAATTGGTTTTTCTCGAAAAAATACTATTTTATTCATTGAAAACTAATTTTTATTTTAAAATCAACAAAAATAATACACCTACATTAGATACAGTTGAAAGTAGATGGTATCCATGCATTATTTGCCACTATCCTTTCCATGAAACCACCAACCCTCCAAATTCGGGCGCTCACCTATCTTCGTATTCTGGTATTAAATATCCATAAGACAAGAGTTTGATAACATTTGCTGTAAAAAAGCAGGTACCGCATTGATATTTGTGTAACTGCTATTTAAGTTTCTATCACTGATAATCCAGGTGCGTAGGAAGCAATTTAGGGGAATCGTGGGTTAGATAAATACTCGTTTCATTGGGGTTCTTCTTTCATTACAAGACATAAAATTTCGATTTCTACACCTGTAATATTTACTGAGAAGGAAGGGTCTTCTTCTTCTTTACTTTTACCAAGCAAAATACAGATAAAAGAAAAAATATATTTATAATCAGCTCAATCATCATGCATATCAGTACTAAGATGATGCATTTCAGGAAACAAACTTGAAGCGTCCGTGACATACTAAATATCTAAGTGCCATCTATTGAATTTTCTAGAAAAATATTCAAATGACAAAATACAGTTAAAAGGTAATGCAATGGCAGAGAAAGGTCAGGTTATAACATTATAAGAAAAGAAAAACTTGTTTGCAACAAGAGTCTTCTCACTTTCCAAAAAAGTATCCCGATTTTTCATGACGTACGCAATGAAAGAAATAAACGTTCCCAATTTAAGCTTCTTTGGCAATGTGAACTACCAACTTTTATTCCAATTGACCCTGTCGGAACAAGTTCTTGTAACGTTAGAAAGGAAAAAATTCCGGTGAATCTATATTACATTATTTTCAACAGGGTTTACAATTTTAACCTCAGTATAAAATAATTTTCAGTTCATTGCAATATGATCTCGAAACAAAATAGAAATAGAGTTAGAATACTAAAAGGCATGAACCTTCAATATAAAAAAAATACGAAAGGGATAAACTTTTTTTAAAGGGAGGTAATATGTTGTCGTAAATTCGAGTTACGGTTTCAAATGGTGTCCGATAGCCTTAAAAAGAACTATATCCAGACAGTAGTTTAGGTGTTTTTGGTTTATTCACTTAATCCATCAGATTTCAAAATTCAGAAATGTTTTAGCAGCACTCCATTGAAATTATCACGCCAATGAAATTGTGTGTAAATCTATGTAAAGTATATACACATATACATGAGCTTTTTGTTTGTTTGACTGTGTTTTTTTTCTTTCTTTCTTTTTTAAATGGAGTACATTATAATATCAAATAAGAAACTGTATCTTAAATTGCATGAACAATATCATGACTTCATTTTGCAGCATGCAAGCACAGTGTTAAATTTTGGATAAATTAATCTCATCTGACAAAGCATATTTTATTCAAACTGGTAACATCTCTCCTCAGAAAAAAACCAAAACCTGGTCTTCACTAGAATATCCGACTAATTTCATGTACATTCACTGCCTAAGTATCCGATTACATGAATATCAGACTGGATGGTGGTTAAGATAACATACCATGAAGCCCTCGTAGGGTCAAGATGGGGTTACAATTACATGCATTGCAAGGTGTAAAATTGGTGTACCGTTAGTTCTTTTGGGGGAAAAGCTGGCTGGAGTTTAGTAAAAGAACAGAGTGTGTGATCAAGTCCCTTGAATTTGAGACCTTGACCTTGACCTTTGACTCCTTCTAAACCTTAACCAAATACTTTACCTGTGCTATGCTTACATGATCTGTATTCTAGTACATGTACATGTATTTTAGGATCAACATACTTCATATCAAGAATCATCAGGTGATGGCTTCTAACCTGTTACCAAGATCCTCGATCCCCTGACCTATACAACTTCTCAAACAGATACATGTAGACTTAAACTTAGAAAATTGACCTTGATCTTTGATTACAGGCAGCTTCATGCAGTTTGGACAAGCAGAACTAAATTGTTTGTGGACTGTGAACTCTCGTTACTGTTTAAGGATTAATGTATCTTTAGCTCACCTGAGCACAAAGTGCTCAAGGTGAGCTATTGTGATTAGGTGAATGTCAGTCCTCTGTTTTGCAACTTACGTCGTCAACATTTGCCATATGAACTCTAGAGGCCACACTTTTTGCCAGATCAACCTGTAATTTTGGTTAGAATGATTGTCTTGATGAAATCTCGGACGAGTTTGAAATTGGGTCAACTGGGGTCAAAAACTAGGCCACAGGGTCAAATCTTAGAAAAACCTAATATGCACTCTAGAGACTAGATTTTTTTCCCCAATCATCCTGAAATTAGGCCAGAATGATTGTCTTGATTTAATCCCGGTTGAGTTTAAATTGGGTCAACTTTGGTCAAAAACTAGGTCATGGGGTCAAATATAAGAAAAACTTGGTACACAGTCTAGAGGCCACATTTTTTTGCCAGATCAACCTAAAATTTGGTCAGATTGATTGTCTTGATAAAATCTCAAATGAGTTTTGAAATTGGGTCAACTGGGGTCAAAAACTAGCACATGGGGTTAAATCTTAGAAAATCCTTGTACGCGCGCTGGGTCAAATCTTAGAAAAAACTTGTATGCACTCTAGATGTCACATTTTTTTGCCTGATCAACATGAAATTTGATCAAAATGATTAAATTGATGCAATTTTGGATGATCAGAATTGGGGTCAAGAACTTGTTAGTAAACCTGAAAATTGTAAAAAAGGAATCTCTAGTTGTATAGAAGCAACAGCATGGTTTAGCTTAGTGACATTCATTCATCATTCCTTTTCTAAGCCTACTTTTAGAAATTTAAGACAGTTCATTCAGGTGAGCGATTTAGGGCCACTATGGCTATATTGTTAATATTTTGACCTTACTTTTCAATTGTTAGTTTAAATGGGGCTGTTGATGATTTTCAGTAAAATTACTGCAGCTGGAGTACTAAACAATGGATTTGTGGTATTTCTTGCACAAATACTACCATTTACCATTCATTCTCAAGTTGACTGTGAACCGGATGTTTCCTACCAAGTAGTTTCACTATAAATGTCCAAACAATGTTTATCTGTATTTTGTGCATTTATTACTATGAATAATCAGCATTTGATAAATTTGATAGCTTTTAAATGAATTTATTTGAAAGTATTAAGACCTAACAATATTTTTCACTCTTTATTACAATTGAAACTGTTACATGCAAGAAGGGCAATTGAATAACTTAAATTCACTCTATCTTGGTTGTATTTATAAATCACCTGTATGATAATGATATAAATGATATGTTATAAAATTATTTGCATTTGTGATGAATGTAATTTACATCCAAAGCTTTGTTTCTTTTTATATGGCAGATCAATAGTGTGGGTTTATGCCAGAGAGGCATTGTATATGGGGGTACGGACAAAAGCCCCCTAGGACAAAAGCCCCATGGCTGAAAGTCCCATGGGACAAAAGCCCCATGCCCTTAACTTAAAAGTGGACGAAAGCCCTATGTTTATGAAAATTGTATTTTTTGTGAATTTTTTGAAAAAGTCTTAAAAAGTTATGATTTTTATATGAATTTCTGAATATTTATATGTACACCCTGTATATGAAATCCCTTTATAGCCTGATCTATCCTTCTTGTCATAGGTGGCAGCGTCAAAGAACTCGCAGGATAAAAAATTTAGATAATGTCTATATTCAGAATCATATATAAACGTTTTAAAAAAAAAAATTAAAAAAAACCCAACATGTTGTGATACGGTCACCTATGATTTTCATGGGGAAAACAATCTTAATTCAGTAATAATGGATTGCAGATTACATTTTTGAAATTTTATGATTTAGAATAAAAAATTTATATGCAACTTTCTTTTTTTATGAATTTTCTACCGTAAGAAGTTATTTCTCGGTGAGCTTGAACGGTTGCACAGCATGAGAGGCCTCACCTCATACTAGTAAAATCAAACCTTTATGGCAAAGGGATATCTCCATTGTTCAAAACCAACAACTTCATTTTGGCTGGATAAAATTGGCCTGAATTTGAAGATTATATAGAAATTGACCTACTAGGTATTACTACAACCAAAGATAATTTCCATTTATTTTGCCACATGCATAACAAGCTGGTTTGGCCAGTTTTTAAAATAGCTATTTGGCATGGTGCAACATCATATACCATAATTCTAACATATTTTAATGATGTCTTTATCAAGTTTTAATTGTTTGAATTCCATGTTTTTACATAACTTGCAACATTTGATTTAAGGTGAAGACTATTTGTGGTAGTAATGATGACCAAGTTTCAAAGAACATCTACCACATAATTATGTACAGCAACAGATCCTTGTAAACTGCTGGTTGGCACAGAAGCTCGGGTCATATGTTTAAGCCGTAATGGTGATGTCATCTGGTCCTACCTGACAAACAAGCCTGTCCTCAGTGGTGACACTAAATGTACACTTGTGTTTGTAGCTATGGAGAAGGAAAGTCGGTGATGAGACTAGACCAACACGGTAATGTCATGGTTGATGTCTTTCCAACGTCATGCACCGTCAGTCAACCGTCTCTGGTTTTGGTCGGGAAAGCAGCCATGCTTGTAAGGGAGTTTATAGAGTATGATAAGTCCAGTATAAAAAGCATGGTTTGTGTGTTTACATTGTCTTTTGTTTAAACCGACCCTGCTTTTAGCATGTTCTAAAGTTAACAGACTTTTATAAATTGAACATCACTCGCAAAGCCAGCCCTGCGTTCAGGATCAAAAAACGGTGTAAACTGTTTTCCAATTATACCCTGCTTTGCACATCCACTTGCTTTGCATGTGCACTTGTGTGCAAAGCGGGGTAAAATTGGAAAACTGTTTGCACTATTTTGTGATTCTGAACGCAGGACTGGTGACATTTCTGAATCTTTCGAAAACAATTTCATCCTTAGTGCAGGAGGGTTTTTTCAGTATTGGGTTAATAGTTACAGGGCCGTAACTCCCATTATGCAATTTTACACAATTGCATTAAAGAAATAAATTCTCTGTTGAAAAATATTGTTGATGAATGATGGTAACATTGAAACTACAGCTTATTCAAGCTGTGGTTACAATGTTTTGATTATTCACTTACTCTCAAATCATAAAAACGGAGCAGACAGAGAGCATTCATATTTGGTCACAGTCCAAATATCACCTTTATCCTTATATTCTTTGGTTGTTGCCTTCTGAGAATGTATCCATTAATACAAGAGGGCCAGAATGGCCCTAAACTGCTCACCTGAATTTATTGGTCCAGTGGATAACATCCAAGTAACTTTTTGGCAAAGTTTTAACATTTGCCTCATTGTTGAAGAGATGTTATTCCAAGAATTTAAACTCATAATAGACCCTGCCCATCCATTCACTACTGAGAAGATTCAAAATAAGCCCCGCCCTGCCCGGCCCATTTCTATGGGCCAATCAAAATTTCAAAAAAAAATATGGAAAGGGTCACCCAAGAAACATTCTGGTTAAGTTTCATTGAAGTTGACCTACTGGTTCATGAGAAGATGTCGTTCAAATATTTTGGGCTCAAAATAAGCCCCGCCATGCCATGCCCATATTTATGGGCCAATAAAAAGTTCACGAAAACATTTTTGGAAATGGTAACTCTATGAACATTCTGGTAAAGTTTCATCGAAATTGGCCCAGTGATTGAGGAGGTTTTGTTGTTCAAAGACTTAGGGCTCAAAATAAGCCCCGCCCTGCCATGCCCATATGTGCCTATCAAAATTAAGAGAACAATTTTTGGAAAGGGTCACCTAAGTAACATTCTGCTATAATTTCATTGTAATCGGCCCGCTGGTTCAGGAGGAGATGTCGTTCAAAGATTTCGGGCTCAAAATAAGCCCTGCCCTACCATGTCCATATTTATGGGCCAATCAAATTTCTCAAACAATTTTTAAAAAGGGTCACCTAAGAAACATTCTGGTAGTTTCATTGAAATCAGCCCAGTGGTTAAGGAGGAGATGTCATTCAAAGATTTCAAAGCGAAAAAATGCCATGCCTTGCCATGCCCATATTTGGGAGTCAATCATAATTTCAAGAACAAATTATCAAAAGGGTCACCCAAGGAACATTCCTGCTAAGTTTGGTAGAAATCGGGTCATTGGTTCCTGTCGACAATTTCCGACGCATGACAGACAAAAGGTGATCATAAAAGCTCAACTTGAGCATGTTGTGCTCAGATGAGCTAAAAAGAGGAGTTTTGCTTTAAGAGGTTTACACTAAGGCTCTTTTTCTATGATGCAGTCTAAAATCACAAGACCACATCAATATGCCCATGTATAAATGAAGGAGTAGTGTTAACAAAAAATATACATAAAGGAGCCTTTTATCATGATGCAGCATGTAACTATATTGCCACAGATACACATAGTCTCTCTAAATGGAAAATTCTGTGAAAGGTTCAAATGAGTGTATCCATTAAGAAAAGAGGGGTTTGTTAATAAGGAAGTTTACATTAAGGCCCCTTTTTCAATGACACAGTATAGTATCATTAGACCATATCAATATGCACATGGGCAAATGATGTATAATACAAAGTGAATTTTTTCATTATCTTCCATTTTGTTTTTGTTAACAAAGAATATACATAAACATATGCATAATATACATATTACGCAGCATATAACTAACAAGAGCACCGCCTACGGGTGCCTACACTCTGCTGTAAGTGCTGGATGGTGAAAAAAACTAATTGTTGGTGAAAAAAGTAAGTAGAAAAAGGGGCATAATTTGCAAAAAATGCTTCTAGAGTTATCCTTCTTGATAGAAAAGAATGCTCTTTTGTTGGTGAATGTGTGTCACATTTCAAGTGAATGTCTTCAGTAGAACCAGACATATCACAAAGTTTTTGCATTTTTTTCACAAATTTGACCTTGAAAAATGACCTTGACTTTGACTGATTATCTAGAACTTGGAACCAACAGAAAGGCCTTGACACAGATTTGACCATGAAAGATAACCTTGACTGAGGACCTTGAATTTGGTACAAACAGAAAGTGCTAGTCCCAGGCAAGCGTCATGTGAAATATGAAGGCCTTTACACTTACCATTCCAAAGTAATTGCAAAATGTCAAAGTTTTTGCATTTTTTTTCACAAATTTGACCTTGAAAAATGACATTGACCTTGACTGATGCCCTTTAACTTGGTACCAATAGAAAGACCTTGACACAGGCAATTATTATGTGAAATATGAAGGTCCTATCGCCTACCATTTAAAAATTATCACAAAATGTCAAAAATTTCGCACCACAACGCCAACAACGAGGACAACAGCAAGGCTTTAGCAATACCTCTGGTTTTCTCTGAAAACAACCCAGCTAAAAAGCCACAAATGAAAATAGTTACTGCAAATGGAATATTCTGTGAATGTTTCACACGAATGTATCCATTAATAAAAGAGGAGTTTTGTTAGCAAGAAAGTTTACAATTAGGCCCCTTTTTTCTATGACACAGTATAAAATCACTAGACCGCATTTATCATGCACATGGTCACATGATGTAGAATCTTTAGTGAAATTTTCATTAACTTCCAAGCATATATGAAGAAGTTTAAACAATGAATTCTTAAAATTTAAAATATAGGCCCCTTTTCTTTTGACACCCAATCCATCAGAATTTTTTTAAAGAGAAATCATTTAGATGATTCAATTATTCTGAGAAAGTTTGAATTAAATTGGATGAAAACTATGGACTTTAGAGCTATTTTCTAATTATATTTTAATTAAGCTTCTTTTCCTATGATGCTTGATAGATCTGACTCATTTTCAGAAGGAAACACTGACCAATTTTGAAGACAATCTAATAACAAGAGTGCCATCGTCACAAAATACGCTGCCACTTTGCTGCTGTTTCACGAAAATAATTGTAGACACTACTTATTTTGGCAGAACCAAATTGAAAATGACCAAGTTTCATTTAAATCAAGACAAAAAGTTTGGAGGAGTTGCCTTCACAAGGCTGCAATTTCAATAAGCCCCAGGCACTAAGTTTTAAGGGGGCATAATTCAGGGAAATAATTATAATTATTTTAGTATTAAAATAATTTCATTTATTTCTATCGGAGAATGTATCGTCTGCTGAATAGGTTTAAGTGTAGTAAATATTGAAGTAAACCTCTCGCGTAGGTTCCGCTTCAACGCATGTTGTTTTTCCCGCCAATAGTGGCCATTTAAAAATGATTTCACGTGCGGGCCCTTTCATTGTATTAGCAGCCGTAGACGATCAACGAGATAAATTACCCTCCCGCCTCTCCCGAATAGAATGCATTTCGTTAATTATGTTAGGAACAAGGCAAACTTAGTTAATTTAGTTATTTTTTATCCTAACGTAATTTTGACATTCAATCGAATATTTTCAAGTTTCAAGTCAATAATTTAAAGATAAGGTTGCCATTTCATTCATTATCGGGTTATATTATGCCAAGAACAATTGTCGATTGATACTCATATATGCTTACAGAAATTTAGGATGGTATAAGAGTTTGTTACAGAGGGGACGGTTGGACATTTGTAACAGTGACGTGATAGTGTAACTTCATTTCCCGAGAGACTTTGTGATGTCAGTGCTTTAGCTGTGGAAGAACGTGACTCTTTCTAGATGTGAATAATACCACCCATTAGGGTCAGGACAATGGATAATATTGAATTCGTGTGATATGAGGATTGTAATAAGTAGTTACATGTATGAAATTTCTCGCCGCTCAAGTTCAGTTTATCGATCGTAAGGCATGGCATAAGTTAGTTTAAAAATTGAATGCGTGTTTGAGTATTGGTAACAATGAGTAATTAAATTAAAAAGCAGTTAAGATGCGAGTAATAACAAAAGTAAACCAGGACGCTTCTTTCTAGGTGGGTACCCCCGATGATAGAAGAGTTTTGGTTTTTCTTTAAAAGGTTAAGATGTAATATCGCCAATAGGTATTTGCCCCAGAGGATTGTTGCTTGGTTGTGGATAAGGTTTCGCCCTAGTACTCGGTGATTCCTTGGATTGCACTCGCTGTTGTTGGGCGTGTAGGCTATGATAAAAGGAAGGTTAGTTGAATGGAAGTTTGTCTCGAGCAATCGATTTTGGCAGTCGGCAGTATAAAAAATGTGCATATGGTTTGAGACGTCATGTATAGCCTACGTGGATAATGTTTTGGTGGTATAAATAAAAAGATGGTCAAAACGATATGGAAGCGAGGATGAGGCAAAATGGTTGTGAAGATAGCTCTATAGGAAAGTTGCATTTGGAGAAATGGTTAACCTGGGGCAGAATAAAAAACAATAAATAGTTAGTAGGAATAGCAATTACCGCTTCACCTCTAGGGAACCCGGAGGTGAATGGGAAATTGCTATTCAGATTAGTCTATGGTCAATAATGAATTATTGCTTATTCGGATATGCCTTACTGTCGGTAAAAAAATGGATTGTATGTTTAGTAAAAAATGGTATTGTTTTTACAATACATGGGTACCCTGTATTGTAATTGAGCGGCCAAACTTATTCTCCGCCAACCGATTTTATCTATTTCAATATTCTAGTTGGTAATTGTGAAAGTACCTGTAAAAGAAAGAAAAGAACGGGAATAAAAGTGTTGTTGATGATAATGGTAGTTTTTAATTTATATCCGAATTGGAAATAAATGAGCCATAAAATCCTTGATCCATGTACATCTACAAATTATGGTGATGACATTGACCAAGTTTCATTTAAATAAAGACAAAAAAGTAAGGAGGAGTTGTTTTCAAAAGGCTGCAATTCAATAAGCCCTAGCTACTAAGTTTTAAGGGAGCATAATTTAGGGTAAAATAAATGAACCATAAAATCCTTACTTCATGCTCATCTACCAATTTCGGTTATAACATCCACCAAGTTTCATTTAGATCCAGCCAGAAACTTAGGAAGAGTTGCATTCACAAGGCTGCAATTTCAATAAGCCCCAGAGACTAAATTTTAAGGGGGCATAACTGAGGCAATAAGCCCCAGAGACTAAGTTTTTAAGGGGCTTAACTCAGGCAAAAATCAACAAACCATAAAATCCTTCCTTCATGCACATCTACCAATTGAGGTGATAACATTGACCAAGTTTCAAGAAGTTCCAGCCAGAAACTAAGGAGGAGTTGCGTTGACAAGAAAAATGTACCCAGAGACTAAGTTTTATAAGGGGCATAACTCAGGCAAAAATCAACGAACCATAAAATCATTCCTTCATGCACATCTACCGATTGAGGTGGTAACATTGGCCAAGTTTCAAGAAGATCCAGCCAGAAACTTAGGAGGAGTTGCGTTGACAAGAAAAGTGGACACAGAGACTAAGTTATCAAGGGGCATAACTCAGGCAAAAATCAACAAACCGTAAAATCCTTCCTTCATGCACATCTACCAATTGAGGTGATAACATTTACCAAATTTCAAGAAGATCCAGCCAGAAACTTAGGAGGAGTTGCGTTGACAAGAAAAGTGGACACAGAGACTAAGTTATCAAGGGGCATAACTCAGACAAAAATTAACGAACTGTAAAATCCTTCCTTCATGCACATCTACCAATTGAGGTGATAACATTGACCAAGTTTCAAGAAGATCCAGCCAGAAGTTTAGGAGGAGTTGCGTTGACAAGAAAAGTGGACGGACGTAGGGATGGACGAATGGACAGACAGATGGAGAAGATGACGCCAATATGTATAAAAACTGTGGACTTTAGAGCGTTAATAAGTAAAATTAATAATGGACACACAGACGTTGGACAGGAAAATCCATATCCCAATAGTTCTTCTGACCTTTGAGGTATTTTTCAAATGGCACATCCACTCATAATGCAGAACAATAGTTCTGAGCTGTTTCGAAATCCATCCATAAATAATTAAATTCTAGTTGAGTTAACCAGAATTTGTGCATTCTGATTGGCTGAAAAATTGGTTTATCACCCAATGTGAACAATTTTATTACACAGCTTTTTTGAAGGTAGTCCTATTAACAATCCCTGAATTTGAGGGTAAATCTTCACATTAACGCTTCAAGAGATTAAATTATAAGGTCTGAAGAGACTTTCTGTTGATTTCATGAAGTTATGAAACTAAAAACCTTATCACGTTCATGTACATGAATCTGCTTTGCATATTCATATAGTGCAATAATGTTTTTAGTTTCATACCTCCATGAAATCAACAAATACCCTCTTCATCTCTTAAATGTAAGAGTTATGCTTTGGACAAGGTCAATCTTAACCTATGACCTTGACCTTGGAAATATCTGAATTTTTCCTTCAAATAGCATTTTTGAAGCTGCTCTTTCGCAGTTTTTATTAGAAAAAATACAAAACTTGTGCTTAGATTTGGAAATGTGTGTACTTTTAGACGATTAAGAATTGCCAAAGTGTATCGACACTTAAAACAGCAATTTTCAATAATTTTGTAACTTATTTTTTCGAAGCGGTAAGATCAGTAGGGGATCCAGTCTATCTATGACCTTTGACTGTCTACGACCTTTAATAGACAACCATTGGTGAAGGGTTGGGTATGATTTGGTCTGGAGTAATTAGGAGGAAACAATTAGCATGACAGATCTCGGTTCAATTTGTTCATCCCGTCAAACGATCATGTAACGATCTCCAGCAAACTGAAATGACATAGTAAAAGTGACATGAGTTATACTATTAACTGCAAAACCATATTGCTTACAACTACAATGTATGTACAATCAAATAGCAGACGATCTGATACCTACCAATTTACTTTTTGTGAATAATCTTTCATTTTTGCTTGTATTGATATGAAATTTCCAGCTGTCAAATACTTTTACCTTAATCTTTGATTGCACAAAATTGGAGAAAATCTTTTTAGGCGTTATTAGTTGCTTTATTTTTAAGAATGAATTTGGCTTAATTCAGGAATTAATCTTTCTTTCCATGCATTACCAGATTGAATCTTATCATATCAAAGGCTTCAACATGATGAGGTCTTTTCTTCTGATTGATTTTTCAAATATTTTCAAAAACCACATTTTCCCAATCTGGGAAATAGCAGCTTTAATGATGATGGAAAACAAATTATTGTACCAAGTTGTTTTGAAATTTATATATGAATGTGGGAGTAAATGTTTGGACAAAAACTGACAGATTGACTAATGGACAGATGCAGAGTCACACAAACATACACCAGCTGTATTTGTAATAAATTTGTCATGCACATGGCAAACAGGACAACAAAAATGTATATAGGGTTATCCCCCTTGAAAGTAATGGTTGCTCTAATGACAGAATACACATGCTAAGTTTCAAGCAGATATAGCCAAGGATAAAGTATGTTGCACTACCAACTTGCGTACACAAATGGAGTTAAGACACGGGTATGAACTGTTCCAAATTTGGATTTTCTGCGCCCTGGCGCAAAAGTTCCACACCTGTAATTTCTGCGTAAAAATACTGTTATGGCTTGAAAGAAATGTGAGTTTGTACAAAAAGTAACCTTCCCTGGATCACCGTAACAGTATAAGTAGAATTCGCTATTGTGACTAGTTGATTGCATACAAATGTATTGTAATCACAAGTCACAATACCATATTCGAGGTATATGCAAAATTCTGCATGAAGAAATGTGCATATACCATAAAATCAAAGTTTGTTTTGAAAGCAAAAATATCCAGGGAAGAATTGTTTGTTCACATGCGGACAGTTCTTACACCCATATTAACATTTTTGTGTATCTATATGTGAAAATTCAGATCGGTATGTTTTGCGCATACATATATTATTAGTTGAAAAATAATAGATGAATACGCAGAAAATCCAGGTGGAGTCAGGGCGCAGATAATCCAAATTAGCCTGTGCATGACATTTTCAACAATTTGACATGTGCGTGAAGGGCCAACATTAACCAACCTTGACTGCGACATATATTAAGAAATTTATCTGACTTTCTAAAGACACTTTTAGGCCCGATCTATCTACAAAGTGCAAAGTGAAGACTGGTAAGGCTGCAGATGCACAGGCTGGCCATAGCCTTTGCTTGGCCCACATTTGAAATTGTTGGAAATGTCATGCACAAGCTCAAATTTGGAAGAGTTAATAACTCCATGACTGCTAAAATCCATTTATGTACAAGTAGAATTCACTATTTTGACTCTGGGATTGTATACAAATGCATTTTGAAATTGAAGAAATCCCATATCGAAGTTATACATGTATCAAAGTTTGTTTCATTCTCTGATAGCTCAGTACAGATGCACAGGTTTAAATTAGTGATCTAAGGTAAATTTTGTCTATACCATATATATAGAGAGACAAAATTGACCTTTGATACCTCACTTAAACTTCTGTATCTATACATGAACAAATTATGCTTAAAGAAGAGTACTGCAAGTGGATGTCTACCCTTGTTTGTTCAGAGTTGGAAAGTAAATAATTTTGTTTGTTTGAATGGGGTTTTACGCTGCTTTCAACAATCATACAGTTATATTGCAGCGGCATGAGCACCTAACAATGGATTCTTGGTATTTCTCTCACCAGTACTACCATCACATCCTTTCCTAGCCTCTAGCTGCTATCTTGAATAGGTCTAGGATAATCAACATATTGGTGAGAGACAAATAGTTGGATGAGTGTGCCGCTGTCAGGGATAATACTTTTGTTTCTTTGAATAGGGTTTTAGGCCACTTTGAACAATCTTACAGCTGTATTGCAGAGGCTGGAACACATCACAATGGATTCCTGGTGTCTCTCACACCAGTACCACAATCTCTTGAGATCAAACCTGGGACCTTTAGATTGACAGTCAGAAGGGCTACCAACTCTGCTATGATGCCGGAAAGTTGATAATAAACTTGAAAAAGATGCAAATTGCAAAATTTGATTATAAAGTTTATGCTCCTCTTTCAATTTGGTTTTCTAAGAGATTACATAACCCTCCAACTGCTTTCCTGCCAAGATTCAGGCATTGTCATGGTTTATTCACTGCACTTTGGAAATCTTTAGATCGCATAAGTGCGCCGTGGCATTGCCCCTTGTGTAATAGGTTTTTTTGTAAACTAGCCAGGTGAATAAATCCAGTCTCAATTCTCCCTTGGACAAAACAAAACTAACAACTCTTTTGTTATGCATAACACAAGATGAATTTAATATTGGTAACACTTGACAAACATGTGTTCATATGGCTTAACAAATATTAATTTTGAAATACACAAGACATACCAATGATTACTGTAAAAGCTGTCTAAACCAACCTCCACTCAGACAGAGTAAAAAGATTGGCATATCATCAAATTTATATATTTCACAAAATTGTTATCTTATTGGTGTTGAGTTAACCCCTGCCAAGATTTGAACTCAGAACTCCTGGGTATATTGCACCCAGACATTTTACCTTTAAACTACAAGAGTAATAAGCACCAAATAAAGAATAACAATGTTTGTAACTTACATAAATCTAATATATTTTTTCTAAATTCATGTTTCCTTCAAAATTCAAGATGAGTCTTGTATGAAATCAAGCCTGAAGTAAAAAAAAACTTACAATGTAATCACATTAATATATATTTACTGGTAAATGTTTACAAGCCTTACAAATTATAAATTCAACCCTTATCTAGAAAGTCATAAAAAATTAGTGTGTCAGGGTAAAAAATGTGTGTATCACATGCAGAATGTTTTTATTAATTTTCTACAATGTTTCAAATATGATTTTATCATTATGCTGCAAAAAACCCTTGTAAGTTCTTGAAAGATGATTTTTTAACATCTAAAATAAGGTGCTTAAAGAAAGGGAAAAAGCAAGGTAGAAGAAAATCATTCAATCAAAATAGTGGATAATCAAACTGTTTTTTTTTTTTTGGCTAAAAAGTGTAAACTTTGCTTATTGAATGGACAATATTACTTAGCTTATTGAATGGACAATACATGTATTACTTTTTAACTTTTCAAAAAAGACCGAAGAACTTTGGAGCATTTAACAGAGAGATTATTCTAACAATGCTAAGGAATATATTCCTAAAGAATTATTATTCCCTTTTAATAGTGAAACATTGAATGCATATAAAAATGGGATAATTCTAGTTTAATAGTGAAGCACAATGATTACACAAAAATACATGTAAATACTAATAGATGATAGATGAATGATATCATGAATACAAGGAAAGGTGACAAAAAGTTTAAGATTCTACACTGGTTAAGGTAGTGGACCCATAATAATTCTGCAACATTTCAGCACCCATGAACTTTCACTATGTTGACCGTGATTTCCTAATGAAAATCATTAGGAAACCTCGGTAACACTGTTAAAGTTCATTACATCCAAAACTTTGCTGAACTATTAAAGATCCACTACCTTAAACATACAATAAAAGTAGGTACAAAATAAACATGCAACTAACTTAACAAGTGCTTGTCATAGGATACCCTATTTCCCCTAATGAGAACTTCTACAGTGATATAACAATGTAATATCTGCTGAAAATTAATATTGAATTTTACAATGAATTGGAGTCAAATGACAACATTTGTTAATAATTTAAATAACTGTATCTAAAATGATTTAGAATGAGAGTTCAAAGAAGTTAGACATGGTCATAGTATCCAGTCTGTAGTCTCAAAGCTTCATATCGATGGTACACAAAGGTCATTTTGTCCTTGGTTTAAACTTTATGCAAACTTTAAGACTTGAAAATACATCAGTCAAAGTCAAAGATATAAGTCACTCTAGAGTCTCAGTTGTCAATAAGAAGGAACCAGTCACTACAAATGAAAAAGGCTTCAATATTTGCAATAACATAGGATGTGTTTTGTGTTGATGTAACAATGGTCAAATTATAAATATTACAATAATCAAATCATTCTAGAGGGAGTGTGTGTGTGTCGGGCTGAGTATAATAACTACAACATTCAGAAGTGTGTGTTGGGAGGGGAGGGGGGTGGGGGGTGGGGGGGTGGTAACAACAATCAAATTACAATGGTAGTGTGTGTGTGTCAGGCTGGGTATAATACAACATTCAGAAGTATGTGTTGGGAGGGGGGATGAAGGGGGGGGGGGGGGGATAACAACAGTCAAATTATAATAATAGCTACATCATTCAGAGGAGGAGGGGTGGGGCAATAACAAACTATAACAATAACTACATCATTCGTAAGTACCTAGTTACACTACGTCATAAGATAATGTTTGGTAAAAGTGCCCAGAAGAATATGGTTCCAGGCACCTAGAATAAATCTATAGTCACCTATTGATCAATAGGATTTCATTCAAAATTAGAGCATTACTATAAGAAATGCAATAATTTTAGCCTCATTTTATCTATTTTATGATACTTGTTTATCATACAGATATTTAACTTATATTTCTATTAATGTTCAAACTTATTAATAGAAATAAATATCAAATTTTACATGTAATTTCATTTCGATGGCTAAGCACATAACTGCACTGAGCCTTCGATTTAGCCCTTAAATATATTGTTATCGTTATTTTAATCATTTTTATTACTATTTGAGATTTGATATTATTACTTTAGTTTTAATCATTTAGTTAGATTTTATTACAGATTTTTGTCTATTTAGATTATTGAGAATTAAGTAATTATAATCATTATTATTACTATTTGAGTTTTGATATTATTACTTTAGTTTTAATTATTTAGTTAGATTTTAATACAGAACTAATCATTGAGATACTTATGAAATGATGTAGTTGTTTTAAAAAAAGGTTTTTACAAAAAGTGGAAAGTAGATCAAATAAAATGTAGATAGTAAGATTTTTTAAATTCCTTTTAACAGTCAGCCCCAGGTCTCAGCGTAACTCCCAATGTTAGATGTAGGTCGTCATGTAGGTAAAGGTAACTTGTGGACAAGATCTCCCCCAACCCATCTGAATATTTAGGCATTTCTTTTATGGTGGTCTATAATCATTTTTAAGGAAGAATTATGAGTACTGGTAATATTATTTCTTGCACTGGTCAGTCAGCCGTAGAAGTGACCCGTCATAATCAAAATTTAATTTTTCAAACTTTCTATGCTGGTAAATATATGTACAAAAAAATATTTCTCAAATAAAAAGGTTTCTTTTCAATCAAATCCATTTGTTTTGATTACCTGAAAGTAGACAATAAGCACAACCTTTATGCATCATAATTCTGTCAAATGAATGTTTCTTTTTTATGAGTTTTTCATAAAAAAGAAACATTCATTTGACAGAACTATGCAAAATAATATAAAAAAATCTTTATAAGAACGGGGTAAAGAAAGTAATCCATGACAAACACAAAGCTAACTTAAAATCTAATTTCTAACTAGTTCCTTAAGACAACAACTCTCAGGAGTTTTAAGAGATAAAGAGAGTATTTTAATAATTCACTGAAGAATGAAACTGAAAAAGCTGATCACCGTATTAATACACTATGAATTCATACATAAGTGTAATTAAGTTTTCAGTTTCATACCTCTGTGAATTAAAAGATAAGCCTCTTAATATCTTAAAATTTGATACCAACAAGAGCTGTCACTGTAAGATGACAATGCCCCCGACACCGCTTTGATTTAGAAGTTATGGCCAATGTTAAAGTTTTTGGACGGAATGACGGACGGACAGACGGACGGACGGACAGACGGACGGACGGACAGACGGACGGACGGACAAGTCAAATTTATGATGCCTCCCTATCGGGGGCATAAAAAGCAAACATGTAAAGATTTCTCAATAACAAGACAGATTTCTATTGGAATACTTTGTGTTGAAGTTTACATGAAAAAGAAAATTCAAAAATTCTAGTGAGAAATGAAAATGATTTCCCAGCCAATGAGAAAACAAAAATCCCGATGGACAAAACTAAAATTAAAATTATTAGAAAAGGTACATATTAACATAAACATTTACCAAAGTATTGTGTGAAGAATAATTAAGAAAATAAATAAAAAAATGAATGCTGTAATAACTTTTTAACTAAAATTTGAAATAAGAAAATCTTACAATTGAATTAAATTGAAATAGAAAAATGAATAACAAGTTTTCTAAAATAGTGCTCATCCCATGTTGAAAATTCATAGTAATTCTTAAAAAATTGTTAAAAAAATAACAAAATTCATGTGTTATATTTTGAAACTAGTAAGTACCAAACTATTGCAAATGCCTATAATTGTATAGACACATACTGTAGTATTGTACTGACCCTCAAAATAGATATCACTACATTTAGAGCTGTGATGATTATATAGAACAGAAAAAAGGTGGCAAATAGTGACTGTAGAACAACTCAAAATTTCAGTTTCTTTTGTGTTTGTTTTTTTGTACATATCATATTCTTCCAGTTATGAGTAATACTGTAGGGAAAGTAAATATAGTAATGTCTCCAAAATAATGTAAAAAAAATTCAAAAAGGATATGAAGAGGATTTATTTTTTTCAATAAAAAACTTAATCAAACGGGATAAGTACTCAAATATTTGATGAATGAAATAAGAATTTAACCTTTTCATACTTATTCCAAAATATTCCTGCTGTGGCAGGAGATATAGAAAAAAGATAAGCCTGCAAAAATAGGCTTTACCTCCTGTTTTTTCTTTGTATGACAGACAATTTTCATTTTTTATTTTGTAAAGAGATACTGACACAGGTGCATTTATTGCAATTTTGCAAAGATTTTTATTCAACATGACAGGAAAATATTATTCATTAAAAAAAAAAAAAACGGTTGCAACCATGACATTTAACTTCTAATCAATATATTGTATTGAGAGATATCTTTGCATACTTAGTTTAATGTATTTAAAAGAAGAGAGAAACAAAAATAAAAAAGGTTGGCAATGTATTTTTACTTAATTGTTATAACAATGGTGCAAGAAAGAAAAGATTCACAATGATTGTCCATAAAGTCCATACATCTGAAGAAATGATTGTCCATACAATTTTACAAATCGATGATTGTCTCTAGAATCTTATAGCACTTCTGTAGAGATGTACACAACTTGATGATTGTCCATAGAATCTAACAGCATGTCTGCAGAGATGTACAGAACTTGATTGATTGTCCAAAGAAACTTACAGCATGTCTGTAGAGTTATACAACCCGATGATTGTCTATAGAATCCTACAGCACTTCTGAAGAGTCATACAACCCAATGATTGCCTTTAGAATCTTACAGCAAGTCTGCTGAGATGTAAACAACTCGATGATTGTCTAAAAAATCTTACAGCAAGTCTGAAGAGTTATACAATCGGATGATTGTCCATAGAATCCTACAGCACTTCTCAAGAGTCATACAACCCGATGATTGCCTTTAGAATCTTACAGCAAGTCTGTTGAGATGTAAACAACTCGATGATTGTCCATAGAATCTTGCAGCACACCTGAAGAGTTATACAACCTGATGATTGTCCATAGAATCTTACAGCAAGTCTGAAGAGTCAAACAACCCGATGATTGTTCACAGAATCCTACATGTCTTCAAGTTCATACGACCTGATGATTGCCTTTAGAATCTTACAGCATGTCCTTTTATTTCTCATCTAAACACTGTGTTGCAGGTACTCATTGGAAATGTCTCTCATGAGGATGATTTCTGTAAATGTATTCATTTCAATTATTCACAAGTCTTTGCTTATTGATAACACATTACACATTTCTGCCATTGTTTGTCCCTCAGACTAAATGGATAAGTCACTTTAATTTTGCACTGTTTGAATTGTTTGAAATGGTTATATAAGGATTCTCTAGATATCATTCCTCATAGGTCCTGTAAATATTTGAAATAAATACTGTGAAAGTTTTAAATTGTGTTCTTTATTGCTAATTCAGGATAAAGTGCTTTATAATATGACCTACGTCGCGGGAGTGAAATAAAGCCGTTGATTATTTTTTGATATTTCACAGGTGTTATTACACATACTAGTGGAATAATGAGCAAATGAGCTAAGAAGGTTTTATTTTTGTTGCAAAAATGAAATTGTGATTTTGATGGCGTCAATTCGCAAACGGCGTTATATGTTACGCAGAATAACTTGAAATATTAATATCAACAATTTCCGATTTTATTGCAAAAATTCGGGTCATATTATAAATAGATTACTAAATTTGTGTTCATTTCATACAGAATTTATTAAACTCGTCATCTAAAACAGATAAAAATTTGACATAGCCTTGTTTATATCTGTTTAAAGATGACTTATTTAATAAATTTGGCATTCAATGACCACTCATTCAATATCCTCTATTCGTATCGCACCTGGTAGGAAAGGGCTTAATGATGACATATTACTTCTGGAATGTTTTTTTCAATATTTGATTTCTGTAAAAAAAAATGTGAATATGGGTATATCCGTAAACCAAAAAGATTAATGTGCTTATTGTTCATCATTTTGATGATGAAAGTGCTTGTTGATTTCATGGAGTCATAAAACAAAAACCTAATTATAGTGTATGAACACGCAACCAGATTCATACATAAGTGTAATTAGGTTTTTAGTGTCACATCTCCATGAAATCAAGTACCATCTTCACACATTATAATCTAATATCATGAAGTAAACAATAACACTGCCTAGGAGTGCAATGCTCAGCTGCAGGTGCTGGATAAAGCAAACATTCTCAATATTTTCATATTTATCCCCTTGATAGTCTGGATAGCTCTTATGATAGTAAGCACATATGCCAAGTTTCATGAAGATATCTTCAATAAAAACATATTTTCATTGTCAATGGAGTTGATATCAAACTTAGGTACAGGTTATCTTTTATCTACATCAACCTATAGTTTTCAAGAAATAGCGCAGAAATGAATATCACTCTGTATGTATATGGCTTAAACAGTCAGGGGCAGTAACTCTAAATTGAGCAATCGAACTGGGTAACCCTGACGATATGTGCATGTCCTGTTTGTAGTGAAGCTGTGTGCCAAGTTTCATTCAAATCTGGTCGACAGTTTTCAAGAAATAGTGCGGAAACGAATATCACTATGTATGTATATGGCTTAAACAGTCAGGGGCAGTAACTCTGAATTCGAGGGTTGATCCAGGTAACCCTGACTATAAGCCCATGTCCTCATTGTAGTGCAGCTGTGTGCCCAGTTTCATTGAAATCCGGTCTTTAGTTTTCAAGAAATAGTGCGGAAATGAATATCACTTTGTATATGGCTTAAACAGTCAGGGGCAGTAACTCTAAATTTGACGGTCAAACCGGGTAACCCCGACGATATGCGCATGTCCTCATTGTAGTGAAGCTGGTGCCAAGTTTCATTGAAATCTGGTCTATAGTTTTTAAGAAATAGCGCGGAAACAAATATCACTCTGTATGTATATGGCTTAAACAGTCAGGGAGAGTAACTCTAAATTTGACAGTTGAACCGGGTAACCCCGACGATATGCGCATGTCCTCATTGTAGTGAAGCTGTGTGCCAAGTTTCATTAAAATCTGGTCTACAGCTTTCAAGAAATAGCGCGGAAACGAATATCACTATGTATGTATATGGCTTAAACAGTCAGGGGCAGTAACTCTAAATTGAGCAATTGAACCGGGTAACCCCAACGATTTGTGCATGTCCTGTTTGTAGTGAAGCTGTGTGCCAAGTTTCATTAAAATCCGGTCTACAGTTTTCAAGAAATAGCGCTGAAACGAATATCACTATGTATGTATATGGCTTAAACAGTCAGGGGCAGTAACTCTAAATTCGACGGTTGAACCGGGCAACCCCGATGATATGAGCATGTCCTCATTGTAGTGAAGCTGTGTGCCAAGTTTCATTGAAATCCAGTCTATAGTTTTCAAGAAATAGCGCAGAAACGAATGTTGGACGGATGGACAGAAGGATGGACAGGCGAACGGACATGGCAAAAACAATTCTGAACTGATAACTTGTCAGTAGAGGCCAAGCAGTAAAGCTAAAGCTCTATAGACTTGGATAAACAATCTTTATTCTGCTTTGAGTCCAGGGATTGTCCAGAACTCGCAGTTTGACTGTTCCAGCCAGTACTTAATCCTGTAATTGTTCTGAATTCTTCTTTTCAAGGTAGTAGAACCCTAAGAGATCTGCAACATTATAATTGGGATTTTGTTTTTCTTTTTTGTTTGGGATTTTTGTTTAACCCTTTGCTGTTTAATCCCTGCTTTTTATGTGCCTGTGATTTTATGATTGAGAAAACATTGTGAAAAAAGAAGAAATTGCTCCTGAAAAACAATTTCTTCTTTTTCCACACTATTTTCTACCCTACTGGATGGTTATTTTTCAAATTAAATCCAGTTTAAATTTTAGTCTGCAAAACCTTTCAATTTAGACAGGTCCAAAATTTTGAAAAACAAGAAAGTGTCCATGTCAAGCTGACCCTGAAATGCTCAGGAAGGCAAAGATAAATCTGACATTACGTGCTGTCTGATCTTAGTCTACATTACCTTTTACTTTTTTCTCCCTTTTTAGCCAGAAAAATTTAAAGATGAAATATTTTCGAAAGAAATTAGCTAATCCAAAATTAGTTCAGTCAGTGCTGTCAGCACCTTGATTTCAATACAATTTTCAAACTCCTGTTTCAGCATGACAAGGGTTGAGAAGAAGAGGGGGATTTACTATTGATCAAAAGCGTAACTACCTTTACACTCATTACCCAAGTGCATATTGAAATAAATCCTCATTCAAAAGATGTCTTTGATGAATGATCATAACTTATTCAAGCTGTAGTTACGATCTTTGATTTTTCACCAATGCTCAAATCACAGAAAAGAAGAGTGGATGGAGTGAACAATTTAATTTTATTTGTGTCCATCAAGATTCACGCATTCTGAATGGCTGTCAAATTGGTTTCATTGAGACAATTCAAATGCTTTTCAACAGCACGAGATTTGATAATAAACAACTGCATGTTACAAAATGTCTACCCTCAGAGATTTTGTTTCATTGAATTTTTTTTTACAATGGTCACTTAAAAGAGGTGGTCGAACGAGCCATATCATCTGTACATGTCCCAGCTCTAAAGTCTTCCACTAAGTTTGTTTTTGTGTTCCCTGTTTTAGCTAACCAACCTGTTTTTGAGGTATTTCCACAGTTTTATGTCCATGTGACTCCAGTCTGGTCTCCAACCAATTACAGCAATCAGGGTCTTGATTTAGAGAAGTACTCATTATAGATCACCTGGCTTAAAACTGTCTCTGAAAAAAAAAATGCATCACTGAATTGGACTGGGGGGGGGGCCTCATCCTATTGAATTTTTATTCAAACAAATAGCTTATCTTCGGGCTTTTCAACAATTCTTGCTAAAGATTTCCTCCAATTAGATGCAGGCAGTGAAACAAAAAGAGAATATAGAGAAATATCTATTTAAATATCAATGTTATATGGTAGAAGTTGAGACAATTTATCATGATGAGGCTTTGTTATTTCATGAAGGTATGAAATTAGAAATCTAATTAAACTTATGTAAACAAAAGATTTGTGTCAGCGTTTTCCCTGTGAGAGGTAACCAACCTGTTGTTGGGTATATTCTGATAGTTTGTGTCCAGGTATGTGACCCCAGTCTGGTCTCTATGGGTTTTTTCTGTCAATGTTTACAGCAATCAGGGCCTTCATGGAGTTGTACTCATCATAGATCACCTGGGCTTTGGACTTCCTCTGTAAAAAATACAACTTGTCATTAAATTACTACCACGGCTGCCATATGAATGTTATAAGAATAAATTTAAATTATTATGAGAGTAAATCAATTTAAAGGTATATAATCCTTAACCTGGTAGAAAAGCTATTTCAAAATGGATTTTTGCTAAACCGAAAGTGTGATCTGTTACAAATTTTCATTGTAATTGTAGGAATTCTGATTCATAATCACTGGTAAATATGTTCGAAGAATTTAACCTTTTACCATACTTTTCAGTTTTTGAAGATTTTAAGCTCTGAAAAACAATTTGGAAAAGCAGTTTCTAATATTTTATATAGTTATGTAGTAATTAAACAATAACTCCATAGTTCACAATGATTACCCTCCCCTCCCCCCCCCCCCCCCCTAAATCTATGGTGTTTTTTTTAAATTTCAACTACTAAAAATTGTTGTTTGCTAGTTTTTTGAATTTGGACTAGTGCATTATTTCATCTGGTAATGGGTTTACTTACATAACTACTACCAGATTGGCTTCTTTTCAATTTTTCTACAATCCACCAAGACGCGTCAGCCAACCACCAAATTCTGTCTTTGTCAACCAAACATCAAATCCCGCATTGTTCGTCCACCATCCACCAAATTGAGTCAGCCAACCACCAAGTTCAGTCATTGTCCACCAAACACCGAATCCCGCATTGATCGTCCACCATCCACCAAAATGAGTCAGCCAACCACCAAGTTCAGTCATCGTCCACCAAACCCCGCATTGTTTGTCCACCATCCACCAAGGTGAGCCAGCACACAACCAAGTTCAGTCAATATCCACATAACACAGAATCCCACAATGATCGTCCACCATCCATCAAGATGAGTCAGCCAACCACCAAGTTAAGGCATTGTCCATTACAAACCTCCCAATAGCCTAGCTACTGACCATGACATTCAGTCAGTGCCTTCAAAAGCATCTTACCATGTACTCCATGAACCAGGAAGCTTATCAAGATTTCCCTTAAACCTTAATTATTCCCGATTCATATAATCCTAACAAAATCACCAATGACAAATTTTGATATATATTTTCACGCTTCCTAGCCTTATTAAATTACTAATATTACCACTTAAACTCTTACAATACAACCTGACTTTTAATTGTCTATGATAATTGACATCGCCAAAAATATTTAGAAGAATTTGCTTGAAAACTAGACAATGCACACAAGGAAGAACTCATGTTTAGCAGATATAATGATACAAAAGTGGAAAGGGCAAATAATCCACATAAGGAAGGTTTATTCAATTAGTTTTAATTTCTGCAGGAATCCTACGGTTAACTGATTAATACCAAGCATTAAAAAAAAAAGAATTAATTTTTACAAACAAGACAATGCACGCGGTGAGAAAGAACTGAGTATTATTGGCAGAAATCAGAAAACATTAGCAGAAAGGGGATAAATCCATGTTAGGCAGGTTACTTTAATTTCATTTTCAGATGAATCCTATACATAACTTTTAAAGGGAGTCATTCAAAACACAATGCAGGTTGGTCAGTATTTATCATCCTCATTTAAATCTTGGCATAATTGCTCTAACAATACAACCAAAGGCATTTACTATATAATGGATATCACAGTAATGAATCTTTGTATAGAGAGTGTTATAGTAACAAAAGCATGTGAAAATGTGAAGACTTTCCAAGCAATAGCTTAAGGAAAATAGGTTTGACACAGTTGCACAAAAAAATAACCAAAACATTACCCCAATGCCAACACCCGAGTGACCGGAATAGCCCCCCTATTCTATGTAAAGTTTAACTCTTACAATATAACCTTGCAATATAAACTAACTTGTTAACTTTATAATTTATGTCTCTGCGAATTTTGGAATAATTTGCTTGAAAACTAGACAATACACACAAGGAAAAATGACAATTTTTGCAGTGATATCAAAATGAAAGCAGAAATGTGAATAGTCACAATACTTCAGGAGTTCATGTAATTTGTTCTGATTTATGCATGATTCCTATAAATAACTTGGACATTCAAAACAAAATGCGAATTCGTCCAAATTTTTCTTGACATACCATTCATACCCTCCCAAGCTAAAATTTCAACTTAGCTTATTGGCTTTATAATTGATGTCATCAAAACAATGCACACAAGGAATAATTAACATAGTTGGCAGAAATAATAATATCGTAATGGAGAAGGGAAAAAGCCACATTATCATGTTCCTTTGATTTAATTCCCGCATGATTCCAATACTTAGCCGAGTCATTCAAAACACAATGCGTGTTGGTCAATGCATATACCATAAACTTTTAAATCTTATTTGATTGTTATCATGATCTCTGATAATACTGCTGAACTATAGAAGTCACCATGAATATCTAAAATGTGCTTAAAGCTAGACAATGCAGCAAAAGAAAATTAAATTATGTCGGAAGAAATAAAGAGAAAATTGTGGAAGAGGAAAAATACAGAATACCACTGGTTCCTTTAATTTGATGATTCCATATGAATCTTAATTATTTAATCGAGTCAATCAAAGCACAATGTTAGCCAGGCAATCTGTATTATTTGCATCAAAACTAGACAATGTTCCCAAGATGTTTGGAGAAATAGCAATTCGATATTTGAAATTATCGCAGGTTCCCTTTATTTGTTAATTGCTATAAGAATCCTATAATTAACAGTCATTGAAAACACAAAGTGAGCAGGTCAAATTGTATCACAAGTTAGATTGAGGCTCATTGCAAAACAATCGTAACTGCCTATAAACATATACAGTTACATCTGTTTTGCGCTGGGAAATGAAGATGGTAAGTGAATTTTATAAATGTCATTTGAAACTAAATGCGAAATGGACCACCCTTTAAATCTTAGATTTAATGACATAAAGATCTTAACTCTTAAAGAGAAATGATGTATTAGAAGAAGAGGAAAAACATTTTTGCGGCTCTTATAGTTCCTTGATTTCTAAATATGTATCATACACATAATCGCGTTGTTCCAAACCCTTAATAAATCTCATTGACAAATACAATAATGTAATAATATGTGTGTAGTTAACATGATTTTAATGTTAATATTGTTAGAAAAGAAGAGAGAGTTCGAGAAACATGCAGAGATTAATGATAATCATTATATACAGACATAGATTACAATAAGAAAATTTAAGTGAAATGGATATATGTGCACAAACTATTGTTGAAGGGATGAGTGTGAAATTTGTATAATTACTACTAGTACCACTACTACTACTACAACTACAATCTGTTATAATGACTTTATATAGGATATATATTGGGGAGCTTTTAAACGTGATTTGAGCATTTTGCTATCAAATCTTTAAAATCTGGAGACGTAAATATTTGATGACTTGCAAAAATTGGTTTGCCCTTGATGTTGGTACTTACAGATGAAAAGGTTTCTTTGGCCATTGATCAATAGACAAACGATCAATAGACAAATGATGTTTGTACCAAAAAGGAAAGAAAGAAAGAAGGGAGAACGGGAAAAGGTATTACAAGTGCTCCATGCAACAATGTTGTAGTGTCAATAATATCATAAATCTTTGAAGATTTAACCTCTATTATGCAGATTTAAAAAAGTCCTAAGGATTAATATTGTTAGGCTCTAACTAACATGTTTAACATTCATGATAAGGCTCTAATTCATATGTCTATTAATATTGTTAGCAAATATTGTTAGTTAAGCTGGCAGGCACATCTAAACTTAAACATAACATCTATGATGAGGCTCTTATTAACATGTTTATTAATATTAATATTGTTAGTAAATCTGGCAGACACATCTTAACTCTTAACATATAACATTAATGAAGAAGCTCTTATCAACATGTTTATAAATATTAATGTTGTTAGTAACGCTGGCAGACATGTCTTAACTCTAAACTTAACAATTATGATAAGGCTCTTATTACAATGTTTATTATTATTGTTAGTAAGGCTTGCAGACTATATACGAGTAGACAAATACAATCTAATTGGCAAATATAATGACACACCAATCTTACTTAACTATAAACATATAACATTAATAATGGGGCCCCAATGCTTATTTATACATATATATATTGTTATTAGTACATGTATTAATTTTTTAAGTAATGCTGATTGTATAGCCAAATACCATCTAATTACCAATATAATGACACATAAATCTTAATTTTAAAACACATGACTCAATTATGTGGCTCAAATTAACATGTTTGTTATTGTTGATATTGTTAGTTAATCTGCCAGACTTGATAGACTCATACAAACGCCTTAGATAATCATTATTTACAGATATATATTACAATAAGAAAACTTGTGAAATGGATGAGCAGATTCAGGACCTACCTAAGCATAATGTTGTATAAATGGCGCCACAAAGGATGAGGGATATTGGCAAGCTGGCAGGCAGACTATATAGACATATCGTCAATGGGCGATCAAAACATCATAACTCCAGCTTTCGAGCTGTAATTAGGAGGCTTTGATTGCCAAAAGGACAATATATTACAATCATAAAGTAGTGTGTAAAATGGATAAATGAGCACTTACAAGACCTAACTAAGCATCATGTTGTATGAATGGTGTTGTAAAGGATGGGTGCAATAATAGAAGGGTGCTTTGGCCACTGACGAGATAGTCATTAGATGTTAAATGTAGATGATGATTTTGAAAATGTGATACTTAAGCAGAAGAGAAAAAAAAACTATATTGTGTGAATTTTAACAATTTTATAATTTCTGTGTAAATTTTATGTTAATCTTTTTCAATTGAAATATTTAGATGGGAGTTTGTTAATCTTGATAATCCACTAACCTTACATCTTAACTACCATTATAGACTTACCATAACATAAATTATGCAGTAGTGATTTATAAACAAATTAATGTTAATACCATTAGTAAAGATAGAAATAGAGAAAATAAGTAAGGTTAATGATTATCAACTGAACTAAATTACTATTAGAAAACTGTGTGAGAAAAGGATAAATGTGCACATACAGGACCTTATGTAAAGAAATTGTTCTACAAATGCCGCCGCGAATATCAGTGTATAATCAGTATGAACAAAAGTAAGATATCTACAAAAATGAATAACTTACTTATATCCTTAGAAACATAGAATGCTCTTTTGTGGAAACCTCGATAAATTGACCAGTAAAGGTATGTTTTTGTGGGTTAGAAAAAACTTATCATAACTACTTAGCCTAAATAATTCACCTACTTATATCAATGAGAACACATAGTGTGACATTAGACGGAGACATGTTGAATTGTCCAGTTAAAATATGTAGGAAGGTTGGAATAAATTATCCTAACTTATAAACTTTGATACTTATATCCTGTGGGAGAATGTGACTTTGGTATATCCGCGATGCATTTTCCAGATGAAATATGTAAAGTTGTCAGAATAAATCATTGAGAGCATTGTCCAATTCATTTATGTATACAGGTTTGAATATATTATCCTAACATATTAATTTATAACCAAGAGAGCACATAGAGAGACATCGATTGAAACCTCAATGCATTGTCCATTATTTCTTAGGTTGAATTAAACTACCCTAACTTATTTCCGCAATAACATATTGAAAGACATTGATTCAAAATGAGATGCATTGCCCAATTAAAGAATGTTGAAAGATTGAAATAAATTGTCCTTGTTGAAAGGTTGAAGTAGATTATCCTAACTCAATAACCTATCTCTGCAAGAATATATAGAGAGACATTGATTCAAAATGTATACACTGCAAGAACACAGAGATATGGATTGGAACTGTTGTGCATTGTCAAGTTAAAACAATTTGGCAGGTTAGAATATCTAAATTATCCTAACTAATTAATTGATATCCACAATAACGCCTAAAGACACATTGATTTGATCCTTGGTGTATTGTCCAGCAAAATTAATTTGGCAGGTCGTAATGAATTATTCTTGCTAATTGTTTTATTTCCAAAAGAACAATCAACATGTTTTATAGGAAACATTGATTGGAACAGTGATACATTGTCCTGATAAGATAATTTGGCAGGACAGAAAAAAATATCCTAACTAATTAACTTGTTTCCACATGAACATATACAGAGACATCAATTGGAATGGACTGGTAATTGTCAAGTTTAAATATGTTGGCAGGTAGGACGAGCAAGATTTGAATTGAATATCTGACCTACTCAACTGATTTCCATGAGAACACATAGAGAGACATTGGTCAGAACTGTGATGTATTGTCAAGTTAAAATATGCCGACAGGTAGGAATTAATTGACTTATATGTGGAAGGACACATACTCTGAAATCCTAAGGAATCACCGTGCATTGTCCAGTTTAACAATTTGGCAGGTTGGAAAATAAATTATCCTAACTATATAACTAACTAATATCCTCGAGAACAGGAATTGAGACAATGGTATTAATTGTGCTGCATTGTCCAGTTAAAATACAATGGCAGGTTGATATAAATTATTGTAACTTATTTACTTACTTATAAATATTTGCAAAAGCAGTAAATGTGAAATTGGTTGTAAACCATGACACATAGTCCTTTGAAAATGTGTTGACAGGGTGGAATAAATGATCGTAACTGATTAAATTTTTTCCACAAGATCAAGTAGAGATAATGATTGAAACCATTGTGCATTGTCTAGTTAAAATTTGTTTATAGGTTGGAATAAATTATCCTAATGAATTAAATTTTTCCGCGAGAACACTTAGAGAGACATTTGTCTGAACTGTGATGCATTGTCATGTTAAAATTACTGACAAGTTCAAATAAACCATCCCAACTTACTTTTATCCGCGAAAAACACAATTCATTGAAAGCGTGCCGAGATACGATATGTGTAAAGAACCTATTTATCTTAATATACTTACAGATGTCTGCCAGACTTCCGAGCCATTAATGTATGACAAATATACCCAATGAATCAGGAAATCATGGTTAGGAGAGTAGGTGGTGTGAAAATACTGACATACCTGTAGTGTTGATTGGCTTGACTTACTTACAGAGTAAAAATTGAAGAAATAAATACCACATTCATTCTACCTGTATGTTGAATGTGACATTGAAAAAAAAGGAAAACCAGCATAAACTGGGGTTAGAACTATCAGGAGTCTGAGGTCATGGCTAGGAGATTTACCGTGATATAACTGAAAAACTATTGAAAGTGACGTTGAAACCCCATTCAATGAATTAATATAACTTGTAATAATTACACTTACTTGGTACCACATCCCCTGGAGTTAAGTACAAACAAAAACTTACAACCTCAAAACCTAACTAACAAACCAAGGATGAATTTGACCTTGATTTTATCATCAATTCTTATTTTTTTCCAAACATATTTCATTAATTATTTACTAAAACAATCTGTAGAAATCCATTTGTACCTATACATTTCTCAAATTGTTTTACCTCATTTATGATGAAAGTAGAAGCTGGGCCCAGTTAGCTTATACTTTCATCTATCTGGATTTTTCAATTTAATTATGAAGAGATTAATTTTGAAAAATAATGATGATGTTGCCAAAAGAAAAGAGTCTCCTTTATTACCTTTGATTAACAATTACATTTTAATTGACCAATGATTGGATAATTAAGATAAATAAATAAAACTTAATTTTCAATAGTTGTTGATGTGAACTCCACCATATCTTCTGCCATCCACCATATCTTCTGCCATCCACCATATCTTCTGCCATCCACCATATCTTCTGCCATCTACCACGACCATCCAGGCTACAAACTGAAACTTTAAAATACAAGGGCAAACCATTAACTATCTGTACACACAATATAGCAAACATGTTTTCCCCACTCATAAAATATTATTTGATACTTGTCAAGATAAAAAGTGAAAAAATAAATTTTGAGAATCATGATTTTTATGAATTAAATGCTTGTATCCTGCATTTTCTTCACTAAAACCATGTTTTCTGATCTCTGATATACTGTAAAGGTTTGGATTATATATCTTTTTGATCTTACAAGTACAATTCCAAGATTTGCCTTTAGGATTTTACCTGAAGTTAAGTTTGTTGCCAAGTGGCAAATATGGATGAACATTATATCATAACATAAACAGCTTTTTATAGCTGCAGTCGCTGTGTTTTAAGATTCTTCAAATAACAAATGGAGGAGCGAATTTATCCACACATGATTTCAGATCTTTTGATCTGGTCATGGAATTGATAAAACAAGAGCTGTCACTGTAAGATGACAATGCCTCCGACACCGCTTTGATTTAGAAGTTATGGCCAATGTTAAAGTTTTTGGACGGAATGACGGACGGACGGACAGACGGACGGACGGACGGACAAGTCAAATTTATGATGCCTCCCTATCGGGGGCATAAAAAAATATTTGTAAAAAAGGAATAAGTTCTCTAGATCTACCTATCCAGTTTAAAATTTTCCCGCTGGAAATACTGATAGCCTCAGTGCTTCGAATATGTAGCGTGGCCTAATAATGACGTAATTTGATGATTTTATTAACAAGATCTAATGGATTGTTTCAAAAGGTGATCCGCAATTATCGTTTACATTTTCGAATAGCCTTTAACAAAGTGTTAACGTGCAGTGCACAGCAAAAGCCGAGCAAAATTAGTCGCTGGGTTACAAAAACCTTGTAACTCAAGTCTTTCAAGAAAATATCCAAACAAAATTACGAACCCTATATCCTGTCATGCCAAAAACAAGGAAAATATCCGGCGTTCTGGATTGCAAAACAGTGTAATTCGCCTTGCACATACACATGCTTACTTGTAGAGCGGAGTATGATTTGCAAATAGTTTAAATCGTTGTGTATTCCTGAACGCAGTGCTGGGCTGGGCGGTTTACGACATTCGGAACATCGCTCGGATTTTCCCGTACACTTGAAAGTGCCCTTTTCCGTAGAATCGACGAGCGGGAACCCTCGGCGATTCTACGGAAAAGACAACTTTCCAGTTTACGGAAAAGTCCGAGCGATGTTCCGAATGGTGTTCCCGATAAGCTGCAATGGAAATGCACGAGTGGTGTTCCGATTAGCTAACGTAATCCGGGGAATTCCGACGGTGACTGTTCCGAGTGCATAACAAGATTATTTCTATTAGGAGGGAAAACCGATTGAAAATGTTTCAATAACCAATATATTACTCGCCAAAGGTCGAGTAAAATATCGCAACTACAGCTTTAACAAAACTCGATGGCTTAGCATGAAACAGTTGTAACCGTTCCTATATGTTTATAGGGAGTTCCAACCGTTTCGCACTGAGCTATCGAACTGTAGTTACGAGATTTTGCTAGTCAATCGATCGGCATGATATTTAGAAAACAGGCATAACTTCATTTTCCTGCATAGTTCTCGAAATCCTGAAGCCGTTCGCCCATTGTAACAAGCCGTGATCCGAATTTTACTCAGAGCAAAATAGGTACGCGACATGCACTCCGCCGGGGATAGAGACTAATTTGTTCGTTATTGAGTAATAAAATACGGAAAACAAATAATCTTTTGTTCATCCGGCGAACAAAACTTCGAAACTGTAGCTTTGTCCAAGCTAGAGATACTCGATCCGCGAAGAAAACTTGTTTGGCCTCAGAGAAAACCCTGGATCTGCGCAGGTACAGCTTTGGAACTTGATGTATTGTTTGAAATAATTCAGATCGATCTACCTAAAGAAAGCTGCTGAAAAAGTTCAAGGTGGTAAAAAATCAACATTTACTTACTATAATAAAGCATATTGGTCCCCGTTCAAATTGGAAGTGGCCGCCTAAATCCCCTGATTGGGCTTATATAGTCCGCTCACCGTCACTCACATAATCCCCCGTGCGTCGCCCAAGGGGTAAAATATCTTTTATCCTATTTTACCTGAATAGACCGTTATTCTATTTTGAACTAAACTCATACACTTGTGTGCGTATACTAAGTTTAACGCCCGTTTTAAAAGTATATGTGACCCGTCACGCGATAAGGGACCATCCGGGAATTCTGTAAAATGAATCATTGGAAAAGATATTTGATCCAGCATAGGTCAGCCAGAAGTCGCATTCCAACAATTCGTTCACTGGAAGGTAGCCTGATTGATCATTCTAGATTCAGAAAATATGCACGGTGCTAAGAGTTTTGACCCTGTTAGTTTGCGCTGAAGTGACGAAGTTTTAATCACCAAACGACCAAATAAATAAGACAAGATCATAATCACACTGATAAGCTTGTAGTTATAAATACATGTAAATGATTCTTTGAATAAATGTTTGTATGATTGTACTTGGACTTTATAATTATTTCAAGCATATACGTATTACTAAAGGACAATACGTAACACTGCCTATAGCGGTCCCGCGGATAGCCGATTTCTAATCAACCGTTTAACCCAATTTTGAAATATTTAAAACACAGTCGCTATGCCTATGTGTTTCTAGACCTAACAATTCGACATTAAAGAAATATAACGGACAAGGTAACTCAGATAAAATGGTCCAGAATGATGTCAGTGTCATCGACAATATTTTTTATTATTCACCTTATATTATCGAAGACCAAATTATTCAACATTGAATAAAAAAAGAAAAAATGTGGTCAGGATCAGTCTCAAAGGCTCAACATAATGCCAGAATCAAAGACGACCCTTTATCAACCTTTACCAGTATTATTAATTTGTTCTAGACCTAATCTGTCATTACTGTGAAAGGTCGGTCAAATGTAAGTGTCAACGCTCTAGAATTGTGCTAGACACGTAGACAATTATCTATCAATCTTAATATATCACTAAATATGGTCTTACACCTAATAATTCAAATTTTGAGGACAAATGTTAAGGTCAGTGTCAAAGTTCAAATATGGTGCAAGATTCAATGATTATCTTTCACCGAACTTTATTTTCCACTTCATATTATCGTAGACATAAAATTCAAAATTTAAGAAAAGGGTCAAAGGTCACCAACAAATTTACAATCCCACACAATGACATAATCAAGTATGACAGCTTCCAAACTTTTCAAGCGAAATTAGATAGTTCTTAATTTCAAGAATGGATAAATGTATTAAATATTTCCTTAATGTCCCTATTCGAAATAATAATTCGGCTTCTTTCAAAACGTGACAACAAAGTCATTATTTACCAACGTCGTGCTTGTTCTACACGGTTCTAAACCATGTGTCCACACAGTTTCCAAAAATGTATCTCAACTGGTTCAAAATCTCCTCACAACCTTTGTATCTCCACTGTACCAATGGAAAAAACGGCTACACTTGACCGTTGTCCATTTACAAAAAAATAAAAATACTTTCCACAATGCTTTTTCAGAACTGTCAAAAATCGGGATGGTTTGTGGGGGTTTAGGCTTCGATAGGTCGTTAGACATAGGTGATATTATTTGTAATGAACCCGAATATTCTGGAATGAATCTTGCGATCAATTTCGGTTCTTGCTAATTACCCAACTTTATCGATTTAAGGTTCATGTAAAGTGTTTGATGCCCAATTTTAAAACACTTCATTTGCCAAGAAAAAACGGTATGTCCAGGTATATCATATATCAAAATGAAGCTATTCATGAGCATAAGCAGTTAAGCAACACAAAACTGCCATAGGTATATAGGTTTAGCCAAAACATTGTGGACAAAAGGTCATTTTGTACAGAAAAAGCAACTGCAAGACTGTTGGATAAAATTGGCCCATATTTGAACAAAGTACAGACTAAAGTACGATAAGATAAGGTTAGCTTTAGGTATTTTACAAATTTGAATCAGGGAGGATCAGACATAAAGTCACGTAAAAGACGTGGTGCTTTGATGTGCCAGAAAAAAAACTTATAATGATGGTAGATGCTTATCTTTTTGTGAACGTTTATGGTTAGACGAATTACATTGCTAATAATTTTACTGAAATTTCTCCTTTGAAATCGTCGAAGCTCATTTCCAATGATGTGCGTCACCTAAAAGAACCACCATAGAAAAGGCCAAAAACTTTCGAACATTCTCTGAATATAAGACATAAATTGAACCTAAACTTTGAAATTTCTTTGGAAACACGAAATTGAAAATAAATATCAGAAAATATTACTTATATTATTCTTACTTTATATTTTGTTCCCTCAAATCTATGTTGTTAAATATTTACAGACAAAAGACGTTTTAACAACAACTTTAGATATATTCGATTATGAAAAATCACAAACATTGTCAGCTAAAACAGCAAATGTAGTAAATGCGTCACTAACTAACATTTCTTTTGTGGTTCAATTTGAAATAATGAACAGATCTTTGAGTTAATGTGTCCATCATTTAGTTTAGTGTTTCTTTTTAAAGATATATGTATATGTATATGATGCTCTGAAAGAAACTTAAGAATGAAAACTTACGAATTAAATGTAAAATTGTGTGTTCATTTCATTTAACGAGTTTCAATAATTTAAATTCTTTACTTGACAAACTTTGAATGGCGAATTATTTGATTTGCCTTGAATTTTGCTGCTTTTGCTTTTCCAGACTAATCGCCGCCTTGACTTTAACGCATAGAAGTAGGCTACCAATATTTGAAAGAATTCAATAAATTTCAAACACTATCTTTATATGTAGCCTACCCATTATTTGGACCGCCACAGTATTTTTCCCAACCCGGCGAAAACTGGCTTTCAATATGATATCATAGCGAATTGTTGATAATTATGTGATACCCGGCTTTTTACTTAAAAAAAAATAATATTGAAAAAAATAAATAAAAAAATAATGCAAAATGATGCAACATTGCCACGTAAGGAGAATGTCACCGTAAGGAATTTTTAAAGTATTTACTTTTAGTCAACGTGAAAGGAGTTTGAAATAATAAACAACCAGAAAGTGTATCATTTCAAGATGGTTTAAAAGCTTTGAGGATCACGTAAGGAGACAGGGGAAATGCGGAATCGATAAGACATTTTTTTCGGAGGTGGATTATCAGTATGTTCAGTTATTTTCCGTCATAAATACCGGGCTTTGCCTGTAAAGCAACATGATGGGTTGATATTTTAAAATTCAATATTTATCTTCAATATTTGTTTAATTACTTCGGCTACTAGACATGTCATGAAAATTTTTCACAATTTTTCATTGCCGCTCAACTACCCTAAAGGAAAATATCCTGCAAGGTACTGTTGTCTTGAGATGATATTCAAGAGCATATAACGCTCTCTAAGCCGCTCTAAGTTATTAAGCCCAAATTCGTTTTTTAAAGGAGCTATAGCACTATACAACCTGTCGAATTGTGCCAATTTACTATATAATTTAACACGGCCAAAACAGACAGGAGTGTAACCAAATAGTTAGGGGGAGTATATCTAACAATTGTGTCGACTTTACGACACCGGTTATTTATTCTACAAAATGGCGGTTATAAATTGAATTTAAGTTTTGAAAAACCGAAGTTATTGTTTCTTCAAATACAGGGAGAAGAAAAAGGTCATTTAAAGCGAAATCTATATTCTACTTATTTAATTGCATAATACAAATCCCGTGTCATTCATTTTTTCCGAAGCCTGATACATATAAAGTCGATGGGAAGCGAGACATGTGACTTTTGTGTCATAAGCTTATCATTATTGAAGAGAACTTGGTGACACAGTACTCAGGGCTAGAAAATAGTGGTCAGAGGTGCTCGGTCCAGGACCTTTTGATCCTTATAGTAGGAGGGTACCAAGTTCAGCCGATGCCAGTCAACTCAGTTGCGTTTATTGGGTGGATGGAAATACCGAAAAGGACCGAAAAGGACCGTAAAGGACCGTAAAGGACCGAAAAGGACCGAAAAGGACCGAAAAGGACATTAGAAATACCGGAAAGGACATTGAAAACGACTGGAAAGGACCAGAAAGGACCTTGGAAATACCGGAAAGGGCTTTTTAAACACTGTTAACAGCTCTAGTCTTACCGTACAGGACGGAAAAGGACCGGAAAGGACATTGGAAATACCGAAAAGGACCGAAAAGGACCGAAAAGGACATTGGAAACACCGGAAAGGACCGGAAAGGACATTGAAAACGACTGGAAAGGACCGGAAAGGACCTTGGAAATACCGGAAAGGGCTTTTTAAACACTGTTAACAGCTCTAGTCTTACCGTACAGGACCGAAAAGGACCGGAAAGGACATTGGAAATACCGAAAAGGACCGAAAAGGACCGAAAAGGACATTGGAAATACCGGAAAGGACCGGTGATTTTCGTTCAATTACAGGACAGATAATTCAAAATTTCTCAAGAATGACTTGAGCGCTTTGAATTTCAAAGGTCTCACATACACAACAAGACATCATAGGGAGTAATTGTGTTTAAAAAGTCCTTTCCGGTATTTCCAAGCTCCTTTACGGTCGTTTTCAATGTCCTTTCCGGTCCTTTCCGGTATTTCCAATGTCCTTTCCGGTCCTTTTCGGTCCTGTACGGTAAGACTAGAGCTGTTAACAGTGTTTAAAAAGCCCTTTCCGGTATTTCCAAGGTCCTTTCCGGTCCTTTCCAGTCGTTTTCAATGTCCTTTCCGGTCCTTTCCGGTATTTCCAATGTCCTTTTCGGTCCTTTCCGATCCTTTTCGGTCCTTTTCGGTATTTCCAATGTCCTTTCCGGTCCTTTTCGGTCCTGTACGGTAAGGCTAGAGCTGTTAACAGTGTTTAAAAAGCCCTTTCCGGTATTTCCAATGTCCTTTTCGGTCCTTTACGGTCCTTTTCGGTCCTTTACGGTCCTTTTCGGTCCTTTTCGGTATTTCCATCCACCCGCGTTTATTTGCACACAACACATGTATGGCGCAATGCATGTTCCTTATTCCTCAGTAATCTCGATCCTTCTGCAACTTGTGGGGATTTTGGTCAACATGCCCCTGAATTGGTCAACTAGTTCCCCTGAAATACCCCAGGGCAGTGTCCTGGGGCCCCTTCTCTTTATTTTATCAGGTTGGTGAGATGGCTCGATCGGGCAATATTGCCAAATCGGGCAACCATTGCCCGATCAGGCAACTTGAAATTGAAAGAAAAGTGAAAATTTCCCGAAAACTACGAAACGCCGTAAAAGCGCAGTATCAAAGTTTTTGGAGACCATAAATGCGACCTCAGCTATGAAATACTATACTACATTTACCTAAGTTTGGTATATCTTCATGCGCCCAGACGTTTAAAGTTTGCATTGAAGCAGACGGAAGAGATGTAACACCAAAAATATCTCACCTTTGACTCAAATATTTGTTCTGCGAATCTTTAAACAACTTCATTCCATTTTCTATAAACCTTAAACACATCATATTAGTAGTTTCATATATGTTTCTACTTCCAATACCTCACATTCTTAAAATCATCTATCCAATAAATGAATGCTTGTTTGTTTAAAGAATACAATACGCACGGGAAACATTTGATCTTCTTCCTATGGCATGCAGCTGGGATGAAAACAGGGACACCCTTTACTATCACAGGAATCTATTTCTACATATAATTTAGTGTATTTGCTGGTCTTTGTCAATAAATTCATTGTATGATCAAATTTTGTGAAAAACCCAAAACATAAACCAATTGAGTGTTTCTATTTATTATGCAATAGAGTTCTGTTGTATATGCACCTCGAAGCGTACAGTATAATGAATGACTTGAATCATAAAAAATTCTTAAAGTGTCCTGGGGTACTGAGAAACGATCTATTGTGAACCTACACAAGCTAAAGATTTTTATGATCAAAAGTAAGGAATCTAGCAGAGAACGCGTGAAGATAATGTTTCTTATTGAAATTAGACTAGAAACGTATTCTGGAATGCTGGAAAAATATTTGCATTAAAAGTAACTTCGGGTCTATTTCGGAATGCAAAGAGTTGTGACTGATATACTTTAATTTTAAATATGATAAACCTTAAGAAATATTTCGCACACATGTCCTGGTGAGAATCTGTAAATTCTGTATGAACACAATAGATGGTTATGTATAATCTTAAACTTAACCCGGGATATCTGCATATGCAATGACCCCCACTTCGTGGATGTTTTTCTTAAACCGCTCAACTAACGGGAATTACCGATGAAAATTAAGTTGTCTCTTGTTTACATTGGTGGACATTTCTTTAAATACTATTTTTGTTCATAATTCTACCTACACTAATTTTAACCGTCGGGAGAAGATTCCTTACATTTCAATTTGCATTTGTAGTAATTAATTTACAGTTACAAGGACCTAACTTTTCTATTGGGCAATTCGTTGCATACATAACCCATTTCTATGACCTCTCTGTATAGATTTTGTGATTTTTGTGTTTTATATTTTGAATTCGGCATGAGTAAAATCGTGCTTAATAAGGCCAGTAAGTGAAATTCGTTTTATGGTATTGTTACATACAACAGGCTTTGAATACGGGAATAATTTACTTTTGTTTGAACTAATGAATTCTATATACTTACCCTGCTAAGTAAAACTGTTCAATGTCAATGATTAGTTTTCCTAACTTCCTCCTCAAAAACAAGTATGATTACTTCGTTGAAAGTGAATCAAAATCGGCGAAGCACCTGGCCCACATTAAATTTTGTGTAATGTAATATGGTCTCCGTTAATTTTCGTCCCTTAGTCATAAGCATTTTCGAAATTTTGATAATTGGCCTGCCTTATGGATTCATTTTCACATGTTGCTGTATGATTTGAACTCTCCAAATATGAAGAGTGACAACCTACCTCAAAAGTTACATAAATTCACTAGCCTATTTTCATAGCCTATTTTCATTTTCAAATCGAATATTTTTGGGGTTTTTTGGCTCCTACATTAACATTTTTATCTATCCAAAACAAACATTCCATCTGGTACATGAAACTTTCGCTCACTGGAATAAACTGTGTTAAGTGTAGTAGTTTCATAGATATTTTAATTACCTCGGTACAATTTTCGAAACTGTTGACTGAACAGAGAGATAGGAATAGTAACAACTGGAAAAGCCAAAATGCAAAAATGGTTTGAATTGTTTAGGAATCCAACGCTGTTACTGTTTCATTTTCTAATCACATTTGCGGCTAAAATATTTACTCTAACCAGATAAAGTACATATTACGATGACTTATTAGTCCCCCACCGGTTACCGGTTGGGGGACTATAGGTTTGCTCGATTCCGTCTGTCCGTCCGTCCGTCCGTCTGTCTGTCTGTCCGTCCGTCCGTCCGTCTGTCCGTCACGCTTTTGTCCGGGCTATATCTTCTAAACCATTTGTGCTAGCAACTTCAAACTTGGTACACTTATAGATCTCATTGAGGAGAAGTGTCATGTTCAAGAACCGTTACTCTGCCATGCCCACTTTTTGAGTTATTGCCCTTTGTTGTTTTTACCCTTACATTCTTGTCCGGATCATATCTCCTAAACCATATGTGCTAGCAACTTCAAACTTGGTACACTTATAGATCTCATTGAGGACAATTGTCATGTACAAGAACAGTTACTCTGCCACACCCACTTTTTGAGTTATTGCCCTTTGTTGTTTTTACCTTTACATTTTCTTCTGGAACATATCTTCTAAACCATAAGTGCTAGAAACTTCAAACTTGCTACACTTATAGATACCATTGAGGACAAGTGTCATGTACAAGAACTGTCACCCTGCCATGTCCACTTTTTGAGTTATTGCCCTTTGTTGTTTCTATCCTTACATTTTTGTCCCGTACTTATCTCCTAAACCATAAGCCCTAGCAACTTCAAACTTTGTACACTGGTAGATCTCATTGAGAAGAATTGTAATGCACAAGAACTGTTACTCTGCCACATCCACTTTTTTAGTTATTGTCCGTTGTTGTTTTTTATCCTGACATTTTTGTCCGGACCATATCTCCTGAGCCATCAGTGCTAGCAGCTTTAAACGTGGTACACTTATAGATCTCATTCAGGACAAGTGCCATGTACAAGAATCATTCTTCTCCGCCCACTTTTGGAGTTTTTGCTTTTGGTTGTTTTTACTCTTATATTTTTGTTTGGGAAATTTTGTTCAAAACCTAATGTGCTAGCAACTTCAAATTTTGTATACAGTTATAGATCTAGTTAGTAGGAGATTTATTATAAGAAAGGATTTTTTGTTATCCGGTGGGGGACTCCTGTATTGCATCGCAATACGACATGCACTTGTTTACTATGTTTTTGTGATTATAATTTTATTCTTATATCCCGATCAAAGTGGATTTTTTATGATACGCTAAATAAAACCACTATAGGGGAGACTGGGGTACTCTGGGACATGGGGTACAGTGGGACACTTGTGTTTTTAGGTACTTTGTGTGCTTTGATTTCATTCAGACTCACACAGAATAGTGATCCACACACAATTCTTACCCTACAAAAATTTCATGGCGGTAAAACGAAATTTTGAAATATTTCCAATCTTAAATGAGATTTTCACAACTGAAAGTAAATTTTGCGAAATGACTATGCTTTCTTCATATGAATTTAATAATCCACTCCTTACATGAAGTATTCATAGATCTTTTATGCATCCTTATGTCCTCTGAACAATTTGAGCTGTACGCACAAAAATGTAAATTTTGTACCAGAGCCTACCCCAGTCTCCCCTAAACATGGAAGTTTTTTTTTAAATATAGATCGTGTTTATGCAGCCCATAATGTTTTCTGTGGTCTACGTTTAAAAAGTAAGTGTATATTTGAATTATGCATTGTGTTCATAATCAATAAGAAATATGTAAATAATTGTGGGCACGCCCTGTATTTATTTTATCACCTCCCTAATTCTCTCTTTCTGATGAACTTTTGGACGATGTTTGCGTTTTAGGCCGTCTCGTTAAATTCAAGATGGCGGAAAATGACTGATGCTGAGAATTCTGCGGACAAAAAAGGTCGTATTGTAAATATTTTGAATGTATCAGATTCTTCCGTCCGCTTCAATGCAAACTTTAAACGTCTGGGCGCATGAAGATATACCAAACTTAGGTAAATGTAGTATAGTATTTCATAGCTGAGGTCGTATTTATGGTCTCCAAAAACTTTGATACTGCGCTTTTACGGCGTTCGTAGTTTTCGGGAAATTTTCACTTTTCTTTCAATTTCAAGTTGCCTGATCGGGCAATGGTTGCCCGATTTGGCAATATTGCCCGATCGAGCCATCTCACCAACCTGTTTATGGAAGTCTGGTGTGCTAAACGTACGGAGTTTATCAACCAATTAGAATACAGAACGGGAATGAATAATAAATGTCATGTTTCTATTCGCGTACTTCGATATTTTTTCCGTTGTGTCTGTATGAGGCTTAAAAGTTTATTTAATATATATAGTAGTGCAAAAAATTAAGTCTATAAGGCTACCGGACGACGAAAGCGTAAAAATATATCTTCCTTGAAAAGGAAATTCGCGTGGCAAATAAATTGTCGCATTGAGCACGCACTCTTAGTCCCTGCATTGAATAATTCTTAAAATACGATCTTCTACAATACTCTTAATACCAGAGATTTACAATGTTTTAATATTTTTGGAAAAAGGCTAGAAAGAAGGAAATTTGAATTTTCATTGTCGTTGGAACATTACTGAAATAACACATTTAAGATGACTTTGTTTAAAATCGAAATACGAAAAATTCAAATAACCAAAACCTGCAAGTCGGAAAAGCAATTCAGTGCCTGTATGACTGTGTTAAAGGGAAAAACAAAACGTCTGAGTATATTTAAGTGTGAATTTCTTTAATTGAAATTGATACGACAATCTCCAAATAAGAAAATAGAAAGAATGCTTAATTCTTTACCTTCCGTAACACGTTGAAATTTTCCAGGCATGTTTACAAGTTAACGTCCGTTCTATAACATTTGGTGAAATAAGTAAATCCTATTACAAGTTCCCAACACGTTTGCACATTAGACAAGTTTTTCAAAAAAGTGACAAAGCGGTATGTCTAATATTGAGGTAAAAATCTGCTATTGGCCTCTAATTAATAACTATTTATTGCCTATTGGGCTTTCAAAATCATGTTATTATGTTTGTTTCATTTCAAAAACGGTGTGAACAACAAGCTCGGAAAACGTGACATAAAATACAGTCATTAATAAAGTCGATGATTGCAAGAAACTTAGATAATAGACCTTTTTACCATCATAATTGTTGTTACAGGCACTTACTAGTGATTTATTATTATCTTTCTTTTTTCTAAATGCGTAATAAAAGGATATAATCATTGAACAATCGATAGGTGAACCCTAAGATGGTTTATGATCTGAAATCAAATACAGTATTCTGATTGGTTGAAAAACTCTCGTACAGCTAGCCTATCCAGTGAGGACACGCTAGCCGTACGGGTCGGTACATTTAGCCTACAAGACTAGTCGTACGGACCCGTACGGCTAGCCACTTCTTTATTTTATATATCAATGACTAGCCACTCCAAGTTTCGTCATATTGCAAACTCTTTTCAGATGATGTTATACAAAGAACTACTGTGCCCAAATGACTTTGAAACAATACAAAAAAATTTTGATCAATTCTGTGATTGGACAGTAAAGTGGTTTTGATATTGAAAAATACAAAGTGATGCATATTGGTAAAGACAACCCACAATTTATTAATTCGTTTCTTTACAAGCACAGATTAGTGGGGTTATATAAGAGTGGGTTTACTAAAAACTGTTGCAGTTAAACTTTGGCAGTAAAGAGTTAAGAGTGACACAGTTTCATTAATTGTTTCTTTACAAGCATGAAGAAGTGTGGCAATATAAGAGTGGGTTTATTCATTTCAAAACAAATCTGCATTTGACATACTGAAGTAAATAAACCTTACTTAGAATATTTTTTCATTTCCATTACAATTTTGAATATCTTATGAAGGTGAATACCTTGATGTGAGTGGAGCAAGAAGGCCCTTGTACCTCTCTGCCTGGTATGCCTCTTATTTTGAACTTTTCTCCTAATTATACGAGACTCTTGTCTCTAGAAACTAAAGATGTTGCAACATCATATAATGATGAATTTCTGAATTTCAGCCTAAAACATTAAGATGCGGCCTGGAACTGCGCCAGTGGTACAGAACTTTCGATTGTTCCAACAGTCAACTCTGGGTTGTTTAGAGGACCAGCCTAGTGGTACCTTTGCTGGAACATCAAAATGTAAGGGAAATTATGTATGACATATTGGGGTTTGTGCTATATTTTTAAAAAAGGTTCAATGAAAAGGGGTCATTGACCCCTGGAACACAAAATTAAGGATTTGGTGTAATATGTCAATGAAAACCTTGGCTGCTAAAATGACTCACAGGCAGAAGTTTTTGAAGATCAAAATAGGGTATTTTCTGATTTCTGAATGTCAAAACCAAACCCTGGTTTAAAGGTGGAATTGTGACATGAACTCTGTCTAAAGAGCTCTGCTTATTTTTAGCTCCACTGGCCGAAGGCCAGCAAGCTATTGTCATGGCCATGTGTCCGTGCGTACATAAACTTTTCTAAAAACATCTCCTCCTAAACAAATAGGCAAATTTTGATGAAACTTGGACATGAATGATCATTGGGTGACCCTCTTCTAAAATTATTCAAGAAATTTTGATTAACCCCAAAATATGGCTGTTGCAGGGCGGGGCTTATTTTGAGCCCAAAATCTTTGAAAGACATCTCCTCCTGAACCACTTTTTACCAGAATATTCCTTTGGAGACCCTCTTCAAAAATTGGTCATGAAATTTTGATCGGACCATTAAATGTGGCTTATTTTGAACCCAAAATCTTTGATCAACATCTCCTCCTGAACCATTGGGCTAATTTCAATGAAACTTTACCCGAATGTTCCTTTGGTGACCCTTTTCAAAAATTATCTTCTTGTTAGCATGCCTTTAGAAATTATCTTCTTGTTGACATCTGCCTATTTAATTGATGTGATGTCCCAGGGGTCAAAGAGACTCAGGTGAGCGATATAGGAACATCAAGGTCCTCTTGTTCAGAGTTGTTCCCTAGATCTATGGTGGGTGTATGGGCCATGTGTGTCTTTCTTTATCGATACAAATGGTAAAATAATTGTAAAAACATCCTTTTCAATTATATTTTGTTAAGGTGGAAGAGGACAATAGCGGTTTTTTTGAGATAAGTTCACATATATTTGTATCTATGAAATCGTTGTGTTAGCGAAATCTCAATGGTGTATGTTTTTAAACGTTCAATTTAGAAATTACGTTACCATGACGTCGTTTAAATGACGGTTTCCCGCGTTCTTAAACGCTTATAGTCCGTTTGACTTCTATATGGACCAACATTTCGCCGAAAATCTCAGAAATTAATTAATGAAACGCATATTTTTCTTGTCATATTATTTTTATGCCCCCGATAGGGAGGCATCATAAATTTGACTTGTCCGTCCGTCCGTCCGTCTGTCCGTCCGTCCGTCCGTCTGTCCGTCCGTCCGTCATTCCGTCCAAAAACTTTAACATTGGCCATAACTTCCTTATTACTTAACATATTCGCATCATACTTTACCACAACATTCCTTGGTACATTACCTTTCTGTAGGCACATACTTTGGTGACCTTGACCCCTGGATGACCTTGACCTTCAACATAGATTGGCCATAATTTAAAATCAAAGCGGTGTCGGGGGCATTGTCATCTTACAGTGACAGCTCTTGTTTCCAGCTAATACCATGACGAATTTTGTTTTTCAGAATTTTGGAATGTAAAATAATGATTTTGTCCGTCCGTCTACATGTTAACTTTCAGCATTTCATACCTACTTGTTAATGTATTAAACGGAACAGCGAATTGTATAACCAAAAATAGTACTGATTTGCATAGGGGCCGGGTCAAAAGAGTAAGATTTTAAGTGAATTGTATTACTATAAAATCGAGTTTTTCAATATAATTAAGTTTGTCTAAGATTTTTGCTACCGTTGGATATCAAATCTGTGTATATTCTCTCTTTCTTCTGAAACTGTTTGACCAAATAATTGATTATTGATTTTATTCATTCTGAGATGAACCCTATATTTACATGTTAAGACCAATCAAAAAGCATTATTAAACGAAGTAGTTGGGAATTTCACGAGGAAAACTTGGTGAAAAGGCGAGTACTAACGGTAAAAATCACGTGCTATTTAAGTTTAAGATGACATGACCGTCGATATGCTAATTAGCATGTCCAAATAAGGAATAATGGACATTTCATCTGTCAAAAGTTTAGTATAAAACCACGTGTTTTTACTATATATGTTGACATTTTCTTACTATTGAACAGCCCCATCACCCCTTGTGTTTTAGAACGGATAATGCGAAAATATTAACATTAACTAGATAGACAAAATCATTATTTTGAAATCATTTAGTTTCAAAAAATATTTTTTGGAATGGTATTAAGCTGAAATTAAGATTTTACTACATACAAATCCTTTATTCAAACGCAATTTTATGTAATTGATGAAAAGATTGGTCCATATAGAACTCAAACGGACTATACCCTGATTGTATTTTAGGTGATTCAATTCAATGGAATACACCAAAATGAAGTTGAATGAATTGGGAACATTGACATGTAAAATGAACATTGTTATATTTAAAGATAGATACACAAGATTAAATTAAAGTTAAATTTTCAAATTTTTGCGGCCCGAAAAATAGCTTTAACTTTATTTTTTGAAAAAATGGCCCGATGAAATTAAAATTTCATATTTTTTTGTCAAGCTTCCTTTTCATATGCTCGCATCTTTTTGTGACATTTCACCGTACGGAATTTCTACAATTCGGGATAAAAGTTTATTACCCTAACGTCGAAAGTTGGAAAAAGACAAATGACAGACTTCACAAAAAGTATTTGATTTCTGTATGTAGAAAAAGCAAATGTCAAAAAGATTTTTTGTTTTTCATAAACATGCATAGAGGTTTTCCCATTTTATTTGAAATGCTATCACTGCACCCTCAAATAGTCTTTGAAGGTGCTAATTAATGGTAACGTCATTACGTCGAGCTTGTGATATAAACTTACAAAATTGAATGTTCATTTATAGCGACGTCGACGTAAAACTTATTGAAATCACCAATCGGCAACACTTGTGTTAGGCAAATTCATGTGTACCGCAAAATTCTCGGTGTATCGGAATAAAAATTTTTGGGGCCTTTTCCTCAAAGACCTTTAAACACGTCTGTGAATTTTTTATCGTTTTTTTTTCAATAAACCGCAAAAGCCATCAATTAAACATAAGAAAATATAAGGTGTAATTTAAACGTCAAAGTCATTGTTTTAACGTCAAAATAACAAACTTTAAATCCAGATTATAAAAAGTCAACACGGTGAAAGCTTTTAAAACTTTTCCTGTTAATCAAACTAGAATTGTAGAAAATAATATAAAAAAATGAACAAATTTTATCGGGCCAATTTTTTAAAATTTTGTTTAAAGTGATATTTTTGGAAGAGTAAAAAAAGTGATTATTAATTTCAAGCAACTCATTTGTCAATAAATTTCGTTACAAAAGTTTTAATATAGCATTTGCGTTTTAACCATTCATTAAGCTTCATTTTGGTATATAAATACATACCAAAATTTAATCACTTATCTCAAAAAACGCTATTGTCCTATTCCATCTTAAAAACACTCAAAAGGTGTTACAATTAACACATTCAAATTGGTCAATGTTTCACTGCCACACTAGGATAAGAAGATTTGCAACCTGTCTTAATTATTGATTTTTTAGCTCACCTGAGCACATCATGCTCAAGGTGAGCTTTTTTCAACACTGAATGTCTGTCGTACGTCCTCAGACGTCAAAAATTTCAGTGTTTATACTCTAGAGGCCACAAATAAGGACCAATCATCATGGAACTTTGTCAGAATGTTTGTCAGGTGACAGGGATGAATCCTATTGAAAATGGGAAGGATCCATGCCATATCACGGGAATAGGGGCTTAATGATAATGTTTACCCTCTAGAGGCCAGGAATATGATCCCAATCATCATGAAACTTGGTCAGAATGTTTGTCAGGTCACAAGGATGAACTTTATCAGTGGTTCTGAAACAAGCTACCCGATTTGTCCGAGTTGTCCATTAAGCTGCATGGACAAGCAGTTTTTCATTGCTTAGTTGTCCATTGACAAGTGAAAAAACTCAAGAAAAATTTGTAATTTTTTCACATCTATATAGTAAAAGTTAGCTATTTTCTAAAAATGAGACTTCAATAAATACCAACATTTTAAGTCAACTATCTTTCAAGACTTTTTTTATGGATGCATGCTTCTTGTAGCAATGCCAATGTAACTTCAATGTCAGAAAAATTTCAATGTCAAAAAAACAATGCTTATGATAAATAATGGACAAGTAGGTTTTTGATACGGACAAGCCAGTTTGTGATTGTCACTTGTCTGTGGACAAGTTGACTTTCAAAATATTTCAGAACCCCTGCCTATTGAAAATGGGAAAGGGTCCCTTGCATGTTACTGGAGAAGGGGCCTTAATGACAATTTTTTGTTTACACTGTAGAGGCCACAAATACACTGCAACTCCATTAAAACGCTGTGGTCGGGCTCCAAGAAATGAACCAGCGGAAGAAGTGGATGTATCTGCTAACCATATCGGATATCTAAATAGGCCTATACATGTACATATTTAGGCCATCGCATTTTACATTTTTAAAACTCGGCAATGAATTGAAGAACAAACCGGTTTATTACTTTGATATTTTTTATTTTAAGATCGTTTTGTTGTCCCCAAGCTAAACAAAGCTATCTTTGAAAAAGTAATCTAGTTTGTAGGGTTAAACGATCGCAGACTCCTCTTAGTTCTCTGAATCCCGGTTTCTCGGGCCTACCCGCCCGGCAGCTGTGAAACACCGATCTCAAAAGGGTAATGTTAGTAAAATCTATAAAGTATCATAAGATCAACGAATTTCATATTTTAAATGTTGTCTTCTCGAAAATAGGAGAAATTAATTATCTACGAAATCAAAATAAACAATACCCTACGTCCGATCGAAACTATACCAAAGTAATCGAATCTCTCGGAGTGCGGGGCCGCATTCTTAGATGAGCGAAAAAAAATGCCGTAAATTCGATTAAATGAATCTGTAGTTACGACATTTGGATCGCCGGTTTGCAAAGATCATCTTCACGAGTCAAGGGTATCAAACGCTTCTTCTCAAAAACCGTATAAGTAAAACGTTCGTAACCATGGGATTGACAATATGTTATTTCACGGCTTTGATTATCAGATGAAAGATTGTCAGGACAGAAAGTCCAGACAAATGCGAAACGACGCGGTCACCATCAGTTTCGCGCCATTTTCAGTTTCTTTGTTCAACACATCTATGTGTGTGTTTTTGTAGGATTTAGGTCCCTCCGTGCTCTAGGCATATATGGTATGGACCATGAGAGAGAAAGAAGCGGATACAAGGAGATCCAGGTTCATACGCCCCTAGCTCTTCTACGAAAAGACCTCCTTGGTTCTTTAACGTGCCCAGTGTAAAGCACCGATACACGCGAAGCTACCTCTGGGTTTCTTACCAGTTCACCTCTAGTTGGGCGGAGAATAGCAAGTATCCTTGAAAACTCCTGCCGCGTTCGGGATTCGAACCACAGACCTTAGGATTGGAAGTCTTGTGTTTTACCACTAGACCACCGAGCCGCCCTTCAACACATCTAAGCGGGAAATGGAGGTTTATATATAGCTTCCTGTTTAAAACTCAATGAATTTTTCTATTTAGTGAGAGATAAGAACCAACGATAATAATCCAATCGGGCTTTTGTCCCTCCTGTCGACAAAGAGCAGTTGGTAGCGCAGTTGGTAGCGCGCCCGACTATCAATATTGGGACTCCGTGTATCTCCGACGGCGGCGCTCATTCTTTCTGACTATAAGTCACTCACCCATGGGTTTGGATAGCAGTTTGGAGTTAGGAAATGATTGTTGTACTCGTGTGTTTGGTACTCCAGCGGTAGTGATATAACTATACGTCTGTCAGCCATAACACTAGCCATTTCTCTCTGACCTGAGGCATTTATCGCCACGACTGCCCCGCGGGAGGTGTGAAAACAATTGTATTGATTTACTTAGCTTCGCTCAGTATCGATTTTTATCGCAGTGTTTTCACCCTTGGATCTAAAATCGCGATCAAAACAGCGTTAACAGCGGATCGGGTATCATCGCCGCAGCGTCCCAAAATGGTCGACCCCCCCAATTTCGGGAGCCACGCGGACCCCGCGTTATATTGGATTTAGCGCTCTAACAGATTTCGTTATAATGGAGTTGCAGTGTATTGTCCAATCTTCATGAAACTAGGTGAGAATATTTGTCATGTCACAAGGATGTCCCCTATAGAAAATCGGAAGGATCAATGCCATATCATAGGAAAAGGGGCCTTAATGCCAATTTTCTGGTTTATACTCTAGAGACCACAAATATGGTCATTTCTTCATGAAACCTGGTGAGAATGTTTATCAGGTCACAAGGACGAAGCTTATTGTAAATGGGATGGATCTTCATGATATCAAGGGAAAAGGGGGCCTAAATGACAGTTTTCTTGTTTATTCTCTGAAGGCCACAAAATTGGTCTAATCTTCATGAAACTGAATCAGAATATTTGTCAGGTCACTGGGATAAACTCTACTGAAAAGGGAAAGATTCATATGATATCATGGGAAAAAGGGGCCTTAGTGACAATTTTCTTATTTACTCACTAGAGGCCACAAATCATATAAAGAGAGAATAGATGGTTGGTGACTTGATATGGAAAAGTTTATCGGGCAAGGCGTAGGAATTTATCTGGTGAGCCGGAGGCAAACCGGATAAATTCCGCAGCCGAGCCCGATAAACTTTTCCATCTCAAGTCACCTATCATCTATTCTATTTATCCTGTTACAATCTTTTTCTAAACTCTAATCGTTATTTTTTTACGAAAATACAATCCGATCCCGATTTACAATTTCGATATCGGCGGGTCCTCGTCATAAGGGTGAATGGGTGGAGGAGTTTGAGTGATCGCTTAAGAACTCGATAATTGAAAGGATTTCTAATGCTGTAGCAAGAAAATATCTATCGAAAGAAAACTGTAATACTTCATACCTTAATGATTTAGAAGATATCAATCTGGTGATTTTCGCAATCTCAAACGTCCTTTTTTCTCCGAAGTTTTGTTGTCATGCAGCTAAAAGCAAATCTCAATGCAATGCATTCCTTGCTCTAAACCAGAGGATGGACATAGATTGAGATCAGATGCAAAGCTATTATCTCCGAAATCCTCCTCATGCGAATAATATCTGCGTTGAATCCATTCAGATAAATGTTTTAAAATTCTGACAGTTTTCGAGGTCGAATGTAAACACCAAGATAAGCTTCATCACAATTTTATAGATTACGTCATCAGCAATGTCCTACGTCATCGATATGGTTGCGACTTGATTTTAAAAATACATGAGAATCGAGTGAAATGTTTTTATTAGAAATAGACACTCAGATTCAAAAGAAAAAAATGTTAGAGAGGACTGTTTTCAGACCTAATTGCCGCAAAAAGAAGATCCGGCAGGTCAAGGGACCAAGTGACATGATAAAGCTGTCACGTGATCAAGTGACCTGATATCAATAAGTTTATCATACCCCCTTTTATCAGGCAATATTTACAGCTAGTGACAGGATAAGTACTATTATGACTCTTGATGGAATATTTGATAATTATTAATTAAGACAAAGATACAATTTGAGCTAAAAAGGACCATCATGGTCCTCTTGTTCCAGTTACTTATTGACACTTGTATACATACAATTGAAGAAATGTGTGAGAAATCTTTTCAAAATCTGGAAAAAACTTTCAAATTTTGAGCACATCGTGCTGAAGGTGAGTTTTTGTGATTATTGAATGTCCGTCGTGCGTCGTCCGTCGTCAACAATCTTAGTGTTTAAACTCTAGAGGCCACAAATATGGTCCAATCTTCATGAAACTTGGTCAGAATGTTGGTCAGGTCACAAGGATGAACCCTATTGAAAATGGAAAGGATCCATGCCATATCACGAGAAAAGGGGCCTTAAAGACAATTTTCTTGTTTACACTCTAGAGGCCACAAATATGGCCCAATCTGCATGAAACTTGGTCCGAATGTTGGTCAGGTCACAAGGATGAACCCTTTTGAAATTGGGAAAGATCCACGCCATATCACGGGAAAAGGGGCCTTAATGACAATGTTCTTGTTTACACTCTAGAGGCCACAAATATTGTCCAATCTTCATGAAACTTAGAATGATGGCATGGTCACAAGGATGAACCCTATTGAAAATGGAAAGGATCCATGCCATATCACGGGAAAAGGGGCCTTAAAGACAATTCTCTTGTTTACACTCTAGAGGCCACAAATATGGCCCAATCTTCATGAAACTTTGTCAGAATGATGGCCAGGTCACCAGGATGAACCCTATTGAAAATGGGAAGGATCCAAACCATATCAAGTGAAAAGGGGCCTTAAGTACATTTTTTTTTGTTTACACCCTTATCATCACAAACATGATTCAATCTTCATGAAACTTGGTAATAATGTTTGTCAGGTCACAAGGATGAACCCTATTGAAAATTGGAAGGATCTGTGCCATATCATGGGAAAAGGGGCCTTAATGACAATTTTCTTGTTTACACTCTAGAGGCCTCAAATATGGTTTTATCTTCATGAAACTTGGTCAGAATCTTTGTCAGGTTACAAGGATAAACCCTTTTGAAAATGAGAAAGATCCATGTTATATCATGTGAAAAGGGGCCTTAATGACATTTTTAGCTCCACTGGCTGAAAGCCACTGGGGCTATTGTCATGGCGTTGTGTCCGTCGTGCGTCCGTCCGTCCGTGCGTCCGGTCGTAAACTTTTTCTTTAAAAATCTTCTCCTCAGAAACTACTGGATGGATTTCAACCAAACTTTACAGGAATGATCTTTGGATGACCCTCTTTCAAAGTTGTTCAAGAAATTTTGATCCAATGAAAAACATGGATTTAATGGGCGTGGCTAATTTCCAAATATGGTTAAAAGTGACTTTTCTCAGGTTCTAATTTTACATGAATGATCCTTGGATGACCCTTTATCAGTCTACAAAAAATTATTGTGATCGGATGAAAAATATGTATTTTATGGGCGGAGGTCATTTCTCTATATGTTATATAGTGGAAACTTTGAAAATCATTTTCTTAGAATCTAGCTGATAGATATCAACCAAATTTTACATTAATGATCCCTTGGTGACCCTTTATCAGTCTACAAAAAATTATTGTGATCGGATGAAAAATATGTATTTTATGGGCGGAGGTCATTTTGCTATATGTTATATAGTGGAAACTTTGAAAATCATTTTCTCAGAATCTAACTGATAGATTTCAACCAAATTTTACATGAATGATCCTTGGGTGACCCTTTATCAGTCTACCAAAAGTTATTGTGATCGGATGAAAAATATGTATTTAATGGGCGGAGGTCATTTCACTTTATGTAATATAGTGCAAACTTTGAAAATCATTTTCTCAGAATGTTATTGATGGATATCAATCAAACATCATTAGTATGATCCTCGGGTGATCCACTATCATTCAGCCAAAAATTATTGTGATTTGAAGAAAAATATGTCTTTTATGGGCGGAGGTCATTTCTCTATATGTTATAATAGTGGAAACTTTGAAAATCTTTTCAACATCAGTAGAAGCCAAAATATCTAAAAATCTAGTCAAAACTTAGATTTGCTATTACAAGAAATTCAAGCCTGTGGAGCGACACAAGCCATTCATGGCTTTCTAGTTTTTGTTTACACCCTAAACGTCACAAACATGATTCAATCTTCATGAAACTAGGTTAGAATGTTTGTCAGGTCACGAGGATGAACTCTATTGAAAATGGGAAGGATCTGTGCCATATCATGGGAAAAGGGGCTATAATGACATTTTTGCTCTTATCACTGTAGAGGCCTCAAATATGGTCCTATCTTCATGAAACTTGGTCAGAATCTTTGTCAGGTTACAAGGATAAACCCTATTGAAAATGGGAAAGATCCATTTCATATCATGGGAAAAGGGACCTAAGTGAAAATTGTCTTGTTTACAGCCTTAGAGGCCTCAAATCATAAAAGTACAACTTGAAAATTTGATGTATTTAATGAGACAAAGAGACGAAGGTGAGCGATATAGGACCATCATGGTCCTCTTGTTTACTTTTGTTTCCAGTAATTGAGGACAAAAGTTCAAATTCAGTCTTAAAATCGAATATTTGTATTCGAAAATAGTATTCAAATTTTCAGGGGAAAAATGAATATTCTCTCTTATACTCATTCCCATCCCTACTAAAAATTGATCAGGATGAATTTGGGTCAAGTTGGTTCAAATCTCAGAAAAACTTTGTGGGCTCTGTAGAGGCCATATTTTTTGCCCAATCATCCTGAAAATTCAGTATGATTGTCTTCATGAAATGTAAATCTGGTTCGAAATCTTGTGTGGTTAAAATTAGGTTAAGAGGTCAGATCTCGAGACAGTTAACTCAGGTGAGTAATTTAGGGCCACTATAGTCCTCTTGTTTTTTTTGTAATCTAATGGTATTGATTGTGCTAAACTTTAACATACTCCTGATTTAACCCATATTTGAAATTTGCGATTTTGGAGTACTTTACTACTGATATATAAATTTGATATAACGTAAGTTACTAGTAATGAGGTTTGAATTAAAGATAGATTGTCAGCTGTACAAAATGTTGAGGTATTGTCATCATCTTGTTGTTGGCATAGGTGTTACTGTGACAAAATTTTGAATACAAATTATTTGCTACAGAAGAAATAGGCAAATTAGCATGTGTATTCATCATCACAAAATCATTCCATTCTAAGAAGGATAAATTTAGAACCATTTTTGTAAAATTCTGCACCTGCAGTGGAGAATTTGCATCCTTTTGTGGTGCTCTTGTTTCATTGTCTGTTTGATGTTTGGTTGTCACATTTTCAGATGGTAGTATTTGCTGGGTTGCCAAAGGTGCTCACCTTGAAGTTTTAGATATATCTTCGCTAAACAGACGGGCTGCCTGGCAGTTTGGACGCATTCTTGGAGATCAGCATACAACCATAACAGGTGTGGAAGAAGTCCGGTTAAAGAAAGAGATCAGTGTGAAGTTGTTGGTTGGAATCTCCAACTCATCACCCAATGGTTTACTGTGTCTGTTTGATCTGAATACTACAATGATTGAAAAGACTATAGAAATACCATATCCTGTAAGTTGGAACACATAATTAGATGTAAAATGATTGAAATATACTATCAGGTATTCAGATTATTTTAATACAATGATTCTGTATGAATACTTGATTAAAATGCTCTTACTAGGATCTTTTCTAATCCAAGGGCTTGTGCTAGTTTGTCAAATTCAGGAGTAATTGACCCCTTATAAATATCATAAATAATGATTTGTAAATTTAAGCTTCAGCAAACTTTCTCTTATTGGTTGTCCTATATTGTCTCCTTTCTTGTATGGAAGAGAATCATGAAGTACAAATCTCCTACAAGACTAGGAAAGCAATTTGTTTTAGAATAGTATCCAGTAGTCAAATTTTAGTCAAATTGACCCCTTAAAAGAATTTTCTGAGGGTCAAAACATTTTTTTTAAAATTTTTGAGTGTCAAACCCTGGCTTTATTGTCAAACATAAGCTGTGAACGCTTTTCATATTAAAAATCAAAATTGCAATTCTGTGATGCTTAGTCAATTTTATGAACAATGCAATGTACCAGTTATTGAATTATAACCCCTTTAAATTTTTCTCAGGTCACTGCAATTGAAATTGTGAGTACAAGTATGGGTGATAATGTTCCCCGCTGGGCAATGAGTGAACACCTGACCTACTTCTGTGGAACAGTGGCAGTTGGATGTAGTAGTGGTCATACATTCTTAGTGGGTGAGTAAACAACTCCTTTAATATTTTTTTTCATTTTTGTCGTGCCTTTTTTTGATGAGCATGACAAATTTGTGACAATTACTGTTATGTACTTACGAGTGTGTGTTAGTTCAGGCAATAATTCCTACATCTATTAGATGGATTTCAGTGCAATTATTTACCATCATGAGTAGACATGGTATTTGAAATCTACTTTCAGGAAGCTTCAAGGTCAAGGTCTGAATTTTGTCTTGACCATTACTCCTTCATTAATTGATGAATTTCTTAAATAATTATACCCCCACATAAGAAGTAGGGGGGGGGGATTTATGAGTTTCACCCTATCTGTCTGTAGACTTTGTTTCCACACTCAAACTCAAGAACAAATTGACATTGAATCATATAACTTTTTACAATTTTTCCCCATGACCCAAGGAAGTGCTGTATTATATTTGGGTCAGGAAGGTGAAAGGTCAAAATCACAATTGATCTTTGTCCGAAAAAAACGTTTATGGAACTTGTCCAAAGCTCTGATTGGGGGACGGGGGATTTGGTGTTGATTTGCGACAGAACTAGTTTTGCACAATCATTCACCATCACGAGTAGATATTTTCAGACAGAATTAATGTCAATGTCACATCTCAAGGTCAAATGGTATAATTGTCTGTGATATAGCTCCTAAATTTATACAAAAATTTCTCCAGAGCTTGACTGTTCCAAGTAGAAAGAAACTGAAAAATACTACATAAATATTAATATCATGCTTCAGAATGCATAGATCTGATTGGAAAAGAAGACAGTGTGTTAATTAAACAATTTTGAATAAATAGAGGATAATCGTTTGTTTCAGTGTAAGATCGATTTATATTTCATAGAGTGAACAACAAAAGCTATATTTTCACGAGTGGCTCTGCCACTCGTGAAAATATAGCTTTTGTTTTTCTGAAAATGAAATATTTATCAATCTTACACGAAAAACAAACAATTATTCTATTTCTTTAATGCAAAAATGAGACAAAATGTGACATTTCTAGGACATATTTTCGTAGACCGCGTCATTTTGCACGTGATTGCTATGCAACGTTCATTGTGACGTCATTTATCTTGCCCCGCATAGATGACGTCAGATAGGATGAAATGCACAAAAGTAGGGTATAAGTTTTTGATAATTTCACTGCTTTTGCGGTGAGATTATCAAGTGATAATCTACCGTTATTTCTCGATAAACCACCGAAAATCATTTAAGAAAATTCTATAATTTTTAGATATTCAGGTATGTATGATTTATAGGAAGTATTATTAACTGTGCCAGTGACATTTTTAAGTCGCTTGCGCTCGCGCTGCGACTTATTGTGGCCGTACGAAGTTTTCTGGACAGGTCAAACAAGGTCAAAGACAGACCTCTTAACGTCTTCTGTATTTCTGTTTTGAGACAAAGTAGATCTCTGATTTCTTGTCCGCACTTTATGGTAATAAACATAACGAAATAATGCCACATTTTGCGATCGCATGAAAGTTGTAGAAGAAATATACATCATATTTCTTAAACGCCATATGAGGCAGAGAAAGAATTTCAAAAAAACAAAAACTGATAAAAAACACCGTAACCACACCTGTTTAATATGCAGTTACGCGTTTTTTCGTAAACCATTGAAAAAATAGTGCACTACGCGCAGTAATACAGACGCGTTTCAGAAAAAGAATAACATCGGTTTTCAACGAAAACCTCGTAACCACAATTTGCTTTTATATACAGTTAAGGGGTTTTCGTTGAAACTTTCGGAAACGACAGTAGTGTCGTCAGAGACGACAACTTTTCTCAGCGGACGACAAAAAATCCTATCAAAGGATTCCACCGGACGACAAGTTTTTCTAGAGCACGTGTCCCGACTTATAACCGCTCGGCTGTGTATAACATGTATTTGGTTGTTTACGTAAGTTAACTGTCGCGTGAAAAATCGATAATAGCCATATCTGAAGTCCGATAGACGGGTGCGGTAGGCGTGGCGTTAATTGACGCCAATAGCCAATCGTAATCGGTTATTCGTAGACATTGTAGGCGGAGCCTGACTATCAATGATTGAATCTAGACTCTGCCCGACAATGTGTTTTGGCGATTGTTAGGCATAAACGAAACACGTGAACTATTAATATATTGATTGAAGCAGTTGATTCACTAATTATATACCGGTAATTGAATTTGAGCAGGGCCCCAATTTAGACGAAGACAATCGTAAGACAACATAATTGACCTGATTTGTTCGTAACAAGTAAATGATTAGACCGTGTCCTTCGAACTGTCCCGAATCTCTTTTACCTTTTTTAAAATCGGTATTTTGACTTAAAACAATTATTAGTCCCCCACCGGTTACCGGTTGGGGGACTATAGGTTTGCTCGATTCCGTCTGTCTGTCCGTCCGTCCGTCCGTCCGTCCGTCCGTCTGTCCGTCCGTCCGTCTGTCCGTCTGTCCGTCACGCTTTTGTCCGGGCTATATCTTCTAAACCATATGTGCTAGCAACTTCAAACTTGGTACACTTATAGATCTCATTGAGGAGCAGTGTCATGTTCAAGAACCGTTACTCTGCCACACCCACTTTTTGAGTTATTGCCCTTTGTTGTTTTTACCCTTACATTCTTGTCCGGATCATATCTCCTAAAGTATAAGTGCTAGCAACTTCAAACTTTGTACACTTATAGATCTCATTGAGGAGAAGTGTCATGTTCAAGAACCGTTACTCTGCCACGCCCACTTTTTGAGTTATTGCCCTTTGTTGTTTTTACCCTTACATTCTTGTCCGGATCATATCTCCTAAAGTATAAGTGCTAGCAACTTCAAACTTTGTACACTTATAGATCTCATTGAGGAGAAGTGTCATGTTCAAGATCCATAACTCTGCCACGCCCACTTTTTGAGTTATTGCCCTTTGTTGTTTTTACCCTTACATTCTTGTCCGGAACATATCTCCTAAACTATAAGTGCTAGCAACTTCAAACTTTGTACACTTATAGATCTCATTGAGGAGAAGTGTCATGTTTAAGAACCGTTACTCTGCCACGCCCACTTTTTGAGTTATTGCCCTTTGTTGTTTTTACCCTTACATTCTTGTCCAGAACATATCTCCTAAACTATAAGTGCTAGCAACTTCAAACTTTGTACACTTATAGATCTCATTGAGGAGAAGTGTCATGTTAAAGAACTGTTACTCTGCCACGCCCACTTTTTGAGTTATTGCCCTTTGTTGTTTTTACCCTTACATTCTTGTCAGGATCATATCTCCTAAACTATAAGTGCTAGCAACTTCAAACTTTGTACGCTTATAGATGTCATTGAGGCAAAGTGTCATGTTCAAGATCCGTAACTCAGCCACACCCACTTTTTGAGTTATTGCCCTTTGTTGTCTTTACCCTTACATTCTTGTCAGGATCATATCTCCTAAACTATAAGTGCTAGCAACTTCAAACTTTTTACAGTGATAGATCTTGTTGAGGACAATGGTCATGTTCAAGAACTGTTATTCTGCCACGCCCAAATTTTGAGTTATTGCCCTTTGTTGTCTTTACCCTTACATTTTTGTCCGGATCATATCTTCTAAACCATAAGTGCTAGCAACTTCAAACTTAGTACACTGATAGATCTTATCAAGGACAAGTGTCATGTAGAAGAACTGTTTCTCTGCCATGTCACTTTTTAGAGTTATTGCCCTTTGTTGTTTTTTAGTCTTACATTCTTGTCCCGATCATATCTCCTAAACTATAAGTGCTTGCAACTTTAAACTTTTACAGTTATAGATCTATTAAGTAGGAGGTATATTATAAGAGAGGATTTTTTGTTATCCGGTGGGGGACTCCTGTATTGCATCGCAATACGACATGCACTTGTTTAATTAAGGAAATGTTCCGAAAAAAACACGAAACGAATTACCACTACCGGTGAATCTCTGAAACGCCGTGCATGTGCTTAATTCCGTCGGATACCGTATTTCGAAAATGGAAAGCTCCGGATCAGCCTACTGACCAGACACGTGTTGAAATGAAAAAAAAATGAACACAAATCAAGAGACAAGTGGTTCGGAAAGTTTAATTATTTCAATCTAAAAAAAAAAGAAAAAGAGAGAGATAACCAATGCAGTTCAACATACAATCTTTTGTAATGAAAATGAATTCTGAATATTCTCTCTCAATTGGCAACATCTGCAAAGAGAATCATGGCATTGACTTATATGTTGAGACTTTTTTAAAGTCTAAGTAAATATAATACCATTTTTTGACCTCTTTTTAACTTCTGGCAAAAAGAAGATATGACTGTTTCAAAGACTTGCTTCTGTATTGGTTTTATATGGTTTTAAACTGAACTGGGAAAAGTTTTGTCATCTACTGAGCCCATCTCCAAAAATGAATAGAAAAAAATGTAAAAAGCATTGGGATAAAAGAAGAAAATGTTTTTTACAAGCAATTCTTTCTTTTCAATCAATGTTTTCCTTAAGATAACCATTCGGGTGACTAAAACATTGGATTGTGTAGTAAAAGGTTAATAAATTGTCGTTTCAATATCATAGTTTTGCATGGTACAAAATCAACCCTCATAATGATGGAATCTAACTTTTTATGCCCCCGATAGGGAGGCATCATAAATTTGACTTGTCCGTCCGTCTGTCCGTCTGTCCGTCCGTCCGTCCGTCTGTCATTCCGTCCAAAAACTTTAACATTGGCCATAACTTCCTGATTGGCCATAATTTAAAATCAAAGCGGTGTCGGGGGCATTGTCATCTTACAGTGACAGCTCTTGTTTGTGTTGGATCCAACTTTTTCTGAAGTTAGAATCCTACTTTCAAAACCCTAGTGAGAGCCCTGGAAAGCATCGAAAAAATAGTTCGCGCATGCGCAGTAATTCAGACACGCTCTCATATAGATCCAGTCGCCATTTTCTCATCGGTTGTTATTCGCTTCGTTTTGACAGAAACTCTGATTTAGGACCAAATAAAATTAGATATTCTTAAAAATTTATCTATCAACATTTCTAGTCAATCGATAAAGAAGCATTATTCTCGAAAGAAGAATTTGATTCTATGGAATATTTCCCAGATATGAACAAATTTTCCACAAAATACTCCACCCACCAATGTTAAAATCGATCAAAGTCAAAAAAAGGAGATATGGTGAAACTTGTGTATTTTTATGCCCCCGATAGGGAGGCATCATAAATTTGACTTGTCCGTCCGTCTGTCCGTCTGTCCGTCCGTCCGTCCGTCATTCCGTCCAAAAACTTTAACATTGGCCATAACTTCCTGATTGGCCATAATTTAAAATCAAAGCGGTGTCGGGGGCATTGTCATCTTACAGTGACAGCTCTTGTTTTTAAATACTTGAACCAGAATAGTGGTAACATTTTCATCTTTTTCACTTCGAAAATTATTATTCTGTTCAATGAAAACCGATGATTGTATTTATCCCATCTCAAAATGTCATTTGTGACAGAAAATAATAGGCCGGTTAGAAGTTTTGACAAGTATGTTTTATTATACCCCAGCAAAACTTTTTGTATCTCCACTAAAAGAATGCCACCCATATCGTGAACCTATGTAGAGGAATAGCAGGAGGCTCGGTTAGGATATTGTGAAAGTACTGGTATGAAAAAAACTAGAATCCATGGTTTGGTGCTCCAGTCTCTGCGGTATGACCATAGCAGTTGAAAACGGCGTAAAACCCCAATAAACCATACTCCGCAAAACGATCGTCAGTGTTCTCCCCAGCCCAATAAGCTGTATCAGCCCCACTACAGCATCATCTAAAACAGTGTTATGCTCCTACAGCTTTAAAACTACCCCACCGCTTAATTTCTTCAAAATGGTCATCAAATAGAGATATTTTAGTTATCTTGTCTTGCACATAGCTCAAATATTGATAAAGGTACATGTATAATTGTGCCCCATTACACTTAAAGGGACCTTATGGCATGTGTGAAAAATATTGACCCTAGTCAGTCTGTAATGTCCGCGCAGCCAGACTAGGGCTGACGCTTTTCACTTTTATGTATTTTTCTAAATCTGTGGTATTTACCCTATCTTACTCTGTATTCACTTTTCGCATACGGGATCTGGTTAACCTGCGCTGGGTCTGACAAGTTTGTCAAAATTTGGAGTTCGGATAAGGTCCCATTTAGTGTGACAGGTCACAATTTTGAAAATTCAAAGGTGCATAGAATTTATTGTGGAGAGGTTCAATAGATCTAATTTTTAAGAGACAAACACCTCTTGTTATATACAATTCAATATTAATTTCATTTCCTTCAATACTTTTTAAAATCTTCTCTGATAGGGTCATAAAAAGCAAGTCTTGTTTAACTAATACATCTGTTGAAGCGACTTTCAGGCCCTTCAGGGCTTTGATTTTCAAATGAGTTTATAAGTTCCAGTATGAAGCTTGCATATTTATGCATTGGCTGGTTTTCTTGAGCTAACCAATACACATGTAATATAAACTCATCACTTTCGGATACTTTTTTGATAGCAGCGACAAAATGGAGCTGAATATTTTTGCGATCATTGCTCCCCAAGCATCATGTTGTTTGTTTCTTCAGTAAGGCATTATTCTCAGACATTTATCAGACATTGTTGCGACAAAAGCGCAGTGAAGAATTATCACTGGTTATGAAAGATTTATGTCTTGGTTTCTTCTTAATTTCTGGTAACATCCTTTTCCCTGAGAATCTTTTTTTTTATTATTTCAGACCAACCCTGAGAATGGACCTACACTTAGCCACGGTTGTCATTGACAACTGATCTGATGGTTGAGTGTAGGTAAATTAAAAATATGCTAAAGGATACATACCATTGTTTTTCATTATCTATATTTATAAAGGAAAATAAGATATTGTAAGACATACCTTGTTATGCCACAGTGTGTCTATTAATTTAGAAATGTTTTGATATCTAAGAAACTGATTGTAGTATCGATCATTAGTTAATTTTGCTCTTTCAACTATAAACCAATGGTCAATTATGATTTGAAACCATTGCCCAACACTATCTGGCGTTCTAGTTAATTTGACAATTCAATGCAATATTTGATGATTGATAATTCTGATATGGTAAACTTTTTAGATTTGCTGCTTGATGACAAGGAAGTGACATCAAGTGAAGAGCAACCAAGCAAGCTTCAGTTTATTTCCCCAAGAAATCGAGATGTAGAAAATCAAAGGCTGCAGTGTTTAATGAAAGGACAACATTTGTGTATTGCTATTAATGGTATGGATTTTTTGCCCTGAAGAAATAGTTTATTAGCCACTTTTGTGTTATGGTTTGTCTGTCCATCTTTCATTTTGTCATTGGTTCAAATTGTGCAAAGTAATCTCTTAACATTTAGTTTTAAATAAGGATTTCATTGATATTTTGCAAATGTATTTATGCCCTCTGTCCGTGTGTGAGTGCATAGGAGTGTCAATGTGTGTCCAATTCATATACAGAGGATAAATTCTACAATTTTGGATATATTGTTAAATATCTTGGGACAGTTGTTCCCCTAGGTGCATATTAGTGTCATGCATTGGATCTATTCATATATATATATATATATATATATATATAGATTCTAATCTGTGGAGCAATTCAGGTGCTCAAGCACCAAAAGTTGGACAGTCCCTTATAAATGTACACAATTTAATCCTTGCAGAGAGTTTATTTACCAGTTATGGATTTGAGTACCAGAAGCCAGATGGTGTTGTGATGAAGACATTCCGTCCAGAACAAGTTACAGTCACGTGTTTGACGTACATCCCTCAGACTGGTATCCTGGCTATTGGTTATAGTTTTGGTTGTTATCAGTTGTGGAAACTTCAAGTCCCTGTTTTAGAGTGAGTAAACATATCTTAAGGGATCAGTTAGAGCAACAGATAGAGGGGTAAATGGATTTCGGATTTATTTGCTTAAAACTTGCTTTAAATCTTTATAATTGGTATTCACTGTATTTGTCTGATTGAGATGGTTCAAATGAGTACCAACAAAAGTAGTTTATTGAAAAATAAAAATACAGTCAAAACTGTGTGAGCAGTCACCTGAGAATAGCGGTCTCACTGCCGTATGCGGCCTGCTCAGGTCCGCCCACGCAAATTTGCTCTTTAAAGTAACTGTGAATAGCGGCATTCTGTCGTATGTAGCCGGCGGTCACCCTTAATTGTCTGAATTGCACACATTGTACATCCCTTTAAGCGGTCACAGGAGTCATCAAATTATGACAGGTGACTCGCTTATTAAGGAAAAATCAATAACGCGTCTGGATTATCGTATGCATTTACCGTGACGTTTACCTAATCGACACCTCTACCAATTTGTGTTATCTGAGCAGCCAACATATTATTTGATTGATACAGCAGCAGATTATTAATATTCCAATAAACCAACCTATTAAACCTTAACATTGCTGTTAGCCCGAACTATCGAAAGATTTATTTGACGAATTGATCTCGGACGGAATTTCCCTTCGTCAGCTCTGGAAATATTTATTTTTTATCAGAATAACTGTTTTTATCTGTTCTTTGCACCAAAAATGGCGTCCTCTTAGGGAAATTTAATGACACACAAATGAAGAAAAATAAATAACAAATTAATAAAATTGACATTTTAGTGTTTAGTATCGGTTGATTCCGTGGAATCATCGCTGCTTGTTGAAAATGTCCGTGGATTTTCCAAATGAAGTCAACTTACGTCGTCAAGCATGCCAGAAAACCCGACCTTATTTACATCCCGCACACGTGAAACAAATTGCCGCCAAATCCACAGGAACCCGCCTCTGTGAAAACTATAAACACTAAAAACGTTGTATCTCCAGCGCATTTATACTTTCATGGAATAAACTTGAAATTGTCAATTTCTCTAATGAATAATAATATATTTTTAGTAATCCGGTATATTTTCAGTGTCAAAATCTTAATCATAAGCTTTCTCACATGAGGTTTAATCAATTCTTTTCTGGTCCCTGTGACAAAATGCAACTCGTTTACATAGAACTTTATGGGGATAACATTCCCCAGGTGAGAACATATGGCCATAACATCGTAAATACCGCTATTCAAGAATTGTTTACATTTTTTTTGTCTCCTATTGACGATATTGATATAAAATCTTTTTGATACGAATACTCCATTTTCGGTGTGCCATTCGATGGAGTTATGATATTAGCCTATTTTTGTTCGTCTCAACGGCCAACAGCGCGGGGGTTGGGGGTGGGTTGTATAGATTTTCCGTTAAGCGGTCAACTCCCGTATGCAGCTGATTTTGCTTTGTTCCGTGGGTGCCCGCTATTGACAGTTTTGACTGTATTTAGAAATACTTTATCACTGCCAAACTTTTGAACCTTTTTATGCTCCTGCCATGAAATGGCGATGGGCCTATAGAGTTACCTCTGTCTCATGTGTGAGTGCCTGTGTGTGTGTGTGTGCCATTCTTATCTGGTGATTAACCTCTACATTTATGGATGAATTTCAAATTAACTTGGCACAGTTGTTCCCCGGAGTAAGTTCTAGTATCATGCAAAGAATTTATCTGGATAGGCAGAATGTTCAAGGTCAAGCTAACTTATCTCATAATGAAATTAACAAAGTCACTTTTGGCAATACCTTAATACCAAAATACTGATATATTTTTGTCAAAAGTAACTGGTTCTTGCAGATCTAACAAAATTGTTCAAGTAATGAAAACCGTATGTTTGCTTCTCTTATCCAAGGCAACAAAATAGTTGAAATAAAAATTAATGAAAAAAAAACCCATATGAAATCAAAGAGCAGAAGGCTTTGATGTTTGGTATGTAGCATCAGCAAGTAGACCCCTAACAAGTTTGTTCAGTCCATATTCACCCTATAGAAACAAACAGTTTGCCATGTTTAGTTATCCTAAATGCAGTACAGGTTAAAATTCATTGTATGTTTTCCAGGTATAGCAGTAGACTAGAGACTGACCCCACACCAGTTACACATATAGTACACCAAGAACCAGAAAATGACCCCAAAAACTTCTGTTATCTCTGGGTGGCTAGAAGTCAGCTAGATCCAGAAGAAGAGTGAGGCCTTTATTTCTAAAATATCTTTCCTTCTTCTCTGTATACAACACTCATTTTAAATATTTATCCTTCCCACCTATGATGTAGATGGAGGTACATGTATATTGGTTTCACCATGTCTGATTGTCTATCCATCCCTAGACCTTTTTCATTTCAAGACTACAACTCCTGAACAAAGTTAAATAGAATCATGAAACTTTATAATTTAAACTTGTTGCAAATGATCCAAGGATGGATGTGCCCTCTTGTTTTTGGGACTTAAAAAGTCAAAGGTCAAGGCTACAAAATTTGGGGAAATATAAAGATACTTTGAAGCAAAATATCCATTCTTTGGATGGTACACAATTTTTAGACAAGGAACTTAACTAATTAAGGTGAATCTGACACTTTATAGATTAAGAACGACAACTTTGTCAATTGTGTAAACATGGGAACACTAGGATTCATAGAAAATTGACAGGGTACTGAGATTGACATAATGGAAGAATTGTGAAGTCTGTGATCACACAATCCTTTGAGATGAGCATTAAAAACTAGCTTAGGCTTGGGCTTGATTGAGTGTTTGACGCTATAACTGCAATATCATCAGATTTTGAGCCTTTTGAAAAAGCGTCAATGTCGCAGAAAACAGAAATGGTCAGATTAGGATAATTATTTTTTAAGAACCATTTCAGGATGTTTTCTCTTTTTAGCTTGGCTGTTTTTGGAGAAAACTCGAGTTATTGCTGTAGCCTCCGTGTCGTTGTCATTGTCATCGTCGTCGTGCGAAAACTTTGACATTTTGTTATATCTCTGGTTCTACTGAAGGCATTCACTTGAAACTTGATACACATGTTCAGCATCAAAAGAGCAACCTATACTATCAAGGGGGATAACTCTAGATGCATTTTGTGCAAATTATGACCCTTTTTCGACTTAGATTTTTTCCAACATCCAGCACTCGACAGCCGAGCGTAGGCACCCGTAGACAATGCTCTTATTATAGTTCATGATTGTTTCGTTTGGTTTCTGTTTTCTTTGTTCATGTTTCGTTTTATAATCTGTGTTTCCAAAAAAAGAAAGGGGGGGGGTGTCAATAAATTCCCCCATCTGTTGACGAATATTTTTTTTTCACTTGATTATTTAATCAAAATTGATATCAAAATTTATTACACTGGGAAATGGCAAGACTGCAATGAATGGAATGAATTTACCTTTCAGACAATCTGATTATACCCCCACAGCGAAGTTATGGGGGGTATACTGGAATCAGGTTGTCCGTCCGTCCATCTGTCTGTCTGTCCGTCCGTAGACATAATTTTGTGCCCTCTTCTATTCCAATAGTTTTGGACCAATTTTGCTGAAATTTTATCAGGTGGTTTCCTATCATATGAAGTTGTGCACATGCAATTTTTTTCCTGATCCAGTCAATAATTTGAGAGTTATGCCACTTTGAACTTTAAAAGGAGGGAGGATATAATTTTGTGTCCTCTTTTCCTCCCACAGTTTTGGACCAATTTTGCTGAAATTTTATCAGGTTGTTTCCTATCATATGAAGTTGTGCACCTGCAATTTCATCCCTTCAGTCATTAGTTTCAGAGTTTCATTTTGAACTTTTCAAGGAGGGGGGGGGTCAAAATTTAAAATTGCAAAACTCTTAAAAAGGAGTCATAAAATGCCCGTTCAAATTCCACTCCTTCATAGAAAAGCCTTTGTGGCGGTGTGGGGGGTATTCTCGTCAGCCCTTGGGGGCGACAGCTCCATTTTTACCAATGTCTACATTTTGTTACAACTATTGAGATAATCTAAATAAGCATACTTATATGTTAGCTCAAATGTTTGTAGATTAATTTTGTTGTTTGTCTTTTAATAACCTCATAAAATACTCTAAATCTATCAAGCATCAAAAAGAACTTGTCAGCAAAAAGGAAAATCAATCAATTGTGAGAAAACATTGTTTTGTATAGAAGAAAATGGGGAACTCTAGCATTTTCCTCATTAAAAACAATGTTTTGTAATCTTTGATCTGTTTAGTACCATTCTGAGATTTGTTCTGGTATTGACTTGTCCATGGACAAGTGGTATAGAAAAATGTACTTGTCCGCAGGTAGAAAACCTGTGTCGGACAAGTGGGGGCATGGGAATTCCACACCCCTGCCTAATTAAACATGATGAATAAGTAAATGGCTCATTTCAACTGAAATGACTTGATTGAAAAAGAATATGATTGTGAAGAATAGTAACTACAGCAAAACTTCCATAAGAATCACAGCTTCAGGCCCAAGGTTGGTCGATGGTGTTTTCCAGTAGTAACAATAGCCATTTGTTAGAGTAAAGCTACTTTTTTTTTACAGATATTCTAATACAGTAGCCTCTATCAGTATGTACCAGTTTTCCTTTGGTCGTAAAGCACATTATAACAGTTATGGTGTGTTCTATGATGATTTGACGTCAATCTGTCTTCGCCTAGACCATGAACTAACCTCACAGCCTATACAACATGGATCAAACTATGAGGGAACAAGTCGAGTATTGGCATGTTATACTTTAGGGAGTCCATACTATCAACCACCATCAAGATTAACAGAAGATTCATTTGATGAAAGTAGGTTCAAAATAAAACCAAATTTCTGTCATCTAAAAAATCTATTTAATAATTAGAGAACATGAAATTTTATTATAATTTGCAATACAGTTATTTTACATGATTATTGCTATTCTACCAAGCATAATTTGTCTCTTGCTATGAGCTGTATGTAATTAATTGTACAACAATTCTATCTGCATGAGAAAAACCAACATAATGTCCTCTTACCTGTATTTAATTTGTTCAACTGACTATGTTACCTTGACTACTTTTGAACAAACAAATTGTGTTTATGTCATTACTCTATTTAGATCAGTGTTAATCTGGGCCATATCTGTGTTCTCCAACACAACAGAGTTTGACTGTCAATCTAGAGGTCTGGGGTTCGATCCCCGATGGCAGCACTCATTCTTTCCGACTATTTGTCTCTCACCAATGGGTTGATAATCATAGACCTATGTGAGATAGTAGCTGGAGGCTAGGAAAGGATGTGATGGTTGTACTGCCTAAAGAAATACCATGAATCCATTGTAAGGTGCTACAGCTACAGCAGTGGAACTGAAAAAATATGGAAAGCGGCTTTAAGCTCCATTCAATCAATTCAATCCAACACAACAGATGGTGTGGCATCTGTTTGAGGTGCTTTTGTTAGCTTGGCTGAGGTATTGTCATCACCTTGGTGTTCTTGTAGTTGCCATTGATGTGGCACACTTTAAACTTGGACATATCTCTGTTATTATTGAAGATATCTACTTCAAACTTAGCATGAGTTTTCATTATCACACAAGCTTCTCTGACTATGATGGGGGATAACCCTAGCTGTTTTTAGAGACAACTCTGAGTATTTCATCACCTTCAGTGTCAGCATTATTGGTGTTAGTGGTGTAGGCAATGGCTCAACAAACTTTAAACTTGATAATATCTCTATTGTTTTTAAGATAGATTCATGAAATTTGGCAAGTGTGTTCATCATCACAAGAGCTATCCAGACTATCAAAGGAGATAACTCTTACATCTTTTTGTAAGAGTTTTGCTCCTTTTTCAACTTCGATTCTTTGCCTTATCCAGCACCTACAGAGTAGCTAAGTAACATGTCAAGGTCACAATTTGATTTGTTTATCTCTCAGGTAATCATGGTCCTGATCTCAGTTTGTGTGTATTTGTATGGGAGGCTACTGAAGGGACAAAGACTGGGCACCATCTAGCTATATTTGACATCAATAGATGGTACCATGCTCAAATGCCAGCTACATTCAGGTAACATAATGTTCTGTATTTCTATGGGAATTGAAAGGACAAAAACTGGGCACCATCTGGCTATTGGCCAATTATTTGTCACCCGAACGGGGCCCGTTTTTCAGCCGGGCCACAATGAGAAACCAGCTTTATGTTCCGGCTAACAAGATGTTGCATACCGTTTTCAATTTATACCCCGCTTTGCTCATGCACATGCACGCAAAACGGGTTTAATTTGAAAACGGTTTGCAACATCTTGTCAGCCGGAACATAGAGCTAGTTTCTTATTGTGGCCCGGCTGAAAAGCAGGCCCCGTTTGGGTGACAAATAAGTTGGCCCTATATTTAATAATCGATGGATGGTACCATGCTCAGATGACTGGAAACCATGGGTAGTTGCACTAGCTGCCACAATATAATTACAATAATGTTGAAAGTGGCGTTTAATCCCATACAAACAAAACCATGCTCAAATGCCAGTTACAGTTATCTGCCATAAATATTCGTAAAAAGAAAATCAGTCCCGTAACAACATAGTTGAAGACAAATGTCTTGTTTACTAATTGATGTGTCAGCTGTGGCTCAGATTTATGATACTACGTCATCAATGACATGGGGTAGTCACGTGGGGTTGACAGATAATGTCATCTGTCAACTGTAAATATTCTAAAGGGAGCTCTGTTTACAAATGGGTCAGAAAGGGAAAGAGCTGTCAGTAGAACAGAAAGTCGTTAGTTAGGCATAAGACTTCCAATCTGGAAGTCGTGGGTTTGATCCCCGGTGGCGGCGAATATCCTTTCCGACGTTTGTCTTTCACCAATTGGTAGATAATCGTAAACCTATGTGAAATAGCAGTCGGAGGCTAGGAAAGGGTGTAATGGTAGTACAGGTGAAAGAAATACCAGGAATCCATTGTCAGGTGCTCCGGCTGCCGTGATATAACTGCGAGATTGTTGAAAGTGGCGTTAAACCCATTCAAACAAACAAAGAAAAGAAAGTCAGATTGCATTGCTTTTTTATGCTTGATATAGAAAAAAAGCTAGTACTGTTTACAGTTTTGTCAAGAGATACAAGGAACGGGACAGTTGGAAAACAAGCAGAGATCTGGTAGGCAAAGTTGACAGAATGGGACTTTTGTTTACAAAACCGTTGTTGTAGGACTTTGGCTGAAATAACCTACATCTATAATGAAGGTTGTAAAAGACCTTCCTCTCATTGAAAGGAAACGTCATTTGCTCGGGTTCCACAAATGTTCAAAAAGAAGTGGATCAGAATAAGGCAGGTCAACAGAAGAAACCATGTTTCTTGGTGTGGGCGTAATTTATGTAAAACTGTGTATGGAACAGAGTGATTTTCAGTGATGAATGTAAAGTTGTGATTAGCCAGGGTTCTCTTGTTAGTGTTTTGAGAAGAGTGATAACGACTGATTGATTTATTGGCAGGCATCTTGATTTTACGAATATATAAATGGTGGATAACTGTACACATGATCTGTATTTGTCGGGGAGGGGGGGGGATCTATGCTTGGTGCAAGACAGTCATAACTGCCTTTAGGTTTACAACTGTTTTCAGCTGAGCCATCAAAATACTGTCTACAGGAAACTAGCAAATGGGTTATTTTCTAAATGGAGCTTGTTCAATTGTCTGGCTCATTGGCCAAATGGTAGGCACTCTCATCTAGTAATTAGATGGTTGCATGTTCAAGCTTCACCAGAGGCTGTGTCATTACAAACAGAGCCCCAGTTCACTCAGCTGTAAAATTGGGTTTAAGTGGTTAGAACCCATTGTGTTTCTAGTGAATGATAAGATCTGGTTTGTATAAGGACCGAGATAGAAATAAAAGTTTGTCTCTCAATAGGGTTGGTTATCAACTGAGAAAATATAAATAACAATAAACCTGTAAATTAAAACTTATAATAGATAATTTATCCTCATGAGTTTATTGCTGTATATTATTTGGCTTATCATTCTTTCTTTTTGACTGGAAATCCATTGTTATAATCTGACATTCATAATAATCTAAATAGGCTAAGTATTCTAACAATGGCTTGAATAAGGTACAGGTAAGGTCACTCAAGGATGATCTGTCAATTGTTATATGTGCTGAACCATATGTTTTTAATTTGCCTATTTAAAAATGACATCCAAGGGTTTGGTGTTACAACTTAACCTTAAACATATCTCTGTTATTATTAATGATTTTTGGCATGTGGTTACGCATTCACAAAAGCTAACATGATCAAGGAAACATTTCTAAATGAAAATTTAGAAGAATTTCGTCCCTTTTTATGCCCCTTCCACTATAAGATCGGAGGCATAATGTTTTACCAATGTCTGTCTGTGGGTCTGCCTATTTGTAAAACTTAACCAAAAACTTTACACTACAGATTAATTCAAGGCTTTTCAAGATACAATGCACAATGCACATATTTGGCATGATAAGAGATCTCAGTGATGCATCTGCAGATACCAAGGTCAAGATCATATGTCAAGGTCATGTCTTGTTTAACTTGGATCTTTTTCAAAGCAACAAGATCAAGGGGTAGCATGAACTTTAAATGTTATTTAGTGTAGTATCATTTAATAAGGTTGTGCAAATTTTAACTTGGAGGTCAGTTGTTCTGTGATTTCAGGTACATGGTGGTACATATTTGTTATTGTTTACTGTCAATTTGATATAATGAGAACACATATTCAGTGACAACTTTAGGTGACAAGTATCATACTCCCCAAGCATTTATGCCATAAAAGTCAACAGAATCTTTTAACTTTTAGTATTTATTATACCCCCGTATCGGGAGATCGGGGGCATATTGTTTTACTCATGTCTGTCTGTCTGTCCATCCGTCCGTCTGTCTGTCCGGCCGTCCGTCTGTCCAAAAACTTAACCTTGCCAATATCCTCGAGCCTATTCAAGATACAAAGCTAATATTTGGCATGATGATAGATCTCAATGATCCACATCCGCTGGTACCAAAGTCAAGGTCATGTGACAAGGTCAAGGTCATCTGTCAAGGTCAAACTTTGAAAAAAAAATGCTGTTACGGGGGCATTCGTGTTTCACAAACACATCTTGTTTTTAACCATAGATGATTTTTATTACTTAGAATATTGCTTGGTGCACTTTCAGATATGTGAGTTCATCAGTTGAAACCTGTTCCTACATGTGTTTCTACAAGCTGAATGAGAGTCAGGGTCTAGATGGAGAGAATTTGTTGGTAAGTTGGAAGGCAGAAATCTTATATGGTCTTACAAACTAATATTCTGATGTCCGGTGTCGAGCCCAGGCTGAGAAGTATTAATGAATTTACTGGTTTACAAGTCCAATGCACTAACCACTGAGCCAAAGAAACCAATATTGCAATATGACTTCTCAGGGTGGGTTAGACACTGGCCTGTGTCGGTTATTTTTAGCCATGCTTAAGTTTCAGACTATTTGTTTGTAATAATGGCAAGGCAAGTAGGTAATGTATAGTGTGCCCATAGCTGAAGAATTGTTCTTTATGATATGTTGGTACATGCTTGATTTATATTTGAGCTTTGTATTTAAGAAATGTCTTTGTTTGGTAATGTAGAATATGTTCTTTCTGAAGTTTAGCCCCAAATATTAATATACTTCTATCAACTTTTTAGCTCATCTTAGCACAATGTGCTCAAGAGGAGCTATCAGGGTGTATTAGATCACCCTGAGTCTGTCGTCTATCATCAACAATCTTATAAAACTTATTCTTCTCCTGAACCACTGGGCTGATTTCAATGAAACTTTGCAAGAATGTTCCTTGGGTGACCCTCTTTTAAAATGTTCACAAAATTCTGATTGGCCCATAAATATGGGCGTGGCAGGGCAGGGCTTATTTTGAGCCCGAAATCTTTGAACGAAATCCTCCTGAACCACTTGCCATTTCAATGAAACTTTACCAGAATGTTCCTTTGGTGACCCTTTTCAAAAATTGTTCTCGAAATTTTGATTGGCCCATAAATATGGGTGAGGCAGGGCTTAATTTGAGTCTTCTTAGTAATGAATGGGTTGGCAGCATCTATTCTCAGTGTCTCTAAAATCTTTTAATTTAATCTCCTCTTAAACAATTATGCAAATGTGAATGAAACTTTGCCAAAAAGTTACATGGATAAGTTCCACTGGACCAATAAATTTTAGGTGAGCGATTTAGGGCCAATCTGCCTCTTGTTTACCATTTACCGTGGAAAAGCTTCAAATCTACAAAATACAAGATACGCCTAAAAGAAATAGTCTATTTTTAAAGCAGGGACTCCCAAAGCTTAAAAAAGGACCCTAAAGATTCCTTTGTACCCTATTTTGTTGATGTCAGACGATAACCCTGTAGGCATTGACACTTGTTTGGGTTGAGTCATCGTTATACTTTATATGTTGTTATCTGGTGAGGCTACTTTACTATGAAATCTTAAGCAGAGACATTTGTCCAGTACCCTACCTTGCCAGATCCCTGTTAATGGAGGATGTTCATTTCTGCATGGTTCATGTTATATATTATTTCATAGACAGCCTACATTGATCCAGATAGAATACAGAAGTTTCACAGTAACTCAATATTGCCTCCAGAACAACATTTTTACCCTTCATCACTGGGATTTGGTAAGATTTCTTCTGTTTATAACATATACAATCAGTTAAATGATTTCTAATTAAAAATCCCTTTTAACGAAAGACAAAGCTATAGCATCTATAATGAGACATTTTAAATATGCTAAGGTTTATTGAATCAAAACATTATTATACCCTCACCTATAAAGTATATGGTGGGCATATTTGTTTCACCTAAGGTGAACAAAAATATAATCAAGCGCAATGAAAACACACCACCAAGGGTTTGCAAACATACTTTGCAGATATAAGATTACCATTTTCTTTTTAACTTTTTAGCTCGCTCGGGATGAAAGTCTCAGAAGAGCTATTGTCATACCCTTGTATATAATCCCTTTTAGCTCTTCTGAACACGAAGGGTAAAAAAATGAAAATCTTCAATAATCTTCTTTTCTGAAACCAGAAGGCAGACAGCTTTCATATTTAGTTTGTAGCATCATCTAAAAGACCTCTACCAAGTTTGTTCATATCAACCCCCTGGGGTCACATTTGGGCTCCACCCAGGTGCATCCTGTTTTGCATAGAATCAAAGAGCCAAAAGGCATATTTTTCTTGCTCTTGGCTAAAAACATCCCATGGTATTGATCTTATGTAGAAATTATCTCCTTTTTGACATCTTCCTATTTGATTAATGTGATGTCCAAGGGGTTAAAGAGACGCAGGTGAGCGATCCTAGGACCACCATGGTCCTCTTGTATCTATCAATATTTATCCTAGAGGCTTTATATTTTACCTAAATACTCATTAGGGTATAGGCTTTCATTTAAGACAATCACCCATGTCAAAATGACCTTGATATAGTGACCTTGACCCTTTTAGAAAAACTTTAACCAAAAACTTTAACCAAAAAACTTTAACCCAAAAACTTTAACTTTGCTTACATTTTCTGAATGCTTTACCCAGGGACATCATTACTTCATATATGCACTCACTCATATATGCTTACACCAGAGACCAAGTGCCTTGACATTTTGACCTTGACCTTGACCTTTTATGGACTTAGAACATCTTTAACCAAATACTATAACAAAAAAATCCCACCTTACTTATACTTTTTTATACGCTGCTGGAGGCGGACGTATATTTGCGTCATCTTCTCCGTCTGTCCGTCCGTCTGTCCATCCATCCGTCCATCCGTCCGTCCGTACGTCCGTCCACTTTTCTTGTCAACGCAACTCCTCCTAAACTTCTGGCTGGATCTTCTTGAAACTTGGTCAATGTTATCACCTCAATTGGTAGATGTGCATGAAGGAAGAATTTTACGGTTCGTTGATTTTTGCCTGAGTTATGCCCCTTGATAACTTAGTCTCTGGGTCCACTTTTTAGTTCACCTGAGCATGAAGTGCTCAAGGTGAGCTATTGTGGTTAGGTGGATGTGCGTCGTCCGTCGTCAACATTTGCCTTGTATGCACTCTAGAGGCCACATTTTTTGCCCGATCAACCTGAATTTTGGTCAGAATGATTGTCTTGATGCAATCTCAGACGAGTTCGAAATTGGGTCAACTGGGGTCAAAAACTAGGTCACAGGGTCAAATCTTAGAAAAACTTTGTATGCACTCTAGAGGCCACATTTTTAGCCCATTCAACCTGAAATTTGGTCAGAATGATTGTCTTAATGAAATCTTGGACAAGTTCGAAATTGGGTCAACTGGGGTCAAAAACTAGGTCACAGGGTCAAATCTTAGAAAAAGCTTGTCTGCACTCTAGAGGCCACATTTTTTGCCCGTTCAACCTGAATTTTGGTCAGAATGTTTGTCTCGATGAAATCTTGGACGAGTTTGAAATTGGGTCAACTGGAGTCAAAAACTAGGTCACGGGGGTCAAATCTACGAAAAACCTTGTATGCACTCTAGAGGCCACATTTTTTGCCCGATCAACCTGAATTTTGGTCAGAATGATTGTCTTAATAAAATCCCGCATGAGTTCGAAATAGGGTCAACTGGGGTCAAAAACTAGGTCACAGGGTCAAATCTTAGAAAAAGCTTGTATGCACTCTAGAGGCCACATTTTTTACCCGTTCAACTTGAATTTTGGTCAGAATGATTGTCCTGATGAAATCTCAGATGAGTTTGAAATTGGGTCAACTGGGGTCAAAAACTAGGTCACGAGGTCAAATCTAAGAAAAAGCTTGTATGCACTCTAGAGGCCACATTTTTTGCCCGATCAACCAGAATTTTGGTCAGAATGATTGTCTTGATGAAATCTTGGATGAGTCTTTAATTGGGTCAACTGGAGTCAAAAACTAGGTCACGGGGGTCAAATCTACGAAAAACCTTGTATGCACTCTAGAGGCCACATTTTTTGCCCGATCAACCTGAATTTTGGTCAGAATGATTGTCTTAATAAAATCCCGCATGAGTTCGAAATAGGGTCAACTGGGGTCAAAAACTAGGTCACAGGGTCAAATCTTAGAAAAAGCTTGTATGCACTCTAGAGGCCACATTTTTTACCCGTTCAACTTGAATTTTGGTCAGAATGATTGTCCTGATGAAATCTCAGATGAGTTTGAAATTGGGTCAACTGGGGTCAAAAACTAGGTCACGAGGTCAAATCTAAGAAAAAGCTTGTATGCACTCTAGAGGCCACATTTTTTACCCGTTCAACTTGAATTTTGGTCAGAATGATTGTCCTGATGAAATCTCAGATGAGTTTGAAATTGGGTCAACTGGGGTCAAAAACTAGGTCACGGGGGTCAAATCTATGAAAAACCTTGTATGCACTCTAGAGGCCACATTTTTTGCCCGATCAACCTGAATTTTGGTCAGAATGATTGTCTAGGTGAAATCTCGGATAATTTTGAAATTGGACTAACCAGGGTCAAAAACTAGGTCACAGGGTCAAATCTAAGAAAAACCTTGTATGCACTCTAGAGGCCACATTTTTTTGCCCGATCAACCTGAATTTTGGTCGGAATGATTTTCTTGATGAAATCTTGGACGAGATCAAAAATGGATCAACTGGGGTCAAAAACTAGGTCACAGGGTCAAATCTAAGAAAAACCTTAAGCACTCTAGAGGCCACAAATTTTGGCCAATCAACATGAAATTTGGTCAGAATGATTTTCTAGAAAAAATCTCGGATGAGATAGAAATAGGGTCATCTGGGGTCAAAAACTAGGTCACGAAATCAATTATAAAAATCCTTGTTAGTCAACCTTAAAATTGTAAAAAAAGGAATCTCAAGTTGTATAGAAGCAACAGCTTTATTTAGCTGAGTCATTCATCATTCTATTTCTTATACTTCTTTTGAAATTTTAGACAGTTCATTCATGTGAGCGATTAAGGGCCACTATGGCCCTCTTGTCTTGTCAACGCAACTCCTCTTAAGTTTCTGGCTGGATATTCTTGAAACTTGGTCAATGTAATCACCTCAATTGGTAGATATGCATGAAGGAAGGATTTTACGGCTCGTTGATTTTTGTCTGAGTTATGCCCCTTAAAAACTTAGTCTCTGGGTCCATTTTTCTTGTCAACGCAACTCCTCCTAAGCTTCTGGCTGGATCTTCTTGAAACTTGGTCAATGTTGTATGCCCCCTTAAAATTTAGTCTCTAGGGCTTATTGAAATTGCAGCCTTGTGAATGCAACTCTTCCTAAGTTTCTGGCTGGATCTAAATGAAACTTGGTGGATGTTATAACCGAAATTGGCAGATGAGCATGAAGTAAGGATTTTATGGTTCATTTATTTTACCCTAAATTATGCTCCCTTAAAACTTAGTAGCCAGGGCTTATTGAAATTGCAGCCTTTTGAACACAACTCCTCCTTACTTTTTAGGGAGGCATCATAAATTTGACTTGTCCGTCTGTCCGTCCGTCTGTCCGTCTGTCCGTCCGTCCGTCATTCCGTCCAAAAACTTTAACATTGGCCATAACTTCCTTATTACTATCAAAGCGGTGTCGGGGGCATTGTCATCTTACAGTGACAGCTCTTGTTTGTCTTTATTTAAATGAAACTTGGTCAATGTCATCACCATAATGTGTAGATGTACATGGTGGATCAAGGATTTTATGGCTCATTTATTTCCCTGAATTATGCCCCCTTAAAACTTAGTGCCTGGGGCTTATTGAAATTGCAGCCTTGTGAAGGCAACTCCTCCAAACTTTTTGTCTTGATTTAAATGAAACTTGGTCATTTTCAATTTGGTTCTGTCAAAATAAGTAGTGTCTACAATCATTTTCGTGAAACAGCAGCAAAGTGGCGATGTATTTTGTGACGATGGCACTCTTGTTAATGATTATAACTAGGGATATCATTACTTCTCAAACACACTCACCAGGTGATAGGCTTTCACTGGCTATCAAGGTCCTTGTCATTTTGACCTTGACCTTTTATTGACTTAGAAAATCTTTAACCAAAAAACTTTGACCTTGCTTATATTTTCTGATTGATTTACCTAGGGAGATCATAACTTCATATACACAGTCACTAGGAGACAGGCTTTCACTGGTTACCTAGGTCCTTGACATTTTGACCTTGACCTTAATATCTTAAGGACTTGGACAAACTTAAACCAAAAACTTAAACCAAAAAACTTAAAGCTTGCTTATATTTTCTGATTTTTTTAACCTAGGGACATCATTACTATATATACACACTCACAAGGTGATAGGCTTTCACCAGAGGCCAAGATCATGAAAGTTTTGACCTTGACCTTGACTTTTTTTGGACTTAAAAAAAACCTTTAACCTTGCTTATATTTTCTGAGTGCTTTTACCTAGGGTCATTGTCCGCTGACAACTCTTGTTCTTTAAGGTTCAAAAACCCTCAACTGTTTCTGAGCTTACTCTAACATTATTGTGTAGTAAATGGTCCATTACAAATATATGTGAATTGGTAGTGATTGGCATTGGAAACATTGTGCACAAGGTAACTTTCCCGCCGTTTTGACGTACATATTTATAGAGCTTTTGTCCAAATGTTTGAAAAATGAACAAAGGCAACCTCGCTTACCTTGGTTGCTATTGAGACCGAAAAAAGAGCTTTTTCTTAGGCACATTTTAATATCATGAAACACCAAAATTCATAATATGTCTTTATTTGCTTGTATGAAATTTCATGATCTTTTGTCAAAAAATGAAAAAATAAAGAAATTCCGCAAATTTATAAAACAACCCTCGTAGATCTTTTGCATCTGTAGATAGCAAGGTTAAGGTTATATGAAAAGGTCAAAGTCATCTGTCAAGGTCAAACTTATTTGAAAACATAAATAAAAAACTTAAAATAAACATGTTTAGTTTTGAGCTCCAATGGCCCAAGGCCACTGGAGCTATTGTCATTGGGCTTTGTCCATTGTGCGTCCGTCCGTCCATGCAACCATCCATCTGGTCGTAATATCTTTTCCTTAGGAACTACTCAGTGAATTTCAAGAAAAACTTCACTGGAATGATCCTTGGGTGAGCCTGTTTCAAAGTTGTTCATGAAATTTTGATCTAATGAAAAACACGGATTTAAGGGGCGTGGCTAATTTTTTCCATATATGGTATTATGTGACCCCCCTCTATATCTTACCAATGGATGTCAACCGAATTTCACTGGACTGATGGATACCAATTGAATTTATCATGAACAATCCTTGGGAGACCCTTTATCAGTCTACAATAATTATTATGATCAGATGAAAAATATGCATTTTATGGTCGGAAGTCATTTCCCTATATGTTTTATAGTGGACACTTTGAAAATTATTTTTCTCAGGACCTAACTGATGGATATCAACCAAATTTAAGTGGAATAATCCTCAAGTGACCCTTTATCAAAAAAATATTGTGATCAGATGAAAAATATACCTGTTATGGGCGGAAGTCATTTCTTTAGATATGTTATATTTTTGAATATCCAATTTAGGGTTAAACAAACTTCTCTAAGTTTAAACAGATGGATTTCAACCATTGGAATTTTGTTTCTGTGAAGTTGTATCAGTCTGCATGAAATATTTTTATAAGATGAACAGCATGCTATTTATTGGCAGAGGACATTTCAACATATGAAGTGAATATTTGATCACCCTTTTGGTATCACCTTAAAGATGAATTTTTCTAGATTTAAAAAGATTAATAGGTTTAAAGATTGTAGATTAGAAAGAACAAAACCTTTGTTGAAATCCAAGTGTTTAGAAACATTAGGTAAATATGTAGCCCGAGAATACCCCCTGAGAAATTAATTGCTGCCAGTTTAGCTGAACAAAAGGTGACTGCACAGAGAGAACAAGAGGTGTAAAATGTTTTGACTATCTTAGTTTCAAAGAGGGGTAGAAAGAGCTGAGTTGACAGCACTCTATGGCATCTAGAATAAAATGAATACATTGGATTTAATATTTTACTACTTATAATCATAAGTTAGAATTTTGTTTTGATGAAAAAGAATTATTGTGAATCAAAATTTTGCAGACAAAGTACCAGTATATTGTGCAGTAACATTCTGTAAGTTTTGAAATTTGTAATTTGGATTTCATCCAAAATTTCACCGAAATGATCTTTGGGAGACCCATTATCAGACTACACAAAATTATCTTTGCTGAAATATTTCAGCATATGTCACTTAAAAACACTTATTTACTTGAAATAATCATTCACTCATTCATTCACCTCAATTATTGCCTTAAAATATCACTCAATTCAGGTCTGTGGAGCAAATCAGCTGCTCAAGCAGCTCTGGTTTCATCTTATTTTAGATACCTTTCTCATAATTGGCATGACGATAGACCTCAGCGATATACATCTGTAGCTATCAAGGTCAAAGTCATGTTCAAAGGTCAAGGTCATCTGTCAAGATGTCATTTTGAAAAAAAATGCTGTTATGAGGACATTTGTGTTTCATAAACATATCTTGTCTTATATATTAGATATTCAGGTGACCAATAAAGTACCCTAATGGTCCTCTTGTATACAATGTGTATATTAATTATACATACAATGAAGAATGTAACATTGCATCTCAACCATCTTGCCTCGAAAAGTTTTCAATAGCTTAAATGTATCCAATATATTGGTTTCACCATGTTTGTCTGTCTGTCAATTGGTCTGTCCATAGACCTTTTTTGTTCCCGGACACTTACTCAAGTGAAAAACTGAGAAATTTCATTCATTGTTGCCCATGACTGAAAGAATTGCCCAATTGAATTTTGGGTCTTAAAGGTCAACGCCACAATTTAATTTAGGAAAAACAGGCTTCTGGCAATAAGACAAAGCGATGGTTGGGGTTAAAGCCAGTCATTAGTCCGGTTTGCCACAGATCTTGTTTATTTTCTTATTCAGATGCAACACTTATCTATGACTCTGGAACAGCCAAAGTAACATATTTAGGTGATCAGGAACAGGTGCTATCCAACTTTCAGACAAAAGGTCCACTAGTTATTGTACAGCCCCAGGAGATGTATAATCTGTGTTTGTATGTAGGACTTCTGGCCAGGCCTATAGAATTGGTGTCTACCTATATGAATGTGGTAAGGATTTAGTTATGTTTAATTTGAAGGATTATCTTGCCGAGCCTATAGAACTGGTCTCTATTTGATAAAAATATATGTGAGGAAAAAAATTCTGTATACACTAATACAGAGACAAAAAATACCAAGCCCATAGAAATGATCTCTACCTAAATTATAAAGGTGAAGAATACAATTGTACACTTATACAGAGAAAAAACTACCAGCTATGCCTCTGGAATGGGTCCTGAATGTGGTTTTGAAAAGGAGAAGATAATATCCTGTTTTATGACAGGTATTGAAATTTCTTTCAGAGACACTGCTTACTGTCTTTTACATAGGGACTCAAATGTTTTGTCTAAAACAAGTTTGTATTTAGGTTCCAGGAGACTGCCTACTGTCACTAGCACTAGACTACCATATTCTGTCACTGTACAAGACCTTATTTATCTTTTAGGATTATCAGAGAGATTGTTTGCTGTTACTAGCTTTAGGCTACCATATTCTGTCATTGTACCAGACCTTATTTATCTTTCAGGATTATCAGAGAGACTGCCTACTGTCACTAGCTTTAGACTACCATATTCTGTCACTTTTCAAAGCCTGTGTGACAGACTGGACAAGTGGAGGTTGGTAAAACTTTATTTTTTGGCTCCCTGAATAATATTTATACAAAAATTAGTTTCAAAAGTTGATTGCTTTTTAATCTGTTTTTCCGTTGATTCTAACCTGATTTGATCTGCTTCCCAAAGTTTCGAATTATTACATGGGGGATTCTGTTGTGTCCAATAAAGTATGTTTATTCTTTCCTTGTAGAATTTTTACAGCAGGGATGTTCTCTGAAATATTTACTGGACTGGAGCTGGCAGAAAGTGTCTTCTATCAAACATCAAATAGATACAACATGTGAGTATAAGATTTGATGTATTATCTGTTTCTTGAACATTGTCAATAATCCAATCCAGTTTATAAGGAGATGCAAACTACAATGAAAATTAGGTTCAATTTGAAATGAAATTAGTCCACAAATAGAAAGAGAGAAAATAGACTCAAGGCTATTTCTATCTTTTTTACCTTTTCTATGAATATAGTATAAGTTATAGCAAGTTTTAAAGAAAATCTTAATGCTATATTAAACTGCAGCTATGGGCTTTACGTAAAAATCCATCAAATCCCCCTCCCCCCTCCATACAAATGCATTCCAAGAGGTGGTTCCTATAAATGAAGTGATCAAAATTGTGTCGTTATACATGTACTGTAGGAATCCACACCTCTGTTAGTCAAAAGAAAAATAAAGCTTGTCTCACATTTCAGATTATTGAAATACTCAATGTCGACAATTGCCTTAGATATAGATCTGTATTTGCTGTATTGGCTCTCAGATTTTGGCATCGGCCCATTTTGCAAATTTTGGATCTTTTACTCAGCCAACCCAGATCTCTTTATTAATAACAGTAGAATTTATAAGCACCCATTAAATGACTGGACATATTATGTGATCACCTGTGGCGTCAGATCATCTGACAGGCGGTGGGCAGCATCCATTTCTTTGTCCAAAGAATAACTCTGCACTTTATGTCTAATTCACTTGACACTTGGCAATTATGTTCCTCTCATGATTATGGAGTGGAGTGATCTTGAGTTATTTGCCTTTGTTGTATTTCATACTTTGAGATCCAGCAGTGTAACAGGCATATCTTGAGACATATAGAGACCTTGTTGTTTCATTGTTAGGTGTCAACTTGTATAATTGGTCTGGGTTGGTATTAGATCAACGAAGCTCCAAGACACTTCATCAATGTGAACAGAAGCTTACACATCTTGTTAGTGTGTTTACAATGTTTACAAGTCAGGCCATTCCTAGAACAGAACAAGGTATGAATATGAAACCCTTTTATTCAAAATACCTTTACTATCTTGATTTCAATTTTTAGATCCACTGGCCAATGACCAGAAGGCTTTATTGTCGAAGTGTTTTTTGTGTATGTCTGTCTGTGTTTCTGTTAACTTTTATTTTAAGATATCCTCAGAAACTACTTTTCAAGCAAATGAGACAGGAATGATCCTTGGGTCATGCAAGAAATCAAGAGACTTGGCCCAATAACAAGGGTGTTGATGTCATGCATGGGGCTCTTAGATATTAATACCCCCACATAGAAATATTGGTGGGCATATTATTTTTAACCATTGTCTGTCTGTCTGTCCATCCATTTGTTGGTCTGTCTGCAAAAATTAACCAAAAAACTTAGCATTGCCAATTACTTCAACTGTATTTAAGATACAATGATCATATTTGGCATAATGATACATCTAAATGATACACATATGCTGATATCAAAGTCAAGATCATGTGACATTGTCAAGGTGACTGGTCAAATTACTCAAAAACTTACTTAACCAAAAAACTTAACATTGTCAATATCTTCAAGCCTTTTCAAGGCACAAGCCTCATATTTGGCGTGGTGATAGATCGCAGTGATGTGCATCTGCTTATACTAAGGTGAAGGTCATTTGACAAGTTCAAGGTCATCTATCAAGGTCAAACTTCTAAAAAACTTAACCAACACATAACATTGCCAATATCTTCCAGCCTTCTTCAGGTACAAGCCTAATATTAGGCATGTTGATTGATTTCAATGATGTGCCACTTTAGAGACCAAGTGAAGGTTATTTGACAAAGTCAAGGACACATGTCAAGGTCAAATTTCTCAAAAGCTTAAGCAAAAACCTATTGTCGATATCTTCAAGCCTTTTTAAGGTACAAGCCTAATATTTGGCCTCAATAATGCGTTTATGAAGATACTAAGGTCAAGGTCCTGTGACAAGTTCAATGTCATCTGTCAATGTCAAACTTCGTCAAACCTTTATGTAAAAACTGAACATGTTCAGTTTATTCAAGCCTATTATAGATTTAAGCCTCATCATTGGCATGATGAAAGGTCTCAGTGATGTGCATCAGATGTTATCAAGGTCATATAACAGTGCCAAGGACATCTGTTGATGTTTCTTCATGCAAAAAGGGTTATTTACGACATCAAATTCCAATAATTTACAAGTTTTATGATGTAAATGGATGGATTTACATGACACTTTTACAGAATACATTTCATCAAGTGAAATTGTATATTGAAGTTTGAAGTATCAGAATGTTCATGAATCTGAACATGAAAGTATTATTGCTATTTAATGTGTTATATCATTTAAAAAAATACACATTTAGTTTTTAGCTCCAATTTGGCCAGAAGTTATTGTCATGGTGTGTGTGTGGTCCGTGCATGTGTCAGTCCGTACATCTGTGTGTATACTTTTTCTTCCTCCCAAACGAATGGGCGGATTTTTACCAAACTTGGTAGTAATGTTCCTGGGATGACCCTTTTCTTAAGTTCAAGAAATTTGATTGACCTCTCCCTCCCCCCATATATGGGCATGGCATTTTATTTGAAAATCTTTAAAAAGTTATTGTCATGGTGTGTGTGTGGTCCGTGCATGTGTCAGTCCGTACATCTGTGTGTATACTTTTTCTTCCTCCCAAACGAATGGGCGGATTTTTACCAAACTTGGTAGTAATGTTCCTGGGATGACCCTTTTCTTAAGTTCAAGAAATTTGATTGACCTCTCCCTCCCCCCATATATGGGCATGGCATTTTATTTGAAAATCTTTAAAAATCTTCTCTCAAACCATTCGACTGATTTCAATGGAACTTTGCAATGATGCAGTGTTTATTCTAGGATTTCGTAGCTCTGGGGGATTTCAGCACAAAATTGAAGCTATGGAGAAATATCTGGTATTCAATACTCTTTGCTCATAGTAAAAATTCCCCCACAAATTTAGAAAATATGGGGATCTTTGAAAAAAGTGGGACAATCCCCAAATCCCCCTGCCTGGTGATGTTTCCTGGGCTACCCTTTACTTAAATTATAAAGAAATTTTGATTGATCCCCAAAATATGGGTGTGGCAGGGCTGGGCTCTATAATCTCTAAAAATCTTCTCCTTTCAAATTTTAGGGCCGATCTCAACAAAACTTTGCATGAATGTTCCAAGGGTAACCCTTGACATTAATTGTTCAAGAAATTTTGATCCCACCCTAATTATGGGCAAGGCAGGACGGGGCTTTTTTTAAAAGTCTTTAAAATTCTTCTCCTCCCCTGTCTTTGGGTCAAGTTTAATTAAACTAGTTATGAATATTCCTTAGGTGCACTTTTACTTAAATTGGTCTTGAAATTTTGATGGAACCTCAAATGTGGGCGGACAGGGCAGGGCTAATACACTTTAAAGCTCAAAAAAAAAATTCTCCCCCCAATCAATTGGTCTAATTTCAATGAATCTTGGTATACATGTTTCATGAATAACCCTTCACTTAATTTGTTTTACTTATGAATGATCTTATAATTGCAATCACCTTAGTATTTGTAATAAGATGGGTAAAGGTTAATGGTGATTGAGTATTTTGGTACAATGTGGAATAGACCCAATCAATCATTATAAAATAGTTGCAAAGGGACTTCAAAGTGTTGTTTTCAGTCTTAGTAAGCTTTGTATAATGAAGGTCTAGATATGTAAAAGCCAGTGGAGTTATACATGCCCTTTTGGGCCTCTTGTTCGATTATTATATTACATATAGATAATGGTCTCAGGAGGAAAATATGATATATTATTTCACACCTTAACAATTTAGACCAATGACATCGCTTATTTTGCATCACGTGAGAGTGAAATATCTAGATCCATATTGTACAACCAGAACGAGGCTACTGTGCAATACGGATTTTATTCCAAAACGAGACAACCTATATTGTACGATGAAAGTGAGGCAAGCTATATTGTACAATGAAAGCGAGGCTGCAGTCCCGAATATAGATATCACCACTTTTCGCAGCCTTTTCAATGTACTAAACCCTCTGTTCGGAGGTATTTAAATAAGTTTGATCTTGAGAAGATTTCTTCATTTGTTACATTGTTTATCATTTGTTCAGGTGATAATGTATATTTCAAGCGACAACGGGCAGTCAACCTGTTTAATGTTAATTACATATTATAATCAGTAAGCACTTATCGACTTGACACATGAAATAAACATTTCACGTGGAAATCTATTTTTAGAACAAATGTTTGTTTCAATTTCAACATGTTCATAGTGACTTGCGTTTGACGCCCTTATCCGGATCATTTCGGATCTATTCCCTTTGTCTCTCTCAAATGTCACGAATCGTTAATTGTGGAACTTTCAGTGTATGGTGTGAAATAAAGATGTCATTTAACATGATCGAGTACAATACTGAATTCATTGGATTCGTACCCTGCAGAACCAGTCTATATTTTGACTCGGCTATCGCCTCGTCAAATATAGACTGGTTCTGCAGGGTACTCATCCAATAGAATTCAGTATTGTACACGATCATGTTAAATAACCTCTTATTATAAAACATTCATGCATGTAGCTAATTATCTCTTTTGGTAAAAAATACCTTTTCTTTATATTGATATTTATATGCTTTTTTGGTCAGAGGAAAAAAGTCATTTCCAGATTGAAAATTAAGTCTGGTCCTTGAAGGATATTTTATAGCCAATGGAGCAACACAGGTCATCATGGACCCCTTGTTAATTGTTCAATTCTGAAATTAGTTTCCTTTAAAATTGAGTAATCATATGAATGAATTAGTGATTTGTCACCCTGAATAGAATTAAATAGTTCTATGGACTGCCTGCTTTAAAATGAGGTGAATGATTATTTTAAATTCTTAAAATCGGCATCAGACATTTAACCCTTGTCATGCTGATCCCCGAATATTCCTGCTTCGGCAGGAGGTATGGACAAACACCAGGCTGCACATATGTGCAGTCTGATTTTAGTTCATACAACCTGATTTTCTTTTTTAAACGGGAAAAGTTTCAGAAATTATATTTTCAAAATCAAATGCACACTCATAATTAGGAAATACAGAGCTTTCAGCACTTTGATTTATATATAATTTTGTCAAGGTTTTTTATTCAGCATGACAAGGGTTGAAATTATGACTTCAAAATTATCAATCATTATCCCTTTCCTTGTGATCCAAATTATGCTTGACTGTTCATCTGTAACTAGGCAAAATTTAGTTACATTATATATGTTACCAAGTTAATTGTTGTGTTTTTAGCTCACCTGAGCACAAAGTGCTCAAGGTGAGCTTTTGTGGTCGCATGATGTCCGTCGTCCTTCGTGTGTCGTGGGTCGTGCGTCGTCAACATTTACCTTGTAGACACTCTAGAAGCCATATTTTCTGCTCAATCAACCTGAAAATTGGTCAGAATGATTGTCTTGTGGAATCTCGGACAAGTTCGAAATTGGGTCAAGTTGGGTCAAAAATGAGGTCACGGGGTCAAATATTAGAAAAACCTTGTAGACACTCTAGAAGCCATATTTTCAGCTCAATCAACCTGAAAATTGGTCAGAATGGTTGTCTTGATGAAATCTCGGACAAGTTCGAAATTGGGTCAAGTGGGGTCAAAAATGAGGTCACTGGGTCAAATATGAGAAAAATCTTGTAGACACTCTAAAAGCCGTATTTTCTTGCGCAATCAACCTGAAAATTGGTCAGAATGTTTGTCTTGATGAAATCTTGGACAAGTTCGAAATCGGGTCAAGTGGGGTCAAAAAAGGTCACGGGGTCAAATATTAAAGAAACCTTGTAGACACTCTAAAAGCCGTATTTTTTGCACAATCAACCTGAAAATTGGTCAGAATGATTGTCTTGATGAAATCTTGGACAAGTTCAAAATTGGGTCAAGTGGGGTCAAAAATGAGGTCACTGGGTCAAATATGAGAAAAATCTTGTAGACACTCTAGTAGCCATAATTTTTGCTCAATCAACCTGAAAATTGGTCAGAATGTTTGTCTTGATGAAATCTTGGACAAGTTCGAAATTGGGTCAAGTGGGGTCAAAAATGAGGCCAGGGGGTCAAATATTAGAAAAACCTTGTAGACACTTTAGAAGCCATATTTTTAGCTCAATCAACCTGAAAATTGGTCAGAATGGTTGTCTTGATGAAGTCTAGGTTAAGTTTGAATTAAGGTCAAATGGGATCAAAAATGAGGACACAGGTTCAAGGTTAGAAAAACCTTGTAGACACTCACTCTTTAAGCCATATTTTTGCTCAATCAACTTGAAAATTGGTCAGAACTTGGGTCAAGTTGGATCAAAACTGAGGTCACAGGGTCAAATATTAGAAAATCCTTCTAGACACTCTAGAGGCCAATCATCCAGAGAATTATCCAGATTGAAATTGTCTTTAAAAATTTGTCTGGTTTGAATTTGGGTCAAGTATGGTTAAAAACTAGGTTAAGAGGTCAGATCTTAAGACTGTTAACTCAGGTGAGCGATTTAGGGCCACTATGGCCCTCTTGTTTTTTAATCCAGGAGAATTTGAGATCCAGAGTAAGATATTTGTAACCAGTCTACTGGCCCAACACCTGAGTGTGGTATTGTGGTTTGTTCAAGTTGGTTTACTACCAGAAAATGATGGTCAGTATTGTTTAAACCATATATTTCAAAAACCAAATTTTAATCCCCCCCCACATCTAAAAGCTTGGGGCATGTTTTATTGCCTGTCTATGAAAAACTTAAGCGAAAGAGTGATTACAATAATTTATTATCCAATGTCTTCAAGCCTATGTGATAAACAATGCTAGGATTTAGGATTCTGAGCCAACGAAGACCATAAAGCAACCCTTAGCCCAATAATGTTGGTTTCTTTTTAAAATGCAGAATAACTTGGCTGAACTAATGGTTGGAGCATCAGTACCTCCACAAATGTCAACTTTTTTTGTTTATTCGTGTACCAGTTGTAAAACTTAATGCTATCAAACTTCAAAAGCCAGATAACACTACATGATCTAAAAATAGATTCTGTTGTCAATATGAGCAGAAAGTAAACTTGAAACTTAATGGCTTAGCTGAGTATTTTAATAGTTTCTTACATCCAAAGGATTGCAATTATAAGGGCCAAGTGTCTTTTTCAATGCATTTAGTACAAGGTGCAATTGCCTTGGCATGTGGCTTAAATATAATGCCATACATGGGTTATTTGCCATGTGCTAACGGAATAACACTTTATACTCCAATAAATGCAGTGATAAATGCATTAATTCCTGTACTTATTGATGCTTAAGTGTTGGCATGACAGAGAAGGTTCAGATCTTATTTCTGAGAAAAAATTTTTTGGAGGCATATGACCGTCAGAAACATCTGATGTAGACCAGAATCAGTTTGTGAGGTATTTTTTTCTCTTTCATAAACTTAAGTTTTGTACTTTTTTAGTTGTTGGTAGGTATGCCAGGATCAAAGGAATGATATAACACAACTAGATGATGTCACTTACACCACCTAGACATGTTTAGGACATCAAGGTGGTGAGCTTTCACTGAAAACCAAGGAAAAATATGTTAGAAATCCATATATAGTATTTTATTTTGATTTTGGTTTATTTTGTAGATACAGAGGTAATGACTGGGTTTAGATATGCTTATCCAGTTACTAATTTGGTATCTGCTTATAAAGCTAGAAGGAAAGACTTACAGAAATTAAACAGGTGAGTTTTTGAGTGTTAATTTATACTATTTTATCTACAGTCCCTTTGGTTTTTAGCTCCACTGGCTGAAAGCCACTGGGGCTATTGTCATGACATTGTGTCCGTCTTGTGTCTGTCCGTTCGTCTGGTCATAAACTTTTTCTTTAAAAACCGTCTCCTCAGAAACTACAGGATGGATTTCAACCAAACTTTACAGGAATGATCCTTGGGTGACCCTCTTTCAAGTTGTTCAAGAAATTTTGATGCAATGAAAAACATGGAATTAATGGGCATGGCTAATTTCCAAATATGGTAAAAAGTGACTTTTCTCAGGTTCTTACTGATGGATACCAATTAAATTTTACATGAATTATCCTTAAGTGACCCTTTATCAGTCTGCAAAAAATTATTGTGACAGATGAAAAGTATATATTTTATGGGCGGAGGTCATTTCTCTATATGTTATATAGTGGAAACTTTAAATATCATTTTCTTAGAATCTAATCGATAGATATCAACCAAATTTTACATCAATGATCCTTGGGTGACCCTTTATCAGTTTACCAAAAATTATTGTGATTGGATGAAAAGTAATATTTTATGGGAGGAGGTCATTTCTCTACATGTTATATAGTGGAAACTTTGAAAATTATTTTCTCAGAATGTAACTGATGGATATCAATCAAACTTCATAAGTGTAATCCTTGGGTGACCCATTTTCATTCAGCCAAAAATTATTGTGATTTGATGAAAAATATGTCTTTTATTGGTGGAGGTCATTTCTCTATATGTTATAATAGTGGAAACTTTGAAAATCATTTCAACACCAGTAGAAGCCAGAATATCTAAAAATCTAGTCAAAACTTAGATTTACTATTACAAGAAATTCAAGCTTGTGGAGCGACACAAGCCATTCATGGCTTTCTAGTTATACCTGCTATGTTATTTAGAAAGTATTGTTGAAAAAGAATGAATTCCTTGTTTTTGAAGAACTCAAATTTCAGTCATAGGTCAAGGTTGTATGTATGAATTGATTTCAAAACATGTTTTGCATTGAGAATAAAAGTTTTACAGAAAGTAAACATTAGCCTGGCTGCTATTAAACAAAATTAGAGTTAACGTCTTTGAGAACTTTTGAGAATATTTACTTCCTTTTGATCTACCTGCTTATTCTCATTTCTGTAGGTATCAATTTTCATTTAGAATAAGTTTGAAATTATAATTTCAATTTTTGCTTTTGAGTGAGTATGACAAACTCCTAGTTTACAAGTTGTTTGTCTCTTTTTACAGTGACACAGGTCTCTTAATGATAGATGGTCTTGTAGAGACTAGTGAAGGTGTGATAGATCTCTGGGAAAGAGAAGGTGGAGATAGAGTCTACCCTCCCCCTAGTTTACATGTTGTTTGTCTCTTTTTACAGTGACACAGGTCTCTTAATGATAGATGGTCTTGTAGAGACTAGTGAAGGTGTGATAGATGTCTGGGAAAGAGAAGGTGGAGATAGAGTCTACCCTCCCCCTAGTTTACACGTTGTTTGTCTCTTTTTACAGTGACACAGGTCTCTTAATGATAGATGGTCTTGTAGAGACTAGTGAAGGTGTGATAGATGTCTGGGAAAGAGAAGGTGGAGATAGAGTCTACCCTCCTCCTAGTTTACACGTTGTTTGTCTCTTTTTACAGTGACACAGGTCTCTTAATGATAGATGGTCTTGTAGAGACTAGTGAAGGTGTGATAGATGTCTGGGAAAGAGAAGGTGGAGATAGAGTCTACCCTCCCCCTAGTTTACACGTTGTTTGTCTCTTTTTACAGTGACACAGGTCTCTTAATGATAGATGGTCTTGTAGAGACTAGTGAAGGTGTGATAGATGTCTTGGAAAGAGAAGGTGGAGATAGAGTCTACCCTCCCCCTAGTTTACACGTTGTTTGTCTCTTTTTACAGTGACACAGGTCTCTTAATGATAGATGGTCTTGTAGAGACTAGTGAAGGTGTGATAGATCTCTGGGAAAGAGAAGGTGGAGATAGAGTCTACCCTCCTCCTAGTTTACATGTAAGTCATATATTACACCCCTTCAGCGACCATATTAAGCAAATAAGTCCAATAAATAATACATACTCTTTTAGATTTCATTGTTAAAATCCAATCTGGATAGTGACATATGCTCTGAAGGCTATAGAGTCACCAATAAATGGTCCCATATGATGAAATATATAAAAAAAATCATTCTTTTCTGAAACAACTTGTCAAAATTAAATCCAAACTTTACAGAAACAATACTTGGGACATACTCTTTCAGATTTCTTTGTGATATTTCAATAGGACCAAAAGTCGTGAAAATTGGTCCCATTTGATAAAATGCAAATTTCTCTGAAAGACGCTGGTCAGAATTCAATTTACTTCAAAGAAATGATGCTATGATTTTTAATTCCTCTGGCCCAAGGCCAGCGAGCTATTGTCATGGCACGGTGTCCATCGTGCGTCAGTGCATAAACTTTTCTTTAAACACCTCTGACGAAATTGATGGGTGGATTTTGATGAAACTTGACAGAAATGATCCTTGGGTGACCCTCTTCTAAAAGTGTTCAAGTAATTAGGATCAACTCCCAAATATGGGCATGGTAGGGTGGGGCATTTTTATGCTCCCCGAAGGGAGAGCATATAGCCGCCGCTTCGTCTGTCAGTCCGTCCGTCCATCCGTCCGTCCATCTGTCCATCCCCACCTATTTCTCCATAACCCTTGGGCCAAATCAAATGAAACTTACCATGTGAACTCCCTATGATATAGTGATGATGCATCTGTGACGGTTTTTGGATTTGAGGCCTCGTCACGGGAAAAGGGGACTTAGGGTAAAAAAACAGTTTTTCCCAAATTTCTCCTAGTCTAACAGTCAGAATTTAGTGAAATTTCATATTTGAGTAGCAGATCAGATGCCCTTTACTATAAATAATTTGAAATTAATTTAAAAAAAATATATTATGGAAAAAGGGGGCTAAATGTTTGTTACCTTTACACTAGCGTGTAAAATACAGTTATTCTTTCATTTCTCCAAGTCTCATGCTCAGAATTTGATGAAATTTCAAATTTTAGTAGCAAATCAGATTCCCTTTACCATAAAGTATTTGAAATTTGTGTCTCAAAATATGTCATGCAAAAAGGGGGTTTAATGTTTGTTACCTTTATGTTTGCTGTATAAGATAACACCTTATTTGAGTCCTTGCAATCTGACCACAGAGCATATCTCCTAAAGTATAATAGCTATCAACTTGAAACCTTATGGGTGGATAGATCTTATGGAGGAGAAGTCCATTGCACAAGAACTACAACTCTTGCTTGCATAATTTTGGAGTTATTGCCCTTTGTTATTTTTGATACTTAGATTATGTCTGGAGCATATCTCCTAAAGTATAATAGCTATCAACTTGAAACTTTATGGGTGGATAGATCTCATAGAGGAGAAGTGCAGTGTACAAGAACTGCAACTCTTGCTTGCATAATTTTGGAGTTATTGCCCTTTGTTATATTGATACTTAGATTTTGTCTGGAGCATATCTCCTTAAGTATAATAGCTATCAACTTGAATCTTTATGGGTGGATAGATCTCATGGAAGAGAAGTGCAATACACCTGAACTACAACTATTGCTTGCATAATTTTGGAGTTATTGCCCTTTGTTATTTTATTACTTAGATTTTATAGGAGGCAAATCTTTGACAGTACATAGAATCTTTTATCTATTAGGCTTCAGTTTACTATCAAGCTTTCTTGGCGGGGGATGTCCATGTCCAATGTGGCTCTTGTTTTTGTGACAATGCCTTATTCGGGGAGCATAATCCGTCTCTGACGGCTCTTGTTTCACTTTGAAATCTTTAAAAATCATCACCTCCCAAACCATTGGGCCAATTTCAATGAAACTTGGCATATGTGTTCCTTGAGTGACCCTTTACTTAAATTGTTCAAGAAATTTTGGTTGGTCCATAAATTTGGGTGTGGCAGGGCTGATTTTGAGCCTGAAATCTTTGAACATCTCCTGAACCACTTTCAGGAGGCTGATTTCAATGAAACTTCTGGGGCTTATTGAAATTGCAGCCTTAAGAATGCAACTCTTCCTAAGTTTCTGGCTGGATCTAAATGAAACTTGGTGGATGTTATAACCGAAATTGGTAGATGAGCATGGATTAAGGATTTTATGGTTCATTAATTTTACCCTAAATTATGCTCCCTTAAAACTTAGTAAATGGGGCTTATTGAAATTGCAGCCTTTTGAACGCAACTCCTCCTTACTTTTTGTCTTTATTTAAATTAAACTTGGTCAATGTCATCACCATAATTTGTAGATGTAAATAGATCAAGGATTTTATGGCTCATTTATTTCCCTGAATTTTGCCCCCTTAAAACTTAGTGTCTGGGGCTTATTGAAATTGTAGCCTTGTGAAGGCAACTCCTCCTAACTTTTTGTCTTGATTTAAATAAAACTTGGTCATTTTGAATTTGATTGAAGGTTCTGTCAAAATAAGTAGTGTCTACAATTATTTTCGTGAAACAGCAGCAAAGTGGCGGCGAATTTTGTGACTATAGCACTCTTGTTAAAAAATTGTTGGCAGATTTTGATTGGCTCATAAATATGGGCGTGGTAGGGCAGGGCTTATTTTGAACTCGAAATCTTTGAAAGACATCTCCTCCTGAACCTTATGTTTTAATAAAGGGATGCAGGTTCATGGAGATTGAGTATTTTTTGTGCAATTTGGGCCAGACCCAGTTTATCATTATGAAATAGGTCTTAAGAGATTTCACAGAGTTGTTTTCATTCAAAGGAAGCCTTATTTAATGAAAGTCTAAAGATGTTAAAGCCAGTGGAGCTGTGTTCCTCTTGGGCCTCATGTTTAGATTTTTTTATTGATAAATTCTGTTTTGGCTCTGAAGGGCTTTGGGCACTTGAGTCATCACAAAAAGGTCCCATACAGTGAAATATTCTAAGAATGTCCTCTCTGTCATTAGGTATTGGATATCAATGATTTATGTTAGAATTGTTCTCAAGATTAACCTCTTCTAGATTCTTTTGGATTATCATGCTGCATTACAGGAAAGAAGGCCTTCAGAATGCAAACTTCTAGATAACATAACTACTACATTTATAGATGAATTTTCTTGAAACTCTAAGAAAATGTTCTCCAGCATTTGATCATGCATACATTAAAGCTGTTTTGCAAAATTATTCTGCTTCGTGGAAAAGGGGGCCTTCATGTAAAATTGTTCGAAAAAGATTAATCCTTCATATTTTATAGATGGATTTTATGGCAATTTCCATAGAATGTCCTTACATATTTTGGCTGTCTGGCCCTAGTATTATGTGTTATTGGAAAAGGAGCAGTCATAAATTGCCTCCTATGTTTATCAATGTATTTTCGGAAGCTTTCAAAGAGTGTTCCTCAATATTTGACCATACTTCTTTATGCATCGTGATTTTATGTCATGTGATGGAAAATAGGAAATTAATGATGTAAAATTCTATGTTATTACAACTCCATGTACATGAACAGATTTAGTTTAACCTTTCACAGAATTACCTGTATTGTTTTACCCTTTAAAAGTTATCTTGGTTTATTATTATGATATGCTTTCACTTACAATTTGATTTTTAATGATGAGCTCCTTTCAAATCAACTAGATCTTACCTTATAGCTTTCTAAAGCAGTTCAATCTTAATCAGTCAGATTTTCTGAGCAGATATTGCCTGTGGAGTGATATTTTCAATTTGCAATAAGTCTTTACTCGCATTTCAGTCATTTATTGCATGTTTAACCCAAATGTGCGTAGTCAATTAATTGAGTTTAGTTTATTTTAATTTCAGGCTTCATTATGTACTTATTTAATGGAAGATGTAGAAGTGACAACCAAACACAGCCTCACATTGTACTTGTTGCTGGATCTAGTTTCCATGGAAACACCAGAAGATAATGTCACAGTGAGTTAAAAGAAATTTTGAAATATACAATTGCACCATTGTCATAGAATTATAGACTTGGCTGTGAATAATATAATTTTATTATAATCATAAAAAAATTATAATGATTCTTTGACAAATATGTAACTGTACCCCAAAACATAACAAAAAATCCCTCTTTTGATAAGATCTAAAGTAGCTATGATGGTATATTTATTGCATGAGAAACAAAATAAAAGCTCTATCCTGATCATTGTTGGTTTACACTTCAACAAGATAAAGCCAAACAGTTATAATTTACAAGAATCAAAGAATCCTCTATTTATGAATGGCATTTTGTTAGTTTTCAGACAAGATTGTTGCTTTTACACAGAGATATAACCTCTCCCAGACTTTAGTTAAACAAATACAGGCATACTGGTTACTGGATCACAAGGATTTTGAGGTAACACATATAATTAATTCAATTTTAGCAGGACTTTTTGAATAAAGGGGTTGATACAGCATGATACTTTAATTAAGTTTTACTTGCAACCCTCATTTCTAACTCTATTACTCTGAAACCTTAAACACGATTAATTTATAAATTAAATATCTGTTATAACTCTTATAAAATAATATATAATTGTAAACTTTTCACATGCTTTTTAGCACCACTGGTTGAAAGCCACTGGGGCTATTGTCAGGGCATTGTGTCCGTCGTGCGTCCGTCTGTCCATCCATACAGGCGTTCGGTCGTAAACTTTTTCTTTAAAAATCTTCTCCTCAGAAACTACTGGATGAATTTCAACCAAACTTAACAGGAATGATTCTTGGGTGACCCTCTTTCATAGTTATTCAAGAAATTTGGTTCCAATGGATACAAATTAAATTTTACATGAACAATCCTTGGGTGACCTTTTATCAGTCTACCAAAAATTTTAGTGATTCGATGAAAAATATGTATTTTATGAGTGGAGGCATTTCTCTATATGTTTTAAAGTGGAAACTTTGAATATCATTTTCTCAGAATGTAATTGATGGATATCAACCAAATTTCACTGGAATGATTCTTGAGTGACCCTTTATCAGTCAACCAAAAATTATTGTGATCGGGTGAAAAATATGTATTCTATGGGCGGAGATCATTTCTCTATATGTTATATAATGAAAACTTTGAAAATTATTTTCTCAGAATGTAACCGATGGATATCAATCAAAATTCCATGTTATGATGCTTGGGTGACCCATTATCATGCAGCCAAAAATTATTGGCATTGGATGAAAAATATGTATTTTATGGGTGGAGGTCATTTCTCTATATGATATACAGTGGAAACTTTGAAAATCATTTCAACATCAGTAGAACCCAAAATATCTAAAAATTTAGTCAAAACTTAGGTTTGCTATTACAAGAATTTCAAGCCTGTGGAGCGACTCAAGCCATTCATGGCTTTCTAGTTTGATCATATAATTAGGTCATGCACACAATGGGACTTTTGATTACAACAAGCATGAATTGCAGATAGTATCTTGATTTGTCAAACAGATAGATGATTGATCTGATAAAGTTGTGATATAGGACAGTCATATACTTTATACTATGGGACGGAAGTGAAAGTTTGGTCTATAAAGAAGGAATATTCTGAATAATGGATACCTGGGTATAAGCTTTAACTGTCTGCTTCAAAATTATAATCTGTACAAATTTCAACCCTAAACTATGGTTTGACAGAGTTATGGCCCTTTTATTTCAGTATTGACAAGTACTTGTAGGGGGGTATTAGTAAGCTTTGTCACAGTCTAGTTCTATCTGCTGTAGTTATTATTTTTTATTTGGCTAACAGGTGGGAAAGGAGGTTTAAAAGGGTGAAAAATAACAAGTTAAAAGTCAAAACTTCTAGACTATTATCATATTGCCAAAATATAGATATTTGAATCAATATTTCATTAAAACGGCTATTACATTTTCTACAATCAAATGAATCACACGGCTCAGCTTGAATTTGTGGCTAACAGTGTGACAGTGCTACTGATGGAGATAGGGCAGAAATTATTTAACATTAATTTTGCTCTGTTGGTAGATTAAGTTTATTACTATGACAATACAGTTTATCTTCTACCAAAGGACTATAGACTTGACCCGGTCACTTTTATGGACTATGACCTGTTTAAGTGAATGTAACAGACACTTTAGATTTTTTTTCAGCCTTTTTGCACTCAGACTGTAAATAGACTTTACTGGGCCTTATCATAAACATTCCATTTTAAGAAATTGTAGACTTATAAATTCAGGTAATTTTAGCCTGATTTTAAGCAACATTGTTTATGTGCATTTGGTTGTAAAAAATGTGTTTGTTAAAAACCTTATAGGAATAAGTTCCTTAATACTGTGACCTTTTTGCTATTTTGGCTTTTACAAATTCTAATGTTAACTAGAAATTACATGTTTATAAAATCTATGTCTGAATAGTTTATCATAACAAATCCACAACTCTATTCCCATTGTTCATTAAGTTAGATTAATAACGATTTAAAAAGAATAAAAAAAATCATAACGGCTTCTCACAGCTCTAATTAATCTAGACTGGCAAGACTGTCATCTATTGATATCCATTTACAGAGGGCAGAGTAGATTGAACAGGTTTACTATTTATTATACCCCTACCTACGAAGTAGAGGGGGGTATATTGGTTTCACTATGTCTGTCCATCCGTCCATCCATCCGTCTGTCCGTAGACCTTTTTGTTTCTGGACTCTAACTCAAGAACCAAGTGACCTACAATCATGAAACTTTGTACAAATGTTCCTTATGACCAAGGGAAGTGCCCTATTGTTTTGGGTTACAAAGGTCAAGGTCACAGTCAGCCTTTGTTCAATTTTCGTTTCCAGGCTCTAAATCAAGATCCAAGTGACCTACAATTATGAAACTTTATGCAAATGTTCCTTTTGACCCAAGGAAGTGCCCTATTGTTTTTGGGTCACAAAGGTCAAGGTCACAGTCAGCATTTGTTAGATTTTTTTGCCCCTGTATCGAGAGATCGGGGGCATATTGTTTTACTCATGTCCGTCCGACTGTCCATCTGTCCAAAAACTTAACCTTTGCCTTTTCCCCAAAAGTATTTGACATACAAAGCTGTACACCAAAGTCAAGGTCAGGTGACAAGGTCAAGGTCATCTGTCAAGGTCAAACTTTAAAAAAAAAGTGCTGTTCTGGGGGCATTCGTGTTTCACAAACACATCTTATTCTTTCTGGACTCTAACTTGAGAACCAAGTGACCTACAATCATGAAACTTTATACAAATGTTGCCTATGACTCAATGGGTCACATAGGTCAAAGGTCAAGGTCACAGTCATTTTTTTTTTTCAATTTTCATTTCTGGACTCTAACTCAAAAAATCAAGCAACCTTGAATCATGAATTTTTATGCAAATACTGTATATGACCTCAATATTTGTTACACACACATCCTGCACTTATAGCACTTGCATTCTGACAAAGTGCTTGTGGGGGTATAAGTCCACTTTGTGACCGCTCTAGTTATTATTCAAGTAATAAAAACTGAGGCTTGTTACATGCCATTTTCTGTGAAAGGTTGTGTATTTGAAATTGATCAGATACCAGGTCAATTAAAGTGTGACCTTTCCTATTTTATTTTCACTTCATAAATCTCCATCTGTTTGATAGAATGAATTTTGTGCTGATTTTGAGAAATTCTCTTTCGACAGTTGGTAAAAGAGCCTCGATTAAAGAAGGGAAAAAAGTCCTCAAAAGCTTTCATATTACTCTAAGAATTCGCAAAAAAGCTTATTGCAAGGGTAAATAATTTCTAAAAAAAATCTACGAAGGCTAAAGAAAAGTATACAAGAGTTGAATATAGATAAATGTATACTGTCTGTGTTTCAGGAAGCGATGAGTTTACTAGAGACATGTAATATGACGTCAAATTTTACCCACTGGCAACACCGCTGTATACTGAAGGCCTTGTATTATCAGGGTGAGGTCAGATTGGCCCTGAGATATCTCTATATAGCCAGACCACCACTCTTTACCCTGGATGATATAAAACTGAAGATGTCTGTCCTACTGGCAAATGGGTAATTACTCCATACAGAAACCTTTATAACCTTTAAAACATTTTATTTTTTAGGTGAATTGGCCGAAGGCCACTTTGGCTATTGTCCTGGCGCTGTGTCTGTCGTGTATCTGTCCTTGCGTCCATTTGTGGGTCAGGTCATAAACTTTTTTAAAAAAAGTCTTATCATCAGACACTACTGGATCAATTCAACCAAACTTCAAGGAATGATCCTTGGGTGACCCTCTTCCAAAGTTGTTCAACGATTTTTGATCCAATGAAAAGCAAGGCTTTAATGGATGTTGCATATTTTCTTAAATTGTAATGGGACATTTCACAGAATCTAACTATTTCAATCAAATTTCACTGGTACAATCCTTGAAAGATCCTTAATCTGTCTAAAATGATTTATCATGATCGGATTAAAAATATGTCTTTTATGGGCAGAGGTCATTTCTCTATATCTTATAGAGTGGAATTTTGAACATCATTTTCTCAGAATCTAACAGATGGATTTCAACCAAATTTAACTTTTATGATCCTTGGGTGATCCTTGATCAGTCTTCAAAAAACTATTGTGATCAGATGAAAAATATGTCTAATGGGCGGAGCCTGAGGTCATGTCTCTATATGTTGTAAAGAGGAATTTTGAAAATCATTTTCTCAGAATCTAACTCATAGATATCATGATTAGATGAAAAATGTGTCTTTTATGGTCCGAGGTGATTTCTCTATATGTTAGAAACTTTGAAAATCATTTTCCCATAATCTAATTGATGGGTATCAACTAAGTTTCACTGGAGAGATCCTTTGGTGAACCTTTATTAGACTTCAAAAAAATATTGTGATCAGATGAAAAAATATGTCTTTTATGGGCAGAGGTCATTTCTATATATGTTATATAAATGGAAACTTTGAAAAATCATTTTCTCAGAATCCAATTGACGGATATCAACCAAATTTCACCAGAGTGATTCTTGGATGACCCTTTATCAGACTTCACACTGTGATTAAATGAAAAACATGTATTTAACAGATCGAGGTCAATTTTAGGTCAATATATGTCATTCATCAATCATGAATTTTTCTTGGCAGAAACATTTCAGGATATGACACTAAAAAACACTTAATTTTCTTGAAATAAACATTCATCTATTCACTTAAATTCTCCTTTAATCATGTCTGTCGATTTAGGCCTGTGGAAGAAAATCGGCTACTCAAGCAACTCTAGTTTGAAATCTTTATTTTTCTTGATAAATACTTAAATAATAATACTCTATTTAGATGAGTAAAGCTTTCAATTTATGATCTAAATTATCTTTTAAAAGCATTTAACATACACATTTGTTAAACCCCTCCCCTTACCACTTACAAAGTAGACTGGGGTATATTGGTTTCATCATGTCTGTCTGTCCATCCGTCTGTCTATTTGTTCATCTCCCACACATCAGGACACTTTTAGTTCCAGACTCCTACTCAAGAACGAAGTGGCCTAGAAACATATAACTGTATTAATCAGCAAGTGCCTGATTGTTTTGAGTTGAAGGTCAAGGCCATAGTTGAACTTTGTCTGAAAAACCAATTATGTAACTGGGACAAAGCCCTGGTGTGTGTGTGTGTGTGTGGGTGGATAGGTGGGTGGGTGGGGGGGTGTATTAGTCTGTTTTGTGACAGATCTAATTCTTAAAGTATTATTTAAGATTATTATTTATATCTCACTCTCTGCAGTATTTTATTTTTACCAGGTTTGTGACAGAAGCCTTAAACTTTCACAGAAAGACTGGAACTAAATCAAACTCAAAGGATCTACTTACACATGTCTTCTATGGATGTCAACAAAGTAGGTATAATACTGTGGCCCTGTGACTAAAAGGAACCATCTGTGAATGTTGAAATATGATATTTTGTCAAGTCTGCATGCTGTGATTGAGACACAGGTGACACCATGATCTGTCTGTGTATGAGTATTTATCTGTAAGCCTATCTATTTGTCCACATTTGTCTGGAGCATAAAATCCACAATTATGGATGCATTTTAAAATTATTTCACACAATTATACACCACAATTAGTTGATTTTCCATTGTAAAGAATTTTTCCTGCATCTTATAGGTCAAGGTCATACTGAAAGCCAAGGTTAAAATTTTGGAGCACATCTCCTACATTTATTGTTGGATATCAAAATGATATGGCACAAATATTCATCAAGAAGTGCCATTTAAAGTAGTGATGGCTCAAGGTCAAAGGTGAAGGTCTCATCTAAGGTCAGACATCGGTGGGCTAAACAAGGATTTTCCCTTGACAACCATTCAAGATTCAGTACAGATAGCTAACTAGATTTCTTTTTGAAAAGAGTATAGAATGATTTTTATCTGGCATACAAAACAAAATTATCAACATTTACCTTGAAGACCCTGGAGAGGTCACAATTTTGGCTGTATCAACCTGAGCATTGGTCAGATAGATTGTCTTGATGAAATCTCTGTCAAGTTGGAAATTGGAACATTTGGGGTCAAAAACTAGGTTACAAGTCAAATCTTAGAAAAACCTTGTAGACACTCCAAATGCCTTTTGGTGAGCTATTGTGATCATCTAATGTCTGTCATCTACAATTTCTTTAAACGCCTTCTCCTCCTAAACTGGTAGGCCAATCTTGATGAAACTTGGCAGGGATGGTCCTTAGGTCAAGCTCTACCAAAGTTGTTCAATTAAATAAAATCCACACTTAACTTTCCCTCTACGCTTAACAAAGGATGAAAGGAGGAAAATCTTTTCTGAAAACAGGAGGCAGACAGCCTTCATATTTTATATGTAGCATCATCAAGCGGGGCTCTGCCAAGATTGTTCATTACAATGCCTTGGGGTCATATTTGGGCTCCACTTGGGCGCAACCTTTTTTTCCAAAGAATCAAAGAGAGAAAAATCTTCTCTGAAACGACAAGGTAGCTCCACTTGCTGAAAGCCACTGGGGCTATTGTCATGGCGTTGTGTCCGTCGTGCGTGCGTCTGTGCGTCTGTTCGTAACTTTTTTCTTTAAAAAATCTTCTCCTTAGAAACTACTGGATGAATTTCAACCAAACTTCATAGGAATGATCCTTGGGTGACCCTCTTTCAAAGTTGTTAAAGAAATTTTGATCGGTTAGAAAAGAAATCTTATGATTTTCTAGAATCTTTACCGCTCGGATATTTCGATTAGGATAATAATTTTTGATCTGAAGTAAGTAATTTTCATTTTCAATGATTTCGATACGTTATTTTTTCCATCGCATATTTACAGAAAATTCAATTTCAATTTCAGTAACGTGTTTTCTGCGAAATAATCTCATCCTTTCACAGGATTTAAAAAAAAAAAAAAGATAAAACAAACCCGGAAGCGGGCCGCATTTAAAAAACCATCGCGAATCATTAAAAGGCCGAGCGGGATCGTCGTACACCCGAAGAATATAAAGCAAAGCATTCGTTCCAGACTAAAATTAACTCTAACACGAGCAAACAGCGATTATGAATCGGGTAAAGGTGCGATCAACAACTTGACACGTCTATGTGTACTTTACGGATCGCAGTATCACCTGTCAAATAAAAGACAAAACTTGTGAATTTGATTATGTGTCCCGATGTAACCTCCCGATTGTTTCTAATATCCAATAAAATAGGGTCCCGGTGCAAAAAAGTTGTTTCCATTAACCGGGAGTTTCTATAATCTGAGTTTCGATTATCCGACGAAATTTACTTAGGCTAAAGAATAAATGGTTTTGTGCCAGAGGAAAAGTTGCTAATATCCGAAAATCCCTATTATCCGAGTTGCTAATAAAGGGATTCTACTGTATAGTGGAAAATTTGAAATTCATTTCCTCAGAATGTAGGTGATGGATATCAATCAAATTTCACTAGAATGATCCTTGAGTGACCCATCATCAGTCTACAAAAAAATATTGTGATCGGATGAAAAATATGTATTTTTTGGGTAGAGGTCATTTCTCTATATGTTATATAGTGGAAACTTTGAAAAATCATTTTCTCAGAATCTAATTGTTTGATATCAACCAATTTGCACTTGAATGATCAATTAGTTACCCTTTATCAGTTTACCAAAAATTATAATGATTGGATGAAAAATATGTTTTTTATGGGCGGAGGTCATTTTTCAATATGTTATATAGTGGAAACTTTGAAAATCATTTTCTCAGAATAAAAGCGATGGATATCAATCAAACATTTTTAGCTCCACTGGCTGAAAGCCACTGGGGCTATTGTCATGGCGTTGTGTCCATCGTGTGTCCGTCCGTCCGTGAGTGTGTGCATCCGGTCGTAAACTTTTCTTTAAAAATCTTCTTCTCAGAAACTACTGGATGGATTTCAACCAAACTTCACAGAAATGATCCTTGGGTGACCCTCTTTCAAAGTTGTTCAAGAAATTTTGATCCAATGAAAAACATGGATTTAATGGGCGTGGCTTATTTCCAAATATGGTAAAAAGTGAGTTTTCTCAGATTCTAATCAATGGATACCAATTAAATTGTACATGAATGATCCTTGGGTGACCCTTTATCAGTCTACATAAAATCATTGTGATCAAATGGAAAATATGCATTTTATGGGTGGAGGTCATTTCTCTATATGTTATATAGTGAAACTTTGAAATTCATTTTCTCAGAATGTAACTGATGGATATCAACCAAATCTCACTGGAATGATCCTTGAGTGACCCTTTATCAGTCTACAAAAAATTATTGTGATTGGATGAAAAATATGCATTTGATGGGCAGAGGTCATTTCTCTATACGTTATATAGTGGAAACTTTGAAAATCATTTTCTCAGAATGTAACTGATGAATATCAACCGAATTTCACTGGAATGATCCTTGAGTGACCCTTTATCAGTGTACCAAGAATTATTTTGATTGGATGAAAAATATGCATTTTATGGACAGAGGTCATTTCTCTATATGTTATATAGTGGAAAATTTGAAAATCATTTTCTCAGAATCTGATTTTTGGATATCAATTAAATTTCACTGGAATGATCCTTGAATGACCCTTTATCAATGTACCAAAAATTATTTTGATTGGATGAAAAAATATACATTTTATGGGTGGAGGTCAATTCTCAATATGTTAAATAGTGGAAATTATGAAAAACATTTTCTCAGAATGTAACTGATGGATATCAATCAAACATTTTTGGTATGATCTTTGGATGACCCATTATCATGTAGCCAAAAATTATTTTGATTTGATGAAAAATATGTCTTTTAATAGCAGAGGTCATTTTTCTATCTGTTATATAGTAGAAACTTTGAAAATCTTTTTCAACATCAGTAGAACCCCATATATCTAAAAATCTAGTCAAAACATTTATTTGCTTTTCGAGCCTGAGGAGCGACTCAAGCCATTCATGGCTTTCTAGTTTATTTGTAGCATCATCTAGTGGACCTCAACCAAGTTTGTACATATCAAGACCCTTGGGTCATTTTTGGGCTCCCCCCGGGTGCAATCCTTTTTACATAGAATCAAAAAGGGAAAAATCTTCTTCTCTGAAACCAGAAGGCAGACATCTTTCATACTTGGTATGTAGCATCAACTAATGGACCTCTATTAAGTTTGTTCATATCAAGACCCTAGGGACCCAGGGATCATACTGGGCTCCACCCAGATGATACTTGTGATGTCCAAGGGGTCAAAGAGACTCAGGTTATCGATATAGGACCATCATGGTCCCCCAGTTTATTAGATCTTAGACAAAATATATTGTTATGAATAAATCATAGACAGTAAACTCAGGTGAGCAATACAGGGCCACCATGGCACTCTTTTTTTCACAAAAGAATAATTTGAAAGGTAAACTATTATTTTACTTATCGATAGACAGGGGGGCATAGTGTTTTTTACTGTCTGTTTGTTTGTCTGTTATTCTGTTTGTTGTAAAAAAAACCTTTAAATTTGGCCAAAAGGTTTGAATGGTAAGTGATAGAGCCTTCATATTTCACATGATGATTGCTTGGGACAAGGCTTTTCTGTTGGTACCAAGTTCCAGGTCATCAGTCAAGCTCAAGGTCATTTTTCAAGGTCAAATTTTGGTAAAAATAGAACTAACATTAGCCATAACTTTGGATTGGTAAGTCATGGAGCCATGAAATTCCACATGTGTATTGCTTGTGACAAGACTGTCACATGCAATACACATGTCAAGGGGATTGGTCAAGGTCAAAGTCATACGGTGAAAGTCACTCATTAATGACATAAAATCTTCACAATTTGCTTTATCTTTTGATTGGTAAAGACACTAACTGTTGAAAAGTGGTATAAAGTAGCATTTTAAGACATTCAAACAACTTAGGATCTACATATTTATGTATCAAACCCCTGTTCCGAAAAAATGACAGTTGTGGGGGCATTGGTGTCTAACAAACACTTCTTGTTTTTGAATAGCAACAATTCATTATGCATTTTAATTCATTGGCAAATTCATGCTTCTTTGCACCTCTTAAGAAATAAACTCGAAAATAGTGAGGTATACAAAGTTTTGCTCATGAGAATTGATGTCATTATTTCCAACAATGTTTACGTTCCAACTGTAAAGCCTTAGAATTTGATTAAAATTGTTGTCTTCAATTTCTTTTAATAGAGACAAATCAGAAAAGATTTTGTCTGGTAAATAAATAATTGCATGTTCAGATCCAAATATGAAGAGTTATATGTCAATTTATATGTTTTTACTCATATAAAATGCACATGCTGTGGAAAACAAATTTCATGGAGCACCCACAATATAGAATTTAATCAACAGATAATAGTTTTTTATGCCCCCGCATCGATAGATCAGGGGCATATTGTTTTACTCATGTCCGTCTGTCTGTCTGTCCGTCTGTCCATCCGTCTGTCCGAAAACTTAACCTTGCCAATATCTTCAAGCCTATTCAAGATACAAAGCTCATATTTGGCATGATGATAGATCTCAATGATCCGCATCCGCTGGTACCAAGGTCAAGGTCATGTGACAAGGTCAAGGTCATCTGTCAAGGTCAACTTTGAAAAAAAAATGCTGTTACGGGGGCATTTGTGTTTCACAAACACATCTTGTTTTATTTTGAAAACAAAATTATTCCATTTATCTTGAGCTCTGTTCATGGTTTGGTTCAATGACTTAATCCTCAATGGTTAGTAGGTTCAAACTAGAGGTAAATGTGTCAGGTTTGTAGATATGAGAGTGTATTACCTTCTTAAGTAGTCATTTCTCAACAAAAAATCTATGTTGTGTGTACTCAATTGAGACAACTACTTTTCGTAACAGCAGCAAATGGTTGAAGAAGGTATTTTCAATCTATCTACATCTAGAATGCAAAACACCTCCTCTTGGACATAAGGCTATTGAACTCAGCGAAAGTGTAGTTAGAGAAGATATGTCTCATAGAATAGACACAATATCAAAGAAAACATTGAAATTAAAACAAAAATAATGTTGGTTGTTAAATACTAAAATAAAATAAATCAAAGCTTTAATGAACCTGTAGAAATATAAGGTCTTAGAACTATCCCTTTCCTGTTTTACAAGATTTTGGACCTGTCCAAATTCAAGGGTTTTGCAGACGAAAATTTAAAGTGGATTTAATTTGAAAAATAACCTTTCAGTAGGGTAGAAAATAGTGTGGAAAAAGAAGAAATTGCTTGTGAAAAGCAATTTATTCTTTTTTCACAATGTTTTCTCAATCATAAAATCACACGTAAAAAGCAGGAATTAAACAGCAAAGGGTTAAAGAGAGGGTTTTAGATAAAACAGATGAAGTAAAGCTCATAGCCTGCCATTCTATTTGATTACAGCCAAGACTGTGGACAGATTACTAGGACAATTACACTGTGATGAGGAGAGGATGTTGGAGGAGTATTTAGAGAACAGTGATCCTATGAACCTGGACCTTCTAGTGATGCATTATTTACAAAGTTCTAGAATTGTGGAAGCATTCCAGCTAAATGAGAAACTTAAACAGTACACACTGGTGTGTGATTCTTATATTTTGTGATTTGTCTCATAAAAAGCCACACTCTAGAAAATAGGAAAACAATTGATATTGGCCAGTATACACAGGCTGATCAGGTAGAAACTTGTCTGTATTTTTTGACAGGCTACTCAAAGAAAAGGGTGCTATTCTGCTAACCCTGGTTGTTGGCATTCACATGTTACTTTGGTGTAAGTTTTATGTTTGACAGACATATCACTGGTTCTAATAACGATATTGCCCTGAAACTTTACACATGCTGTACAATGATATCAGCATCTAGGTAAATGTTTGTAATTTTGGCAATTCAATTTTGTTGAATTTTCTGTCTTGGTAAGGTTTTAAATGCAGCAGTGACATATCTCTTGTTTGTAACTTATTATTAAAACATTATTTGATACTTTGCACTTACATTTGTGTCTATTATATAGACAAAGATTCCTTTCTTTTGCGTTCATTGTAAAGAGACTTTCACCTTTTTATGACTAAAATTCTTAGTTAAAAGTAAACTTTCAAGTTGACCTTAACCTTCGTGTATCTAATAAATCTAGTCCTACACTTGCTATTACTCTGAAACAGTTTTCTCATGCTCAATAACTATTAGGTTGGCCTCTTGGCTAAGACGTTTTTCTGTGATATTCATATTAGTAAAAATTATTTACTCTTTTGGGCCAGTCATGGTTAGAGTTTTATGTGCAAATATATCTTTGTTTCTACAAATGCTATAGGTCTGAATTTTTCAATAATTTTTTACAGACTGATTCAAATCCTAAATCGAGAGAGAGAGCAGCAGCTAGAAACGCTATAGTGGACAAGTATATATCAATCTATCCTCACATACAAAGACAGTTATTGTTTGAACAGATTCATATTCCTAAAAGAAATACTCAGTTGAGGAGAATAGGTAGGAAATATCAAAAGGAGATTATTATCGACAATATATTGGGATTTTCAATAGGACCCATTTACAAAATTTCATATCAATCCATGGGATCAACTATATTATTGACTATGTATTAAGATTACTGTATTAAAAATTATTATATTCGCAAAGCCAATGTTTTGGGGGTATATTGGAATCAGCCTGTCTGTCCATCCGTCTGTGGACATGTATACTAGTAATTTTGTATTACGAACTCCTCCTTCAGTTTTTTATGCTCCCTGAAGGGAGAGCATATAGCCTTCCGTCCGTCCGTCTGTCTGTCCCCACCTATTTCTCCATAACCCTTGGGCCAAATCAAATGAAACTTACCATGTGAACTTTCTATGATATATAGTCCGTGGGCCAGGAGGGGTCACCGTGCACCCCCCTAAGGGCTCTCCGAGAGTGGTATGGAAATGTTCATAGGACCTCCCTGAGTGAGAATCAAGATGTTAACAGGTGGTAATTTGGGTCCCGACTACCATTCCAAGTAGTTTTCTAGATGGCAGCCAAGAATAAATTCATTTTACCTCTGGTACACTATAGAGGGATTTTTTTCGTGTTAAATATTTTTTGAGGGTCTAAAACATGTATATTTTGCGTTCTGGTAAAACCCTCTATTACTTAAAATGATTTTAAAGATCCCAACTTCCGAAGTGGGAAATGGCAGCCGGTTCTGGATAAGAATTAGCTATTTTTTCGACGAATGCCATGAGATAAAAGTGTTTTCCATGTACTACACCATAGATCATACTGCAAAGTGCTATGATATTGTTGATATGACTTTTCCAAGTTCAAATCAAGTTGTTAACAGTCAATATTTTGGGTCCTGACTGCCTTTCTTGGTGTTTATCTAAATGGCAGCCACTTCAAATACAAATTAACCTGGTGACACTATACCCATATCGCTTGATTTTAAATCATATTTTAGGACCAAAACGAGTATTTTTTACTTCTTTGTACAATATCTATTAGTTAATGTTATTTTGGATATCCAAAAATCCTCTATTAGAGATAGCAGCCAGTTTAGGATAGGAATTTTGTTATTTTTTGTTGAAATCTGAAAGACGAGGGGTCACCACATACTTTGCCAAACAATCCTCTCTGATTGTACTTAGAAATTATAAATTTTACATTCCCAAGAATGAATCAAGGTGTTTACAGTGGATGTTTTGAGTCCCGACTGCCTTTTTGGACTGTTTTCCTAGATGGCAGCCGATGCAAATACAAGTGAATAAATTGGAGAAATTTGCATATCAGCAACCTTTGTATTTTAATAATCTTTAATGACCAAAAACATAAATATTTGGTGTCTTTGCTACATACTGAAATAGCTAATGTCTTTTTAAAGATCAAACATCCTGACTGGTAGATGGCAGCCAGTTTTACAAATGAAATTTGCCTGTTTTTCATTCCATCATCATCATAAAAGCCATCTGTAATAGGACAAAGGAAAAGTTATCCGATATTACTGAGTAAGAATAAAAAAAATATCATTCTATATTTTTGGTGTTTTGACTGCCTTTCCGGATGTTTTTCTAGATTGCAGCCAAAGTATAAAATATGTAAGAATTCCTTTGCAAACATTGGTCAAGTTTTTAGCTTTTTTTCATGACCAAATCACCTTAGTTTAGCGTATCTCTTTTTTTATTCTTTAATTTAATGTCTAATTCAACACCAAACATACTGAAATGAAGATGGTAGCCAATTTCAAACACGTCATTTTGCTTATTTAAATGTTAAAGTCTCTGAAACTAGTTGGGCGGGCATGTCACTCCTGCGGAATGGGGATGTATCAAGTTGTTCACCATATATCCCTCATATCAATATTCTGTCTCTTTCGTTTCACCTGAAGGATTAGGGTAGTTTTAAATGGTCTCCGAGAAAATACATGATATAATGAAATTTGAAATATGAGATGGCAGTCAGGTTATGATTTGAATTCATCTTATTTCTGTAAAAGCATCTTCATGTGTACATGTTTCTGTCGAAGATGGATGCATATTGGTATCATTTTCTCCATCTGTCAGTCCGTGTGTTTATGAATAGGTTAACTAATTTCTTATTTGGATTAAGAACATCGTAAAATTGACAAGAATTAGTAGCATACTCAAACTTTTGAATGATTTGAATGTTTTGTTTTTTATCGAAATTGAGCATTAGGCCTATTATACAATAAAATGAATTTTGTTCTATTAGAAGATACGTATGACTTCAAGGACAAATCAGCAGCTTTCTAATCCACTCCAGCTTATGGAATTATTGAATGATTGGAAATTTTTGAATGCTTTCGGAGTGGTTTTGGTTTATTGAATGCTGTTTGAATGTCTTTTGGTCATTTCGAGTTAGTGTTTCAAAAATGCCATGAATAGAACGCTAAGTAAATTATTTAGGATGGTTTTGACTTGACCTATCGTCAAGTACACAATATTTTTTGACCGCAAAACATTTTACAGGGGTCTTGCTGCATATTTTTGTCTGGGGCCTGGGGGCCAGAAAGATTGGGAAAAATAGCGGCGTTTTACCCAAAATTGGGAAAAATTAAAAAAGCTTATAAATCACATCATTTCTTTGGAAAATGGTTTATAAATGTAGATACTTGACATCTACATTATTTTTTATAAGAAAACATCAAATATACTCCAGAGATAATTGAAAATGTGTCAACCAATAAATGACATGCCTTTTTTTTCCTTGAAAAGTCCATGTGTCTATTTTGCAATTCTCTATAAATTGTAACCATAAAAATTCACACGAAAATGCTAAGCTTTTCATTACGCATTTGTATAATCAGTGAAGTTAGTTAAATTGGATGCCACATATCCCTGTTTGAAGGTAAAATGTAACCTAAGTTGAAAGGGATTTGCGTAAAACAATCAGTTTTTGAGGACCTTTCCCTCCGGCTCAGAAGCTGTCAAGGTAGAAGGAATGGCCTGTCCGTAAATTGTCCGACGTAGATTGTTTATCTGTGGCCTTTAAAGCTTGCATTTTAAACATTGTGTCTATTTTGGCACAATTTTCGCCACTTTTGCCGATCTTTTTTCGGTAATATTTATCATTGTGCGACATTTTGTATCTATGGATGCTGAACGGTTACCCTTAGTTACGGTAAAAGATTAAAATGCGGATCATGTTTGTCAAGACGGTAAATTTCAAATAATGACTATTCCGAGAGAACAATTCTTTAGAAATCAGTTGAGTTTTTATTTCAACTCATGAAAGCAAAAAATGCAAACAAAGTAGTTAAATTTCGATGCGAATACCGGAGAATTATTATTCCTCTATAACGGCAAATGGAAGCCGCAAAATAAACTGGCCATTCATTCTAGACTGGGTCATGTCTCTGATTATTACTACGGTAAAATACACAGTAAAACGACGAGTACCAGTCTAGCCGATATCATTCGGCGTATTTCGGTAATCGTTATCAATGGAAATGTAAACAAAAATACGGGACTCTCTCGGTTGACAGTTTATTCATTCAAGAGTTGTTTCTTACGATAATTTTACAGGGAAGGATGGCAGTTCTATGTATCATTCTGTGTTGCCTTAATTTGGGGAAATTTAGCTGCTTATTGGGAATTTTCAGCCTAGAATTGGGAAAAAAATATACTTTTTGCCATTGGGAATGGGGCCGAATTTCGGCCCCAAAAATCGGCAAACGAGACCCCTGATTTTCTTCATATATAGACATATTTCCATGAACCATTCACAGATTATGACAAAACTCATTTTGTTGATGGTTGCTGATATAATGCCGAGTAATGGAAAATGGGACTTGATGTATAATTCCTTGTTTACACATTCGTCTTGCATTTAAGGATCGGTTTGCACGACTTTAACAGAATGTTTCTCATCATGTGACTATGTGTGCTTAACAACTATTAGGTTAGATGACATCAATCCAAAACACGGAAAAGCTGCATTATTATCAATTGTCTTGTAAACGTTACTCATTCTACATCAATTTCATCAAGATAGGATAGATTTGGAAGACGGTTTCACATAATGATCCGGGACAAACATAGCACATAATTGTCCATGCTATATAGTCCCTGTCTTTAACAGTTTTGATGACACTTTCGAAGTATACTTCATGATATGAATATGAGCATATATTCAACGTTTGTCCATATATAATACTGCGTCTTATCAAAGTAGTCATTCGTTTTAAGAATGTTTTAGTAAGGCGTTTATTTTGGTCATTCAGGACATATTCCATATTCTAACATTTCCGTATAATAATAAAATTATATTTTGGAATTATTCGATATAGGAAAATTTCCATATGGTCAAATGGCGGCCAAGTTTTTAAATAAATGAATAAATAAAAAATAAGTGCTAGATAAAACGCCCTAACTAAATTTATATATGAATTTCTAAATGTATCAACTGTATGGATTAGTACTGCTGAGCCCTTCAAGAGTAATGTGAATAAAACAGATTAATGCAAACTTAAGATATTGAAATAAGCAAAATCAGTGGATTTATTTCCGATTCTTTTACTTTTTTTAATTTGGTGTACATATTAAATATTTTGGTAGCCATTTGAAAGTATTCCTACATAGAACTTAATAAATATGGAATATTCGTATTAATATCTGGCTGCCATCTTGCCTTTAAAATTTTGGGAACATCAAATTAGCGCTAGATAACCAAGAAGAAAATGACAAAAAATAAAATACTTTTCCCTTTCAGTTTGAAAACGTTTATTAGCAGGTGAAACCAAAGATATCGAATATTAATATGAATACATGATTCTGTCTCGGAGGGTCTTGTGAATAATAAATTTGATAAATCTTTTTCAGAACACCCCCACCTTCCCACCCACAACCACCCCCGACCCGAATGAAATTCATGTTTAAAATTCATTTTTTGGGGGATTTCTATTTCGACATTAACTGATAGAACAGTCGCTAAAACTCTAAATATAGGTGTCTGGTCCTTAAAATGAGTTTAAATGTGAAGCAATGTTTGCATATGGATTTAAATGTTATCAAAGCATCTTCTTAGCTCCAATTTAGTTTTTTACAGTTTGTAGCTAGATCACCAAATATATATGTTTTTCGCCCTTAAAGATCAAAAATGAAGGTTGCTTCATAAGTCGTTCCAATTTATTTACTTGTATATGTATTGGCTACCATTAAGACCCGACAAAAAGGCTGTCGGGACCCAAAATATCGACTAGAAACAACTTGATTCAACCTTGGGGATGATGCATTCATTCATTAACAATTCCCTGGTACAATCTAAGGGGATTTTTGGCATAGTACATGGTGACGCTTCATCTTTTATAGAATACAAAAGGAAATAGCAAAATTTCTATCTTTAACTGTCTATCATCTCTCATAAAGAATGTTTAGATAACCAAATTATCATTAACTAATAGATATCGTTCAATGAAGGTTAAATATACATGTTTTGATCTCTAAGTATGATTTAAAATCAAAGGGTGCCTATGCAATGCCTCCTGGTAAATTAATATGTTTATTGGTTGCCATTTAGAAAAAAACATCCGTAAAGGCTGGAAGGACTCTAAATATCCAATGTTAACAACTTAATTTGAACTTGGGAAGGTCATATCAACAATATTATAGCACTTTGCAATATGATCTATTGTGAAGTACATGGTGAACACTTTTATCTCTTTGCATTCATCAAAAAAATAGCAAAATCCTTATCTAGAACTGGCTGTCATATCCCATTTCTGAAGTTGGGAACTTTAATATCAGTTCAAGTAATAAAGATTTTTTACCAGAACGCAAAATATACATGATTTAGCCTCTCAAAAAATATTTGAAATGAGAAAATTCCTATCCTAAACTGGCTGCCATCTCTAATAGAGGATGTTTGGATATCCAAAATAACATTAACTAAAAGACATTGTACCAAGAACTTAAAAAATACACGTTTTGGTCTTTAAATATGATTTAAAATCAAGTGATATCCGTATAGTGTCTTCTGGTTAACTTGTATTTTATGTGGCTGCCATCTAGAAAAACACCAAGAAAGGCAGCCAGGACCCAAAACATTGGCTGTAAACGACTTGATTTGAATTTTCGAAAGTCATATCAACAATATCGTAGCACTTTGTATTATGATCTAAGGTGTAGTACATGGAAAACACTTTTATCTCATGGCATTCATCGAAAAATTAGCAAAATTCTTATCCAGAACTGGCTGCCATCTCCCAATTTGGAAGTTGGGATCTTTAAAATCATTTTAGGTAATATAGGGTTTTACAAGAACGCAAAATATACATGTTATAGACCCTCAAAAATATTTATAACGAAAAAAATCCCTCTATTGTGTACCAAAGGTAAAATGAATTTATTCTTGGCTGCCATCTAGAAAACCACTCGAAATGGCAGTCGGGACCCAAATTACTACCTGTTAACATCTTGATTCTCACCCAGGGAGGTCCAATGAACATTTCCATACCACTCTCGGAGAGCCCTTAGGGGGGTGCACAGTGACCCCTCCTGGCCCACGTACTAATAGTGATGATGCACCTGTGACGGTTTTTGGATTTGAGGCCTTGTCACGGGAAAAGGGGACCTAGGGTAAAACAGTTTTTCCCAAATTTCTCCTAGTCTAACTGTCAGAATTTAGTGAAATTTCATATTTGAGTAGCAAACCAGATGCCCTTTACTATAAACAATTTGAAATTAACGTAAGAAAAAATATCATGGAAAAAGGGGGCTAAATATTTGTTACCTTTACGTTAGCATGTAAAATAGTTATTCCGTCCGTCCGTCTGTCTGTCCCCACCTATTTCTCCATTACCCTTGGGCCAAATCAAATGAAACTTACCATGTGAACTTTCTATGATATAGTGTTGATGCATCTGTGATGGTTTTTGGATTTGAGGCTTCATCACGGGAAAAGGGGACTTAGGGTAAAAAACAGTTTTTCCAAAATTTCTCCTAGTCTAACTGTCAGAATTTAGTGAAATTTCATATTTGAGTAGCAAATCAGATGCCCTTTACTATAAACAATTTGAAATTAACGTAAAAAAAAATATCATGGAAAAAGGGGGCTAAATGTTTGTTACCTTTATGCTAGCGCGTAAAATACACTTATTCTTTCATTTCTCCTAGTCTTATGCTCAGAGTTTGATGAAATTTCACATTTCAGTAGCAAATCAGATGCCCTTTACCATAAACTTTTTGGAATTTGTGTCTAAAAATATATCAAGCAAAAAGGAGGATTAATGTTTGTTACCTTTATGTTTGCTGTATAAGATTACACCTTATTTGAGTCCTTGAAATCTGACCACAGAGCATATCTCCTAAAGTATAATAGCTATCAACTTGAAACTTTATGGGTGGATTGATCTTATGGAGGAGAATTGCAGTGCACAAGAACTACAACTCTTGCTTGCATAATTTTGGAGTTATAGCCCTTTGTTATTTTTAGTCCCCTACCGGTGTTCACACAGGAGGGGACTATAGGTTTGCCCTCCATCCGTCCGTCCGTCCGTCTGTCCGTCCGTCTGTCCTCTCAAATCTTGATCCCGCGATAACTTAATAACTAAGCAAGCGTTTTAGATGAAAGTTGGTATATGACTAGATGGCAATGTGTAGATTATGCACATCATTTTATTTTTGTTTTTCGACTTAAATTGAGGTTGCTATGGTTACAGAAATAGTGAAAATATGGCCAAAAATGGGATCCTGCGATAAGATAATAACTAAGCAAGCTAGTTTGATGAGACTTGGTATATGACTATATGGCAATGTGTAGATTATGCACATCATTTTATTTTTGTTTTTAGACTAAAATTGTTGTTGCTATGGTTACGGAAATAGTGAAAATATGGCAAAAAATATTGGATCCTGCGATAAGTTAATAAGTAAGCAAGCTAATTTGATGAGACTTGGTATATGACTAGATGGCAATGTGTAGATTATGCACATCATTTTATCTTTGTTCTTTGACAAAAAGTGTGGTTGCTATAGTAACGGAAATAGTGAAAATATGGCAAAAAATGGATCCTGCAATAACTTAATAACTAAGCAAGATAACTTGATGAAACCTGTTTTAAAATGTAAAAAAAATTATAAGCCATGTTAGTCAGGGTGGTGATGCAGCAGTATTAATCACCTCCAGTGAAAGTTCTCATTTCTTACCAACAAGACTGAAGAAAAACATCTTGGATCAGACAAGGTAACTGTTATTGATACTATTTCTTGCATCTGTCTTTTGCTTCCATGAATTGTATAGTGGGCACAGCAGAGACAACAACTCATGTAAGTCTTGTTTAACCCTTTAACAAGACCTGGTTTTGACGTCCCTGATAGAATTGGCGTGGGAAAACATTGAGACAAACAAAGCCGGTAGGGGACTTATGCCCATGTCCAACATGGCTCTTGTTGATACTTAGATTTTGTCTGGAGCTTATCTCCTAAAGTATAGTAGCTATCAACTTGAATCTTTATGGGTTGATAGATCTCATGGACGAAAAGTGCAATACACCTTAACTACAACTCTTGCTAGCATAATTTTGGAGTTATTGCCCTTTGTTATTTTTATTACTTAGATTTTATAGGAGGCAAATCTTTGACAGTACAAAAGAATCTTTTATCTATAAGGCTTCACTTTACTATCAAGCTTTCGTGGCTGGGGATGTCTATGTCCAACATGGCTCTTGTTTTTGTGACAATGCCTTATTCGGGGAGCATAATCCGTCTCCGACGGCTCTTGTCTTCAAAAGCTTTGAAATTTAATACAACCATTTGGCACATGTTTAAGTTTTGCAAGACACAATTTTGAGGTTCCAACGCCTTCTGGTGAAAGATTTATCTTCTCTTGAAATTAAGACATTTTATAATTTTTTTTCGTACACATATACTAGTGATTTTGTGTCGCAAACTCCTCCTTCAGTTTTCTTTTGATAGCTTTAAAACTTTTTAGCTAACATGAGCACAACATGCTCAAGGGGAGCTATTATGATCACCCTGAGTGCGTCGTCAACAATCTTAGAAACTTCTTCTCCTGAACCACTGGGCCAATTTCAATGAAAACTTGGCAGAATGTTCCTTGGGGGACCCATTTTAAAGATTGTTCTTTAGATTGTTCCAAAAATATTGGCAAGGCGAAAGCCGAAGGGGACTATAGGTTTGGGCTCCGTCCGTCTGTCTGTCCATCCGTCCGTCCGTCCGTCTGTCAGTCCGGATTTCAGTTTTCCTGACTTTTTTTCCTAATCCTTGGAGATATTAAGCTGATTTTTGGTATATGAGTTCGCATCAATGAGTTACAGAACAAGTTCGAGTTTGGTTCCGGTCCATTGATTTTTGTGGAAGATACGGATGCTGGACAAAGTAATTACCAGGAAATTTCAGTTTTCCGGACTTTTTTTCTTAACACTTGGAGATTTTGAGACAATTTTTGGTATGTTTGTCCGCATCAATGAGTTACAGAACGAGTTCAAGTTTGGTTCCGGTCCATTGATTTTTGTGGAAGATACGGATGCTAGACTTAGAAAATTACAAGGAAAAATAAGTTTTTCGGACTTTTTTTCTTTACCCTTGGAGTTTTTGAGCTGATTTTTGGTATGTGAGTCCGCATCAATGATTTATAGAATGAGGTCTGGTTAGGTTCCTGTCCATTGGTTTTTGTGGAAGATACGGATGCTGGACTTAGAAAATTACCAAGACATTTCAGTTTTCCAGACTTTTTTTCTTAATCCTTGGAGATATTGAGCTGATTTTTGGTATGTGAGTCCGCATCAATGATTTACAGAAAGAGTTTGAGTTTGGTTTCGGTCATTGATTTTTGTGGAAGATACGGATGCTGGACAAAGAAATTACCAGGAAATTTCAGTTTTCCGGACTTTTTTTCTTAACCCTTGGAGATATTGAGCTGATTTTTGGTATGTGACTCTGACTCAATGAGTTACAGAACAAGTTCGAGTTTGTTTCCGGTCCATTGATTTTTGTGGAAGATACGGATGCTGGACTTAGAAAATTACCAAGACATTTCAGTTTTCCAGACTTTTTTTCTTAATCCTTGGAGATATTGAGCTGATTTTTGGTATGTGAGTCCGCATCAATGATTTACAGAACGAGTTTGAGTTTGGTTCCTGTCATTGATTTTTGTGGAAGATACGGATGCTGGACAAAGAAATTACAAGGAAATTTCAGTTTTCCGGACTTTTTTTCTTAACCCTTGGAGATAATGAGCTGATTTTTGGTATGTGACTCTGACTCAATGAGTTACAGAACAAGTTCGAGTTTGTTTCCGGTCCATTGATTTTTGTGGAGGATACGGATGCTGGACTTAGAAATTATCAGGAAATTGCCTGGATTTTTTTTCTTTATCCTCAGAGGTATTGAGCTGATACATAAAATCTGATACAACTAATATTTGGGAGAGGTAGTTATACCTTTACCACTAAAAAAGATACTGCTTTAGGGATATATATATAGATCCGGTAGGGGACTTGGTATTGCCATGCAATACTTCCAAATGCTTGTTCCAATTTGAAATCTTTGAATAACATCTCCTCGTGAACCAGTGGGCTGATTTCAATGAAACTTTACCAGAGTGTTCCTTTGGTGACCCTTTTCAAAAAATTGTTTGCAAATTTGTATTGGTCAATAAATATGGGCCTGGCAGGGAGGGGCTTACTTTGAGCCCAAAATCTTTGAACGACATCTCCTGCTGAATTTTCGGGCCGATTTCAATAAAACTTTACCAGAATGTTCCTTGAGTGACCCTTTGTCAAAAAAATGTTTGCAAATTTTGATTGGCCCATAAATATGGGCATGGCAGGACGGGGCTTATTTTGAGCCCCAAATCTTTGAACAATATCTTCTTCTGAACCACTGGGCAGATTTCAATGAAACATTACCAGAATGTTCCTTGGGTGACCCTTTTTCAAAAAATTGTTGCAAATATTTTTTATTTTTTATTTTGTTCATAAATATGGTCGTTGCAGGACGGGGCTTATTTTGAGTCTCCTCAGTAATGAATGGGTGGGCAGGGTCTATTTTCATTTTAAAATCTTGGAATTAAATCTCCTCTTCAACAATGAGGCAAATGTGAATGAAACTTCTTTGAAAGAGTTCCACTGGTCCAATAAATTTCAGGTTTAGGGCCATCCTTGCCCTCTTGTTTTTTTTCAATTTATTCATTAAAAGTATTGTCTGTAGCTTCATTAATTGCACTAGTCTGGAATTTTTTCATCTGGAAATGTATATAATAATGATTTGAAATAAATTTTTCAGTTCAAAGACCAACACCCCTGTCAACATCTGTGACCAAAAGTAAAGCTCCTGTAATGACTCAGTCATCTTACATCATGAAGATTATGCAGTCAATACAAGAAATCGAACCACAGGAACTCTCTCCGTATGTAAAATAAAACTTTAATAAAAGGAGAATTGACTTTCAACATGCTCATGTTAAATGATTATCTTCACTTGAACTTAGATACTTATTCAGCCTTGTACATTGGATACTTTTTGTTTGAGCAGTGTACTGGCATTTTTTCAGCAGATTAATCACCTTGATATTTGGTTCCAAAAATTGAAAGAACGATTGATAACACAGTGTCAAGAGGAAAGTAGTCTTTATTTACATTTACTTAAGTTTTACACAGCTCTCTGTCTGTCTTAGCAATTATTATACCACTTTATTTGATAAATACCAAATGACAGTTTACTTGACCACCTGCAATAATTTATATTTTCAGAGACAAAACCATGGACCAGTCTGTTGGTCCTTTCCTTTGTACCCCAGTTGTGCCAGCCAGAAAGTCATTATTGTAAGTTAGTGTTCCCTTCATACATTACCAAACATCACTGTTGTAGACACATTTAGAGTAATGTTTATGAATTATCTCTTCAAGAAAATTTCTATTAGTATGGGTTGATGGAGAAAAGAAGGAAATATTTAGGTTTGTTTGATATCTACATCTGTTGTATGACTTTATTGTGTGTCTTAACAGCTAACATATTTAGTTTGGCTGTTTTTATATGAGGGTCCAAAGAATTCAGAAAAAGGCACTCGTCCTGCAGGGCAAGTGGCTTGAAAAAGTAACTTGTCCTGATTTGTCTGTCACTCGCCCTACAATAGGCCTAGGGATCGTTAAAGACCATATTTCGTGTCTGAAAACATCATCTTGAAGTGCAGACGAAACGAAAGTACAAATTTTTACGTCATTTGAAAACATTTAACTCCGGGTAAGAAATACCGGGAAAATGATCGGGACAATTGAAATATATCTCATTTGTAAACATACAATACCTTGGATTTTTCGGGTAAAATTCAATGATTGTGGCTATTTGCGACAAAAGAGGTAGCAGATATGAACAAAACAGGGGTGAATTTATTTTTATTATCGATATTTTCCTTGATTGTGAGATCGATTTGTATTTACGAAGTTCGGGTACCGGGTTATATCATGCGAAAACCGGAAGTTCTATTCACTCGTCTGGGAGGACGACTGCATTAGAATTTCCACTCATCCTCCGCGATTTCTTACTCGTAAATACGAGCGGACGAGTGGATTCTTTGGACCCTGTATATGGGGTTAAAAAGTAGTTTACTAGGTCAAATCATAGCATTTATGCTTTTGATATCTTTACAAGTCAATTTCTTGTAATCTGTGACTAGTGCACTTTGAGTATAGCATAGTTGTTTACAGAGAAAACTTTAGCTTTGTCTTTAGTTTTGGTGTCATAAAGATGGTCAATGCCGTAGTCGTCCAAAAGTTGGGTGGTATCTCTGGTATTACCAAAGGCATCAATTTGAAACTTGGAATATAATTTGTTTACTATAATAAGAGCAACCTGTACTATCAAAGGGGACACTTCCAAATGTATTTTCTATCCCTTCTTTCAACTTATTAGTCCCCTACCGGTGTTCACACCGGTAGGGGACTATAGGTTGGCCCTCCGTCTGTCCGTCCGTCTGTCCGTCCGTCTGTCCGCTCAAATCTGGATCCCGCGATAACTTAATAACTAAGCAAGCGTTTTTGATGAAAGTTGGTATATGACTAGATGGCAATGTGTAGATTATGCACATCATTTTATTTTTGTTTTTCGACTTTATGTGTTGCATACAACACCAGATACTTGTTTATTTATTTTTATTTTTTTCTTTAATTTTATCAAATATACAGCACTCAAAAGCAAAGCATAGGCACCTGTAGGCAGTTTTCTTGTCTGTAATATGTGGCATATATTTGTTATTGATTTGTTTATAGGAGGGGGACCCTTCTTCATTCATATCATATTGTGTTGTTCAAGTTTGAGAATACTTGTCTTAATGGGGCTCATGGTCTTCATTGTTATTTTACAGACAATCACCAACAAGTGTGCTTTTAGACACGGACAGAACTGAAAACTTGGGTACACCAAAGATTACTGATAAAAGGTAAGTTATATCTTCGTAAAACTGTTTAAATTTCATTACAAATCTTTAAATATTTCATTACAAAGTAAAGGCCTCAACCCTTCTCATTCATGCACAACATATTCCTGCTGTACTTTTCAGACATATATGTAGATGTGCAGTGTGATCTTAGTGCACAGTACCTGACATCCACTTAATGTGGGAGAAGGCTTGAGCCAGAATTATTGAAAATTCCCTCAAAATTAGAACAAGATTCTAATTTAGCAGTATAATGCTGAATTATAACCCCCCCCCCCTTCCCAAGGAGGTTCCCAATTGCTTTTGATTCACGAAGGTCAAGGTCAAATATTAAACCATACCCAAAAACTGTTAACAGAACTTGAACAAAGTTCAAGATGGGACTATGCGTCTGCTTTGTGACAGATCTAGTTTTACAGAGGTTCAAATGTAAAAATCCTGCTGAATAAACACAAGTTTGTTTGTTTTTATACGCCGCCGGAGGCGGACGTATATTGGCGTCATCTTCTCCGTCTGTCCGTCCGTCCGTCCGTCCATCCGTCCGTCCACTTTTCTTGTCAACGCAACTCCTCCTAAACTACTGGCTGGATCTTCTTGAAACTTGGTCAATGTTATCACCTCAATTGGTAGATGTGCATGAAGGAAGGATTTTACGGTTTGTTGATTTTTGCCTGAGTTATGCCCCTTGATAACTTAGTCTCTGGGTCCACTTTTCTTGTCAACGCCACTCCTCCTAAGTTTCTGGCTGGATCTTCTTGAAACTTGGTCAATGTAATCACCTCAATTGGTAGATGTGCATGAAGGAAGGATTTTACGGTTCGTTGATTTTTGCCTGAGTTATGCCCCTTGATAATTTAGTCTCTGGGTCCACTTTTCTTGTCAACGCAACTCCTCCTAAGTTTCTTGCTGGATCTTCTTGAAACTTGGTCAATGTTATCACCTCAATTGGTAGATGTGCATGAAGGAAGGATTTTACAGTTCGGTGATTTTTGCCTGAGTTATGCCCCTTGATAACTTAGTCTCTAGGTCCACTTTTCTTGTCAACGCAACACCTCCTAAGTTTCTGGCTGGATCTTCTTGAAACTTGGTCAATGTAATCACCTCAATTGGTAGATGTGCATGAAGGAAAGATTTTATGGTTCGTTAATTTTTGCCTGAGTTATGCTCCTTAAAAACTTAGTCTCTGGGTTCACTTTTCTTGTCAACGCAACTCCTCCTAAGTTTCTGCCTGGATCTTCTTGAAACTTGGTCAATGTTATCACCTCAATTGGTAGATGTGCATGAAGGAAGGATTTTATTGTTTGTTGATTTTTGCCTGAGTTATGCCCCTTAAAAACTTAGTATCTAGGGCTTATTGAAATTGCAGCCTTTTGAACACAAATCCTCCTTACTTTTTGTCTTTATTTAAATGAAACTTGGTCAATGTCATCACCATAATTTGAAGATGTACATGGATCAAGGATTTTATGGCTCATTTATTTCCCTGAATTATGCCCCCTTAAAACTTAGTGCCTGGGGCTTATTTAAATTGCAGCCTTGTGAAGGCAACTCCTAACTTTTTGTCTTGATTTAAATGAAACTTGGTCATTTTCAATTTGGTTCTGTCAAAATAAGTAGTGTCTACAATTATTTCTGTGAAACAGCAGCAATGTGGCGGCGTATTTTGTGACGATGGCACTCCTGTTTGTTATAATAATTGACAAATCAAAATTATTTTATTGAATTTTAGTTAGGCTGATTTCGGAGAAAAACCCGAGGTTATAGCCTTGGTGTCAAGTGTTTGGTATTCGTTGTTATACGCCGCCGGAGGCGGACGTATATTGGCGTCATCTTCTCCGTCTGTCCGTCCGTCCGTCCGTCCATCCGTCCGTACGTCCATCCACTTTTCTTGTCAACGCAACTCCTCCTAAACTACTGGCTGGATCTTCTTGAAACTTGGTCAATATTATCACCTCAATTGGTAGATGTGCATGAAGGAAGGATTTTACAGTTCGTTTATTTTTGCCTGAGTTATGCCCCTTGATAACTTAGTCTCTGGGTCCACTTTTCTTGTCAACGCAACTCCTCCTAAGTTTCTGGCTTGATCTTCTTGAAACTTGGTCAATGTAATCACCTCAATTGATAGATGTCCATGAAGGAATGATTTTATGGTTCGATGGTTTTTGCCTGAGTTATGCCCCTTAAAAAAGTAATCTCTTGGTCCACTTTTCTTGTCAACGCAACTCCTCCTAAGTTTCTGGCTGGATCTTCTTGAAACTTGGTCAATGTTATCACCTCAATTGGTATATGTGCATGAAGTAAGGATTTTATGGTTCATTGATTTTTGCCTGAGTTATGACCCTTGATAACTTAGTCTCTGGGGCTTATTGCCTCAGTTATGCCCCCTTAAAATTTAGTCTCTGGGGCTTATTGAAATTGCAACCTCGTGAATGCAACTCTTCCTAAGTTTCTGGCTGGATCTAAATGAAACTTGGTGGATGTTATAACCGGTATTGGAAGATGAGCATGAAGTAAGGATTTTATGGTTCATTAATTTTACCCTTAATTATGCCCCCTTAAAACTTAGTATCTAGGGCTTATTGAAATTGCAGCCTTTTGAACACAACTCCTCCTTACTTTTTGTCTTTATTTAGCTGAAAATTGGTCAATGCCATCACCATAATTTGTAGATGTACATGGATCAAGGATTTTATGGCTCATTTATTTCCCTGAATTATGTCCCCTTAAAACTTAGTGCCTGGGGCTTATTGAAATTGCAGCCTTGTGAAGGCAACTCCTCCTAACTTTTTGTCTTGATTTAAATGAAACTTGGTCATTTTCAATTTGGTTCTGTCAAAATAAGTAGTGTCTACAATTATTTTTGTGAAACAGCAGCAAAGTGGCGGCGTATTTTGTGACGATGGCACTCTTGTTGTTGTCATTGTTGCAGTGTGAAAACTGACATTTTTTAGCTCTGCTGTTTTCGGAGGAAACCTGAGTATTGCTATAGCCTCCATGTCGATGTCGTCGTCGTTGGTGTCGTTGTGCAAAACTTTGACATTTTGTTATATCTCTGGTTCTACTGAAGGCATTCACTTGAAACTTGGCACACATGTTCACCATCAAAAGAGCAACCTATACTATCAAGGGGGATAACTAGATGCATTTTGTGCAAATTATGCCCCTTTTTTTACTTAGATTTTTTCCCACCATCCAGCACTCGACAGCAGAGCGTAGGCACCCGTAGGCGGTGCTCTTGTTAATATCTGTTTCTGCAGAAGGCATTCACTTTGAACTTGGCATACATGCTAACTAACAAAAGAACAGCCAATACCATAAAAGAGGGTAATTCTAGATGCATTTTTGTTAAATTATGCCACTTTTTCGACTTGGATTTTTATACATAATCCAGCACTCAAAAGCCGTGCCAAGGCATCTATGGGCATCATAGGCGGTGCCCTTGTTAGATTATATATTTTAACATAGCTCTACATTGATATGACATATATATTTAAAAAGAATTGATAACAAAACAGATTTCAAAATGAAATTACGAACATGAAATTTGGCATTCTAGTTTAAATACTGATTTTCAGACGAAGTTATTTCTCAGCAAGTTGTTTGACGGTATTACAAACTCCGAAGGTGAAGAAGGTGACACCAGAAAAACAGCGTAAATTATCCATAAACACTGTCACCCCTCAGTCTATATTGAAAGTCAGAAATCTAGTCAACATAACATCACCCAGTCCACACAGTGGAGGGAGTACACCAAATTCACAAGGTTAGTTGTAGTTCTGTAGTCACTTAACATCACCTAGAACACAAAGTGGAGGGAGTGCACCAAATTCATAAGGTAAGTACAGTGTTGCATCCAGGCCGCGCGATTGCGGGAATCCCCCCTTTTTAGCTCACCTGAGCACGAAGTGCTCAAGGTGAGCTTTTGTGGTTAGGTGGATGTCCGTCGTCCGTCGTGTGTCGTCAACATTTACCTTGTATGCACTCTAGAGGCCACATTTTTTGCCCAATCAACCTGAAATTTGGTCAGAATGAATGTCTTGATAAAATCTTGGACGAGTTCGAAATTGGGTCAACTCGGGTCAAAAACAAGGTCACGGGGTCAAATTTAAGAAAAACCTTGTATGCACTCTAGAGGCCACATGTTTTGCCCGATCAACCTGAAATTTGATCAGAATAATTGTCTTGATCAAATCTCAGATGAGTTCAAAATTAGGTCAACTTGGGTCAAAAACAAGGTCACAGGGTCAAATCTTAGAAAAACCTTGTAGGCACTCTAGTGGCCACTTTTATTGATTGATCAACCTGAAATTTGGTCAGAATGATTGTCTAGATGAAATCTCGGATGTGATCGAACTTGGGTCATCTGTGGTCAAAAACTAGGTCACGAAATCAATTGTTTAAATCCTTGTTAGTCAACCTAAAAATTGTAAAAAAGGATTCTCAAGTTGTATAGAAGCAACAGCTTTGTTTGGCTCAGTCATTCATCATTCTATTTCTCATACTTCTTTTGAAAAATTTAGACAGTTCATTCAGGTGAGCAATTAAGGGCCACTATGGCCCTCTTGTTTCATTCTCTCGCGCAACTTTACTTATTCGATGGGGGAGTAATCGCGCAACAATGTTCTTACTCTCGCACAATCTAGAAAGTTAAGGGGGAGTTTTGAAAATCCGGCATAGCAAAGAATAAACAAGTCAAGTCTATTGGCGGATATAAACAGTATTTTTTTTATAAGTTAGGCTATTTATAGCGATGACCGCATATAGTATTTTTGAGCTGGTCCCTTACTCAAAATCGATGATTTATTACCAAGCAGGTAACCCGACAAAGATCATGTGAGGCCTGTTCTTTTCGTTTCCGGTTTCTTGGAAACATGATGAACTTTTGACGAACAATATTTAAAACCATATATCATGCTGCCAAAATGCATCACCTACTTTTTCAAGAGTCCCAATATCGGCGTTGGAGGGGTGGACAATTTCCCGGACGATTCCAATCAATCAGCTGCAATTATATAACAAGACTGTGAAAATTAAGTCAGTCAGCCCTCGGCCGGCTAAAACCAAACGGATGCCGATACCTCGACACCTTGTCTGAAAAAGATGCGATTTGACGCAAAATTTCAGAGTTCATGGTTGATAAATTATTCATGGTTTAAACATGAGAAGGAGTCCGGGATGTTTTGTGTCTTATGTCAAAAATCTGGTAAGAATAATCCATTTACTGCAGGGTACACAAATTACCAATTCGCCCCCCCCCCTTTAGATTTTGTCACTCTCCCCCATTTCAGTAATGTGATGGGGGAGCTCCCCCTCTTGGAAGAAATCCTGGATGCAACACTGTAAGTAATGTTTTATAGTCGTATAAAATCACCCAGTCCACACAGTGGAGGGAGTGTATCAAATTCACAAGGTTAGTTGTAGTTCTTTAGTTGCGTAACATCACCCAGTCCACACAGTGGAGGGAGTGCACCAAATTCATGAGGTAAGTTATAGTTTTATAATCATATAAAATCACTGAGTCCACACAGTGGAGGGAGTGCACCAAATTCATGAGGTAAGTTATAGTTTTATAATCATATAAAATCACTGAGTCCACACAGTGGAAGGAGTACACCAAATTCACGAGGTAAGATGTAGTTCTCTAGTCAACATAGTGTCACCTAGTCCTTACATAAGGCCAACTTATTTCTAGCCCGCTTTCGGGTCGGATGTAGGCTTGTCTCATTGTCGAATATCAGCATAGCCTATTCTAGGCTATTCTGTTGGTGGACATGAAGTAGAATGTGTTCAAGCCAAATCTTTTCTTAACTGGAAATAATTAACGACTAGGTACTACTCCCCCTTAAGAGTCATCATATATTGATGAATAAGCCTATCTAGGCAGTAATGTGCTTTCTGAACTAAACAAGTCGAAAAAATACTGACATATATGGCTCAATGGTCAATCCCAGACAAGCCCCCATATTATAAACCCACTGTCCTAAACCAAAGCATAGCTGAAAAATATCTGTCATGAGCTTTGGAACCCACGTGGACAACAATATTCAAATTTTGGGTTTACAAGTCCAATGCGCTAACCATTGAGCCAAAGATTTTTCCTGACGCAGGTGTCAGACATTGTATATAAACCTACGAAGCTATGCAGGATAGTGGTGAGAGTGGTCTCCTATAACAAAACTGTACATATTACAGTGTCTATTCTAGGAGGGGGGATTGCGCATTTTAGCATATACTTTTTAAAGGTCCCCCCTATTTTTGAAGATGATGAGGATTTTTTTACATAGAGAATGAGCAAATTTCCCATCTTTTTGCCATTTTTTCCGATTTTCAATAAAATTCCCCCCTGATTTCTGAATCGTAGAATAGACACTGATATTAAACTCAGTATGAAAATGCGCATCAGTTTTGACTATTTGTTCTGTTATTCAAATAGATGTCAGTTATGGTGCAACATCACATCATAATTGAACCAAAATTTTGTGTGCTTTTATTTGTTGAAGTCCTTGCACTATAACAAAAAGGATATGTATATCTTTTTGTGAAATATAAGAATATATATTGCTATGCAACCTAGAAAGTATAAACCATTTATGCCCATGATAATACATCATACTAATTAAAAATATGTGTTTAAATAAAATGGGTCAAAGTGAAATGTTTGCAAAACCATATGTTGGAGCCAAGTTTTATAGAAATGGTTAAAGTAGTACCGTACTTGATTAGTTCTTAAGTCTGTATTTTTTAGCTTGCTTGACATACCCTCAGATGTGGTTGTCAGTGTCGGTGTCCACTTTAGGTTAAATTTTAAGCTTAGCTGTTTCGGACAAAACCCGAGGTATTGCTAAAGCCTTGGTGTGCTTGTCATTGTGGTGCAAAATCTTTGACATTTTGTGATATCTCTGGTTCCACAGAGGACATTCACTTGAACCTTGGCACACATGTTCACCATGAAGAGAGCAACCTTTACTATCAGGGAGGATAACTCTAGGTGCATTTTGTGCAAAGTATGCCCTTTTTAAGACTTAAGATATTTTTCTTCATTCAGCGCTCAACAGCCGAGTGTGGGCACCCATAAACAGTGCCAAGTTTATTTCTATTAATATTTAGGCATGATATTTTACCAATACACTCATTATTGTATAGGCTAAAGGCTATGGTATAGAAACCAACACAAATGTCAAATTGACCTTGATATAGTGACCTTGACCCTTATGAAGAAACTTTCACCAAAAACTTAAACCAAATACAAAAATGTACTTTTACCTTAAAACTTAAACCTTACTTGTATTTATACCCCCACCTATGAAGTAGAGGGGGGTATATTGGTTTCACCATGTCTGTCTGTCTGTCTGTCTGTCCATCTGTCCGTCCGTAGACCTTTTCGTTTCCAGACTGTAACTAAAGAACCAAATGACCTACAATCATGAAACTTTATACAAATTTTCCTTATGACCCAAGGAAGTGCCCTACTGTTTTTGGGTCATATAGGTCAAAGGTCAAGGTCACAGTTAGCTTTTGTTCAATTTTCATTTCCGGACTCTAACTCAAGAACCAAGACGCCTACAATCATGAAATTTTATACAAATGTTCTTTATGACCCAAGGAAGTGCCCTATTGTTTTTGGGTTACAAAGGTCAAGGTCACAGTAAATTTTGTTCAATTTTCATTTCTGGACTCTTAACTCAAAAACCAAGCGACCTAGAATCATGAAACTTCATGCAAATGCTACATATGACCTCTATATGAGTTACAAACACATTCTGCACAAATAGCACTTACATTCTGACAAAGCGCTTGTGGGGGGTATTAGTCCGCTCTGCGACAGTTCTAGTTTGTGAATGTTTTTATCTAGGGACATCATTACACACACTCAGCAGGTGATAGGCTTTTGGCAATTTGGCCTTAATCTTGACCTTTTTATGTACATATAAAAACTCAAATCATATACTTTAACTAATAAACGGGAATCTTGCTTATATTTCTTGAATATTTTTAGCTAGGGACATCATTACTTGATACACACTCAGCAAGTGATAGGCTTTCACCAGTGACAAAGGTCCTTAACAATTTGACCTTAATCTTGACCTTTTTATCCTCATAAAATCTTTAATTAAAAACTTTAACCAAAAAACTTTAACCTTTCTTATTAGCTCTTCTGAGCACATAGTGCTCAATATGAGCTAATGTGATCACTCACCGTCCGTCCATCGTCCATGCATCTGTCCTTCTATCTGTAAACAACAATATCTTAAACGTCTTCATCTGCTACCACTGGACTAATCAAACTGAATCTTGGTAGGGATGTTTCCTGCGTGAACCTCTACCAAAGTTGTCAAAGGAATTTAATTCTATCAAAAACTGTGGTTGCCATGGTAAGGCAGAAAATTGATGAAAATTCTTCTTCTCCTAAACCCCTGGGCTTATCAAGTTGAAACTTGATAGAGATTTTCCAAGGTTAAAGCTCCACTAACTCCAACTTCAAGCTTGTATTTACTGAGTGCTTATACCTATGGCTGTCATACTTAATATCCTAGCTCAACAGGTGATAGGCTTTCACCTGTGATAAAGTCTCTTGACTTTGTGACCTTCACCTTTGCCCCCCTAAATAAAACAGTAACCAGAAACTTCAACTTTGCTTATATTTTGAAAGATTGTATCTCATCCTTTTTCATATCAATTCACAGTTGGTAGTGCATTTGACTTACAATCTTCAAACATGGTATGTCATGGGTCATCCTTTGCGGCGGCACTTATCCTTTCTAACATCTGTCTCCTATCAATGGGAGGATAATTCATAAATGGTTGTGGATAGCAGCAGGAGGCTAGGAAAAGATGTTATTGTAGTACTGGTGCAAGGGGGATAACTATAGATGCATTTTGTGCAAATTATATCCCCTTTTTAAATTAGAATTTTTATCCACTGTTTAGCACCCAACAGCCGATTGTGGGCACCCCTTTTCCGTTCTTCTGTTTTAAAAAATGAATTTCAGGTGGTGTGGACAAAGATCAGACTGCACATTTTTGAAAGCTGATCTTTGTCTTTCCCTACTGTCAAGCAGGAATAATCTGAGCTCAGCATGACAAGGGTGAAATAAACATGCTCTTGTAAAAAAGGAAAATATATAAAGGCACACAATTCAGTGACAATGCCCTTTAAGCAGGGGTTCTCAATTCAACAAAATTTTCTGTTACTGTAAGTTTATAAGTGTAAACTCATAATCTCTACATATAGCATAAGTATATTAACTTAACCCTTGTCATGCTGAACCCGAAATATTCCTGCTTTGGCAGGCGGTATAGACAAAGATCAGTCTGCACATATGTGCAGTCTGATCTTAGTCTTTACTACCTGATTTTACTTTTAAGGCCAGAAAAGTTTCAATATTTTATTTTCAAAATAAATAAAAGTGGCTTGCAATAAGTCTCCGGTACTTTCAGTTCTTTGATTATAATGCAATTTTCCCAAGATATTATTCAGCATGACAAGGGTTAAGTAAAGATAATGATGTGGACCTAATATGATGTTTTTGTATAATTTATATTTGTTGTAATGATATAAGCTGTAGCTTACTGAAAACAAATATATATACTATACTATATACTATATATAAACTATAACCACCAATTTTATTTGACTTATTAGAGTCTGTTGGGAGTGGTAAGAAGAAACCTAGAAAACTTGGTTACAGCTCTAATTCTGGTACCCCCAGATCTGTGGGCCAGGCTGATCAGTCCATGTCCGGTATACCACGACATCTAAGGATGGAAGTACAGGGATCCTCACAACCCACAACACCCAAGTAAGTCTTCTATCATTAGCTATTGGGATGGGCTCTTATTCCTGGGGTATCGAGTTTGATAGTTAAAGAGTTTAAAAGACTTGAAAATATGTACACATGTTCTCTTTCAAAAGAGCAACCCATATTATCATTGGGGATAATTCTAGATGCATTTCTGCAAATTATACCCCTTTATGACTTTTTATGAGGTATTGCAATAACCTTGGCATTGTAGATGTTGCTTTGACATTTTATGATATCTCTGGTGTTACTGAAGGTATTTGCTTGAAACTTGGCACACATGTTCACTTTTAAAATGGCAACCTATTAAATCAAGACAATTAAGTCTATATTCTTTTTACACGAATTCAGGGCTTCAGATTCTTTTCAAGACTGATGGGTCCAATTGACCCATGAGGTAAAAAGTTGTGGGTCATTTCCTGAAATGATGGGCCAAAGCATATTTTCATTATGGTAAAAATGTTTCATATCCAAGCAGGACAGGGTCACAGGACCCCAATTGTTGGAAAGTTGTGGGTCATCATGTGAGAAATGACCCGGGCCCACTGTCAATCTGAAGCTCTGCGAATTATTCCCCTCCTTTGACAAGTTTGTTCCACTATCTGACACTGAACAGCCAAGCAAAGGTACCCAATAGTGTGGCTATTGTTAAAGTAAATTGCCCTCATTGACATCCTTGTCTGATACATGAGTAAGATCATATTTCATACACAGATGAATGTTTCCTTGTGTAATCAGTCTGTACATCTATTACTCCAAATCTATTGAATGCAACTCGTACATATTTTAACCTATTTTTTTAAGAACTTTTAATAAAACTTTATCTTCATGTGACCATTAATATATTGTAAAGGTTGTGCCATTATCATCTTAAACTTGTCTAACAGAGGTTAGACTCTGCTAAAATTGCCATATTTCCTGCATATTGATAACAAGTTAAATGTGTATATTTTAGATCAGTTTCATTTGTGGAGCCTACAACACCAACAGAGTCTCCCCCAGTACAAACTCCAAAACAAGGAACCACATCACAGACAGGAACACCCAAATCTGTACGCTTTACTGAGAAAAAGATGTTCTCTGCCTCACAGCTACAGATCCTTGTGACCCCTAAAAGGGTGGATGAGAATAAAGAGGCCCAAAAGACTCAGCCAGCCCTGAAAGTATCACCGTCAAAACAGGCTTCCCCACCAAAGAGCCCAAGGTCTGTGAAAGAAAGGAGTCCTACACCAGAAAGGTAAAATTGTTATTGCTATGTCTCTAGAGTCTCTTTTGAATTTGTTTTATATTGGTCAAGTTATAAAGACTTGCAGATAACAATTAAATGTTACAAAACAAAAAGTAGTTTTTTAGCTCCACTGGCCAAAGGCCAACAAGCTTTTGTCATGGCAGTGTGTCAAGTGTGCATATAAATGTCTGTGTGTATGTTCATAAACTTTTCTTAAAACAACTTCTCCCCCTAAACTAACGGACAGATTTTGATGAAACTTGGCAGAAATGGTCCTTGGGTGACTACCCAAATATTGGTGTGGAATTGCGGAGCTTGTTTTCACTAAAAAAATGTTAAAATTGTTTTGGCCATATCTATTTTTCTTGTTTTCAAAAAAACTTGGCATGAATGTTTTTTGAGTAATCACTTCATTATTTGTTAAAAAATGTGCAGGGCTTATTTTCACTATAAAATCTTCAAAAAAATCTGCTGCTCCCAAACCATTGTGCCAATATAAATGAAACATGGCATGAGTGATTCTTGGGTAATCCTTTTCTCAAGTTGTATAAGAAATTTTGATTGTCCCACAAATAAGGGTGTGGCATGGTTGGGCTTATTTTCGCTTAAACAATGCACACCTCCAAACCATTGGACAAATTTCAACCAAACTGGTCAGGAAAATGTTCCCTGGGTAAATCTCCTCCTAGCAGAACTTTGATTGACCCATATATGGGTGTGGCCTTGCAGGACTTATGTTCACTAGAATGATGGTCTTTTTTCTTTACTATATATATATATAGTATTGCTTTATTGTTTAAGATCCATCAAGACACATCTTTCTTAAAAATAGCAAACTTTTCCTATTTAGAACAATACTTATATATACATTTCATATAAGGTTAGGTCTACTCTAAAATCAACTTTTCTGTCTATCTTTTGGCCTTTCCACAAATTTCCTTATTAATTTCCATATTTAGTTTCTCATTGATATATTTGAAACTCAGTGGAGCAATACAGGCCCTTTGTGCCTCTTGTTAACCTTTATCCTGCTGATTTTTAAATGAATGAATTGCAAATCTGTTGCTCACCTGGGCAGTAAGTTCTTAAGATTAGCTGTTGTAATTGATCAATGTCTGGCATCTGTCTGTTTGACCATCATGTGGGTGATGAGTAATGTTCTTATACTGTCTTCTAGGCAAACGTCTTTAGTTTAAAATTATCAATAGATATAATTGTGTGTTAGTGGGTTCAATATTTGCTTCTTGACTATATGGCCAAACTTACATAAAGCTTAGTTGGGTACTTTTATTGGGTTTAGCTATATCAATATAATTTATAATGCTATCTACTTAGCCCAGTTGATAGTGCATCAGATTTCAGATCAAGGGGTCCATAGTTTGAACCTCGGTCATAGTAAATATCCATTAAGATATTTGTCTCCCATCAATGGTGGATAATTTTAAAATTATGTAGGATGACCAGCTGGAAGCTCTAAAAGGATGTAACAGTAGTTGTTGTGATATATTGTAGTGGTGTGAGAAATATTGTAGTGGTGTGAGAAATATTGTAGTGGTGTGAGAAATATTGTAGAGTTGTAAGAAATATTGCTGTGGTGTGAGAAATATTTGGTTTCCATGTTAGGTGCTCCAGTCATGGAGGTTAACCTGAAACAGTGATAAGCAGTGTTAAGTGACTTTCAAACAAACCCATCTTTTAGAAAGGCGCGTTTTGACACTAATATAATTCAATGTAGAGCTCTGATAGAAAGAAAAAAACAATCTGGCTCAGCACATCTCTGGTATAAAAGTAGATAATTTTGATATTTTTTAGCTGGGCAAGGTAGTGCTACAGCCTCATCATCATCATCATTATGCATAAACTTTGATAAACATTTTATGATATCACTTGTATTACTAAGAAATTTTCAAACTTTGCACACTTGTTGACTATCAAAAGAGCAACCAGTACTATCAAATGGAGTCAACTCTTAGTGCATTTGGAGCAGTTATTCCCCCTTCAAAACAAAAGTTTTATCTATTATCTGGCATCTAACAGCTAAGCCCAGGCACCTGTAGGCTTTGCTGTTGTTGAATAAATAGGATTAAATGGGGTGAAAAGAACTGGTAATAGTCAGATTGTATATATAGGCTGGTCCAGGAGTTAAACTTTTCACACTCTGCAAAAGCGTCTGCTTTCAGAATACCAATTTTACTTTATTGCAAATCATTTTTTTGGCTCACCTGAGCACAACTTGCTCAAGGGGAGCTTTTAGGATCACCTTGCCACATGCCTCATCAGTTGTTCCTCGTGAGTCTTCTGTCATCAACAATCTTAAAAAATGAAACTTTACCAGAATGTTCCTTGGGTGACCCTTTTTAAAAACTGTTCAAGAAATTTTGATTGGTCAATAAACATGGGCATGGCAGGGCTTGGCATTTTTTTACTTTGAAATCTTTGAAGGACATCTCCTCCTAAACCACTGGGCCGATTGCATTGAAACTTTACCAGAAAGTTCCTTTGGTGACCCTTTTCAAAAACTGTTCATGAAATTTTGATTGGTCAATAAATATGGGCATGGCAGGGCAGGACTTATTTTGAGCCTGAAATCCTTGAATGACCTCTCCTCGTGATGGCGGATTTCAATGAAACTTTACCAAAAAGTACCTTGGGTGACCCTTTTCAAAAATTGTTTGCAGAATTTTGATTGGTCCATAAATATGGGTGTGGCAGGGCGAGAGTATTTTGATTCTCCTCTAATGAATAGTTTGGCAGGGTCTATTTTCACTTTAAATTCTTAGAATAACATCTCCTCTTCAACAATTAGGCAAATATGAATGAATGTTTGCCAGAAAAGTAATTTGATGAGATCCACTGGACCAATACAGTTCAGATGAGCGTTTTAGGGTCATTCTGGCCCTCTTGTTTGAATAGTGTTGACATCTGGAACAGTTAATTTTATAGTCAGATTCTGGTAGGTCCCTTGTCACAATCACAACAATTGTTTCTCATATTTCAGTAGTGAACGTTCACCAAGGTTTGCAGATCAACTTGATCAGCTCTGCCGACGTTCAATACATGATCACTCACCATCAGACGGACAGGACACTGTGAATGAAGAAATGAGAATGGAGGAGAGCAATGACAATATAAGTGACGGTAAGCAAACAACAGTCATGTTAACCTTGTTCATGGGCAGGCTGTCTAGGATAAAAACTTTTTACACCTTGCTGATTTTCTGAATCTAGAATGATATTTCTGCCTTTAATAAGTGATGGAGCCTTTATATTTCAGATGATGATAACTTGGTCTTTGAAGAAGTGTTTATATATCGCTGAGACATTCAAATACAAGCTCAAAAAATATCTGATCAGTACTTAATGTTAATACTGCTGTGTAGATAAAATTCTGAACCCTGTAAATAAAACAATGGGGCTTTAGTCAGGGTGTTGTCTCAGCTCGTGTCCTTTAGTGATTTTTATGCCCCCGTTTCGAGAGATCGGGGGCATATTGTTTTACTCTTGTCCATCTGTCTGTCCGTCCGTCTGTCCGTCTGTCTGTCCGTCTGTCTGAAAACTAAACCCGAAAACTTAACCTTGCCAATATCTTCAAGCCTATTCAAGATACAAAGCTAATATTTGGCATGATGATGGATCTCAATGATCCGCATCCGCTGGTACCAAAGTCAAGGTCATGTGACAATGTCAAGGTCAAACTTTGAAAAAAATGCCATTACGGGGGCATTCGTGTTCCACAAACACATCTTGTTTTCTTTAAAAATGTGCTCTTCAGTAACTACTGGATAAGTTACAACCAAACTTCACAGAAAAGATCCTTGGGTGAAGCTTAAAGTTTATTTATATATTAAGAAATTTTGATTTGATGAGAAACATGCCCTTTTTGGGTGTAGGTCAATTTTAATGTTTCATATTGAAAACTGAAATAGTGATTTTCTCAGGAAGTATTATCCTTGGGTGACCCTTTATCAGACTACAAAAAAAATGATCAGAAGCAAAATATGCACTTTAAAGGCAGAGGATATTTTGTTATACCACTTGGCAGATTGTAATGAAACATGGTTATTTTGATCCTCCTCAGTAATGAATGTTTGGGCAGGGTCTATTTTTGCTTTTAATTCTTTGAATAAACATCTCTTCAACAATTTGGTAAATACAATTGAAACTTTGCCAGAAAGTTACTTTGATGAGATCCACTGGACCAATAAAGTTCAGATGAGCTTCTTAGGGCCGTTCTGGCCCTCTTGTTAGATAGATATAGTCACAAAGTGTATTTAGACTGTCAGGCAATCTTATAACTGCACTCTGTGGCTGGCTAGGCTGATCATTGTTTCTGCTTCTCACATGACAAATTGTTAGAAATGTCACACACTGGCTCAAATGGTCTTTTATTTACAGAGGATATGGAGACTGGAGAATCAAACCAACGAGACGTTGATGATACACATCTAGATACCAGTGTTACATCTGGGGAATCAGTCATACAAGTTACAACACATAGTCCAAAAACAACACCAAAACTGGACACTAAAATGCAAAGTCCTAAAACATCCACAAAACAGGACTCTACAGACCATAGTCCTAAAATGTCACCACAAGTCTCTCCAAAACATTCCCCCTCATCCAAAAGTCCAAGTGACGTTACTGAGAAGTTAGTTCATACAGAACCTACTACCTCTCCAAGTAAAAGTGACAAGGTTTATTCAGAAGTGTCAGAGATGGATATTGAAGAAGAGGGTATAGTGGTCACTTCTAGTAAAGAGATATTTGGTGCAGATGAAGAGATACCTGCTGGTCCTGCCAGTGAGATTGAGATAGATGCTGTCACTAGCTCTGGTGATATTCATGAAGATTTGGACACCAGCACTGTGAAACAAGAAGTGGAAGATGATTTTTATGATCCACCAAAATTAGTGAGACAACTGACCCCACCCTCAGCTATAATTGAAGAGGTAGAAAAAGATTTATTCCTTTAACCCTTATTTTAAACAAATTGTCAATTATAGTCCGGCTCAAGGTTTCCTACAAGAATGTAGCTCAGATGTGTGTCTGTGTGATCTTAGTCTATACTGTCTGACTGTGTGTAAGAGCATAAGAGGAGTTGATTTGAATTAAAAAAAGGAATTAGTTTGGGTTGAATTCTGGAAACCTTAGTTCAACGAAGTAACTTGTTTCATATTGCAATAGTAGGGGAGATTTCAATGTGTAACTTCTTGCGCTTACACAATATTACAAAGAGAAGTGCAATGTACAATATCTTTCACTTTAGTATTCTTACTTTATTGCATTCATTTTTAAACAGCAGCCGCCATAGTGCAGTTATTGTGCATCAGACTGTCAGTCTTCAATTAGGAGAAGTCATGGGCTTGATATCCGGCGGCGGAACATATACTTTATGACATTTGACTCTAGTCATCCATCTGTCTGTCCAAATGTTGTACAACAACATTTTGTTAGCTTGACTATTCATGGGATAGGGAGGGGGTCGGGGCTATCCCCGTCACCTGGGCATTGGTGTAGTGCTTTGGTAAAGGTTTTACATGCAACTTTGTCAAATCTCTGTTTCTACTGAAGCTATTGCGTGAATACTTTGCACATGCTTCTGCCTCAGCCTCTTGACAAAGATTGATAACGCCGATATCCTATTTAGCAGAATTTTAACCCTATTCGAACTTGGTTCTTGATTAGGTTTTAGCATGCAAGTGCTTGCTATTTGTAATATCTCTATTTCTACTAAAACTATTGCTTTGAAACTTTGCACATGCTTTCTTGACTATGATTTCATGCTCTAGACAAAGACTCATTTCTCTGTTATTGCATTTAATGGAAATTTCCTATGTCAACATTAATTCGCTTTTACTATCCAGCTCTAGGAAAAGTTGAACTTTGCTGTCCTCCCAGTTCTTGTTTACTTTTATATGCCCGAAGGGTTGTATTATGTTATGGCCTCGGTCGTCAGTCCATCTGTCTGTCCGTCTGTTAGCAATTTTTTGTGTGCGCAACTCCTCCTAAACTATCAATGGGAGTGAGCTGAAACTTGGCACAATTATTCCCTATGATGTCTAGTTGTGCATAAGACCTTTGAAATTCAAATCGCTCGAGTCATCCCTGAGAAATCTTGAATTATCTGCCCTTGAATATAACCAAAAGCACTGTTTTTTGTGTGCGCAAATCCTCTTAAACTATCAATGGGAATGAGCTGAAACTACACACAATTACTCTCTATGATGTCTAGTTGTGCATTAGACCTTTGAAATTCAAATAGCTTCAGTCATTCCTGAGAAATCTTGAATTATCTGCCCTTGACTATAACCAAAATCACTGTTTTTTGTGTGCGCAACTCCTCCTAAACTATCAATGGGAATGAGCTGAAACTACACACAATTACTCTCTATAATGTCTAGTTGTGCATAAGACCTTTGAAATTCAAATCGCTCCAGTCTTTCCTGAGAAATCTTGAATTATCTGCCCTTGAATATATCCAAAATCACTGTTTTTTGTGTGCGCAACTCCTCCTTAACTATCAATGGGAATGAGCTGAAACTACACACAATTACTCTCTATGATGTCTAGTTGTACATAAGATCTTTGAAATTCAAATAGCTTCAGTCATTCCTGAGAAATCTTGAATTATCTGCCCTTCAATTTAATCAAAAACACTATTTTTTGTGTCGGCAACTCCTCCTAAACTATCAATGGGAGTGAGCTGAAACTTGGCACAATTATTCCCTATGATGTCTAGTTGTGCATTAGACCTTTGAAATTCAAATCGCTCGAGTCATCCTTGAGAAATCTTGAATTATCTGCCCTTGAATATAACCAAAATCACTGTTTTTTGTGTGCGCAACTCCTCTTAAACTATCAATGGGAATGAGCTGAACCTATACACAATTACTCTCTATGATGTCTAATTGTGCATAAGACCTTTGAAATTCAAATCGCTCTAGACATTCCTGAGAAATCTTGAATTATCTGCCCTTGGCTATAACCAAAATCACTGTTTTTTGTGTGCGCAACCTCTCCTAAACTATCAATGGGAATGAGCTGAAACTACACACAATTACTCTCTATGATGTCTTGTTGTGCATGAGACCTTTGAATGTCAAATCGCTCCAGTCATTCCTGAGAAATCTTGAATTATCTCCCTTTGAATATAACCAAAATCACTGTTTTTTGTGTGCGCAACTCCTCCTAAACTATCAATGGGATTGAGCTGAAACTACACACAATTACTCTTTTTGTCTAGTTGTGCATGAGACCTTTGAAATCTAAATTGCTCCAGTCATTCCTGAGAAATCTTGAATTATCTGCCCTTCAATTTAATCAAAAACACTATTTTTTGTGTCGGCAACTCCTCCTAAACTATCTACGGGAATGAGCTGAAACTAGACACAATTACTCCCTATGATGTCTAGTTGTGCATAAGACCTTTGAAATTCAAACTTCTCCAGTCATTCCTGAGAAATCTTGAATTATCTGCCCTTGGCTATAACCAAAATCACTGTTTTTTGTGAGCAACTCCTCCTTAACTATCAATTTAAATGAGCTGATACTAGACACAATTACTCTCTATGATGTCTAGTTTTGCATAAGACTTTTCAATTCAAAATGCTCCAGTCATTCCTGAGAAATCTTGGATTATCTGCCCTTGAGTTGATGAAAACAAAATTTCTTATCAGCTCATTTTCTCGTACATTTTGGATTGGAATGAAAGGAAACTTGCCATAATGACTCTGTAGGTTGTCTTTTTGTGCTTAGGACTAAATATATTTTCATATTTAAAGTAGTTCCTGATTTATCTGCCCTTTACTTCACAAACTAGTTTAAATTTACAGATTTTTTTTGTGTGTGTGTGTGCACAACTCCTACAAATTTAATTGGATTGAAATGAATCTTGTCATAATGTTACCCTGATATTTGGTAAAGCATAAGACTTATGAAATTCAAAAAGCTTGGGTCTTTCTTGTATTATCTGCCTTTGAATTGATTGAAATTCACTATATTTCTTTTGTGAGCAACTCGTCACACTTTGAATTGGAATGAACTGACTTTGAGGGAAATTTTCATTAAATAATCTACTTAGAACTCGTGCTAAATTATTGAAAAGAGTGCAAGAAATTACTTTATTTTGTAGAAATTGTCAACAAAGACAGAGGTAAAGGAATCTCCACCAAGTTCAGCGTTTGATGTTTCAACAAGCTTTACAGCCAAGGAACCAGAATTTTTTGCAGACTCTCCAGAAATGGAGGAAGAAATACAGGCTCCAGTAACAGGACGTAGTCGTTTCAAGACAAAGACACAAATAAAGGGGACATTTAAATTTGATGAAGGTATTTTTGAAAAGAAGTTGTCGTCAAAGACTGTAAAAGTTGAGACAGAAAATGAAGGGGATGAAGCTCCAGTGACACCATCACGATCTTCAAGACATAAGAATGAGGTAAAAAGTGGTATAGAAGAGAATGACGTCCCTGTTACACCCACACGGTCGTCACGACGACTGTCCATGAGGCTTGCTGCAGGACCCTCAACTCCCTTGAGGTTAGAAGAAAATGAAGCCCCTTTGACCCCTACTAGGTCATCTCGAAGGTTGTCTATGAGAAATGCAGCTGGACCCACAACTCCCACCAGATCTCAGAAGAAAGTTAAGAAAGATGACAAGATGGAAGTTATATCTGCAGTATCTCCCAAACCTTTCAGTTCCAAAGCAAAAGAAGCAGTTCAAGAATCACTGATAGCTCTTTCTGAAGAGCTGAAAACTGTGAATGAAGCCTCTCCAGAAGAAATGACAAAGATAAGAGACAAATCTGAAGCTGTTCAGTCCCCATCACGAACTCCCACACGGGCCACTAGAAGAAGTACAACTCCAAACTTAGGTGCTGGGTCACAAGAGAAAAGATCTGGAGTAAGGCAGGGAGAAAGTGAAAGTGTTGAAAATTTAGAAACTGAACCACCAAAGACACCAACTAGATCTCGGAAAAAAGATGAAACTGTTACAAAATCCCCCTCTAGGGGAAAAAAATCTCCTGCTAGGAACAAAAATAGTAACAATAGTGTAAAATCTACAAAAGAAACAGAACTAAATATTCCACAGGCTGAAAGTGAAGAGACAACAAATATACCTATGACTCCTACAAGAAGATCTAAACGAAGAATAGAAAAATCAGAGAATATCCTGGATGAAATAGATATTGGACATTCTGAAATTCCTATAGACGTACCAGAAGAAGAGATACGTACTCCGTCAAGACGCTCCAGTCTGAGTCGAGCATGTAAGGCCTCTGTTGATGATGTTTCACCTGCTACTCCAACACGAAGACAGAGTATTGGGAGGTCAGCTAAGAAAGCAGTTGATTATAAATCACTAGACAAGTCAGGTATTGAGGCTTCTGAAACAACAAAGTCACCAAGCAGGCGAGGTAGACCTAAAGCTACTGATACAACAGATAAGCATCTTGGTGATAATGAGCATGTCTCAAAATCTCCAGCTAGACCGGTTAAACACAGTAGTGACAAGTCACCAGAAAAAAACATGAGTAAAGCTGATGGACAGAAAACACCAACTAGAAGAGGCAAACCAACTCGAAAGTCAGAAAAAGATGTAACATCTCCTGTAAAAGATGGTAAAATGTCGGATGAGTCTGATCCTGAAATAAAGAAAACTCCAAGTAGAAGAGGCAGGAGTAAACTAGACAACACTCATAATATAGAAAACGTTGAAGGAATGGAAGTCAAAACCCCTACAAGAAGAGTTAGATCCAAGGATAAGAAAGATGAAGTGTCTGAGACAGAAAGTAAAGCTAAAGTAACCCCATCCAGGAGGAAAAAGGCAAAGAAAGAACCAGAAAAAAATATGACCAGTGATTCAAATGATGGTGAGTTGTACTAGTTGTCTACATAGTCTCCACCTTTAACCCTTACCCTTCTGAATTGGAATTTTGTTTCAAACAAGCAGCCGTCAAAGTGCAGTGGTAGCATATCAGACTATCCTTAAAAAGGTCACAGGTTCCATCCCCTATGGCATCCTTTCTGACACTAATGAGCTGATAATTGTAGAGCTTTGGAATAGCAGTTAGAGACTAGGAAAGGATGCAATGGTGTGACGAATTCAAGGGTTCCATCGTTAGATGCTACAGCTGTGATTTGACTGAAACATTGTTAAAAGTTGTGTTAAACCCCATTTAGAAAATGAAGCAAATTGTTTCAAACAAATGGTCAGACTCTGGACATTTTAACCAGTTCCTTTTGGCTTTCCTAAAATAATTATTTAGAAAGCAGGCAAATTTAGGCTGAGATCAGACTGCAGGCTGATTTTAGCCTACACTAAACAGCAGGAACAGAGTAAAGTAATTGACTTTACTTATATTGAGCTTTTTTAGTAGTTGGATGTCAAATTTTTATAAGTGTTTTATCCAGGAATAGAAACCCATTTCAGGGGTGGGGAATTCCCATTCCTGACTTGTCCAACACCGGTTTTTCTACCTGTGGACAAGTACTTTTTTCTATGCCACTTGTTTGTTGACAAGTGAATACCAGGACAGACATCAGAATGGTATCAAACAGATCTAAGTGATTGATTACCATAATTTTAGTAACAAAGGGTAGAAAAACATTGTTTTTATTGAAGAAAATGCTGGAGTGCAGCATTTTCTTCTTTATAAAACAATGTTTTCTCAAAATTTATTGATTTTCTTTTTGTTGACAAGCTCTCTTTGATCCTGGACAAATAGAAAATCATATTCTACTTGTCCGGGGACAAGTAGAGAAATCCTGTATTTCAACACCCCCGGCCAATTAAATCAGTTTTTACTATTGGTCAAAGATATATAAGAGCATCAAACATTTTCAGCTGGACAAGAGTTATTAATGATTTAACATTTTACTTGTTTAGAAGAAATAATCCCTACAGTATTATAAACATTAGACACCTATTTGAAGGTCAAGGACAGGTGTCAAGGTCAATTATCAAGGTTAAACTTTATAAAAATATACTTTGTCAGGGGCATTAGTGGTTTACTAACACATCTTTTTAGCCTTATCCTGGGGAAAGTTTATTTTATGAATAATGATTTTGGTTAAAAATGAAAATTATTTATGAGCATTCCAAAATTATACCCCCCCCCCCCCCATCTACAAAGTAGAGGGGGGTATATTGGTTTCACCATGTTTGTCTGTCTGTACGTCTGTCCATCCATCCATCTGTCCCTCTGTAGACCTTTTTTTTTGTTTCTGGACTCTAACTCAAGAACCAAGAGACCTAGAATCACGAAACTTTATACAGAGCCAAGGAAGTGCCCTATTGTTTTTGGGTCACAAAGGTAAAGGTCACAGTCAGCCTTTGTTCCAGACTCTAACTCGAGAACCAAGAGACCTACAATCATGAAACTTTATGCAAATGTTGCTTATGATGCAAGGAAGTGCCCTATTGTTTCAGGTCACATAGGTCAAAGGTCAAGGTCACTGTCAATTTTTGTTCAATTTTCTTTTCTGGACTCTAACTCAAAAACCAAGCGACCTAGAATCATGAAAACCTAGAATCAAGAAATTTTATGCAAATGATGCTTATGATCCAAGGAAGTGTCCTATTGTTTATGGTACACATAGGTCAAAGGTCAAGATCACAGATAATTTTAGTTCAATTTTCATTTCCTGACACTAATTCAAGAACCAATCAACCTAGAATAATGAAACTTCATGCAAATGCTGATATAACCTCAATATTTATTACAAACACTTCCTGCACTAATAGCACTTTCATTTTGACAAATTGCTTGTTGGGGGTATAAGTCCGCTCTGCGACAGTTCTAGTTTTAGTTTTCAATTGAAGGTTCCAGTTGAAGGTTCAATAATGGATAAGTAACATAAGTAAACAATTGATTGAAAAAAGATGAAAAATTCTTCTTGAACTGTTGATTTAGCAAGCCAAAACTATTTTGGCAGACTGATTATAGTATCATCTGTCTGCTAAAATAGGCTTGGCTTGACAGGGGGAATGAAATAATTAGTTACATGACAACCCATTCTATTTCAGAAGTATTTGATATCCAGTCTACAAGTTTCCAGTTTTCTAATCCTATGGAAGTGGATAATGTTGAAAGTAAGTTGTTCTAGTCTATATTGGATCTGTTTTGTGAATAAAAATCCATCACAGATAAATATTTTGATAATACAATTAACTGAAAATTGTCATCTACAACATTTTTTGAACTTTTGCCAAGAGGACAAGAGTTCAACCAATTCAAAGACCTGTAAATGTACCAGAAGATAGGAATGCGTCATATCTGTAATTTATCGTATCCGAAAATATGTATACTTATATAGTTATTCATTTTTCAATTCACTTGTTTGAATGCTACTAATGAATTTTCCATGGGATTTTGTGTTTGAAAATTATTAAAGAAATACAATAATGAAATAATTTGTTGCATTCCCTTTGTTTACAAAAAAACCCCAATCATTTTATTATTCATGTTTCTTATGGGGCCTCAATTGCAATTGAAAAATGATTAAGGTCCCATTTAAACAATGTTCAAATGTTGAACTCTTAAATGTTGTTTAGGATATAAATGCCAGTCTTTGAAAAAATGTAGATCTTTCTTGGTTCTTTAAATATAGAAATTCTACATGGGTCACTTCTTGTCAGACTTTCTAGCAGCAGTTGCATTATCATAGATTTTTTGACATCGCTTAGTGAACTAGTTGTTGGAAAAAGCAAAGATTTGAAGAGCAGATGGCTAAATAATGATTTAAATAAATTAAATATAACAGTGTCCTTTTCACGGAAATGGTTATTATTGAAGCACGGTTATGAAATTGATAGTAGGGTGTCAAAAAGTATTACGAGTTGAAATGTTTGAAATTACCGAAATATGTCATCTCATTATTAAGGATAAACCCTTTGTTCAGATTTTTCCAGGTAAAATATAAAGCAATTTTGAGTTCAGGACTGAAGAATGTATCAGAGAGTTTGACAGACCCAGTGTACGAGTTTTCCGAAATCGAACACGATGAATTATAAGCAAAATCTGCTGGGACTAAGATCCTTGTTCGAATGTTCTCTTGTGTACCCATGAGTACCCATGTTCGAAAAACTGAAGTTTGACTCATTTGAAAAGAAGGATTATGTGTGTTTTTTAGGTTTAAAAAAAAAAAGATTTTGATTTGGGTATTTCACACAATAAAATAGAAATTGTAGCTTGATAAATCCTGGTTAAAGTTAAGAATTTTACACCAAGATTGAATGATTCATGATAAAACCTTCAAACTCTTGACAGAGATCCAGTAAAGTTGGATGTTGTAGTAAAGATTTTGGAATACTGAGGGAATTAGTGAAATGAGACTCCTTAATTTAGCCTTAGAGAGGAATAATTGTATGATTTCAGTATCCCAGCCTCCCAAATCATTCACTCCAGTGAAGTCCTTTATATTCTCACCACCTATCCAACATACAAGATCTGGAATAGAATCAAAAACTGAGGAAACACAACAACTTACTGGGGAGGATGTGTTAATCAAACATGAAAAAGTGACAGAAAAAACAGAAACCAAGATGGACACTAGAAAAAGAACAAGGTTAGTATGTACACAGGGTATAATGTGCCACGCCGACACCAGAAGGTTCATGGACACCTGATCAATTTTTTCGATACGGAACTAACGGTGGGGTAAGTTTTTGACTGATTTGTAAACCAAAATAATCATTTTCATTTCAATTTTTAGCTCCACTGGCTGAAAGCCACTGGGGCTATTGTCATGGCGTTGTGTCCGTCGTGCGTGCGTGCGTCCGGTCGTAAACTTTTCTTTAAAAATCTTCTTCTCAGAAAGTACTGGATGGATTTCAACCAAACTTCACAGGAATGATCCTTGGGTGACCCTCTTTCAAAGTTGTTCAAGAAATTTTGATCCAATGAAAAACATGGATTTAATGGGCGTGGCTAATTTCCAAATATGGTAAAAAGTGAGTTTTCTCAGATTCTAATCAATGGATACCAATTAAATTTTACATGAATGATCCTTGGATGACCCTTTATCAGTCTACAAAAAATCATTGTGATCGGATGGAAAATATGCATTTTATGGGCGGAGGTCATTTCTCTATATGTTATATAGTGGAAACTTTGAAAATCATTTTCTCAGAATCTAAATGATAGATATCAACCAAATTTTACATGAATGATCCTTGGGTGACCCTTTATCAGTCTATCAAACATTATTGTGATCGGATGAAAAATATGTATTTTATAGGCGGAGGTCATTTCTCTATATGTTATATAGTGGAAACTTTAAAAAATCATTTTCTCAGAATCTAAATGATAGATATCAACCAAATTTTACATGAATGAACCTTGGGTGACCCTTTATCAGTCTACCAAAAAATATTGTGATCGGATGAAAAATATGTATTTTATGGGCGGAGATCATTTCTCTATATGTTATATAGTGCAAACTTTGAAAATCATTTTCTCAGAATCTAAATGATGGATATCAATCAAACTTCATTAGTATGATCCTCGGGTGATCCATTATCATTCAGCCAAAAATTATTGTGATTTGAAGAAAAATATGTCTTTTATGGGCGGAGGTCATTTCTCTATATATGTTATAATAGTGGAAAATTTGAACATCTTTTCAATATCAGTAGAAGCCAAAATATCTAAAAATCTAGTCAAAACTTAGATTTGCTATTACAAATTCAAGCCTGTGGAGCGACACAAGACATTCATGGCTTTCTAGTTTAGGTTTGTCATTATTTTTTTTGTCAAACAACCTGACTATTCTTCATTGTTTGTGTTTGTCTAAAAGCATTTATGTATCCTCTACACACATTCCAAATTTCTCGGCAAAAGATCCACATTAAGCGAAGATATTTGTACTTTTATTGGCCTTGGTAGCGGAAAATATAACAAGACACCCCCTGAATTTTTTTCGATTAGCAATCGACACCAGATTTTGTGATAGGGGGTGTCTAGTTATCATATTTTCCACTACCCAGGCCAATAAAAGTACGAATATCTTCGCTTTATGTGGATCTTTCACCGAGAAATTTGGTATGCGTGTAGAGGACACATAAATGCTCTTAGACAATCACAAGAAATTAAGAATAGACAGGTTGTTTGACAAAAAATTAATGACAAACCTAAAAAACAAGCAAAGTCACTCACTCCTAGGGCTAGAACTCGCTCATTTGGCTTAGTTTTTACCCTCCCCTTTTATTTCCTAAAAGAAGAATCATTTATCTCGACAGTGAAAAAATTTAAATGAAAATGATTATTTCGGTTTATAAATCAGTCAAAAAGTTGCTCCACCGTAAGTTCCGTATCGAAAAAATCGATCAGGTGTCCACGAACCTTCTGGTGTCGGCATGGCACGTTATACCCTGTGATGTAGCAAATCATAATTTACAGAGAATAATAGCCCAGGGAATTCATAAATGGGGCTTCACCGTGGTACATCCCATTTAACATAAACCATGATGGATATCTTTCAAAATCTTTCTAACCCGCATTGATAGTTCTAGGGCATTTTGTTTTACCTTGTCTGTCTGTTAAACTTAACAACTTAACATTGCTAATCACTTTAAGGCTAATCAAGATACAATGCTCATGTTTGGTATAATGATAGATCCAATGATGCACATCTACATATACCAAGGTTTATGTCATGTGACAAGTTCAAGGTCATCTGTCAAGGTCAAAGTGTTTAAAATGCCATTTCAGGGGCCTTTGTGTTTCACAAACATATCTCTCTTTTTAGCTCACCTGAGCACAAAGTGCTCAAGGTGAGCTATTGTGATCGTAGAATGTCCGTCATCAGTCGTGCGTCGTCCACAATTTCTTTAAACATCTTCTCCTCCTAAACCAGTGGGCCAATCTTGATGAAACTTGGCAGGGATGTTCCTTGGGTCAAGCTCTACCAAAGTTGTTCAAATAAATGAAATCCACCCTTAACTTTCCCTTTACCCTTAACAAAAAGGGTGAAAATATGAAAATCTTTAAAAATCTTCTTCTCTGAAACCAGAAGGCAGACATCTTTCATATTTGGTATGTAGCATCATCTAGTGGACCTCTACCAAGTTTGTTCATATCAAGACCCTGGGTTCATTTTTGGGCTTTGCCCGGGCCCAACCCTTTTTACATAGATTCAAAGTGCGAAAATCTTTAAAAATCTTCTTCTCTGAAACCAGATGGCAGACAGCTTTCATATTTGGTATGTAACATCACCTAGTGGGCCTCTACCAAGTTTGTTCATTTCAAGACCCTTGGGTCATATTTGGGCTTTGCACAGGTGCATCCCTTTATCTCTTATAAGCACGAAGGGTAAAAAAATGAAAATCTTCAAAAATCTCCTTCTATGAAACCAGAAGGCAGACAGCTTTCATATTTGGTATGTAGCATCGTCTAGTAGACCTCTACCAAGTTTGTTCATATCAAGACCCTAGGATGATATTTGGGCTCCACATGGGCGCAACCCTTTTTACATAGAATCAAAGAGTGAAAATCTTTTAAAATCTTCTTTAATCGAAACCAGAGGGCACACTGCTTTCATTTTTGGTATGTTGCATCATCTAGTGAGCCCCTTCCAAGTTTGTTCATATCATGACCCTTGGGTCATATTTGGGCTCCACCCAGGCGCGTCCCTTTCAGCTCATCTGAGCACGAAGGGTGAAAATAGGAAAACCTTCAAAAATCTTCTCCTCTGAAACCAGTAGGTAGACAGCTTTCATATTTAGTATGTAGCATCATCTTATGGACCTCTTCTAAGTTTGTTCATATCAAGACCCTGAGGTCACATTTGGGGTCCAACCAGGTGCATCCCTTTTTACATAGAATCAAAGAGCAAAAAGGCATAAATGTCTTGCTCTTCGCTGAAAACGTTCCATGGTATTGATCTTATGCAATTATCTTCTTTTTGACACCTGCCTATCTAATTAATGTGATGTCCCAGGGGTCAAAGAGACTCAGGTGAGCGATCTAGGACCATCTTGGTCCTCTTGTTTTATAAATCTTTTTTTACATACAAATTAAAGAAATCTTTCAACATTAATCTCCAAAAATCCGAGACAAGCCAAGTGCATAGATATTACATACTGGGTATCCCAAGTATCAAAAAGAATCAGGTGAGCATTATTGGTCCTCTTGTAACTCTAAGTATAGTGCTTGTTTTACTGCTTGAGAGTTTTAAAAGGTGAAGACTAGAAAAAGGCCTGAAATCAGTTAGTTTGATGGATCACTGCTGTCAATAAAGAAAATCTATGTATAAATCAATTACATTGATTGGAAGTGAAAATTCGGACTGTGTGAATTTCCACTTATCTATTGTCCCTAATGTAGGATATGCACATTTGAGCAAAGAGGGTTAGTTGTTACTGAGAATAGAACAAGGTTATATAACAAGATAACTGCTTAGTTCCGCAATGTTTCTTTAACATGCTTGATGTACAGCAGCCAAACAGGGCCCAGGCTAATATCCAGCTGAAAAACTATTTGTTTGTTTGAGTGCCAGCCTGGGGATTCGAGCCCATGCAATTGATCTTTAATTGTTGGCTAAACTGAGCACAAAGTGCTCAAATTGAGCTTTTGTGATTGTCCAATGTCCTTCGTCAGTCATGTGTGACTCACAATTTCTTAAAATATCTTCTCCTCCTAGACCGTTGGGCCAATCCTGATGAAACTTGGCGTGGATGTTCCTGTGGCAAAGTTGTTCAAATAAATGAAATCCACCCTTAAATCTCCCTTAACCCTTAACAAAGAGGGTGAAAATAGGAAAATCTTCAAAAAATTTCTTCCCTGAAACCAGATGGCAGACAGCTTTCATATTTGGTATGAAGCATCATCTAGTGGGACTTTACCAAGTTTGTTCTTATCAAGACCCTGTGTTCATATTTTGGCTCCACCTTGGTGCAACGTTTTTAAATAGAATCAAAAAACAAAAATCTTTTTCACTGAAATCAGAAGGCAGACAACTTTCAGATTTAGTATGTAGCTTCATCTAGTGCGCTTCTAGTAAGTTTTTAGCTCACCTGAGCACCAAGTGCTCAAGAGAGCTATTGTGATCTATCAATGTCCAGCATCTGTCTGTCCGTCATGGCCTCAACAATTTCTTTAAACATCTCCTCCTAAACTTATGAGTTAAAATCAACCAAACTTGGCAGAAATATTCCTTGGTCTCTTGTAAAAATTGCTAAAAAGGAAAGGATCCATCCCATATCACTGGAAAAGAGGCCTTAATGACAATTTTCTTGTTTATACTCTAGAAGCCACAAATATTGTCCAATTGTCATGAAACTTTGTCAGAATGTTTGTTAGGTCAGGAGGATGAACTCTATTGAAAATGCAAAGGATCTGAGCCATATCACAGGAAAAGGGGCCTTAATGACAATTTCTTTCTTGTTTACACTCTAGTGGCCACAAATATGGTCCAATCTTCATGAAACTTTGTCAGAATGTTTGCAAGGTCACAAGGATGAATCCTATGGAAAATGGGAAGGATTCATGCTTTATCATGGGAAAAGGGGCTTTAATGACAATTTTCTTGTTCACACTCTAGTGGCCACAAATATGGCCCAATCTTCATGAAACTTGGTCAGAATGTTTGTCAGGTCTCAAGGATGAACCCTATTGAAAATGGAAAGGATCCATGCCATATCACAGGAAAAGGGGCCTTAATGACAATTTTTTTGTTTATACTCTACACAAATATGGTCCAATCATCACGAAACTTGGTAAGAATGTTTATTAGGTCATGAGGATGAACTCTTTTGAAAATGGGAAGGATATGTGCCATATCACCGGAAAGGGGGCATTAATGACGATTTTCTTGAAAGAGCTCCAGACGCCACAAATATTGCCTAATTTTCATGAAACTTGGTCTAAATGTTTGCCAGGTCACAAGAATGAACTCTTTTTTCTCTGAAATCGAAAGGCAGATATCTTCAATATTTGTTTGTAATGTTATATAGTGGACTTCTACCGATGTTTTCATGTCATCCACCTGGGGTCATATTTGGGCTTTGAATGAACCCACCCTATTTTACATAGACACAAAGGAAGAAATCTTAAAAACTTGGTCTCTGAAACCAGAAGGCAGGGACTTTTCATAATAGTCTCATTTAATAACATTTCATGATGTTTGTTCATTGCATGCCCATATGTTCATGTAAAGGATGTGCCCAGGTATATCCTTTTTACTCTTTGCTGAAAACATCCCATGGTATCATCTTGATCAAAAATAATCTCCTTGTTGACACCTGCCTATTTAATTGATGTGATGTCAAAGAGTCTCAGGTGAACAATCTAGGAGCATCTTAGTCCTCTTGTTTTTGGTATGGGGTTTAAAACTGTTTTTAGCTCACCTGAGCAGGAAGTGCTCAAGGTGAGCTTTTGGGGTTACTTGATGTCTGTCGTCCGTCGTGCGTCGTCCGTCGTCAACATTTACCTTGTGGACACTCTAGAGGCCATATTTTTAGCCCAATCAACCTGAAAATTGGTCAGAATGATTATCTTGATAAAATCTTGGCCAAGTTCGAAATTGGGTCAAGTGGGGTCAAAAACTAGGTCACAGGGTCAAATCTTAGAAAAACCTTGTGGACACTCTAGAGGCCATATTTTTGGCCCAATCAACCTGAAAATTGGTCAGAATGATTACCTTGATTAAATCTCGGACAAGTTCTAAATTGGGTCAAGTGGGGTCCAAAACTAGGTCACAGGGTCAAATCTTAGAAAAATCTTGTGGACACTCTAGAGGCCATATTTTTGGCCCAATCAACCTGAAAATTGGTCAGAATGATTATCTTGATGAAATCTCGGACAAGTTCGAAATTGGGTCAAGTGGGGTCAAAAACTAGGTCAGGGGGTCAAATCTTAGAAAAATCTTGTGGACACTCTAGAGGCCATATTTTTAGCCCAATCAATCTGAAAATTGGTCAGAATGATTATCTTGATGAAATCTCGGACAAGTTCGAAATTGGGTCAAGTGGGGTCAAAAACTAGGTCACGGGGTCAAATCTTAGAAAAACCTTGTGGACACTCTAGAGGCCATATTTTTAGCCCAATCAACCTGAAAATTGGTCAGAATGATTATCTTGATGAAATCTCAGACAAGTTCGAAATTGGGTCAAGTGGGGTCAAAAACTAGGTCACAGGGTCAAATCTTAGAAAAACCTTGTGGACACTCTAGAGGCCATATTCTTCGCCCAATCAACCTGAAAATTGGTCAGAATGATTATCTTGATGAAATCTCGGACAAGTTCGAAATTGGGTCAAGTGGGGTCAAAAACTAGGTCACGGGGTCAAATCTTAGAAAAATCTTGTGGACACTCTAGGGGCCATATTTTTAGCCCAATCAATCTGAAAATTGGTCAGAATGATTATCTTGATGAAATCTCGGACAAGTTCGAAATTGGGTCAAGTGGGGTCAAAAACTAGGTCACGGGGTCAAATCTTAGAAAAACCTTGTGGACACTCTAGAGGCCATATTTTTAGCCCAATCAACCTGAAAATTGGTCAGAATGATTATCTTGATGAAATCTCAGACAAGTTCGAAATTGGGTCAAGTGGGGTCAAAAACTAGGTCACAGGGTCAAATCTTAGAAAAACCTTGTGGACACTCTAGAGGCCATATTCTTTGCCCAATCAACCTGAAAATTGGTCAGAATGATTATCTTGATGAAATCTCGGACAAGTTTGGAATTGGGTCAAGTGGAGTCAAAAACTAGGTCATGGGGTCAAATCTTAGAAAAACATTTTAAGATTGTTGATTCAGGTGAGCGATTAAGGGCCACTATGGCCCTCTTGTCAACAATCTTTCACTTATGCCATAGTGGCTGGAGCATTTAAACATGGGTTCCTGGTATTTCTCACACCAGTACTAACATATCCATTCCTAGCTGCTTTTCCTAAAAGGTCTACGATTATCAACCCCTTGATGGAAGACAAAAAATCGGAAAAGATTGAGTGCTGCTGTTGGGGATAAAATGCGCGACATTTTTAATGATAGTCTTATGCGCTACCAACTGAGCTATGACACCAGCCTTGCAGCAATTTTTATTGAACAAGATTTGGTTTACTTTAAGTCTCTAGATTTATATTATGCAAGCTAATAGTGTTTGTCTTGCCTTAATTCATAGGTAGGATTGTGTCAGCTACATTTGAAAATTGATCTTTTCTGCTTCAGACTAAAATCATTGTACAAAGAAGATACGACACTGAAAGAAGAGATTATCTTACTAAGTGTAGATTCGGACGATGGTGAAGATGGACGTGCTGTCGTGACTCAATCTAGGAGGGTGACGAGGAGTAAAGACAAAAAGACGGAGGAGACAAAAGCAGTTTTATATAATATATTACCTGGACTACGACCAAGAAAAACAGCATTTAGAGCAGGACCAATTGTTAGAAAAAAATGACTGAATAATACTAACTTTACCAAAATTAGTGACTGATATAAATTAGTCAATTCAACTTCATGTTGAAGTTTCTTAAAAACCTCCATCTACAAAGTAGAAAGGGGTATGTTGATTTCACCATTTGTGTATGTCTGTCCCTCAATAGACCTTTTTATCCTCTGCTGATGAAATCAATGAGGGGGGGGGGGGGGGGGGAGTTGTGTCATCCGTCTGTCCATCCTTCCTTTCTTCCAAGTTTCTTTTCCGCACTATTTATTGGAAATCATTGACTGGATTTCAATGAAACTCCGTGGAAAGCTTCACTACAAAAGGGAAATGTGCATATCATCTGGGTTACCTGGTTCGACTTTTAAATTTAGAGTTAGTATCCCTGATTGGTGAAGCCATATCAGAAGAAGTTTGATGAGTTATATATGTCAAGGCTCAGTTGTGTAATACTCCCAGCTAATTTTGATGAACTTAAAATAAAACAAACAAAAAAACATTAGCATATTATTTATTATTCATCTTCTATAAAATCTAAAAATATATAAATGTTAAAAATGCTTGTCCTTGGTTGACGTAGATAGAAGATCTGTCCCTAAGTTTGATATATTCTATTGACAATTTTCGGCGGGGGACACCAATTCAACAAATTTGCTTGTTTGTTCAGGATTCTAGAAAGATGTTACTTAGAATTATGAAACATTGTATAATTATTACCCATGACCCATTTTTTGGTGTCAAAGAATAGAATTTTGTCTGAAAGCTGCATCTGGAACTGGGACAGAGCCCTGGTGTGTGTGGTTGGGGGGTGTTTGCAAAATATCTAGTTTAGGAATGATTCAATGGAATGAATTAATAACTGAAGTAAACTTGAGATCTAGTTTTAATTATCTCAATAGTCCACTGGAAGTGTTCATGTGTTGTCCCTGGACCTTGATTGTTGTTCATGGACTGGATGGGACAAGCAGCTTTCATACATGTCTATGTTTCTGCCATCAAATCTTGTATTGAATAAATTTTTCATATGCCAGATTGAATTGAGGGAACTGTGCAATGTTCAATTTGAAATTGGCCAGGTGTCGCGATATCTCAATGTCAAATTTCATTCTATATACTTTTTAACTTGGGGTAGAAATGGACATCACCAAACAAGATCAACATTGTAACATAAACCATGCCCAGAACACAAAATGATATTGAAATCTGTATTGCACTGCCTCTACATACATTACCTTAACCCTTTCCTGTTTTACAAAATTTTAGACCTGTCCATATTCAATGGTTTTGTAGATCAAAATTTAAAGTTGATTTAATTTTTGAAAAATAACCATTCAGTTGAGTAGAAAATATTGTGTAAAAGAAGAAATTGCTTGTGATAAGCAATTTCTTCTTTTTTCACAAGGTTTTCTTAATTATAAAATCACAGGCACGCAAAAACAGGGATTAATCAGGAAAGGGTTAACATTCTATTAGAGTTGGGTGTCACTTAGGAGTCAGCACAATGCTTTGGTTGAGGTTTCACAAGCAACTATGTGAAATCTCTGTTTATACTAGCGCTATTGTTTTGAAACTTTGCACATGCTTTTCTGACAATCATATCATCCTCTTGGCCAAAAATTCATTACTCTGATTTTCATTTGTTGAAATTTTCCAATGTTGACATTGATTTGCTGTTACTAAGACTAGGAATAGTCCAGCTTTGCTGTTCTCTAACATCTCTCATTTAGTGCTGCAGTTTCGGAAAAGCCCTCAGGTATTGTCTTCACTTTGGTGTCCTTTGTGTTGGCATTTTTTTTTTTTTTTTTTTTTAGCGTAGGCGTTTTCGTGACAAACTTTAACCTAGGTTATATCTCTGTTGTTATTGAAGATAAAACTCCATTCAAAGAAACAAATTTTTTCCTTTATTGTATGTATATTTTCCTTTTCCTGTATTGTATGTACTTTGACACGAAGCAGTGTAACAGGCTTATTTTGTCACAATTGTCCACCTTGTTTATAAGGGATACATCCCTTTTTTAGCTCGGCTGTTTTTGGAGAAAATCAAGGGGGATAACTCTAGATGCATTTTGTGAAAATTATGCCCCTTTTCCGACTTGGATATTTATGCTCCCCAAAGGTTCCCAGGGGGAGAACCTTTGATAATAAGCCAATATATATTTCCAGGTCTTTTAACTTCTGGCCTCGTCACAGAAAAAGGGGCATCAGTTTTTCTCTTATTTCTCCATGTCTTATTGTCAGAATTGAATTTAATTTCATAATGAGTAACAAATAATGCCCTTGACCATAATCTGTTCCAAAAATATGTATTAACACATCAAGAAAAAATTGGCCTTAATGTTGTTGACCTAAACACTCTGTTTGCGGCAAAACAAAATCAAATTAGTCATATCTTTTGATCGGTAGGATTTATTGTCTTCATATTTCACACATGGATTGCTAATGACAATACCTTTCTGTTGGTACCAACTTTAAGGTCATAATTCAAGGTCATGGTCAGAATTTTGAAAAATTTAACTTTTACATTGTCAATAAGTTTGAAATGCTCAGTCATATAGCCTTCAATTTTCAAATGTTGATTACTTGTGACAACTTTCATCAGATTACCAAAATCAAGGTCAAGGTTAAATTTTACTTAGGCTCTCTTTTTCAGGAAGAAAAATCAAATTGGTTATATCTTTTAATTGGTAAGAGATATAGTCTTCATATTTCACATTAGGATTGCTTGTGACAAATCCTTTTGTTGGTACCAAGTTCAAGGTCAATGTCATTTTAGTCCTCTTGTAACTATTTATAAAAGACACCTTTTAATGAATTATGTTCTTTCATGGCCATTTATATCCATAGAAACCTGTATTTGTGACAGGTCAGTCCCTTTAACTGGTGCTCTAGGAAAGGTGTTCTGTAAATTTGTGTATGGTTAATGTGCAACCAAACTGTTGGAACTGCAGCTTAAATAAAGCATTAGTTTGGACATTTTAGTCTCATTGACAGCTTACTATCTATATACTGTTACTGCCATTGTTTTTGTATTGGAATTTGTAATTGAAATAAAAGTGGGGAATTAATGAATTCTTTTGAACTTCTTTAATCCAATTTTCTATATTTTATACTTGTTCAACTTGAAAGGGATAGCAAATCATAACAGAAACAGGTGCAATTTGAGAAGAAACCGTTCTATTTGAGACTATTGTCGGGAAAGGAGAATTCGATTATTATCACAAATAACATCTTTTATACCTTCGTTTATTTGACCAAACTTTGCCCTGTCTGTATAAAGGCTAAAATAAAGTTCAACAACATATGTTATCTATTAAAAATATATATATTACATTCATTACCGTTGTTCATTCCTATGAAAGCACATGTGAAACGGAGAATCAGATTTTTATTCATCTAAATGAATATGATGGTCTGATTGGGGTCACTAAAATCGCGCTATAAAGAACATTTTCTTAGTATAAAATCACAAGAACATTCAGGAAAAGTTTTGTTATCTCTTGTGTTAACCGTGTGAAACCCCCTGTGAATGTCAAAAATCTCTAACAATTTGTCCCAATTTTTACTGCATTCCTTAGGAATGTTATCTAGATGGTCCACTTCCAGATTATTATACCCCCACCTACAAAGTAGAGGGGGGTATATTGGTTTCACCATGTTTGTCTGTCTGTCCATCCGTCCCTAGACCTTTTCGTTTCCGGACTCTAACTCAAGAACAAAGTGACCTAGAATCATGAAATTTTGTAGAAATGTTGCTTATGACCCAAGGAAGTGCCCTATTATTTTTGAGTCACAGAGGTCAAGGTCACAGTCATCCTTTGTTCAATTTTCATATCCAGACTCTAACTCGAGAACCAAGCGACCTACAATCATGAAACTTTATGCAAATGTTGCTTATGACCCAAAAAAGTGCCCTATTGTTTTTGGGTCACATAGGTCAAAGGTCAAGGTCATTGAGGTCAAGGTAAGAAGTCCACTTTGCCACAGTCCAAGTTTTCATGAATTTAGATTCTTTTCTTCCACCAAAACCCCAAAACCCTTAAAAATTCTCTCAAACTGCTCATTGTATTTGATTTCTCTTGAGTAAATGTTCCTATGGAAGAGATCCATTGGTTCTTGAACATATGGCTTTCATAGGCAAAGCTTTATTTACAATTTTTAGCTCACCTGAGCACGAAGTGCTCAAGGTGAGCTATTGTGATCGTAGAATGTCCGTCGTCCACAATTTCTTTAAACATCTTCTCCTCCTAAACCAGTGGGGCCAATCTTGATGAAACTTGGCAGGGATGCTCCTTGGGTCAAGCTCTACCAAAGTTGTGCAAATAAATGAAATCCACCCTTAACTTTCCCTTTACCCTTAACAAAAAGGGTGAAAATATGAATTTTTTTCAAAATCTTCTTCTCTGAAACCAGAAGGCAGACAGCTTTCATATTTGGTATGTAGCATCATCTAGTGGACCTGTACCAAGTTTGTAAAAGCCGCCACCATAGTGCAGTTGGTTAGGCATAAGACTTCCAATCTGGAAGTCGTGGGTTCGATCCCCGGTGGCGGCAAATATCCTTTCCGACGTTTGTCTCTCACCAATGGGTAGATAATCGTAAACCTATGTGAGATAGCAGTCGGAGGCTAGGAAAGGGTGTAATGGTAGTAGAGGTGAAAGAAATACCAGGAATCCATTGTTAGGTGCTCCGGCAGCCGCGATATAACTGCAAGATTGTTGAAAGCGGCGTTAAATCCATTCAAACAAAAAAAATGTACCAAGTTTGTTCATATCAAGACCCTGGGGTCATATTTGGGCTTTGCCCGGGCCCAACCCTTTTTACATAGAATCAAAGTGCGAAAATCTTTAAAAATCTTCTTCTCTGAAACCAGATGGCAGACAGCTTTCATATTTGGTATGTAACATCACCTAGTGGGCCTCTACCAAGTTTGTTCATTTCAAGACCCTTGGGTCATATTTGGGCTTTGCACAGGTGCATCCCTTTATCTCTTATAAGCACGAAGGGTAAAAAAATGAAAATCTTCAAAAATCTCCTTCTATGAAACCAGAAGGCAGACAGCTTTCATATTTGGTATGTAGCATCGTCTAGTAGACCTCTACCAAGTTTGTTCTTATCAAGACCCTAGGATCATATTTGGGCGCATCCCTTTTTACATAGAATCAAAGAGCGAAAATCTTTTAAAATTGGAAACCAGAGGGCACACTGCTTTCATTTTTAGCTCCACTGGCTGAAAGCCACTGGGGCTATTGTCATGGCATTGTGTCCGTCGTGCGTCCGGTCATAAACTTTTTCTTTAAAAATCTTCTCCTCAGAAACTACTGGATGGATTTCAACCAAACTTCACAGGAATGATCCTTGGGTGACCCTCTTTCAAAGTTGTTCAAGAAATTTTGATCCAATGAAAAACATGGATTTAATGGGCGTGGCTAATTTCCAAATATGGTAAAAAGTGACTTTTCTCAGGTTCTAATTGATGGATACCAATAAAATTTTACATGACTGATCCTTGGGTGACCCTTTATCAGTCTACAAAAAATTATTTTGATCAGATGAAAAATATGCATTTTATGGGCGGAGGTCATTTCTCTATATGTTATATAGTGGAAACTTTGCAGATCATTTTCTCAGAAACTAACTGATAGATATCAACCAAATTTTACATGATTGATCCTTGGGTGACCCTTTATTAGTCTACCAAAAATTATTGTGATCAAATGAAAAATATGTATTTTATGGGCGGAGGTCATTTCTCTATATGTTATATAGTGAAAACTTTGTAAATCATTTTCTCAGAAACTAACTGATAGATATCAACCAAATTTTACATGATTGATCCTTGGGTGACCCTTTATTAGTCTACCAAAAATTATTGTGATCAAATGAAAAATATGTATTTTATGGGCGGAGGTCATTTCTCTATATGTTATATAGTGAAAACTTTGAAAATCATTTTCTCAGAAACTAACTGATAGATATCAACCAAATTTTACATGAATGACCCTTGAGTGACCCTTTATCAGTCTACCAAAATTTATTGTGATCTAATGAAAATTGTATATTTTATTGGCGGAGGTCATTTCTCTATTTGTTATATAGTGGAAACTTTGAAAATCATTTTCTCAGAATGTAATCGAATGGATATCAATCAAACTTCATTAGTATGATCCATTATCATGCAGCCAAAAATTATCGTGATCTGATGAAAATTATGTCTTCTATTGGCAGAGGTCATTTCTCTATATACTATAATAGTGGAAACTTTGAAAATCATTTCAACATAAATAGAACCCAAAATATCTAAAAAGTCTAGTCAAAACTTTGATTACATGAATTTCAAGCCTGTGGAGCGACTCAAGCCATTCATGGCTTTCTAGTTGGTATGTAGTATCATCTAGTGGGCCCCTACCAAGTTTGTTCATATGAGGACCCTGGGGTCATATTTGGGCTCCACCAAGGCGCATCCCTTTCAGCTCATCTGAGCACGATGGGTGAAAATAGGAAAACCTTCAAAAATCTTCTTTTTTGAAACCAGTAGGCAGCTTTCAAATTTAGTATGTAGCATCATCTTATGGACCTCTTCCAAGTTTGTTCATATCAAGACCCTGGGATCACATTTGGGCTCCACCCGGGTGCATCCCTTTTTATATAGAATCAAAGAGCAAAAAGGCATATCTGTCTTGCTCTTCGCTGATAACATTCCATGGTATTGATCTTAGGCAATTATCTTCTTTTTGACATCTGCCTATCTAATTAATGTGATGTCCTGGGGGTCAAAGAGACTCAGGTGAGTGATCTAGGACCATCTTGGTCCTCTTGTTGAAAAAGAACTACTCAATCTGCTATGCATAATGGTACATTCAAATTTATGTTAAGTGACCTGATAGAGAACAAAAAACAAGAGGGCCATTGGCCCTTAAACGCTCACCTGATGCATGGCTAAACAAAAGTCAAAGATATCAAGAAGTTAACATTTCAGACAAATATGTTGCCTCTAAAGTACTAAAAAAAGTGTTTGACCCTCTATCAAACTCGTGTAAGATTTCAAGACAAACATACTGACCAAAATACATAATTTTCAATCAAAGAGTGCACAGAAGGATTTTAATAAATTTGACCCCTTGACCTCATTTTGGACCCAACTTGACCAAATTTCAGAATAAACCTAGGTTTCATTCAAACATTCTGACGAAGTTTTAAGATATTTGAGTAAACAAGGTTTTTCTAAGATTTGACCCCATTTTTGACCCCACTTGACCTAATTTCAAACTTGAGTGAGATTCGATGGAGACAAACATTCTGACCAAGTTTCAAGACATTTGGGCCAAAAATGTGGCCTCTAGAGAGCACAGAAGGTTTATCTAAGATTTGACCCCTTGACCCCATTTATGACCCCACTTTACCCAATTTCATACTTAACGGAGATTTGATGTTGACAAACATTCTGACCAAGTTTTAAGACATTTGGGCCAAAAATATGGCCTCTAGAGTGCACACAAGGTTTTTCTAAGATTTGACCCCATTTTTGACCCCACTTGACCTTATTTCAAACTTGACTGAAATTTGATGGAGACAAATATTACGACCAAGTTTCAAGACATTTGGGCCAAAAATGTGGCTTCTAGATTGCACACAGGTTTTTCTAGGATTTGACCCCTTGTCCCCAATTTTGACCCCACTTGACCCAATTTCGAACTTGATCTAGATTAGATGGAGACAAACATTCTGACAAAGTTTCAAGACAATTGGACCAAAAATGAGGTTTCTAGAGTGCACACAAGGTTTTTCTAAGATTTGACCCCTTGACCCCATTTTGACCCCACTTGACCCAAATCCAAACTTGATCGAGATTTGATGAAGACAAACATTCTGATCAAGTTTTAAGACATTTTGGCCAAAAATGTGGCCTCTAGAGTGCACACAAGGTTTTTCTAAGCCTTGACCCCATTTTTGACCCCACTTGTCATAATTTCGAACTTGACTAAGTTTTGATGGAGAGGAACATTGTGACCAAGTTTCAAGACATTTGGGCCAAAAATGTAGCTTCTAGAGTGCACACAAGTTTTTTCTAAGATTTGACCCCAATTTTGATCCCTCTTGACCCAATTTCGAACTTGATCAAGATTAGATGGAGACATATAATTTTCTTCGGTTGATTGAACATGAATTAGAAGAAAATTTCTTTCCCTTCACTGTGTAATGACCGAGAAGTTGAGAATTTTAACGCACGATTATTTCGTGCTGTGTATTGATGAGCTGTCATTCAGCTCTGGACGACTGGCCGATGTAGACGTGGCAAATTACAATGGCGGAGGAAATTAGCGAACTGAGAACACAGCTTGGGACAATTCTCGCTGAACTCACCACTCTCAAACAAGAGGTTCAGGGCGCAAACCAGAACGTTGCAAGTGAAGTCAGGAAGCTCAAATCTGACAAGGATTTGCGTTGGAAATTCCAGGGTAATAAGGCTCAATACGACTTTAATTGTGAAATTTCAGACTTTCTAAAGCAAGCTCAGTGGGCTGTGGAGAATAATAAGCCGGACTATTGTTTGGAGCAGTTACGTGAAGCTCAGGATAAGTTGCATTTACGCAATAAACACATTCGTATTGCAGATACTTCGGCTGGAGATTGGGAAACCGTGAAACAGTACGAATCCAACCCGATAGCTAGTGATAGCGAGGATGAATCCAAGATATTCAGGGCAGAGAATCGTGCCATTAAGAAGAAGAAGTCTTGTCGTACCAGGAGCGCTAGTACTCCTTATCCTACTAACGTTAATCCTGTCTCATCCGGGAGCCGTACTTCACAGTCTTTCGGTCGTGGACGTCTTTTTCGGAGTCAAGGCTACCAAACCAGCGGCAACAATAACGTCGGGAGCTTTGGACCGGCCCCAGGTCCTTGCTACGCATGTGGAGAGTACACACACTTCCGTAGGAACTGTCCGTACACCAGAACAACTGGACTCGGTCCAGATCAGTCAGCAACCCAGTGTTCCAGTAAATGATTCGGCTAAAGATGAGTATTTTGATTTTGATAGATTTACACAAGACTATCATGAATATGAACAAGGTCAGAAAAGTATAATTGTTAAAAACAGATTGAAAAACAATATTGGCTTTTGGCGCTCAATAGGGGCCAGCAGTTTTATTCTAGACGTTATCGAAAACGGTTATAAACTCCCGTTGGTAACTAGTCCATGTAAAACTTTTTGTAGCAACAACAAATCTTCGTTAGAAAATGCAGAATTTGTACGTGAAGCTATTCAAGACCTACTAGATAGGGCACTGATAGAGAAATGTAGTGATCCCCCTTTAGTCGTGAATCCATTAACGGTTTCAGTTCAATATAATGGCAAAAAGAGGCTTATTTTAGATTTGAGAGAAGTTAATAAACATTTGTGGAAGCAAAAGGTTAGATTTGAAGACATCAAAATAGCTTTGTCGTTTATTGAAAAGGGTTACTATCAAATTAAGTTTGATATCACGTATCATTTTGTAGAAATTTTCAAGCCCCACACACAGTATTTGGGTTTCGCATGGCCCAGTGCAACTGGTCAAGTTTTTTATTACAAATTTTTGGTCCTCCCTTTTGGGATCTCAAGTGCTTGTTACTTATTTACTAAATTAACTAGACCATTAATAAGTAAATGGCGAGGAGAGGGGAAATTAGTAACGATGTTTTTGGATGATGGTTACGGATGCGCCAATGATTTCACGAGTACAGAATATTTAGGTTCTCAAATTAAAAATGATCTGATACTGTCCGGTTTTGTACCAAATATCTCTAAATGTATTTGGTTCCCTGTACAGTTAATGGAATTTTTAGGTGTCATGCTAGATTCTTTAAACGGTAGAATATACATACCGGAAAGAAGGATCGGAAAAGCCATTCAAACAATTGATAGGATTTTATCTAGTTTCAAATTGCACAGGCGGGTTCAGGTTAGAATAATAGCTGGTATAGTGGGTCAGCTAATTTCTATGAGTATTGTTATTGGTCATATTGCACAGATAATGACAAAAAGTTTAAGTATAGATGTCGTTAAGTCACGACATTGGGATCAATACATTAAACTCTCAGATGAAAGTATTAAACAGTTAGATTTCTGGAAAGAAAATTTACAATCTTTGAACAGTCGAGACTTTTATGATACGTTCAAATGTTCGAAAGTCGTATTTTCTGATGCCAGTGGAACTGGCTATGCAGGTTATATAGTGAATACACTGTATGGTATTAGTCATGGAGTCTGGTCTGATGATGAGGCGAAGCGCTCATCTACATGGAGAGAATTAGTGGGTGTATATAGAGTATTGTTATCTTTGATACCTTTATTAAAGAATCAGAGTGTAAAATGGTTCACAGATAACCAGGGTACTAAAACAATTATTAGTAAGGGATCAATGAAACCAGATTTACAGACTACTGCTATAGCAATATTTAAATTGTGCATGGAAAATTCTATCTTTTTGGAAGTAGAATGGATCCCTAGGTCCATCAACGAAAAAGCAGATTATCTTTCAAAAATAGAAGACTTGGATGATTGGGGTATTTCTTTTACAATTCTTCACTTGATACAAAGTCAGTTCGGAATTTTGCAAGTAGATTGGTTTGCATCAGTTCATAATGCTAAACTTCCAGTTTTTTATTCGAGATTTTGGAATCCTCGAACTTCTGGGGTTGACGCCTTTTCTGAAAATTGGGGTGGAAAATTTGGCTTGTTTGTTCCCCCCATTTCAGTGATTACGCGAGTTATACGCAAAATGCACGTAGACTCCGCTAAAGGTGTATTAATTATACCTCATTGGAAATCTTCTGCTTTTTGGCCTATTTTATGTCCAGGCGGATATTTTATTGATGCTATCAGATCATGCATTGATTTACCAACACAAAAAGGATTTTATATCAAGTGTAGAAATGGGAAAGGTATTTTTGGAAATGAAGACTTACATTTTCGTATGTTAGCACTATACGTCGATTTTTCACAGTAAGGTAAAGGGAAATAACCGATACTCGGTATGTTTTGTAAAATGTACTGGTTGTTTCCCTTTATATGGGTTTATTTTGAGAAGAGCAGTATTGCATATGGTTTTCGCAGCATTGCGATTTTAGAATTGTTTGTGATATGATAGCAGTATTGCTCATGTTGATTCGCAGTATTGCGATTTGTGAAAGCGGTATCGCACACATAATAATTGTATGATTGAATAATTTATGCAGGATTGCAAAGAATGGTTGATGCAGGATTGCAAAATGCAGGATTGCAAAAAAAAAAAAAAAAAAAATGGTTAATGTAGAATAACAATATCGATGTTTTGTCAAAGAATTTAGTAAGCCGAATGATATTATTTTTCTTTTCTTTAAAGGAAGAATTAAAATTGAATTTTTAGAATTTTTTTATACATGTGTTTTTTCAGATTCACGATAAAGATTTACATCAATTACCAGAAGCTATGGTTGGTGGAGCATGCCTACTCCCGGAGCTGTTACAAAAGTCACGAGCGGAAAGCACAGTGAAGAAATATGGATACGCATTCGAAAAGTTCCGTAAATGGGTAATTCGTAACGGTTTGGGGAGCGGTGATGTTCTTCCTGCCAGCGCTTTTATGGTCGCCATTTATCTAGGATCGATTATTCAAGAACAAATTCATCTTGTCCTGTCATATCAGCTTTTTATGCTATTAAGTGGTTTCACGAAATCAATGGTTTAGATACACCAACTGATTCCAAGTTAGTTGTTAATGTTCTTGAAGCGGGAAAACGTATTCTAGGGAAAGAGAGGATAAAGAAACAACCAGTGACCGCAGATATTATTTCGTCAGTGTATAAGGCATTATATGTATATGGTAATATAAAGTCACAGCGTGTAATATGTGCTATTCTAATTGGATATTCTGGTTTTCTTCGAAGTGCAGAATTATTAAATATCAAAGTATCTGATATTATATTTAACTCAATATATATGTCAATTTTCATAGAGAGTAGCAAAACCGATAAATACAGGGACGGTGCGTGGATTATGATAGCCAAAACAGGAACTGAACTGTGTCCCGTAGAAAACGTTTCTAAGTATTTGCTTTGGTCAAAGCTCTCTAGTAGTGATTTTTTTGTTTTGTAATATTTGTTCTACTAAATCAGGTTTTGCTGTTAGAAAAACAAACAAGAAAATGTCATATACAACATTACGTGAACTGTTCCTTGAAGCTTTATCGCCTCATGTTACTGACATTTCCAGATATTCGTTACATTCTTTAAGATCTGGAGGGGCAACAGCAGCTGCCAATAACGGTATTAAAGATAGAATGTTTAAGAGACATGGACGTTGGTTGAGTGAAAGTGCTAAAGACGGTTATGTCAAAGATAGCATACATGAGAGATTAGCGGTTTCGCTCAGTTTAGGACTTTAAATTAATCAATGACACTTTGTGTTTTTTACAAAGATCCATCGATGAGTTTAAAACTGGTCCCGTTCTTTGGTTTCACAGGCCATAGTCCGGGTGCTACTATGCATTTCAATAAACACATTTATTGAATATGTTTGTTGTTTAGTCCTTTGAGAGAATGAAGTCCGTTAAGGGAAATATAATTTTCTTCGGTTGATTGAACATGAATTAGAAGAAAATTTCTTTCCCTTCACTGTGTAATGACCGAGAAGTTGAGAATTTTAACGCACGATTATTTCGTGCTGTGTATTGATGAGCTGTCATTCAGCTCTGGACGACTGGCCGATGTAGACGTGGCAAAATTTAAACTCATCGATGGATCGGACAATGTATTTCGATAAGTAAATGTATAAATCTGGATTACTATAGTATAAACGTAAATGTTTATGTTGATCTACACAGGCCATAGTCCGGGTGCTACTATGCATTTCAATAAACACATTTATTGAATATGTTTGTTGTTTAGTCCTTTGAGAGAATGAAGTCCGTTAAGGGAAAAACATTCTGACAAAGTTTCAAGACAATTGGACCAAAAATGTGGTTTCTAGAGTGCACACATGGTTTTTCTAAGATTTGACCCCTTGACCCCATTTTTGACCCCACTTGACCCAATTCCGAACTTGATTGAGATTTGATGGAGACAGACATTCTGACCAAGTTTCAAAGCATTTGGACCAAAAATGTGGCCTCTAGAGTGCACACAAGGTTTTTCTAAGATTTGACCCCTTGACCCCATTTTTGACCCAACTTGACCCGATTTCGAACTTGACCAAGAATTGATGGAGACGAACATTGTGACCAAGATTCAAGACAATTTGGCCAAAACTGTGGCCTCTAGAGTGCACACAAGATGTTGATGGACGACCGGACGCCGGACGCCGGACACGGCACGATCACAATAGCTCACCTTGAGCACTTCGTGCTCAGGTGAGCTAAAAAGGCAGTTATGGGTAAGATCGTTTAATTCAATATTTCATGACAGATTAAGACAGGGATTTTTGATAGCAGATCTAGATTGTTGGATAAGTCTGAATCCTTTGATGTTCCAGCCCTTGGATTGAAGCAATTCCCAAATTGAGCCCGAGAATGCACTTGAGAAAGTTTCAAAACCTTCATCCAAGATTCCACAATAAACAGTTTTCGTTGAAGAATTTCCAGTTATTCAGAGATTTGCTTACAGTAAAAGGACTTTTACAACAGTACATTGATAAAATTGGTTGCTTAATAGAAGAAGTCACTTGGGCAATATAGACTGCACATTGTATTATTTTTGGTACTTTTTCCATTTCTAGAGCCACTGTCATAGCACAGTTGATAGTGCGTCAGACTGACAATCTAGAGGTCCTGGGTTTGATCCCCGATGGCAGCATTCATTCTTTCCAACTAGTTGTCTCTCACCAATGGGTTGATAATCGTAGACCAATGTGAGATAGCAGCTGGAGGCTAGGAAAGTACTGGTGAGAGAAATGCCAGGAATCCATTTTTAAGTGCTCCAGCTGTCGCGATATAACTGAAAAAATGTTGAAAGCAGCGTAAAACTCCATTCAATCAATCAATCTTCATTTCTAGACACTTTCTGTTCAGTCTCTCTTTAATTTAGTCTTACTATCTGTCTGTAAAAACAAGAGGACCATGATGGTGTCAAATTTTCAAGCTAAGTTGTACTTTTATGATTTGAGGCCTCTAAGGCTGTAAACAAGACAATTTTCACTAAGGTCCCTTTTCCCATGATATGACATGGATCTTTCCCATTTTCAATAGGGTTTATCCTTGTAACCTGACAAACATTCTGACTAAGTTTTATGAAGATAGGACCATAATTGAGGCCTCTAGAAAGATAAGAGCAAAAATGTCATTATAGTCCCTTTTCCCATGATATGGCACCGATCCTTCCCATTTTCAATAGGGTTCATCCTTGTGACCTGGCAAACATTCTGACCAAGTTTCATGAAGATTGAATAATGTTTGTGACGTTTAGGGTGTAAACAAAAAAAATGTCATTAAGGCCCCTTTTCCCTTGATATGGTTTGGATCCTTCCCATTTTCGATAGGGTTTATCCTTTTGACCTGGCCATCATCAAGACCAAGTTTCATGAAGACTGTTCCAAATTTGTGGCCTCTAGAGTGTAAACAAGAAAATTATCATCAAGGCCCCTTTTCCTGTGATATGGCATGGATCCTTCCCAATTTCAATAGGGTTCATCCTTGTGACCATGCCAACATTCTGACCAAGTTTCATGAAGATAGGGCCATATTTGAGGCCTCTAGAGTGTAAACAAGAAAATTGTCATTTAGGCCCCTTTACCTGTGATATGGCGTGGATCTTTCCCAATTTCAATAGGGTTTATCCTTGTGACCTGGCAAACATTCTGACCAAGTCTCAGGAAGATTGGGCATATTTGTGGCATCTAGAGTGTAAACAAGAAAATTGTCATTAAGGCCCCTTTTCCCGTGATATGGCATGGATTCTTTCCATTTTCAATAGGGTTCATCCTTGTGACCTGACCAACATTCTGACCAAGTTTCATGAAGATTGGAATATATTTGTGGCCTCTAGAGTGTAAACACTTAAATTGTTGACGGCGGACGACGCACGACGGCATTTAATGATCACAAAAGCTCACCTTGAGCACGATGTGCTCAGGTGAGCTAAAAACTTCAAAATCAACCTGAACCTTTGAGTGACAAAGGCTAATAGCTTTAAACCCTTTTTTGTCCATTCACTGACATTCAGTGGTATAAATTCACTGACAGTGATTTATACTGGAGAAAATTGTCCTGTACCACTTGAGGTGAGTGAGACTTGAATGCCAATTGTATGTGTCTCCGAGTGTGTGTGTTCAAATTTGTCCAAAGCAATACTTAATTTTAGGTTTGAAAAAGGTTGATCTTCAAGATGGGTTGATGTACCATTTGAGAGAAAGCTCCTGAGAGGGTTAAGGACACAACTCAAGTTCAAATGATAAAATTGAGATTGTTCCTTTGTTTGCAGTTGGATTTAAAAAAACATCTAGTGCAATTTTCTCATGAATAAGGGGATGTGTCATTTTAAATGGTTTTTAGCTCAGTTGAGCACAACATGCTCAAGGGGAGCTTTTAGGATCACCCTGAGACTGGCGTCAACAATCTAAAACTAGAAAGCCATTAATGCCTTGAGTCACTCCATAGACTTGAAATTCTTGTAAGTCTTGACAAGATCTTTAGATATTTTGTGTTCTACTGATGTTGAAAATGATTTTCAAAAGTTTCCACTATATAACATATAGAGAAATGACCTCTGCCAATAAAAATAAAAATAATACAATCACAATTATTTTTGGTAGACTGATAAAGGGTCACTTAGGGTCACTTAAAGTATCATTCCAGTAAAATTTGGTTGATACCCATCTGTCACATTCTGAGTAAATGATTTTCAAAGTTTGCACTATAAAAAATATACAGAGAAATGATCTCAGCCCATTTAATACTACATACTTTTCATCCTATCACAATACTTTTTGTAGACTGATAAAGGGTCACCCAAGGATCATTCATGAAAAATCTAATTGGTATCTATAAATTAGAATCTGAGAAAACTCACTATTTACCATTTTTGGAAATTAGCCTCGCCCATTAAATCCATTTTTTTCATTGGATCAAAATTTCCTGAACAACTTTGAAAGAGGGTCACCAAAGGAACATTCCTGTGAAGTTTGGTTGAAAATCATCCAGTAGTTTCTGAGGAGAAGATTTTTAAAGAAAAAGTTTACGACCGGATGCATGGACGGACACAACGCCATGACAACAGCCCCAGTGGCCTTTGGCCAGTGGCGCTAAAAACTTCTCCTCCTGAACTACTGGGCCGATTTCAATGAAACTACCAGAATGTTCTTTTGGTGACCCGCTTTGAAAATTATTTGCCATGGTAAGGTACACCATTTAAAATGTGGAGAGATGAACTCTGGTTAAGATTCAAAAATAACTATCATAGCTGTTTTCAAAAATGTTTCTATTTAATACAAAACAAGTAAATACAAAGTATCAATTAAAAATATATTTACATAAAAAAGACCTTAAAATACAAAGTTCATTGAATATTTGACACAGAGCTAAATATACCTCAGAGTTTTGAGTAACATTTATCCCAGTCTGTTCAATGATACAATTTTCATGATGCTGATGTAATTTATACAGTCAATCTTGGCTCCAGTAACCACATCCGTTAGCGACCAATTTTATTATGCGAGCTATTTGTAATTCTTCTCCTAAAATCAAAATATCTTGCTCATTAGCTAGTGTTAATTATCATTAACTAATTCTTTGCTGTTAAAGTCTATAGAACCCTTTCATTTAAAGCTATGTTTTTCAAGGGATATTAGTTATAAAGGGGATTGAATTTGACAGTCACTCAAGTTTGTGAAATTTGATCGAAATCTGTCAAGTAGTTGCTAAGAAGAAAAGGTTAAGGGATGGATTCAAATTTTTTCTTTGCAAAAATATTTCAGCATGTGACACTTAAAAACACAAATTTACTTAACATTCATTAATTCATTCACTTACATGATCGTCTTATCAAACCTGGGGAGCAGATCAGCTGCTCGAGCAATTCTAGCTCTTTCATTTTATGAGTGTGCCATATCCTCGATTAGTCAAAAGGCATGTTAACGTCCCCCGGACACAATTGTAAATAATATTCATTCATGAATTCCCCTCAGTTTTTGGTCATTCTTTTTACACCTTAACATCTTTAGCCTCTAATAAACACCCACGCCTTTCTAATATGATTATTCTAATAGTACCCGTGGGTCGTATTAGAGATTTTAAGGTATATTCAATTAGAATTTCTAAAAGGAATCTGATAACTGTCCACAAATATAATTCTAGAAATTCAAACACTAAATCTATAAGAATTTATGGACACAATACTCGATGCCAACAAGCACAGTGGACACAATGCCATGAGAAAAGCCCCAGTGGCCTTTCAGGCAATGGTGCTACAATGACCCTATTTGCAGTCTTCACTTGAATTGCTTTGAGCTTTCAGGATAATTTAACTTGATTTCTTTGTATCATTGATTATTTTTTAAAACTTTGTAACCACAGCTTATTTCCAGACAGTTTTGATTGGTTCAAGTTGGCTTAGAAGTTTAAATTGCATAAGATGACACATAAAGATGCACAGACACTTTCAATTATCCATACATTAAACATATTTTTGAAGAACTTTCATAGCATTCAGTGTAATAAAAAAGACCCTTTTCAAGGAACATGGAAATGAATACTGTAGTTTTCATAAAAAGTCAACATTAATGCAATATGACCATACCATATTTCCCCTAATCATAGCACCCTCCCTAATAGTAGAACCCCTACATTTTTTTACTTAGAAAACCTTAGACAAATGCCTAAATTTTAGGGACTTTTTGAGACTTCATCCTTAATTTGAGATAAATTTCCTCTAAACAATTAGGTAATTCACCACAAATTAAATGGACAAGAGGACCATGATGGGCCTAGATCGCTCACCTGAGTCTCTTTGACCCCTGGGACATCACATCATTTATATAGGCAGATGTAATAAAGGAGATAATTTCTACACAAAACCAAGTTTCAAGAAGTTCCAGCCAATATTGTGGCCTCTTGAGTTATAACAAGAAAATTATCATTTAGGCTCCTTTTCCTGTGATATGGCATCGATCATTTCCATTTTTTAAAAGGCTTCATCCTTGCGACTTGACCAAAATACTGACGAAGTTTCATGAAGATTAGGCCACATTTGAGGCATCTAGAGCATAAAAAAGAAAATTGTCATTAAGGCCCCTTTTCCTGTGATTTGGCATGGATCCTTCCCATTTTCTATAGGCTTCATCCTTGTGACCTGACAAACATTCTGACTAAGTTTCATGAAGATTGGTCCATATTTGTGGCCTCTACAGCATAAACAAGAATATTGTCATTAAGGCCCATTTTCCTGTGATATGGCATGGATCCTTCCCATTTTCAATAGGGTTCATCCTTGTGACCTGCCCAACATTCTGACCAAGTTTTATCATATTTGTGGCCTCTAGAGTGTAAACACTAAGATTGTTGACGACAGACGATTGATGACAGACAACGCACGACGCACATTCAATGATCACAAAAGCTCACCTTGAGCACAATGTGCTCAGGTGAGATAAAAAAGGGCCTAAAAGACATTTTTTTTTTTAAATCAGAAAATGCATATTAAATAAAAGCTCCCTGACCATGTTATGTATAGCCCCTGGGAGCATTTATTAGGGGCAATAGGGTAATAGGAAAATACTATGCTGCCTTTGTTCTTCAGAGCTAGAAATAAATATTTGTTGAAAAATAAATAAAACAAAAAATTTGGGCAAAGTACCTTAAAATAAGCTATTTTTCTTTTCCTCACAATGTTCCCCATATCAAAACTAAGAATTTCACAATCATTATGAAGCTGTAGTTATAAAGTTTTAAGAAGTAAATCAAGAAAACTTGTAATTTTCTATCATACACTTATTTCACCATTCACTTTAGCAAGTCCATTTGGCTTGGGCTTATCAGTACTGGAAGAATCTGCTTTTGATTTTTCTTTATCCTCTTCCAATGCTTTTTGCATTTCTTGATAATAGTCCAAAGCTGTTCTTACTGGCTGTATAATATCTTTCTGAAAACAAACATATCAGTATATACATTATATAACAGGGGTGTGGAATTCCAATGCCCGACTTGTCCAAACTGACTTTTTCCACTTGCTTTTTCTAGGCTACTTGTCAGAGGACAAGTAAATACCAAAGTAAATCTTGGAACAATACTTAAAAAGATTTAGCAGAAAATTCAACCTAATTGTATGAATCAAAGGCTTGAAAGCGGTGTCTTTAATGCAGAAAATGCTGGGATATTTACCATTTCATTTTTTGGCAGACAAGTTCATTTTGATTCTGATCAAGTGAGAAATTGACTTTTACTTGTCCATGGACAAGTGAGAAAAATTCGTATTTCTGAACCCCTCTATAACATTATGTCCCTATACATTTGGCTTTAATTGTGGAGCTAAACTAAGAAGTTTATGGTATATAAGAGTAATTCACCCTAATTGAAGAGATTCTTAAAGATGCATGTATTTAGCAAGGTATCATCAAATTATTTTTCACGAAAATTACTGCATCAGGACAAATATGTATTTACAAAGTAAACAAAGTAAAGAAAACTAATACTTTTAATGTTGTAAAGATTATAGAAAATACCTAGTAATTTTCTAACTATGCAGAAGTCAAAAATTGAAGGGTAAGTGCAAAGTTATTGTAATAATCTTTATATTTACATGAGCTTACTATAACTTTACCTTGATTCAAAGTATTAATTCTAAGCTTACCTCAATCACAGGTAGTAATTTGCCAAGAGCTTCAAACAGGGGCAGCAGGACGTATTTGATGAAGCCAACTTGCGATGATGATTTTGTAACTTTGTCTCTGTCCATAAATGGTGTCACCGGAAGACCTTCAAGCTTTTCTATATCACTCTGTAAATAAAAACAAACTATGGTTAATAAGCTGTGATATACATCAATCCTTCTTATACTGAATATTCCTGCTTTTGTAAGATAAACATCAACCTGACCATTATTTACAGAATGACATGTCAAGCCATACTAACTACCTTTTGTAGTCTAGATGGAGCTGAACCTTTAGTCTTTTAACCCTTTCCTGTTTTACAAAGTTTTGGACCTGTCCAAATTCAAAGGTTTTGCAGACGAAATTTTAAAGTGGATTTAATTTGAAACATATCCATTCAGTAGGGTAGAAAATAGTGTGGAAAAAGAAGAAATTGCTTGTCAGAAGCAATTTCTTCTGTTTTCACAATGTTTTCTCAATCATAAAATCACAGGCATGTAAAATGCAGGGTTTTAACAGCAAAGGGTTAAATAGATACTTAACATCTCATATAATGATCTTGATTATATATTTCAAATTTGAATGCATCTAAAATGTTGGAATCTTGTTAAATAATTTATAAAGGAAATATGGCATATTTGCACTTCACAATTGTTGACATAAGTCATTGTCACTAATTGAGGATAGCATAATTGAGGACTCTCTTTTCATTACAAAATGGGGAACTAGTTATTGGGAGTAAATCTAATAAAATGATCCAATTTGTTTGGACTATAAATGTGAGGAAAATTCTGTACAATTTGCATCACCCACTACCAGAATGAAGACAAAAGTTTAGAGGGGTCAAAATTTAAAGATGTTGCTGAGGACATGTTCAAGATGATTAAAAAGTTTAGATTCCTTTGCCTCTACCCTGTGAGAAACCCATGGACCAAAGATGCTCTAACGAGTCTTTCAAATATTTCCTAGAGCTTATCTTATTGCTTTAAAAATACTGTGTCAGATGAAAATTTGTAGACTATATTATATAAACATTAGTTTGCTTAAAGTGAAATTAAATAAGGCCCAATTTCCAAAGTTTTCAGAAGAATAGTTTTTATTTTTTAAAGCAGCAATCCTTTGACCTAAAAATGTTCCAGAGAATCTTTATTGCTGAAACAAGAAAAGGTTAACAGATGTATGTACAGACAGATGGGTGGGAAATGCACCCTTTCTACAGTTTGTCTGACCTCTGGTTAGTAAATCTAATAATGCTCTGCTTCATATGCTAGATACACTAAATTATCAATTTCATTTTTCTATCAAGAAACCCTTGAAAATAAAAAAAAAAGAATTGTCAACTTGACATTTCCGAGCATCTTGTCAAATTTCTCCCCAAAGCAAAACCATGAATTTATTGAAACAGTTTCAGAATGGGGCGACATCTTTGATCACTATCATGGTAATTGGTTTTCCGTCAGGAAGCAAATAAAATCTGCTAATGTGGAAATTTGAGATTTTAGTCAGATGTGTGTTCAATCTTTTTACAATAGTTTAAACCAAGACAACTTATGTTTCTGGAACATTAATACTCCAATAAGAACTTCATATAACAGGAACAATTATGATAGTTGAGTGCTGAGTTATAATTGGTTGAAACTAGAAATAGGTCACATACAAGGATAAATATTGCTATATCCCTGAAGGCTTTGATGTCAACAAACATCAATAAGAATCTCTCAAGGTCAAGTAATTTTTTTTTAACTGAAACTGGTGCTCAGGAATCTAATATTATAGATTGACATTTGACAATGACCTTAAATTGACATGAGATTCAAACATCATCAAGGATATTTAATGTGTCAAGATATTTGACATCCACCAATACCACAAAAGATATACTCCATACAGCATTCATTTTCTCATGTGGCTTTTTTTTTTTAGCTCACCTGAGCACGAAGTGCTCAAGGTGAGCTATTGGGATCGTAGATTGTCCGTTGTCCGTCGTGCGTCGTCCGTCGTCCGTCGTGCGTCGTCCACAATTTCTTTAAACATCTTCTCCTCCTAAACCAGTGGGCCAATCTTGATGAAACTTGGCAGGGATGTTCCTTGGGTTAAGCTCTACCAAAGTTGTTCAAATAAATGAAATCCACCCTTAACTTTCCCTTTACCCTTAACAAAAAGGGTGAAAATATGAAAATCTTTAAAAATCTTCTTCTCTGAAACCAGAAGGCAGACAGCTTTCATATTTGGTATGTAGCATCATCTAGTGGACCTCTACCAAGTTTGTTCATATCAAGACCCTGGGGTCATATTTGGGCTTTGCCCGGGCCCAACCCTTTTTACATAGAATTATAGAGCGAAAATCTTTAAAAATCTTCTTCTCTGTAACCAGATAGCACACAGCTTAAATATTTGGTGTGTAGCATCACCTAGTGGGCCTCTACCAAGTTTGTTCATAACAAGACCCTTGGGTCATATTTGGGCTTTGCAAGGGTGCATCCCTTTATCTCTTATGAGCACAAAGGGTAAAAAATAAAAATCTCCAAAAATTTTCTTCTCTGAAACCAGAAGGCAGACAGCTTTCATATTTGGTATGTAGCATCATCTAGTGGACCTCTACCAAGTTTGTTCATATCAAGACCCTGGGGTCATATTTGGGCTTTGCCCGGGCCCAACCCTTTTTACATAGAATTATAGAGCGAAAATCTTTAAAAATCTTCTTCTCTGTAACCAGATAGCACACAGCTTAAATATTTGGTGTGTAGCATCACCTAGTGGGCCTCTACCAAGTTTGTTCATAACAAGACCCTTGGGTCATATTTGGGCTTTGCAAGGGTGCATCCCTTTATCTCTTATGAGCACGATGGGTGAAAAAATAAAAATCTTCAAAAATTTTCTTCTCTGAAACCAGAAGGCATACAGCTTTCATATTTTGTATGTAGCATCATCTAGTGGACCTCTACCAAGTTTGTTCATATCAAGACCCTTGGGTCATGTTTGGGCTTTGCCCGGGCCCAACCCTTTTTACATAGAATCAAAGAGCGAAAATCTTTTAAAATCTTCTTTAATCGAAACCAGAGGGCACACTGCTTTCATTTTTGGTATATAGCATCATCTTGTGGGCCCCTACCAAGTTTGTTCATATCAAGACCCTTGGGTCATATTTGGGCTCCACTTGGGCGCCTCCCTTTCAGCTCATCTAAGCATGATGGGTGAAAATGGGAAAACCTTCAAAAATCTTCTTCTCTGAAACCAGAAGGCAGACAGCTTTCATATTTAGAATGTAGCATCATCTTATGGACCTCTTTCAAGTTTGTTCATATCAAGACCCTTGGGTCAAATTTGGGGTCCACCCGGGTGCATCCCTTTTTACATAGAATCAAAGAGCAAAAAGGCATATCTGTCTTGCTCTTTGCTGAAAATGTTCCATGGTATTGATCTTAGGCAATTATTTTCTTTTTGACATCTGCCTATCTAATTAATGTGATGTCCCAGGGGTCATAGAGACTCAGGTGAGCGATCTAGGACCATCTTGGTCCTCTTGTTTCTTATTCCCGTTCATTTATAGTCCAGCTCCACTGACCAGGTCAAAAAATTGTTTTTTGTTCTTGAGCAGCAAGCATAACCTTTGCCGATTACAAACAAATTTGCACAACAGCCTTACTTTCAAGAGGAATAAATGTGTCAAGTTATTTTGAAATTGCTGAAACTACTGATCACACTTTGACCAAATTTCACAGATACAATCCTTGGGTCATGATTTTTTCAAAATACTTCAAAGAATCAGAGTCAAAATGGGGTCAAAAGGAGGCAAAAGGTCAGATCTTAAAAAAATCTTCTCCTCTTAAACTACTGATAAGAATTTGACCAAATTTCAGAGATGTGATCCTGGAGTCAAAATATTTTCAAAATATTTCAAAGATCTTCAATTTGAGTCAAAATGGGATCAAAAATAGGGTCAGAAAAAGGATCAAACGGTCAAATAGGGTCAGAAAAAGGGGTTAAAAGGTCAAATTTTATGGTAATGCTCTTCGCTGAAACTATTTATCAGAATTAAACCAAACATCACAGATATGATCTTTGGGTCCTGCTCAATGAAAATTCTTTTAAAAAATGACTATAGGTCAAACATTGGGGCTAATGGGGTCAAAAGGTCAAATCTTAATTTTGCTCAGGAGGTCAGATTTTGGCTCAATCTTTTTCAAACTTACTAAGAATATTTGTCTTGGCTTAGGGAAGATCTTTATACATTTTGGTTGTAATCTGACTTATATCAAAGGAAAAGGTATCTTGTAGACAAATATCTTGTTACTAATCTAGAGGTCTCAATTTGGGCTCTATCTTTCTCAAACTTGCTCAGGATGTTTGTCTAATTCAAAGGAAGATCCCTATTGAGTTTGTCGGCATTCTAACTTATGTCATCAAAAAAAGGAGAATTATCGACAATTGTCTTGTTACCACTCTAGACATCACAATTTCAGCTCAATCTCTTTCAAACTTGCTCAGGATATTTGTCTAGTCATAAGGAAGAACCCTTTTAATTTTGTTTGCATTCTTTGGTATGTCATGGGAAAAGGTGCCCTTTACATAATGTCATAATTACCATTCTAAATGTCACAGTTTTGGCTCAATCTCTTTTGCTTAGGATGTTTGTCTGATCATATCGAAGGGGACTTAATGATTAAGGTTGCATTCCAAGTTATGTCAAGTGTAAAGGAGCCTTTAATACTATATAGAAGGGATGTGAATAAATAACCAATTAGGTGAGTTCTCGATCGAACATCTGAGTATTGATTACCAGTATCACTAATAGCTTAATCAGAAAGAAAACTAAATATTAAGAAAATCATTACCAAGCTATTTTTCTAAAAAATATTTTCTCAAATTATCCAGATCTTTTCTTTTTTTTAAATGCTATATACAAAAGTAGAGTATGCAGCAACTGGTCGTCTATTGATCATCTAATCCATCAAAAAGTTTCAAAATTTGCAATAAAATGTCAACAATAATTGTTTTCAGTTTCATCCAATGTTGTATTTTTTCGCATCTTTGTCCTTGATATCCTGATTAAGGTCAGCGCATTTTTAAAGAATTGGACTTTCAATAGATTTTCATTTGAAGTGAATGATCAAACTCTCTTCCGATCTAGGGCCAAACATTGTAACACAAGCTTATTGAGGCTGAAGTTTCTTGAGTTTGGTCTACGGAAGACAATGTATGAAAACAATGAATAACAACAAGACACGTCACCGAGAAATGCCATTCTCTTAGTATGTATCTAACCATTTTACATTTCTTCAAGTGAATTAGCAAACAAATATCATCTCTTTCGTTTGGATCGAAGATATGCAGCGAATACTGTGTATCAATGTTTGAAACACAGGGTCAATAATCAAAAGTTGTAAATTCTATCAGAGTACTCAATCAGAAAGATCACCGTAAAATTGGTAGTTGTTCCATCCCTACTTTATAGCCACAAGGTTTCCTTTTATTTAATATGTATTCCAAGATTTTGACCAAACATGAATTTTGCGTAAGATTTCACCATGACAATTAATCCAAAAGGGTTATTTGGGCAATAAATAAGGTATCTAAGGAAAAGGAGCCTTAATAGCCATGGACTTGCATTCATTGGACCTATGTTATTACAGTTGTAAAACATTCAAAGCATTTATCATTATTGCTGCACAGTTAGAATGTTAATTGTCATAGGAACATTTTGTGTATTATTTATTGAAGAAGGTACTACTGAAATATTGAATATAAATAGAATTCGCTATTTTGACTGGTCATTTGTACACAAATGTACTGTAATCACAAGTCACTAAAGGGTATTTGAATTATAATAGTTTAAAATGTTATTGCGTAATGGGTAATAATAATGATTTTGCTTAAAAATGGACCCTTACTTCTCATTTGATATTCTTTCAAGGCAATTCATTTTGATAGGCAGGAGTCAAGGATACAAAGGTGAGCCATATAGGACCATTATGGTCCTCTTGCTTAAAATGAATTTCTAGAAAATGTCTCTAAAACCAGAAATTTTCCCTAATGCTAGACAAAAAGAATGACCTAGGTAGATAACCTTGAATATTGTTACAAATTTTTCAAATAATAAACAAGTATCTGTTTGACAACATAGTCTTGGATATGACTGTTACTTTCATGATAGCATAACACTAATATTTATCTGCATTTCAACTTTAATCATCAATGTCCTTACAGACCCCAGGGTATGCTGGATAAAAAAGCATTTGTAACTGGTCAAGCTTAATGGAATATCTCATAACTACATAATTTAGATCTATCACAAAGCAATATCCGCAAAAATTATTGATAGATCTATCGAGAGCAAGAGTCAAAATACATGCTGCTACAATAAAATTTTCAACAAAGGCCCCTTTTTTCGAGACAGAGTACAGTATGACAAAATCGTAATGATATGTGCATGGTCATATGATGGTGTTAAAGTTTCATGAAAAGGTGTCTATCACTGAAGAGAGTTATGTTTACTAGATTTGGATGGACAGACAGACAGAGATGATATCAATATTTTTCCACTTTCACCAGCTTATAAAAATAATATGAGACATGATTGCACAAAAGCACACAGTTGAAGAAAAATTCTTGCAAGAAAAATTACTTCATTTGTTGGCAATATATAAACGTTAATTGAATTCCCTTCCGGCAGAAACGTTACTAATTTTTCCCATCTTAAATCCTGATTAGTTTGCCATATTGTGGAAAAAATTCCCTCTAATCAACTTTATCAAACTATCACCAAAATCTCAAGAAATGTCACGTCTAATTGAAATCTTGAGGAAATAGGACTGAAGAAATATGTCTCATTTGCTGCTCCTTAAGAGGTATTCAAGTGCCTTTTGCAACATCAATCAAAGTAATATGGGAAAAAATATCTTTACTGTAGAATTCTGCTTTTTCGGCAAATCATCCTCATGACAACAGGATAAAACTGTAACACAGAATTTTTCACTTTTCTCAAATCAATCATTTGAAATTTTACATGCAAAACTAGACATGTTTGTGAAAGACAAACGTCTCTGAGAAAGCATATTTCTTTTCAAACTTTGATCATGACAGATGCTTATGGTTGAGATCAATCACCATGTCAAATATGAGCATAGATATTTGAATGCATTGTCTAATGAATCCCTCTCTGTAAACTCGATAAGGATTGTGAAGTGCTGAAGGCAATGGATCAAGAACACTTTCATTTTAAAAAGTTTTCTACATAGAACCTGTAATCATAGTTGATGAATTAATTGACTTAGATCATTGTCTGAAATAAAAACTAATGTTCTGTCAAAATCGATCATAATTGTGGGGTGCCCATATTTCTGAAATGTTCTTAAGGTTTTACTGTATTATTTATAAAAATGACCTCTGCTTATAAAAAACATATTTTTCATCTAATTACAATAATTTTTTAGTAGTCTGATAAAGGGCAACGCGTAAATTACTCAACTCAAATTTGGTAAATATCCATTCATTAGGTTCTGAGAAAAGTAAATTTTTACCATATAAAATTAGCCATGACTCTTAACTGATGAAGACTCTTTGGAGGAATCTGTTGGAGGGTAGTGAAAGGAACATTCAAGTGAAATTTGGTTTAAATCCATCCTGAGGAGAAGACTATTAAAGTAAGAGTTTACAGACAGATGCATGCAAGATGAATACAGCACCATAACAATAGCCTGCTGACCTTTGGACCTTTATCTTTGAGATGAAATTTTACACCTGGAAGAGAATGTCAGTGCCCAGTTTTGATGATACTAGCTCAATTCTGTTTCAAGTTATCACCAAGTTAACTGGTTTTACCTTTATATAATAAACTATCCTTGAAAAAAAATCTCTGATCTTATTAACAGGGAACAAAATACACCTGAAATTAAATTTCTACTGATTTTGGCCACACTAGCTCAATTCTGTTTCAAGTCATCATTAGGACAAGATTTTATCTTTACATCACAAAGTTCAAGGTCAAGTCTCTCAAGAACAATAAGGTTGATCCACACCTTAAAATAAATGTCTCTGCTAATTTTGGCTATCTGTATAAGAAGAGCTTACAAGATAATGTTTTACTATAGATAAAAGACACAGCCAGATCACTGTAAAAAATTTGTGCTATGGAAACCTGGTTGCCAATCTAATGTTTTTCAAACAAAATCAGTATTCATCATTTAGTTGTGAAAGGATCTTAAATTGTGCTGTTATATAACCAGTTGAGTTTTTGCAAATAAAATATTCACAATCAAGTCTTAAGTTATAGGGTACAGCAATAGGCTATAGCAAATATTGTTTTTCATTTTACACTTGGATATAAAACATTTCCCTACCAATTCATTACAAAGGAAAAATATCTGTAAATTGTTCTTACTCTACCATTACAAATCAAAATTCTCAGTATAATTGTATCAAATTGATACTATAATTCACTTTTACTCCAATTAAATGTTCTGAAATTCTAGACCCTTTTCCACCTACATGGGTTATTGCCATTGTTAATACAACAGTACAGATAATTTATAGATCGGTAGCCAAAACAACCGATCTATGTCAAGGTAGTTGATCTGAGATTATCATGAGTTTGTTAGTTTAGAAGAAAGTAAATTTTGAATTATCATTTACAGATGGACAGAGTCAGAATACCATTATGAGTGATATATACCAATCATAATGGCTGACATTTAGAGCTTCTGTGCTCCGGTATAAAATACAGGAAATTTGCATTATAAAGAAATTATATATTATGAAGGCACCTCTTGCTTTGGTACAGCATCATATTGACAAACAATAATAAAGCTTCTGGAAATTTCTTTTAAACAAGAGACATTTGTATATCAATTATGCCCCCAAAAAGAGTAGGTCAATGACATATGACAAAAATCAAGTTATAAATTTAACAAAGGGCAATAACTAAAACATAATGAATAGAGTAATGCACTACACTTCTTATCAATGAGATCTACCCACCTGTGAAGTTTCATGTTTCTTAATTGTGGACTTTTTGAGATATGCTCTGGACAAGTGCAAAGCAAAGTAGTAATATACCCACTCTTCTTTGAAGGGGGGCATAATAAAACATTAACACTGGATGGATAACAATTATGTCACCTATTTTGAAAACCATCCATAAATGTAGGATTAATCGTCCAGACAAAATCTGATGGACAGACAAAATAAAGGATAGATGCCATAAACACATATTGACCAAGCTGTCATTATAACAACTATGTCTATCTCCTGGCAAGCAGGCTCAACAAAAGTACTTACCAAGTTTCAATAAATAAGCAGGTTTTAAGTTTCAAATAATGTGCAGTAATAAAGTTTGTTATAATAACACTAAGACCTATTTCAGTGCATATTATTACACTATGTTAATAATGATTTCTATTTTATCCACTTAAAACAACAATTAAAATTTTAGGCCTTACATTAAAGTAATTAAAAGAATAATTAAACTAATAAATTTCCTGTCATCTATGATACAAAATTTCAATTCAATCTAATTTGATGATTTCAAAATCTTCTGAATGCTCTTAAATAACTGTCTAGTCAAGCATTAAGTAAAGAAGCCCTCTATTCTTTGAGAATCAAAACAAGACATGTTTGTGAAACACAAATGCCCCCTAAACGGCATTTTTTTAGAAATTTGACCTTGACAGATGACCTAGACCTTGTCACATGACCTTGACCTTGGTACCAGAAGATGCATTGTGATCTATCATCATACCAAATATGAGCATCATATCTTGAATAGCCTTCAAAATATTGGCAATGTTAAGTTTTTTGGTTAAGTTTTGCTGACAGACAGACGGATGGACAGACCAACAGATGGACAGACAACGGTTAAACAATATGCCCCTGATCTTTCGATGCAGGGCATAAAAATACACAAATCTTAAAATTTTGTTTGTAATTGTGTGCAAAGCTTGGTACAAATTATCAACCATTAAACAAAAAGTTTCATCTTGAAAACAGGGATGATCTACTTTATCAATTTATTTTGTACAAATATAATGTATAAACTGTAACTGGTTTCTATTGACTGTCAATTTCCCAACATACTGATTTAGAATCCTTACTCAGCGAATTTAATCCAACATTACAAAATAGCCATTCATGGGGAAATGATATTAGTACAATACACACACATTAGAGGGACCATCAGGTTGTGTCTTAGATGAAATGTGTTATACTGGTGTAAAAAATGACATAAAGCTATGGCTAGGTGCAACAGTTACAGTTAAAACTAGAACTGACACAGAGCGGACTTATACCCCCCACAAGCACTTTGTCAGAATGAAAGTGCTATTAGTGCAGGATGTGTTTGTACAAATATTGAGGTCATATGCAGCATTTGCATAAGGTTTCATGATTCAAGATCGCTTGGTTTATTGAGTTAGAATCCAGAAACGAACATTGAACAAAAATTGACTGTGACCTTGACCTTTGACCTATGTGACCCAAAGACAATAGGGCACTTTCTTTGGTCATAAGAAACATTCGTACAAAGTTTCATGATTGTAGGTCATTTGGTTCTCAAGTTAGAGTACGGAAACTAAAATTGAACAAAGGCTGGCAGTGACCTTGACCTTTGACCTTTGAGACCCAATAGGGCACTTCCGTGGGTCATAAGGGACATTTGTATAAAGTTTCATGATTGTAGGTCACTTGGTTCTTGAGTTAGAGTCCGGAAACAAAAAGGACTACGGACAGATGGACAGATGGATGAACGGATGGATGGACAGACAGACAGACATGGTGAAACCAATATACCCCCTCTACTTCGTAGGTGGTAGGTATAATTAAAACACTTATCAAAGTGGCATTTAACCAATGTCAACCAACAACTTTCTTTCAAACAACATAAAAAGGTGCCTTTATTAAACAATGACAAAATAATGTTGGGTTTTTTTTGTATATTCAATATATTGGTTTATTGGTCAATCAGGAATCTTATGCCTTACACCACTGCTAAGTTAGGAGGTGGTGGGGTTATACAAATCTGCTAGCCCTATGTTAACTCAAGCCATGCAGGTTACCTGAATAAAAAATTCTTCTAACAACCTCTCGATCCACGGTTCTGCCACCTCCAAGGGACGTACCTCATTTGAGATATCGGCTACCTTGACCAATATCATCAGTAACTACAGGTGAAACAAGGAACTTATAACAACAAAATGCAAAATACAAACTGAATGATTGAGTATGTAGGTGTTAAATCTACTCTAGATAAGCTAACAACCAAAACTTCTGTTTAAGGTACAAAATGAAATCCCTGCAAGACACTTGACAGATCGCTGCTGTAAATCAGATAACCTATTAACCATTCAAATCTTTTATCTTATTCAAACCATATAACAATTGTGTTGTGTTCCCATTATTCCCTTTTTGTATTATTGTACATGTTTACCATCTCTACCATGTACTTTTCCAGCTTATTTCTTTTAATCTGCTTGTCTCAGATCAGCTGGCATCTTAAGCCAGCCCCCCCATCCCCCTTTAATCCATTTGTATTTTTCATTTATTTTTGTCAGCAGTGACCTCTCAAAAAGGCTTGAGTTGCTAACATAGGTAAAATAATGTAAGATAATAATTAGCTACTTAGTGGAGAAAACAATCAGTTCATGTTGAGATAAGGGTAACACAAGTCTGAAATTATTCAGAATGAGGGTTGATCCACAAATCTATTGCTACGAGGGAAATAGTTGTAACTACCTATATTTTTATAGGCAGTTACAACTGTTTTGCACAGAACCATTGCAATATGTGCATTGAATTAATTAATACCTATTATATCTACCCACATTTATAAACTAGAAAGCCATGAATGGCTTGAGTCGCTCCACAGGCTTGAAATTCTTGTAAAAGCAAATAAACTAGATTTTTAGATATTTGGGGTTCTACTGATGTTAAAAAAGATTTTCAAAGTTTCTTCTATATAACAGATAGAGAAATGACCTCTGCTATTAAAAGACATATTTTTCATCAAATCAAAATAATTTTTGGCTGCATGATAATGGGTCACCCAAAGATCATACCAAAAATGTTTGATTGATATCCACCAGTTACATTCTGAGAAAATGTTTTTCATTGTTTCCACTATTTAAAATATTGAGAATTGACCTCCACCCATAAAATGTATATTTTTCATCCAATCAAAATAATTTTTGGAACACTGATAAAGGGTCACTCAAGGATCATTCCAGTGAAATTTGGTTGATATCCAAAAATCAGATTCTGAGAGAATGATTTTCAAATTTTCCGCTATATAACATATAGAGAAATGACCTCTGCCCATAAAATGCATATTTTTCATCCAATCAAAATAATTCTTGGTACACTGATAAAGGGTCACTCAAGGATCATTCCAGTGAAATTTGGTTGATATCCATCAGTTACATTCTGAGAAAATGATTTTCAAAGATTCCATTATATAACATATAGAGAAATGACCTCCGCCCATAAAATGCATATTTTTTATCCAATCACAATAATTCTTGGTACACTGATAAAGGGTCACTCAAAGATCATTCCAGTGAAATTTGGTTGAGATCCATCAGTTACATTCTGAGAAAATGATTTTCAAAGTTTCCACTATATAACATATAGAGAAATGACCTCCGCCCATAAAATGCATATTTTCCATCCGATCACAATGATTTTTTGTAGACTGGTAAAGGGTCACCCAAGAATCATTCATGTAAAATTTAATTGGTATCCATTGATTAGAATCTGAGAAAACTCACTTTTTACCATATTTGGAAATTAGCCACGCCCATTAAATCCATGTTTTTCATTGGATCAAAATTTCTTGAACAACTTTGAAAGAGGGTCACCCAAGGATCATTTCTGTGAAGTTTGGTTGAAATCTATCCACTAGTTTCTGAGGAGAAGATTTTTAAAGAAAAGTTTACGACCGGACGGACGGACGCACGCACGCACGGACGGACGGACGCACGACAGACACAACGCCATGACAATAGCCCCAGTGGCTTTCAGCCAGTGGAGCTAAAAAAATAAAAAAAAGTACCCTATATCAATAATAAAGGATTTTCATATTGGAATTCATTTGAATTGTCTTCAAGACTCAAAATTTTATTTTTGGCTACATCTTGTGACCCTCATCATAGATGAAATAATTTTCAATTTCAAATCTTTCATTGGAAATAAACCCTTCTTTTAACCCTTCATATCATAAATCTGATAATTCCCTATTATATATATATAAATGAACTTTTAGTAATACAGAAACAAGAACATATGATATGAATATGCTAAACTGAAAAAGAAATAATGGAAAATTAGTCTTGGAAATAAAACAAAAATAAATATATTTACTTTTACAACAAATCACACATCTATACACAATACATATACTGTCAATATGCACAATATACAGTTTGCACTCAAATATGTTTCTATGATAAAATATAAGAATAATATCAGTAAATGTCAATAGAAGCAACAACTTGAAAGAATTCAAACAAAAATATTTACAAAAAACTAAGCAAAAGACCATTAGAGTACAAATCAAATCAGCAGAATTAGTGGATAGAGGCCCTTCACTATTACATGTATTAATGCTGGATAGGGACAAAAAGCATCAAAAACAAGAGAGCCAGAATGGCCCTAAACCGATCACCTGAATTTTAATGGTCCAGTGGAACCTATCAAAGTAATTTTCAGACAAAGTGTCATTCACATTTGCCTAATTGTTGAAGACGAAATGTTATTCTGTATCCAAATTTCTTGAACAAGTTTAGAAGAGGATTACCCAAGGATCAATCATGCCAAGTTTCATAAAAATCCACCCATCGGTTTAGGCGGAGATGTTTTAAGAAAATTTCATGCACAGACACATGCATGATTGACACCCCATCAAGACAATAGCCCGCTGGCATTCTACCAGCGGAGCTTATAAACCAATGAAGTTAGGATACAATAATTCATACTACAGCACTGACAAAACTCAGCCTAATGCCCAGGTGTTTGGAAAAGCCTTTTCTATCTTTTGGAGTTATAAAGCTTTAGAATCAATTCAGAATTCCTAACAAGCACAGAGATACATGTAGAGGGGGTAATCTAAATATATCAAGAATACTGCAACAGTCCCTGTGTCATGGGTACTCATTGTACTTTTCTCTTCCATATCATTAAAATGAGTACTACAGAAGAACTACAATTCTTGTCCAAGGAGAACTATTGTCCAGCCCAAAAGACATTAATCAATATTTGACCATGACCTTTAAACCTTGCCCGTGTAGCTTCCATATAAGCTAAATTTTCAATGTTTGACCTTCAACTGTGACCTTAGTCTTAAAGCTTTTTAAAATTTTCCAACAAATGGCACAATTACTCCTGGTGGAGGAGAGCATTTATTTTGTCAAGTTATTCTGAAATCTGATTATAAATGTAGGAGCTCTAGAAAGCTCTTGTAAGTTTGCTCTTGAAATGAGACCCTGACCTTGGACCTATCTTAAAATTTGTTTTAATTAGCTCATCTTCTCATTTAATCAATCCATAAAATCTATGTAGGAGCCATGCTCTTGACAAATTCAGACAGACAGGCACATTAACAAACTAATGCACTAATAAAATGTATAAACATGGACTTGTAATAGCAACAACTCCAACCCACTCAGTCACAAGTGGGCTCAAAAAATTATAATTTTTGAATATTATTACCCCCTCTAAATTAGACCTCCACCAGAAAATAGGTATTTCAAATTGTCACTCCCCTACTACACATCACACAACATCTAAAGGTCAGAGAAACAAACACTATTTGTTAATAGACAAAGGAGCTAAATTTTAGTACTTTATATAATTATGTAAATTTAGCCCCCTTTCGTTATTCATTCAAACGGGCTCAAAACCATGGTGGAGTGAAATCATATCAGTAGTAATAATTAGTGAATCATAATATTATCAATATGATTGACAATCAAATTGACTCAACCTTTAATTGATTGAGTATTGGCTGCTTTAAACAGTGAATGTATCACTTTGAATTCCAATTGGTCAGGGCAAAACTATTTTAATGCCTATAGATTAAAAGGCAATTTCAACAGTTTTGCAATGACCCTTGATTCATAATCAATTTTAGTTGTCATTTGTAGCTAATTTTCAATTGAAGCTGTGGGAGATATTGTTACCCAAATCTCACTCCACAATAGTGTTGTCACCATATTGAGAAATAGTGAGACAATATTCAAACACCTGATTAAAGAACTCTTGTAGTAAGCAGTCTAACCATGGTACCGCAACATCCATTGGTCTCGCCTCGTTGGAAATATCGGAGACTTTCATAAGGATCATCATTAACTGGTTTTCATGGAAACAAATTGCGTTAGTGTCTTTCATAAGTAGTGAAATATCAAAATAACAGAGGGACTGTATGACAATTTTAACTTAAAATTTATATTAAAAAGATAAGGTTGTTTTTGTTTATGTTTATTTTGATTATATCAAAGTGCATTTTCCCCACTCGAAACATTTTCCCCTACAAAAAAACCATTAGATACCTTCTGAAAATAAACAAAATTATTACAAAAATAAGGAAACCTTTTTATCTGTATTACAACTGCCATACAGTCCCCAGTTCAAAAGCTAAATAATTATATTATTTGTTACACAAAAAAGGACCATCAGGGAAATGCAAAAAATGTTGATGCTTGTCAGTGTTCAGTTAAAACTTTTCATTATTTGGAAGATTTTTCTCAATTTAGAATGGTCATTCTATCAGAATAAGCTCATTTTCTCTTAAACAATTCTAGTTGACCTGTGTTGGATCCAACTCACTCGCTGTTCATAATGATATTTTCAAAATGCTCCTTTTTGCATGGAGGGTCACAACTATATTTACAATCTAATTATGCTCCAGAGGTAATAGTGCAGAACTTTTCTATACCTCTAAACGATTACACACCCTGACCAAAGATTGGCAATAAACACTCCCAACTATATCATAATTCCTAAAAGTAAAGCTAGTTCAAGCTATATCTTATTTTTAATGTTTTTAAACCATCAACTAAATGAGAAGAGTGTGTTTGTTCCAATAATCAGAAAGGTCTTGTCCCAACAATGATCATGTGAACTATGAAGGCTCTTTGACTTACCATTCAAAAGTTATGCCCAAGGTTTATTTTTTTAAAAGAAATTTGACCTTGATAAATGACATTGACCTTAACTGATGTCCTTGAACTTGGTATCTACAGAAAGGTCTTGTCCTAAGCAATGATCATGTGAAATATGAAGGCTCTATGACTTACCTTTCAAAAGTTATGACCAGGTATATTTTTTTTTAACAAATTTGACCTTGAAAAATGACCTTGACCATGACTGATTATATTGAACTTGGTCCCTACAGAAAGGTCTTGTCCTTTGCAATGATCATGTGAAATATGAAGGCTGTATCACTTACCATTCAAAAGTTATGACCAAGATTACATTTTTTACAGAAATTTGACCTTGAAAAATGACCTTGACCTTGACTGATGACCTTGAACTTGGTACCTACAGAAAGGTCTTGTCCGAAGCAATTATCATGTGAAATATGGAGGCTGTATCAATACCATTCAAAGTTATGACCAAGGTTAAAGTTTGTCACACCAACGCCAACGATGCGAGCGATGACAAGGTGATCATAATACCTCGGGTTTTCTTTGAAACCAGCCGAGCTAAAAAGGCTCTTTTGGGACCATGAAATTAATAATTCATAATAACAAAAAATAATTCATGGATTAAATCCATCAATCTATTACTATATGTCACACAGTTTTACCATGGTCCACACTTAAAAAAAATGTAAATATAAACTGAGGGTCCAGTATTTTCTTAAAATAAAGTACCATAAAATGAAAAACATATTTTTGGGAAAAGTCATATTGCATGTTACAAGCATTTTCTCCTTTTTCATGTTTGTCTTGGTAAATTTGTACAGCAATTTAAATTATGTTTTGTGTGCTCATAATGATGACCATTCATTATGTATGAAATAAATAGAATTTGAATTGTCAGTTGAGAGGTCAAGATTTTGGGTAAAACTCTTAATGGCCAAAGTTCATCCAGCTATAAAAACTACATATTTGTGTTCTTATTCGTTCAAATAACATATGATATTTTTTTCCAACTTGTTTTTCCTATCATAATGCTAATAAAGTTTTTCAAATTATTTAAAAACTTACCATATATTTGTGTTCTTTATCATTAAAATCAAAGATGTCTAATATTGCCTTAAAGTTGTTAACAATCTCATTATGCTTGGCCATATCTGTTGCTAATATACATCTGCAAAAATAGAGAAACAAATAGATTTTATTGAAAAACACCTTTGTAGTGTTTTTATACCTTGATTTTACAAAGAATAATCTTGCCATGCAAAGTTAAGTATACTGAATAAGGGTACTAAACACCAGGTAAGAAACAGAAAGAGGCAGATTGAGGACTGAATGACAATGGTTAAGCAATACAAACTACAAATTCAATATTTGCCAAAGCTAATTTGGCTAAGTCATATTTGAACATTAGTGAGGTGAAGATGTGGTATTTTTTTTCATTTGATATACAAGAAAGAAAAAAAAACAAGAGGCCCATGAGGGCCTGGGTCACTCTACTGACTTTCTTGAAAAGCCTTAAGCATTATAAGTCTGTAGGAGACATAATCAAATTTTATTTGAAAGTATTAAATGAAAGCCATCTCTCTAAGGGCAGTCAAAGATCAATGGAAGAAAAAATGTATCCTGTTTTCATAAGGATTCTTTTCAATTGAACCCTTTGCTGTTTAATCCCTGCTTTTTACGTTCCTGTGATTTTTATGATTGAGAAAACATTGTGACAAGCAATTTCTTCTTTTTCAATCCTATTTTCTACCCTCCTGAATGGTTATTTTTCAAATTAAATCCACTTTAAATTTTCGTCTGCAAAACCTTTGAATTTGGACAGGTCCAAACTTTTGTAAAACAGGTAAGGGTTAAGAGTCCTGATGTGTGGTGTCCTTGGTCTAAGGTAGAGAGTGTCTGTCTCTTGACCCAAAGGTCCTGAGTTGATTCAAAGGAGCAGCTATCAATTTTGGCTCTTTCATAGGCCAACACATTTGGCAAGAGTACTGGTGAATTTTCCAGGAAGCAGAATCAATAGATTTAGCTAAGTTAAAAGAACTTGTTCCAATCCATGTAAAATTAATAGGTTTAAACCAAAAGAGTCATTACCCATTTGAAATGAACATTCCTTGTGTTGGTGCAATCATACTGTAAAAGTATAAAGCAAATTGGATGAAAACTGTGTGATAACTTATATGATTTAATCTGATTTCCACATGTCCCCTTTTCCTGTGATACTTGATGGATCTGACCCATTTTCAAAAGGAACTCTCTTTATGTTAGTACAATCATGCTGTGAAAGTTTGAAGCGAATGGGATAACAACTGTAGACTCACGATAACAAGCATTTTTTAATCAATTTCCATAAGGCCCCTCTTTCCTGTTACACACGACAGACCTCACCCTTTTTTTGAAAAGAACAATCCTTATGTTGGAACAATAATGATGTCAAAGTTTGAGGCAAATCCGATGAAATCTGTGGACTCTTAAAATAACACGGAAGAGTTAATTGATGGACAGATGCATGAATGGATGGAACGGGAAACATGCCATAACTATAGTTCTTCTGTCCTTCAGTCAGTAGAGCTAAAAATGTTTGTTTTAATGTTATAATTCTCTGTAATGATTATATTTATGGGAAGCTATCCATTTTTAAGAACTTTTGATTCAAGAGAAGGTATTTGTGATATTGGTCCTTTAATAGAGTTGGTGGCTTAAACAAGATCAACTGTATACTCACTTAATCATGCCCTCCCGTACTCTTCTATACTGGTCTTTTGTAAGATTTCTGAATATATTGCAATGGGATTTTTCTAAAATCTCAAATGCTACTGAACAATGATGATTTTCTAAAGGTGAGATGTCGTTGTACCGCAATGCGAGCTCTGTGCGAGCATTTATCTGAAAAACAAATATAAACCTATAAACAGAAGGGACTATTTAAATTTTTAAATACAAATTATTAAAGAATACTTAAACAAACCCAGCGTTTTAGTAATCACTTGAATTGACTCAATGAGACAATTCAAATGAATACCCACTACATAGGATTTAATTGGAAATTAATATTTTTAGACTGGTGTAAGCCTTCTTATATGTACCTCTGTATCAATAAAACAGACTCATATTATAATATTTCAGAGTGTTGGGTTTAATATTTCAGTAAATTTAAGCTAAAGGCAGCCCAAAAACAAGTTTATTGACAATATTCAGGGGTTTAGGATTGAATCATGCTGGACTTGTCAGACACAGGCAAGTAAAGTTTTCTAGGCAACTTGTTCATGGACAAACAAATTGAGGACACATAGTTCTTCATAGAGGTAGGAGAATAATAATCAAAATATTTGTAACAAAAGGTAGAAAATATTGTTTTCAATGAAGAAAATGCTGGGTTCCAGCTTTTTCTTCTTTAAAAATATTTTTTTTCTGTAATATATCTATTTTCTTTATTTGCTGACAAGTTCTTTTGAACAGGTTTTTAATCTAGAAATAAGCCCACCTTAAACATTAAGACCTAATACATGTACAACTTAGTCTACTTGATTAGACTGAAATTCAAATAAATCTTCCATCATAAGCCTATTTACCTGATAAGCATTGTTATAGCCTGGATGGTCGAGATCATGACATATTGCAGAAGTAAGAAGAATGAGTATATCTAAATCGTCAAGTTTTGACGGTAAATCCACTAACCACGTTAAACCATACATCTGTAAATAACCAAACATTCATTTCAGTAATACAACACTCTGTACAGGATAAAAAACATAATCGTACACATGGAAATTTTTACCTAGCATTGGGGATGTACATAGCCAGATACAATTTGCAAAGGTTCTGTATTCTGAAAGCAGGGTTTGTAATTAACGCATGTAATATCTCAAACAATGATTGTGACTCTGTCAGTTCTGTGTTTTTCTAACCATGTCTGATTATGCTTCTTGGTTATCACAAGTACCCAAGGCCATACCAACATAACCAGTTGCCCGGCCTTGATTTAACCTTACAACCTTTGACTGCTTTAGGATCACCGACTAAACCACTGAGCCAGACAGAACCCCTTAAAATTGGTTAAGATGTCTGATAAACAAAGAAAATTTTTTCTATATTTGAGTTGTCAACACATTTTTCATAGTATTACTACAGTGATTGGTGCATTATTGCTTCCTGTCATTTCTCTCACCATTACACTACAACAACAACTTCTTTTGGAAACTTTGCTCAGTGGTGAAAATATATCACAATCAATTGCCCACACTTCAGAAGTTTCCAGTGAATGTTGTTACTTATACAATAATAGGTATAAAGAGAGATCAAACTTCTAAGTTGATTTAATTAATTTTATTCCCGACTAGTTTCGGTTTAAAACAAACCTTTTTCAAGGGAAACCATTTTGAACAATAAAGATATATATACATAGTGGGTAGTCACATAATAATCCTATTTTTTTTCACTATTGTAAAAGTGAATTTAAATATCTAAATATTTATTTATTACTTTGCATTATCTTTAATTTTAACAATACAGTTATTGCAGGCTTTTTTTCATATTTTTTTTTTTCATATGTTACTTATACAAGAAATATCAAGCACAACACCAACAATGACACCGGGTATGATGACCAAAATAGTAACAATACCTCCAATATAGAGGCTGATGCCCAAGGTTTTACCTGTAACCAGCCAAGTTAATATGACATAACAATGAATACTTACCATTTGTGCAACCATAAAACAGTGTTTAAAGTTGTGGAAAGGCACAGGATTATAGTTCTTATATATTTCAAACAACCAATTATGTAACACAGGTAGCTGAAAATAGAGAATGGTAAAATGTGTTATTAGAGTAGAAATCATCTGAATCATGAATTACAATTGAATTAAGTAAAAAGAGCTTACCACATGATGTTTTATACATGCAAATACATCCCAGGGGAAGGTAACAGTGGCAGATCCAGAGGGGATTATGGTAGTGGTGATGGAGAGGGGGTAACAACCCCCCTTCCCCCCCATCCCCTGTAGCCTCATTCAAAATACTGCCTTGTTATATCTTCAAACAAACATTGTCATACTCCCTTGTTATATCATCAAACATTATCATGATAATGTCTTTTCTAAATGAAATGTTTTAATTTGGATAAAGCCAGGATATCTATTCAAAAGGTCAATGAACTCTCTAAAATTCTGTGATTATATGGGCGATACAATTTTAAGCCCAGTATTTATCCTCAAAAACATTTAGATTTTATCAAAATATATTCATCATAGTAGCAGTCCATAATGTTACTATGCCTTATATATAGAGAGAAATGAAGAATATGATATAAGAATATAACTCTCTTGCTGGCATATGCTCTAATACTAATACTTCTTTTATTCTTAAGGATGAGAATTATGTGATTTACTTACAGACCTGAATTGTAAGGAGTACTTAAATACTAATACTAAAAGCCCTCAGCATTGTCATAAATAAGCATTCAGATATAGACAAAGTGTTCCCAACAAAACTGAAGATATTTTAGATCTCTGTCATTATTGTTAATGTAAAAGCCTGAACTTGGAGTCTTGTTTCTAATGGGCTCTCAAATGAACAATCCAAGCATATAAAATATCATAGCTACAAATATAGGGTAAAATGAATTTTAGATTTGGTTTTCATTTGAACAATATTTGTTGTGTTTCATTTGAACTAAAAAGCCATGAATGGCTTTAGTTGCTCCCAAGGCTTGAAATTCTTGTAATAACAAATCAAAGTTTTGACTAGATTTTTAAATATTCTGGGTTCTACTGATGTTAAAAAATGATTCACAAAGTTTCCACGGTATAACATAAGAAAATGACCTCGGCCCATAAAAAGACATATTTTTCATCCAATCACAATAATTTTTGGCTGCATGATAATAGGTCACCCGAGGATCATACCAATGAAGTTTGTTCCATTTCTGTCGGTTTCATTCTGAGAAAATGATTTTCACAGTTTCCACTATATAACACATAGAGAAATGATCTTCACCCATAAAATACATATTTTTTCATCCGATCACAATAATTTTTGTTACACTGATAAAGGGTCACTCAAAGATTATTCCAGTGAAATTTGGTTGATATGCATTGGCTTCATTCTGAGAAAATGATTTTCAAAGTTTCCACAAAATAACATATAGAGAAATGACCTCTGCCAATAAAATACTTATTTTTCACCCGATCACAATTATTTTTTGTAGACTGATAAAGGGTCATTCAAGTATCATTCAAGTGAAATTTGGTTGATGCCCATCAGTTATATTCTTAGATAATGATTTTCAAAGTTTCCACTCAGTATCATACAGACAAATGACCTCTGTCCATAAGATACATATACATACATATTTTTTATAGGATCACAATTATTTTTTGTAGACTGATAAAGGGTCACCCAAGGACCATTCATGTAAAATTTACTTGGTTTCCGTCCATTAGAATTTATAAAACTCACTTTTTATCATATTTGAAAATTAGCCACGTCCATTCATTTCAATCAATGTTTTTCATTAGATAAAAATTTCTTGAACAACTTTAAAAGAGGGTCACCCAAGAATCATTTTTGTGAAGTTTGGTTGAAATTCATCCAGTAGTTTCTGAGGAAAAGATTCTGAATGAAAAGGTTTACGACTGGGCGCACACACGTGGAGCTAAGATTTGAAGAATTTTGGTAAACAAGTATTGGGTGAAGCTACATGCCAAATATGAAAACTCAACGTCTTATGGTTGGGAGAGAGGATTTTTTAAAGTTTTTTTAGCTCTGTGGCTATGGCAACCAGAGTTCTGCATGGATTCCATTTCTGTGAAGTATTTTGAAAACCCTTGACCTAATGATCATGTGAAGTTTGGTTGTAATCTGATGTGTAGTTTTTGAGAAGAAAATTTTTTAAGATTGTGGATGGATGGACAGACGGATGCCAGACATTGATCTATCACAATAGCTCACCTTAAGCACCTCTTGCTCAGGTGAGCTAAAGCAGGAATCAAATTTACTGCTAAGTTAGATTTAGTATTTTACTATTGTAAATACAAGAATTGTTTGTTGAACTGGACTTTCACACAGAGACAATCTGGCTGGACAAAAAGACCATGTTGGTATCCGTTTTTTTGTTATACAGAACTTTCAGAAAAAAACACCTTATAAAATTATAACAAACATTTTGTCAAAATAAATAAAGACAATATTCTGGTAAATTGTGATGTGTGTAGAATACTTAATTGATAGGGCAGACTCCTGGGAGGGGTAGAGTCTTGAAAATATTAAACAAGTACCGTAACATTTATTGCGATGTCATGCTCAATACAACACATCTTTTAATGTGTTGGCAAGAAAAGTCCATAATCTAGACCAACAAACACTTATTTTTCATGATAAATCTATAGTAATCTGGCATTCTGGTTAAAACCAAACCAATGGGACTCTGAGATACTTTGAGATTCTTTAACAAACAAGTCATGTGTTTTTCATTCAAAATTGATTTACTACAAAAGTAAAACATTAAAGAAGAGACTGATCTTATTAGTATCATTGTCTTTACTAATACCTAATATCATGTATGCAGATTTTAATTTTTTTCAATTAATTTCATTTTGCCCCTTTCTCCCGTGACGCTTGACCGATCAGGCCCATTTTCAGAAGGAATGATCTTTGTGATAGTACAATCATTCTGAGCAAGTTTGAAAAAAATTTCTATTTACACTTTTATTAGGCTCCTATTCCCATGACGCTTGATGGATCTGACCCATTTTCCAAAGGAGCCATCCTTATGATGGTCCTATCATTCTGACCAAGTTTTAAGACAATCAGATAAAAACTGTGGACTTTAGAGCGTTAACAAGCAAAAGTAAACAGCCTGACGGCCAGCCAGATGGACTGACCCAGGACAGGAAAACGGTATTGTAATAGCTCCTCTGCCCTTCTGTCAGTAGAGCTAAAAATCAGTTAATATGCAGCTGATAAAAGTCTATGTTTACACAGCCATGATTCAGTCATGTAAGATTCCTAAACTGTAAGATAATCTATTCACCATGCTCATGAATTCTTAGTTATTTTTTCCCAAATAAATTGCCTAGCAGAATTTAAGTTTTACTCTATATATGACAAGCATCTTTGTGACAAAGAGGATATTGACAAGCTTTCATATGAGTAGAACACTAAATGGATATCCCTTGTCCCAAGAGACATATATGTTCTTCATATTCTTTACCAAATATCTTAAAATTTTCTTGAAACATTTCACATTTAACAATATCTATCTTATTTTATATTTAAGAGTAGATTCCATACTACTTAAACACATTCAACTTTCTTAAAACAGAGTTAAACAGATAAAGGAGTTTATGAATTTTACCTTCAAAAATAACAACAATCTTTCCCGAACACGATCTTGTGGGTACTTACTTGAATTGTGTCAAATGAAACCTTTTCATGTGCTTTCTTAAAGAATCACAAAAACTCAATATTAGTTTAGGTTTCTGAAATGCACTAGACATACTCATAAAATATAACCCATGTCAAGCTGATTAGAATTTACACCAAAATCAAACGTCTGAAAGCACTGTTATAAAGAACTGTAGGTCAATCGTTTGTATTGAAAAATTTGAGGCACACGGGTTTGACTAAGATCAGTCTGCACATATGTGCAGGCTGATCGTTGTCCATCCTTCCTGCTTAAACAGGAATACTTATGGTGTAGTATGACAAAAGTTAAATAACCTTCATGTCTTACACAGTTTAGATCATGAATATTGTACTAGTTTGCATCCATTTATTTTAGTTAGAACATATCATAAACAGTACAGCGCAAATCATAGTTAAAGAACTCAAGAAATAATTGGAAAAGAAAACATGTCAAGAATAATGACTGTATACACATCAGCCTACATCTTATATAGAAAAGTTTCTAGGGCACATTATAATGAGCGTACATTCTCACCCTAGAGCAGAATAAGAGCTCTTCAAGGGGAATTTCTCCATTGAAATCAACTAATTAATTTCACTGCATAGAGATGTTAAAACCTCTGATGATGAGTAAAAGAAATGGTCAGAATTCAACAAGGTCCAAATTACAATATTTTGTAATTTTATACACTATCAAGACAAATGATTTTATAAACAATTTATGTATTAATTTTACAACCAATATTTTTACTAACTTTTTCAATCAATTTACAGAAACCACGAAACTAACAATCTTACAACCAAGAGAAATATATAATACATACGAGGGTGAATCAAAAATTATGTAGACTAGCGTTGCAGAATTTTTTATTTCATAGACTTTGAAGAGAAAACTACATTGTTATTAAATTGCGGTATTTTTCTATTTGTCGTGTAAATTTGGGTGAAATCCAACTAGTTGGTCACCTGTAGCAACCATTCTAAAATATGTAGTCATTTGGTACCGGCGCACGGTAACGACGTCAATATTACGCTATGGTATTGATAAATTCCGTCGAAAGTCAGCACTTTTCAAAATACTCAACTCAACAATAAACACATATTCTGCATCGCCTATCCATTGGATAAGTACTATTTTCATATTTTTGTCTCGGGCTGTGCCGGTGCCGTCATTTCGAAGGTCAAAAATTGACGCGTGCCCTCAGCTTACTGGCTTTGACTTCGTATATAGCCAATGGATTATGCTTAAACTTTAAATATCCTAACACATAACGTCAACATGTAAATAGGCAAAGTTTTGAATTGTTTGGTCCAAATTGAGGGGACAATTACGGGTAGTAACACTAGAAAGTAACGTGACAAAATGGGTTGCGCCGGTGGCACCTACCAAGGTATATCAAATGCTGGATTTTTTACGTCATAGTCATAGCAGACTCATGTAAAATTGATATTCTGTCAACATTAAATTGTTTAAGACGTATACAAAGTTTCATTAATTTCCGTTGGGAAATTTCAAAGTTATAGCAAAAGTCCACGTATTTTGTTGATCCACCCTCGTACTTAGTGTTTTGTGTGAAAAAAAAAATCTTATGAGGTTGGGAGAATTGATCAATATCAAGGCTTTGCCGAGACAATTATCAATTCTCACAACTGAATTAGATTTTTTTTTTTTCCATATAATACACTAAGTATGTATTATATTTATCTTATAACCTCTATTTGTCTTGTTTTCGTCTTTGTTTCTAACTGCATGCAAGTTTCTAAAAATAACGGCATCATATTATTGTTCTAAAAATAACTATGTGATATCATAAAAAAATATCACATGGGATGTTATCACACTAATGTTTGTATAGTTATAAGATAAAACTGTTTATCCACAAGATATGAACACCCTAATCTGTAATATTGACACAGATATGTTCCAGAAGCCTCTCTGACTTCAGGATTCTTACATAATATACAATATATATCAATGGCTCAGTGTGAAACAGTGTAATTGTCTAAATGGTTATAGGCTGTTACAACTGTTTCATGCTAATCCATAGATATATATTTTCAGATTTCTCAATACTGATAACTTTACTTTTACAGGGTACATGTGTGTGTAGGGCAGGACTGGAAACCGCCATGAAGAAAACCCGACCAGATGAAGATACTTAAGATTGTTTATACCTCTATATTAAATTTGTTTAGGAATCCGAGATCTATATACATCTGCTGCAATAAAACTAACATCTCAGGGTCATCCCACTGCCAGTTATCGAAGGTTGGCTTCCGTAAATACTGCCGAACTTCTTCTGTAATTTGTACTTGGCTGAAAATTAATTTCATAAATACTTAGTCACAAATTCAGTAAAGTTAAATTAATGTAGGCTGCATAGTTGGTTAAAGCCGAGTATTCTGTGTTGGCTTTAATGAATTCATATACAAATAATTATGAAGTTGAAGAATGAACACAATTCAATACTTTTTAAAAGGTATCTAAGATTGATGGTAGATGTTTGTGCACCTATTCATGGTGCATGGCCAAAGCAACAATCTATTTATAAGACTTGGCCTGCAAAATGATATCTAACAGAAGCTTATATGACCATGAAAGTTTTAAATCTATCAAGCTGTCCACCAGGATGTAAGAAGCTTTTAACCTAACCGACTCATCCTTTCTAATTCATCCTTGAATATTCATGAGATTTATATAAATCTTTTAATACTTACAATAACAAGTATCTGGTGTTGTATGCAACACATTAAGTCCCCTACCGGCTTCACATTGACTCAATATGGTCTTTTGTCTCAATGTTTTCCCACGTCAATTCTATCAGGGACGTCAAAACCAGGTCTTGTTTTGGAAAGGGTTAAACAAGACTTACATGAGTTGTTGTCTCTGCTGTGCCCACTATACAATTCATGCAAGCAATAGACAGATGCAAGAAATAGTATCAATAACAGTTACCTTGTCTGATCCAAGATGTTTTTCTTCAGTCTTGTTGGTAAGAAATGAGAACTTTCACTGGAGGTGATAAATACTGCTGCATCACCACCCTGACTAACATGGCTTATAATTTTTTTTTACATTTTAAAACAGGTTTCATCAAGTTAGCTTGCTTAGTTATTAAGTTATTGCAGGATCCATTTTTTGCCATATTTTCACTATTTCCGTTACCATAGCAACCGCACTTTTTAACAAAGAACAAAGATAAAATGATGTGCATAATCTACACATTGCCATCTAGTCATATACCAAGTCTCATCAAATTAGCTTGCTTACTTATTAACTTATCACAGGATCCAATATTTTTTGCCATATTTTCACTATTTCCGTAACCATAGCAACAACAATTTTAGTCTAAAAACAAAAATAAAATGATGTGCATAATCTATACACATTGCCATATAGTCATAAACCAAGTCTCATCAAACTAGCTTGCTTAGTTATTATCTTATCGCAGGATCCCATTTTTGGCCATATTTTCACTATTTCTGTAACCATAGCAACCTCAATTTAAGTCGAAAAACAAAAATAAAATGATGTGCATAATCTACACATTGCCATCTAGTCATATACCAACTTTCATCAAAAACGCTTGCTTAGTTATTAAGTTATCGCGGGATCCAGATTTGAGCGGACAGACGGACGGACAGACGGACGGACGGACAGATGGAGGGCAAACCTATAGTCCCCTCCGGTGTGAACACCGGTAGGGGACTAATAATTTAGAAAAACAAAACAGACATTCGGTATATTAATTAGATATATATATTAATTATCATAGGTCTGAGAAGCAATTAAAATTTTTCTGTGAAAATATTGATATTGAATAGACAATATATTATTAATATGATGGAATAATATATTGAAGATCAAACAATGTACTGAGTTAGATTTAAAATTGCCATAAATGTTAATCAACATATTGTGTATTTGCCCTCATCGTAGAAATTTTCAAGTACCTGATGTGGTCCACAGAATCAATGAAACAACTTTTTTTCCCTCTTTAAGATTTATTTATCTGTATCTATATTTTTCAACAAAATATGTTAGCAGAGAAAGAAATCAAAATGGATTTATTTCAATAAGAGGTTATTGACATAAATAGGATAACTTATTTTTCTTCTTTTCTTGTAAAACAATTATACCTTTTGGAAAGTCAAAGTTCTCATATTCAGTTACACAAACCTTATTTTCCTGAATTTTTCAAACACTTTGTCAATGTGATCTTCTACTTTAATGAGAGATCTTTTCTCCCAGAAGGGTTGTAATGAGGTCCCTGAGTTCATGTCTTTAAACAATCCAAGCCAGCTCAGATGTTCTACACCCTGAAATATAATCAAAGTTCATGTTTTTAAACCATCCAAGCCAGCTCATCCTGAAATATAATCAAAGTTCATGTCTTTAAACCATCCAAGCCAGCTCATCCTGAAATATAATCAAAGTTCATGTCTTTAAACCATCCAAGCCAGCTCACCCTAAAATATAATCAAAGTCCATGTCTTTAAACCATCCAAGCCAGTTCACCCTGAAATATAATCAAAGTTCATGTCTTTAAACAATCCAAGCCAGCTCAGATTTTGCACACTCTGAAATATAATCAAAGTTTTTGATGGTTTTTAAACCATCCGAGCCAGCTCACCCTGTAATCAAAGTTTGTGTCTTTTAAAACTGCAAAAAATTTTGACTTGATCAAACTAATACTTTTAATGCTGAACCCAGAATATGCCTGATTTAGCAGGAGGTACATACAAAGATTAGCCTGCACAAAAGTTCAGTCTGATCTAAGTCTTTACCACCTTATCCCCTGCCGTTTTCGGCGAGGGGATATAGTAATGCTCTCCGTCCGTCCTTCCGTCATTCTGTCATTCCGTCCTTCCGAGGTTCCGTCACTAAACTTGTCCGGAGCATATCTCCTAAAGTATAATAGCTATCAACTTGAAACTTTATGGGTGGATAGATCTCATGGAGAAGAAGTGCAGTGCACAAGAACTACAACTCTTGCTTGCATAATTTTTGAGTTATTGCCCTTTGTTATTTTTAAGACTTAGATTTTGTCCAGACATATCTCCTAAAGTATTGAAGCTATCAACTTGAAACTTTATGGGTGGATAGATCTCATGGAGGAGAAGCCCAGTGCACAAGAACTACAACTCTTGCTTGTATAATTTTTGAGTTATTGCCCTTTGTTATTTTAAAGACTTAGATTTTGGCCGGAGCATATCTCCTAAAGTATAATAGCTATCAACTTGAAACTTTATGGGTGGATAGATCTCATGGAGGAGAATAAGAACTACAACTCTTGCTTGCATAATTTTGGAGTTATTGCCCTTTGTTATTTTTAAGGCTTAGATTTTGTCCGGAGCATATCTCCTAAAGTATTAAAGCTATCAACTTGAAACTTTATGGGAGGATAGATCTCATGAAAGAGAAGTGCAGTGCACAAGAACTATAACTCTGGCTTGCATAATTTTGGAATTATTGCCCTTTGTTATTTTAAAGACTTAGATTTTGTAGGGGCTCAATTTCTTAAAGTAGAACCTTTAATCTATTAGGCTTCAGTTTACTATCAAGCTTTCTCGGCGGGGGATGGCCATGTCCGACATGGCTCTTGTCCCTTCTTAGAATAAGAGTTTAACTAGAGGCTCTTTAGCATCTGATACACTTTACAGGCCTGAATATCCCGATAATGTTTATTAGAGGTTGATAAGGCTGTTTAAACGAGAATTGAAGTGAATGAATGAGTGAATGTTTATTTAAAGTAAATAAGTGTTTTTAAGTGTCATATGCTGAAATTTTCTGCATAAAAAACTCCTGATCAGTGAATTTGGTTAAAATCCCAAAATAAAAATTTCAACACGAACACTTGTACACTGATAAAGGATCACTAAAGAACCATTTCAGTGAAATTTGGTTGGAATCCATCCGTAGGATTCTGAGAACATGATTTTCAAAGTTTTCACAATATAACATACAGAGAAATGACCTCCGCCCATAAAGTACATATTTTTCATCTGATCACAACAATTTTTTATAGACTTGTTGAGGGTCACTCAAGAATCATCCCAGGGAAATTTGGTTGATATCCATTGGTTAGACTCTGAGAAATTAATTTTCAAAGTTTCCACTATATAACATATAGAGAAATTACCTCAGTCCATAAAAGACATATTTTTTCATCCGATCACAATAATTTTTTGTTGGCTTAAAGAGGTCCACTCAAGGATAATTCATGTGAAGGTTTATATACATCAATTAGTTTCTGAGAAAAGCCACCTATTACCATATATGGAAATTAGCTAGTTCTACAACAGCCATGATTTTCAACTGATTAAAAATCTTTGAAGGAATCTGATAGCGGGTCACCCAAGGAACATTCCTGTGAAATTAGATTACAATCCATCCAGTACTTTATGAGGAGAAGATTTTTAAAGTTAAAGTTTACGGATGGACAGACAGACGCATGCATGCACGCATGTATGGATGACGGACACCCTGCCATGACAACAGCCCACTGGCCTTTTGGCCAGTGGAGCTTAAAATCATATTTTAGAAATGAATACTGACTCTCAATTTGTGCATCCATTGCTTTTAAAACTTTTATATTAATATAATTCTGCCAAGTATTTTAACAGCATGACAAGAGCTCAAAGAAGTTACTGACAAATATTAATATCGTTGTTGTTGTTGTTTTTAAGTGAAAGCAATTTCTTCATTATTGTTTTGGGTTAATCAATGCTAGTTTACTAGGGTGTCCAGCTCACTTAAATGAAGAACAAAATACCTGATAGATAGAAAGTGAATAACTTTTTTGAAAATTCTAATTACTGGCTAGATAATCTGCTAACATAATAAACTACAACCAAAAGTTAAGGTATCAAACAATTCATATAAAATTCATGTTATTGTAACATGACAAAATTCTTAGTGCAAAAAAGAGGAGCATTGTAAGCTGATTCTATTCAGTTGCTTCAATAAATTTTGAAAATGTTTCTCTTCAACCTATATCAAGGAATAAAGATACCACAATCCTATAAAAGCTTTTTATCTCCATAACAGGATAAAATGGAGCAATTATAATCCCCATTTGGCCATAGCTCATTCATTCATCTATCTATTACACCAGGGGATATAATCACAATCTAATTAACTTAATTGAAAACCTACATGAAAACCAAGCAATTACCAATTTCTAGCCATATTTTCTTTTCAAATGAATCTTGGTTTTCATTTAGTTGATTTAAGTTGTAACTTTCATAACCCAAGTTCTCATAAGTCAGAATAGTTGTTAAGCTAATTAGAGAACAGATTTATAAGTTTGTAAATTGCTTGATGCAAGAATGCCAGGTATCACTGGATCTAACTGGACAATACTGCAAATCAGCAAATAAAAGGCCATATTAGTTATATTGAATTGCTTCAAAAATCAATTCAAAAGAATAAAAGTGATAAATGAGCCTGTGTGTGACACTTTCAACAATTTCACATGTGTGCAAAGAAAAGCTTCTGGCCAGCCTGTACAACCCCACAGTCTTACCAGAGTCTTCACTATGCACTATTTGGATAGATAAGGTCTTGGGGCCTAATTTCAAGACGTTCCTCCAGCTTTCCTCGACTCGAACTGCTCGAAATAATTACCTTTAATTGGTGCGTGCAGTCCGTTTCATGAACGATTTTCATGGCTAAGGACGGATTGGTATTCCAGGACGTAAGGTAGGTTCGAGGCCACTCGATAAAGTGAGGGTTTCTCGAGGAACAGCGATCAGTCTTTGAACGCCACTCAATCACGCGTTTTAGAATACCACTCAAATAAAAAGTAGTATTGGACAATAGATAAACATATGCAAACGTTATATTGCACCCTAAACACAGGCAATTGGTTCTACTTATTTGAGTATCCGGTCATCAAAGACAATTTTGGCTTTGCTTCATAACGAGAACTCTCCATAAATCCACACCCAACCAATGGTGCAGGGTTCATTTGACTTGTATTCGAAAACATTGCCATCTAGCCTCTGAAAAAAAATGTCTTATTTTTGCAATCTTTCTATTTCTCTGTAGGAGATAATACATGTATTGCATGTTTTGTGCATTCTTCTTTGGATGGACAGAATGTTGATTTATATAGAAATATGAACATCACAACATCTTTCTATTTCGGTATTTTGTCAGATATCTATTTAAAAACCGCATATAAAATTATTCGGGATGGTAGATATAAACATATAGTTTTCACATCTTCTACTGGGATTTGGTTACCGATGCACCAAGTTAAAAGCGTATAAAAGTATCAGAGGCGAAGATTTTAGCCTTCCATTTAAGTAGAAAGTGGTTTCGCGTTGTTTTCCAATAACGATTCCCCACAATTATTTATTTAAAACATTTATCCCTCATTCAAATGGCCACTATTGAAAACAATTTTTATTTAGATCGTCGGAAGTAAGTAGCTTCTACCGTTTAAACACATATATATTTTTAATTTAAAACTTTTTTTTCTATTTTTTTTTTTTTTTTTTTATCAATTCTAAAGTTCGGAATGCTTTGACTTGAATGAAACTTGTTCCCCAACAGGACTTTCAGTACTTTGATTTGCATAAAATTGCGGTAAATACCGAGAGTCACGTGTCTTTCATTGATGAAGGGATACTTTTTTGTCCCTTGAGAAAGTGGAGGATGGTTGACGACTCGGAATACAAATTAGTCACTCGAGGCGACCTAGCTGGAGGACTCCTCAAGCGTTCCTTAAGGCTTCCTTTTTCTAGTATGAGTCGAGGTTGAGTGGAGGAATTGTTTTGAAATTGAGCCCTTAATCACTCTTCAGGTGGCCAGCATATATTCTAATTCCATTGTGTTGTTATATAATCTGCTCAAAGTTTGTGCCTCGTGTACGTATGAAATTGTTGGAAATGTCATGCACAGGCTCAAATAAAAGTTGACAGCAGACAACAAAGCTACCCTAACTAATGCTTGTTGCAAACAGTACTTGACCAAGTATCAAGGTCAAACTAATGCTTGTTGCAAACAGTACTTGACCAAGTATAAAGGTCAATGTCACTAAGATAACCCCACAACTACTTGTATAGTAGATTGAGAAATACCCTAGAGATAAATACAAATGCCATTTCTTTCTTATGTGTCAAAGGTCAGTCAAAATTAAAATGAAAGTCTTTGATCTAATGAAATTTCATATGAAGTAAAATCAAGAAAAAATGTTTAAGAGAACCCAGTTCAAGATTCTGTAAGCCTAAAATCCATTGAATTTTGAAAAAGGTTCAACATAAAACCAGTGTTCTTTTCTTTTTCTTAAATAGATATAGACCTTGCCTTGACTAAATAATTCCAAATTTGAGAAAGTAGGTCAAAGTTTATAATCCAAGTTAATTGTTCAATGTTAGAATCAACGAAAACAACTACCTACAATATATTTTGGTGATCCTTGACATTCAACAAACAGGAGTATGTTAGAGGGGAATACCAAACCATATTAGTTTGGAACAAATACAAATTGTTTGTACCTTCAGGGAAATTAATTATTCCGACTTCCTATCCACTTAACCACCAATTAAACATGTTTACAAAGAATTCCCAAAACTCAATGATATATTCCATCACAGCTTAGCTTTTTGTAAAACTCATGAAGAAAGAACCTTAGGAAAATCTTGTGGTATTAATATAGAAATAGTGTATAGCAAGCAATTTATTTATTTTTCCACAAATAACTTTTTACCAAGAGAGATAACATCTTTTCAATTGTAATACTGAAAGAGCCATCCAGTAAAAGAAAAGAAGGAATATTACCTAAAATGGGATTGTGTTGACAGAATGAGAAAAATTTCAAAGTTTGAACGTTTAACCTTGGTTGACATGAGATCCAGTGATTTTCCTAATTGTAATTCTTTTAGCTGTACTGGAGGGAACCTCAGGCATATAAGGATCATTCCTAAAAAAATTGGTATAAATTAGCATAGGAGGAGAAGGTGTTTAAAAAGATTGTTGATGGGCAACAAACAACAGTTGGACATCTGACAAAAAGGTGAGCAGAATAGGTCACATGAGTCAGCACATTATGTGTGACCTGACTTAAACCCGCCCCCCTCCCCCCATGTTTGTTCCTTTTATGCTTTTAAGCTCATGAATTGCCTAAAAAAATAATATAGCTAGTTAATATTCCATCAGGTATAGTCCATTTGACTTCTGTATGAACCAACATTTCGCCGAAAATCTCAGAACCGGACATATCAATTGAATTTTTTTCTTGTCATATCATATTTTTTATCTAATACCATGAAGATTTTCAATACAATTATCAGAATTTTGGATTGTAAAATAATGGTTTTGTCCCTATGTCTACATGTTTACTCCTAGCCTTTCATACCTTCTTGTGACGGAACAGCAAATTGTCTATCCAAAAATAGTTCTGATTTGCATAGGGGCAGAGTCAAAAGTGTATGATTTTTTAGTGATTCGTTTTTAAATAAGTATAAAATCGAGTATTTTACAAGATTGTTTTTATCGAAGATTTTCACATCCGTAGGATATCAAATCTAAGTGTTAATTCTCTTTGTTCAAAAACAGTTTGACCAGATAATTGAAAATTGTTTTTATCTATTCTAATATGAACCCCAATTATTCCCTTATTTAGACCAATCAAAAAGCATTATTTTATGAAGGTGTTGGGATTTTCATGAGGAAAACTAGTTAAGCAGACAAATAATAACGGTACAAATCACATGATATTTAAAATTCAATACGAAATGTCCAAATAAGGAATTATGGACATTTCTTCAGTCAAATGCATAGTATAAAACCATGTGTTTTTACTATTATGTTTAAATTTTTTTACTATGAACAGCCTTCATCCCCCCTGATGTTTAAGAGCGGGAAATGCAAAAATATTAACATTAATCAGACAGACAAAATCATTATTTTGAAATCATTTCATTTTCAAAAAATAAATTTTGGAATGGTAGTAAGTTGAAATTAAAATTTTACCACATACAATTCCTTAATTCAAACGTAATTTTATGTAATTGTGGAAAAGGTTGGTCCATATAGAAGTCAAACAGACTATACCTTGCCTTTTGCTCAGCATACATCATAATATATAGAGAGGTCAATGCAAAACTATTCAAAGTGTCTATAACGCACTCATAATATTTTTTTCACTGAACAATCAATAACAGGGTTTTATCTTAAATGTCAAAAAAAGTTCACATCAAAGAAGCCAAATTAAGTAAGTGACCACCACCAATCTAATTTACAGAAGTTCAGCTAGAATTAACCTCTATTAACCTTCTAGGGCTCGATCTGACTGAACACAGTATCGGTGACTTTTCCTTGAGTTTAATGAAATCAGGGGTGTGCAAATACAATTTTTCTCCACTAAGTCTTGTCCCTGGACCAGTAAAAGATATTTTTCTAGTTGTCCAGTAAATGATGTACAAAAACAGTGTGCAGCTGATTTTGAGAAAGCATTGCTTTTGATGAAGAAAATGCTGAAACCCAGCATTTGCTTCACCAAAAATATGTTTCTACACTTTGATATAAACATTAGGATAATTTATCTTGTTGAATTATTCAGGGCAATTCAGAAATTTGCCCTTCTATTTACTTGACCAAGGACAAGTGGCCGAGAAAAATGTACCAGTCCACAGGTAGAAAAGCCCGAGTCTGAGAAGTCAGGCATGGGAATTCCTCACCTATGACTGATTTTGTATGAATATTCTAACTAATCTCTTTATGCAGGCTTTATATATATAATAACTGCCATACTTCTCCTAATAAATGCTCCTATCAGCTAGACCACTGATAGTACATCCCCAGAACAAAGTTACAGTCTCTGCTATGTTATAGCATCCAGTCATTCGGAACACCACTCGGCCAATCTCACGATCAACCTCCATTGTACATAGACGGACTATTTTCTAAAATTACCGGAAAACCTTAGAAAAATTCAATGACGTCAGTTAACATGGCGTTAGCCCTCGAAACTGTGAGTGAAAAAATTTGACATCATCAACGCTACTTGTGTAAGTCACTGACTTAAAACCATCGTTTCCTTATAAAAATATCTTTAGATTCTTAAATAACGGCTGAAAAAATCTTTACTGTAATAGATATAAATCTACAGTGCTAGTTTTTCTTACTTTGTTTCCGCCTAACAAAATGCACGATTTTGTTACATACCCATCCGCCTTACATACATCCGAGGTCTGTTGCAGTTTATGGAAATGGTCGAGTGATGTTGCGAATGAGCATATAGTGAATCTACTGGGAGTAGATCCAGTTGTACAAATTCCACATGTAGACCAATGATCAATGTTTATAAATGCCCTTCCTTGTAAGAACATAGGAGTGTTTACAAAGTTTTTATTTTGAATTTTCTTTGCTTAGATATCATAAGTTGTTTTTTTCTGTATTTTCAAATTTAAAGATATGTTCTCTTTCAGAAATTAAAGGTAGTTAACTTACAAGCATTAAAAGAATTAAATTCAACTCCTGATACTTATAATTTTTTGACAAACAAGCAGAAAAAATGACAAAGAAGTATGTACATACCTAAAATACAATAGAATTTACTATAAACCAACAAATCATCCTAAACTAGTACTATTAAAGAGGAAATATTATCAAAATAATGAGAAGTAAATTTGTTTGCTAAGTTATTTATAGTATCGAAGGTTAACCAAAGTTATCTTGAGTTATCTCAATTATCTGTCTGATATCACAAGTTATCTCCCCAAACAAACAAAAATTTGAATTATTTAGACCCCAGCATTTTTGTTATCCTTTCTACAAAAACATCAGTTCTCTTGATATTGTTTTTTGCACATGCTCCCAGAAAACACCTAGAAAAATCTCTAAAGAAATCAAATTATTCTCCGTTATGAAATATTCTCAGACCAGCACTTTTCATAGCTTTCAAATGGTATCTTTAAAAAAGAAGAAAATACCAGATAACATGTTCTCAAATGAGAAACTAGAAAACAAAAGGATATAGGATAAACAAGCCACAAATATGAGGATTGAAATTTCACTTGAGAAAAGAATCTTTATCTATCAACTGTCATAATAACAGGATCTTATGACAGTATTCGACACCGCTGGGGGTCATTTTGTTGTCTATGCAGGAGACTATTAACGGTGATTTGGAGTGATTTATCTCTATTGTCAAGGGATTATCAACACAACTCCTGAACTATCTGATATAAAGACCCCCATACACAATCAATATTATTAACAGCAGTATTGACAATAATAAATAATGACAAGGAGTTCATATATGAAGTTTCATCAAACTTGGTCAAGGGCTTGTGAAGAAATAGTCCAGTTTTCTGTGCAGAGGTTACAAAGCATCTTTTGTCTAGAGCATGTGATATATAACTCAAATTAAAATTTCATTTAATTCTGACCATTTGCTTTGGAAAAACTGGAGAGAAAAAAATGACACTAAAGTGCCTTTTTTAAGAGACATTTTTAAGAGACAGAATGAGAAATGACAAGGGAAGAATGTCAAATCTTAGATATATTTCAAGCAGTTAATGTTTAAAGTTGATCTAATTTAGTCTAGGGGTCGTGGAAATATCAAGAGACAGAAAGTCTTATGCTCTCCAAAAATTAATTTCATTAAATATAAATTAATATTGTTTAAAATCAAACATTTCATAAGAGTTTTATTTCTTTACTTACTACTAGATCTAAATTGTCCATCTTGCTCACTATGCAAATTTTATACTTCTGACAAATTAAGCAGAGAAATTCCATTCAATGGTTAAGCATCACCCTTTTTGGTATTTGTACATGGTATAATATTCATTATAAGTATTAAAATTGTCACCACATAAAGAGTTTCTAAGTGATGATATCGTATGCAAACAACCACATACGTCGGAAAGTGATTGAGTGAATTCCTTTATCACTGTCATCTCTTATATAGTCAATAGTAAAGGGACATTATCACAAAATCTTCTTCTATGCTATTTTGCACATCATGTTATGATTAATATTAGATCCAGCTTTGTACAGTCATTTTAATTCAAACAGACAGACAGTTAAGCTATCTAAACTTGAGACACTTGAGATCCTAATTGGCTCTTAAAAGAGGGTTATAGGTGTTATTAAATATGATTTCTATCTACAACAGTTTGCATCTTCTATTGGAATTGGATTCCCTTGATGTTCATTGAATCTCAATTATTTAAAAAAATAATTAAAACAACAGTACTTGATCTAATGACATGGTAAAAATATAATGACTACCTCAAGAAGAGAAGATTTTCTTAATATATGAGCCTGAGTGTGACATTTCCAACAATTTTACACCGATATTCAAACATTTAGCAGCCCAGACAATTACAAAGTGTAATTGGAAGATTGCCCAACTGTCTACAGATACTTTAAGACCTTATTTATTTACAAATCGCATAGTGAAGACTCTGGTCAGACTGTGCGGATGCACAGACTGGCCAGAGTCTTTGCTCTGCACACATTTGAAATCGTTGGAAATGTTATGCACAGGCTCATATATGTTCATGGACAGATTAAAAGACTGAGAGGCAGTGGTTGGTTGTACAGGGTGTTATGTTCCAATCATCAACTAAAGTCATTATAAAGACAGGGCCTTGCTTTATAGTCACATCCAATTGAACAACGGACCCCTGTCACTGTAGTCAAGTGTGATACCACTGAACTAAATAGGCATCCCGAAAGGCAATGGAAAGGCAAAGGATCTAAACAATAATTCATATGCTGACTTTGGATCATGATAATCATAAAAGCCATGTAAAGAGCTCGGACATTTTAGTTACATTTTATAACTTTTTTTATCTAAGTGCCTTAACTAATGATAGGATCTAGCACAATCATTAAGATCATGTCTTAAAGCTGCTACTGAACCTCTGTAACAAGGTAAAGGACAATTAAAATGTCATTTCTTCATTAATTGGATGTGGCTTACAGCGGTTCACTTTTCTAGCACAACCACTTATTTTTTGTTGACGATGAAAGCAAAACTTTGTTATATATTAAAAATACAAACAATTCCTGTCTATTTAGATATGAAGATAATATATGACCTACCTGTAATTTATGTTTAAATTCCGACACTTGATTTTTTATATCACAAACTGTCTTTGGAAGATCTCCACTATCAACATATACCCGTTTTTCTAAAGCTTGTAATCTGAAATTGACAACATCACTCACACAATCACATTTGCTCTGATTTTTTTTTTTTTTTTAAATTTTGACTGGTCCAAATTCAATGAAGGATGAAATCTTTCAAGGATTTCCTCCTTTTCAGGCATAGAAATGAAGAAGAAATTGCTCATCACAAGGGTTTTTTTTTCTTCTTAATTTCAAGTAGATTTAACAAATTAGTCTGGAATCATTTATTTCCATGTTATGTTACTTCACTTACAACAATTACAAATGAAGCAACTTTAATACAAGACAATGGCTGTTGATACAGCATAGTATGACCTTCACCTTTGAATTTGGAGCTATATAAAAACTTGGGCCACTGGTTGACATTTTCAACAATTTGAAATATCTTGAGTGGCAAACATTGAGCAGTCTAGACAGCTTCACAGTGCAGAAAGAAGATTGTCCATCTGTCTAAAGATACTTTTAGACCTTATCTATCTAAAGAGTGCAAAGTGAAGACTCTTTGCAGACTGTGCAGACACACAGGCTGGCCAAAGTCTTTGCTTGGTGCAAATTCAAAATTCTTGGAATATTGCGCACAGGCTCATTTTTAAAATAGCACATAAAATAATAGCATACAGTCCATAAATATATAAGTAATTGACCCATACACCAAACTTTTGTTTTGACAATAAATATACCCCTTCCATCACAGTCAAATGTCAAATATCTGTTAAAAAAAACCTATGAACATTATCATTGGAGACATGAGCATGCAAAATACAGGTGCTATTATTGCGTTGCTTATTAAAGGTTTTGAACTAGAACTGTTGCAAAATACCCCTAAAGCTTTGTCAAAATACAAGTGCTATTAGTGCAGGATGTGTCTGTAACAAATATTGAGAATTAGTTGTATGCCTGTAATTGATTGTAGGTCACTTGGTTCTTTAGTTAGAGTCTAACGAAAATTGACTGTGACCTTGACCTTTGACCTATGGGACCCAAAAACAATCGGGCACTTCCTAGGTTGCTTGGTTGTCAGGATAGAGTCAAGAAACGAAAAGGTCTACAGACAGAAGGGCGGATGGATGGATGGATAGACAGTCAGACAGACAGACAAAGTGAAACCAATGTACCCCCTCTACTTTGTAGGTGGGGGATATAATAATTAAAATTTTGCTAGACATATGGCTTGCAATAAAAGCTGAATTTTCTTCAAGACAAACAAAAAATATTTGATAAAAGATCATTCTTATGAAATTAATTGAAATTTACCTAATAATTTTAAGAAACATATTTTTATAGTTTGCTTTGCCATAAATGGAAGAAAATCCCTTCCATAACAACCTTGTTTTTGCATGATTTCAACCCTTCTGATGCTGTGCAGTCTGATCCTAGCCTACACTGTTTGCTTTATACTTGATTATTATAGAAGCTTGAGCCAAAGTGGTTGAAATATCACCAAAATTGGGGGAAGGGGGTCCCTCTTTTTTTTTCAAAACAAAATTTCATTCAACAGGATCAGGTCTAACAGCCTATTAAAAGGTTGCCTAAACATACTTTATTCTCAGGTCTAAATGACTAAATGTTCACTGACCTACCTTGTTTCTATTGCACCTATATCAAAACCCAGGACCTCAGCTAAAGGTTTACCTGTAATGTAAGAACATTCTTTATTCTTTCTAAAACTATACAAGTTTGATTATCAATAACTTAATGATAGAAATATTCCTAGAATGGTTCGGCATTAGCTTTTTGCTTTGAAATAAAAATGTATTTGAAAATCTTAAATGGGTAATAAACTACCCCTGACATATCAATATTCATGGGCCTATCAAAATATCAGAAACAAGTTTAAGAAGAAACATTCACGCTAAATTTGGTTGAAAGTGGCCCAGAGTTTTGGGGAGGCCATCTGAAAAACTAAAGCTGTTGCATAGCAACTAATACCCTACACCAGCTTATTGTGCAAGTATAAGTGCCATCAGTGCATAATGTGTTACTGTAAAAGGGCAAGTAGTACTGAAAGGTCAATTGCTTCAGGAGTAAGAGTCCCTAAACATATTTTTGATAAAGTTCTATTGTAACCTTGACCTTTGACCTTCAATAGGGCACATCCTTGTGTCATGGGCAACAATTGTATATAAAGTTTCTTTATTCTAGGTTGATTGTTTCTTCATTTAGAGTCCCAAAGCATTTTTTGGATAATGTTCAACTGTAAGTTTCATCTCTGACCTTCATGACCCCAAAACAAGAGAACTTCCTTTAGTCATAGGCAACAAATGTATACAGGTTCATAATAATTGATTATTGAATTAGAGTCCGGAAACAAAAAGTCTACAGATGGACAGACAAACAGACATGGTTAAACCAATAAACTTTCCTCTGCTTTGTAGACAGGGGATATAATACGCCCATTCTGGCCATATCTTTGGGCCTATTCAATGTTCACAAACAAGGCAACAAGACCACCCAATGTACACCCATCGCAACATTAGTTAAAATTGGAGGATTGAAAATAATTGTGTCAATTCAAGGTGGATCAAATACTTAAGGCCCTGGCCAAAGAGCAAAATTGTCATGGAAACATTTGGAGGTTGTCTCCAAAGTTTGTCTTATAAAATACACAATTTTTTTATATAATGCTCCTTTAGATATTTGAGAAATTTATTTAACAGAATACCAGCTAACTTATCTTATTCATACATTCAATTAAGTAGGACAACTTTCGTGCATGAAAACCTAATAATCTTTCAATAAACACCCCTCCAGCAAAATCTTGTTATTACAAAAAACATCATTGTAGAGATGTTTTCAGTGAAAGTTTTTTCTCTAATTTACAGGTAGAAAAGCCATAATGGTCACCTGAATTGAAGCATTAAATGTGCTGAAGGTAGGGTTTAGTCAACTTGATGGAAATGGTGATAACTTAAGCCAAGGTAATGCTGGTGGTTGTATCCAAAAATGAGAAACAACAAAACATGTTTGTTAAACACGAACGACCCACAACTGCCATTTTCAGGAAAGATCTAAATCCATTTCTTGATTTTTTCTTAATTAGCAAATAATGAGAAAGTGATGAAACACAAATGATTCCGTAAAAAACAATTAAACCACCAAGATTTCTAATTTTCTAATAATTTTTTAATCTTCAAACACCAGCCTAATGCTGTAAGGCCTTATTCAGTGAATGTTATTCTCGTCTGAAATTTAAATTCAATTATAAGATTTCTTGGGGACATTTCTGTCAATTTTTCCTAAATACATTTTAAAAGGGACAGCAGTCTGATAATGGGTCACCCAAGGATCATTCCAGTGGAAACTGGTTGATAAACATCACTTAGATTCTGAGAAAATGATTTTCAAAGTTTCTACTATATAACATAAAGAGAAATTACCTCCACCCATTAAGACATATTTTTCCACTGATCACAATAATTTTTTGCAGAATCACCCAAGGATGACTTACATGAAAATATGTTGATAGTTATCTGTTAGATTCTGAGTAAAGTCGCATAAATGGAAATTAGCCATGCCCATTAAAACCTTGTTTTTCATTGGATCAAAAATCCTTGAACAACTTTGAAAGGATCATTCCTGTGAAGTTTGGTTGAAATTTATCCTGTAGTTTCTGAAAAGATTTTTCTTAAAGAAAAAAATTATGACCCGACACCCTGATTGACACACAGATGGATGGACGCACAGGGTACTCAACACCATGACAATAGCCCAAGTGGAGCTAACAAGACGTCCTAGAGGATTAGTTTGATATTCCATCATGTGTAAATATCCAGCATGAACTTTCTAAGAAAAAATTCTTTTTAAAGAAAAGCACCATATAATTCTGCACCATATGAAGGAACACTGTAAGAAATAATATTGCCATGTGAATTTTATTTCACAAAAATAAACCCTGAACTTATCTTAACAATTTATGAATTCATAAAAGTACTTGTGTTTCAATTTTTGCATCTAAGAAAAGCAATATGAAAGTATGAAGTTTATGAAAGTGTTAGGAGAATTACAACATACAATAATTCATCAGGACAAGGACAAATTTGGTAAACTCTCACACTTGTGGATTCCCACTACTCTTTCTTGATCTATCTACAAAGCTCCAAGATTCCATTTATTTCCTGGGAATAAAATGGGAAACAAAACAACGCTGTGACTTATGGTTAAGACGAATAAAACATATTGCTTTCACTCCAAATACTGTCATTAATGGAGGCTTATTCAGCCTTGCGTTAAATCAGGATTTTCCTTGCTGCTGTTTTTATTCCTTTTTGGCTTGATGTCTCATTTGCATGTAAATAGGAATGTCAAGAAAAACAAAATTGTAGTTCTGCAAGCTTTGACACTGACTGATCTAACTCACAGGCTTATAGGAACAGTGTGTATCTAATCTTACAGGCCCTTACAGGTAAAACACTGTAAGAAAAGAAGTTCTGGTAAAAGAACAAGCAATCTCCCAATATTTCTTTTACACAAAAAATATGATGTTAAGTGAGATTACAAACACTTTATCATACAGACACTATCAAGGTCAAGTACCGTAATTGACTTAAGACAGACATGGTGCTCAACATGCAATGGAAAAATTCACATTTGACCATGACCACAACATAAGATTTTGTTCAAACATTACTTAACCTTAGTATTAGTTCTCAACCAGGGAAGGGGGAGGGGTGTTACTCTCAACAAGATCCATTTTGTCACTTGAACAAGGATCCCATGATTTGGATTCTGATCCACAACCAACTGACAATACAAGGGCTTTAGAAATATAATTTGGAATTTTTGAAAAGCAGCTTAGCTTAACATTTAACTAGCCACTAACACACTCCACAAATTGTCAATATCTCTACGTCAGTCTTAAGGCTTGGTTTTGTAAAGTCAATTAGTTACACAATAAGTGAAAAAATTAACTAAGAAAGTTCTGTGATTGTAAGCTTTGCCTTAACTACTGGTTCATGATGCAATTTGTCAGTTCTACAATTTTCAATGGCTTATACATTCAAAATGTTCGGGAAACATCAAAAAGGTTTTGGTATTCCTCCAATATAATGTCATTACTTTCCTTTCCATCCTATTACTGTAAAAAATTTAATTATGTCTGGTCACCATGAATTTTTGTCTGAGTATTTCCTAGATTGTCAACCACAGTCCTCACTTGAGGGTAAAATCTTAATGATATAATCAAGGACAGAGGAAAACTGAATTCTGGAAAACTAACTTGATTAACCCATCTATATCTAAAACTTATCACCAAAAAATCTAAGGACATTGTTCATATTTATTGTGTGCAATTGTGAATGGGATTTTAGGCAGCTTTCAATGATCTTTATATCACGGAGGCTTTAGCACCTAACAATCAATTCCTGGTATTTCTCACACCAGTTCTACCATTACATCTTTTCCTAGCCTCCACCTGCTTTCCATCAAAAGTCTACAATTATCAACTCATTGGTGGAAGGCAATAGTCAGAAAGGATGATTGCTGCCATCGGGAATCAAACCTGGATCCTTTTGAATGATAGTCTGACATGTTACAACTGCCCTATGAAAGCAGCTAATTTTTAATCATCTTTTTCTGCGGGCGGATAGGGTTATGATGCTTTCAAAAGTTTTTTTGACACTCAGGGTTGATTTTTGCCCACAGAAATACATTTTTACGAGGTTTCATGAAGGTTAGGCCGTGATTTTGGCCTCTGGAGTGATACAAGGATTTTTTCATTAAGGCTCCTTTACCTGTGATATCAAATGGATCCTTCCAAATATCAATATTGTGATCTGACAAACATTTTGACTAAGTTTCATGAAGATTGGGCTTTGTTTGTCAATTCTAGAGTGCAAATAAGAAAATTGTTGTAAGGCCCTTTTTCCCATGATTTTGAATGGAGCTGTCCATTTTTTAATATGTCTCATCTTTGTGACCTGAATTCTTGACGAAGTGTAATGAAGATTGGGCCTTATCTAAGACATCTAATAAGAGTGAAAACGCATAAATTGTTGATGTTTGATGATGGATCACAGATGAGGCACAATGGATGAAGCACAGCAGAAGTAAGACATTCAATCATCACATTAAGTAGCCTTTATGTATTTTTCAATGGATTGTTCCCATTTTCAAAGGGGTCTTTTTTTTACATGAAAATAACAGGATAAAGACATTCAATGATAATAAAAGCTCACCATAAGCTAAGGTTGGTCAAATGCTATCTGTACACAGTGCTATGATAGCATCTGGATTAACATAGAAGGATAAAATAGCCTGGAAGACAGAGAGTGCACCATCCATCATTTGGACAGGTCTAGGATCATTAAGAGGCATCAGTGGTCATCATTCATCCTAGCTCGTCAACCAGGATGTTAATAAACCATAAATTTTACTGTTTCAGATAATCACTTCTCGTAATGAGATCATTCTGCATAAAGACAGTTGATACTTCAAATCAAAGGGTCAGTGCATTTGATTTGAATTGGGGTTTTACGTCGCTTTCGACAATCTCTCAGTTATATCGTGACGACTGGAGCACCTAACGATGGATTCCTGGCATTTCTCACACCAGTACTAACACCACATCCCTTTCCTAGCCTCCAGTTGCTATTCCACATAGGTTTACGATTATCTACCCATTGGTGGAAGACAAATGTTGGAAATAAGTGCCGCGGCCGGGGATCGAACCCGTGCGAATATAGACCCCTGGATTAGAAGTCTGGCGCGCTACCAACTGCGCTATTGCCGCAGCTAAAGGGTCAGTGCAACACTATTGTAAGTGCCTTTATATTAATAGGCACTTACATTAGTGTTGCACTGACCCCTTGAAATGAGAGTTTTGCAGAGATTTGCTATTACTACAGCATGTTATCATTGTGTAAAAATAGTTTAAGTATTATCATAGAAAAATTGTGTGAAGATGTACAAGTTTTAGTGAGTGATCAAAGGTCTATTTTTACCAAACATTGTATGGAGAAAATTGACCAAAAATAGTATGGTAACTTATACTGCAATCAATCTGTATATAATCCACAAGTCAGAATAGCAAATTCTTGTATAGTAGTAGTTTCTGACACAAATATACATCCATGTTTGCATGTTTATACAGACATTCAGACAACAGATGGCTAGACAATAATTCCAGTATACCCCTGAAAACAATCATTTTGTGAGGTTGCATAAATGCTATGATTAATTTGTTGCCTTGGAAACCAAAGACAGCTTACCAGGACATTGTGCGGCCACGACATCGAGTCTGTACCGTGTGTTTGGAGTATTTTCAGGTATTCTGGGGGAGATGTTGATCAAGTTGCCTTTAGCATTGTACAGTTTGAGTATATCATTTGGACCTGCTTCAGCTGCCGCACGGAATGTCTCTGTAAATACAACAAATAAACACTTGTAAGGCTGGAAACTAGAATAGTCCTTGTTTGCTGTCTGATCTCAGTATACTCTTCCATATTGCTAAGCCAGAAATGTCAATTAAATCTTCACAAAATAATCTAAATCAATCAGGACTATCAATTTTTCAATAAAAGAATTTCTTTAAAGCCATGATTTCTCAGTAGATTAGCGCATGCTAATTTCAATACCAAAAATGTTTAATTATCAGAATGGTAAATTCACTATTTTTAGAAAATATTAATACTTCTTTCAATCAATTTACAACATTCATGCCACTGCTGATTAAGCCAAAACTTTAGCAATACTGAAGGTGTTATCTGAAAATAGCCAATCTTAAAAAGAATTCAAGACTTGTGTTAGCATCTCTCATTTAGATGCCAGTGAAATAATTCAAATAAACATCACTTCTGTGAAATTTGGTTGAAATTAATGCAGTTTATTCTGATATATATTGTAAAAGAATAAGTATTATGTAAAATGCATGCCCCATTTACTGACAAAATGAAACAATATAGCAAACACAACCTTGTCAAATTATAAATAAGGTGACTTTTCTTCAATTGGGCTGAAAATGAATTCAATACAAATTACAAAATGCTTGTTTGATTACGAGAAATTGATTCAAAAGTTCCAATTAAATTTTCTTCTTCCTGTTATGCATCACTTAATGTTTTTCTCAAAGAGCAAAAACAAGAGAACTACCAAGCCTCACTTCTATTAACAGATTTGAGTTGCTAACAAGATTCTGTTGACAAACAACAGAGATTCTGTGACAACATTAACAACTCTCTATCAGTTATAGAAACATGTCTTACAGTGATGATGTCAACTACATCTTATACAATCAGGGTTCGACACTAAGGGGAGTCCAAGACCCCTTATTTACCAGTTGAAAACTCCTTCCATTTACAAATAAGGAGTCTGATGGACTCCCAGGGCCATATGAGAATATTTTGAAAAACAAGTGCACACATCAGTGTCATCTCTTACACTTCCCAAGACTGTAGATCTTTTCACTACAAAAGTTGTTGAAGAAAACATTTGCTTGCATCCCATAGATGGATAATATGAAAAAAAATTCTTTGAAAGAACTTTGTGGAATCTTTTCTTCTTTTCCTCAATGTAATCCCTTTTGAAAATTCGGACGCCTTACTCGCGCTTGTCATGCATTAGGAGTCCAATGGACTCCTTACACCCAAGGAAAATTAGCCCTTCCTTCTGACTTGTTTTTCATCTGATCAAAATTTCTTCAAGGAATCTGATAAATGGTGGCATCCAAAAATATTGTTTGAAATAAGATTTTTCCTTTAAGTGTGATGTATACCCCAAACCTGCCCCGATGTCAGTTTGAAACTGAAATCCTGCACTAGAAAAATAATGAAACAAACATTGTGAAGCACTAGAAAAATAATGATATAAACAATGTGAAAATCAAAGGCTAGTAAGGCCTGAAATGCAGTCAGGACTGAGCAATATATAGGGCCTTGAAATAATTCAGATTTTGAACAAAAAACCTTTAAATTCAAGGAAAGGTAGACTTTGATATTAGGCCCTCAACTCAGACCTAAACCTCTGGATTAGACGCCTGATTCATGGGTAAAGTATAAATAAGTGTCTAATATTTTAAAATTCTGCTTCTATGTTTTAAGAGAAAAAGGCAATTAGACCATCTGTTATGACATTGGCCTTTGGAGTGGAATGGGAAGCAAAGCTCTCATCAAGATCTACATATCTTTAAATTCTACCAAAGCTAAAGGAGATTTGGAAATGTCCGAATAATGACCTTTGACCAAATGACCACCGTCTTATGTGCATTTGCCTTAGCACTTGGTATAATCAAGATGCCAATGTATGCAACTTTCTTTGAAAACAAGACAAAAGGTTAAAGAGATATTCTCTAAACATTGTTTGTGGATGGATTGAATCTACCTTTTCCTGAGGCAGAATTCATAAACATGGGGTTAAAATAAGCGAGCCAGGCATTGTCTGACTGTTTAAGAATAATTTTGGTAAAGCTTCATTCAAGGAACATCCATCAATCAAGATTCATCTTGATTTGCCTTGAGGTTTAGGTGAAGATGTTTAATTAATGAAAAGTATGCTGGAAATCTATGGTAGACTTGATGCAAGTTATAACTTATTGAAATATGGAGGGTCAATCATTTAGAATTTCAAAGTTATGACAATTATTAAAGTTTTTAGTGGACAAACAGACAAACAAGTTACATATAAACTTATAAAGATAGGGGACAAAAATATTGGGCCCAGGTGTAAAAATATAATACACATGTCTCTGTTGGATTCTAAGTCTTTTTGTAAATTTTGAATCAAATCCCTCCATTAGTTGCTGAGAAATTGAGGGGATAAGCCTTTTCATCAAAGTCATACCATAATTATGTCAAAAAGCAATTACCTTGTTATAAATGGGAAAATGCTTAAAGACATCAATTTGATAGTAATTTTTCATAAACAAGAGGGCCTTTAGTCCTGGTCCGCTCACCTGAGTCAAAGCATCTAAGGGGAACTTGCATTACTGTAACAAATCTATGTGTAAAGGAAAATAATCTTATGGTCAGACCAGTAAGATTCCAAAGTCTCAGTTTTACTGTTTGAAAATACAAGATCCAAGATGGAATTGTTATCAGTCGTTGGTTTTTGCATGATCATTTTACAAAAGAATATCTGGGATAACTTTAGTACAACATTTTTTTGCTTATCTTTGATATCAAGATTTTAATCTCCCATGATAAATAAATTTTTTGTTATGTCTACATAAGAAACAAGTTCTTCTTTTAACTCTTCTAAAAAACTTGAAGAAGGCATATTTGGTGTTTTATACAGAACAACAAGCTGTATTTGGTTGGAAGTAAAATCCAGGCATAATATTGTAAACTCCAGTTGCTTAGAGGTGAAAGACAAATGTGTTTTGATAGGAATATTTTCCTTTACATACATAGCCAAACCATGTGGAGGTCTCGTCCCAGTATCTCCTGGTTTTTGGTCATATCGAATGAGAGTGAACCCATGCTCAGGTGAGCTTAAACAAGAGGCCCTGGTCCGCTCATCTGAGTCAAAGCATCTAAGGGGAACTTGCATTACTTTTGATTCAGATGATAAAATTATTGAACTGTAACAAATTTATGTGTAAAGGAAAATAATCTTATGGTCAGACCAGTAAGATTCCACAGTCTCAGTTTTACTATTTCTGTTTGAAAATACAAGATCCAAAATGGCCCAGTAGTTTAGGACAAAAGATGTCGTTTAAAGAAATTGTTGACGGACGCCAGACGACAACCAAAGGATGGAAGCTGGACAAAGGGTGATCACAGTACCTCACATGAGCACTTTATGCTCAGTTGAGCTTGAAAAAAAATTCAAATGTTTAAATTGACCTGAAGTACTACCCTCTCCCCCTGTTGCTCCGCACCTGGTGGCCCAACAGTCATAAAAGCTGTTTAAATTTAGTTCTGTGAGCTGATTATTCTATATCAAATAAAAAAGCTTTAGGAATTCTAGTTCAGTAAAATTTTTAACAATTGTTAAATTTACCACAAAGCACTACCCCCTCCCCTTGGGTCTCTGCCCCTGGTCACAAAACAATCATGACTATATCTATTTTGATTAACGTATATGAGCTGATGACTCATGCCAGATTTAGAGCCAGTAAGGTTCCTACTTCATCATCAGAAAAAGGTTTAAAATTTCAGAATTGACCCAAATACTTATACCCTGTCCCCCAGTGCTCTTCACAATTATGGTAGCGAAACATTCATGGTTATAGCTATGTAAAATAGGGTTTATGAGCTGATCATCTGTGTCAAATATAAAGGTTGTAGGGATTCTGGTTCAGAAGAAGAAGAAGGTTATGGATTTAAACATTTATAACAAAGTACTACCCCTTCCCCCCAGTGGCTCCGCACCTGGTGGCCCAACAGTTTTTGATTTTAGCTATTCAAATAATGGTCCATATGCTGATCATCATTGCCATTTTTCAAGTCTGTAGGGCACATGGTTTATCAGAAGAGGAAGGTTAAAGGTTTAAGAATTGCTCTAAAAAGCTACCCTCCCACCCCTGGTGCTCTGAAACTGGTGGCCAAACATTTATGATTTTAGCTATTTCAGATAGGGTCTATGAGCTGATCATTCATGTCAAATATAAAGGCTGTAGGGATTCTGGTTCATCAGAAGGAGACAGTTAAAGATTTACAAAATTTTCAACAAAGAACTACGCCCCCCCCCCCCTCCCAGAGACTCAGCACCTGGTGGCCAAACAATAATGATTTTAATTATTTTAATTAAGGTTATTTAAGCTGATCATCTATGCCAATTTTCAAGTCTGTAGGGCTCCTGGTTCCGAAGAAGAAGAAGGTTAAAGATTACAAAATTTACCCAAAGTACTACCCCCTCCCCCCTGGAGCTCTGCACCTGGTGGCCCAAAAGGTATGATTTTACCTATTTTAATTCAGGTCTATGAACTGATCATCCATGCCAAATTTTAAGTCTGTAGGACTCCTGGTTGAGAAGAAGAATTTTTTTTTAAGATTTTCTTAAAATTTCACCTTTGGTTGCCATAGCAACCAGGTTTTTACATGGATTTCAATTCTTTTAGCTATTTTGGAAGGGGACCACCTAAGCAGCATTTCTACAATATTTGGTGTTAATTGGCCTAGTAGTTTAGGAGGAGATGTTGTTTAAAGAAATTGCTGACGGATGCCGGACGACGACAGACGTCCGAAGACTGACGGATGGACGTTGGACGAAAAGTGATCACTTCATGCTCAGGTGAGCTAAAAAGATACTAAATAAAAAGCCTCTTTTCCCAGGCTTTCAAAAGATAAGCATCCTTTTTGAAATGGACCTCCCATATGACCTTACAATAATCCTGTGCAAGTTTCATGGAAATCCAATAATATTCATGAACTTTAAAGCGTAAACGAGAAAATTCTGAGCAAAAAACCATAAGGCCCCTTTTCTCGTATTTTCCAACAGATCAGCCTATTTTCCAAAGGAACCATCTGCATGACCTTACAATCATCCTGTGAAAAGGAAATCGGATAATATTTGTGACTTTTTCATGTTTACAAGAACTGCCTAAGGACAGACAGACAGGTAGATGGGAAACACGTCTTTGGTCAGTAGAGCTTAAATTTGAAAATAATGGACAGTATACAAATAGTTTTGTCCCTTGGTCAGCTTAAACAAATTTGACCCTTTAAATACAAATAGCAAACGGAAAAGATAATTAAATAGTAAACTTGTAGTATTACATTGACGTCATTATAAGTAAATATTATCATCAGTATAAAAGCAAGAGTCTTGTTTGATTAAGGTCTCAATCAATTGGAATAAACGGATTGTCATACTTTACAAATGTATGTCCTTTTACTTCTTCAAGTATTCGTTGACATGCTGATTAAAAACTTCTCCAGAATTACATTCAAAATAAAGCTTTTTTAAGCAAGGCTGAACATTTATTTTAAAACTTTACTAGCCGTGTCGCAAAGCAGACTAATACCCCTCGCCAGAGTTTTTTTTACAGTCTCAATTGTTTTTGGACAAAGTTCAATTGTGACCTTGACCTTTGTGACACCGAAACAATGGGGAACTTCCTTAGGTCAACATTTTTTAAAAATTCATATGATTCTAGGTCACTTCTTTCATTATTAGCCTGAGTCCGGAAACAAAAAGGGTCTACAGACAGGCAGAGGAAGGAATGGCTGGACAGACAGATTTTCCTATTTTCACCCTTCATGCTCAGGTGAGCTAACTAGAAAGCCATGAATGGCATGAGTTGCTTGACAGGCTTGAATTTCATGTAATGGCAAATCAAAGTTTTGACTACATTTTTTGATATTTTGGGTTCTTAGAGCAAACACAAATTTAAAAGCAGTAATGATGTGGTCAAAGCAAAAGAAAGCAAATGATTGACTAACAGACTAATTGATTAACTAATTGATGGATATTGTAGTGATAAGAACCACCATGATGGACATTGGAGTAATGATAAATTCGAAAAATGAAATTTGTCAAACTCAAGGGCCCATAACACAAGAGGACCTTGATGTTCCTTAATTGCTCACCTGATCCTAGATAGCTAGAAAAATCACACTATTTTCAAACAAAGATGCAAGGTTTTTATCAAGCTGAAAATAGCTCTAGTGATCTTATGAGTCTTTAATGATCAATATATGTAGCTGTAACAGTGAAAAGGATATTTGAGAAAACTGCAATTTTGTCAACGTCATGGGAAAATGATTCAAACAAGTAATTAAGTGTTTTAAAGTGTCACATTGTGAAATATTTCTGCAAAGAAATATTCATGACTGATGAAAACCATATAGAAAATTGACCTCCACTAGTTAAAATACATATTTTTATTCAATCACAGTAATTTTGTGCAGCCTGATAATTGGTCACCAAAGGAACATTCCAGTGAAATTTGGTTGACATCCATCAGTAATATTCTGAGAAAATGATTTTCAAAGTCTCCACTAAATAACAAATAGAGAAATGACCTCCGACCATAAAATACATATTTTTCATCTGATCACAATAATGTTTTGTAGACTGAAAAAAGGATTACTAAAGGCTCATTCCAGTGAAATTAAGTTGATATCCATCCATTAGATATTGAGAAACTGATTTACAAAGTTTCCACTATATAACATTTAGAGAAATGACCTCCGCCCATGAAATACATACTTTTCATCTAATCACATTAATTTTTGGAGGACTGATAAAGGGACACTCAAGGATCATTCCAGTGAAATTTGGTTGGCATCCGTCGATTAGATTCAAAGAAAATGGTTTTCAAAGTTTTCACTTTATAACATTTAGAGAAATGACCTCCGACCATAAAATACATATTTTTCAACCTATCACAATAATTTTTGGTAGACTGATAAAGGGTCACTCAAGGAACATCCAGTGAAATTTAGTTGATATCCATCAATTATATTCTGAGAAAATGATTTTCAAAGTTACCAATGTATAACATATAGAAAAATGACCTCCGCCTGTAAAATATATATTTTTCATCTGATCACAATATTTTTGGTAGACTGATAAAGGGTCACCCAAGGATCATTCATGTAAAATTTAAATGGCATCGATCAATTAGAATCTGAGAAAACTTACTATTTACCATATTTGGAAATAAGCTGAAGCCATTAAATCCATGTTTTTCATTGGATCAAAATTTCTTGAACACCTTTGAAAGAGGGTCACCAAAGGATCATAGCCCAGTACCGAAGGCCCATACTGTTACATGTCCCTAGTACCAAGAGCCCATTGTGCTACAACTGACCTTACTTGGCAGTGGTGGGAGACAAATGATGCATTTAAGTATTGATGTCACAATTCCAATTTTTTTCAAGTACAACCAACAAACAAATGGCACCAATAGTACATTTTTGGCCACAGTCCTATTAACATCATTTAAATGGATTATGGTTGGCATTTTGACCTCTGTAAATAGGCCAGCGGTCAAAAACAAACAAATTAAGGTGAAAGCAAATTTACTTTTCAAGTTTGAGTTGTCCATTAAAGTTAAATATACACCATTAATTCATGATTATCTATGATAATAATGGACCACAAGTATATTTTAATCTCTTTCAGCCTTTAAACAGGTTCATAACTTATTTTCTTTGCCATAAATTCTATTCTACCAGAACTGTTTAATCCATTACTGGGTCAAATAATTTAAGATTTCACATTATTAAGGGATGAATGTCTTTTTTATTTAAAGCAATCAAATTTCTTTATTTTATTGGATTGTAATTAATGTTATAAAAAGCTGTTTTGAACATTCTTTCACTTTAATTATGGTCAAGTTTGCTTCCCGGGTATCATAGTATATCTACACACTGGGCTAATATTTTTAGCATTCAATAAACAATTAATCAATGTTTTTGTTATTATTCAATCATAAACACAAATTTACAACATGCTCATCCATTATCAGGCTGAAACCAGAATACTGTATTCCTGCTTTGACAGGAGGTATATCAGCCTAAATGTGCAGTCGGGTTTTAGTATTTATCTTATAACTATACAAATATCCGTATGATAACATCCCGTATGATATTTTTTATGATATCACATAGTTATTTTTAGAACAAAGATATAATGTGGTTATTTTTAGAAACTTGCATTTCAGATAGAAACACCGACGAAAACAAGACGAATATAGGTTATAAGATAAATATAATACATTCTTAGTGTATTGTATGAAAAAAATATCAAACTCGGTTGTGAGAATTAATAATTGTCTCGGCATAGCCTCGACAATGATCAATTCTCCCAACCTCGTTAGATATTTTTTTTCATATAATACACTAAGTATGTATTATATATATACCAATTACAAGAAATGTTTAGAAACTTGTATTTCCCTAAATAGATACAGACTAATTATAAGTGCATCCAGTGTTTTTAGCTCCTTTTAAAACAATGTTATCAATTCTTTAACCTTTTCTGGTTAAAAAAAGGAAATCTGCTTATAGAGACTAAGAGTACAATCAGACTGCTTAATATCCCAAGTTAAGAAAGACAAAAAAAAGAAGAAAACCTAGTGACAATTACTTCATTTTCTAAGGTTTACTATCCAAACCGGACAAATACATCAAAATTCAATTTTATCTTTTTGAGATTTCCTTCTGATATATCCTTCAATTTAGCCGGGTCTAAATTTAATGTCTCCAAGTTGTGGGTGAAAGTCTGGACCATCAGATCTTATATTATCACCCTAGTGATTGACAACCACTGTAGTGATAAAAACTTGCAGAAGCATGTAGCTCATGGATGGAGGTCATGGAATTCAGGATCCATCAAATAAGCTAGTTCTTATGTTTCAGTATTTTGAATTTTATGTAATCAAAATAACTCTTTTTACAAATCTATATCAATTGTTTGATTTTGGGGTCAGATTTTCTTCAAAATATGTTAACTATTTGTATTCAATTATATCCATTTATTTCAAGAACAAGGGTTTTGTAGGATGCAGAGTTATCTGATCCAGATCCCTAGGGGTCATTAATGGGGTCAGAGAGTGAAGATGATAAATGATGTTTGAGTCATTTGGGGTTAAATACTCCTAGACTGTCTATCAGTGATTTAAAAGTGTTGGCTCATTCCGATCATTTACAAATTAACAGCTAATTATGACCCTGTGTATTTCAATTCTTTTCTCAGGCAATCTCTTTCTCCTAAGGAATTCCATGGTCTTTGATGACAACTACAGTCCATCATAGCCAGGGAGGAATGGTTGTCTACAAGAAATAAAATCAACATAACCTTACTACTAAAATTTCATGGATGTATGAACCATTTTTTGTTTTTAATGCAATCAGTATTTTGACCTTAAGTTATTCTGCATTTCTTGATACAAGTCATATGGAAGCCTGGCCAAGTGAACAATATCTGAGGACTTTTGCAATGTTCATATCATCTCAACATGGCCTTCTAGAGGGCCATATTCTTGGTTTTTGGTTTTATTTTGATATATTATTTCCATGTTGGAAATCCATCACTTGCATCTTAGATTGCTAATGATGGAATACTTACCACTAGGTTTTTGATATATCCTGTTCTATTTCAGTAAGTCAATGTAAAGTGTTAACTATCTATACCAAACTTACTGTATGTAAGGTTTTATTGATAAAAACAATAAACTATAACATCTTTTTCGGTAGTTAATATTGCAACCAGTCCTTGAGTCCTCATTTGATGGGGAGGGGGGCAGTTCCAACCCCTTATGATGCAATCATTGCATACAATATCAGACTATATTCAACCCCACAGAAATCTATGATTTTACTTAAAATAGAAATATAGAAATGATATTGTCACTATTTCATTTATAGACAGCAGAATTTAGGTTGAAATCCTTAAAAGATCTCTGTTCTAAAGAATTTAAATAGTTGTACACATGTAGTACATAGTATTGCTTTGCATGCGAAAGTTGGATGGAACCAAAGACTGATTACATAAGCATATATTTATGAGGAGAAAAATACATATTGTGCAAATTTGAAGAATTATCAGAAGCAGATACACATAATTATGAAGGATATTAGATGAAATGAGTAAAATTATGTATCTGGTGGTCAAGGCAAACTCACATCTAAGGTTTAGAAATGTTCTAGTAGGTATAAGGAAACAAATGAGTAGCTATCTGAAAGATTCAGGCTTCAACAACTTGACAACTAGACATTTTTGTGTATCACCATACATAGGTTTGAAAATTTACCCTATTGGTCATTGAAGGGGAAAATCATGGTTATATGACATTTTCCAATAACAACATAAGATATAGAACATACTGAAACCTTAGTTCCACCATTTATGCTGATTGTAGTCAAAAAATAAGGCTCTCTATTGGGATATATAAATGATCAAGTATACATAATGTCTACTATACTCATCTAATAAAATAAATCAACAATTTGAAAGAAATTATTGATATATTAAAGCATGATTAAATGCAGAATATCAATATTTGATGTAGTAAATGATAATTAATACCCAAATGATACTACCATGTTTTATTGATGTAGTTTCTAGAAAATCATTGGAATGATATTTGACAACATAGCCTCATGCAGGCTCTAGTTAGAAATAGACAAGGAGGCCGGGGAGCAATTGATACAGGATCAGTAGTCAAAGAACTATGATCTAATACAAGCACAATGAATGTCGGGATAGGCAACAGTTAGATATGTGATCTTTCAAATGTATTGTATAGATAATTTAGGAGGATTCATTCACTGTAACAGTTAAAACTTTAGTGCTCAAATTAAATGAAATAATGATATAATTTCTGTTTACTGGAAAACAAACACCAGTTCATTCAGAGTTGAGCTACAATTTTACATAAATAAAATTCAAGGTATAAGGGACAATTGCATAAGCAGTATGGTCAGAACTTTTATTATCCTTACAAATTGATATTCTTGAGCTAAAGGCATGCAAGCTTGGATTTATAGACTTGGCAAAGAGTAAAGAAAATATTCTCATTGGAATCTTGACAGATGATGTAACAACATTATCATTTTCATACGAAATCAAATTCGGTGGAAATAAACAAGACTTGAATGATCTTGCTCAAGAGTTAAAGCACGAGAAGGGCTTTTGAAAAATCATACAGATGACTTGGAGTGGTCGATAGATAATCATGTTTTCAACAAATGAAAGCATCATTTTATCCAGCAATTGGAATAAATATGCTTGTGTAGCTACTGAATGCTAAATTGAAAAAGAATGTTTCTTTTTATCCTGACCATGAGGCTTTGGCTGTTGATACACTCTTAATGAACTGGAGTAATAATTTGTTTTATGTTCTCCTTTTCACAGTCATTTGGGGACTTTTCCAGAAAATAGCAAACATCAGGCCTAGGTAGCCCTTAAGTTGAAAAACAGACTTAATGGCCTCAGCATATGAAACTTCTGCTAGTGCCGCAAATCCTCATCTTACAAATATGAACTAGAGAAAAAACATCTATTGAAGCATCTAAAACTGAGAGTTTTTAATATTTTAGGAAGGCCTTACAAGACCAAAACATACCAAATGCATCTATTGATATTATTATGCCATCTTGGAGAATATTCTACTAAAACGACTTATAAAGTTTACATAAATAGATGGATTAAGTTTCCAAATGCCAAATGCTTAGTATCCCCTGCTTCTCCTCACATTACTATGCCAATTTCTAACTCAAATTCAGAGGGGGAAGGGTACAGTACCATAAACACTACCAGATCGGCTATAGATCAACTTTTCAATTTTTTATCAGTGGAAAAATTCTGGCACTGCTCATAGACAAACAAATTCAGGAATTATTATTATTATTGTTGTCTTCATTACCAAGACATTAATATAAATCATGCATTGGATGCTTAGACAGTTATGGAGTATCAGTTCTGGAGCATATCAACTTGACATTGCATTTATAGTGGCAGTGCTATCTTGAAAAATAGCTGGTTGTTTTATTGCAGTCAACTGCTGAAATGTGTCAAATGTCACACGTGATTAATTTGACTAACATTTCTCTCGTTTAAGATAAATTGATTGTAAAGCTCAATCATTAACTAAAGCAGCCAAGGCCAGGTCATCACCTGTGTCCCCTGATATTGGAATCATACAATGTTGAAAGTACTATGCATTAAAAAGTTTTTCCTGGAATACATAAGTAGAACTGAGGGTTTCCGTTACTATGGAAAGTTAATGATTAACACTCACAAACCTTATTCAGACATTTCTACATGCAATAAAATGCGTCAGGCTGTTGCGCCAGGATTTTCTTAAAAAGTACAGTTTTTTTTGAAAATTATGGTCCCAATAAGCAGCTATAAGTAAAGCAAAAGCTAGAAGGTCTCTCTTCAAAATTAACTTACAACTTCTGAGTGGTGCACTGGTTCTAAGTTTAAAAAATAAGTCATTGGAAAAGACATCTCTCTACAATTCAGTAGCATGTTACAGTAAAACTGCACATTTATCATTATGTTCAAATAATGTTGGATTTGTTAAAGAGAAGATTATATACATCACACTTTTTATGTCTAATTTTTTACTTATTAGATCAGCTTGAACAGAGTTAACTCTAAAGTCTCTGTGAAGCCCCTCTAAGAGTATGACAGACGATAGAATTAGATGATTAAACGAGACTTACTTGGAAGTTGATGTTTGATCTGGATTCTATCGTCTGTCAACTCTTGGATGGGCTTACACACCCAGCCCTTCCCGACCCACTGCATTTCTTACTCTGTTCAACCTTCAAAACATTGTCGTCAAGTTTATAAGATGTAAAGTACTTAAAATAAAACTTCGACCTCCAATGGACTCTAAAGGCTGATACCTGCTGGCAAGCTACGTTATCTCTGTGTAAGCCCATCCAAGAGTTGACAGACGATAGAATCCAGATCAAACATCAACTTCCAAGTAAGTCTCGTTTAATCATCTAATTAAATCCTGACTGTCGACTGTCCACACATTAAATCGCTTTCAATGAAACTTCCTGTTCGTAAATGTATTGGAGATGCCACTCTATTTAATTCAGAAGATAAAATGTCCTTGTATCACTCTAGCTCTGGGTTTAGAGAAGGTTTTACTATGCATCCACACTTTTAAGTGAGTGATCAAAGGTCAATTTTGTCTATACAGCGTATAGACAAAATTATCCTTTGATCACTCACTAAAACTTGTGGATCTATAGCATTTTATTATTGTTGTGGGTGCTTGTTTGAGTCTTCTTACAGCAAGAGTATTCATGAATTCCAACAAACTAGGGTGGGTTTCTTGGATGACTTTTGCCATTTAACCCTTACCATGCTGTTTAAGGCATATTTCTGCTGTACACAAACCTTTCACAGACAGTATAGACTGAGATCAGCCTGAACTGATGTGAATATTGATCTTAGCCTACACTGTGCATCCTACTAAATTGTCGTGGTAAAAAAAAAGAGCATGACTGGTTTAATGTCCTTAAATATGTCATTTTATTTGAAACAGAATGTAAACTCAGCAAGATTAGGGTTAAGCTAAGATCCCTCCTTCTACCTACAATTATGCCATGGTTAATCTTAATATTCATGCTGTTGATGACATATACCTGCTTTACGCAAAGCTTTAGTGAGCAGTGTAGACCAAGATCAGCCTCTACAAACATGCAGCCTGATCTTAGTATACACTGTTGGCCTTCTACTTCATAGTAGTGTGGAATTGAGCAAGATAGATTAAAATGTCCCAAAAACTTGAAATTTGTATAAAACAAAATTCAAATTCCACAGGATAAGTTCGGCTCAATTATGTAAATTGTTACCAAATATGGAACATATTTAAATATCACTTTGGCTGAATAAGGCAAAATAATGTCTCTTAAATAGAAGAGTACCAATGACTTTCATATGGAAAATATTTTTCTTAAAAAAAGATAGTCAAAAATTTAGATTAAGAAACAATAGCAAAAAAGGCATAGCATTCATAAGTACCTTTTTTTCACAATTTCTTCTAGAGATCTATTTGATCTGAAAAACAAATGACACAATCAAAAACTATTCAAAGAACAGAAAGGGATTTTGTTCAATGGACCCAAGTTTCAAATCAATCTCACATTAGAAGTAAAACTTACTTTATCAACAAAAAGTTTGTAAAAAGATAAATGAAGGTTTGCTGTTTCCCAAGTAATCATCAAACTTACAACCAAATAGTAACAATTCAGTGTGTCAATAAATTTCAATCATTTTTTATCAAAAATCAATATCACCATTTCTATACACAAGCTGATTAATTAGCAGGAAGATGATCCCGCTATAGATAACAGGTAAAAATTGTCATGTCAAGAAGAACCAGTACTCCACGCGCATGTTTTAATAAAATTCTCATGAAAAAATAATCCAAACTCAAAATCACAAAATGTACCTGCAGTTTTCATTCATAGTTAGATTGTGCCTTGCAATATATCATTGGAATCATCTTTAGAATACAATTCAAATGAGAATATGCATGGCAGAATTCCATACTTAGTTACTACTGCGGAAGCAACTTTAATTTTTTACTTACACAAAAAATCATTAGATGTTTAATACTAGAGCTGCTTGAGAAGCTGCATGATTTGCTCCACAGGCCTGAAATTTAATGATATGATTAGATGAGATTTAAAGTGAATGAATGAATGAATTAATTAATGTTTATTTCAAGTAAATAGGTATTTTTAAATGCCACATGCTGAAATATTTCTGCAAAGAAAAATTCAAGATTTAGATGTATAACATACAGAAAATAACATACAGAAAATTGACCTCCGCCTGTTTAAATACATATTTTCGTCGAATCGCAATACTTTTGTGCAGCCTGATAATGGGTCACTTAACAAAAATTTCAGTGGAATTTGGTTGATATCAATCAGTTAGGTTCTGAGAAAATGATTTCCAAAGTTTCCACTATATAACATACAGAGAAATTACTTCCACCTAAAAAGACAAATTTTTCATTGGAGCACAATAATTTTTTTGGGGGGACTGATAAAATATCATTTGAAAATGATTTTCAAAGTTTCCACCATATTACATATAGAGAAAATATATAACATACAGAGAAATTACCTCCAACAAAAAAGACATATTTTCCATCTGATCACAATTATTATCAGTACTGAATGGTCACTCAAAGATCATTTCAGAGAAATTTGGTTGATATCCATCGGTAAGATTTTTAGAAAAGTAACATATTACCATATATGGAAATTAGGCACACCAATAAAGCATTTTTGATCGTTGGATAAAAAATCTTTGAACATCTTTGATAGAGGGTCATCCAAGGATCAATCCTGTGAAGTTTGGTTGAAATTCATACAATAGTTTCTGAGCAGAAGATTTTTAAACAAAAAGTTTTTCGGTCGGATGCGCAGACTGGTGCACAACCTACACAGCGCCATGAGCATTGCACCAGTAGCCTTCGGCCAGTTGAGCTAAAAACAGGCCCCAGATAACAGGCAATATTTATCATAAGTTGAGCCAGGTATAGAAAACAGGTAGAAATTATCTTGTTAACAGGGACAAGAGCCATGTCAGACATGGCCATCCCCCGCCATGAAAGCTTGATAGTAAACTGCCTAATAGATTAAGGATTACTTTAAGAAATTAAACCCCTACAAAATCTAAGTCTTTAAAATAACAAAGGGCAATAACTCCAAAATAATGCAAGCCAGAGTTATAGTTCTTATGCAGTGCACTTCTCTTCCATGAGATCTATCCGACGATAAAGTTTCAAGTTGATAGCTAAAATACTTTAGGAGATATGCTCCGGACAAAATCTAAATCTTAACAAGATGTGTTTGTGAAACACAATGCCCCCGTAACAGCACTTTTTTTTCAAAATGTTGACCTTGACAGATGACCTTGACCTTGTCACATGACCTTGAACTTGATACCTTTAGATGTACATAACTGAGATCTTTCATCATGCCAACTATGAGACAGGGTTTCTATAAACTGAACATTGAAAATTTTTTGGTTATGTTTTTACAAAGTTTGACCTTGAGAGATGACCTTGACCATGTCACATGACCTCTACTTTGGCACCAGCAGATGCGGCTCATTGAGATCTATCATCATCCCAAATATGAGCCTTGTATCTTAAAAAGGCTTCAAAATTGGCAATGCTAGGGTTTTTTTTGAGTTATTTGACCTTGACAGATGACCTTGACCTTGTCAAATGACCTTGACTTTGGTATCAGCAGATGCAGATCATTGAGATCTATCATCATGCCAATTATGAGCCTCGTATCTTGAAAAGGCTTGAAAATATTGGCAATGTTAAGTTTTTTGGTTAACTTTTTGAGTTATTTGACCTTGACAGATGACCTTGACCTTGTCACATGACCTTGACTTTGGTATCAGCAGATGCGGATCATTGAGATCTATCATCATGCCAAATATGAGCCTTGTATCTTGAATAGGCTTGAAGATATTGGCAATGTTAAGTTTTTTGGTTAACTTTTGCAGACAGACAGACAGACGGAAAGAAGGACAGACGGACAGACAGACAGACGGACAACGGTAAAACAATATGCCCCCGATCTTTCGATACGGGGGCATAAAAATAACAAAGGGCAATTACTCCAAAATTATGCAAGCCAGAGTTATAGTTCTTGTGCACTGCACTTCTTCTCCATAAGATCTATTCACCCATAAAGTTTCAAGTTGATAGCTATAATACTTTAGGAGATATGCATAAGACTAGGAGAAATGAAAGAATAACTGTATTTTACATGCTAACGTAAAGGTAACAAACATTAAGCCCTCTTTTTCCATGATATATTTTTTTTACGTTAATTTCAAATTGTTTATAGTAAAGGGCATCTGATTTGCTACTAAAATTTGAAATTTCACTTTATTCTGACTGTTAGACTAGGAGAAATTTGGGAAAAACTGTTTTTTACCCTAAGTCCCCTTTTCCCGTGACGAGACCTCAAATCCAAAAACCGTCACAGATGCATCATCACTATATCATAGGGAGTTCACATGGTAAGTTTCATTTGATTTGGCCCAAGGGTTAAGGAGAAATAGGTGGGGACGGACGGACGGATAGACGGACGGATGGACAGACGGACGGAATAATGGACAAACGAAGCAGCAGCTATATGCTCTCCATTCGGGGAGCATAAAAATGACTAACAAATTGAACCTAGGGGCCCAGACTGCCCAAATTTGATATTAAACCCAATGGATTTTGGCATTTTCTCAAAATCTAAAGGCCATCGGTGACTGGGTCCTTGTGGTCCCCTGCTAATCTTTTTCCTTGTGACAAGAAAATCCATTATTCTAGATAACAGACAAAATTTATAACAGGATGATTCAGGTATGGATAAGGGGTAGAAATTATCATGTCAAGATCAAGCACTCCAGATAACAGGTAGAAATTACCATGTCTAAATGACACACTCCAGATAATGGGTAGAAATTACACACTCCAGATAAAAGGTAACTAGAAAGCCATGAATGGCTTGTGTCGCTCCACAGGCTTGAAATTCTTGTAAAAACAAATAAATGTTTTGACTAGATTTTTAGATATTTGGGTTCTACTGATGTTGAAAATGATTTTCAAAGTTTCAACTATATAACAAATAGAGAATTGACCTCCTCTCTTAAAAGACATATTTTTCATCAAATCAAAATAATTTTTGGCTGCATGATACCCAAAGATCGTACCAAAAATGTTTGATTGATATCCATCGGTTACATTCTGAGAAAATGATTTTCATAGTTTCCACTATTTAACATATTGAGAAATGACCTCCGCCCATAAAATACATATTTTTCATCCAATCAAAATAATATTTGGTACACTGATAAAGGGTCACTCAAGGATCATTCCAGTGAAATTTGGTTGATATCCAAAAATAAGATTCTGAGAAAATGATTTTCAAATTTTCCACTATATAACATATAGAGAATTGACCTCCGCCCATAAAATGCATCTTTTTCCTCTGATCACAATGATTTTTTGTAGACTGATAGAGGGTCACTTAACCCTTTCCTGTTTTAAAAAATTTCGACCTGTCCAAATTCAAAGGTTTTGCAGACATAAATTAAAAGTGGGTTTAATTTAAAAAATAACCATTCAGTAGGGTAGAAAATAGTGTGGAGAAAGAAGAAATTGCTTGCCAGAAGCAATTTCTTCTTTTTTCACAATGTTTTCTCAATCATAAAATCACAGGCACGTAAAAAGCAGGGATTAAACAGCAAAGGGTTAAGGATCATTCAAGTGAAATTTGGTTGATATCCACCAGTTACATTCTGAGAAAATGATTTTCAAAGTTTCCACTATATAACATATAGGGAATTGACCTCCGCCCATAAAATGCATATTTTCCATCCGATCACAATGATTTTTTGTAGACTGATAAAGGGTCTTCCTAGGATCATCCATGTAAAATTTGGTTGATATCCATCAGTTACATTCTGAGAAAATGATTTTCAAGGTTTCCACTATATAACATATAGAGAATTGACCTCCGCCCATAAAATGCATATTTTCCATCCGATCACAATGATTTTTTGTAGACTGATAAAGTGTCACCCTAGGATCATCCATGTAAAATTTAATTGGTATCCATAGATTAGATTCTGAGAAAACTTACTTTTTACCATATTTGGAAATTAGCCACACCCATTAAATCCATGCTTTTCATTGGATCAAAATTTCTTGAACAACTTTGAAAGAGGGTCATCCAAGGACAATTCCTGTGAAGTTTGGTTGAAATTCATCCAGTAGTTTCTGAGGAGAAGATTTTTAAAGAAAAGTTTACGACCGGATGGATGGACGCACGCACAGATGGACGGACACAACACCATGACAATAGCCCCAGTGGCTTTCAGCCAGTGGAGCTAAAAATTACCATGTCTAAATGACACACCAGATAACATGTAGAAATTACCATGTCTAAATTACACACTCCAGATAACAGGTAGAAATTACAATGTCTAAATTTCACACTCCAGATAACAGGTAGAAATTACCATGTCTAAATTACACAGTCCAGATAACAGGTAGAAATTACCATGTCTGAATTATACACTCCAGATAACAGGTAAAATTACCATGTCTAAATTACACACTCTAGATAAAAGGTAAAAATTACCATGTCTAAATTACACACTCCAGATAGCATATAAATTTCAGATAGAATTAATCATGTTAACTAGTGTTTCAAATAAAAGACAGAATTTATCATGTTAACTAGTTAGACTGGTCCCACTGTCGACTATCATAAAAGCCGACAGGTAGTCACCGAAAGACAGTCACACGGTATTGGCTTTTCGGTATTTGATGACGTACGAGTACCTAGCACTTCTGATTGGCTAATGAATTGTTTGTAAACAACAAGTTACGAGTGGGCGCCTTTTTGCCTTTCGTGATAGTTTGTTTTTCATGGTAGTGTCCGTAAAGAAGGTATAAATTAATAAATGATCTACAATACCCTAAAGTTTTTTCGTCAGTATGTAATCTTTTCACACATATATTAATGAATAAACCCAATTATCGCTTTAACTTTGTTACAGACCCGAGCCTCGTTTTCATTTTTATAGACTAGAAAGATTGAAAGATAGGTCTCTAGACTATGGACGAAGAAATCGGTGTATACCTGTCGGCTTCATACATGAGTCGACAGTAGAACCAGTCTAGTTAACTAGTGTGTCAGATAACAGGCAGAATTTATCATGTTAACTAGTGTGTCAGATAACAGGCAGAATTTATCATGTTAACTAGTGTGTCAGATAACAGGCATAATTTATAATGTCATCTAGAGCTTCTGATAACAGGCAGAATGTATCATCACATGGTCCATCACTCCAATTAAGGTAGAAGTTTCCATGTCATGACCCATGGCTCAAGTAAACAAGCTGAAATTATCATGATCAAGAGCTTAGTGTTGCAGGCAGAATTTATCCTGTTTTGGTCATACAATACTCCAGATAACAGGCAGAACTTATTTTAACATGATTAACCCCCTTTTCTCCTTTGTCAGTTAAAATATATTCCAAGTTTCCAGATAGTGCTTTTATTTATAATAGAGGTTCAGAAAATATTGAAAGCTGTCCTCAGAAAAAATTATCATTGATAATTGTCACTTGTATGCAATTTCTCAATTCTCCACAATTCACCAATTTAATTGCAGTGGGAATTCATGAGGAATTGCAGGTAATATGTTACAATGTTTTGGAAAAGATATGGAAAGTCTTTGCTTTTAATCCTATTCAATTTTCCAATTCATTATTAATGTTGAAAAGAGGTTTTGTGTGTATATTTAAGAACCACATTAATGCATTTCAATAGGAAAGTTCATTATATAAAGAACTTTATGAATCTAACCCATATTGAAAATATTCTTTTCAAAATCTTCCTTTCAAAAGAAAAAAAAAACTTTGATGAAAGACTGATATTATATATACCTACATCTTGGCCTAGAGCTGGGATGATTTCTTGAGTACCCAAGAAATGGTATGGTAATGATCATACATACCTGGGCCCTGAATCATAACCCATTACCCAAATATTGTATCAGCACTTTGTACCTTTTGGGGATCAACTTCAGAAAAGAATTGAAGACTGTTTATGACAGTTTTCAATTCTTTTCTGATGATGATTTTGAGATGGTCCCAAGGACTTGCATCAAATAGTTTGAGAGTCCTGAACTTGAATATATGACCTTGACAACAAAAAATAATTTTGACTTTGGTATTAACTGAAAGGTCCTGTCATAAGCAATACACATGTGAAATATGAAAGCTTTATCACATATTATTGCAAAATAATGACCAATGTTTAGGTTTGAATTTTACAGCTATTTGATCATGAAAATGACCTTGACCTTTAACCTTGAGGTTGGTACCAACAAAAAGACCTTTCCACAAGCAAAACACATGTGAAATGTCAAAGCTGTATCAATTATCGATCAAACGTTAGGGTCACTGTTAATTTTTTTTTAATGAAATGAAGTGACCTTGAAAATATGACCTTGACTGATAGTCTTGACTTATGTATCAATTGAAAGGTCTTGTTTTAAGCAATACACATGTGAAATATCAAAGCTCTATCACTAACCATTGCAAAGTCATGAGGAATGTTAAAGTTTTAATATTACCTTACTTGACCTCAAAAATGACCTTGACCTTGACAGATGACCTTGAAGTTGGTACCTACAGGAAGGCTCTATCACTTACTAATCAAAAGTTATGACCAATGATAAAGTTTTTAGTGGACAAACAGACAGACAGACAAGCACACAGGGCAAAAACAATTTGCCCCAGATCTATTGATACAGGAGCATGAAAAGTATTTTAAAGCATAAGAAGTGTAAAATACAGAAATGAAATAGAATGGGGACTTTTTTAACCATTCCACTGTGCCCTCCGTATAGTATTTACCCAACATGACTTTTATTGTTACAGCAAGAGACATTTCTGAATGTCACAATGTTCTTTCTTTGAAGCTGTTACATGACTATATAGTTACATCAAGATGGATTGTTAAAACATCAAGATGGATTTTTTAAATGTATCTGCTTTTCTTTTTTTAAGATGTACATGACAAATGTTTTAAATGCATGAACTGCTTCCAAAAAGTTAGCACTGTTCTCTTTTGAAGATGTTACATGAATATGAATGTTACAAAAAGAAGTTTTCTTACGGGCTAACTTATTTCCGGCCTGTCTGCTACCTGGGTATAGACTCATTAGACTGGTCCAAATGTCAAAATGGCAACTATTGGAAGAGCCTTATAATTCAAGGCTAATATGATAAGCCATATAGGATCATTCTAAAACTGGTAGCCTGCTGTCTGAGAGATACTCTGATAAAGCGGGCAACAATACTTGCCCAGGGCCAGAAATAACTAAGTCCTTTTACAGCTGTCACATGATTATCATTGTTAAATCAAGAAGTTTTCTAGATGTCACATTGTCCTTATTTTAAGCTGTTAAATAACAATTACTGTAACAGTAAGATTTTTTATGAATGATACCATTGTATTTTTTTTTTTGTTTGTTTGTTTGTTTGTTTGTTTTTGTTGTATTGTCTTTTTTCTTTACGATGTAGCATAACTTTGACTGCTACAATAAAAGGTGTTTAAGAAGTTACTTTACTAATATTACTGTAACAGAACAAAAGATGGGAAGTACGAATGTCCTCAATGCAGCAAATTCTCAAACCAACAACCTTGCACTGATGAGAGGTTTGATCATACCAAATATCAGCATTATATGTTTAAATATAAACACACACAGCAATTAACAAGAACTGTTTGTAAAACATTTATCCCCCCCCATAAAAGCAAGTCAATAGCCTATTCTTTGTCAATCAAAAAAAGGGTAATAACTCACAAAATATGATTAGAAGAGTTATGGTTCTTGTGCACTGAACACTCTTCAATGAGATCTATCCACCTGTGAAGTTTCATGATTCTAGCTTGCATACTTTTTGAGAGATGCTCCGGGCAAAAAAGGGTCTACGGACGGATGACCATCCGACGGATAGACCGACTGACATGGGCAAAGCAATATACCTCTCTTCTTCCAAGGGGGGGCATAATCATGATTGCTTTTATTGCTAAGTTTTGACCTTGATGAGCAATGGTTTAAACTTGTGATGAGAAGCACAATACAATTCTGGGAAAATGAAGTGTTGATGTGGCATCCTTGAGCTAGAACATTAATCCAGCCAGAGATGATATTCTAATAAATATGCCAGGAATTATGAGCCCTGAGGTTCATTAGCAGAGAATAATTTCTTTTCTATGGGGTTATTAGCACTGAATACCTTAAACATAGAGCTGCAGATAGTTTGGACAATTGGATGTCAAATTTCAATATTTCCAGCATACTGCCAGAAATCCTATGTTGAGAGAAATCATTAAAATTGTCTTGTTGCGATGGTTAAAAAAGAGTCTACATACACAAAATAGTATTTTGTTGAAAAAATTGAATTTTATTATCTGGACCTCTAAACCATAATTCATAAATAACTATGACCTTACTTTGCCCATAGCCTAAGAATAAGTTCATCAGCTCTTCACAAAACAATCTTAGGGAAATAATATATTAATCCTTTAATATCTACATACATGATATATAGCAAATATTTAACAAGAGGACCATGATGGTACTAGATCGCTCACCTGAGTCTCTTTGACCCCTGGGACATCACATTATTTAAAAAGACAGATGTCAACAAGGCGATAATTTCTTCATAAGATCAATACCCTGGAATGTTTTCAGCCAAGAGGATATGCCATTTCACTCTATGTAAAAAAGGATGCAGCCGGGATGTAGCCCAAATGTGACCTAAGGGTCTTGATATGAACAAACTTGGTAGAGGGTCTACCAGATGATGATGCTACATACCAAATATGAAAGCTGTCTGCCTTCTGGTTTCAGAGAAGAAGATTTTTAAAGATTTTCCTATTTTCACCCTTTTTGTTAAGGGTAAAGGGAGTGTTAAGGGTGGATTTCAATTATTTGAACAACTTTGGTAGAGCTTGACCCAAGGAACATCCCTGCCAAGTTTCATAAAGATTGGCCTAAGATTGGTTTAGGAGGAGAAGATGTTTAAAGAAATTGTGGTTGACACACGATGCACGACGCTCACCGCACGACGCTCACCGCACGATGCACGACTGACGACGGACAGTGGACAATGTACGATCACAATAGCTCACCTTGAACACTTCGTGCTCAGGTGAGCTAAAAATGGTTTATTAGCAGCTTTATTTTATCATAATGGAGAAATTTTGCTCTTGTTTAACATTTGTTAAATTGAGAACTAACCACTACCTCTGTCAGCACCACATCTGAAACCCAAATTGCCTGATAAAAACTATTTAGTACAGAGTTGATTGACGGCTCATGCTCTCAGTGGTACCAGGTCAAGATTAGAGGGGGATGAAATAAGTCTTAAATTGGTATTTCTCAACAAGACCCTATGTTGTGAATACTCATTTAATTAGTCTTGGCCAGACAATTGTAAACAGTACACATAACACAGGTTTTATCAAAGTTTTGGTAAAAAAAATTGGGTGTAGTCAATTTTCTCTAGGAAATCAGTAGCTCGGAGAACAGTGACATTGTAGAATTGGCAGAAAAAAATAGCAAAACATGATACACCTGTAGGCAGAGAGTACAGATAACACTGGGTTATTTCTGTCTAAAATTCTAATTTCTCAATAAAACTCTATATTGTGGGTACCCATTTAAATTTTCTTAATGAGACATTTCATTTGAGTACCCACAGCATAGTGAAGTTGCGATTAGAATTACAATATTTTAACTTGAAGTCCAAAATTCCCCTCTATCTGTAGCTGTGTGTATGAAAAAATGGCAGACACAAAATTGGGTTAATCAAGTGATTGGCATCAGCCCAGTTATTCAAAAACGGTTTTGTAAAAGTTAAATTTAGATCTGAATTCACTAGTTTCCAATAAAGGGTACTGACCTAAAGGCAAGTTAAGCACTGTTATACAAGTTGTTTTGTCATCAAAGAAGCAGGGACTTCAGTCAAATGTGATCAAAGTCATAATTATGCATATCATGGGGTCAGTGCACCACTATTGTAAGTGCCTATTTATTTATAGGCACTTATAATGGTGTTGCACTGACCCATCAATATGTATTCCTATTATAATATATGTGCACAAAGTCAAATATTCAAAGTGAGCAGAGTAGTGCCAGAGATATCAGCCTGATCAGGATTAAATATAGGAGTCTGAATGAATATATCCTGATAATCAATCCAGTGAAGTTTGGTTGAATTCCTTACAGTAGTTTCAGGGAACAAGATTTTTTCATTTGTTTCAGATATTTTTTTTAAGAAGTTGGGCTTTAATGATTTGCCTTAATCCTTGTCATTATGGACTTGATAAGCTGATAAGAACCAATAAATACCCATAAGAACATTATTACCTTCATCATAATTATACACATCATTACAAGAGTGTTGATGAAATGTAACTTTATGAAGACCAGGGGAGGGTCTAGAGAGGGCTGGGGTCAAACCATCCCCTTCTTTTGCCAAACTTCTCATTTTTATAGGGAAATTCAATCAACCTGTACAAAAATTTTAGATCCACCAACGAAGACAATGATATGGTTATGAATGGTTTTAAACTGTCTTTCTCTCCTCTTATTAAGACCTCTAGATGTAGTTTAGAGTTAACATTACAGTGTTTAAAGGGTAAAAAGTTTCCTCACATAATTGCCCTTAATTAATGAATGCAGTTTAGTTTACTGCATCATGCATATTTACCTTTCCTCTGATACATTATCTATTCCTTTTTCTAAATGTGGAAACTATTTTTGATTAGGGTCACAAGGTGTCTTCTTCAGATGTGAGGGTTAGACTCCCAGTGCTTGCTGGCTCACTGGATTTTAACTGATGCCCTGCTTTCAGAATAACAGAACAGTACAAACCTGCTTTGAACCCAAGTGCACATACAAAGCAGGGTATAATTTACATACAGTTTGCACCATTTTGTCACCCTGAAATCAGGACTGGTTCCCAGCCTTCTAGACAAACAGAAAGAAAAAATATGTTCATTCAGACTAAATCAGGACTGGTTCCCAGCCTTCTAGACAAACAGAAAGAAAAATATGTTCATTCAGACTATTCACTGAAGAATAAAGTATCTTGACCTGAGTTTATAAAACTTTTCTCATTCTCAGTTCAAAATTTTCTCAAATTTCAATTCAAGATTAAAGTTGTAATTCTGTTTTAATACTCATTTTAATGTATTAACATAAAAGATAGTATTAATAAGATGTTATAAATTACAACTTATTAATTTCATCTTTTATGTTCATACATTTATTCAAATTTAAAATTTTAGAAAATTCTCAGTGGAGCCTGAGAAAAGTTTTATAACCTCGGGCAATGATAAGCCAAATTGTAGAGCACAGTGTACTGACAACATTGAATACTTTAGACTGGGGTCGACACTTTACACACAACCCAGACGGTCCTCTTTTGTGTGATGGGTCACAAAATTATATAAATATCATCTGTTAACAGTTTCAAATGATCTATAGATCCACAAGTTTAAGTGAAAGATCAAAGGTCAATTTTGTCTATACCTGTTTAAACAAAATTGAACTTTGATCAAACACTCTAAATTGCGGAACTAAACATAAATGAATCAACATAAACAATAAGGTGTCCTTAGACACTTTATTGTTTATGTTGACTGATTTATATAGATCCCTTATAATAATTTGAAGAAAACTAATGATTAATCTTGCATAGGTTGCATTGATGTTTAAGAAACATTGATGTTTAAGAAACATTTTGATGGTCAAAATGGAATTGTTGTGGGTCAAAACCTGGTTATAGGGTCAAACACGACCCTTGAGGACAATGCCATCATGTAGATTTAAGTAAACTTTAGAGCCTTATCACAATTTACAGGACAATGAATTTACATTGAAGATTTTCCATTATCGGAATTTGAATACACAAGGGGATCAATTATTCAACCAGGTGTCATGAACAACAAACTGACCCAACTTTTCCTGTGACAAGACACCACATAGTAAAAAAATATTTTCCTCCTCTTTCATTATGAAGTTTCATTGAAAGTTTAATCAAATACCTTCAATAACACCAGATATAGTAAAACTTGTGTTTAGCGACTACTTACGGGACAACCAAAGAGCAGTCATTTATGGTAATTGTCGCTTAATACAAAATATCGTAATAAATGTGACAGTTCATTTTGATAGCATTTAAAGATTGTCGGTCAAGTCGTACTGAATCCTATGTTCTAGCCCATTAGAATTGTCTAATTTAGACGATTTCAATGTGCTCCAACAACATTAGATTCAATGATAACCAGATTTTCGTTAAGAATATCCTTTTTTCACAGATTTTGCTTACATTGAAAGGACTTTTTATGGTGTTCGCTTAATGAAATTGGTCGCTTAATAGATGTGGTCTCTCAAGCAATATCGACTGTAAATTATAAGGTAGCTTATTGTCACAAGGTACAACTATTACACCTGTCCACTGGATGTCCAGTTGTAAAAAATGACAGAAGCAAATATCCAATACATTAAGCTAGTTAGAGTTACATTTCTTGCGCACTGCACTCAGATATCATGAGACGAACTTTACAGCTAAGTTTCAAGTGAATCAGACATAAGGCGAGAGTTATGCTCTCGACATATGCCTGCTGTAGGCTGGACGTTTGGCCAGGTCCTTGAATTTGGTAAATTAGGAATTTATTTCATGATTCAGGGAAAAATGTCACTTTTTTGCATTTGGAACAGGTCCTGTTTAGGGTACCATTCAAAAAAGAAAAATATGGTGAATACTAAGGCTGTAACAATACCCTGGGTTTTTTGAAAAATCCTAGCTTAAAATGTTATCATGATTGGAATAAAGATTGAAAAGACAGCCAAAAAGTCTAGATTATTTGGTGTTGCTTTACAAGTGTGATACCCTATTAAGTGAAATGGTTTCAATCAGGGTTTATCAAAACTATTGTAAGTGCCTTAGAATATATAGACACTTAATTTATACAGTTTTGCACTCAGGGGATCCCTTGGAAAAAAGAATCTGGTTTAGGATACCCGGTAATTTATACACAAGTTGCTTTCAAAACCAATTTCCAAGGACCTCGCAGTCAATATAAAAGCATTGAATACCACCATAGATCAATTATTCATCAGGATGTCATGAAAACATAAACTGTTTTGCATTATCCTTTTATCTCCATCAGTCCATAAACCCTTTAAAACAATAATAGATCACATCCCTTAACCCTTACTGTGCTGTTAATAGCAGCTGTCATTCACAAGTTTTCAGACACTACAAACTAAGATAAGCCTCAACTGACATACAGTCTGATCTTAGCCTATACTTGCTTTACAGCCTGCTTTCAAATAAATTATTGATGGGGAAATATAAAACATAAAATTTAACCCTTGTCATGCTGAACCCGGAATATACCTGCTTTGGTTAATTGATTTGCATGAATTTAGGATAAAAATGTCACTTATTGAAAATTGGTTCCTTTTAGGGCACCAATCAACAAAGGAAAAAAAGTGCTGTGTGTAAATAATGGTTCTAGTGAATTTGGAATTATGAAAGAGGCAAAACTTGGACTGAACATTTTGAGGTTGTTGTACCATAAATAGTCCGATTAGACAAATGATGTGCTCCTTTTACTACATTGTTTTAATGTTTGAAGAAGAGTAAAGTAGTTGAAATGACGTTCAGCTAAGAGCCAGACCTCTACTACATTTCATGCATAGTATTAAATGAATCTAAGTGGAAACTGTTTTTTACTTGGGAACCACCATCAAAGGTCAGGCACCAAGAGAAGGGTGGTTGTGGGCCATACAAATTGTGAGAAAGTAAAGGGCTAATGAAAGCATCTTCTGGACTTAGATTTCAAGAACAAAGAACGTTCTTTAAGACATGCTTAATTTTATAGCCAAAGAAACTTTTTTTGAGGAGCTATGTACTGTCAAAATGTGCCAATTTACAAAAAAAGTTACATTCCTTGTTCATGCAAAAGAAGTCTTGGAGAAAAAGGAAACTTCTCAAACTGACAAAATAAAGAATTGATTTGTTTGTTTAAATGGAATTTACATACTTTCAACCATCTTTCAGTTATATCACGGCAGCTGGAGCACCTAACAATGGAATCCTGGTATTTCTCACACCAATACTACCATTGCATCCTTTCCTAGCCTCCAGCTGCTATCCCACATAGGTCTACAATTATTGATAGTGTGAGCAAATAGTTGGAAAGGATGAGTACCACTGTCGGGGATAAAGAATTGAAAATCTTTTACAACATGCAGTTTTCAAATACAAGATGTGAGAATAATGACTCCTATTTACAAATGAAACTTGGGCTCTCTTGGAAACTGGTAAGTAATTATTCAATTGTTGCAGCTTCATTAAGGGTCTTCTGAAATCCTACCAAATTGAACCAATCTAGAATTTTGTCATCTGGTTATGGTTTAAATATCATATATTTTACTAAATTAAATGCTTGAATTAACATAAACAATAATCATGCGGAACCATGTGTTCTAGGTTTAGCTCAAGCTATAGACCCAGATCTGCCAGCACATATCTGTTGAATATCAGGGTTTTAAAAATTGCAGGTTTTGCGCATCTGTGACGCAAAGATAAGTAGCCAGTACCCTCAAAACTGTGTGATGCTAGTCCCATAGACTCTCTGGGTATCAACTTCAGAAAAGAATTGAAGACTGCTTTAAACAGTCTTCAATTCTTTCCTGAAGTTGAGCCCCAAATACTATATAGTTTCTTTACCTTTAACCAGGGAATAGCTTTAAATCTACAAAATACAATAAGATAGCCTAAAAAGAAATAGTCTATACCAATAGCAGGGACTCCTAAACTTTAAGAAAGGACCCCTAAGATCCCATTGACCAAGTCCTTTGGACCCTATTTTGTTGCTGTCAGACTAAAACCCTGCAGTATCACAAGTGTTTAGAGACTGGTGATGGCATGCAGACAGATTTGTATATGATGTTGTACCATTGACAAAGTCCATTTTGTGTGGTTTTCCTAGAGACCACAACAATCTAATCTATCTATCTTATTAATAATGCATGTATAAACATTTCAGTGCAACTCTAACAAAAACAGCCATTCTTCTCTGCTGAGTGTTCTATCACATAAAGTAAGGTAGATGACATGATTATGGAAACCTTTCATGAACCAAAATTCCATTAACTCTTCATGTAACATGATCAATTTGTTCATTTAGTGAAAACCTAAATCAAATACGGTATATCAAAATACATACTGTCTGGCTTATATATTGAATATTGCTTTTATTTTAATAGATTTTTTTCTTCATTGCAGTATGAAAATCAAAATGAAAATATTACTCAACATGTGTATGAATAAGCAAGGCCACATATGTCATTAGGATTTTTAGTATTATACCTCAATGAATTAATAATTTCTACAATTCTTAAACTTATATTTCTTTATGAAATCCTGTCACTTTGTTGTGGGTACTCGTTTGATTCATCTCTTATAGACAAGTACCTGCCTACAACACAGGGCTTTTTAGTGTTGTTGAAAAGTCTAATATGATATTTATCCTTTCTGTTACCACTGATTGATGTGCGGTAGCTAATTTTTATTAGCACCACAAGGGAAATTATAAAGTTTTATTGTCTCAATCAAAAGTCAACATCAGGGCTCGTGTTAAACCAATAAACCAGGATTTTGACTCTGAAAAATCTGAAAATATCCTATTTTGATCCATAGAAATTGTGATCGACTGGTGTTATCCTGGGTTTTGACAAATGAAATTATGAAAATACAAATAAGAGGTCAAAAAGGGCCTTTATCACTCTACTGGTACTTTTACTCAGTAAATGTAAGACCCCCAGCTGCTATCCCAATTCAGTCTATGAATTTATGCTATCATTGGTGGGAGAACAATGTTGGAAAGGATAACTTTGGCAGCCTGGGATTGAACCTGTAGATTAATGTTTATAGGCAGTTACAACTGTTTTGTGCTGAGCCATTGATTTCAGGTGACTTTCCAGGGAAAAGAGTAATTTCCAAACTTTATGTAACCAGGCTCTAAAGGGATACCAGAGTATATTCTAGGTTTCAACAAGGTGCCAAATTGTCACAAGATACGCCCGTCACACTGCTTAGTATAAACTGGGGGTTTAAATAGAACTGAGGTTATTTTGAATGAATGTTTTTTGCACCCATGAAGTTTCATGATCCTAGCTGTTATACTTTTAGAGATATACTCCGGACAAGATTCAAGTCTGAAAAACAACAAAGGGCAATAACTCAAAAAATAGGCCAGGTAGAGTTATGGTTCTTGTGCACTGCACTCCCCCTTGGTGAGATCTATACACCCATGTAGTTTCATGATCCTAGCTATTATACTTTAAGAGATATACTCCGGACAAGATTCTATTCTGAAAAACAACAAAGGGCAATAACTCAAGAAATAGGCCAGGTAAATTATGGTTTTTGTGCACTGCACTCCCCCTTGGTGAGATCTATACACCCATGAAGTTTCATGATCCTAGCTATTATACTTTAAGAGATATACTCCGGACAAGATTCAAGTCTGAAAAACAACAAAGGGCAATAACTCAAAAAATAGGCCAGGTAGAGTTATGGTTCTTGTGCACTGCACTCCCTCTTGGTGAGATCTATACACCCATGAAGTTTCATGATCCTAGCTATTATACTTTTAGAGATATACTCCGGACAAGATTCTAGTATGAAAAACAACAAAGGGCAATAACTCAAAAAATAGGCCAGGAAGAGTTATGGTTCTTGTGCACTGCACTCCTCCTTGGTGAGATCTATACACCAATGTAGTTTCATGATCCTAGCTATTATACTTTAAGAGATATACTCAGGACAAGATTCAAGTCTGAAAAACAACAAAGGGCAATAACTCAAAAAATAGGCCAGGTAGAGTTATGGTTCTTGTGCACTGCACTCCCCCTTGGTGAGATCTATACACCCATGAAGTTTCATGATCCTAGCTATTATACCTTTAGAGATATACTCCGGACAAGATTCTAGTATGAAAAACAACAAAGGGCAATAACTCAAAAAATAGGCCAGGTAGAGTTATGGTTCTTGTGCACTGCACTCCGTAATGATGAGAAGAACATAATTGCCAAGTTTGAAGTCGATCGGACTTCAAATGACAAAGTTATGCTCCGGACAAAGAAGTGGACGCCGCCGGACGCCGCCGGACGCCACGGGTGATCCCATAATACGTCCCGTCTTCGACGGGCGTATAAAAAGTAGGAGGACATTTTTTTAAAAATAGTCAACATTCCAAAAAGATGTAAACGTTCAATCTTTCTTTATGTGAAAAAATCCCCCATCACCTTCCCAAACAGGGGGGAATTTTCAAAAGTATGTGCTGAAATGTGCAATCCCCCTCCTAGAAAAGACACTGGGATACAGATTTCGCAAGATGTTCGTAAAACACAAATTCCTGAAAAATAGAAAATTATTCAAAGTTTTGACCTTGACAGATGCAGGGCTTGTGCTAGCTTTTCAATTTCAGGAGTCATGCATGGGACCCTTGACCACAAAATTTGGGGGTCAAAACTAGTTTTAAAGGGGTCAAAGAGGGTGCAAACTATCAGTTGAACAGTTTAAAATGATTGACAGAAATGAATCAACATAATCAATAAAGTGTCCTAAGACATTTTATAGTTTTGTTGACTCATTTATATAGATCTATTATAATAGATTGAAGAAAATAAATGATTTATAAAATTTTCATGCTGCAAAAGTTACAATGTATGGGAAATTTTTGAGGGTCAAAATGGAATTATTAGGGGTGGGGTCAAAACCTTGGTTTAACGGTCAAACACGAGCCCTGGGATGATCTTGGCCTTGTCTCATGACCTTGACCTTGATATCTACAGATACATATCAATAAAATTTATTATAATGCATAGTATGAGCATTGTATTTTGAATTGAAGCAATTGGCAATGTTGAGTTTTTTGGTAAGTTTTGCAGGCAGACAGACAGACAAGACAGACATACAGACAAGACAGACAGACATACAGACAATGGCTAAACAATATGCCTCCAAATGATCAGAGAAGAACTCAAGACTGTTTATAACCAAAGGTACATATTACCTTATTTACTTCTTACTGAGAAATGCAAAATATTTACATAAACAACAAACAATAGCTATTCTATAAGAAATAATGTACATTTAAAGCAGGTAATCCTAAGAACCCTTTGTTTGAGTCATTCTCACTCAAGATTGGAGACGTTATTTTGCACTAAAATTCAGCATCGCACTTGTGTGGTAAAGGTATAATCCATATTATAAAATGGTGCTATAATAGGGATCTTCGGTATGACGTCATAGCCCACTAGCCAATTAAAATGGTTGGCGTTGAATCGCCCAGCTCTATTTAATTTATGTAAATATCGCCCAATCTAAACCACCTTTTTCGCTTTACTATACGAAAAAGGTATCAAACTAATACATATTTGAAAAGTCAAACATTCGAATTTTTCAGAAAAGATGTTTGTAGAGAAAATGACACGGATTTAGAATTAATATCCATTCTTTGAAAACACCACTATCAAAAAGGAATAACATCGATTTCGTTGATTTTCTGCAAACATTAATCATTTTTTACCGCTGATTTATCTTGATTTTATTAAATCCTGATTTAATGTTTTCTTTTAAATATTATTATAAGAAAAAAAGGTTTATGTTTTAATGTTTATGCGAACAAAATCGTTCGGTAATTCGGCATTGATAGTCTTTCCCAATCGCTAAAAATAAAACCATTATAAACATATCCAAACAATATCTATAACACTATGACAAAAAATTTCGGCATGTTACAATTTTTCTTAGATGCCTAATGGCATTCCCTAATTAGGGAATATTGATTCTTGAATGACAAGTGGTGTCATTATCGATTATTTGTTTGACAAACCCTTTCACCTTGTAGAAAAACAGTGAAAAGGTATTAGATTTGCGCTAATTGAACTGTTTGAATACTTAGTGTTCAAACTGAAGATTTTTTATGATGCTAAAAATTTTCTCTGGCTGACGGATATATGTATTCAAAGTCGGCTTGTAAGACGAACAGACGGACGAACAGACGGACGGTAGATGGATGTACGGACGGATGTACGGACGGACGGATGGATAGAAATCATTGGAGAACAAATAGATAAGCGAATGACTTACGAAAGTCAGAATTTCAGACGAATGATGGAACATTGTGCATGTAACGAGAAATGAATGAATGAATGAATGAATGAATGAATGAATGAATGAATGAATGAATGAATGAATGAATGAATGAATGAATGAATGAATGAATGAATGGAGGAAGGAAGGAAGGAAGGAAGGAAGGAAGGAAGGAAGGAAGGAAGGAAGGAAGGAAGAAAGGAAGGAAGGAAGGAAGGAAGGAAGGAAGGAAGGAAGGAAGGAAGGAAGGAAGGAAGGAAGGAAGGAAGGAAGGAAGGAAGGAAGGAAGGAAGGAAGGAAGGAAGGAAGGAAGGAAGGAAGGTAGGAAGGTAGGAAGGAAGGAAGGAAGGAAGGAACGAAGGAACGAAAGAACGAAGGAACGAAGGAACGAAGGAACGAATGTCATTTATTTATGGCAAGTTATAAATGAATTTGGTTTTATCATATCGATAACATTTATATCATTTGCCGTGGTGGATACATGAGTTCTTTAAAGAGGTTTCGAACTTAAAATATAGATGCTGCCTTTTCCTATTAGAGCCCATTTTAAATTGATGTTCTCTATGATAATTGAATGACACCCCCTTTCACTCCTCACTGCAAACCCGATCTGGATCCGTCAATAATTTGATTGGTTAGAAGTCTAAATTTCTGCTAATTATTACAACGATTACAAAAAATACGTGTTTGAGTCACTGTAATAGTTCTATAATTTCAACGAGATGGGCCTTAGAAGGATTGTATTGTTACAATTCTTTAGTTGCAATGTTTAGAAGCATGTGGAATATTTTGACTTTATGTATGACAGCATGTTATTTCTATGTCCGATTAAGCATTATATTTGATGTGTCAACCAAGATTCACACATTGAGCATTAGAGACTAGTTGTGTCAAACTGAAAGCAACCAATCAGTGGCATATGACATGGCTCTTTGATTGGTTCATGACCACGGTTAGATCAAAGAAAATCAGGAACGTAATATAAAACGTTGCGTAAGAAAGGGCGATCTTTATGACCCGTGCACATGTGTGTGATAAGCGGCTACCGTTTTATGACATTAACAATATTGATTGGCGCATCCGGTTATGGTCAGATCAAAGAGATATGCCGTGTAGTATAGATCATTTGGTTAGGAATGGCAAACTGTATGACACATGTTTGTGAGATAAGCCCCGATATTTTTCATGTCCCATAATGAAAATTCTCCGTTAGGGTTTTTATACCTTACAGTATGTGATCGAAAAGCCGTTTCATCCGAATATCTTGGATTTGCAACCTTCGCTTATTATCTAACATGACCTTAATTTCTGAACTTGTGTGAGTGTTTCCATCTTTATCAATTTGGATTTAATATTTAGACAGCTTTTGACGATTCTCAATAATCCTAGGTAAGAATGATTGGATTCATGTTGTTAAGACCATTTAGGATAAATACAAAACCTAAATCTATGTTTGGATAATCTAAGGCAGGATAAACATCGTAACTGGGATAAAGAAAAATCAACATTAAAATTCAAATTAACGCGGAATAGGTAGGATATGACATTTTCCGTTGCTGAGTGGCCAAAATACCGTAAGTACAGCTTTATTCGTGTCCTATATCCGAGTTTGGTTTCTCAACTACGATTCATTTGGATTCATATGCCTCTCCGGGTGGTTATATTTCGACACAAAGTATTCGTTTCCAAAGACTTTGTCACATGATGACAACTGCATTACCAAAAGAAGGGGTGATTTATCTACATTTTGACACATTTTTCACTTGGAATAATTCATTACAAATGTTTAAACTTACTACTTGAAAATTGGATTTTTTGCTCTTTGTGTATGTAAAAATGGTTGGCAACGCCAACCACTCATATTTTGATGACGTCATCAATACCCGTGCCGAAGTCCCCTATACCTATAAAGTATGAGATAATAAGGCATAAAACAGGGGAATTATTACTAATTAATAACAAGTTCAAAATCAGGGCTGACACTTACCTGCCTTTTTTCTCACATTTCCTTAGATATTATCTATTTAGTATGACTAACCATCAAAAAGAGGGAAAAGGGTTTTTAATATCCTTCCATCAAGAAGTTTTTAAAATGTTTTTAGCAATATATATTTTGAACCACCATTCTCCCATTTTGATGAGAAATTAGTAGGTTGTAAAAGTAATCAAACTTACTAACATGGAAAGTCTGAACTATTGTCATGTCAACTTCATGCTGAATAAACAACTTGGGAAAATTGCATTGAAGTCAAAGTGCTGAAAGCTCTGGATGTACTTTTTGAGAGACAGTATTGTTTTTTTTAGTCATATATATATACAGTGGTCTCGCATTACCTCGAGAGGGCGAAATCTCGAATTCATGCGAAAGTTCGAGCTCGCCTTCCGGTCCCGACGTGTCTTTCTCTATTTTCTTGTTGGTTATTACTGCACTTACTCGAACGCGCGATTGCTCGATCGCTCGAACAGCAATCTCAGTCTCATAGTCAAATTCTACTGCATTTTCTCCAACAAAGGGGTTCGCACCTATCCGACACCTATTGTTTTGCATGAAGATTAACTTACAGTGCGTATTTGTTATTTCATCCTAAAGAATACCTTCGGGCCTTTTCACAGGGTCTCACCGAGGCAGACAACTTGTTTTCACACCTTTTTGTATGCCACACTTATTCAATTTTAGGGTGTAAATGACGGGAATTTAATTATCAGAAAATAATTAAGAGACTTTGAAACAATCATAATTTAAATGTACATTTTTTTCGAATAAATGTTCATTATCATTTTTAAAAGCCTATCATCCTTGTGAGTAATTCAGCAAATTATTCATGTTTATTTCGAAATAAATGCCGACCGAAATATCATAACAACATTTTTTTCAGCTGTAGTTTCAATGTTTCGGTCGCCAATCGACAGTGTTCGATACCAAAAAGTGGTTAATGAAAACTGCGTCTTTTTAAATTGTTTTGAATCCCGCTTCACTTTTAATTTTGTTATCTGCTGAACGAAACTTTTGATAAATTCCAGAAAAAAATATAAAATAGTTTGTAAACTTCTTTCTTTATTAAAAGATGCCATTTAAGGAAGCACCCTTACAATTTAATTATTCTAGGCACAGATGAAGTAAGCTCTTAGGTAAACATTGTGAGAAAAGAAGGAATTGCTTGTTACCTCGCCTATCTTCTGACTTACAAAAGATCTAAGATTTTGTCATTCAGCAACGATAGCTACAAAAATATTATAAGGAAGAAATAATAAGCTTGTTATAGTGCATCTCATTTAAATTGCCAAATCTAACATTTTGTCATTTCAATGGCATATGTACGGAAAACAGACACTACTAACATTGACGCTCACGCCTTCATCAATTTTTGTAGATTTTTCTCTTTTGAACCCTTACGATTTGACAAAATTAAATCGCCTGATTTTACAAATCGTTTTAAATCAGAGTAATATATTTCACAAAACTATTCCTCGAGGAGTATTTTACATAGGTACTGCATATTTTGAAGGCAAACTATGCAAAGGTAGGTTTAAAAAGAAGTGAAACGTCTTCAAAGATGATAATTTTGCTTACTGGCATTAACTCGAATCATGCGATGACTCGAGAAAATTGGTCGGTCCCGTGTGTGTTCGAGTTATCGCGAGACCACTGTATATATATATCTATTTTTCTGAGTTATAGTCCGTTTGACTTCTATATGGACCAACCTTTTCATCAATTACATAAAATTGCGTTTGAATAAAGGATTTGTATGTAGTAAAATCTTAATTTCAGCTTAATACCATTCCAAAAAATATTTTTTGAAAATAAAATGATTTCAAAATAATGATTTTTTCTATCTTGTTAATGTTAATATTTTCGCATTTTCCGTTCTTAAACACGAGGGGTGATGGAGGCTGTTCAATAGTAAGAAAATGTCAACATATATAGTAAAAACACGTGGTTTTATACTAAACTTTTGACAGATGAAATGTCCATTATTCGTTATTTGGACATGCTAATTAGCATATCGACGGTCATGTCATATGAAACTTAAATAGCACGTGATTTTTACCATTAGTACTCGCCTTTTCATCAAGTTTTCCTCGTGAAATTCCCAACTACTTCGGTAAATAATGCTTTTTGATTGGTCTTAACATGTAAATATAGGGTTCATTTCAGAATGAATAAAATCAGTAATCAATAAACTGGTCAAACAGTTCTTGAAGAAAGATAGAATATACACAGATTTGATATCCAACGGTAGCAAAAATCTTAGACAAACTTAATTATATTGAAAAACTCGATTTTATAGTAATACAAATCACTTAAAATCTTACTCTTTTGACTCGGCCCCTATGCAAATCAAAACTATTTTTGGTTATACAATTCGCTGTTCCGTTCAATACAGTAACAAGTAGGTATGAAATGCTGAAAGTTAACATGTAGACGGACGGACAAAATCATTATTTTACATTCAAAAATTCTGAAAAACAAAATTCGTCATGGTATTAGCTGGAAAAATTGATATGACAAGAAAAATATGCGTTTCATTAATTAATTTCTGAGATTTTCGGCGAAATCTTGGTCCATATAGAAGTCAAACGGACTATAAAATGAAAATCAGATGTTTTATGCAGGTATTATGGGTCATGATAATCAATGGAAAAATAATATAAAAAATATTTGTTGAAACCCTATGTTGTTGGTCCTAATTAGAATCCTCTTGACTTAATTGACTATACGCACAATACAAGGATTGTCGCAGTATTCAGGGCCATTGCTAGTTTTTTCAAATTCAGGAGTCATAGACCCCTCGACCATAGGGGCCCAAAGTTACCCCCCCCCTCCTTACCACCATATAGACCAATAATATTATTGGTTTTACATGGTGGTAGGGGGGCCCCTATCATGGGCATTTCCAGGATTTTGAAATTTATATGCACTCAGAAGGAAATTACCAAAGAATATATAGGATAAATGCGTGATGTGGACTGTGACAAAAGATGAATGTTCTCCGTCCGCTCCCCTTTTATGTTTTGAGCATTGGTAAATAATCAAAACAGCGTAACTGCAGCTTGAATAAGCTGTAGTTTCGATGTCATGATCATTCATCAAGATATTTTACAACAGATAATAATTTCTTTTACGCAATTGTGTAAATTGCGTAATGGGAATAACACCCTTGCCTATGCCCTTGAAACGGCTGTAGAAGAGGTTAATAGAATAAAATAAGCTGGTTGACTTGTATGGTTTTCTCCCTTCATTATCTATACTAGATTCATATTTCATATTAATCTCTAACAAGGATATGAAGGAGTCAAAGTATTCCAATTCTTTATGGTTAAAAAATGAGGCAGTATCAAGATGCAATTTGAAATTTTAAGGGGCCTTAATGACAACCCAAATGACACCCCAAATTAAAAAAAAAATAGGGGTCAAAATAGTACATTTTTAGATCTTTAGGGTCATAACCCCAGTTTAGGGTTCAAACCTGAACCCTGATTATTGTTGAAATATTCAGAAATAAAGTCTGTACTCCCCGAAACTGTATACATACTTAGAAATCTTTAATGCCCAGACTACAGACTGTTGAAGAAACTGGTTTACTGTCCAAATATTACAATGACAGATTTTTATTCAATTTCGGCTGTGGAGAAGGTTTGATTGAAACCTCTAACCCCCTTTTGGATCTGCCACTACAATTTGAAGTAGTCTAGGCAGTTTATTCTAAAGTAGATCTACAGTTTATAATTACCTGTAAATAATGATAGGGTGAAAGCACAATAGATCTAAATCTAAAAAATCTTTACATGCATAATTATATAAACCACTTTGACTTTTTATAAATTCAAACTGATTGGCTTCCACTTATTGTGGTAAGAATAGATTAATGATAACCAGTGGCAGATTAATAGGAGGTTCTACAGGGGTTCAAATGCAACAACCTCTGTAATTCAATAATTATATTTTCACCTGGAAATCAAAATTGTGAAACAGTAGAAACAAGAGCTGTCACTGTAAGATGACAATGCCCCCGACACCGCTTTGATAGTAATAAGGAAGTTATGGCCAATGTTAAAGTTTTTGGACGGAATGACGGACGGACGGACGGACGGACAGACGGACAGACGGACGGACAGACGGACGGACAGACAAGTCAAATTTATGATGCCTCCCTATCGGGGGCATAAAAAGGAGCCTCCCCCCTCCCCCATTATGTAAGTTTTAACCCTTTCACAGATATCCTTGAAACCATTGGTAACAGTTTACAGATCTAGTTTTAACAATAAAACTTTATTATCATCATTGTGATTTTCATTGGTGTAGATTTATGATTGTTCTGTTTGGTATCAATTTCATTTATTGTTTTCTAAAGACTAAAGCATTGAAAGATTCGTGTAGATATGCGCATTCAGTGAAATATCGTCTGCAAGTTTTTTCGTGTTTCGACGTCACAGGAATCGTCTGCTAAAGTGATGAATATCTTGGTAGAGGAAATTGAGGGAAAAGTTAGTAAACTAAATTGGAATTCAAATCTATGTATCCTGGAATATAAACATTTTGATAAGAGTTAAAAAAGTCGACAATAATTAAGAACTTTTCTACCTTTAATATCGTCTGCTGGGTCGTCGCTTCGAAATTCAGCTTGTTCACAGCTACCGTCCACCGTAAAATAAATCACTTTCGTGGCCATTTTACAATTGACCAAGTTTATAAACAAATAAATAACACACTTTTAGATATATATCCGTTTACATTTTGTTTTTGGATGGTTTTATAACGCGTTGATTTACCTTTGGCTGAACACACGTTTCGGTCTCACAATCGCTCTGACGTATCGCTGTCAGGAATTAACGGTTTATAGGGCACACTTAGCACGTTTTGTGTATTGGAAAACTTGAAGGGAGAGTAGTGTATCCCTTTTCTCACTCATTTCCGATATAAGTAAAAAGCGTACGCAGAGATTATTTATCAGAGACATAATTATTATTTTTTATTCTCTGTCTCTGGTGAAATACATCAAAGGACGCATATCGCATTTACCACAAAAGTAAATTCAGAATAATTTGACAAAACTATTGTTTTTTGCACACATTATCGTGATTGTGTAATACTTATATTCATTGTTTTAACTGTCACCGAATCTAGCTATATTGTTTGAAGTATACCAAAATCTGACGAATTCGAAACTTTCTTTTTTATGAAATGTATTTTTAATGATAAAGCGGAGTTGCTTCTTAAGTTGAATTCTTAAAGTGTCCCTATTCGTCGTCTCATTGAACCAATCAACATAAAGTGTACGCAGAGAATGATTGTTTGAGTGTACTAGATAGGTGCTACTGTAGTGTCGGTTCCTGTCGCGGTGACCGCCAATGTTCTAACTGTATTTTTCATCTGCCAATGTGAATCCATGCTTTCCATTGCTTAATGCAGGCCTATCTTAGAGGCGAGAAAGATTCCCAGCAAAGTCTGATGATGAAGGCAATTATGATTTCTAACACTTCGTTAGTGGGGAAAAGATCGTCTGTTTAATTTCTCCAAGTATTGATAAAAGTGAAAGGTGCCCGAGAATATCTAACCCTTTAATACTTTAATGCAATAGACTCGTTTGGTAGGTTTTCTTATGAAAATTACATCAAACGATAGGCAATGTCATCGTATGATAGATTTTGGTAACACAAAAATTGTAACAGAAAATCTTACGTGCGAATAAAAAACTTTCAATAACTTTATTTCAAGGTAGATGCGTTGAAATGCACAATTTTGAAATCGGCAGATATCGGGTAACTTCGTAACCAAATCCCTAAAAAGTAACCTTCGTAACAAAATCCCTAAAAAGTTTGACGCCACACAGGATTGACAACATCAGAGGAACTTACACAAATTATATATACATGCATTAATCAAAATGTCATTTTGTCTGCGAAACAGACGAATATTTACGCAAGTTAACTGATTAGTTATCTCAGAACCATAATTGTATAGAATAAGGACAGATATTTTGAAACACCCTGTACGATCAATATAAGCGACAATAATATTGAACCGTCGATGATATTGTCCATCTAATAGGGAGATTTCGGAATAGATCTAGCTTTGCAATTTAAATCATGAATCTTCTAACCGGCTGTTAAAATTGATGTGAAAAGCTGATTTACACGAATTAAAACATTTCTTTTAAAATAAACAAGAGGGCCAGAATGGCCCTAAACCGCTCACCTCAATTTCATTGGTCCGGTGAACCTCACCACAAACAAGTTCTGAGGAGGGTCACTAAAGGAATATTTCTGCCAAATTTGGTTGATCTTTTGCCTATTGGTTACTGTTGAGCAGAGATTTGAACATTAAGGACTCACTCAAAATCAGCCACGCCCATATTTGGGGGGGGGGGGGCATATTGGGGGGGGGGGGGATTTCCACGAACAAATTTTGAGAAGGGTCACCATTTGGACATTTCTGCCAGGAGTGGTGGGAATTCGCCCATTGAATATTAATGAGCAAATGTTTGAACATTTTGGACTCAAATCCACCCATTTGTTACTGATGAGAAGTTGTTTAAAGATTTAGGGCTCAAAATAAGCCCTACCCTGTCATGCCCATATTTGGGAGTTATCAAAATTCCACGAACAAGTTTTGAGAAGGGTCACACAAGGAAAATTTCTGCCAAGTTTGGTTTAAAACTGACCATTGGTTTATGAGGAGATGATGTTTAAAGAATTGTGGACGACGAACAAAAGGTGATCACAAATTCACCTTGAGCACGTTGTGCTCAGGTGAGCTGAAAATGATTTGTAAATTGTACAGATAACATCATAAACAAAAATTCTATTTCACTTATGTCCTCGTTGAAGTCCGAAGACTATCTTTTAAATGTTTATTCGTAGCTCTTTGCTCTTTAGACTATATTTGGAAATAGTAGTAATAATAATAATAACGATGATAATGATAATTGTTTAAAATGTTTACAAAACAGCGAAAAAAGTTTCACGAGTTAAAAGAATGAAATCTACCGCCAAGTCATTATAACGAGCGTTTTGCGTCTAGAAAGATGCCCTTGAACAAATATTTCCCGCAACACTATTTTCGAAACATAAAATATTTGTACGATTGTGCAGATTGAAAATTTTAATGTGTTGACAATCTATCTAAACACCGAATAACAAATTATGTGGAACGGAAGATGGTAAAGGATTTTTTTATACCCAAACCTTCGAAGTGGAAGGGCGTATATTGGTTTCACCATGTCTGTCTGTCTGTCTATCCGCCCATCCGTCCGTCCGTAGACCTTTTCTTTTCCGCCGGCTCTAACTCGAGAACCAAGTGACCTGACTCATGAAACGTCATACATATACTGCTTATGACCCAAGGAAGTGCCCCATTTTTGAGTCACATAGGTCAAAGTTCAAGGTCACTTTCAGCCTTTGTTCGATTTTCATTTCCAGACTCTAACTCGAGAAACAAGCAACCTAGAATCTTGAAACTTCACGCAAATGCTGCTACTGACCCAAAGAAGTGCTCTGTTCTTTTTGAGTCACATAGTTTTTATGACCCTACTTATACATGTATAATACGCTGAATTATTTCCCCTCGAACGTGTCATATTGTACATTTTTTATATTATCGGGAGCATTTTACCTACAATATTGCACAAAGTGGTTGCCAAATTACCTCCCTTGAACTTGTACATTTTACTTAAATTTTGTTATCATGTTGCAAATAGATAATGTTCTTAAAGCACTTCTACTGGGAAATAGGCTTGTCGGGGGTATGAGTCCGTTTCGGACAGTTCTAGTTTTATTCATTTACAGACGGCATACGAAAATAGCATCAAGCGAAATTAAAAATAACAAACTCGGAATCACAAACTTGGAATCACAAATAACAGAAAAATTATGCAAAAATGTTTCTTTATTGTTTTGTAGCCTTTACTTAACCATTTCGCATAACAAGAAAAATACCGAAAATCAATAAAATTGGACACGAAAAACAAAAACAACGATTACTTTTGAGCGTCATGAGCAATGGTTACTACGATGTATTTTACTAGAGTATTTGATACCGCGTTAAGCTGAAATGTCCATATATTCAAATATAGAACTCTGGCAGCATTTTACTTTTAAAGAGAACGCTTCAATTAACAATTTTAAAGTAAAAAAAGTACTACTCCAACAACAAAAAATTGACATAAAAAAATCACTGAGACACAATAAAGCCATTTCAAAGAAATTAAACCAATAGATAGATTATGTAAAACGTTGAAACATTTTCACTCAGTAAAATTGAGTCATGTAGGTTCGACCGTGGTATTTTGAGTGCCTATTTAGCGAAAAAAGTAATCCAGTGGCATATGATGTTTTTGGTTCTTTTCATAATATAATGAAAAACAAAGTGAAAGACAAAAATTAAATGTACAGATTTTTCATAAAATTGTAAATTTGGGCGTCATTTCGCTCAAAAATCGTCAGTTTATTTGACGTCATCTTTTTTAAAGGCCATCATCCATTCGAATTTGGTATCAAATGTTTTTTTTCGACCTGATATAATGAATTCTAAAATTTCAAGATGTTTGGGAAAAAAATGATACAGTTGATTCACAATTTAAAGATTTTTGATATACTATAATTCCCTTCCTTAAATTATGAATCAAACTTCATTTAATGCTTTATCTCTAACAATAACATTCTGATCTTCGTTTTGATTTATGAAAGACACGTTTTCTTCTTTCTTTTCAATTATATCTGCCTTACGTCCAGGAAAAGAAAGCACTCGCAAACGCTACCCAGCGTTTTATGTATTCCAAGGTAAAATGTGTGCTTGCTAGGGACAGGACAAGTTGACTTGCACATAGTACAAATGTAGAGAATAACAGCTCTTATCAAAAATGTGAAAAAGATGTAGTTTTTTCCCTAATTTGAAACATTGTAAACAGATACTGATAAAATCTATAAAACGCAAAAAATTCGCATAAACGGGTACTGAAGTTTTTACATACGACTTCCAATATCGAATAAAACCAGTCAGTTAAACGAATGCATATAAATGGTAGGCTTATCAACATCGCAAAAGTTTCAACTACATTAAATGAAAAGGATAGTGTCAAGAAAGAAAAGGCTTTAAACCACATAATCGCAATGAAATGAAAAATGTGAAAATCGTCGGTTTTAATCTCTTCTACATATGAGAGAGTTAAGTTTGTTCGCTCAGCATTTTTTCAATATGAAACTTTATTCAAACAGGTCTGAATTTGCCTCAAAAAAAGGTTTTTTTAAATGGAGTAGTGGTTCTTATTTTTTCCCCAGACCTGCTAAAAGTGGGTACCATCAGCTATGAGTACTGTTTAAGTGGCCTTTGAAATTCTTCAAAAATTTACAACCCTTAAGTATAATTATCAAAAATATAAATGTAAGAAAAAAATGCCCTGTTTCGTATTTTGGTTGAAAATTAACAATCAGTTGCATTGAAATAAACACAACATACGAGAATCGAAAAGAAAAATCTTTATTCGGTCTATATAATCGCTTTTCATCGAGAATCAAGAGTTTCAAACACCTGCTCCAGAGTACAGCCGATAATGTTCTACTTGATAACCTTTTCTTAAAATCTCAATATTGGTATACTAGTAGTCATTATGTGAAGGATAAATCGGATGAAAATCATTTTTTTCTATTTTGAAATTAAAAGAAAGTTAACAGACGGACCGGACGGACAGACGGACGGGAAAAAGTCATAGCTAAACTAGCTGGTAAGCCCCATTCAAATAAATTAAACAAACCGAATGTATTCCATTAGAATCTGTAACCTCTATTAGTGTTGTAGATACTAAGCCGTAACACTCTCTGTGGTGTACCATAACACATATCCTTTATATTTTCACTTTTTTTATTTTAAGTTGTGACAATAGAAAAGAAAATCAAAGCGCTAAAAGTGCTGAAGGCCTGGTTTATAAAGAGGCAAGGTGACATTTGAAGGCATGCACTCCAATTTTTTCGAATCATTTTATCAAGTTTTTTTTTAAGTGCGAGGGATACCAAGGGTTCCATTAACCTAGAGAGAGAGAGAGAGAGGGAGAGAGAGAGAGAGAGAGAGAGAGAGAGAGAGAGAGAGAGAGAGAGAGAGAGAGAGAGAGAGAGAGAGAGAGAGAGAGAGAGAGAGAGAGAGAGAGAGAGAGAGAGAGAGAGAGAGAGAGAGAATGAGAAAGAGAGGGAGAGAGAGAGAGAGAGAGAGAAAGAGAGAGAGAGAAATATAGATGTATGTATGTATGTATGTATGTATGTATGTATGTATGTATGTATGTATGTATGTATGTATGTATGTATGTATGTATGTATGTATGTATGTATGTATGTATGTATGTATGTATGTATGTATGTATACATGTATACATGTATACATGTATGTATGTATACATGTATACATGTATGTATGGAATATGAATGGAATATTTTTTGAAACGAACGGACATTCTCTTTACTCACCAGTCGGGTTTTAGAGAAAATCACTCATGTCAAACTGCTCTTATTCGATTAGTCGATTCATGGTTAATGGATTTGGACCATTGAAACTTAGTTGGAATTGTATTTCTAGATTTAAAGAAGGCGTTCGATCTTTTAGATCACGATATTCTCCTATCTAAGTTAAAACTGCACCATTTTACTCAAAACACATGCAATCTTTTCAATCATTTCTAAAACACATGCAATCTTTTTCAATCATTTCTAAATGAAAGACAACAAGTTGTAAAAGTTAATAAAGTTTTATCTGACATGACAGAAATTAAATCTGGAGTTCCCCAGGGATCAATACTAGGGCCTCTATTATTTTTTATTTATGTGAATGACCTTCCTCTCAAACTATCAGCTAATATTGACATGTATGCCGACGATGCAACGCTACATAAGTCATGTTCCTCAGTATCAATGATAAATGAAACTTTAAATTCTGATCTATTAAAAGTCGAAGAATGGTGTAGGCACAACAATATGGCTTTAAATCCTTCTAAAACAACATGTATGTTGATAGGCTCAAAACATAGAATTAAAAAAATGCACAGGGTTGAACTTAAAACTTTTACAAGAAATGTGGAGAAAGTAACTTCAAAAAAACTATTGGGGTACATATTGATGAAACAATGTCATGGAAGGTTTTACTTCGAAGAATAAACAGTTATCTTAGTGTTGATACGAAACAATTATTTTACAACCTACATAGCTCCACATTTTGACTATGGTTGCACTATATGGAGTCATTGTAAATCTTCATTAATTAAAAGGATCACTAAAATTCAAAAGCGAGCTGCAAGAGTAATACTATGTCATGGAAGGTTTTACTTCGAAGAATAAACAGTTATCTTAGTGTTGATACGAAACATTTTTTTTACAACCTACATAGCTCCACATTTAGACTATGGTTGCACTATATGAAGTCATTGTAAATCTTTACTTAATCTTTAATTAATTAAAAGGATCACTAAAATTCAAAAGCGAGCTGCAAGAGTAATACTATGTCAGCCAAAACGTTCATGCTCTAGAAGTAACTTTAAATCTTTAAATTGGTTATCTTTCAAAAATCGTTGCAAGTATTTTACTATTATTATGGTTTTCAAACTATTCATGGCTTAACTCCGTCATATATGTCGAACTTTGTTTCAGTCAATAGGAACCATTTCTATGGGATTAGATCGAATACTAGAATTCAGATATCTCACAAATGTGCTCCTAAAACAGATATCTTAAAAAGGACATTCTCTTTCACTGACACGGAGTACTGGAATGCTGTTCCAATTCATTTGCGAAGTATCTCATATATATCTACCTTCAAGCGCTCACTCAAAAAATATTTAATGCTAAGTAATGACTTATAATACATTGTTGAATATGTCTTATTTCCGCCATTCATGTGTGAATAACTCATTTTTATTGTGTTTATATATTTGGCTTATCACTAAATATTATCCCTTATCCTACACTGAGCGGTAAGCGAGTGTTTATATATTTGGCTTATCACTAAATATTATCCCTTATCCTACACTGAGTGATAATTTCATTTTGACAACACTTCTTTTCGAATTTTGCTCAATATCATCCTCTTTATAATTGAGATGTTTTCATTTTAACATAACTTATCATTTGTCATTTTAGGGTCACAACTATCTTTTTATCATCTCGATACTGATTACTTATCATCATAAACATCAACTTGTCATTTTTCGTCTGTTAAGAAGGCCTCATTGTAAATAAGTGTTTCATTATTTATGTCAAAGCATGTTTAATGATGTCAGCTTAATTAGTTACCTTCTATAAATAAAGAATTTATTATTATTATTATGGTTGCATGGGTGCGTGCGTATGTGCGTGCCTGTGTGCATGCGTTTGTGCCTGCGTTAGTGCGTGGATGAATGAATAGATAGATGTATAAATAGAGAGACCAAAATCGGTCCGAGCATGTATCAATCGATCGATCAAACTATTCGGTTTTTTGGTAAGTCGATTTAATAAAATCATCTTGTCGAAACGAAAATCAAAAGGTTACCAGCGACCTTATATATGAAATTTCGTCATGTATGGAGATGCGTTCGAGCTTTACTGACGATAAAGCTCAGAATGTTGGGGTTTATGTAAATACTGTTTTTCTTTGCAGTTGATAAAATTGTGTGTATGCGTTATGATGGAGTTACCATCTTCATATCTAATGAAAAAAGACTAAATATAAAAGCTATGTATCTTTAACACTGCATTGATTTTGGCAGTGATAAGTAAGAAAATATATGGTATACATGATAAGGACTAAATGAATAATCAAGGTTTTAACCAGATAATTGACCTCTTATATTGTTTCGTCTATTCAGTTCCCTCGCCTTCAGTACTATCAGTACTTTGATTTTAGCACAGCGTAGTGATATGCAAGCACTGCGTTTGAACACGGAAAGCAATTCGTGTCGCACAGAAGTTGATGACGTATACTAGACCTATTTTTTGCGCGCACATGTGCACAAAAAAGCTACGTAGTACACATGTTGTTCGTTTTTTTTATTCGATTATCTTTTTCTTGGGGAATTTACAGGACACAGGGTTGTTTCCTATGGCCTGCTAAACCAGGCCAACTAATAACGATTTATTCAATTGTAATTATTGTTTGAGCTTACATACATTTCTCAATTCTAAATGCTGCCTTAAAGTTATAAATGCATTTACTCTGGAATATGGCACACAGAGCTTCTAATTTGTTTTAATCTGCGAAATCCTAGTGATGTGGGAGATAAGATATCAGAGAATATCATTAAACGGAGTATCACATTGTTTAAGCTAAACGGTTGATTTTTTTACGTTAAATATAGATGATGGCTCACATATTCTTTTGATAGGCGTAGCTTTTTTGTTTTCCGTAAGTACAGAAACCGTGATAGTTTTCATTGAGAATCCTTAACATGTTTTCGCACAGAGGTATTTGTTCGTTGTAACAGTTCTCATGGGTGGTAAGTCGTTTATCTGATGACAAACCGTAACCTTCTTTAGTGATGATAGTGCGTCACAAGGCACATTTTCTGATTAAAGAAAAAGGTTTTAAGATCAATAATTAAAGCAATTTCAAAATAAACTCCTTTCCAATGACAAGTCACAAATACTTATAATACCAATGATAGCAAGAAGAAGATTACGATAGTCCTAAATCGCTCATATTAATCTCCTTGATTCCTGCATTACCAAATTCAATTGTCTTAAAATGTCATTAAATGACTATCAATTGCCCATTTTTCAGTAAAACTCGACATGAGCCAGATAATCAGACTTTGGTAAATTGACTATAAGGCAGGCATGTTCGACTTTTTTGAAAAGAATCCCGAGCCTGGCGATAAAAATTCACATTAAGTACATCACATAATTATACAGTTGCATTTTTAAAAGTAGGCCTATTGTGGTTTTTTTTCCTATTTCTGTGTATAAGAAAACCTTTTGCCCATTTTTTTATGATCCTACCATCGATCTTTTCAGATAAGAAAATCAAGTTTCGATTATTAATCGATAATCGAATAGAAGACAAATTCCTATTCAATTCGATTTCCGATTCTCATTTTGTTCGATTTTACATTAGTCTTAATTTTTACAAATTCCATGTAGATAGGGCGAAAATCTAGAGTGTATTCATGAAATTGTCATTAAGACCCCTTTCATCTTGTTTTAGAAAAGACCCATCATTTTTTTAAAGCTTCGAGTTTAGATTCAAATTCAATTCCAAATTCCTTTATTGGTTTAAAAAATCCAGATTTAGGATTTTCACCAATAACATACATACATACAACAAACATACAAAACAGGACTTATCAAAAAGGTATATATTAGATGGGTATATAATATATATGAACCGATATAAAATACCAGCATACGTATCAAGGGCCAGAGTCATATCTTGATAGTGTAATTCAAACTCATTGCTACCAGAGCTTGAAGAAAGCTGTTATTGCTACGCTTAAGAATCACAATGACAAAACTTGCCCAAAGTTAATTTTATAAAAATCAAGTTTATGACTTGGCAAACAAACTGATTACGTTTTGTAGTTCCTGAGCATAAAAAAGAAACTAGTATAGGGGCCAACCTGGCAAAAAGGGCCTAGAAAATGTTCATTTAACCCGACTGGTAGAAAAATTCTTAAGGTACCCTGACTTCGTACAGACATCTCGGCTTTAGTCAAGGGGGGTGCTAGATCTGAAATGGGTGCAGTTTTTGGTCAGGTTTAGCAGGCCATAGGAAACAACCCAGTTCTACTTATCCTTGAAATTGCCGAGAAAAAAGATAATCGAGAAGTTTGAATGCGAAGCAGTTCCAGCTTAGATGGGTTAAATTGTTTGCTTTTCAATGCCAGGATTCGAACGTATGCTTACAGTCACTTTTGGACCCTCCGAGCTCAACAGGCTATTAATACGCGAAGGTATGACTGATTTAAGTTACACACCTCCATGAATTGAATAAATAGCCTCTTTACATCTCATGATTTTATATCATCAAGCTATAAAGTAAAGGTTTTATCATTAAACGTGACTGATTTCACATGGAACCACTTTGCACGCAAACTTACAGTTTAGCTGCGTACTCACAATGTTTTTTCAAGACGAAATGAAACCATTATCAGCACGCCTCTTGATGGACACAACTTAAATCAAATGAGCCTGTGTGTGACATTTCCAACAATTTGACTTCTGCCTAAAGCAAATATTCTGACCAGCCTGTGTATCCGCACAGTCTGTATTGGGCTTTGTGGCTGTCTAGTCTCCTCCATGATTACAGATGAGATTTTTGTTCGCTCAAATAACACTAGTTGAAGGTATGATTCACTATGGTCCCGGTAGTCATGAAAAGTGGTTGCAAGTCCACTTCATGCGCATTCAATGCTTATTTCAACACAATTTGAATTTTGAAATTGCTTGTGTATTGCGCGTTTTGTATGAATTTAATTCTTTCTCAACAGTGAGTTAGTAAAGTGTCCCGAAAGCGCATCATTCGGTTTCTATAGCGACAGTTCCCAGAGACACGCGTCACAGCACTCACATCCATATGAATAATTACTGACAGTTTCATTAAAATCTGATGAATGCTGAAAAAGATATTGCAAATGCCTCAGAACTTTTTGCTACCCCCTCATAGTTAATAATGACGTCGCATTTGACGCTCTTGCTCCCCGCCTACATGCA